>JARDWD010000500.1:1383055-2766111 GCA_029034505.1 Ornithoptera priamus | reverse complement strand
GACCCAGAGGTAGCGGGCATCAAGCTGACCTGATCTTCTGTACTAAAGAAACGAGAGTGATACTTCTCACCTTTAGAAACACTAATGGGAGATTAACACTACCCACCTTTTCTCGGATACGTGATGCACGTTGATATTGCCGAAAGCTCGAGGCCCTCGATTATCGTCCGGCCAGTACTTAGAGCATTTAACCTTAGAGTATTCCTCAAGATTTGTCAACATCACGATCAACTCGAGCCCGTGTTCCCAAATCATTCGCCAGAAGTCGTTAACGGTGGTGTCTGTTGGTCCTTGTGCGCAGATAAATTGCTTCCGTTCCTACAGAAAATAAATAGTATTTAAGAATTTTATCAACTATTGCAATTTTGCAAATAATGGAAAAATTCGTGCTGATTAATAATCGCTAGCATGATATACAGATTTATTTTTTCTATATCTGTAATGAGCAAACACTTGACATCAATTTTGTTATGGTATTGTAATAGTGAAACCGTAGATGGTGAAACGTGCAGAGTAATCTGCAATACCCTGGCTCTAATATATTGACAGTCGGAACAAAGCAATGCTTTTATGGCGGTAAATTTACATTATTGGGGGTGGCGGTTAGCTAGGCGGAATCGAAAAGAACCTTACCACTAACTAAAGTTTCTATGTAGCCTTAGAATCGAACGACAGACCTCCGTCACTTGCAACCAGTTAGTAATTATTTAAAACATATCCTAAGCAAAATGTATATAAAGCGACGAGGCGAAACATCGTGGGGGTTTTAGTCGGTGCAAGTCCGATATAACCTGCCATTGCCCCCGCGAGAACGAGTATGCGCAGGGATTTACCCCACGTTAAACAAAAAAAAAATAGTTCATTTTTGTCAGTTTTATACTCATTAGAACAACATGTGCAATGTAAGCGTTTGATGCTTTACTTTTACCAAGAAAAGATATAGCCCTACACGCGATAAATAACATTTTATTTATCGCGTGTAAGGTGAAGATGTAGTCATCATCATCATCATCCGATAGACGTCCACTATTGGACATAGGCCTCCTCCAAAGATCTTCATATACAGTCAGCATGGCCTCTATTACCGCTGGACACTAAGGGCTGTCGTATGTAGGGTGTCATAGAGGGGGATTTGGGCCATTTCCCACCAAGCTGGCTCAATGCGGGTTGGCGAGAGTTTGAAGATGCAGTAGCCAAAAGAAAGGTGCGGTTAGCTAAGAGGAAAGCTGGTAGTTTAGCCCTACAAAATCATGTACGCTAAGGGTATTCAATAATATAGGATAACCCACAGTTCACATTCTTTTATAACACATACAGGCTTATATTATTAATATAAAAAATAGTAACATTAAAGCTACACAAAACAATTAAGGTTGATAGATTTCAACAATGCAAAAGGCTATAGATGGACATAATAACCAGCCTATTACAAGCATTAGTCATGCAGTACCTGATTAGGTTCCATCGGATCCTTTGTAAGCAGAATAGAACAGACAGCACAAGTTAAACAGGAAATGCACATCAATCTATTGTAAATAGGGCATTTACTACTGACCAATTGTTACTACTTTCTATGCTTCCTTTTTCATTTACAATGGACTAACATTTGATCTCAATTTCACATGGTTTTAGTGGACAATGAAGAAACCTACTCTTTTAATACTTTAGGTCTTATATGTTAAAGACCCCAACACAGCAGTGTTGTTACGGCGACAGATTCACAATATAAAATCAGTAGGTAGGCAGGTTTGAAAAAACCCTATCACCAACCAAACTCCACAACATGAGCTCCCAGCATCCAACAATGAACCTATGTTACTAGGCAAGGTTAGCTACTGCATCAGTGGAGATACAGGCAGTGAGAGTTAAATTAGTTTAGAGAACTGGTTAATTATTACTTAAGTAGTAATTATGAAAAATTTTTTATGCAATTTTGTATATTGCGAAAATTCTTTAATATTAATATCCATTACAAAACAAACAAACATGTAAATAAACATAATTCATTCCTTATCTACAGGCGATAAACATGGTTGAAGTAAAACAATAAATCAAAGATAATACTTGGTTGTCTATTTTATCATATCAGCTCTTTCAGTTTTCTTTACGATTATATGGAAAAATGCTTCACTACGATTCCACTTTATGGTAAACAGCTATCTAATTTTTGATGGTATAAAGCAGCAGTCTAGAAGATTTCCAGATAATATCTGGAGAAAAACACTGATAACACAAAAGCTTAAATAAATCACTTACCTTATATCCCATGACATAATTGGCATTAATGTAATCCGAACCGGATATGCCGTCGACTTGCGACAGTTTCACCCGGGTCTGGTCGTACGCCTTGATATCCGGATACCGGTTCTTCGGCTGGTTCTCACGCGCCTCCGACGCGTGGGTAGTGCGATCAGGGAAGCATTCAGGTAACATCTGCAACAACTTGATTTGTTGGTTTCCCATTTGAATACAGTCGGAAAACACACCGTCCAGGTTATCACGGGCATTCGTAGATTACGCGAGGTTATTTAGGTGACAATACATAAAGCTGGTTAAAACATGTAGCAATGTTAACATACACAGAAAACATATACTTAGTGTTACGATTTCGAGAAAATTATTAAAAAATTAAATAACTGTCTCATTTAATCTTTGATCTTTGGTAGCAAGCAAAATGTGCTGCAGTATTCATGAACTTAACAAGTGCCACATTGGCAGGCATATTACTTGTCATTAGGCTTTGATTGAATCATCGCTAAGCTGAATAAAAAAGTTAACTATATTTAAGAGTATGTGGAAAATGCTCAACTGTCGACAGCAGAACTCTTTAATCGTACATGAGTGTAGTTAACACACCTCGAATTCCTTTTGAAAACCGTAGTCAGAATCAGCCTGTCTTTCCGCGTACGCTGTAGCAAGATCCTCCTTCGCTATGGGAGGCATATCGGGAGGAACGGCCGATATCAACTGCTGCCGCCCACCCAGCGAACCGACGACATATCTGTTAGAAATCATATTAAAAATATTTAAAATTAATAATTTTTTTTATTGGATCATTTACCACAACAGTTCACCATGCGAAAGAATAGCTGGAAAGGAATATCTACAAGCTACGTCTTAAGAGTATTCTTTATTAATAAATATAAAAAGAAATATATACAGCTATTTAGATGTTCAGGTGTAAATTTCGTATTGATTGAATTCAAGTTCAGCCAAATTGAAAAAGTAAAAAAAATTACCTTTCACATAATAAAATCTGATAATTTTGTGCCGTAATTTAATTATTTTTAATACGGGTGTGAAATAACAGACGGCGAAATTTATCTTACTGAGTAAGAATCATCCACAAGCGTTTCTTATAGATGAGCGTTTTAATTATTACTTAATGAAAGCATTTTTCGTCATTTCGTTCCTTAAAAAAAAGTCCTTTGAAAGTTGTAAAGAAACAAAATGAATTTTTTTTATTTTACGGGACGACGTTCAACAAACGGTAAGGATACTGCTGGTCCATAACTATAGCGTTTATATAACAAAACATGCCTTAGTGCCACTTGCAGCGGGTTCATTTCGACGTGCGCGTGCGGCGGAAGCTTGCGTGAGCGCCGCGTCTGCACCACGCAAACCACAATCATCACAACCACCACCAACGTCACCACCGAGCATGTTGCCTGTAAATGAGAGCAGTGTAAATAGATTTATAATGTTTGTTTTATTTGAATAACCAAGAGGGGAGAGAGGGAATATCATCAACCTGTGCCTTTTATGATACACGAACTGAAAAATTGATTAACCGTAATTGCCCAGTTGTAACGTAAGTTGTTACGCGGAATATCTCTCGAGAAGATGCAAGTCCAAATCCACATAATGCGTGAACTTCCAATAAAGTAAAACGTAGTCAGGGAATCAACGTTCTAACAACAACAGCTTTTGTGACCATATGACCTCTATCAATCCCTACTTTGTCAACATGTGAATAAATAATCTTAACTCTCTACAAATAAAAAAGACGCCCGAGTCATTACTAAGACTGGGGGCGCTTTTTAATTAAAAGAGGCAATTTAAAAATATTTGTATATTAAACAAGAAAATTCATGTTCTGTTAGGACACATAAGTAGTTTGAATATTGATACGAGTATTTTGAACCAGTTTGGCTAGCTATTTAACGACGCTTATATAGTCCTGCTGTTTTCTGACCCACGACATATGAGAGCCCTTGGCACTTAACATAATGTTAGTCCAATAAAAAAAACTATTTAGATTTAAAATGTACAAACCACTAGAGCGATTTCAAGTGCGGCGGGTGGCGCCGGGGCGGCAGCGCTAGCGGCCGGCATTAATACGTTCACGTACTCGCTGTACACCGGCTCGTCTTGCAAGCGACCAGCAGCTAAAAATTTAACCATGTCTCTTGAAAATAGTGTCGATAGATCAATACATCTGCAGCGCCTACGTCTTTTTTATATTTATTATTCTTGTTGCTAACAATAATAAAATTGTACTCACATATAACTTCAACAAAAAGCGTATAGTTGGCAGTGTCGTCCAGAAGGCCATCTTTTACTTTAAAATCTTCATCGACACTGTCATCCATCATCGGATTTCTTGTGTAATCACTGAGGAGCGTTTATACTTACATTAACATTAAATTATTTACTTATATGTATTAATATTTCTTATAAAAAATAATAGTAACGAATTTCTACGTACGATATAGTTTATTACAGTACTCTGTGTAAATATATATGAGTAAATATTTTGTTTAACAATGAATTGAATAAGTAAACAGTATATATATGCACATACCTATCAATCCTATCAATGTCAGGATATGATCTTCGATCTCTTTTTATCTCCTCCGGTTCCGCGGTTGATAGGTCTTCCTCGTCAAAGAAATCGTCCTTAGTTGTCGTGGTAGAGGTGGTGGTGGTGACCGTTGTTTTCGGCAGTGGAATATCTAGATATGGCCGCCTGGGCCTCTTAAGGCAACGGCGACACATGTCGCTATGTACAGTAGAGTCATCTGCGTTGAATATTGATCTATCGTCACCCACTATCGTCTCTATAACGTTATAAACAGGTGGAAACTTGTCACTGAAAATAAATGCTTTTTTTATTATTATTATAAAGAAATTTTCATGGCGATTTCACCTAATAGTTAACAAGCGAAGTTATTTTTATTATGTGGAGAAATTGAAATGACTTCTATTGAAACTAATAAAATCTCCAAGTGAGAAGTAGAAAAAATAATTCTTATGTGCTATTAGATAAATATTGTGAAAAAAAACTGACTGTGAGAAAATATCAGCTATGTAGGCTCCTAGTACAGGTCGCACACTATGCGCCTCCTCGTAATCCACTATGTTGATGTCGCGCGGCGAAGGCAGCTTGCTCCAATCGGACCGTGGCAGCAACCTCACCATGAATATCCTGAAAATAAACAAATATTAGAATACTATATATATAAATACATAATTACTACTAATACAGAATAAATAGAATAAAAAATAATGATATATATATAAATAATA
This sequence comes from Ornithoptera priamus, assembly GCA_029034505.1. Lineage (NCBI taxonomy): Eukaryota > Metazoa > Arthropoda > Insecta > Lepidoptera > Papilionidae > Ornithoptera > Ornithoptera priamus. The sequence goes on along the minus strand of JARDWD010000500.1, from coordinate 2,760,582 downwards.
GGCTTTTGTTTAGACAGCACCTAATAAATTATCTTTTATTAATAATAATGGTACTAACAAATTCATTTTATTATTTTCTAAATTGCTGGAAAACGAAAGGTAGTGTTCCACAGTAGGCAACAATATCCGGAAATAAGGATAATTAAACACGACTCAATAATAAAAACTATTACCGTTTTTGATGACATAATATTATTGTTATTTACCTGTAACAACATATAGGTCCGTTTCTCTCGGACAGCCTTGGCAAACTTAACTTTAACATGTACTTCTCATTGTCTACTATCTGAAAAACAATATAGAAAAACTTAAAGTATCAAAATGCAAAGTTACATATTATCTTAAATAAAACAACCACAACTTCAAAAAAAACTGAAAAGTTAATATTCCGTACACAAATCAACTCTCTAATAGCTAGCAGGGCGGGTTCAGAAATCCACCATTAACCAAAATTCACGAGATGTTGCCCTGGAATCGAACCAGAGACCCCTTGTCAAGCAGTTAACTATTTTGTTTTTATTTCATTTAAGGGACGAGACGTGCGGGACGTTCATCTGATGGTAAGTGATACGCCTGCCCTTAAAAACGTGGCGCTAGTCAGGATGATATATATTGCACCACATTGCGCTCGTCGTCTGAGACAAGACGTTTAGTCTCGTTACCCCATTAATTACACTAGCCTCAACGCCCACCAAACCAGAACACATTGATGTTTCCACGTCACTATTTGGCGATAGAAATAGGCGCTGCGGTTGTACTTACCTGGACGGTCTCCAACAACTAAGACACTATAACTATTGCTTCACATAGATAAATAGCATATCAAAGAATAAGTTTTGCTTGTATTACTTGGCGTTAACAAAAGCATAACAATATCTGTCACACACTTATACGAGAAAGTTTCAACAATCAATGTTATATTGCTTTTAAGCAGGTAACATACTTTGAACCATCGTGGTCGAGGCGGATGGGGCGGCGCCGGCGGCGTGCTGCATCGCTTCGTCTCCTCCTCGCCTCGACGCTGGGTGCGAGTTACTGCGCTCAACCGGACTGTGTAGTTCGTGTTCGGTGGTAGATCGTCAAAACTGGAATAGATAAATATTATTTAAAATATTTAATATCAACCTAACCGCCACTACATCATCATTAATATTGGCCCGCGGCATTCTTTGTACTAGTGGACATAAACTACTCCCAAGGACCACTAGTCTCTCTCGACGGCCGCCTAATTAGGTACCACCGCAGCATTATTTCCACCACGCTGTGCGCTTGGTAAATTACTGAAGTACCAAGACTTACTGCGTTACAGCGTCGAGAGAAATTAGGTACAGTTTTGCTTCTTAATTATCGCCACATAATTATAGACAGATCGTATCCCTTATCATTCTGCTCAACAAAAATGTAAATCCAGCTCGTCTCGTCACGTCGCAAAATTTTAAAAAATACATACAGCTACTAACATCTGTAATACTGATATAACAATAAGTGACGAATATTTTACAAACCGTGCACTTCTGGTATCATTAGGCTTGGATCGATACATGGGCCCCCACGCTGCCTTTTGTAGTTTCCCATAGCGGTCTCTAAATGTGGCAGTACCACTTAAATTCATCTGAAACAAGAAGATATTATATAGGAAATTGATTTTCGCATAAAAAGTTACACTCGTTTTCTACCATTTTTATTACAGACCAAGGTTATTATAATTTTTTTAACCGATGAATTGTGGAAAACAGACTATGTAAGTAGTACCACCACAACGCCTATTTCTATCCCCAAGTAGTGCGCAAACATTACTGTGTTCCAGTCAAAAATTACTGCGGTAAGAAGCCTTTATATCTTAAGTTTTAAAGGGACGAGCACAATGAGGAGCAATGTCATCATCGTGAGGCGATAAACACTGACAGCTGAACATGGGCTCCCACAAAACATCTATGTCCACACCGATTGGAGGAGCAGCGTATATCATCATAACTAACACAAATTGTCATGGATAAAACGTATATTTTACAATCAGGTCAACTTTCTTCTCGTCTCGTCGCTACGATGAATAAAAAAAAATCCCAATTACACACACATCTATTGTGTGTTTTAATTTTGCCACCAACTGACCTAAATTTTTATATCCTATATTCCCTAGATTACTTTTCACCTCTATAACAAAAAAAGATGAAAACTAATTCACCAATTTTGAGGTGAAAACCCTGGGAACTTACTTTTATTATATTTGTATAATAGAAGTAATACTCCAAGGGACTCTTCTGATGATATAGTGGTTATCGTGAATTGTCTGGTTTTTGACTTTTCCATACTTCTTATGAGAAAGTCTAGTAGTAGTGGTTTCCCGTTGACTTCAGCTACAGCACTTTAAAAATAACTCGATCCTAAGCTGCTGTGTAGCCTCATCTACTTTAAGGTGAGCGATTGGTAATACCGCCACATAAGCGGTCGCGAAGGCCTCGTTGTGAGCTAGCAGGGTGTACCCCATAAGTCAATAGTCTACCGCCGACATACGGCACAGGGGCAGGTGTAGTTGACATTTGGAGACAGTTACCTTCTTCCCTTAGTCCCTGTAGTATACTTACACTATAAGCTTTGATTTCTGCGTTAAGCTTGAACGGTGGGTCCCATGTGAGGTTCATGAAGCCACTCGAGCATTGTATGGTGACATTGCTCGGCCGTCCGGGCGTGCCTCCTAATGTTATGGCCTTCATCTCCTCTGACCAGTTGCCACAACGTTTGGTGAAGTCTGAACAAGCACGGACCTGCGAACGTGTAATGATTTATTTTACCAAGTAAAACTGTAAGGTGCTTTAAATTTGTAACGGGTAGAAACGTCTCATAATATTTAAACCCCTAAAACACTTTCTCAGTATTGATAGCTTTCTGGCGCCAGAGAGTGTTTAGGTACATAGCACCACCACAGCACTTATTCCTCCGCCAAATGATAGTGTACAAACATTTCTGTGTTCCAGTTTAAAGGAGCCTTGCAGTCAGTAAAATTGCTGGTTCAAATTTTTTTTTATACTACGGAGCAATGAGACGAGCGCAATCTCCTCTGATGGTTAGCAATACGCCTGCCCAATGTAGCGCTAGTTAATATTTTATACACAGCATCACATAGCGCTCATCGCCTTAAGACATAAGACGTTGAGTCTCGTTCCAGTTCTCGAGTCCAGTAATTTCACTAGCTACAGCCCCCTTCAAACCGGAACACAGTAGCGTTGGCACACTATTGTTTGGCGCATGAAATTGACTCTGCAGTGGGGCCTACCTAGACAGTCTCCGGTAACAGAGACTTACCACCAGTAAAACAAAACACAACAAAAACATATGATTAGGTAGGAAAAAAAACTGACTAATCCATACTCAACAAGTTTTTAACTATTTGATTATTTAGTTATCATAGAAAAATAAAAAAAAATTTAACGTAATACTTGAATAATATGACGTGTTATAAAACTCACCCGAAATACGTACGTGCTGTGTGGCTCCAGGTTATCAAACATGTATGGCAGATTCCTGCTATCCCTTGAATGATACGCCCGCCTTGGGGCCGCTTCATCATTCTTTCTAGCTTCTAAAATGTAGTAGTGTATCAACACCGCTATCTCCTCGGGCGGTGGAGCCCATCCAATAGTCACCGAGGTAGCGGAGAATCCATTTATAGAAATATTGGGAACGAATTTCGGATCTTTCTCCAGAGTTTTCACAGTTGTATCATAAACATGAGGCTTGCTGCGCCCGTATGCCGTCGTCACTTCCAATTTTAGCTGGTAAGACGTTGACTTCTCCAATCCCTCCATAACGAAGGAAATATTTTTGACCCCAATTTTCTCTCTCGTATATAAGCTGTAGTCAGTTGAAGGTAATCTTCTGTACATTAGATTGTAGCTTTTGATTGGCGAATTGTATGAACGTATAGTCCAGTTCAGGAAAAGTTGAGAAGAGCTGATAGGTATTACTGTATCTATGACTACGAGTGGAGCAGCGTAAACTATTAAGTCTATCTCCCCAGTGATGTTCGATGCCGTTACTGGATCCCAGACTTCGCAAATATAAGTGCCATTATCTTCAGGACTTTTAATGTGGAGGATGTAAGTACTTTCAATCTGTTTCAGATCGAGGCGTGTTGCTGGTGCAGAATCCAAATCAACATCTTCGTCTTCTTTCACTCTCTTCCACCATATCACTTCACCTGGATTATATACTGTAAGAATATTGAAGAAAAAATATTAAAAAAATGTTAAATTAAGCTTCTATTAAATCCACTAGTAAAATGATTGGATGAATGAAAAAAAATATTTTTACCTTCAAAAACACATTGCATCGTAACATTAGCTTGATCCGTAGCGTTCTGAATAATCGGACCTGGAGTCATCTTCGCCAGCTTGCCTGGGAAGCTCATATCAAGCACTAGGTGCCTCTCGATCTTCGCTTCTCCCAGTTGCGTAATGCACGTATAGTTCCCGGCGTCCTCTGAGGTTGCATTGCTTATCGACAGATTGGACATTTTGTATTTTTGTGGATTACCGTCGAGGTCTTTCTTTTGTAATTGTCTCTCTTCTGTTTGAACTTTGACCCTGAAAATTTATCGTTGATCTTTTGTATATCGCTTACTTGTGATTTTATGTAGTAAATGTTGTTAAGAACTTAATTTAATTGATTTTTTTTAATTAAAAGAAATCTAAATATCAACTAGCAAAAGGTGAAAGTAACTTGACCAATTTAGGTATAAAGTTCTCTCTGCATACACTGTAGTAAAGTAACACTTACCTATCGCTAACTTTGATTGGTTCTCCCTTATACAGCCAAACGATGTCCGCCTTTTCTGGTGCTGCACTACAACTGAGGTTGGCCTCCTTACCAACTTCACCTTTCGGTGACGACACATCCAGTACTTCTGGAGCATCTTGTGCTGCGGACAAAATAAACATAGCTAGTTACGTTTGTCTTATTTCTCTATATGATAGAATCAAGAATGATCTTTAGAAGAACCAAGATTTCTGTTACAGTCTCGATTTCAGTAGGATGTATATATTGAGGACAGTTTTGTAGTCCCAGGCTAGGAAGATTAAGGCTAAGGTAAGCCCTGCCCGTCGTAGAAGGCGACTAAGAGGGACTAAGAGTTTCGCGGCCTTGAGGGTGGTTGCCCCTCCACCCCTCTCTCTTATCGCTCAACAAGTGAACCTACGTGGGACAGCGTATGTCAGCGATGGTGCTTAGGAGGGTTCGACTCCTCCTCAGAGACGTGTATCAGAAAGTGTTGCGGGACACCAGCGCATTCTATGAGATCCTGGAGCCTCGCCAAATGCACTGACGCAGACCACCGAAGAGATTTTAGTGAGTAAGAATCTCATATAACCCTGACTTCCCCCATCCCTCAGAAGCAAGGTATCTTTCGAATATCCCGAATTTATTTCGAATATCCCCTCTGCCCCGAAACAAAACCAAAGGAAGTACATTGAACGGATTTTATGCAAAAAAATCCTGAATATAGAGCAATGGAGACTCATATCAGCTGGCATCGCAGCGAAGCATCAGATGAAATTGCATAGAAGTGATCTCTAGTAGATGTAGGCAACATTTTTTATCAACCTACTCGATGAAGATATCTAATTATAAAAAATCGATTTTAAGTCGGCTGCAATGAGAATGCGACGAGCAAAACCGTATTAAATACATTACAATATAAAAGCAAACGCGAGTTTTCTCTTTCTAGCGTTCTCGCATTGTGCAGCTTCATTTACAAAAGATTTAAACATGACCGAGTATGTAGGTTAATTAAAACATACGTATCACACAACATTGGTGCATTTTCAATGTATGTGTAATCATAATATCTACCACCACATAGGCAATAAGAGCTTTTACAATGTGCAATAACTTATCATATATCACGGGAGTAATCGCACGGTTGCAAATTTGATGTGTATCAAGTAAAGAGGATCGTTTTAATGGAGCTGATGAATGAGTGTTTTCTAGGAGCTCGTATCATTTAAATAACAAATATTTACGTATTTAAAAAGTATTACTAACGTATTAGTAGTAGTTAGTTATAAGTAGTAGTTACGTATTTAGTTTGTTAGTATTTACGTACGTAATAATATGTAAGTAATGTACGTATATATGTATGTACGTAATACAAGTAAAAAAAAATATAATGAATTATTACAATTTCATGTATTAGAAATTATGCAAGATAACGAATGTAATAACTATTCAACAAAATTATGGCAAATAATGCGTTTGTAGTATAATTTATTCCTTTTTTTTTATTCAACTTTGTTGACTTTGTTTAAATTTGGAAAATGTACGTGGTTGCAAAAGGGTTCCTGGAAGGTGTAAGGGTTCCGCAACAACTTACGGGATTCAAGCCAACCGCATCTGCTTGTGGCTCCCACCAACCCGCATTGGGCCAGCGTGCAGGGAAATGACCCAAATGCTCCCATTTGAATCCTTACCCGGTAGATGTGGAGATCTTCGCGGGAGGACTATGTCCAGCAGTGGACGTCTATGGGCTGATGATAACGATGATGACTACTATGTTAAAAACTAAATTCAAAGTAAATATTAACTTAAATGTTAAATACAACGGAAACACTACCCTCATTACAATTACATAAGTTCTTATTTATGTGTAATAATCAATTATGTATACATTAATTGTGTGTTGTAACAAATAAATTCGGTCACAACGAAATCGGTAACAATTGTATATAACAAACACTACATGTGTGTTAAAGGTTTTACACAACGCACATACACATACACCTGTAACTTATTATAACAATAGAACATCGATAAGCATAATCACGATACAATAAGTGGCGGCGGCTTTTGTTGAACACAAATAATTTATCATATCTAAAGGCTTCGAATCTTTGGGCAACCTTTCCATGTATCATCATGGAGTGCCAATCTTCAAATTGAAATTGGGCGATTAGTGGGAGAAAACAATTTCTACAATGGGACCATCCTTTTAAGTGTGTATATGTTACAATTATATCATCACAAAGCAACTCCTTTTGGGGATAGGACTTTGTAAAATCCATTCTTAGCTAACCTATACTCGGTAAAATGAATATCCCTCCCTATCAAATTCAAATCTCTAGCCCTCTCGGTATCCGAAAAATCGTTATGAGTCGTGCTCTCGTGTATACCTCTATATATACAGTGGTGGTCATATAATTAGAAACACTTCTAATTAATAAATAAAGTATATCTTCAAACGTTCGTAAAAAAATCAATAATTAATAATCATGCAATAATATAGCCACTCTAATAAAAAAAACTCATTAAATGCATATATATAAAACAAATTTTACCTTTAATCTTACACATGTAGTTTATTTTCCGTTACTGACCGCCTGGACGCTTAATTAGCAACATTTTAAAAAAGAATCCATAGCTTGTTCTTTTTTTGAAATTTGAGAATAACATTTCTTTCTTGGCGTTTTCTGTTAATTTGGCGATAATTCAAAATTTTAACTGAATTTTATTTTGTTCAAAATGGGCAAAAATGAATGTTGTGACGTGTCAACTAGGCCAAATAATTGTTAATTTACATATAGATCATAAGTAGGCGTACAGAAGGATAGCTGAGATGTATTTTATTTTAATTATTTAATTTACTATATCTATTTTTGTTTCATCTTGGTCGGTCTTTTCTGAAGATAAATTGAAGAAACAGAGAAATGAAAGTTATTAAAAAAAATGTTTTAAATAAAACAAAATTACATGCATTAGGTAAAAAGCTTTGTTTTTGATGTTACATATAGAACTTATAATTTAAATAACATCTATAGAGATTAATTGAAGAGACGAGCCGGACGTTCATCTAATAGTAAGTGATACGCCCGCCCATAACAAAGTGACGCTAGTTAGGATGTTATACACTGCAGCACATTGTGCTCATCGTTTGGGGCATAAGATGTTGAATCTCGTTTCACCAGTAATTACACTAACTACAACACCTGGACCCTTCAAACTGGATCACAGTAATGTTAGCACACTATTGTTTGGCGGCAGAAATAGACGCCGCGGTGGCACCCACGTGGACCGGCAACAAAGGCCTACCAGAAGATTCCTTCATGCCTTTGTGACACTGCGGTGGAACAGATCGTGGTGTTACCATGGTACATGGAAAGAAACATTTAGACTGTAAGACAGAGTTGGAAAGACAGCTTAACGAGGAAGTTATTGCCCCTCTAATGAGTCAAGACGATAATCGATGTATACCACTGAAATTCTGTAGGACGGCTTTAGCCGAAACATTGAAGAAAAATAAAAATTAGACAAATAGAAAACAATTGTTATATTAGAGTAGCTATAACCAAGTCGAAATAAAAAACTGTGATGTTAATTTTTGTGATGTAAGGGGTCCTGCATAACAACTTAAGGGACCCAAGCCAACCTCACCTACTCGTGGTGCACACTGTTAATCAACAAACGAACCTCTGGCTTCCACCAATCCACAATAAGCCAGAGTGGTGAGAAATGGCTCAAATCCCCCAAATTGAATTCCTACCCGATCGATGTGGGAATCTTTTGGAGGCCTACGTACGCAGCACTGGATGCCGACCGGCTGACGATGATGACGATATAAATATAAGAAGAAAAAAACTGTAAAATTTTTACAAGAATTTACAGAGAATGACTTTTCAAGTATTTCAAGTCTCTTTCAGATTGGAAAACTAAGCGTGAAACAACCGTGTTCACTTGAGAGAGGAACGGTAGAAGGAATTGGTATGTGGAATGTTAGAGGAAAAGAAATGTGAAAGATGAGAGCATGAAAGAGACGACGGAAAGAAAAATGAGAATGAGTTGTGAATAGAAACTAAAATTACTGTTGCTAAATGTATGGTACAATAAAGACTTGGACCAGCCACATGCAGAGTAATGATTTAATAAAGAAAACAGGCCTACCACCAGTGAATATAAATAAAAAGAAATACAGTATCAAATAGCTTTGGCAAAATCTATATCAAGAATTTTATTTATAATATATATAGAACATGCATGTATAACTTAAATACTAATCAATAAATAGTAAATACAGATGTGGTATTATTGTATCGATTCTCTATAACTCGGACTTCCCCTCGCATAAGTAATTGCTTCCATTATATGTTCTCTTTGTTTCAGAGTACACTAACACTACTTTATTATTCTTATATCACACCACACTTGCATAACAAGTAAACTCAAAGAAATTATTAAAAGCATAATAGGAGGAAAAAAGAAAAATACGATATGAATTAAAATGGGTTATTCACATTCACTTTGCATGCTTTACACTGGGTCTTAGATCTGTATGTTTTATTCAACTTATTTTAAGATAACACTTGCGATAAAGATAATAATATATCAGTGAGAACCTCGACGAATTTGCTTGGTCTTTAAGCATCTAAACATCTCATTGGGGAATAAACTAAAGAACGTAACAAACCATGGATTAGTCTTCTTCTTCGTCCTGCCCTTTTCCCAGCTATGTGGGGTCGGCACAGTATGTACTTTTCTTCCATATCCCGCTATCAGCCGTCATATCTGAATTCACGCTCTTCTTACACATGTCATCTTTCACACAATCCATCCACACTTTCTTCGGTCTTCCTCTACCCACCCTTATAACCATCCACATTCATTCTCATTACTTCCTTTGTTATATATCCTTCATCCCTCCGCATAACATGCCCACACCACGCTAAACCATTGATTAGTCCATAAAGTACAATTTATAGACAAAAATAAAATGCTGCGATAAAGTAGCTAAAAAAAAAATTACTTTTGAATAGAAATATAGGTGTAAAATCAATTAACGAAGCGGCGAGACGTTTACTTGATGGTAAGTGATACGCTTGACTGTAACAACGTAGCGATAGTTAGGATTCTATATACTGCACCACGTGCTCGTAGTCTTGAGACATAAAATTAAGTCTCATTACCCCAGTAATTTCATTAACTACAATGCGCTTCAAACTAGAACACAGTAATGTTTGCACACTACTGTTCGGCGGCAGAAGTACGAACTGCGGTGTTACCTAGTTAGATGGTCTCTTGATACGGAGACCTACCACCAGTAAAACAGTGCCTCTTATTTACCCTTCAACTTATTTTTTTTTCAAATAGTTACGAGATCTAGCTCGAGATGATAATACTTTTCGCAATAATAAAGTAACGTGTTATTTATTGTAGGGGTTCATTTGAGGGGATTTGGGCCATTTCTGGCCCAATGCGAGTTAGTGGGCGCAAGAACCTCGTGTGTTGTTTAGCAGGGTGCACCACGAGTAGGTGAGGTTGGCTTGAATCCCGTAAGTTGTTGCGTGGGACCACTTTAGGTAAACCTAAGTAAGACTTTTAAATAGAACAAAAAAATACAAACTGACAACCTCTACCTTGTCAATGGTTAAAAAAAAAACTATAATGATAAAACCTTATTAGATGGTGGTATCATATAACCTGGTGGTAGATCTCTGTTGCCGAACACCGTTTAGGTAGGTATCATGGCAGCTCTTATTTCTGCCTCCGAACACTACTAGCGTGCCAATATTACTGTATTCCGGTTTGAAGAGCGCTGTAGTCAAATTACTCAGGTAACGAGAACCAACGTCTTATGGCTCAAGGGGTCAAGCGGAATGTTTTGCTGTGTATAACATCCTAACTAGCTAAGTGGCTACTTATCATCAGGTGTACGTGTGGCTCGTTTCATCGCTTCATAGAATAAAAAAAATATCAATAATAATTGCTATTGATACGTGTATCATTAATCAAATATCGTTATCCAGTTATAGTAATATCACTTCTGTGTAGTTTCAAAATTCGATATAACCGTACTGTGTAATTAAAGTGAAATTATAAAACGATTTCACTTTAGGTACGGCAGTACAATATCTATTTCCAACCGCTTTCTATTTCCGTCGCTTCCGAGCGACCTGAAGGTAGTAAATGATTTTTTACTTTCAATATAGGGCAAATGAAAGGTATAATTAACTGTACTACTGATTCTACTTTTCTTTATAATTATATTTATGGGCCATATTTCACTATTGATTAATTAAAAAAAATGCTATTGATGTTTTGAATAATTAAACAGCATTTCCAAAGGGGGTAAATAATTATTAAAAAGTCTTAAATGGTTTCGTACCAGATTCTGTAAATATCACTATGTTCGGTTCGCACTGAGAGTATACCGTCCATGTTTGTGCCTAAGCTTTACAAATTTATCATCGTCTCAACCGGAAGTTCACTACTGGACACAGGTCTCTTGTTTTATATTCTACAACTCACAGTCTTACATTGCTCGAGTCCACTGGCTTCCGGTAAGTCTTTTGACATTCTTTCCTTTTACTCCTTATAACAGTTAAGACAGTGCAAACGGTTTTATTTATAAAGTAAAAGGTAATGTTTTGAGATATTTTATCAGTCGCAAGAATTTTTTATATAATAATAGTCATAATGATAAGTAGTCATCCGAGAAATAATTCTTGTGTATATATGTATGTATATTATCTGTTTATTTTTTACACAACATCGAAGGCAGACTTGAAGACAATGCCAAAGCAATTAACTCAACCTGTTAAATAAATAAATGAGCTTGCACTTTAAGTAGAATTATGTGTGGATAAAAACGTTAGAAAATGTTAGCATTTTCATAAATAATACTGAAATGTAGTTGAATCTAAAATTACTCTTGATCCCGTACCCAACTCTCTCACTAACTAGGCACTAGGGAAGTTTCTAAAGTATTAAAAGGGGGTGATATATTACAAACGACTTTGGTGCTTTGACGGCCCATGGAACAATGAGACCACTTGAAAATGACGCTGGGGTAGTTGATTGCATTTTAAAAGCTCTATTCAATATGAAACTGGATAGAATGGTCTCTGTGTGTGCAAACACTATGCAATTAAATCGGCAATTTAACTTAACAAGCAAGCAAACGAATATAAAACCCTAAATATTTTCTAATAAGTTATAAAGGCGGCTAGAACCTAGTACTAGAAATTAATTATAAACACCAGACATAGAACTTTAACTATATTTATACATTATAGTTTAGCTCCCACCAACCCGCATTGGGCCAGCATGGTGGGAAATGGTCTAAGTCCCCCCTATCATATGAACCCCTACAAACGAGGGCTCTGGTGCCCGGCAATGCGGGCAGCGCAGGACCGATCGATGTAGGGATGTCTGAGGGAGGCCTATGTCCAGCAGCGGACCTCTATCGGTGACGTCAGACCTCTAATGATGGTGATGGATAATTCAATAATCATATTTTCACTTGTTAAGTCTTAAATTTGTTTATTACAAATATTGTGTCTATCTATTATTAGAGATGCGATAAGAATGTCATATGTACATATAGATTTATGTCAATTATTTATTGTAATCATACTTCATAGTCCTAAATAAGTAAAAGAAAAAGAAAATATGTTCCATTATAAATGCCAATAGAAAATCCAAAAGTGACAAATAATTTTTTGTCTAAGAAAATCAATTTTAAGCGAACGACATTAAAAAAAATTTAAACCAAAAATACCTAAGCTAAATAATTTTTTAATGAAATATGTAACTTGATTAAAACGATAATTTTATGTTTAATGATTAAATAAGATGCCGACTCTCGTTAACCCAGTTATCACAATAGCTACAACGGCCTTCAAACCGGAACACTAATATTTTCACTCTACAGTTTGGTAACAGAAATAGTCGCTGCGGTGGTACCCACCTAGACGGTCTCTAACAAAACAGGCCTACCATCAGTAGAAGAGCTCCTCAGAGAGCTTGTGCTTCTGGAGAAGGAATGCGTCGTACGTGGAAGAGTAAACCGACATGCTCCAATAACAACAGTTTCCGCAGACATGTATCATGCACCAACCCACACTTGGCCATCGTAATGGATTAATAAGCTTAAACTCTCGCCTTGTAAGAGAAGGTCGTAAATCCTAATAGCAGGAACATTAAGAAGTCTATTTCTCATTGACCACTTTGATCTGAAATATCTCTGCTCGCCCCCACCCCCCTATATCTTTTTTAATAAAGGGATTAATGAATTATCTATGAGATGGCAAAAGTGGATAGACAACAACGGTGCATACTTTAATCAAATATATTTTCCAAAAAAAAAATTGACTTTATATTCCTACCGTACAAAACGCCAATTTCATATGTAAGGACCTAATAAAACATAAATTGTTGCCAATAATGTTTATAGTAAAAAAAAGTACTATTAATTACTATTACTACTATATCATCATCAGCTGATAGACGATCATGTTACTACCATATATACTAGCAATCTATATATATAATAGATTTCCTCCTCTGTAGAGACTCATCATGATATCTCTGGAACCGTAAGGCCTAGAGACTTGAAATTCAGTAGGAATATTCTTTTTGCCGAGTATAAGTCAGCAAAGAACAGATTTAAAAAGAAATCCTTCCTCAAAAGGAGTTGCAGAGGTGTTACGTCTAGCAAAGCGGGTGAGGAATAGCTAGTGCAGTATATATTACACTAAGTTTAGTAACGTTGTAACATAATAAAAAAAAATCGATCCAAACGTATCCTGACAACAGTTCGCATTGTTAAATATGTTTATAACCGAGATAAATAAAGGCCTTGATGAACTCGCATCCGTGCAACACGCACCCTTTTTATCAACACCACTAAGTGATAAGTGGTTACTTATTACTTATGAAGTATTAATACCTTAGGGTTTAAAAAAAATCTACCACACAATTGCATATATTATTTTCTTCATTTACTAGCATTTGCTTACTCTCAAGTATATAAGTTCCTTCTATTTTTTAAAATCAAAAACGTTTGTGCTTGACCATGATCCCATCTGATACTAAGTTATGATAGTCTACGGCGCTAAAGCAAAATAACTTAATAACAGTCAATTTACTCTTTTCTTGATCACTCCTTTACTGTTGATATACTTTATTAAACGAAGTAACGAGACGAGGCAGACGTTCCTCTAATGGTAAATGTAAAAACCCCTTCCATTACAATGCGGTGCTATTTAGGACGATTTACACTGCACTGCATATTGTACTCGTGACCCTGGGGTATGTGATGTTAAATCTACTCACCACAGTAATTACATTAGCTATAATAGCTTTCAAACCGGAACATAGTAACATTAGCACATTACTGTTTGGTTACCCATTTAGATAGTTGTCGGCAACAGAGATCTCTACCAGCAGTAGAATATTATTTTTGTCAAGGATATACTTCAAAGGTCCATTGAGTACTTATGATGGTATTCGTTAAGGTTTGTTTTTAGCTTTTTTGTTTAATTATTAATCATACATAATAACAAGAAATATTAAAAAGAAAATATAAACCGGCTGATACCGCAGTCAATTCGATGGAGGCGTAGTTACGAGCAGCGCCTAGCCCCGTATATAAAATAAACAAAGTGGTACTGTTTCCGTTGTTCCACAAACTGAGAAGCAACAGCTGTTCAACCTCCGCCGCGTTACGTAACTGGCGGCGTTATAAATTGCTCCGTTAACTTTACGGGTTCAATGCCTCCTCCGTTAATATTTACCATTTAAAAATATTTGCAAATACCAACATGTATCATCAGCATCATTTGGTGTTTTCTTCAAACTGAATAACATGTATAGTCTCATATAAAAATTTATATTTTTTATTAAAGGAACAAGAGGAGACAGTCACCTGATGGTATACGATACACCTACCCATAACAACATTAGTGCTAGTTAAGTTGATATACAGCCTCCATCGCGCTCGCCGCTTTGAGATATAAATTGTTAAACTTCGTTACCTCAGTAATTATACTAGGTACAATGCCTTTAAAACCGGGACACAGCGATACTTCCACATCTCTATTTGACGGTAGAAATAGGCGGTGCAGGAGTACCTACCTAGGCGGTCTCCGGCATTAGAGGCCTATCATCAGTTAACAGATGTAAACCATGGCCATAGCATTATTAATTACCCGATATATCTGCCACTTCGCAACACTCATGGTCACGGGAAGATTGAGCTGACAATTGTCCTGACATCGGAGTTATCATGGAGTACCTGCGATTTAAATTTTGTTCACAATCCAATATACTCTGAATGAGCTCCATTGTCTTGAAGTCTGCTAGTGGTATGTTTAGTGTTTGATTTGATTATATTAATAATATAACCCCAAGCCGGTGGCAGTATCCCACCATCTTCTCTAATGAAATTGGTATGTTTTTTAGTTTCGATAATCGCACGATTCATTCTTTACAGGAATTGATGTGTTTATTACAAAGATAAAATGATTCAGAGCACATATAAATCAAAATAATTTAGAGAAAACGTTATAAAATCCATAAAATTTATTATATTTTGTAAATATAACAAATCATTAATTATGATCATATTAATTTTTGTTCAACATTTCTCATGATAGTACTGTTGTGATAGTATTACTTAAAGAGTTAATAAAGTTCAACTCTTAATAATAATGATAAGTTTATCAATTTTTAAAATAACAAATGCATTTCGCATACAAATCAAAATTAACAATTAAAGTAGGTTTCCACCGTATATAATCGTTTTCTATTCTCCCATTGGTTCTCTTCTAAGAAAATATATTAATTTCAACTGCAATTAATATTTTGTTACAAATTATTGCAAGAGCTATTTGATATACGTAACAAATCGGTTAAACCCCTACTTGTTACTCCCACGCCATAGGAGGCGCAATATTACTGTGACTCAACCGGATAATCGGATACGTTGCCGGCGGAAAAGGGGACATACATCCTGCCACCGGACCACCCTAAACTTATACGCAAACTTATCATAACTAACGTACAAACAATAAAGTCATAAATATAAAGACTCAGTGACGACACAAAGTAATCTTTATTATGTTAAAAGATAAGAAAATATCACAAAATATAAAATATATTTATATCTTCTGTGTTTTAAAATTGTAGATCTTGGCGATGGCGAAATAACAACAAACAATAACTAGATCTATAATCTTCCGACTTTCAATATAGAAGCGGTAACGCAATGTTTTAAGATGTACCACAAAGGTAAGGATTACGCCCACAGATTTATTAAAAACAACCATGAAGATAGTTGTAATAAAGTAGAATTTACTAAGCCTTTCGATGATATATATCACAGATTACAATCTAAGTCCCTTCGATTACCGTTTAAGTTACAAAGTTGAGTAACACGCTACTCATTAAAGCCACCGTATGCGGGTAAAGCTTACCCACGCCGCGTCCGCCTGCACTTGGTTACCGGCAAGGTATTATGAAGGTTTCAAAGAAGCGCTCAAAAAGAATACGGCACTACGTCGCCAGCCGCTATGCTATAAAGCCATACAAAAATCCACGGCCAATACACAATACGTTGTTGAACGGGATACCCCCAGGGGGCGAAAATAGGGTTGTCAGTTCCTCAATACAAATGTAACAAGATCCACACAATTGATAGTAAACTATGACATTGAGTGCATTATTTACTGTGTGGCGGGTGAAGCGGCAGTAAGATTACATCTTTATAAATTACCATTTATTTTTAATTAACTGATGAATACTTTGTTGGTCTAGAAAATTGTGGTTATAAGGATTATTTCTTAACCAGGAACATAAAACCTTTTTATTTTAGTTAGTTTATAATAGCCCTTGACTAAATTCCCGTCTAATGGTAAGCGATGTAATCTTTCATGGTAAAGCGAATTAATCTAGAAGAAGCCTATTAATTTTTACAGATTTCCACGTCATACCTAGATGAAAACATTGACGCCTGCTGACTGTTCCAATCCTTCGCATTAAAAAGGTCAAAGCTAAACGCTTTGTGCCAATGCCCAAAATATCAACAAGGTAGAGATGAACGTCTGCAGTATAATACGTCCAATGGTGATATCAAATCATACAGTTCCTGCTCACATTTTTCTGAAACGCAGTCACAGAACAATGAGAACTTTGATTTCACAAAATATTTACTATTTTCATTCCGATCCATATAGTCTTACGAGGATGAACCGTAGTAACAGTGACCAACGATGCTCGTTTTTAATTTCACACTCTGCTAGCAACCCGATCTTAACATGCGATGAGCCGGCTCTAAATGATTAATTGCAGTTTAATTACTAATGTATTAAATATATAAGTAACGTATTAATTAAATACTATCTAAAATAAATAAAAGAACTGCGACTTGTGTAGGTCTTTATTGCCGGAAATCGTCTAGATAGGTAACACCGCAGCACCTATTTCTGCCGCCAAACTGTATTGTGTAAAAATTACTGTTACAGTTTGAAGGGCGCTATAACTAGTAAAATTACTGAGGTAACAGAACAATATATTATGTCTTAATAGGAGGACAAATTAAGTGATACCAGCTTGACTAGCACCACGATGTTATGGGCAGCCGTAACACTTATCATCAGGTGAACGTCTCTATCATGAATGAATAGGAGAAATAACTAAAAAATCAAATAACTGAAAATTTTTAATATGTCTATTAAACTCGAATAAGCCCTAGAAATATGAGCTTCACTATATATTCATACATTAATACATGGGCGTTGGTAGCCCTAGCTAGATACGGTGTCTAGACGCCCCCAGATCCCCAACCTGGATATAGCGTGGCTCCTGCTAATTACCAGCTCTAACAACCGTTTGTTGACAGCTTGACAATGGCAATCTTAAGTGATACACGAACATGCACAATCGCACAGGATTTATACCATAATCCGCGGAAGGCGTCAACTTTAGACACTTATAAAGGCCTCTACTGCCGTATAACGCTAAAAACCTAATCGCAGTCTGCGGACCTCAGGGATTCAGGATCGAATCCATCATTTGATGGTATATAGCAATGTTATATTTATGACTCTGAAGATGGCGAAGACTGCAAGTGATCTCAAACCGCGAGGTAGTACCCGCGATAGAGTTGAGACGAGTTATCATATCATCGTTGAAGAGGCCCATGTTTTTTGTCTTGTGATCAATCCAAACGCTAAAGACTTTCACCAATAAAAGTTTAGTATGTAATATCTTCACATTTTTTAAATTATATTGACTACCACTTGAGTACGATTCCACCAGAAAGTAAGCGGAGATATAGTTTTTGATAGCCAAGCACACTAGCCTAGAAGTAGCTTATTCATTCCTCTCTCAAAGATTCCCAAGTCAGAACATAAATTAAATCAGGCGTAGGTAGACCTGATATACTGTCAAACGTATATCAAATGCAATTAATTATTAATTGGATTTGATAATGGTAATTTCCTAAGAATTAGCCCCTAATACCAAAAACAAAAAAAATAATCATTCCCTACGTGTACGATATTGTTGACAGCGGAAGAAATGGTTCGACGATATAAAACATTGGACTGGGTTGAAATACCATCAGCTAAAAAGAATACATGAGGATCGAATTGGTCTTCTCAATCTCATCGCCAAACTTCACTTTAAACAGGCCACCTAATGATAATGATGACACAGATCCTAACGCATGTTTACACCCTCTTTATTTTAATAAACATTCATGTCTTTATGTTTGTTCGCGTCTTTATATTTCCAATAACGAGTCGTCATCTCTTAGTTCCGATTATTCGGAAGTCGACTGCGCTCTTCCGCTTGATAACGCAATTGCTTCCGTTACCATGAATTATCTTTTGACAATTATTTTTTAAATGAAACAATCAAGTATAGCTTAATGTATTTTTTGTGTGTAGCAGAGATTTAGATTATTTTGTACAAGAAAAAAATAAACAGGTTGCTCATAAAGCAAATAAGGTTATGATCTTCACACAGCCAATCTCGTGTTCCAGTTTTGACACATATGAAGTTAAGTCTCCATGCTGTAGTAAATTTAACTTAAGCAGCGATCCCATACCGGAAGACTGGTAGACGAAAAAAGTCACACGCAAATGAATAAAAGACGTTATGATCCCATCCAGTAGAAGTTAGAGCAGTATTTAAATATTACTTTACTAGTTCGTGCTTATCAATGTTGGTCAGTATTATATACCTTTTTTTTGTTTCGGGGGAGAAATGTTCGGAAGATACTCTGCTTCTAGGAAGGCAGGGTTATGTGAGATTCTTACTCACTAAAACCCCCTCGGTGGTCTGCATCAGTGCTTTCGGTATGACTCCGGGATCTCTTATAAAACGCACCGGTGCTCTTCTACACTTTCTGTTACGTCTCTGAAGAGGAGCCTAACCCTTTTAGGCACCATCGCTGAGCCACATGCTGTCACACGCAGGTTCGCTTGTTGAGCGATAAGAGCTCCCTTCCTCACGACCCGTGAAACTCATAGACCATTTTTATCGCCTTCTACGACAGGCAGAGCTTACTTTAGTCCTATTCTTACTTGCCGGAGACGACAGGGCTGACGGGCTGGTGCGTCCATTACCATCGCCCCGTCGTCTTCTTCTCCGAACGGAATTAACCCTCTCTCGACTATGTTACATAACTAAGCTGTGGAACATTCTCATAGGGCATAAACATAAAATATCATGGTAATAGGATTGTGGTAGTGAACTACCGTCTAGGTAGATACTGACGCAACTCCTATATAAATTGCTAGCATAGTGAAATTCTATATCTACAAACAACGAGCACAATTTGAAGTGTATATCATTCTAACTACCGCCACACTTATATGGGCAGGCGTATCATTTATCATGTGTACGTCATCTTCCCGCCGTTCCCTGACAAAAAAATATCTATAATTTACACTACAGACCAACATTACCTTAACAACAAAAGGTCCTCGCCGTACAGTAAACACGAAATAAATATATCAGTTGCACGAGTAATTGGACCAAGGAGTGCGGGATTTATTGATCCCGATGCCAATTGGGACGCAGTGATGCCCTACCACTACGAAACCCAATTCTCAATAGCATAAGGCAGCGAAATAGTAATACGTTATAATATTTACTCATCAGATTAAACATTGTTTACTAAATCATATATTTTCAGCTTATGATAATTTGTTAATGTTTTTAATGGTGTATAATAACTTCCATGTACGAGGAGATTACATGTGGCCAAGATGCGAATGTTAAGATGGATGTGTGGTGTGACGTGGATGGATAAAATAAAGAATGAGTATATTAGAGGAAGTCTGAAGGTTGCTCCAGTGACAGGGAATTTGAGGAGCAAGAGGTTAGCGTGGTACAGGCATGTTATGCGGAGGGATGAAAGATATAACAAAGTAATGAGAATGAACGTGGATGGTTATAAGAGTAGGGGAAGGCCGGAGAAATTTTGGATGGATTGCGTGAAAGATGACATGTGTAAGATGAGTGTGAATTCAGATATAACGGCTGATAATAGGATATCGAAGAAAAGTACATACTGTGCCGACCCCAGATAGCTGGGAAAAGGGCAGGAGGAAGAATAACTTTCTGTACGTTCATTGGTAAAGACTGGATATCGTTATATTATCCTAACCTATTATATTATATTTATTCGTATAAGTATACATATTCAGTTTTAATTTCATACATCAAACAAAACATGTTTTAATTTCTTGTTACATGTACAAAAGTTAAACTTAGCTGTAAAACTGAAAAGGGAGACATACAAATTATTTTTAAATTGGAACTCGAAACTAAGCCGTGTCTTGTGCTGCGTTTCGAATTATTAAGCAAACAATAATTAGTTAGGATGATACATACTGCACCACTTTGTGCTCGTCGCCTTGCTACCTAAAATGTTGAGTCTAGTTACCTCAGTAATTTCTCTAGCTACAACGCCTTTTGAACCGGAACACAGTTATGTTTGCAGACTACTGTTTGGCGGGGGAAAACCTCGAGCTGCGGTGGCCACAACCTACACGGTTATGGCAACGGAAACCTGCCGCCATTAAAGATATAGAGACATGTCTCACCAAAGAGCATGTGGTGCAGTGTATATCATCCTAACTAGTATCACATTATTATAACCGACTTTATGAATTACCAGGTGAAACCCTCACTTGTCTTGACCATTAACAGGATAAAAAAATTAACTTTACATTTATATTGTAACTTAAGCCTCCGTAGTGTGATAATTCTATAGTTCCAAGAATAGGCATCGAATGACCATATAGAATAAACAATTTCTATAACAAGAAACGTAAGATAAGATCTCGTTTATCAAATGTGCATCCTGTGGTCATTTCATTATGACCACTGAAGTTCATTCAGTGAATTTTAAACATCGTTAAACAGTTACATTTAAAAATGTTGTAACATTGTGAAATCCAACTAAGTGCGGACGTTACGAAATCTGGTCTCATAAATAAACGTGGACCAGTTGACGTCCATCGGCTGATGATGATGGTAAATAAAATTGTAAGTTGGAAACGATAAGATGCAGCTTAACATTAGATATGTAAATTTATTGTTTCACATTACTTTCTATTAACAACTAGCTGTTCCTCGTGCGCTTTGCTAGTCTGAACACCCCCGCAACTGCTTTTGGGGAAGGAATTTAGTAAAATCCGTTGTTTGGTTGATCCTCTAAAAGTCAGAAGCAATATCTCTACCAAATATTGAGAATTACATTTAATAGTTTCGGAGATCACGTGATCAGTGCAAGTACCGTAGTTCGTGTAGTGATTGTCCAGAATTTGGCTCTCATGTATTGACAGCCGGAACAAAGCAATACTGATGTAGAGGGCAAAAATGTAAGTTCAGTAGTTTGCAAGACCGATTCAGAAAAACACTGCCAGCGTTCATTCTTGCACATAGTCCAGGATTCAAACCAGGAAACTCGTGTTTCAAGGTTTTAACCAAGAAAGCGGTTGGTATATTTATGACTGAAGTTTTCTAATAAAGTTTTGAACAATCTAACCCAAATGGCGAGCAAATGAGAAAACACTATACAACATTATATATGTAGCTCATTTTCTTTGTTATTTTTCCATCTTTTCTATTCATAGTTATCTCAGTTCTTTTCATGAAAAAATTCATGTAGGTCCCTTTTATAGAGTCTAGTCTATCTTATCGCGCGCGAAGATCTTACCCTATATAACACGCAAAGTACTTGCGAAGAGATCACTTAACTTTTGCCTCTGATCCCTACAACAACTACTAAACATATAAGAATTCCCGAAGTAACATAACACTACACGTATATTTGAAACATAAAAAATATATTAACAAAAAAGGCGCATGCCCTTATTTAATAACATCAACTCTCCCCTTAAAGGGGCAGGCCGAAGCCTGATAAGCCCAAAACGCCACAAATCTTGTTAATTAACGAGTAATTTGAGAATAAATTAGCTCATTAATTTGCATCTTGATATAGGTCCACTGGTCTAAAAAACCTTAATATTTTCGATATATCTACAGTAGATTAGTTCATCCACACATGAAATCACAAAGAGATCATAATAAAGAACAGATAGAAGTTACTGTAGAACATAAAATATAATTGTTTTTCTTTTATTAGACGATGCAAGGAGACGAACGAGACAATCACCTGGTGGTAATTGACACATAATAACGTAGCGCTAATAAGGAAATTAAACACTGCACCACATTATGCTCGTCGCCTTAAGACAAGAGTCAGTCACATTACGCTAGTAATTTCCCTAGCCACAACGCGCTTCAAACCGGAACACGGCAATGTTCGCCCACTACTGTTTGCCGGTTCAAAATGGGAGCCGCGATCACCGGCAATAGAGCGCGCTCTAGGCGACTAACGCAATATGGTTCTGTGTATATCATTCTAACCACCGTCACTTACTATCAGGTGAACGTCTCGCTGGTATCGTGATAAACATATAAATAAAAATATTTTTTTTTTATGATAACGAAATTTTAAATTTATAATAATGTGTACAAGAAATACGGGTATCATAAATACATGATCCCAATTAGGATTGATATATCGGATATGGTATAACTTTTTTAAATATACATTAGTAATTTGAGTTTTATTTAAATGAGAACCGGTCACTGCAAAATTTTTAATACATATAATTCAAGTTAAAAATTAGAGAAAACAGCGCGAATAGAGAAAATGATGTAATCATGAAATGTACGAGTATATTTTTAAACTCTGTATAATAATGCAAAATAGTTGACCTTATTAGAGTTGAAGCTTCCGGTTGCATATGGAGCGGTTGCGCTCGACAGGACCGCGGTCAATGTCGCCGTCAAGATTATTTTTATAATAGTTTTTTTTTTTTACTAGATATGTCATCGACCTTACGATTGTAACACAAACATTTCTTATTTCAATATTATATCGATTCCTCAGCGCTCAAAAGACGTAACTATTAAAATTCGTCTTATCTGTACAGTATTAAAAAAAAAAACGTTTCCTGACATCTTACGGTTTTATAGATAGAATAGAGGCTAGAACTTTTTTTATCTGCGTTTTTCATAACTTTAAGCTCTTTTTGGTGGTAGATCTCTGTTGCCGGATACCGTCTAAGTAGGTACTATCGAAGCGCTTATTTCTGCAGCCAAACAGTAATGTGAAAACATTACTGTATACTGGTTTGAAGGGTTGTATCTAGTGAAATTACTGGAGCAACAAGACTCGACATCTTATATCAAGGCGACGAGCGCAATGTGGTACAGTGTACACGATCCTAACTAGCGCCACGTTATTATGGGCAGACGCAGACGCTTATGCTCTAATTTAATATGCAGCAGGTTTATTAAAGTATTTACAACATGATTATACTCTTTGATCTCTTGCAGTGTATTGTTAAATACACCGCAGGATTCATCAACATATCACCGTTCCAGTTTGAAGTAATAACGACATATTATGTTTTAAAGCGACGAACACAATGTTCTAGTGTATGTCACTCTAACTAGCGTATATTGCTATGGACAGACATATCACAATTAAGTAACCGTCCAACTCATTTCCTACATAAGAAGATCTAATAAGATATAACCGCAAAGTACTTTGTGTAAAGAATCTTATGAAATTTATAATAAAACCTTTAAAGTTATATAGTGAGACGAAAACAATACTGTAATAATATATGTGTTCATGTATTCTTTTAATATTTTAAACACTACCACTATTCTAAATAACGCCGTCATGAAAACATAAAGAAATTTATAAGATATATATACAACCCATATGTAGACCAGACATTTATAGAGCAATTAAAATTTGTATTGCAAAGCAACCATCATTAACGACAAACAAAATAAACGGATGAACGTCATAGCAATAATTAAAAAAAAAAAAGTAATCATGTGGCATCAAGCTGCGCCTATTGGTCGCTCTTAGAATAAAACCATAGCATCATCAATAAGCCAGGATATTTTGTAATCAATTCAATTACTAGTGGTAGGCCCCTGTTGCCGGAGACCATCTAGATGGATACCACCAAAACGCCTATTTCTACTGCCAAACAGTAGTGTGCAAACGTTACTGTGTTCTGGTTTGAAGAGTGTTGTAGCTCTTGTAAGTACTGGGGCAACGAGAATACATTATATCTCTAAGGCGATGAGCGTAATGTGGTGCTGTGTATAACATCCTATCTAGCGTCACGTTGTTCTGAGCGGGTATATCACTTATCGTCAGATGAACACGTACCACTTATCTTGTCGCTTAATTGTATAAAACAAAGTTAAAGCATGGTCTTGATTGTTCAAAGAGATGTAGGATTAATTGTCCACAAAGCTTGAGCTTCCGGTAAAGGAAAAAATGAGGAAACCAAAGCCTGTCTAGAACAAGTGTTATGGAAGCATTGAAGAAGGTTTATGTAATACTGAAACTTACTTTTCACATTAAAGATGTAAATGTATAGAGCTTTTTTTTTATTAAAAAATTAGACTAATATTTAAGTACTAACATTTGCATACCATGTTTATAGTCACTTAAAATAATTTATAAGGTGTATATATATAGGTGCCTGCCTACAAAAAAATAAATTGTTGATCCACTCATACTATAGATATTATCTGTTCTTTTGTGTATAGAGATGAGGATTTAATTGCAGGCAATGAAAACAATCAGTGTGGATAACTTTGGATGAGGCCTGTGTCCAGCCATAGACATCTATAAGTTGATGATGATGAACCCCCAAATCACTGGATTGAGTTATTTTTTAAAAAAAATATCTATTCTATTCAAAGATAATCCATAGTTGTGCATGCCTATTCACTATACAACCTACTTTTTAAATGAAGCAATCTTCTATTTAGAAACAAGTATCTTTATTATTACCGCATCATTGACCTACACTTGCTAGATTAGATCATTTAAAAGAGTGCTTGGAAGTCACTTAATGATAAGATCATACACTATATGTTTAAAAAGTATCACATAGAATAGCATTTTCATAGTAGTTTTAATCGATAAAAAATTTTAATATATGTTATTTTATTATACCAATTATTGGCAGTTAATAACTGCACATACTAATAAAGAAGGTAGAATAGATGAATAAATTAATAAAAATGCATCACAATCCATGTCACTTTGAGACATTGTCTAGTTACTTCAGTAATTTTGCTAACGATAACATACTTCCAACCAGGACATAGTACTGTTTGTTTCCCGCTACTTGATGACAGAAATAATCCAGTCTGTCTTTCTAATCAGTTTAATGTTATAATTTCCTTCACTTTTCTACTCATACTTTCCAACAAATAATCAAAATTGTTTGACTGTTAGAAATTATGTATACTCAAAACAAAAAGATTATAAAAGATCAAATAAAAGATTACGAAGAGTAATGTAAGTATAAAGAATATATAATATGCTTGATTACAATCCTTATATATGCATAACAGAGATGTAATTGTAATTTGTCAAAAAAACAATATAACTGGGAAACATTCCTCACACACCATAATTTTTCTATCTCAATAGTATTGTGCAACAGATAAGCTACATCCTGTCTTACTATGCACTGAAGTCTAGATTTAAAATGAAGATTGCAGCAATATGAAAGAGACAAAAAACTGAAGGCATATAATTAAGAACACTAAACATACAAACCATAAGGTTCAAAAAAAGGTTTATTCACAATATATCCTCTCCAGTTGTTTACCATAATTTAAAATTCAGGATTGAATACAAATCTGTTGCCATATTTATTGCATCAGCAATAAATTTATTGGTCTTAAGTCAATACAAAAATACATTTTTGTGTGATTATCTTCACTAAAAGACACAGTAGACAATAGAAAGTGTATTACAACTAAAAATTTAGTTCTATTAGTTTTTCCAGCTTGTTTTATTTCAATAGAATTTGTCACTAATTTTGATTATGATGAAAATTTATATCCCCTGATAAGAGGAAATGAGTTTTGGTCTTTGAAACTCTAAATTTATCTGAGATCCTTAGTGAAATGTTTACCTTTATCATGATTTCAATAACTCTATCTGATTTTACATTTTTAAGACAACTGACTGAATTATCTTTTAGGAAATAGAATATAATAATGATTTTATTTGATAAGTGGATGTCACATTGAATTTTTCTCCATCTGGGTTTCAACAATAACAACATAAAGTAGGCTATTTATTTGTACCTGATCATCATTTTGACATTAGAAGTTTTTAAAATAATAGTGACAGTCTATAAATAAACTTAATGATCAATTGAACATCAACTTTTTTAAATAAAATTATAATCATTTGTATGGAGCTATATACCAAAATTAATAACATAAATTAATTGTACATAGTTTTGTTGGAATTCCTCAAAAAAAAATATTCTCAAATAATTTCATGGAATTAATGTAAATAAACAAACTATTACAATAATGTAATCTTCCATGTAAGACTTCTGTGATAACAAATAGATTCAGATCAATAAGCAAATATTATTACAATTAGTAATTACCAAGCATTAAAAATACTAAGCAGAATCAAAAGTTCTCTATATGTGAAAAGAAACCGTTATAAAAACATAAATGTGGAAATGCTTCCGATCTCTTTAAACTTAGGACCTATGTTTGTAAGACAAAAACATATTTTTATGCACTCACAATAAAATTACACTTGTATACGAAACGAAAATCAATATAGTACATCATATAATTAATATAACAGTTTTGTTTTAAATACTCACCTAAAATTGGATAACATAACGCGATACACCCAAAATAAATGGCAAGTGCCGCGGGATACTTCCTGAGTGATCGACGCATTGTCCTAGCTGAAGACGCTTTTACACTAGTACACTCACAAACGTGACTACAAATACATCGTATAATTATTACACCATCTTCGGTTCTCTTATGCTGTGGTATCACTGATTATTTCTAAAATTAAACACACAAAAAAATTATAAGGCGGCTGACACCAGAAGCCGAACAAACAATCCCACTTTGTAGTGTTATCAGCTTTAGCGACAAAACACAAATTCAATTCATAGAATAAAAAATATTTTTAGTCTGGCAATTACTAATATTAAATTGTTATGCACGAAAACTTTCTTTGTAAAGCTTTCTTAATCGATATCACCTTATTCATAATTAAAACAGGATCCTGTATCTCGATAATATATTTATCTTAAAAATAAGCTACATATTTGAATATTTCTTGAAAACAATTGTATAACAAGTAAATTCACCAACTGCGTGTAATGTGGAATCTTGCACAAATACTTAATTTGTATAACTAGTAGAGCACCTTTTACTTTATTTGTTCAAAAAAATATTTCTTATGAACTTATATCTTTTTTTTCTACATTCACTTTAATTACACAATTAAGAAATGTTTGATTAGACTTTTTAATTTAGCTTGTCTAAAATTAGTTCTGATATTGTTTTATTAATATAAACAAGACTTTTAAGTTTCAGAAATATATTAACGCAAAAAAAATTCCACATTTTAAAGAAGTTTTCTCCGTTATTACGAATCAATATTATGGAATGTATATAAATAGTAAATATACATTTTAATAAAAAAATAAAAAACTTATTATTTTCTGTATTTTTTTTAAATATTGCTATTACAGTATTAAATATGACAGGTTCTTAATAATGTAATAATAATAATACTGTAACTGAATTTTATTCAATGAACTTTTTATCAGATTTATACTTTAAAGATAATTATTAACATTTGTGTTTAAAGTAAGTCGCTGGGAGCCTCTGGATTCAAATAGCGCAAGACTGTGGTTTGTGGAACACATTACAAGAGATTTATGTCCAGCAGTGGACGTCCGTCGGTTGAAATGATGATTATGATCGTTAAAGTATAAATATATATAAAAAATGAAAATTTTTATATAAATATGAGTTTCTATTTTATTTCAATTTATTCATTTTAACTCATTTTCATTTCGGAATGTATTGGTAACATTTATTGTTTATTGACAAGTCGGGTGACAGACGGCGGGGTCCAGCTCGATTGCAGCTTGATTGAGACAATCCAGTAGAAATAAATGACTAGTTAATGAGATTATATCCGCCTTCACGTGTAAAAGTCATGAAAATGTGGTTTAAAAACATTGTTTAAGTTATTATTGCGTGAGTAAAACGTGTGCATCACAGTTTAAAAATGTATATTCTGTGCACTATAGGAGCCATTTTTACTGTATTTATTTTGTGCGTTCATTGTGATAATGCTGCTAATTACAACGAAAGTATGAATATTTACGGTAAGTGCATGGATTTTAAATATACACACTCTAATTAATTGTTAAAAAGTTGTTTTGAAGTGCGTAACGCCTATCTTGTATCTCATCTGTCAATCTTGGTCATCCATGATATATAATTTTAATCGAACTTGAAGAAACAATACCATTAAAACAAATTTTAGTATTATTGTAAGAATTTGATGGGGATCAATTTGGAATATTTTGCTACGAGTACACAATAAATAATTCCGAATCTGCCAGTTTTGTGTTCAAAATGAAAAGGTTGTGGTAATAAACAAATATGTATAGATATCTATATCTACGTAATGAATGTTATCTTTGCGTATTTGTTTATACATATAGTTCATTAATTCTAATTGTTTTTTATTAAAATTGTGTAGTTTGTGGTACCAAATGTACAAATAGTGTTGCAGTTACAGGCTTGCCTTTATAATACATAGGTCTGGTTGTACTCCTAGGCCTCATGTTGTAATGGTATTCAGTTGGTAGTCAAGTTTTTTTTTAATCTTTGTGGCTAATTACAACTACCATGATATGAATTCCCCTCATTTTCACCAAAATTTTGCATGAGTAAGGCCTTTGTAGATAAAATATGTATATAGTCTTAAAATACGTCAATTTTATGTATGAATTTTGTCAATATTGTTATTTATCTATATACAAAAAGTTTTTCATAAATAAAAAGCCGAAAATGTGCCCAATCACAATCTTTGTAGGCTATAAGTGTATATTTACACTATAAATATTTAAAACTTTATCTGAACTTATAATTTTATTATAAGTGAATCGTTTTTTGTTATAGCATTAACTAAAATTACATTTATGTTATAAACATGTTTTACGAAAATAAAATTTATGAGCATTTTATAATAATACCAAATTTGCATAATCCATTTTGACACCTAATGACATCTTAGCCACAGATGAGGTAGGTGGGTGTCAAAGGGGAAGGTCATATCCGTTAATTTCAGACTACACTATTACAATATATCAATGTACATATCTATAACTTTTGATACAGTGTTGCAACAGTAAAAACTACTCTATAAATTCTTAAATACAATGAAAACATTAGAAATTTTACAACTTAGTTAATAATTCAAGTCATCATTATCCCTTTACTGATCCTTATTTGAGTGTTATGAAACTATTCAAATTATGTAATTTTTCACTTTTGAAACTATTTTAAATTTTATGAAACAACATTTTTATTGACAAATTCCATGTTCACATACTTATTAGAATATAATATAACCCATACCCATGTGAAAAAAACCTTAAAATTGTAAACGCTAGAACACCTTGTACTCATTGTCTTTAATACACAGTATAATATATTTTGTTACCCCAGTAGTCTGTATATGATCGTTAGAGTGGAACAACATTTTTTACAAATTACAGTTTGGGGGCAGAATGTTTATCCTTTCATTTATAATAATAAAGAATAATTAAAATTTTAACTTAAAATTTAACTGGTCAACATAACATAAGTTTGGTATTGTACATAATTGCCTTATTTTATGGTAGTGAAGACAGTTCAATGCATACTTAAAAGATACATATCACCATGCCAGGTGGTAGAAATAAGCTTAACTTATATAAAGGGCATTTATATATTTTTTTTTGTTTCATGAAGAAATACTTTCCAAATCAGTCCATTTTTAAGCACAAGGATAGGTCATGTTGGCCATGTATTGGTTAAAAACCCGCTAAATAAGTCAAAGGTAATGCTTTCTTGCACTGCAGTCTCTGTAATTTTTGATAAGGAGCATCTTCTCAAGGAAGGTAAACCACTTCATCACTTCCTTTAATGGTAAAGTATAAAAGTCAAAAACTGTCTTTTTAGGAGGGCTTTACAATGCAGGCATGCCTTGTAGATTTCTATTATCTTCACCATGACTGACCAGGCTACAGTTGATACACATCAGTATCACTCATTGCCAGTACAATATGGCAGAAACTCTATTTATTTGTATTTAGTATTATGTTAGTTAATAGTAATAATTAGATAATAGGTGTTGAGGTTATGATGGGGTTGGCATAACCTTGATAGGTTGAAAGCCCCTAAAATAATAAAGAGTAAAAATAAAAACTATATCTATAATCTTGCCCCGTTTATTTGACAGTACAATATAGGAAACATATATTCCCATTGAAAAGTGTTTTCACTTTTGTAATAACAGAAAAAAAAGTTTACAGAAGCAAATAATATGTCTTTTCTTCATATTAAATTATGTATATGCCGTGTTTTTAACTGTTTACGTAGTCTTAGAATTGAACACTATATAGTATAAATATTTATATGATATACAGATCCAGGCTCAGGGATGGGGATAATATGCTACTGCTATATATATTTTAAAACACAAAAAAAATATCTAACCTACTCATTGTGTTTGCTTTAAGGAATTATCTTAATCCGTATAAATACGCCAAGTACCAGTCCAATTGAAATAGGTTAATGGATAATGCCACTTTTCATTTGCGTGGATGCGGGTTCGCATCCGGAGTCGATACTTGCCAATTTTATTCGTATCACGTTGAAAAATAACAATGAAAAACTTTTACTGCATCTTATTGGGGTGGTCTTACAAAGTTGGAATATGTTTAAAATAAATATCTACACTATTTCTTAATGTAGTGTTTAAATTGTAGCTTAACCATGACCATATCGATATTTTGATTTCAAGTCGCGCAAGCTTCAGATTCTTATGGATATTAAGGTGAATTTGGTTATGGGGATTACAAAGTTTTTATTTATTCTATAAATCGACGAGACGAACAAAACGTCGACCTGATGATATGTCCACCCGTAACGTGGCGGTAATTAGGATATACACAGCATCACATTGTACTTGTCGAATGTCGACTAATCATGTTGTCTTGTTACCGCTAGTAATTTCAATAGCTACAGTATCAATAGACTGCGATGGTCCCTACCTAAACGGTGTGCAGCAACAGATACCTACTATCAGTAAAGGATATAAAATGAAGATATTGTTAGCAGAAAATAAACAGAAATACCGTTTAGTATTCGCTTAATTATAAATACCTTTTAAAACTTCCTTTTCATCATTATCAACCGAAAGACATCTACTGCTTGACATAAGCCTCCCTCAAAGTTCTCTACATCGATCGGTCTTGCATTACTCGTATCCAGCGACTTACTGCGACCTCTGGTCCATAAGGGAGGATTTGGGCCATTTCCCACAAAGCTGACTCAATGCGGGTTGATGGGTGCCAGAGCCTCGTTTGTCGGTTAGCAGTGTGCACGATGATCAGGTGAGGTTGGGTTGGGTCCCGCACAATTTCCTTTTAATGTTTTATAATTTGTTTATACATAAAACAAAGTTACATACTTATAAAAACACACACAAATAATATCGTGTCTACATTACAGTTACAATTTTACAACGAAATTCATATTTTTTTCTAATAAAAATAAAAACGGTGAAACTAAAAAAAAATGCAGCAGTGCAGTATACAATAAAAACAAACTGGTATTGCTGTATCAACATATGTTTTAGGATATAGTGAGACATCTATTGTATACGTATTGATTCCCACAGCGAGTGTAAACAAGCGCCGGCGAAAAAAAAAAAATCCCCACGGCGTACACAAAGAACTCGTTTCGTGTTAATGAAACGTTACATAATTATGAATGGATAATAAAACATGTTTTTTTTTACGTCAACGTACTTATAGTAAGAACGAGCTGATGAATGGCCGTTTGTTACTATTAATAAAATCGCCGGCTCTTTCCGCCGATTAAGATAAGAAAGAAAAATGTTGCCCTTGCTACTCTTATGCACAAATCGCTTTATATTTATACACGATAAGGGAAATATTCTCAATTATTCATATTTTTTTTTCATGCTCTACTTTAATATTAACACCTATAGCGAAGTACCACCGCAGCTATTTCTGCCGCTAAACAGTACTGTGTAAACACTGCTGTGTTTCGGCTAGAAAGGAGTTATAGTTAATTAAATTACTGGGGTGACGAGACTATTTTTCTATTCAACGAAGTGACGAGATGTGCATGACGTTCACCTGATGGTAAATAACACGCCTGCTCATAAAAACGTGACCTTAGAATAATATACACAGCATCAACTCACGTTCATCGCCCTGAGATAGGATGTAAGTCTCGTTACTCCAGTAATTATACTAGCTACAGCGCCCTTCAAACCGGAAAGCAATAATATTTGCACACTGTTTTTCTGCTGCAATAAAAGCTGCGGTAGTACCTAGCTAGACCGTCTGCGGCAATAAAGATTTACCACCACTGGTCGTATAATTATGGCGATGAGATGTAATAACTCAGATCTTTCAAAGTTACTATCGAATTTCGTTGACGTGAAGGAAACTTGTTTCACTCTTGCTGATTGTTCAAGTCGTCTCCTAACTTCCCTTCTGTATAATTTTTGCAATAATATTTATTTAAAATTGGCTTAGTGCGAACTGTCTACTACTTAATTAAGTAACATTGAAACTTTCATTCGTATACAAAGCTCATCGAGTCACAACATCCGTCTGCCACTTAAAACTATATTGCCACTTATACGATACTGGGTCATGTTCACGGCAACGTCCCCGTAACGCTTTCTTTTTAAAAAAAAACTACTATAGATTGTTGTTTATGACCCTATATTTAATAACAAAAAAATAACAATATATTATAAGTTTTTTTATTAAATTGCAAACCTTTCTCAGATCTTTTTATTATGAGGCAATCCTGCATTGAATACCCTTCTATTGTGGGGACTACAGAAAAGTCATGTCGGACTCTTACTGATGAAAACCCTACGGTTTCTCACTCAGTGCATTTGGCATGGTTCCGACAGTAAGAGGCCATAATGAGGATGTCTCTCGGGGTGGAGCAGCTGGATCGTTCTACCCCCATTAAAAGTGTTAGACGGAAGTACCGCAAGCGCCACCACAAGGCCTTTCCTATTTGGGTCATTATATGTACACCTATTGGGTTGGGTTTTTTTAAGGTAAATAGATCTGTAGATCTATTTACCTTAAAACAAAATAAGTCTTAATAGCATCCGGGATATATAATTTTGTGGAAGTCGTATTCCCTTCTTTATATCATAGTTTTCGTTCGTCAAGAGACTAACTGGTTCTTGACGATCAAGCATTGATCGAGATCTGGATGACAAGCGTCCGCTGCTGGACATAGGCCTCCCCGAAAGATCTCTATATCGTTTGTTGGAGTTCATTAAAGGTAATTTGGGCGTAACCCACCACGCTGACCCAGTGCGTGTTGGTGGGTGGTCAGAACCTCGTCTGTTATTCAGTAGAATGCACCGCGTGCAGGTAAGATTGACTTGGTCTCCGTAAGATGTTGGACGCAACCCCTTACAACAACATTGAACTCCAACAAAAAATGGACGATGTGAAGATCATTGGTGAAGGCCTATGTCCAGCTGTGGAAAAAATACTGATATAAATAATATGGCATCGCTTTTAATTACACGAGGAGAGATGCAAGACAATGGTAGTTAAACGATAAAATGTACAATTCCGTTCGAGTCATA
Source organism: Ornithoptera priamus (assembly GCA_029034505.1). Taxonomy (NCBI): domain Eukaryota; kingdom Metazoa; phylum Arthropoda; class Insecta; order Lepidoptera; family Papilionidae; genus Ornithoptera; species Ornithoptera priamus. The sequence goes on along the minus strand of JARDWD010000500.1, from coordinate 2,726,468 downwards.
GACAATGATAACGTACTGTCTTTAATACAACATAGCACTATATTAATAGCACAATAATTTATATGAAACTTCCCTCTTCCCTTCCTTTGATATATTGCTTTGACATTTTCAAGTTAAGCGGTCGGTGTACTTCTCGGACTCGGGCTTAAACTTACTACTTTACTATTAAATTTATTCTATTGCAATTAAAGTATAGAAGGATAAAGTTCAAAGTATCCAACGAGAGAATTTAGTTGAGTAAAGAGTTATTAATGATATTAATATTGCAAACATATTCATCGCTCATAAATAAAAGTATATATATTTTTAGAATTAAAGCTTACAATACTAGATTTTTTTTATTCAACGAAGCGACGGGACGAGCGGGGATCTGATGGGAAGTGATAGGCCTGCCTATAACAATGTGGCGCTAGTTAAGATGATACACAGCACCACATTGTGCTCGTTGCTTTGAGACATAAGATAGAACCTCGTTACTTCACTACCTACAGCGCCTTTCAAACTGGAACACAGTAATGTTTACCCACTACTGTTTGACGGCGGAAACAGGAGTGGCGGTAGCACCTACCTAGACGGTTGCTTACTACCACCTTTTTACTATTAGTTCTTACTATTCTGTTTATCAGTGATTAAAATTATAACAATTTTTTTTTAATTAACTAATTTTTTATATTTTTAATGATTATTATCTCAAATCTTTCCTCTTTCGGTTTCTTTCCAAACTTACGACTACATTAACTATAATTTGATTAAAATTTGCGTACATTTATGAAACAATCTATCGAATAATTCTTCAGGAAACCACTTAAGGGAAACTGTGAAATTCAACCTTCAGTCTGTCGGATTTCTATTGTTGTGCTGAAGTATTGTTTACATGGTTTAAGCGGGTTTGGCGAATTAAATTCCAGACCTATCGATTCGTTCGTTAACAATCCAGAACAAAAATTAATATACATCGCAATTAAGCTTCAAAGTGTTTCTGTATCTTAATTACTATGTATATTAATTTAAATACTATTTTTTGCAATATAGAAATTCTATTCCGGTGTGCCAAGTGGCGGTACTACTGCAAAGCTTTTAAATTTATTTTTAATGTACCACTATATTAGTATTAAGTTTTTTATCAGACTAAGAGAGGGTGTTAATTCGTTGCAAATAGTATTTGTACCTGTTTTGTATGAGTAAGCTGTAATTTTTAGTTTTCTCATGTTGATGACTGTTCATCTTGGATGCCTAGAAACACTAATTAGATTCGATAAAAAAAAACTAAAGAAACTATTTTCTTTAGTATTAGCCTTGTTTCATTTATCTTTAAAATATGCTCTATTATAAAAAAGTATTTGACGAATGACATAATATAGATATTAAATGACAATAAAGATTCAATGTTTGTTTTTGATTTTCAGTTCCGTCCGCACCACAAAACCTTACAGCGAACAGTATAACAAGCGAAGTTATCCATCTCTCGTGGACCCCGCCATCCACTTTTACTCTCATACGCTCCACTAACCCAAGACTCGACGATGACGATCCATCCAAACTCGATCCAAATCTCGTCGTCATTGATAAATCAAAACAAGACACCCAATCAGACGAACCGGTAGACAGCGTCGAACCCCATGCCACCCTCTCCGACGCTTCCATGAGCCCAGAGAAACTTGAATACTCCCCATACAATTGGTACAAGAATGATAAACCTAAGTACAACGACGAATACTCCACTTCGGATATTCTTTTCGACGAAGCTTACAGGAGTAAAAGAGAGAGACGCTCGCATCGACATAGAAAGAGACGTCAAGATAATGGAACCGATCCGAGGGTTTTGCACTTGGAGAAGATACCAAGCGAAACAAACGAAGCGTTCCAGTTACCTATAGAAGTAGTGAAGAAAGCATCATCGAATATACCACACAAGGACTTCACACAGATCGCGTACGTGTTATACTACGAACAGGGGGTCCCGAAATACAACGCGGCCTCCGTCATCGGTGTACAAACATCTACCGATATAAAGAGGAACAACATATTCCCCAGTGACCTTGGCATGGAGAACTATTCAAAAGCGACCAGGAATTTAACCTTACTCAATAATTCGGGTGTGCTTACGAAAGCCGTCGGTTTCCGATTAAGAGATTTGAGTGAGTATACATAAGTTAATATTTTTATCTCACATCTACATCATTTAAGATGTTAGTATTATTGAATCACTTCGTTTATTTATTTACTGGTGTTAGGTCTTTGTTGCCGGAGACTCGTCTAGGAGGTAGGTACCAATGAAACAACTATTTCCGCTGCCAAACAATAGTGTGAAAACAATGCTGTGTTCAGATTTTAAGGGTTTTGTAGCAAGTGAAATTATTGGGATATCGAGACTCAACATGTATGTCTCAAGGCAAAGAACCCAAAGTGGTGCAATGTATATCATCCTAACTAGCGCCCCGTTGTTATATACCGGCGTATCACTTATCATCAGGTGAACGTTCCGCTCGTCTAGTTGTTTCTTAGAATAATAAAAAAAAACTGTGTGTTCTCGTAATTTCTACAGTACTTTCTTTTGAGACAATTATCGAGGACATAAATGCTAATTTAGATAAAAAGAATGGCGACTCTATATAGTTATTATTTTACATAGTAACGTGTGGCCTTTCTAACTATTATTAGACGTTTTTTTATTAACAATGAAAGTGTATTTCAGTTAATGTTAATTTTTATAACTGTAACGATTTTTTTTATTAATTATTTGTTTGAAAATTTTGTTAATTTTGAGGCGCATTCGTATATTGAGCCTGTTCGCGAGTGATGCTGCGAGTACGTCATTAAAGATTTTTTTAGCGATCGCATAGCTTTAAGTGTACGTTGAAAATGTGTCTCGTTAAACTTGGAAAGTTGAGGGTGCGTGATACGCGCCTTTGTTACTCGCTAAAAGAGTGTTTCGAAGAGTCTGCATTCGTCGTAAATCTACGAGTGTGCAGCGTGAACAGAGTGCGACTGTAACGCGCTCACAGCTTGCTCGATTTAGAAATTAAGCTCAAAGAATCGATGCTGTATCTGTTTATACAACATGCTTCCTTCAGGCCTTCAACTCTAGTTATCATTGGAGACTAAATTCGTTCATCATCATTTTAGTCTTTTGATGTCTAGTGCCGAACATAGGCATTGCCAAAAAAGGTTATTTACAGTATTCACCTTACCATGCCGGTTTTTGAGCCGTTGCCTTTATTGGTTTAAATTCCAAAATTGTCTTGTTTCTTTATTTAATTACAATTTTTTAAATATTTTTTATGAAGTGAAATAGACAAATAAAATACAATATAACTAAACAAAAATACTTCATTTTTTAATGTTCATCATAAAAGGGTTTAAGTCAACGGATTGTCAAAAGGGTTGTGTAAGTTGTGTATAAAATTATTTATAGTGCGAAAACAGACTAGGACATAAAATATATGTACAAATATAATTATCGTGATCATTAGCCGATAGACGTCCACTGCAAGACATAGGCCTCCCCCAAAGATCCCCGCGTGCGGATTCATATTGGGAGGATTTGGGCTATTTCGCACCATGCTAGTCCAATGCTGGTTGGTGAGAGCCAGAGCCTCGTTTGTTGATTAGCAGGGTACAGCACGAGCAGGTGAGGTTGGGTTAGGTCCCGTAAGATGTTATGAGGGATATGTAATAAATAAATAAATTTATTTGAATAAAAAAATAATACTGTAACATAGAGCATAAATGTATGTTGCTAACTAGAGTAGTTAAAATGAAAACTGTGCCACATATTTACTTTCTTTTCAAAAGTGGCGCGTTATAAGTTTTAAACAAATTAATTTAATATATTTTTTTTTTATATAATTAACCGACGAGACGAGGGAGACGTTCACCTGTATTTTAATCTAGTTTTCTTTTCGCATTTGTGAAAGGTTACTTTATAGTAAATGTTCAGATCTATCAAAACATTTCAAAATTATTACATCGCGTGTAAATTAATATATTTAGGTGTTTTAAATTTCTTTTTTTTCACAATTTTATTTTTCAGAACCATTCACTCCGTACAAGATTTGGGTGCGAGCTTTTTATAAATTCTCACTGAGCGGCGTCAGCTCCTCGGATCTGCTGGAACGTCTGGGCGCTCAGTCCGAGCCGCTCTACGTACTGACCGACGTCAGAGCACCGTCGGCGCCTATCATCTTGAATCTCACCTGTGATCAACCTAATGGTAAGCTAAAGTAATTTTCTAACAATAATTTAATAGTTTGTATAAAACACGCGGACATCTGTAAAAGAAACAACCAAGTTAAATTTACTTTAAAATTACTCAATAAAAAAACTTTAATAAAGTTGTTCAACGTATTTTTTTTATGTTATGAAGCGAGGAGACGAACGCGACCTTCACCTGATGGTATGTGATACGCCCGCCCATAACAATGTGGCGCTAGTTAGATTAATATACACAGCATCAACTTACGTTCATCGCCTTGAGAGAGAATGTTAAGTCTCGTTACTCCAGTAATTATGCTAGCTACAGCGCCCTTCAAACCGGAACAAAATAATATTTGCACACTGTTTTTCTGCTGCAATAATGATATAAGATGGTAAGTTACCTCAGTAATTTCACTAGCTACAGCGCCCTTGATACTGGAACACAGCAATGTTTAAACAGTACCGTTTGGCGTCAGAAATAGGCACTGCGGTGGTACCTACCTAGACGGTCTCCGGCAACAGAAATCTATCTGTGTAGGTGCTGGTGCACGGGCACAGCTTCACATTATCCTCGTGACTGTCATGTCAAGTCTTTTTACATTAGTAATATCACTAACTACAGTCCTTCAAATCGGAACACAGTAATGTTTGTTAAGAGACCTACCACGCGTAAATGCCGGAACTAATGGAAATAGCATATATCCGCACACGCGAACGTTGACCAATAAGGGCGAAGATTGAATCACGTGTTACTAGTAATTGAATCTCCGGTTTCCATACTTTAACACGTGAAACCAAATGTAATATATTTTTAATTTGATTTAACTTTTATGGACTTGTCTAGCCGTCCGCCGTATCTATAGTGCTCCAACCAGTTCTACACGGTAATTTGGCTCGAGTCATGGAAATTTTTATTAATGTGAAAGTTAGGCGATGACCTGGAACTTAGGACCGATATTCTGTCTATGGAGCGGTACAGTTTCTAAAATAAAATATAAAAAAAAAGGATCGAGGTAAATATAGCGTTGACCATTATTATTGCCTCTTTCTTTCATTGGTATCTCTTACCGGTGCTACCTAATACTACATATATGTAGTAGTATATAGTACATAATATATATATATAGTATTGATTTATATATATAGATCAATCATGCGTTATTGGTGTAAATTATATGACCTTTATTATATTTAATATAGTTTTAACCGACTACAAAAAAGAGTTTCTCGATTCTCTTATGGATTTCTCTGCTTAAGATTTTATAGACAGATTTGGACAATGCATTTTTATGTGATGCAATAAACATTTAGTGGTTGTAGGTCTGTTGCCAGACACCCTGCAAACATTACTTTTTGAGAGGCACTGTAGCTAATTAATTTACTAGAGTAACGAGACTTGTTACATCTCAATATAACTATAATCAGATGTAATGTATAACTTCTTAACGCCACATTGTTGTGTACGAGGGTTACTTTATATATGTTTCTCATCTCGACATTTGGGAAGATAAAAAAAAAGTTTGTTGTGTAACTATTTCATTTATCGCAGAAAATAAAACTCAAGATGTAGTATTACCTGTGAAAGTATTGCGTAGTGAGCTTGTTAGATATGGGCATATTATATTTCCTTGAATTTTATAATCGTTTAAGGAAATATATCAGCGATGCATTGTTGGATCACGCTTTCGCTTTCCCTCGGTCCGCACGCCCGTTATATCCAAGACACGGTTCGCGAAATAGCGGTCATACATATTACAGTAACACACAAAACCGCAATTTTTTTTATTCTTATACGAGACGGGCGTGACGTTCACCTGATGGCGACTGGTCTCTAACAACGACGTTAGTTAAGACGTTATACGCAGCGCAACAATACGCACATCGCTTTAATACATACGTTTCCTCATTACCCTTAGTAATTTCACTAGCTACAGCGCCCTTCCAACCGGAACACAGTAATGATTTCATACTATTGTTTGGCAGCGGAAATAGGAGTTGCATTGGTACTTACCTCCTAGACTGTCTCCGGCAACAGAGACCTAACACCAGTAAATAAATAATCGAAGTGATTCAATAATACTAACATCTTAAATGATGTAAATGTGAGATAAAAATATTAACTTGTGTATACTCACTCAAATCTCTTAATCGGAAACCGACTGCTTTCGTAAGCCCAACCCGTCATTGATCAAGGTTTAATTCCTGGTCGCTTTTTAATAGTTCTCCATACCAAGGTCACTGGGGAAAATAGTGGTGTTGAGTCTCGTTACCCCAGTAATTTCACTAGCTACAGCTCCCCTGAAACCGGAACGAGTAATGTTTGCATATTATCGTTTGACAGCAGAAATAGGCACTGCGGTATACGGCAACCAGTAGAAAATGTAACAAGCATTATATTTTTTTATATTAAATTTAAATAGTTATATTTAATATGAAAAAAATGTATTAAATATAACTATTTAAGTTATTCTACAGCCATTGATATTGCTAAGTTACCATGTTAGGTGAACGTATATAGATATTAAACGAAGAAAGTCTAAGTCGCTAGTTATAAAATTAATCTGCCTAAATGGCTAAGTACTTTTAACACAGAAATTTTAGTGTCAACTCCGACGAGATGGGTTATAGTGTTTGTTTCCTGGTAGTGTTTTACGCTGGTTATCTATCACCCCCCTTTTTGTATTTTTTTTTATTTAACGAAGCGTCGAGACGAGCGGGACGTTCACCCAATGGTTAGTGATAAGCCTGCCCATAATAACGTGGCCCTAGGATATTATACACTGCACCACATTGTACTTCCTTCTCACATTGAGACATAAGATGTTGAAGCTCGTTAACCCAGTAATTGCAATAAATACAGCGCCCTTCAAACCCGAACACAGTAATGATTGCACACTGCTGTTCAGCGGCAGACAGGAGCTGCAGTGAATCTATTCCTTGCAATAGCATTGCTATATTACGGTCGTTCACATGAAGCCTGAGTATTACCATCTTTAGCGTCATCATTACTTAAAACCACGTAAATATGAGGTCAGGTATTAGCACACTGTAGATAAAATATCGTACGATGACGTCACACGTAAACAATGTTTCTACGTTCACATATATATATATATATATTAAAACTTCTTCAATTACTTAAGATAACTACTAAGACAATTTGAAATAATTTTAGGAGTGCTATATCTGCAATGGCGCCAACCCTTAGAGTACAACAACTCATTGGATCAGTACGTGGTGACTTTGAGGAAGATACCAGAACTGCAGCCACGTACCAGACTCACGTTGCCTACCAACAAGACGGACATCGATACAGCTATTAGTGTAGTAAGTAAATCTAAATTGTCTAGTAGATCTTCATCATCATCATTATTAGCCAACAGACGTCCACCGTTGGACATAGGCCTCCCCCAAAGATCTCTACATCGATAGGTTCGCTGCCCGAGACTTTATAATCAGCATGGTCTCCGGAACCGCCGGGTACTAGGGGCAGTCGTTTGTAGGGGTTGATATTGAGGGATTCGGGCTGTTTCCCACCACGCTGACCCAATGCGGGTTGATGGGACTCAGAGCTTCGTTTGTTGATTAGCAGGGTGCACTATGAGCAGTTGAGGTTGGTTGTGGTCCTGTAAACTGTTGTGTAGGACCCCCAATCAAATTGAGGTCAAATGTTGGCCCATAAAATGCCGCAAAATTCGTAAATCAGATAAATTTTTGATACATGAAGCAGTATCGATTCCAATTATCAGTGGACCCATATTCAATCATCTCTTATAAATGGCATATTTCACATGCAATGAGTTCTTAATTTTGTTGAGACAATGCCCATAAAATTGCGTCAATGACATAACTGGAACGGATGATCACGATGTGGGTCATGTTATTGTCAACCGAAAATGGCGATCACCGTTTTGTTTAAGGAACAATCGTACAAGAGATTATTTACGCGCAGTCATATATGTGGCGGTGTTAGACCACTGACCACCAAGTGCAGCTATGTTACAATAATAACTTTTGTTTTAATTACATTTTTTAAATTTTAATGAAACCTATCGATTACAAATTTAGTCGCAATTATTTAATTATTATTTTTATTCGACTATGCGAAGATATAAGCGGTACTTGATGGTAAGTGATACTTATAACTATGTGGCGCTAGTTAAGATGGCATTTCGTCGCATTGAAAAAAAAGGTATTCTTGTGACTTTTTTTAAACTTTTTGAAAATATGTGTGTTCATTGAAATTTCATCGTAAATGTCATGCTGTATTAAAAGTATTCCGAAAATGCAACATAATGAATTTTAAATAGTTAATTGTTACCATTTATTACTTGTGACGATTATAGCCGTCGTGAAAAACAGTTATGTATCTTTATAGTAACGAAAATAGAAACCCTTAACCATAATTGGTTTTTTAACATAAAAAGTTTAAAACGCATTCCTGCTTGCAGCCCGTGGAACTTGGCAACGTGACCCGGTACGAGGTGAAGATTTACGCTGTCACACTGTCAGTAGCAAACGCCGATAGGCTCATCAATGGTTCAGAATCCATGCCGAAGGTAACACATATTACTAAGAATTCATCAAACTAACAAAAAATATTTATGTACTATACCTTGCCTGGTTAGGTTATATCACCTGACTCTTACTCTTTCCTTTGAGCAAGAGGTAGCTATTTCAAGTTATTGCTTTTTGAAAATAGTAACTTCCGTTAACCCTCATAGATTTATAGACATAAGTTTGTGTTAAGGTTAAACATCCTTTAACGAAATCGATTCTGAGACGATATGCTGTAGAGTTTAGTCAGTGGTAGGATTTTTGGCCAACCTGGATAGCTACATACGACAATAATATTGTAAATCTACCATCGTAACGATATATGAGTAATCTGGACGAATTTATACATGAAAGTGATTGTCCTAACATTTTATATCTATTATGGATGTAGAAGCGTAAAAGATATTTTTATTGTAATAGGCAATAATTCATCATGATCATCATTTCAACCGATGGATGTCCACTGCTGGACATTGGTCTAGACCAATGTTTCCCAACGTAGGGCCCACGTCCCAGAAAGAGGCAATTTGATTGTTGAGGGGGTAACTGGAAAATGTATTCGACACGAGTTTAACTCGGCTTTCTTTCGCTCCAGGCCATGCTAGATAACAATGCCAAATTTATACGAAAGAGCACATTCTTAAATAATTGCAGCAATTTTAGATGATGGAAAATACTTAAAAAATAAAAAAAAATTATATTAAAAATTGTGTAAGTTACATAGGGGGTTTAGAATTTTAGAAAGGCTAAGGTGGGGCATGGCACAAAAAAGGTTGGCAAACACTGGTGTAGACAATAATTATGCGGCTCGAAAAGTAAGTAAGACAATAATTCACTGCATGTTGAAATCACATAAACAAGTAACATTACATAGGAAGTGTCGAGCGAGGCGTGCATTGCCCACTCTGCGGCCATGTCCCCAAGCGAAATAACCCGGGGAGCTCGGAGTGTAGGCACCGCGGCGCTGTTCGCCGTTTCATTGCTGGTGATACTCGCAGCTGTCGGCGCTGCTGTGCTCTATTGGAGGTAAGAAAACCACATCACTCTTTCAAACAACTCTTTTAATGTTTCTTTTGCTGGTAATTGGACCCTTCTCCCACATGTTATTTATGGCAGATGTCGCGTAATGAAAGTAGTTGTTCTAGGAACATTTCAGTTTCCTCAGATATATCTGTTCCTCAAATATATCTATCCGAGATAGGTATTGCTCGGTACAATTTTTAAAAATGTTCATGTCATTACCTTTGATTAGGTAGTGCTATAACTCTGTTTATAGTTTACTCCACTTTAGATAATTTTTACAGATGTAGATCCCGCTTAAGCAAATGCATCAGCGCCGCTTACAACTATTTGGAAGAGGGCGGCGAGAGAGCGGCGCGCGCGCCTTTAAACGTTTATAAGAAACCTGGTGAGGCTATTCCTGATGACTATTTAAACTAGTGCTAAAGACATTTTCGATGACCTGGCCAATACTTATATCCGATGTATATATTTTTTTATTATTCAATAAGCCTCGTCACGGGCAGAACGTTCATCTGATGGTAAGTGATACTTTTGGTCATAATAATGTGGCGCTAGTTAGAACGGTATATACGGCACTTGATAGACAAAGAGGACATAAATAAATTTCAAATATTTGCAAAACTAACAAATTATATCATAGAAGTAATTTCTAACCATAGCAGTTTGCTCACCGTTGCGCGCGGGCACAGGCAGTGTATGCAGCGCGGGCGGTGGAGAAGAGGCGGAAGCAGCCCGACCGCCACGCATGGCCGGATCCGCGCGCCCTCCCCTTCGCGCACGCGCCTTTGTGCGACACGTGGCAGCACTACATGCTGATGGAGATATTGGCTTCAGGTAAAGTAGCTGCTTTAATAGTCTAGTAGCGTACTGTCTAGTAACAAAAAACCCTTGTTCGATTCTGAGAGCACACGTTGCGAATTTAATTGGCGAGAGGCTTTTCTTGACCTTGCCTTTCTAGATACCACCCAGACATTGGTAACTATGCCGCTATGACAGCAGTTCTGCATTTCAGATGTCAGTATATGAGAGTCGAAATATTCTGAACAAGATTGCTTTATCATCCATAGCCTCACTGTCATGTATACCATGTGAAATTGAGTTCAATGGTTAAACTCAGTTTAGATAAAAAAAATTATCTCAAAGCAATAAAATCGGTAAGACAATCACCGATGCTAAGTAATACGCCTACACATAATAATAAGACGTTACTATATAAATACATTACCTCATTGCTGTAAATATGATATTAAACGTTCCTGTTCGAGAAGGGTACTGGCTAGGAAATTATTGGAGATTACGGATTTCGTTTCGAGGGATAAGGAAACGAATTGAGTATATTAATATTATAATTCTTAACAGCAAAGAATATGAAATCGTAGTGGCGAAATCTGCCGCCCTCGGTCACACCAGCCATCACAGCTATCGCCCAGAGAATAGATTAAAGAATCGCTACTTAAACATTACCGCATGTAAGTACAATATTAAAAATTAATAAACAATGCTCACAAATGCAACAGTTTTATTATTAATTGAGATAGTTTTCATTTTCGTCTAAATCTAATTAGGTTATAATAATCTTTATTGTTCTAAGAACCGTCAATTCTCTATCTTTCACGACACAGTGGCTATTTGCTTACCTTGTAACGGGATAATCTATGGTTCGATATCAGAACCACAAGTTGTGTAGTTAGTTATGTTTTAAATTCGCCTGTGTAGTATTTTATGTTCTTATTCAGCTATCACTACAGCATACGATGTACAAGAGCCTCAAAGTTATAAGCGAGTACGCCTTACTATCCTCCGCTCTGTTGTGACTTGACAATGAGTAAAATTAAATTACAATATTTAAGATTATAGATGAAATAAGATATGTAGTTAACCTTTGATATCATTGTTATTAAATTTTGTACAGATGACAGGTTTAGTTGTGATAAAAGTGATTTTACTGTTATAGACGATCACTCGCGCGTGTGCGTATCCGCGGGGGCACGATGCGGCGCGGCAGGTTGCGTGGGCGCAGGTCGCGGCGCCGCCTGCGATTACGTCAATGCGAACTTCATCGACGGCATGCTACCCGCATTGGATGCTCGTGCCGAGCGCCGTCTCGAGCGCACGTTACAGAGGCGCGCGCGCCCGCAGAGGTAACGCACACGGCACTAGTACAAGTGCACAACCACACACATACTTTATGTAATTAGTGTTCCTTCTTCCTCCTGCCATTTTCCCAACTTTGACAGGTTGGCACACTATGCTCTTCCATATCCCTCTATCAGCCGTCATATCTGAAGCCACACTCTTCTTACACGTGTCATCCACACTTTCTTCGGTCTTCTTCTACCCTTATAACCATTCACGTTCATTCTCATTACTTTCTTTGTTATATGTCCTTCATCACATTATGTAATTAGTACACAACGTAATGAATTACAAAATAAATCTGACTAATGTAATATATTTTCCTTAATATAAAACTAGTATTCATACATGTTATCTGATATCTTTATAGTTAATAGGATTCTGTTACCTCAGACTATCTAGGTACAGCATATAAAATAACAAACAGTAGTGTGGAAACATCTTTCTAAAACGACACAGATGTGGTACAGTGAGACTGTGTATATGGTGTATATCATCCTAATTAAGGACACATTGTAATGGGTAAGGACTTACCTTCAAATTAATGTTCTGCTCCTTTCATCACACGCGCACAAAAACGTCTTGAAAATATAGTCGCTCCTTAATAAGGTAGTAGCTGAAAATCAGGGTATTATTCTCTACGTGGCAACAGTTACACTGAGCTGCTGCTATTTTGTAACATTGCAATACATTTATTTATAGAAAATTAGAAATTTCATATTAGTCACGCAAATAAATCATTACTACATTAACAGGCAGTCCTCTGTAAAGCAATCTAAACCGCCGCCCAATTTGGCGGAGGGAATCGAATCTGCTTTCTTAAACATCGAATTCTCCGGCATCGTGGAGTCAGAGGATCAACCTGAGGACTCGGACAGCGATAGAAGCGATGACGACAGTGAATTGGACGACGTTTACGTGAACATCAGTGAGTTCTTACTTTTAAGAGAATTTAGACATTTAATATAGACCAAATGAATTGATGTGCCCAATTCCCATCAGATGGCGTACCGCGTCGCGTGAAGTTGGAATGGCTGGTTTGGCGAAGGCGTTACATTGCGACACAGGGCCCCACACCAGCAACTTTGGACGCGTTTTGGCGAATGATCTGGCAACACCAAGTGCATACTATTGTTATGATCACTAATTTAGTAGAACGCGGCAGGGTGAGTACCAACAATTTAATGCTACAGCTAAGCTATTGCACGTATTTTACTAATAAAAATTTGTAAAGAGACGTAATGGTTGGATGATTTAAACCGGTGAAATTGACCTATATTTCTTACCTTTTTATTTTATTATCAGTATTAAAATACTTAAAGGAGACATATGCTCAACAGTGAGTCTGTCGGCTGATGATAGTGATAGACGGCTCGGCTACTTTAACTTAAATACCCTCAAGGCGATTCACACGAACGTTAACGTAAATAAATACTCGATAATAAATTATTTTGATATTACTCATTTTGTTTTAACTAGTCACTAAACGGCAAAAAATTTGTATATGTTAATAAATTTATATTTAACCATATGGTATAACTATAGAAATATTGCATTCGTCGCAGTAAGATTTAAAATATTCTCTATATTCCTGAACCCTGAAAAGAGCAATTTTTGCATATTACTTCTTAGCAGCACTGGCATTATGGAACATAATGTTACTAAATCAATCTAGCTCGTTATGAAACTTTGGGCGTAGAAAAAAATATTGTTATTATTTTTATTATAGTGACCATCGTATTTTGAATTCGACTAGGAAGGAAATATAAGTTAAGCATTTTTGTGTGTGTAGCGCAAGTGTGACATGTATTGGCCGGCTGGTGGGCGCGGTAGCTCGGCTGAATTTGGCGGCGTGCACGTGACGCTGCTACATGAGGATGTGCGCGCGGCCTACACCGTGCGCCGACTGCGCGTGCGCGTCATTCACAAGGTATATTCTATCTAAAATGCCACGTTTTTAATTTACACAATTTTTCCAAACGAACGAGTGTTCTTTCCTAACCACCGACGTAGTTTCTTTAGCCAGGATATTCATAGAATCGGACTTCTTTCTTCTTAAATCTTTTCTTGATGAGCTGCAACAGTTAATGTTTTATCTCGATCATTATTTATAAAATATTTAGGATACATAACTTTTGTAAGTAAATACAATAAACAATTCTATTTTTCATGAATTAAATAAATATACAGTAAAAGAACCGATACTCCCTACAGGCCTGTGAAGGAGGTGATGAGAGTGCAGCTCCAGATGGTGGTAGAATAGTACTCCAGTATCACTACACGGTGTGGCCGGACCACGGAACACCTCGTCATCCTCTCGCAGTGCTTCCTTTCGTAAAGGCAGCCTCTGCAGACCCAGGCACCGTATTGGTGCACTGCAGGTAAATTTATACCTATACTAACTCCGTACAAACCTTAACCGTATTTGCAATTTTAACTTGTTGAATGGGCAAGTAACTATATCTACAAGGCCCTTAGTGACCTTAATATCATGTGATGTTAATTGAGATGAGACCATGGAAGGTGAAGCGTGCTCACCCTGAACACTTAGACTTTCTTATGTCGACGGCCACAACACAGCAATGAGTAGATTTACTGTATATTGCTCGTAGCGAGATAGGTTCAAAAAGTCCCTATTACCAACCAAATTCTTCAAGATGATGCCCTGGAATGGAACAAAAGATTTCTGTCTTACAAGGAATATCACTGCTTCTTGGAGAGAGTAATGGGATTGGTAATTGTATTTTTTTTTACTTACAGCGCCGGTGTCGGTCGGACGGGTACATATATTGTCCTAGATGCACAACTAAACCAATTGAAACTTACTGGAACTCTTTCTCCTCTCGGCTTCTTATGCCGTGCTCGGACCCAGAGAAATCACTTAGTACAGACGGAAGAACAGTACGTTTTTGTCCACGACGCGCTGCTGGAGCATGTACGGTCTGGGAACACGGAAGTTGAATATGAAAAAGCCAGGGAATATCTCGCAAAGCTTCTAGAAGACATATCAGAGGAGGAGCTGGCGGTTATGGACCTTAACTTGCCCAGACCCAAGAGCGTCAATGAAATAAATGGGGAAACATCTAGCATCAAATCCAGTCAGAATATTACTGAAAATAACGAAATGGTTGAGAATGGCAGCCAGATATCTATTAAAACGGATGAGTTGAATAGTGAACTGAGCAAGTCCTCAGCTAGAGAGCCTGATAATGATGAACCTTTGTCAGGATTAGTAAACGGTGATGAATCTGAAGGTGTATATGACTTAGCTCCACGGTCTACAGATACCTATAGCAAGAAAATGGCGGCCTATAACAACATGAATGAACAGGAGAAAGAAGAAATAAGAAGGTATGTATTATTTTGTTTTAAAAATAATCATAAATTAATTTGTAAAGAAGTCATTCTGGACTTAGGTTTCCGGTAAAAGGAAACTGACATGTTGCAAAGACTACAGCTTTCATGGTCATATGATACCATCCAACATACAATTGGCTGTGGTGGTAATTAAATGGGCTTAACTCTCCCTGTGTATAATCCTTCTAATGAGAACATTAAAAAGCTTTTTTTATTATTTTAAATAGAAAAATCAATGTAATAAGTGTACTATATTTTATTTTAATAATCATATAAAGGATTCTAGAACGGTATTAGGCAATATTAGTGCATAAAAATAAAAAAAAGTATTTTTTTTAACTATTCTATACTGACTTTTTTTAATTTTATTTCAGAGCAAACCGGGCTGAAAACTATGCACTGTTAGAAAGAATGCGATCACTTGCCAACCGCAACAACGTGTACCAAGGGCCGCCACCAGTGAATTTGTTGGAGAAACAATTTCAGGTGAGACAGATGCTAAAACAAATGAAAATTCTATAAATCGTGTAAAATTAAAAAAAAGAACTATTTACAGAACTAGTAGATTGTATATGCTTTTTCGTTACATGAGACGAATCTTATAAAGATGCCCTGCGTTTAGGGGAATTCAGGGTTGGCCCCTCAGAGGCTAAGCTGAGCATGTCCATTTACGTCCTATTTCCACTGGATCTGGACTCTAGGGCTGTCACCTCTAACATTGTTTTTTTCATTTATTTACATAAAAACTATGCAATAAAAATTTCATACTAATTATTTTATTCTATACCAAATCTTCGTGGCCAGTTTAAACAACAACTATACCATTAAACTCACAATTTTGTCCTTGTATGAATAACAAATAATTACAAATTTAATTACGCTTAATTTTATTTTGCAGTTAATAACCCGTTCGTGCGTTGAGCCAAGCGTATGTGCGCGTGCACCGCACAACGTTGAAAAGAATAGACCCGGGGGTGTACTGCCATCGGATTCGGCGAGAGTTATGCTGGTCCCCAAGCCTGGTGTTGAAGGTAAAATAAAGTGTTTATTGAAAAGAGATTTTTAATTATTTTTATTGGATAAAGATGGACTGGATTAAAGCAGCCCAAATAGACTATGGTTAAAGATTTTAGTTACAAAAAACCTAACATAGAACAGTGGACGACCATAGGTTGAGATGATGATGATGATGAAATTGATAAAATATTTAACAAGTGGTCATACTCGTTTATTGGTACTTCACGTTTATATGCTCCCCAAATGCCAAATGATATGACTGCCCGTAACAAAGTGGCAAAAGAGACAATCTAGTTATTGCCCAACAAGTTACCAACTATAGCATCATTCCAACCGGAACACGGTAATGCTATAAATAGTCTTAAAGAAACGAATCTCGGTAGTGAATTAAAATTTATTTAAAGCATATTTTTTTGCTTACAAAACCACAACCAATATGATTAAATATGGGAACAGGAAGCGAATATGTGAATGCGTCGTGGGTTTGCGGTTGGCGGCGGATGCGCGAGTTCGCAGTGGCTCAGCACCCTGGCGACGCACCCGAGTTATGGCGACTACTCTGGGACCATACGGCGCAACTGGTACTAATGTTGCACGATCCACAAGACCCGGTGTGTGTTCTCAGTGATTACTTTATTTTTTATTATTAGTGTAGAGACTTTATATAACAAACCCAAAAAACAATGCGGAAACTTTAATTGTTTTTAGTAATTATAACCGCGTGTGAGATAGAAAAGATGTGAGAAAAGTTTTTTTTTCTCTTACTTTTTAAGCAGAAATCAATAACAACATTTTATATTTTTGAGTTAAACAAACAGTTTATTATGAAATTCTCTGGAGATATATACTTCTTAACATAATTTACATCTTTAATCAATTTTCTCTTTAACATTTTTGTATACTATATAATAGTAAATTGTGTTACAGGAGTGTGACGTTTTCTGGCCCACGGAAGACGATAAGGAGTTGTTCGTAGCAAACTTTAGAGCCAGTTTTATATCAAAAGACACATACGTAGCTCACAGAAAGAGTGACCGAAAACCCCAACCAGAAACCCCAGCGGAATCGGAAGTCAACGGATATAGAAGACAGGAGAGTAGCGATTGCGCCGATGATGAGCGGTTAATCCCCGAAACTAATTCGCCAATAACTGACGCGGAGCCGGCGTACCGGTTCGACAGAACAGAACTCCGATTAGAAAGGCTCAGCGCAGGCAGCAGAGATCTTTCTGCTCGTAAATCGATAGCGAACGGTGATCTCTTCTCATCACTCTCCGAAAAGAAAAACGGACCTAAGTCCCCAAAGAGCCCCTCGAAAATGTCATTGAAAAACTTTAAACTCAGTTCACCGACAAAGTTCAAATTTCCCGAATGGGGGACCAGGACTACAGTCGGCTCCCCGCCTGATACAGCCCCACCTCCGCCGCCTGTTGAACCAGCTCTCACGGTAGAAGAAGAGACGGAGTTACGAAGACCTTGTTACTATTTTGAGAAGGTCACTGAAATCCCAGAGCATATACCTTCTGATAGAATTATTGAAGTTACTAACGTCAGTGTGCATTCGTTGCAAGACGACTACCAGCTAAGTGTTAAGTTTATAAAGTGTAGTGATTGGTTGAATTGTGATAACACTGTTTATACTGCGGGCAAGCCAGATGACAATGAGTTCATAAAAGCAGTGCGGCAGACGAGTGGAAGCGCGAGGGAGCAAGCTCTAGATAGGCTTATTGAACCCTACAGAGATTCTTTTTCTCTCATAGAGTTTGTCGCAGGCTGCCAGATGGAGTACAAAAATGGACCTGTTATTGTAGTGGATAAGTAAGTGCATTTTTTTTATATTGAGTTTTGTATATATATTATTTAAATATTACTTTAGTATTTTGAAATTTCGTTATTTATTAAGTATAGGTGATAACCATCCTATCGCTTGTATATATCGCCAAATAGTACTGTGCGAATATTACTTTGTTCCGGTTTCAACTACACTGTACCTAGAACGCTTACATTGGTAATGAGACTTAATATGTGATAAAATGAAGTAGTGTAGTGTTTATTATTATGATTAACGTCGCATTGTTATGGGCATGTAAATAACTTACTACAAATAATTACTCACCTCATCGCGTACAAATAATAGAAATTTATGTATCACTTAATAATCAAATACCCATTCCAAAAGATGTACATTCGTAAGTAATTTTCACTACAGTTATAATTTAATATATTCTCAGCTATTCGCATGTGGTTAAGATTTCACAGTAACTCTTTAAAAATTTTGAATACTTTGAAATAATATGAGAATTTCACAAAAAGGCTAATATCGAGGGGTTCGTTGCAGATACGGCGGTTGGAAGTCGCTCAGTTTCTGTGCATTGAGCGCCGCGTGTGGGGGCCTCGGCACCGAGGCGGCTGAGCTATATTGTAGCTGGGCGTTGTCCGCGCACGCACGCTGCTCTGCTACTCCCCAATCCCCCCAGTCCACCCACTCGCCACAATCATCTCAATCTCCCATGTCCTCTGATTTCTCACAAAGCTCGCAGTCGCCTCACTCGCCAACGGCCTTGCTCGCGACTTATTGCGCACTCGCCGCGTACGGACCGATGCTGAGTACGCGTAAAAGCTGAACCCGGTATGTAATTAAAACTTGGGAAATTTAGTTAAATTTATTAAAAGTATTATTATGTAGATGTAAATCTTTATTACGAAATGAGAAAAGCGGTTGAGCCCTGACAATCCGATATGGCTGCAACAGTCTATAGTTTACGGCGATATTTTTGTGGTAGACCTTTGTTGCCAGAAAGTGTCTAGGTATTACCGCAGCGCATTAGTGTGTTCCGGTTTGAAGAGCGTCGTAGGTATTGAAATTACTGGGATAACGAGATTTAACATCGTATGTCTTAAGGCGGCGAGAACATATGGGAAAATATATGTCGTATTAATTAGCGCCCTTTATTTATCGACGAAGCGCTTCAGTTTCCGTCAGGTAAACGTCCAGCTTGTTTCGTTATTTTGATTAATAAAAAATAATCCTCAACGCTTTCACATGTGGCTTGTACACAGTTCCGACCCTTTTAATCAAGTTTTCTGTAAAACCTATCACCATATAATGTAAGTTATAAACTACTTTGCTTTTTTCAGTTTTAAATTTTTTGATCCACAGTAGATTAACTCTTGACCACAGCCTCACGTGAGCAACAGGCAATGAGGAAGCGTCTTCGCCTAGATTACTCTGTAGAGTATTCCAAAGTCTAGGCTAGAGAGCCAAGCTCCACATTATGTGATCTCGAAATCGAAACATGAACCTCTGTGGTTTTGGGAAAGCATTTATCCACTGCGATACAGAGACATTCAAAATAAAACGTCATTATTGAAACTAATAATAGAATTATTTTTTCAGGTTGGGAAGAGCGCAACCCAGCTGGTAATGCACAATGTTAAAAGGAAACTGTATATACTCAGTGAGTTGTGGTCGATAGTCCGCTGTCACACGGCCAAGTACCGCGGGCCCGGTGCTCCGTACCCATCCCCATACCCCTATCGGTACCGGTACGTACCGACGTCACTTTGCGTTGCTCGAGATAAACAAGACTAATTAGAGAAAATTAGCTGTCTTATTTTTAATACGGTAGCCATTTTAGTTTTGGGTACGCATCGCGGCTCGAATTGGCGGGAAACTTCTGCTCCATGTTTGTATTATATATTATTATTATTATATTTTACGTTTTTTTTTGAAAAGGTTTTATACGTATGAGATAAAATAAAAACGGTAAAAAAAATTATGTCGCTTTGCAGTTATAACAAGCAGTGATAGCTCTGTTAGGTGGTCGTAGATCCTGATGTTTTGCGGGCGGTGGGTCCGATCACTGCTAAGCTTGAGCTTCCGGTGATGGCAAAAATCACAAGAAACACACATGTTCTCTAAAGCTTTCAAGTTATTATTTATGTATATAAGCCCTTAGCTTAGCTATGGACGTTCTACATCTGATTAAGAAAATATATTAAAATCTATATTTTTTTATTATACTTTAACGCTTCATTAATAAACTTTGCATAGTAAATGGAGCAAAAGTTTCACCGTTCGCTGTAATCGCTCAAAACAATGAACAAAGCTAATGATTTAGTGGAAATTATTATAAATAATTTTTGATGTACGGCTTCGTCTCTTATCAAATAAGATATGGTTGTGTGCGTTATTAATTCGGTATCGAAGGGACAGCGATGAGATATTTCTAGATTTTTTTTTATTTATTCAATGGCCGGCTTTTTGATCGTTTAAGGACCAAACAATCACCATTAGACACTTAGTTTCGTGCATTATAAAATTAATTAGATTTCTACAGGATATATATTGATTTAATTATAATAAATCACAGCATGCACATATTCTAATACGTGTAATATTGTTTGAAATAAATTCATATAATTATATAATACGCGGTACAAAGTATATACTTTGCATATGCAATGTGTTGACTGCGAGTGCTAAATATGCGTTATTAATTCCAACAAGTTACAAAGGAAGTTAGTGAACACTTGAAACTTTATTAACTTCCTCTCGCAGTTAATCAAGTAAGTTATGGCTTTCCCAATGCCACAGCCATTTTAGCATTCTTCAAGTGTTAGTTAGTTTCAGTGCAATAGTAAAATTTTATAATCATTCATATTTAATGACTAAAAATATATTTTAGTATTTTTTCTTTTCTTAGCTGTTTTATATATCGAAGGTACGTATGTAACGATGTCGCTACATCGCCATTCTGTTTTATAATCGAAATATACAGTTGATGTATGACTTATTCGTAATTCCTATTAAATCAAGTTTATGGTCCAGTATTTTTATTATAATCTAGTAATATAATATTGGTGTATATTTGAAGACTGCTTCTTAGTGGTTTGTCAATTAAGACGATATCGGTTTTAACATCAGACCGATATTAATTTCAAACGTTGCAATTATAAATTCAAAACTTCAAATATTTGTATTTTATAATGTTACATTATAAGTTTAATATATAATGTGATGTGTGTCTATGAATTATATGCAGTACGGATACGTTTTGAAAAGACTTGCTCTAGCGACCTACGGTGAATCGAAATGATCGTGATATGACATATACCGTTAGTATAATTTTTTTTTTATTCATAACAGATTTTATCGTACAGTGTTAGTTATTTTTTTCATAGTTTCAATAGAAGAAATATATTCTATTTACGATGTAAACTAAACGTTTGATATATATTTCCGGTTCTATTCTCCATATATAAAGTTTTGAATCAATTAAAACGAATTATTGAAAGTGATTGCAGCATAGTCGAGTCCGTTACGTATTTACGTCGTTTGTGTTCATCAAAAAAAAAAATTATAAAAATCTTAATATATAATACATGAAAAAGACCATAGTCTCGGCGTCAATGTGAGGCTGTCATTAGGCTCGTGCGATTTACCACAGCAGACCACATCATCATTTTAATTACACACCAGGCGGGGTAGTGGTCAGAACCCAGCAAGTTCATAAAATATATATCAAACGAGATTTATGGCACGGATTCGCCATATTTGTACCAATCACTCCAAAACCATCGTAAGACACATTTAAATGGTCGATGTTATTATCTTGAAGATATTTCACATCCCGATCATTTTGTTGCTAATACCCGGCTTCAGTGTACATCGTCTGCAGCAGGTTGTTGGTGTGTCCTCTGGCAATTGTGTCCACAAAGGTTTCGTCGTTAAAATCTGTATTGGTCGGGTAAAGTTTGCGCGTTATGCTCTCTTATGTGCCATTTTAGGCTAAATATATCGTTTAGGTAATTTAAATTCTATATTCCACCTGGTAGCGTAGACGTATTTAATTTTTTTTTTTATTCAATTCTACCTTTTTAAGAGTATTCCCAAACTGGTACAATTTTACATGGTTTGTATCTATTCCGTTGCACTGTTTAGATTGATATTTGTTTATATTAATTGAATCTATGTAGACTTTGTTTAGTGTATGGAGTTTTTATTGATATAATCGAAAGCACAAATTTTAGTCTTACCATATATAATTACAATGACGTATTAACAAAAACATAACCCGAAAGTCTGAACTGTTTAATGAATTTTTCATACGGTATGCACGTTCGATATTTGTAGTGTAGATATGTGTATGTCGTCATACATGTAGGTAGTCAGCTGCGTCTGCGTTTTGTATGACAACTTTATAATAGTAATGCTGAAGTTTCAATAGAGGTGGACTGTTAATTAGAGATGAACGAAAACTTGTTATATTCAAACATTATGTATCACAAACACTCACAACTCGATAGACATGCACTGATATGCATTGGTCTCCCCCAGGGATCTCACCGGCCAGTCCAGCACTATCCACATCTAGTGTCTTATAAGATCACCTAGTGTTTGCGGAAGTGTAGGAGTTACCTGTATATTATTTACCGCCGTTTGAGCATCTTTCTGTTCTAACTGCCAGCTCTTCGACTAACGTGGCTTGCCTGTTGTGACTTACAGCTTTCAATTTAAGCTATGGCGATGCCGATCTGCTTAGTCCTAGAGATCCTGCAGATCCTCATTAAATAGTTTTTATAACATAATTATTATCAATTGTCATAAATAAGCACCAACATCCCAGCCACAACGCTTGCCATAGTACCTACTGATGAACATGTTTAAAGACTAATTACTTTATAAATCGTTGTATTTACGTCAAACAAATCATAACAATATTGTTAAAAAATATTTTTTGACATAATGAAAAAATAGCAGTAAAATGTTAAAAAAAATAAATAAATTTTCTTTATATATTAACATTAATTTATTCCAAACTTACAATATCTCGTTGAGGTACTTTTCAATAAGTATAATAAATGTTCATTTAAAATTAGGCCAGTATATACCAATTGTTACAGATTTGGTTTAATCTTCACATTTGGTTCGAAATATAGTTTAATCGTCGAAAACAAATTTAAATAATTGTTAATAGTTTTTTTTTTATGTTATTTCACAAAACTTATAACCCAGTGAGAGAGACTCAATACTTCAGAACTGCTGGAGACATTGTTTGCTTTACGACTCAAGTACCAATGATTCTCATTACATTAATGAGAAATCTAAAATTTGATAGTTAAATCAATATGCTTACCAATGAAAAATTTATAACTTTTACATTATAATACGTACAAATAAATGGCAACTGTAAAGAGGTTATTTTAAATTATTCTTACCTTTTTTTTCTCTAGCTTAAACCACATTTAAATTTGTATGTTATAGATAATATCGTAATTAATCCCACCCAAATCATTCTATGATGAATTCTTCGCATTTATTAGTACTAAAAACCCTTAGATATATCGCAATGTATTAAGTTATATAAACCGAACTTCCGTTTCATAACATTCCAATTTGTAAATTGTAACTCGGACGGTAACCTAATGGTAAGTAATACTCCTGCCCGTAACAAAATGGCGATAGTTAGGATGACAATCACATGTGAACGTCTTGAGGCACAAGATTTTAAGTGTCGACAGTACTACTATAATTTCACTTCACAATCGTGATATTCTGAACATATTAAGCGCTTGAAAGTTATATTGACTCTTACAGCTCATCTGATACTGGCCTCGTGGATTCAGGTCCATGGCCTGTTTTTTAAAGAAAAAAAGTGTACTAATTGCAGTGTAGTTATCCGACGGCGGATTTTCATGTTGTGTGTCGGGATTTTTGCTTTCTTGCGTATCTACTCTGTCGTCGAAAACTGGCTCGGGTCCGCTCTCCGACCACCATCGGGTGTATCGGAAACTCTGGGAGATGAGAACCTCTCCTATCGCTGCAGTACCTCGTGTACGCTGTGTGTAACGCCGCATCCTAAAGCTAGAGTGGCGTAATGTCAAAATTCAGAAATTCTAATATTATTATTCCCTTCTCCCGTCTCCTTTATACTATTGCCTCCATCATACCCAAAAGTTCTCGATGCAGAACTTCCGATGACATTAAACGATGGACAGCTTTTATAAATATTTATTTGTATCCTTTATTGTGACGAATTGTTTTATTAGTATTAAACATTTTGTACACTTTTTGATTCATTTACAATTATTACGTTCATTTATTGTGTTTTATAAATCGTGTGACGTCATATACAATTAAAAATATAAAATTATGTAATATAATTGAGAGTAGATTAGGTAAATGTACCAAAAATGCTACATTCATTAATCTAGTTTGTATTTATAATTTTCGTCTGCTTTATCAGAATAATTATCATTTACTCGTTTTATATTTTACTATAAGATACCGGTCGTTTTCGGCTTACATCTAAATACTAATTTGTCTAGATTTTGGTTCGTCGTATAGTCTGCGGACGGTTCGCGGATCTAGTCTCTGGTGTGTTTTATAAGTCGGTCAAACGACTAGCAGCATTAAACATCATCAGAGAATAGAATAATTAATCATTCATTAATTTTCGAAAGACATTTTCTTATTATTTGTTAATTTACTCGAGCAATTTACTCATATATAAGAGATTTTCACCTATGTAGAGACAGCACCATATCTCTGGAGCCATGAGGCCTTGAGACTTGAAACTTGGTAGGAATATTCCTTTTGTCGAGTATAGATAAGAACGGATTTTACGAAATGTTTCTCCCAAAAAATGTTGTGAGGGAGTTAACGGGAAGGGGTGGCGAGTTGCCACCGGGCGGAAATATTTCTGACAAATTTCAAATCTCATTTTATATTATGGCCGGCAAAGCGGGCGAGAACAACTAGTATGCTAATAAACGACAACAATAAATACATCAATGTGGATGATATGTATACCGATGCAGTTCAGGCAACAACTTGTAGTCGTTGCTCTGATGAGATCTGCTTATATCTTTTATCACTGGGACGTTAGCGTTAAATAGCATAAAAAGGCTTAAACACTGTCTTCTATTTGTATATCATACAGTGCTAGTGTTATTTGTATGGTATATATACATTAAGTCGACGCAGCTGATAATTTTTGTACCTTGTGTTAGGATGTGAAATAGCCCAAAGATATAACATAAATTTTCGAACATTATCCCTCCCCTTTCAGATTTATTAATATACAATTCTTAGTAGTTCTAAAACTTTATTAGTAATATATAATAAAGCCATGTATGTTCGTCTTTGTACAGGTTGTTTATTGGACGTAGATTTGTAATACTCTAAACATTTTGTACCCGTAACATCACATTGATAATGTAAATCGTACGAAAATCCTATTTATTTTTTATGTAACCGCCTGTATTATTATTTGAAATGTAAAATATATAAAGAGAAATTGTAATTTGTGTTTCATTTACTCTTATTATTTGTTATGATAAAAGAAACTTTCCTTCGCCAAGAAAAGGAGTTGCTATTTCAAAATAGTTATCGGCGTTAAAACATATAATGGTAGTAGATATCTGTTGCCGGAGACTGTTAAGGTATGCATCACTGCATCGCCTATTTCTGCCTCCAAAAAGGAGAAAAAATATTACCGTAGCTAATGAAATTACTGGGGTTTCGAGACAACATCATCCCATCTTTGGGGGCAAAGTTTATAACATCTTAACTAACGCCACATTGTTATAGGCAGGCGTATCACATATCATCAGGTGAACATCCTGATCGTCTCGTCGCTTCATTGAATAAATAAAAAATATATTAAAAATATGATTGAAAATTATTTCTCACTTAAATAACTCGAGCAATTCCTTGAAAATCCCGCTGTCATGCAATGGTTAACCGCTTATCTAGTAACAAAACTTTGGTTCAATTCCATAACCATATGTGGGCAATACAAAGCGAAAATCGTTGTGCCAATGAAAGTGTGACAGATAATTTATATTTATATAGTTATATTAAAACTTAGTCTTTACGTTAAATAAGATACATAAATAGGAAAAAAAAAACGCAAAAAAATTATATAAAAGTATATTTCAAAATTATAAGGTTTACTCAACAATTCACCGACTTAAGCCAAACGTCCTCGTGGTGCACCCTGCAGGTTAACAAACGGGGCTCTGGTTCCCACCACTCCGCATTCGGCAAGCGTGGTGGGACTTGGCCTAAATTCCTTCATATAAACTCTTACAAACGAAAGTAGACGCTGCCTGTATTCGCAGGAAGTGGTTGGATAGAGGCAGCGCAGTTCCGATTGATGTGGAGATCTTTATTACTATACTATACCCAGAGCCGCACTAAGGCCTAAGCAACCTAGGCAATGCCTAGGGCCCGCTTTAGTCTTAGTCCACCACTACCTACACGTCTTTTACTATACTGTTATACTACTATTATTTTTATACTACTACTTTTATATATATTATAGTTAGGATTATCCCTTTATCTCGCCTTGTGTCGGTATATAGTGCACATTCCGTCTTGAAACTTCAAGAGGAATAGCAATACCCAATGTTTACTATACTATATTATTATACCACTATTTTATTATACTGTATCTATATATTACCGATATATACTAAGATATGTCGATGTTCAGCAATGAGTACATGCTAGCAAATACTCGCATGTACTCATAGCTGAAGTTTTTAAAACATGGTAAATACTAGGTTTTAAAACCTGGTCGCGTAAACTTGTCTAATCACAAACAAAACAGTAGAGATAAATAAAACAGTGTGTCGTGAAGATACATTCAATATTTTAACATAAAAAACAAAGTTATGGATATCAAACCTGAAGAAAAATTGAAATTACCTAAAACACGTTGTATAAGATGCTTAAATGACAGTAACCAAAGAAATTTGTTGTATTATAACTTACAAACTGAGGCATTGAAAGCTGTTTTTCAGGTATGTTTCTTTAATTTTTGTTTCTTACATTAGAAATATGTACAAGTAAATGGATATTAAAATGTTGTAACGGATTCATTATTTTAAGCAAATTTTTAATGTGTTGCTCTTATATTTCAGGTTAATAAACTTTGTGTTTGCTACTTATGTAAAAAAATGGTTGAGAATGCAGAGATATTTATACATACTGTTCTTAATAACCAGATATTATTAAATGATTTAAAAGGTGTAAGTATTTATTGAATTATACACTTTTAGCTATGACACCATTGGTGACAATGATTTCAAATTAGCTCTTTCAATGCTTTCTATTATACATGTTTTGCTTTGACTACCTATTATTTTGCATAAATTCGTATTTTAACTAGGAAAAAAGACAAAAAGTAAAGGATTATTAAATCTTAACCCTATTTTTATTTTAATATTTTTATATTTGGTAGAAAAACCTACAGCTTTTTGTTACCTGTTAGCTTTATGTAAACTTCATTGTTTTTGTTTGATACTATGTAAAAAAACAAATTTACTGATGTATGTTATTTAGGATCACATACATTATGGTAACTACATGTGCCTTGAGATAAATTTATAAATGTAAAACTTTAATAGTTTTAATATTAGGTTTTATCTCTCCAGTAATCTGTTTTCATTAGGTAAATAATTTATTTTGTAGGTCTATTTTTAAAAAAATTATTAAGGCTTTTTTTTAAAGTTTGCAGATGAATCTAGCGCTACAATTAAAACACAGTCATTAATTCAAAGTCTTAATGTGGTGACATTAGATTTAATAGAATTATCGGGTGCTGATACACAAGTGGCTAAACCATACATTGTATATAACCATGGTATTTTTAAAGACTATATAATAAAAGAATTAAAAGAGGAAGCTGAAATGTATATACATGAAGTATACATGGATGATGAAATAGGTAGGTATTGCAATAATGAAATTGTCTGATGATAAATAAAATATGTATTATTTTAATTTTGGGAATGACTGTCTCAATGGTACCGGAAAATAAAAGTTAATGATTTTGGCTTGTACATATATTTTTTTGATGATATAATTTTAAACATGTGACACTGTTGTCTGAATGATAATTTATGAATATTGCTTTATTTGGAGTTAAGTTACTTGTAAATAATAAATATCTACGAATGAAAATATCTTGGCGCTTTGATAGATATCATATCTTTGACATGTTTTTTTCAGATATGCATGATGACATAAAAGAAGAGAACTATAATTTTGAAATGCTAACAAAGCTAGAAGACTCAACAGATTCATGTATCGAATTTATTAAAAAAGACTTAAAAAATAATGTCACATGTAAAAGGAAAAAGAAGTTCAAAGGTATCACCATTCATAATCATCTTATATATACAGATAAGATGATTATAGGCTTACTACACAAAACTGTTCTGGTTAGGATGATCAAACTATACCACAGCATGCTACTCTCCATACTTCAGTAATTTCATTTCCTATAGCACCCTCCAAACCAAAACATATTAATTTTGTTTGGTGGCAGAAATAGGTGCTGTGGTGGTAACAACTACCTTGATAGTCTTTAGAAACAGAGATCACTAGTAACTTATGTCAACATACAGTGATAATAGAGTTATATGTCAAATTCTCAAATTCTATCAAGGAACCTTGTTACAGATAGTTTTAAAATACAAAGATTGCATATAACAAGGGTGCAATGTATGGAGGAGAGAAATAAGAAAGCAACTGAGAGGAAATTTGTTGATTCCCCATTCAAATGTATGGACTGTATCAAAGGTTTTAGGTACAAGCCCAGCTATGATAAGCACCTCGAATTACACAGTAAGGTAAGAAAATTATATTGCATAGACAATTTTTGTTTTAATGCACACACTTATGCAGCATATTTATAGAGTGACAGAGAGAAAAATAGTCACATAGAGAAAAAGATTCCATCAGAGAGAAAATGATGCGCATCTTTGTGTACACAGACACATGTCTGCCTACACATGCACCACACACATTCGCACATATGGACATGCATAGATAGAGAGACTTGTATATACATAAAACAAGAAGAGGATTGATGTATTAGGATATTATTTTGTATTATCCGTCCTAACAAACAGCTTGATGTCATGGTCTGTCAGCCCAGATCTGAGTAATAAAAAATATACCTTTGCTTTCCAGCAAAATGGCGCTTACAAATGCGACATATGCAAGCTGAGAATGGACTCTGAACTTAAGTTATTTGGCCACCAGAAATATCACAAGGTGTAAGTATACTCACCCAGAGTACATTTAAAACTTGTTTAGTTCACTTGTGCTGGCAGCATCCAATATCATTAGGTTATATGTATATATATTAATTATTGTTACATATTTTCTAGGCGTTTTAAGTGTTTGGATTGTGGTATGATCCGTACAAATAAATGTACCATAAGAGACCATTATAACAAATTTCATTCCGACACAAGGAATGTTTTCCTGTGCAAAATATGCTGCAAAAAGTTTTCGTAAGTATACATTATAACCTTCTAGAAACACCTCAGATAACATAATATCATTGGCTGGTAGTGGTGGTTGTTGCTGTTGCTATAGATCATCTCTGCTGTTAATAATGTATAAGCACTAATTATAGATGTCAACGGGGGCTAAAGAAGCATTTGACAAACACTCACACGGAAAGGGTGACTTGCGCACACTGTATGAAAACTTACGCCAACAAGGATGTTCTGAGAACACATCTGACTCTGTATGTTATATTTTCTTTTTTTTTTTTGATTTACTAAACGACGACACGCCCGCCCATAACGTGGCACTAGTTAGAATGATATACACAGCATTACATTGTGCTTATCGCAAAATATAAGATGCTAGCCCCGTTTCCGCAGTAATTTTACTTGCTACAACATCCTTCAACAAGAACAAGGTAATACTTGCAAACTGCTGTTTAGTGACAGAAATAGGAGCTGCGGTGTTATATACCTAGACAGTCTCCGGTAATAAAGATCTACCACCAGTAAATTCAAACATACATTTTATATGTTGGTGCTGAATAAATTATTAATTATCGCTGATATATGCAACGTTATGTCATAGTTCAATTCTATGAGTCGGAGGTGGTTGGGAAGTTATATCAATGTTCTACATTTTTGTGTATTATTATTCATCTGTAAAACGTTTCTATGTACACTTGCCCACCTGTGGGAAAATTATAAGAAGTTTATTTATTTTAATAAATCCATAGGCGTCATCCCAAGGTAGTCGCCGCAG
This sequence comes from Ornithoptera priamus, assembly GCA_029034505.1. Lineage (NCBI taxonomy): Eukaryota > Metazoa > Arthropoda > Insecta > Lepidoptera > Papilionidae > Ornithoptera > Ornithoptera priamus. The sequence continues at coordinate 2,696,108 of JARDWD010000500.1, read as the reverse complement.
TTGAGCAGAAGAAAAACTACATTTGCTTAGAATGTGGGAAAGCGTTTAAAGCTCCGTCGCAGCTGAGGTTGCATAGCAGTAAGCACACGATGATCAGAAATTACTATTGCGTTGAATGTGATAAGTAAGTATCAGAGTCAACATATATATCTATTCATCTATCTGTTATGTATTTAGGTATTTATTTATTCGTCTACTATATACATTAAGCTAACGGGGGATGCGAAATGGATGTATTTTGTTTATTGAGAGAAATACAAAATTAGCGAGAAAAAAATAATCATTGTTTATCGTAAGCACCTTCGCCAGCGCTTTTAAAGCTGGAACACCAATATTTGTACAATACTTTTTGGTGATGGAAATGGAAGCAGCGGTGGTGGTTCCCACCTACCCGTGTCCGGCAACAGAAACCTACCACCAGTGCAATGTTTTTATAATATATTCATAAATACTTAACGAAACCGTATCCGCTGTAAAACTGAACACTTTCCAGGAGCTTCAAGAATGAAAGCGGTCTGAAGCAACACTTGAAAACAACGGCGCAGCATGTGACGCCGCGCAACTTGCCGTAGGTGTTATGACGTCATATAAACATTTACCATGAACCAATAAGAAACAACAGGTTGAAATGGTGATGATGAATAAGAAAAATTATGGTATTACATTTTTTGTTTCCATGACGCCTGGCTGTGACAACAGCTTAATCCCAATAGGCGGAGAAAGTGAAGTGTACTTTACCTCCTATCATCCATTATCTGAGTAGTTATATAACCTGGGAAATTACTGTGGTAATTATACTTAACATCTCATGTATTATGACAAGTACGATGGATAGGCGTATCACTTATAACCAGGTGAACAAATCATTTGTTTTGTCAGATAAAAACAATTAAACATCACATTGTACTCGTTTTGTTCAGTTATACAAGATGTTGAGTTTCTATATGCAAGTAGTGAAATCACTAGCCACAGCGCCCTACCATAGGAACACCAATATTTATACACTTGTACTAGGCGGGCGGATGGAGGAGTTACAGTGGTACCAACCTGGATGGTCTCTGGTAATAGATCTATCATCAAATATATACCGTTTCCTCTACATCATTTACCACAATCGACCCACTTTTATAAACAAGATATTCCATGTCATATGGCTTTTATTCTTTGTCCTTTTCTGCTGTTCCTACTTTCGTATGTGCTGGATATATAATGATAGAGTTCCAAATTATTCATTTTTACAGGCTGGCGTGTTCGGAGTGTGATAAGAAATTTGCTATCAGACGCACCCTGGAGCAGCACATTAACCGGGTTCATCTTAATATCAAACCGTTCAAGTGTGACCAATGCGACAGGGTGAGTAGATACCACCGTAACCTACTTCTCTGTGTCAGCGTGCAATTATTGCGTTGTATTCGAGGGTGTTTTCAAGTGTTGAGCTACAATGTAAGGAAGAGAAAGAGTGGAAAAAAGATTGAGAAAGAGAAACTATGTAAAAGACAGAGGAACTATTTTAAACAGAGAGGAGAGTGGAGCAGTGATGAAGATCATCCTTTGCTATTACTGAATTAAAGCGATAAATTTGCAGGCTTACATCAGCAGCTCTTCGCTGAAGGAACACCGGAAGCTGGCACACGAAGGTTTCAAGCGTCCTCTGATACATTCGTGTCCAATGTGCGACAAAGTTTTCGACGTAAGTTCGTAACTTATATTTCTGGTAAGTTCTGTGGCAGTGTTGCCATACAAGCTGAACGATCAAACATGTGGTATAGCAACACTACCGACCAACTTGCAAACAGGAATTAATATTTTTTTTATTCGTCGAAGTGATAAAAAAAAAGAAAATATTGTATTACTTGTTCACCTGAGGGTAATTGAAATTCTCCCCATAGTAATGTACTGTTTGTTAAGAAGATATACACTGCACCGCATTAGACAAAAGAAATATTAAATGAAGAAGGCAGTAGTTTTTCTTGACAACACATATGGCAAGCGTGAGCGGTGAATTCATCATGAGCTCAAATGATGATGATAATAACGCAAGACTGAAGGAGTTGCAATAACACACTGTAGTCAGTATTCTCTTCCGATCATGAATATCTTCTAGAACAGAGAAAACAAATTCCACCTGATTTGTGAATATCATGTTACAATGGTAATGTACTTGTGTTCATAACATAAATAAAATTACTTCTTAAAGTGCCTCTTCAACTAGTGAAAGTTGGCGATCAGCGTGGGATAATCTTTCCTGTCTCTGGTTTGGCGGAACAACGCCTCAGATATGCCAGTCTATTCCCTGATATCCCACAACCATGACTTTTTCGTCTCCCCACCTTTCGTTTTTCATAAAAAATTAAATTATAATATTACCTAAAATGGCCTAACAACTAAAATAAAAATAAAGTAGAAAATGTTAATATCAGTGGAAAACTTAAATCAGAGTGACTTCTTTTTATTCAGAAAAGCGACGAGAGGAGCGGGACGTTCACGTAATGATAAGTGATACGACGGCCAATAACAACGTGACGCTAGTTAAGATGGTATACACTGCCACATTATGCTCGTTGCCCGAGACGTAATATGTCTAGTCTCGTTACCCCAGTAAAACTAGCTACAACGCCCGTCAAACTTGAACACGGTAATGTTTGCAGACTTCTTATTAGCAGCATAAGTAGGCGCTGCGGTGGTACTTTGTTGGTGATGATTATTGTTCTTTGTATTTTTTTGTCATAAATAAAAAAATCTAATGTTAACATTTCCGTTAGCACCAGATTGTCCTTCTGAGGGTCGTTTAGAAAGCGATGAGAATCATCACCCTGACCGCCAACGACCCCAAAGCCTCCTTCCTCCTAGGGGAACACCATTCACCGTGACGCCGCGCTAGCGCCACAACGACTTCATCTTCGTGCGGAATCTATTCCTCTCGATCCCTTTCAGCAGATTCGATCCTTTTAACAGTTTCACAAAAGGAGGTTACGGCTCTTCGCGCAGTGTCTTCTGCCCAGCATCACCGACATAATTGCCTATAAAAATATTTGAAATTTTCTATAATTTTATTAGGACATTAAATTGTCTTAATCATTAATAAATCTTATTAGTTTTTTTGTAAATAAACATCGATAAGTATACTTTATACATATAATATGATAATTTTGCCTATTTACAGCGCAACTCGATACTAAAGAGCCACATTCGCACTCACACCGGTGAGCGGCCGTTCCAGTGCAGTGACTGCCCGGCCACCTTCAACCAGTCCGGCGTCCTCGGCACTCACAGGAAGCTCGTACACCTGAAGCAGACGAGGAACGGGAAACCGAAGTCGGACTCCAAATAAATAAACAAGAAAAACTTTATAATCTATATTTATTTTCCTAAAAAATTACTGATGGGTAGGTCTCTTGCCAGAGATCTAGATATGTGCCACCGCAGCGCCCATTGCAGCCGACAAACAGTAGTGTACGAACATTATCGTGTTCCAGTTTGAAGGGCACTGTAGCTAATGTAGTTATTGAAAGAAAGAAAAAGAAATATTTTATTTTTCCAAAACCTGTTTTAATTTTTTTATACATATGAAATAATTTAGACAACGTAACTGGACAAACATGGACTACGCTCAGTCTACATGTGGACATGCACGGGCATATGTCCACAAAACTGATTTTCAGCACAGCCATTTTATTGTTCCCGTACACACTACCCTTAGTACAGTGTTGAATGCAAGAGATACCACCAAAAGGAAAACAAAGTAATACAAACGACAGATATATAGTTATTGGGGTAAGGAGACCTAATATTATGTCTCCGACGACGAGCGCAATGTTGTGCAGTATATATTTTTTTAACGAGCGCCACGTTGTTATGGGCGGGCTTGTCACCATCAGGTGAACGTTCCTCTCGTCTCGTCGCTTGGTTGAATAAAAAAAACCCCAATAGGGCAGTGGCTGGCAATATAATTTTTTAAATTTCGTGTTATAATACTAGGTGCTTCTCGTTTTAACAACAGTCTATCAAGTAGGTGTGAGCGAGATAGATTAATCAATCAAAAACAGATAACACGATCTAATTAAGAATTCGCTTTTCAAAGAGGATTTCTTTATGAAACGACTCGACGACGACGATAATTTGGAGTTTATTTAAAATAAACACTTTGTATGTCTCGTTTTAGCTTATGACAATATTTTACAAAAGACAAAGACAAGAATAGTTGTTTCTTTTAACTGCCTGCCATATTACTGTTAGTGACCGACTGTTATCGTATACTGAAAATGTTGATTGTTGATAGTGATTGAATAATTTGTGTGGTGAATTATAAATGATATTTCTTAACAGATGTAACGACATCGCAAGAACAACTGTTATTTGTTATCTCCGAGTACTTGTGATTTATATATGTTATGATAAATACGCCTCACTCCTAATTCTGCCGTTTGTTGTAGTTGCAATAAAAGTATGATTACGTTTTTATTTTTTTTTATTATATTTGAATTTCTTTTGCTAAAAAAGTGAAAATGAGTGGAAGAAAGGTTTGTAACAAGTGTTTCTGTTATTTTTGAGCAATTTCTGAAAGATTGAGTTAAATTTAAAAAATACCACATGATAGAATTTTATATCACTTTGCAGTTACTTATCTCCCAATATGTGGGAAAAAATATTTTTGCTCATTGTTTATTCTAGAAACCCCTACATGAGAAGAAATCGAAGCTTATTTGACTCGGAACATGGCTGGCTATCAGAAGATAGTCTTGTTAATAAAGATTCTGTTGATGAGATGCACGACGCTGATGAACTAAGAAGATACTTAGAGGAAGAAAATTACAATAATAATGAAGTTGAAAAAATTGTAGTTGATGATATGGTAGATGAAACTATTGACACTGATCCTCCTCTTGTTCAGGAATAAGTAAATGATCAGCAATCTAATTGTTTGCTCAGTTATCCCATTGACAAAAGAAAATTTATATGGAAAAAAAGGAATATGGTATATATTATGGACAAAACTACTTTCTTGCGTAATGCTGCTTCTCTTGATGAGATAACTCAACTAGAAACCCCCATATCAGTGTTTCACCCATTTTATTACAAAGCATTTCGTCAGTAGATTAGTGGAACCAACAAACCTATATATATTACAAAGTAACTCCAGCTCATCTACATCTTTTACTGAATCTAACATAAACAAGTTCTTTGGCATCCTTTTATACATGTCAGTACAGAAATTTTCCGGCACTAGATCATACAGGTCCTCAAAGTTTGGATATAAACCAATTACTTCAACAATGCGGTTAAATAAATTTGAAAAATTTAAGTTATCGGTACTTTTCCAAAATAATGATCTTCATAAACCCATAAGACACTGCGAACATGACAGACTATATAATTTTTTTCAGTTACTGGACCTTGCAGTAATAAATGCGTGGGTAATTTATAGAAAAAATGCCATGGAAAGAAACCACCGTAAGAAAAATATACTTAGAATGAGCCAATTCAGAAATCAATTAGCCTTTGTTTTTTGTAATGAAGGAACCAGTGAAGAAACAAAACGAGGTCGGCTATGCACCAGCACTCTTGAGCGATGAACTGCAATCAAAAAGAAAAAGGCTTCTTCAGCTCCTCCACCTCCAAAAGATATAAGAATAGATGATGCTGAACATTGGCCAACAGTGAGTGCGTCACGCCAGTGCAAATATCCTAAATGTAAAGCGTATTCTAAATTTCTTGTAGTAAATGTAGAGTCAACTTGTGTCTAAATAAAAATAATAAGTGTTTTGTTAATTATCATAAATAATAAAAAATATCCGACGACATCTTCTTTTATTTTTATTTAGTACTAAGCTAATGATCTAACTTTGCATGATGATGGAAATTTCCATCATATTGTTTAATGCTAAATTTATACCATAAATATATATATATATAATAAGTTTTTTAACCATTTTTTCTTTAATTTTGAACATGAATTATATCATCTTGATTTATTTCACCAATAAAAAAAGACGCGTTAAGCAGAAAAAAAAACACTTGTTATTTAATAACAGAAATTGGTACCTGTTATTATTGCGTAACAGTAATAACAGATATTATGTTTGTCCTGGTATAACCCACCTCTTCTTCTAACTCATCTCATTATTAAAAGAAACATAGTTTAAATAAATGTATAATAATTTATGCATGGAAAAAAATTCGTGACAGCATCAGGGAAGTTCAAAGGACAGTTTCGCAATCATGCGGCATGTTCCATGAAATCCATTTATCTACATATCGATAAACAAATGAAATGCAAAACAATTAGGGTCGAAATACTTGCAGCGTTTGCTTGGACGAATGATCTATGAATCACCACTTGCGCCAGGGGTGGTTAGATAAGATATCAATCGTTATTTCAATCTTTTTGTCGAAAATACAGTGAGCGATACTATTATTTAGAATACCAGTGGAAAGTCCGCTTCCTTTGATAGCAGAATCGCATCCCGTTCGGAGCATAGATTAGATCAACGGTGGAAGGAACATTTCTATTTTAATGCTTAATTACTCTGAAATTATTTAATTATACCTATCTTTGCAAATAGACGTCCACTGCTCGGACATGGGTATGCCATTTAATTAAACTAAGCTTTACTAATTTTGCCTTGTTATTTATGACTTAGACAACTCGATTGCTTGTTAGTATCCATGGTTCTAAAAACTAAGCTGACAGATGTTCTGCTATCAGTCATCTCGGAGTACCGACAGCTTTTAATTATATTTTTTTTAATCCTATCACTGCATCATATTGCTTAAACTATTTTTTTTAGAATTGTAAGCAGATTTATTATTGATCTTATGTTTTCTTATGCAGAATTTTTTTTTTTACATGATTTTGAGCATGTGGTTAGCTGTTATCCAAAATTACAATTAAGCTAGTATTTTTTGTATTACTTTGTATGTGTATATGATATGGATAAATTTCATTGGCGAACCTTAACACATAAAATCAACCTCAAGCTTCTGGAACAGCAACACATTCAGAGGAAACTGAGATGCCAAGAACCACAGCTTGGCGTGTGACAGCTATAAACATGCATAAGGCCAACGTGGTTGACAAATGATGATTCATGAGAGAAAATCAATCAAAGGGTTATGAATTTATGTTTTGTTTCTTTGTCTCCGATGGACTGGCGATCTGATGAAGATCGTGGAAAACCGTTAGATACAGGCAGCGTTGCACCGATTGGTGTAGAAATATTTAGGGGAGACTATAGGCTAATGATGATGATATTAACGATTATTTTTTAAAATATGAATGTTCAATTAAAATAAAGCTAACTCATATGCTGCCTACTTGCAACTCCGCGGCAAAGTTTAATCTTTGTTACATAACTAAAATATAAATGCACTACACAAAGTTCCAACAATTTGTGACTGTTGGTGACCACACCAGTTCCAAATGTTGACGGCGCAGGATTTTTTTTATATAGTGCCAATTTAGTTTATGACAATCTAGTGTTTTCGTTATTAAATAAAATAATTAATAATATTTTGTTTGTGCAACATGTATATAAAGTGTTTTATATTTCTTTACTTTGTTGGATTTATTGAAGCAAGTAAGTATTGCCTCAATTTTTTCTACCAGTAACAATCTTAGAAATATGCAGTGGGTCAATTTTTACTTGTCTTTAGTACTCGTGATTTACTTTTTATAATCAATTAATTATCAGCCGATAGATGTTCACATCTGGACATAGGTCTCCCTCAAAGATCTCCACATCGATCGGTCCTATACTGCCGCATCCAAATGCTTCCTGCGACCTTCACACAGTGAGCATGAACTCTGGTACCACCAAGCAGTAAGCGCCGTCGTTTGTATGGGTTATTAGGGGGAGTTTGGGCCATTTCCACCACGTTGGCCCAACGTGGACTGACGGGAGCCACAGCTTCGTTCGTTAATTAGCAGGGTACATTGCGAGCAGGTGAGGTCGGCTCGGGTTCCATGAGTTGTTGTGCTGATATCAATTTCAATTGTGTGACAATGAACCTGCAGGTGGCCCTTATGCCCTTCTCATAATATTTAACTTTAATTTCATATGATAATGAATCATTGCATAGTGAAACCGAGGATACTGTAGCTCACATGTGTTGACAGTTGGAACACAGCGATTATGTTAAGGCGGTATCCAGAAAACCTTACCATAATCCAATTACAATAGGTTGCTTAATAATTGAATCGAGAACCTCCTATCTTATGCAAGCAGCAATGAAACTTAGGAATATCATAAGATAATTATTCAATCCTCACTAAATATTATTTAAGGAGGTCGCGGATCGCTTAAATGCTTGTCGTGTATTTGCCGTAGCACAGCGTCGGTACTAAGGAGGGCTTTACCCCTTCCGTGGGATGTTTTAGCCAGACAGCAGGGGGGCACCGGAGTCTTTCGTAGGAGATCCCGGAGCCCCTCCTAATGCACTGAGGGAGACCACCGAAGGGGTTTTAGTCGATCAAAGCCGTATATAACTTTGTCTTCCCCCAGAAGTAGGGTATCTTTTAAGAAGATTTCCCCCGCGACAAAAAAAGATCTCTATTGACGGACCGCTTTTAGGTACTATCGATAAACGTTAATATATTGCGGTTTGAAGGGCGTTGTAGACAGTGAAATTACTGAGGAAACTTAACATCTTATGTATCAAGGATGCAAGGACAATATCATGCACACCATTTTAGTGCCACGTTGTTAAGAGCAGGCGTATCACTTGCCATCAGGTGTACGTGTTGCGCGTCTCATCGCTTCGTCTTATATAAAAAAACGTCAAGTTGATTTAATATATTAATATGTTGGTATTTTAAAAATAATACATTTGAAGGAAGTTTGTATGTGAAGGATTGTTTTATAAAAAAACTGTACGATTGTACCATAACCGGAAATCTATGACATAAGCCCTGATTACAGGAACAATATATCTCCTATACTGGAAATGAATAGAGATAAAAATACGTTGAGACTTATAACAGCTAATTTAAGTTTGTATGTTAGGGGTATTTTTTAATTAAATCTAAACGCATAGACTTGCTAATTTTATAGATTTTAAAGTGTAAAGAGAGTAAGTTTTAAATACTAGCTAGATAAGTACTACTTCTGTGTTTGAAAGTTTCTCATTTTCCGGTACATTTGATCAGAAGCGTTGAAAGGAACATCGAATAGTTTAAGCCGGTAAGATTCCTGTATAACTTTACGACTGCCCCCGCGGCGAAAGGATGTCTAAAACAGAACCTCTTTACGATAAAATAACATAGTGTAAAGGTTATGAAGTTTCCTGAGGCAGGATCACAAGCCAGTGGTATTACCCAACCATCTTCTCTATTATTTAGGATATTTTCAATTTCAATAGCCTCACAATCAATTCTTGGGAGAAATTAGTGTTCTTATGCAAGAATTTGTGGTCTCTTAAATCAGTTGATGGTATGATACAAAATATGGTCACCATATTGCAGACTTCATAGCAACTTGATGTTTCACGTCATCTATATGTCCTTTTGAAGATGTTTTAAATTTTTTTATAAATGTAATATTCGCGTAAATAAAAGAGCATATGTGACACCATGTTTGGTTAACCATCCAAGCGGAGGTCACAAAGAGGTGCCACCTACGCCGCCACGAGCGACCGGCGCCGGAAGACAAACCGCCAGGAGCGCCCATCCGGTTGATAATATTTATTTATTGCACATTACAAACGGCATATAATTATTGATATTATTTATTTTTATTCACAACATTTATGAATACAAACTGAACATATAATATATTTAAATGAATTAACATGAAGTGTAACACTGAAAGACTGAAATACACAGCGATCGGACTGTAGACAATAATTGAAAGGTGTAGAGATACTCCGTGATGATTATGACATCACACTACACCTCACCAATACACAATATATGACCTTCGGGTCCCAATGCGACTATTTCCACTGAAAAACACTCAAATCTTCGGGTTTCAAAAAATGCTATGAAAACTGTAAAATTTTGTATTCATCGAAGTAATTTTAATACCTAACAACGGTATCTACAGTAGCAGCATCAAGACGTTCCTTGTAACACTACATCAAGTCCAAGAGCTAAGAATTTTAATGCTTCCAAGGCTTTTCAACATCGCATGTCTAGCTACTAATCTTATATTTATATTCTACTACCCTAACACCATTGTTGATATCTGGAAAGCTGTCAACATTGAGAGTAATCTAGGCGGAGATTATTCGATATATTTAACTGCTATCATCATTTATATTGTGTGAAATTGAGGTCGTATGTTGGGTCGTGCGCCATGTTGACCTTTTGGTGACTGAGGTGTGTGTAAAACATTTGAAAGCGTTTGTATTTCTTCAGTTCACAGGACATCAGACACATGCGGTTTCCCTCGGCTGGCGAATGGAAAGATTCGAACGCGCCAGAGGTCGCGGCTTGTGAAGTTCATATGCTTGCCGGGCTACGAGCTCGTTGGCAACAAGTACGCGACGTGTTTGGGCAGCGAGTGGGATGTGCCACTTCCCGTATGCGTCAGTGAGTTCTCCATCTATACTAAATCATCAAATCTAACATTTACATATTTTATCATACGGGAAATGATCCTTACTTAACTTTAGGGTCGGGTTGTACCGTACCGCAAATTGAAAACGGAGTGCAAGTGCCTTCGAGACAGGACGCGTGGGTGGTGTACTTTTGCCTCCCTGGTCACAAGATGATCGGTCCTTCAACCATATACTGCAATGGCAAGAGGTGGAACGGGACAGCGCCATCTTGTGTAGGTGAGAAGATTTATAAATTATGTTCATTAATATTTCAACACCGTCAATCAAAATTAGTATGAAAGTATAGAACCCTGGGATCATAGATCACGAGGAGGAGGCCGCCATAATGTGGCGTAAATGAAGGAGCCGTAATCTATTAACCACCTTCGCCAAGTGAAGATTGTTATAATTCAACGATGCTGTTTTAATAACATCGATTTCCATCTTTTTAGAGCCGGAAGCTCAAGATCATTGGGAACCTAACTTATGTAATTTCGTGTAATATAAATTAAAATTTTATAACTTGCAACTAAGCAATTACTACTCCAAGTTGAATATCTTTCAATTATCCGAATCAAGGTTTAAAACATGATTTATAAATTTTGTCAGATGCGACATCAAAACCATCCCTGAAATGTGACTTCGAAGAACCGAACCTATGCGGCTGGAAACAGGACGACCTTCACGACTTCGACTGGACCCGGCTTAACACTAAGACACCGTCTTCTTTCCTCTTCACCGGGCCGTCGTATGATCATACGTACGGGAAAGGCGGATCAGGTATTTTTTTTCTGTTTGTCTTAACAATCTGTGAAATCTAGTCTTCAACTTAAATCCAATATATCTGAGAATTATTCTGTACTTTTGCTTTTACTTTATTACGTAATCTTTACCTAAGTTGCCTTTGATTTGCTGAATATCGGAAAGAAACATTAAAAAATTCTTTTTCTAGGTTATTTCATGTATATAGAAAGTACTTCGCGAGTTCAGGATGATTCCGCGCGCCTTATATCGCCTATTTACGATGGTGCCTTGGGGAAAGACGGATGTTTCGTTTTCTTCTACCACATGTATGGACAGTGAGTATTTCTAGTAACACTACGTTACTCATAAACAAACCAGTTTTCATGGAGATGAATTAAACGGAAGAAAAGAAACCTAATGGAAGCAGATTAACCGCAACGCCATATAGTGGCCATTTACAACAAGAGGATAAATCGGAACTAATTTCATTTAAGAAAGGCTTTGGTTTTCAGTTCTGTACCTTCTTTCAGAGCCACCGGCGGTCTGCGTGTGTATCAGAAGCCGGAGAATTACGCAATGGACGCACTACTGCGCCTGCGCAACGACGAGAAGCAGAAGTACATTCTGTTCGAGAAGTGGGGCAACCAGTGGGACGTGTGGCATGAAGCGGTTCTGCAACTGACAGATTTCTCTGATAACTTTCAGGTAAGGTATACAGGAACTAATTACAATTATAAGATTAATATTTTTCATTTTATTATATTAAGAGATCCGTTTTTTAAGAATGTAGGTTAATGCTTGATCATAGTTGAACCTGATGTTAAGTGTAGATATAGTAACAGCCTATTTACTGTTCTTTTTTTTTGAAGATTTAGTTGGGAACACTGTCGCCCGCAAGTTGTTCCACTACTTTATTATTAAGAATGGAGAGTTGAATCTATTATGACGTAAACTGGTCAATGGTAATATAGAGGAAAAAAATAAATACATACCAGCGTGATGTAAATATGATCCAATTTACAGATCGTCATCGAAGGTATACGCGGAAGCAGTATAACCAGCGACATAGCGATAGACGACGTGGCGATACTTCAGGGTAGTAACTGTTCCGCTGCGAAACGTGAAGCCACCACGCCCTCCGATTATATGTGTAACATACTATTTATAAACATAACCTAATCATATTTCATTTAGACCACGGTCTTAGGAAGATGATAAAAATATATTAACCTAAAAGGCTGCCTAAACCCAGAAACTTCATAGTTAGGACTGGTAACATTGATTGGTCCATCAAGTGTTACCAATTGTTTTTAAAATGGATTTGCTGCCTTGCCTTTTTAATCAGTAAATTATAAATGAAATTCCGTACATATTTCTTATTAAGAAATATTTATCTTTATCTGACTGTAATCTTTTTCCGCTCATAAATATTAAAGTCCAAACAGATACAGATAAAAAAGCTTCACCCTGATTTCCTTCATGCACCTTAACGAAACACAACTTAATATATATTTAAAAATAAATATTTTTTTTTTTCAAATTTTCTTTATGCAAAATACACACAGTTTAAAATCTTATTATTTTACTATTGATACTAGAGATATAGGTAGTAGTTTTAGACTATCTAGGTATCACAGGACCTCCTAATGCAGCCTATAAACAATAGTGTGCAAACATTGCTGTGTTCTGATTTGAAGAGCGAAGACTCAAAATCTTATATCTAAAGCGACAAGCACCTGATGGTGTAGTGTATATCGTACTACTTGATAGTACGATATACACTTTATACGATATATGCAATTCAATTGCACTTGTGCAATTGAATTATGAATGAGCGTATAACTTATCATCAGGCGAAAGTCACGCTTTTCACGTGGTTTTGTTATTATTAAATCTTTATTAATTTTACATTATATTATTATCGGTAGTAAGTAGTATAAAGCAGAACTAAGTTTGACTACAATAAAGCCTTGTTCTATTTTATTATATGATAATAATAAGGCTGTTTAACTTCTAGCTGACTCCTGCGTGGGCCGATGTGCGATACTCGGGCAGCGCGAGGTCGCACAGGGATGTAGCTGCAAAGCCTCTTGCCTCACCAAATCCGATTGCTGCCTCGACTACTTCGATGTTTGTATCTTCTCTACCTGTGAGTATTTTGTTATTTAACCAACTGACTAGACGATTAGGATATTCACTAATATACAGCGCCGTTTTCGTATATCGCCTTGAACTAATGTCTGATACGTCATTGATTGGTGAATTATTATCACAGGGAAATTTAATACTTGCAATTTTTTTATTGTATTCTGGTTGAATATTTTTCTTTTCGTTTGCTTTCAGAGGAGTAAAGGCATTGTAATTAACTCATTACTGCTAGTAATTATGTGTATTATGGAATACTCTAAAGAAATGCTTAGTAGCTCTTGAACTCTGTAGTTAGAATATGCTACATGCTATTAGTTCAAAGATGTGTTGCTTTCGTTTATGCATGGCATAAGGAACTACATACAGTAATAAAATTTAAATATTTTTCCACAGTTTATGAAATTACAACCGATGAGGGACCAGTCAATTCGACGGAAGTGGCGCCGCAGACACAAAAGCTAATAGCTATAACTCCCGAAACTACCTCGACAACAACCACAACCACCGTAACACCGACAAGACCAGAAACGACAACGACAACAACAACAACAACCACTACAACTAGTACAACAACAACCACCGCCCGACCAATAACAACGTTACCGTCCACAACCACTACCACTACCACGACGACAACAGCTAAACCAAAGACAAACCCTACAACAACCACACGAATGACAACGAAAATTACTTCGACTACTACACCTCTTAAATTTACGAATACACAAACAGTAACAACAAAAAAATCGGGAGCAAAAACGACAAAAATATCGGCTTTTACTACTAAAAAAACTTCAAAAGCTTCTATAGACTATTCGAGACCAATAGAAGATCACGAAGTCTATCGAGATATGCTAGAAAAAGCTAAAAAAGAACACGACGCTGAACTGCAGGAAGGGAATAAAGTTCCATCTTTGGAAGAAGCAAAACGTAAGATTTTAAAAAAGTATACGAAAGTGGGAGGTCATTTAAATCACCACAGATTTAAGAATTAGCGTCAATGATGACGGTATCGGTATCACAAACAACATCCACTGCTGAATGTATCTGCTAATTAGTGGCCCAAATTAAATAATTATAGATTTGCCGATCTTCAATGATTAATGGTTCATATAGGTCACATCTTAGCACCGACATCTGCCGCCAAATAGTATGTGGAGAAACTGCTATATCCCGTTCAAAAGAATGCTATCTCAAAATCATGAACGCAATATGGTGCTGTAAGAAATTTAAGAGTAGTACCTTTTCTTTATCTGCCGCCATTTTTGTTCATAACAGTAACACTATGATTGATTGACAAGCGCATTGTGACGACCGCTTGCCTGGTAGATGAATGACCAGATGAAGATCACAAGGAATCGGTGGATGCAGACATCGGATCGATAAAAAGGAATCGATTGGATAAGTCTGAAAAAATGGTAAACGATAATCAAGTTGCGAAATTTAAGATGATACATACAGCACCACATAGAGCTCTTCATCTTGAGATATAAAATACTTAACTTATTCCTATACTTATTACTAAACTTAACGTAACTTTCGTTACTCCTATATTTTCACTAAGTGCAACTCCTTTAAAATTAGAATATTATAATGTTGGCACATTATTGTTTGGCGGCAGAAATAGGAGCCACAGTGGTACCTACCTTGACCGTTTCTGGTAACAGGGACCTACCACCATTAACACTGATAACGAGATGATTACGATAAATTGATGATGTGATAGAGAAAGAAATAATTTAACGATATAAAGTAGTGGACCGGCCTCAAATACCAGGTAGGGACCAAGGTACCAAGTACCATGAAGATTCTTGACGATAATAATGATCATAATGTGATGATGGTAGCTAGCCTGGCAGATTCGATACATTCACAAAAAATTATACTGTTCTCGGATCAAATTAATGACTTCTGTAGCAACACAAGCGGATTAGATTAAAGGAGAGAAAGACAGAGATAGTTAATTTTAAAAGTATACCATTTGATCTATAAGCGATCGATGAAGTATACGATTGATCCATGGTAATTGTGTTTATTATTTATTTCTTTTCAGGTAAATCTAACGGTTTGAAGATCACCTTTATTATTCTATTAACTATCGTTTGTTGCGCGGGCTTCGTGTGGTTAGTTGTGAGGGTGAGGAGCAGTCGTGGCCGTCTAATGCTGGCTAGATTCCGCAGCCAAGTCTCCAGAGATCCAGAAGTTAGATACTTGTCAACCGATGTGGATGATGATTAAATTATTTTCAAGGTCTTCTTGATTGTTTTATTCAATGTATATATATTTCATCAATTGTCATTACAAAGTTCCTCCTAGAAGTGCTAATAAATGCTTTTAAAATTTATAACAATGTAGACTTGAAGGGGTCTATAATATAGTCTAAATCTACCTAGATATAATCTATATCTAGGTAGGTATCATTGCAATGAGAAGCTTTGCTAACGTCCTATTTATGGAATACGGTATTTCCTGCGCATACCGGTCCTGGTGGGGGCAATGACGGGTTATGTCGGACTTGCACCGGCTAAAACCTCCACGACGTTCGAACTCATCGCCTGATAGCAGGGTCACAGGAACGCTTTCGCACCATCCGCGACCCCGCCGGTGCTGCTCGCTTTCGCAGCCCCACCTCGGGAGGGAGGAATAAACCCTCCCTTTCCATCTCAGCAGGGGCGCACCAGAATATGCAGCGCGCCCTCTCCTTGGCTTCCTGCTGTCACCCGGGCAACGGATTCCCCCAAACCCGTCGCCCAGAGGCCATGGAAGCCAAGAAAGAAAACTCTCCTGCCTCCCTGCGGCGGATCCGATGTTGGGCCCACTGGCACCTGTTGTTAGTCGCAGAGGGTACCCCGTCCGCGACTTCACTTCGGCTCTCCGGTGAGCTACAGTTATCCAACCGGTGCTCTAACCTGGGGTGGCCGCCTTGATCCACTCCTTCACCGTGGGCCGGCCGGGTGGGTTCCACTTCACTTCACCGTGGGCGACACCGCCACGGTTACTGACCCTTCCGCCGAGACAAGGCGAGACCCCGTTAGGAGGCTTAATGTCGTGGTTGCACTTTTGAGTTGGACGTTAGACAAGAAAATTAATTCATTATCATCATCATTATCAGCCTTTTAGAGAGTTAACAGTAATTGTTGTTAAAATTATAAGCGATGGCAAATTATTAGGCATGATATATAACATAATATTCAATTATGGATAGTAATAAAAATATGATTGATGTTAATATTATACAATGGAATGCACAAAGTGTGATACCGAAAAGAAATGAATTGGAAGCTTTTTTGAACCAAGATAACATTCATATTTGTCTGTTAAGTGAAACTTGGTTGAACACAAATATGAAATTAAGTTTTAAAAATTACCAAATTTTTGGAAAGGATAGGTGCGATTCGTATGGTGGAGTTTTAATACTACTTCATAAATCGGTGAATGCTCAAATGTATCCAGTAAATATAACGAATACTGGAATTGAAATTATATGTGTTAAAATAATGAATTGCATTAATCTGGAATATATAGTGTCAGTTTATTGTCCACAATCTGTTCGTACTTCATTACGTGATTGGGGAGATGTGTTTAGCTGTTTTTCAAAGAAAACCATCGTAGCCGGAGATTTCAACAGCCACCACACGAACTGGTCATACAAAACAGACATTAGAGGAAAACATTTATTTGACTCTTCATGTGGACATAACTTTATTGCTCTTAATTCGGGGGACCCTACCAGAATATCCCTAACTAACGGTAGATTACACGAAACTGCTCCGGACATAACCTTCGTAACTACGGACATAGCAATTTATATGAAATGGAAAGTTACAAAAGAAAGTTTAGGTAGCGATCATTTAATAATAAAATATTCAATTGAAACTTTAGAAGAACTTAACATAACTCAACGTCGAATCTTTAAACTAGCAGACTGGAAGCAGTATAATAATATATTATATGAAAGATTTAACCATTTTTTATTAGATAACAATATTCAAACTTTACATAATAACTTTGTTGAACAACTTAATTATGCCGCCGATAGAAGCATCCCAGTCAACAAAATTTTTAACAAAATTGAACAATCCTTTAAACCTAAACAGTATTGGAACCCATCTCTGTCTCATGTAGTAGCTCAACGACGATTGGCTTTAAAGGAATTTAGGCGTAACCCCATACCACAAAATTACGATAAACTTAAAACAAAGATTTCTGAAGCAAAACGTTTAATTCGCAGAGCGAAAAGAGATAATTGGAAATCATTTTGCAATAATATAACTGAAGCAACCAACTCCACAGAAGTGTGGCAGAAAATGCGTTGGTTAAAGGGAGTTAAAAAAATTCCAAACATAGCTTCAGAGACGATGAGAATCGAACTCTTACGGTCATTGACCCCAGATTACGTTGAAGCTCCTATACCCAAATTAAATTCCACCAATGCGGACTTAGAATCCACCTTTTCCATCCAGGAACTGAATAACTGCTTAAAAAGAAAAGATACAGCTACAGGTTTTGACAATATAACATACAGCATGGTTTTTTATATGCCCAACAATAGCAAGTTATGTTTGGTACACATATATAACTTAATTTTTAAACATGCTTGTATACCGAACCAATGGCGTAAGATTAAAATTATCCCAATAACTAAGAATATATGTAACAATCAAGCAAACAAGATAAGACCTATCTCTTTAATCTCGTGTTTATGCAAAATATTTCATATCATGCTATGTAGACGACTAGAATGGTTTATAGAAAGAAATAAGATACTTCATTCTAATACGGTAGGCTTTAGACGAGGTCAGTCTTGTATTGACTGTTTGGTGCGTTTTGTATCCAAGATACAAATAGGTTTTTCCAAAAACATACCCACCGTAGCATGTTTTTTGGATATCGATAATGCTTATAATAATGTTAATATTGAAATTCTTGTTAAAATTATGGATCATTTAAATTTTGGGGCAAATGTATGTAAATATTTGTGGTCATTTTTAAGTAAAACATATTTACAAATTACAACTGAAGGAAATAATGATGCTGTAAGATGGACGAGTACAGGGTTAGCACAAGGTGATCCCATCTCGCCTCTGCTCTTTAATATTGCTACAGCGAATTTATGTAAACTAGATAATATTGATATGCTACAATACGCAGATGATTTTGTTATATCTAGCCAAAATAAAATTATAAAAGAGAGCGTTAATAATGTTCAAAAAGCTCTAGATTTGACATCGGATATTTTAACAAATATTGGTTTAAGTATATCTAACAGTAAGACTAAAGTTTGTTTATTTAGCAGAGGGAGAAGACGAGACAGAATATCCTTAAATGTTAATCATTGTAATTTAGAGACTGTTGAAAACTTTAAATACCTAGGTATGTGGCTGGATCGCTCTTTACTTTTCAGCAAACATATTAATGAGACACGAGATAAAACTTGTAAAATTATAAACATACTTAAAGTACTAGCTGGGCCAACATGGGGCATACACCCGAAACATCTTAGGAAGATATATCTACCTTTAATCCGTAGTAGAATAGATTTTTGCAGCTTTATCTATGATAGTGCTGCAAAAACTCATTTAATGAAACTAGACATGGTACAAAATATAGCACTTCGTGTAGTTGGTGGATTTATTAGAACAACTCCAATTCATGTAATGGAGTGTGAGTTGTGCGTTCCCCCTCTTACTTTTAGAAGACATTATTTGGCGGAAAAATATTGTATAAATGCAATGCCAAGGACAAAAAATTATTCTATAAAAATTTTACAAGAGTTACAAGGCACATGTAACTCCAGTTATTGGAAAAGAAAAAAGAAACCTCTTTTGGCCTTAGTTTACGAAGATATGAAAACTGAAAAGATTAAATCGTGTTGTCCATTAGAATTATTTAGGTTGTGTACATGGATCTCTAACATAGACATGAGTTTTATTAGTAGCGAAGTCGAGGAAGTAACTCAAGCAAAAGATAAATATGACAAAGACTTTTTAAAGTTTTGTACATTAAAGCTACTAACCATAAAATATAAGGATTGGCATAAAATATACACTGATGGATCTAAGGCATCTAATGGTATTGGAGCAGCTTATTGTGATCTTAGTATTAATGTTAAAACTAGTTATAAGATCATGTCAAATGTTTCAATAATGACAGCCGAGTTATTTGCAATATCGGAAGCCATATTATATGCAAAGGCAACACATTTTGAAAAAATTGTTATCTTGACAGACAGCAAAAGCGCCTTGCAGCATATAGCTCGATGCGCCTCTGGAATAAGAGGCACATCGATAGCTTATGCCATTCTAAGTCAGGTCTTGGAATTTAAACGCACAAATAGGCTTCTGACGTTGCAATGGGTACCGTCCCACGTTGGTATATATGGGAACGAGGTGGCAGACAAATTGGCAAATGATGGCATTTTGAATGGTTTTGAAACGTTCATTAATTTAGATTATACGGAAATTTTAAATAAAGTAAAGTACAAAATTTATAACAAATGGAAAAACTACTTTATCGAACTAAGTAAGGAGAAAGGGATTTGGTATAAATCTTTGCAGAGTGAGCCTCCTCGCGTACCGTGGTTTGCCAACAGCAGTATAAGTAGAGAGTTACTTGTAGCTGCTTTTAGGTTACGTTCCGGACACATGCCGCTCAACAACTTCAAGTATTTATTGGAAATTACAGATTCCCCCAACTGTCATTTGTGCCAAAGAATAGAAGATGTATATCATATATTGACGGAATGTGTCCGGACTAGACCGCTGAGAAAAATATTGTTAGAGATTTTTCAAATTGACATCAGAAGCGTCGGCACAAGTCAATGTATTTTATTCGCACCAACATCAGTAGCAGCGAGAATTATCTATAAGCACATTTTGTTAATTTAATTTAGTTACAGGTAATAGGTATTTGTGTATTTAGTATATGTTAGTTAATAGTAATAATTAGATAATAGGTGCTTAGGTTACGATGGGGTTGACATAGCCTTGATAGGCTAAAAGCCCCTAAAATAATAAAGACTTAAAAAAAAAATTATCAGCCTTTGTTTATCCACTGCTCGATACAGGCCTTCCCCAATGTCTTCCACCAAAAGCGATCCTGAGCGTTTTGCATCCACCCTCCTTGGAATAAACACACCCACCTTGAGAATAAAAAGAGAAAATTAATACTCTTTAAATACTGTTTCGCTAAAGAGCACAACGACTTATTTGGTTTTGTGTCGTTACCGCGGCAATAACACAAAAAGGTCTTTAGTTTATCTTAAAAATCGTCATCGAAATTGTGTGTAGAGATCAAACTAAAGTTAGAGGATCAAATGTACAAAAACTTTTCACTTTAATTTTTTTTTAAACATAGATTAATAAAAATTTGTCCACTCCTTATGAACCATTTTTTCCGTTGTCTTCCGAATGCTCGTTTCCTGGAGATATTGCCTTTGAGAATTCAGCTTTGGAAAACTCCTCTTCATGACGGTTGTCATTGACACCGTCTGTAATTGTCTGTTTACAGTACTTTTTTACATTTACAACAAAATTACCATTATCAAATATATCATTATTTTATCCGGTGATATATATCAGTAAACGCATTGGCATAAAGGATCAAACGTCATATTAGGATCTAAATTGTTGGCGACTTTATAAGGAAAATCAACTGAAGGACATTGGTTTATGGATATCACAGCACGGTCATGCGGTTTTTGAATCCAGCGATCTTTTTTGTTATCTTAGCGTTGGTCCCGCCTTGCAATGGTACTGCTTTTTAACTTTACTTTTCCTGAACTTTATTTTCAGTTAACAGCAACACCGGTTCAGCAATGACAACACGGCGGAAGCGCGGGTTTATACGAAGCGGTGACCTCGTTAGTTCGCATCACCCCGTTTCCACATTGTCGGCCGGCATGGGGGGCCAGCCTTCGGCGATACGTTATCGCGCGGGGAACTATCGACCCGGCGCCGCGCATGCGCCCACCGGCATGCGGAGGGAATGACGTTTCAGCCCGACCACAGTACCGCCGCGTACACCGCGCCTGTAAACATTACTGTAAATACTCTCCGCCGACTGAAACGGTACATTTCTATTAAGCCTTAACGACGGACAATGTTCACTTGCTCGAAATAAGACAACTACTTAACGGTAAGTCACATTCTCAACTTTATGTTATTGTTGTCACGTATTAAATTATTTGTCACTTTAATATTGACATATTCTATACAAAGTTTAAATTTATATGATATAAAAGTTTTATATAACCTTTGGTCTCTTATATTGGCTTGTACAACCCTTATATGTTAATTATAGCACTTGTAATTATAAAATATTATATATACAATGTTGTAGTGTATTTAATATTTGTGAAATTTTGGGTAGCTTAATCGATTGTTTTCAAAATATCACGATAAACGTAAAAAGTGAAGACGAAGTTATTTTTAAAACCAAAGTTAGATTCAACACTAACTTTTTGAAATTAAGTCGATTTTTTATATATTACTAGTTATTTTTTTTTGTGATTTTAGTATTTTATAGATGCTACGAATTA
Source organism: Ornithoptera priamus (assembly GCA_029034505.1). Taxonomy (NCBI): domain Eukaryota; kingdom Metazoa; phylum Arthropoda; class Insecta; order Lepidoptera; family Papilionidae; genus Ornithoptera; species Ornithoptera priamus. Next base: position 2,674,141 of record JARDWD010000500.1, on the reverse strand, counting down.
TGAATATAAACGAGATAGGTATGTCGCATGATTTTGTAGTTAATTATAGTTAAGTTTTATTGTTGTGCAATCATTATTTCATAAGGTAATAATTTAGTAACTTAGTAAACAAAGACATATTGTATCTTATTTACTGAAATGAAAAGGGTTTTTTTTATTGTTTAGACATCGTTTTAACTGAAATTTTGTGAGGATTGGGAGTGAATTTTAATGCATGCGAATACATAATTGCACTTTAAATCTGGTCCCGGAAAGAAACTTATGTTTTAATTATTGTTCATAATAAACTCTTAAACATTTTGAATATATTTTAGTCATATCTATGTATATTTATATATATGATGATTAAACAAAAGAATAGTTAAAAAAGAGTTTAATTCACGAGTTTTAATTGAATTATTAAATGCTATATCGCGTAATGGGTAACTTCGAATGATACAAACGGCAATATGAGATTACTCGTAACATATTAATCCTATTGAATCGGCAATGCAGTATGACATTGCATTCTTTCCGGGATTACGAGTTCAGGAGTCAAGGACGTGTGACGTAACGGCACAAACAATTGTTACCTAACTTCTATGCGTTGATTTTCCGCAAGATGAGATGGAAATTACGGCCGGAAACTAATAACCAACGAAAAATAGAAAAACTACAAAATAATATAATGACCTTGCACTTAATGCTCGTACGTTTCTAATCTATCAGGTTTCTCTAATTTTCAATCTGCTGTCATAACATGGCATATGTATAAGTAGAATTTTTACCTTCCTTGTGATCATCGTCAATGCTTTGGGAGAGTTCGGGATCTACTTGGAATTTACCGGTGCATCTCATTACACTATGTCTAAACACAACCAGGAAGGCTGTATCCCTCCTTTTAATCGCCTCTTAGGACAGGCGAAGTTCACTTTAGTCCTATCATTTATTTTCAATTCTTTCTTCCAAGTCTTTAGACAGGAGAAATCCTGACTACAGCTCGAGGATATCATCCAATTCAAGTAACAAATTTGTAGTTGAAAATAACAAGTTAAGGTTTAGTATCAAAACTGTTGATAGATTAAGGTTTTTTCTTAAATATTTCTACTAAATTTTCTATAAAATCGATCAACACTCGGTCCAGTACTATTCTTAACAGTGTGACACTACATCGCGCTATCGATAGATACTTAACATTGCAGACATCTCTGAAGAAGTTTATCCAGTACGTCGTCTGTGTTTGGAGAGAGGGTTCAAGGTCTATATACATTTGAGAGCACTTATCATAAGTGATTCAATTTTTTTGTTCTCCGCTTTGTGCGGAATATGCACAATCACAAGCGATTACTTTAATATTGCGACATTTTTTTGTACAACAATTGCAAATACGAGAGAGAATTACTGCGGTAACGAAACTTAACGGTGTCAATATAAAGGCTACAAGCGTTTTAAGGTTAACGTTTCCGGGTTTATTTATATATATATCTAAAACATAGTCACAAAATAAACCCGGAAACGTTAACCTTAAAACGCTTGTATGTAAATATATATAGTATAATTTAAACTAAAAAAAAACAAGACAGTTAAAATGTCTGTTACCAGTTGTGATCTTATTATAGTGTAGGTCTTATAACCACTGTCAAGTAGTAATAGTCGCCGGTTTGAAGATTGCTGTAATTAGTGAAATTACGGTAGTAACGAGAGTTATTATTTTTTATCGCAAGTCATTTACTCAAGGCCTTGTTACTCGATGAAGCGGCGACACGTCCAATTGATAATAAGTCACACGCCAGCCCCCAACTTAGTTTCGCTAGTTAGGATGATATACACTGCACCACATTGTGCTGGTCTCTTTCCGTAAGATATTAAGTCCCATTATACCAGTAATTTTAATAGCTACAGCGACCTTGAAACTGGAACATAGTAATGTATGAATACTAAGTGTTGGGCAGGTGAAATAGGAACCTAGTACCTATTTTGACGGTCTTGAGCAACAGAGGTCCACCATTACCAATTATAGAGATATGCTTCTATTCCATATCAGTCAATTTATGTCTCCACTGTTAGGCTCAGACCTACCCTCAATATAAGGTCGATGGGCCATAGTCATCACACGGGCCAAATGTGGATTCATGACTTCATACACATCTTAGAATAAATCCTGATTCATGTTCAGGTTTCCTCGCGATGTTTTCCTTCACCGTTTGTATTTCACTGTTACTAAAGTTCACAAATGTACATAACTTAAATATTAAAGTCATCGGTACATGCCGAGACTCGAACCCGCGACCTTCGGAATGAAGGCCGCACACTCTAACCATTAAGCCAGCGAGTTACATCACATATGCTTCTGTTACCACCAGTAAATATGGTATATCAGTTGTCATTACCATTAGGCTACTCTAGCCGAGGCTCTATTTAGGATGTTTACTCTACATAAGAAAGAATGATATTGTTTTAAAGCTTCATGATTGTGGTACACATGTGTACCCGTTATCCTTACTAATAAGGTTAAGGTAGAGAACACGAAGACTCAGTCATTTTGTTGGTGGATGCAGTTTAATGCATTTGTCTTTGCAAGCGGAAGAGTATCTAACGGAAATATCCCTATCGGAAGAATTGCGTGTCTAGTAGTTTCACTGCAGCTGGACAGTTTATGTATGAGTTTTATTATATTGACTTAACGCAGTGCAGCCCGTTTCTGATATGTAATCACCGGCACCACTGCTGAATCATCAGTATAGATAACAACCAATTAGTTAGAGGGGGCCAAGGCTCAATAGGCAATAAATTTGAAGGAGACTACGTTCCCATACAAATCTTTATCAGTTACTTTTGAGCTGCGAGAAATAACTGGAAACAACTTTATTTGTTTTTTTGGCATATTACTTAAACTATATATTCAATTATAATATGTGAAATATTATGAAAAATACTTTTAAACATTATCTGTTTCTTCTTCTGATCTTTTGCAGGTTTCTTTTATCTACAATGAGCTAAAGTCAAACATCAATTTTTATTACACATTACATCAAGGAACGTTAACGTCTTTATTTATTGGAACATAATAATGAAGGGATATTATTTTTTACACTCAACCACAATTGAACCGGGAATCTCCGTCTATTACCGTAGTAATTAGCCGCTGCTCTTCAGGCAGGAGAGGCCTTAAGAGGTTGAGATTTGTCAGTAACAATAAAGCGCTAGTTCTGTTTGAACAGTACAACATGACTTTCATTGTTATTCTGATAATTTCATTACATAAGTACTCTGCTTCAATTCTGGAGCCACTTTATACAGTTTGGATAATTGTACATCATTTTAAAATCCTTCTGGCAAGCTACTACTTTCATAGTGGAAATCTGCTGTCTTAACATTATTGCTATATTCCGACTGTCAATAAGTGAGTGCCAGAGAATTCTGTGCGAGCAGATTTCCATCTTCAACCTTATTATCATTTTACCACGTTAACTGAAGGTTAAATGTCAGGGTCAGTGAAAAGTATCATAACCTGCAAATAGCAATACAGTTGCGTTTGTACATTACAGCTCAGCAGCTGAAATACTCTCATCATCATCATTATTATCATTGAAGTCTATAGTCGTGTAAATATTAACGGCACTTTCATTATCTCCATTAACAGAAGCAGCATCAGTAAAATTATTAAATTTCTTCAATACATCGTATTTAAAATCATTTGCCTAATGGAATATTTCAATAGTAATAAAAACTTAATACAATACAGTCTCTTTTGGTTCAGTAATTTGATTTCCATTTCCAGATTGGATCCGCGACGTTCCGGGTTCCGCTTTATCCCAATTCCGTTTTATTGCCTCCGCTGCGTCGCTGAGCCTCTTTAGATAGCTTCCTTCTGGATTACGATCAGATTTTCTTCTAACTTTCACATCATTTGTTTTTGTCTTCTGTGAAATGTATCGCCTACAAATGTATTTCCTTTTTAAATGACTGCAAAGACAACGTTTTTAATGTGTCTTTTTTTTAGCAGCCTCTGAGGATAGTTGTTTCTTCGTCGAACCTGACAAAAGTGAGCATTATTGACAGTGTGTCTATCGAGCTTTAGTATGCAAATACTGTTGTGTATACTGTACTACATTTGAAAGATACTGCACTTGTTGAAATCGACGAAACAATGATGAGTAAAAACTTGTGTGTAAAGAATGAACTGAATCTATTTCCTGATCGTCTTTGTCTAACAACATGAAGAAAACAAACTGCTAACGTCGTTGTAGTTGTAAAATTTAGTTTATGCGTAAAACTAAACTAGTAATAAGTTAATAATAAAAATCCTGTTCTACGCGACTTTCGCGATAGACCTCTTTAAATATGAATATCGTATACACATCGTCTCTTAAGTACTATTTCTCGCAGGAGAAACGTGAAGTTTTGGTTAAATTTAGAATCAAAAATGACGTATTGTTACTAATATAATATTTAAGATTTCTAGTACACTAAGTTCTTATGATGACGAAGCGACTACCTCATCATCATTAGGTGTCCTCTTCAATCTGAAGTTTGGCGATCAAATTGATAAAACCAATTCGATCCTCAGCTATTCTTTTCAACTGATGGTATTTAAACACGGTCAACTCCTTTATGTCGTCAAACCATTTCTTGCGCTGTTTACCAGGTGCACATTTTCCAGGAATTTTGCCCTCCAGGATCGACCTTGGGAACTTATAAAGGGATCCTCTTTGAAAGTGTCTGAAAAATGCAACTTTTCCTTGCATGACGGTTGTCATGAGCCTACGTTTGCAGTTAGCTCCCTCAAGGGCTTGAGCATTGAAGACAAACTGTTTCCAGGTGATCTTAAGCATTCGACGGATTCCCCACATTTCAAAAGCTTGTATTCGACAACATCATTCCATTTTTAAAGTCCACGTCTCACAACCATATAAGAAAACGGACCAAACATAACATTTGAAGGCGCTATATTGTATCGGAAACGGTATCTTGGGGCGCATAATACTTAGGACATTCTTCTAAAAGCATTTTTAACTTGTCCAATTCTACGTATGTCCTCATAAAAATACGTCCTTAGTTAAGATGATATACACTACTGGTGTCAGGTCACTGTTGCCGGCGATCGTCTTGGTACGTACCACCGCAGCTCCAATTGCAGCCGCCAAACATTACTGTGATCACGTTTGTAAGGCGCTGTTGGTACTGGGGTAACGGGATTTAACATCTAATGTCTCAATGCGACGAGCACAATGTGATCATGTGTACACTATTCTAAATATCGCCTCATTGTTATGAGTATGTGTCACTAATTACTAAGTGACCGTACCCTCTCTTCATCGACCAAAAACCCAACATAAAACGCGGTATTTGAAACACTACGTGTTTACTTATCCAAGTAATGTTACTAAACTTTTTTTTATTATTTATCTTTTCTATTATCGATCAAGTAATTTACAGTGGTAAGAGCGGCAAAAGTAAGAGCTGCAGCAGTACCTACTTGGATGGTCACTGGTTTTAAACCTACCACTATTTGATGAAGGCTATTATAAAGCTTATGTGCAGCAGTTAAGTGAAAGTTAAGTATCAAACAAAATTTACAATATTTTCAACTTAAAAACCATTTGATATTAGTTCCATTGGTAGTTTTACTATATTGACTTTTATGAAGACCAGTAGATGCGCTTTTGACCATCAGTATTGACCAGGAACTAATAGTAAAGAAATCTATGTTTTACCATTGTATTGTACTTTATTAGTGATTCTATACTATGAGATAATTTTAATGTTTGTTAACTCGCTTGTTTAGACTAGCTTAGTTGAACAGAGAATAATAGCTTAAGAAAAGTATCAAGATTAATTAAAGGACAATGTTAAGTTTGTAATTTGATATTTAATTGAGGAAATTCTATTTCAAACTTAAGTATTTTTAAAATTAACCCAAATCCCTTTCAATTTGACGGCAGAAAACCGCGTGCAGCCCCTTGGCCGTAGAACGAAGCGAGTGCTCCAAGTTCCTTAGATGTTTCATGAAAGCTATTTCAGTCTAGATCGATCGCTGTATCAGACCCAGTTCATAACTGGGGCCTTTATTAAAATACCAAACGAATAGCACACTACAACGGGCTAGAATTAATATGATATTGCGTATTTTACTGCGTAGTAGACAACATAAGCGACATATCATGAGCGCTTTATTATTTAATACATGTTGTATATAATATAGCTTTAAAGCGACATGAAGAAATATGCTTTAATTTGATGGTATATACCGACTACAATGTAGTGCTTATCAGGAAAGATCAGGAACTACTCAGCCGTCTGTCCGGCACTATTTTGAGTAACGGGTATGCGACTCCGGCTTCCTGGGCTACTACTGTCTCCTTTCTGCTCTTTCCGAGTTATATCCCCTCCTATTGTTAATCCTTTTCGCATTCCTTTGCTTTACACATTTCCGTACCTAATCCTTCTCATTTCTCTTCCGCCAAGCCTGTGGTAAGCAGTGCCCAAGTGTTGCGTGCCCAGAGGCGAGTCTGGGATTAGCGTGCTATTGCCCTGGAACCGGGTGATCCCAGAACAAGGAACCAAGCCCAAACATGCGGAGCTCTGCTTAGGTCGACAATTTTTTTCCCTTTGCTACTCATGAGAGCGCAATAGAGGAATTCATTATTTCATGCCAGAATGGCGGCGGTTTCCCGTGGGAGCGAAAAGTGCGCTGCGGACAGCCACTTTGCTACTTTGAATATCAGAGGAGGTATGAAAGATAAAATTGATGAAGTATGTGAGATGATGAATGAAAGAAGAATTGATGTTCTGAGTGTGAATGAGACCAAGCAGAAAGGATGCGACACAACCTTACATGGGCCTTACACAGCCTACTGATCAAGAGTCTCTGGAACCAGCAGAGGCTGTCAGGGAGTTGGTGTACTGCTTTCTGTTAGAATGAACGAATGTGTGTCTGACTTTGGTTGTGTGAGTCCTCGACTCATCTGAGTGAGGTTGAAGGTTGGCGTTACCCGCATCTTCATTCTAGAGGTGCTCCAAAATATGCGGGATGAAACCGGTCCTCCAGAGCCCAAACCGAAAGGGATGAGTTTTGGCATAGTTTGAAAGATGTTCTGAATGAATGTAAGCATAATGAAATAATCGTAATGCTTGGAGATTTTTATGGATGGGTTGGAATGCAGCATGATGGATATGAAATTGTGTTAGGGAAATTCGGGATGTGGTGGAAGGAAAGAATATGAATGATAGAGATGAATTTGAAAGAAGGTTATTTGATGACTTCCGGACGAACATTGAAGTTCTTCTGGAAGTCCATGAGAATAGCCAGAGCTAATAATGCAAGCTCACTTGGCAAAATCAGGAACCAGGTTGGAGGTTTTGTGGTGAAGAATGTATTCTGAACAGGTGGAAGGAATATTTTGAAAGATTATTCGAGAAAGAGAATATGCAAGTGCCAAACCCCATTAGGGGCTTAACTGAGAGTGGGGATGAAAGTAATATTAGTATGAACGGTCGAGATGCTGAGAGTTGAACAGGGCGTGGTAGCTGGTCAGCTGTACTGGTTTTTCAACCTTTGTTGGAAGAACGGCCAAGTGCCAGACGACTGGTGCAAAGTCGTCATCGTTCCGTTATACAAAAGAAAAAGGTCACAGCAAGACTGTAAAAACTACCTTGGCATTAGCTTACTGAGCGTCGTCGGCAAACTGTATGCAAAGATGCTGATTAAAAGAGTGAAAGAAACTGAAGAGAAGATTTGGGATGTACAAGCAGGATTAAAAAGAGGAATGGGATGCATGGACCAGGTTTTTTCCTTACGTAGCATAGCCTAAAAATATTTTGCTCCTAGCCAAAAGGTCTATTACGTTTTCGTAGATTTGTAAAAGGCCTATGACAGAGTGGTGGGGAATGAATTGTGGTCTAATTGTAAGTTTATGGGGTAAACAGCACGCTGATACGAGCACTGAAATCATTTTATGAGGGTTCCAATGCTTGTGTCAAGATAAACGGGGCTTACTCAGACTGGTTTAGCATCCAAAAGGGTGTTAGACAGGGACGTGTGTCTTCGCCGTGGCTGTTTGACCTGTTATAGACAATTACTTGAGAGATTTGAAAGATAGTGAGTATGCACTAAGAATGAATGAGTTGATCGCCAAATGCCTCCTATACGCCGATGATCAAGTTTTATTATCATCATGGGAGGAATTGCAAGCGATGGTAGATATGATGCATGGTGCTTTAACAAGCAAAGGAATGAAAGAGAATGGAAGCAAGACGGAAGTAATGGTTTTGGGAAGAGAAGAATGTATGACTAAATGTGACATCATGGTTGAGGGACAAAGAGTGGAACAAGTGAAAGAATTTGTATATCTGGGTTCACAGTTTACGAGAGATGGCAAGTGTGATGGTGATATTGAAAAAAGAGTCTTGAAAGGGAATCAAGCGAATGGGGCACTTCATAACTTTATGAGTAGCCAGAACGTATCGCAAAGAGCGCGACTGGCTGTGCATAGAGGCGTGTTGATCCCCACACTGATGTATGGTAGTGAATGTTGGGTATGGCAGAAGAAACATGAAAGTAGGATAAATGCTGTGGAGATGAGAAGCCTGCGAAGTATAACTGGAGTGAAGCTGATGGACAAAGTGAGGGCCAATTTTTGAAGATGTAGTGACAAAGATAGAAAAAGGGATGCTTAGATGGTTCAACCGTTAGGATAAAAGAAGATTAACGACAAATCGGAAGATTAAGGACAAATCGGTGCAGGTCGACCTAGGCGGGCATATTTCGATCAAATCGAAGATGTCCTAAAGAAAGGCTGGGTCAAGAGTACTCGCAACCGAGGAGCATGCATGAAGACGCTCATGAAAGCGGAGGAAGCGAGAGAGGTGTGCCAGGATTGTAGCAAGTGGAAAGAGGTGGTCTCTGCCTACCCCATTAGGAACGCGGCGTGATATATATGTATGTGTATATGCTTGTTAGGATATAAAATACTGCAACCAAATGTGCTAGCCTTTACGTATATGTTAAGTATCCCCACTTCAATAATTTCAAAGGTTGGTATTGTTTACATTTGGCGACAGTTACAGACTTTACGATGAAATACGGAAATTACGGACTACCTAGACTTTCTTTCAGAAGAGACCTAACATCAGTGAATAATATATATTTCATAATGCCTTAATTGTTATTTAATGAAACCAACTAAATATAGAATATTATAATCATGATGGAGAATGTAAACTTAATATTGAAGTGTTCATCATCATATCGTCATTCAGTGGACATATATTATTGTCTCCCTTAAAGATGTCCACATCTATTAGTCTAACTTCACCAGATCCTCAATCTTCTAGAGAATCTTCTATCACTGTATCCATAGCAAAGAATTTACTATAAATTAATCAAGAATAAAAACCATTATAACCAAAGAGTTAGTATAATTAAGTATGGTTATAAATTAAACCTTTTCGACCGTTTCCGGTTGTCGTTTGTACCGCACTATTCCCCGTAGAAATTTTTCCATTATCCTCCCCTCTACTCAACTAACCCCACCCCAGTGTCGTATGACACGCAATTAGCTGGAAAATTGGAGTAATAAATTGTCGAGTGATTCCGTAAATTATTTTACTACGAGGTTATACCAAATATAATAAAATAGAGATGTAATCACAATCTGCTAATAAAAAGAAACGATATAGTAATAATATAATGTAGTAGTAGTAAAGTAGCTGTTTTAATGTTCCCACCACTGGGACTCTGCTGCCGGAAACCGTCTAGATAAGTAATATCGCAGCTTCTATTTCTGCTGATAAATATTATTGGGCAAACATGTGTGACTGTTTGAAAGGCGTTATAGCCAATGACATTACTGGGGTAACGAGACTTAACGTCATATGTCTTACGACAAGCACAGTTTTTTTTATTTTACGAAGCAATGAAACGAGCGAAACGTTCACCTGATAACAAGTGATACGGCGGTCCGAAAAAACATAGCGATAACTGAAAACGTACACTGCACCCAATGTGCTCGTAGCTTTCAAATATACTATTTCCAGTCTCTTTGTCTCAGTAACTACACTAGCTACAACGTCCTACAATCACAGAACACGGAACAGACTTACCATATAGTAATGTGTATATTACTAAATAGAGCCTCGTTATGATGAGTAGGCGTTTTATTTACCATCAGGTGAACATCTCACTCGTTTTGATGTGTTGTTTATTTAAAAAGTGAATTATTATCTATAATGTCCTATTATCTATAATACCTAGAACTTACCCTTAATTGAAACTGATGTTAAGTAGCAATGACGCTGAAGACAGTATAATGTTCTAGTCTAGAATATTCTGGTATTTGTCTAGCTGTTGTCGAAATTCAGTAATTGCATCGGTAACTCGGTGGTAACAAGATAAGCCGATTTAAATACCACACCACTATCCACCTGCAACAACATGGTCGCATCAAAATAAACACCTTACAAGGAATATTGTATGGCTATTCAGAAAGCTGCCCCTCCCCTTTACCTCCTCTAGTGTAGCGCTCTGTAAAACGTCAAATAATTAACAAAAAATAGTAAATTCGTATACAAACCTTAACATATACATAAGCTCTACCTTCGTAATTTTACACAACGACAGACACACATTACCGAAACAAAATGGCGGAAAGTTTTTAATGTAAAACTTTTGAGTGGGACTGTACCCGAGAGTGCCATTGTGCTTTGTAAGAGCAGACAAAAACTAAACAAAAGGGGCACCAACCACTATCTGCGTTTTGTTATCTCCAAAAATATTCATTCGCTTGATATTATATGTCGGCAGATAAAGTGTACTAAAATTGTGCAGCATTTTTAATGAGGAAAGTTGAATATAATTTATTGCACCATTTTACAAGTATTCGACACATGAAGCTTCGTGAACTTCTACTGGTGCTAGGTTGCCGGAGACCGTCTAGACAGGTACCACTGCAGCGCCTATTTCTGCCGCCAAACAGTAGTTTGCAAACATTACTGTGAAGGCCGCTGGAGCTAGTATAAATACTGGGGTAACGAGATTTTAAATCTTATGTCTCAGGTGAGTAGCACAATGTGGTGCACTATTTCAACCAGTATATATATCCATCCTAACTAGCGCCATGTTGCTATGGGCAGGCGTATCACTTACCATCAGGTGAACGTTTCGTTCGTCTCGTCGCTTCTTTGAAATAAAAAAATGTGAGTGAAAGAAGAAAAAACATCGCAAGCATCGTCTTAACAAAACCAAAGGAAGCTTAACATCGGTACAACACACGGGCAATATTTGTGCAGCTGAAAACGAACACTGCAACTTTTTTGAATAACAAAAATCCAAAGGCAATAATACGCCTAACTACCCTTAAGTGTGATCTTGTAATCTTTACTGTATTCGAGTTACACTTCAGTAGTTAGTTACTGAATAGAGACATCAGCTTTTTCAATGAGAAAATACCATCTGCTTAGACTTACTAAGACGGGAATAGAGAAAACAAGTGCAGCCGAAAGCACGAATACTAAAATTTCTAAGCAGATAAATCTATAAGACAGCTTCACATCTCATCCGTGCAACTTTGTAATCTTACTGTGTTCAAGTTAAGTTATTGAGTAGCATCGCAGTATCGCCTAAATCATCGATCTTCGTAAACACTGTAACGATCATTACTAATCCATCTCCTTTGATTTTTAATTGACATATTAATCTGACTAACAATGTATACACAATTATAGCAAATTAATGTAACGTATTATTAATTTTTTTTTTAACAGTCCTCCATTTTAACTAGAACAAAGAAGGAGTAACGACACAAAGGGGTTCATGTTTGATGTATGAAATAATAAACCCTCGTTGAATGCTCACGTTAAAGTAACGTTGCGTGTTTAGAAAATAATGAAATTTATGAAGTTTGTATATACAAATGGTCGTTACAGATTAAATCTCTTTTGTATATGTTAATTTTTTTTATAAAGTACTGTTATGTACGTATTTGGCAATAAAACATACCACCAGTACTATACTAGTTCCGTATGATATAAAGTACTAAGATTCCGTACTAGACGAAGTTCAAATATATGGTACAAAAATAAAACGTATTTAATTTTTTTTCATTTTCTTAATACACAATTATCGTGTCACCGAAGCTAAGAAATATTATATATAGAATATGTTCCCTCTCGGTTACTGGTCTTAATATAAAATTAGTACTTCCCATACTAAGCATGTAAGTAACAGTACGTTAATATGTTTATAAAAATTAATTATAAATAAAATGATAAAGGATTTATGAAATTCAAAAAATTGCCATGTCGATACGTTCACTAGTTTTCACGTGATTGACGAGCATAAATAAATCCATTTTAATTTTATATAAATATCACAATTTTAACAATTCTGCTGTAAGTCTATAAAAAATACTAGTAAACTCTTATAAAATATTAGGTCATTATTTTAATGCTATTAAAATAAGTTCTTTATGAAACTAAGTACATGAAAAACTGAAGCATTGAAACAGTATTATTAATATACCTTATTTGAATTGAAAATAAATTACGAAACTCTCAAAGAAATCGAATTCATTGAAACATTTTACATTTAAGTATTTTCTCTTTGACCGCTCCATTTGTAATGACGTCGAAATGTATTTCCTTTGATTTAATTTTCATTAAGATTTTTCACAAATAAACTGTTTGGTGTATATATATAAATGCCAATTTCTCTCAGTACATTTTCCGTGTATATTCGTGTTTGTTTTTCCGGATATATCACATTAAAAATAAAGCATGAACTAAAACAAAACCCAAAGAAAATACTGTGTATTAAGAGGGAAAGAAATGATGCATAGATCAATGCATTTTCTTAACAATTCCTATGACTATATTAATTATTCTTGTTATTTCTTTTCTATTTTCTTATGTATGTAAAAATAAGGAGTAATTAGCATCAATTAAATTACTAATTGTTAATAAAAGAATCAACTAAAAAAAACGATCGTTATTTATGGTACCTATGTATAGAAATTATTTTACTTCTAAATAAACTTAAAACTCTATAATATTGTTATTATAAAAGCTCAAGATTATTACTTATAACAAACTCTCTTCTTCTAAACAATTCTTTTCTTCCTTATAATTCTCTTCGTCCTCTTCTTCATCTACGTTATGGACGTTGAGTTTTTCTCATTTGTTGTCTGTAGAAAAAGGTTCCTTCTAAAGATTCACACGTGTTTTTACTTTTTCCCTTATTGGGGCTTGCAACAATCCCTTCCATATCAATTTATAAAGAACTTTATATAAATAAACTGAGCAGCAAACAAAACATCCCTTGTCACTTCCGGTGCGCATTGCGAAATGGAATTCTTCAACGGTAACGGATTTGCATAACACCTTTCAACAAAACAACTCGTGATGAATTAAAAAAAAAAATACGGAAAATTTCATTTCTAGTTTCCCTTAAAATTATGCTTTTTTTTATTGAAATCTTAACATTTTTAATACTTGTAATTAATGAATTAAAATCGAAGGGATGAAAAATATATATACAATCTAGAACAGGCTTTGTAGTAGTTTCAAATATTGTTTTTCCCACAAAATTCTATTCCTTAAACTAGCTCCTGAATTATCTTCTAGAAAACTTGCTGGAAAGTAAAATGTATCTTCTTTATATGTTCTTTTTAATAACTGTGCACGTTTTACTTTCGGGCTACGCATGACCATCTCTTGTAGCAGATCTTTCAGACGACTCTGTACTTTGTTTTCAATGCTATTCGATCCATTAACCCCTGAATATTTAAAACGCAAATTCCAATTTCAAATAAATTCTCAAGAACGATGCCTTCGGTCTACTGCTGGCTTTGCTCTTCACATTCCTCTCTGCCAATTTAATTTTCTTTACAATTCCTTTACTCCATCAGTAAGACTTTGGAAGCAGCTTCCACAACGAGCAGCATGCAGTAAAGTCTCCTTTAAGAGAATGTCGTAGAAACACGTGTCTATGAAACATCTTTTTTTCTTTAATTTTCTGGTCACATGTCATGTATCATTAATATGTATTTACAATACTTATTAATATGAATTTAATTATAATTTAATAATACTTTTATAATATTTATGTACCCTTTTATTCCTAAACAATACTGCTGATCAAGACTTTGGCTCTCTGCTCAATCCTAGGGTAGACTGGGGGAGAATGCCATTAGGGATAAAGTCCGTATTTTTTTTTTATATTATTTGTGTGCAAATAAATATATATATAATGAACATGAATTTCGAACATGGGAACATATGACCATATGACGCGGAATGATTTGTACATTATATATTTTGAAATTCCTTCTTCATTTTATTTCTAATTAACTTTTATATGCATTTTTGTTTCGTATTATTTATGAGGTTGCTATAGTAACCGTTGGTATAGAAAGTCATGGATGGTTGCCGTTGCTCTCAATGAAATACTTCAGACAAAATTTCAAGTATAAATATATATTACGGCCAGCAAAGCGGTCGGGTAACAGGTAGTTTGTTATAACTTTAACTTCATACTATATTTGCGAAGGTTAAAATGAAGACGTTGAAATGCATAACAGCCATCCGCGGTTAAATCTACTTAGGTTTTAAGACTAAGCTCTCTCACAGGGTTTCACTTACAATATACTTCTTAACTTGTTACTTTATTTGTAATATCAAAGGGGAATAGTCATATATCTGTTATTAATATTAGGTATTTAAAAAGAGAATAAATATCCTAACTAGTGTTACAATATTTGAGGCGCGACTTAAACTCGTATGTATATTTATCTATCTATATATTAATTTACACCTCCTTCTCTCCTCCTCTATAGCACTATCTCCCTCTTCAACCCTTCCGCATCTAATATTATCTCATCTACCTCCTCTCGCTTTTATATAAGTTTATCTACATATATATGTATATATTAATTTTGTGTTTTTTGGCTTTTGTGTTATTATGTTTGTGTTAAGTTTTAGTTAAATTTTAATTTTATTTTATTTTCTTTATTTTTAATTTTATCTCGTGGATACCAGATCCGCGAGCCTCGAGTCCGATGAAGCTGTCACAGTTGTTAATAACACTAGCCGCGCAAATTTCATCATAAAAAAAAACGATATTATGAGAATAGAAATATATAAGTAATTTGTTAAAAATTAAATAATCATCGATTATTTCTTATTTTGCTCTTTAAAATCTTTTAATTCAACAATTTTGATCTGATGGTACAATTACAATCAGTTCAATGACCTGCGCATATAGTATCTTGATCTAGTATCAGTTTGGATGTATCGTTTAAGTTTAAAGTATGCAATAATTAAATTAAACCCATTTCACTAAGTTAACCTAAAATCAGTACAGTTAAATTCGAATTTATATTAGTTAATGGATTTCGGGTATAAAGTAATTTGACGCTGGAATTTATTACGAAGTTTAACTGTGAAGTATTTCATCCCCTCGGACCCACAGTTAAAATTAGTATTATAGGATTAAATAAAGCTTTCTCATTGTTTTCATTATAATCATGATTAAGGCAACCCTCTGTATACCAATGGTTGACTGGAATTTAAATAAAGTTTTAATTTTAATTTAGTTATTTAATTAATATAGTTTATCATTGTTTTATTTCAACCATCAGGTATATAAGAGCTATAGTAGATGGTCAGAGCGCTTTACGACCCTCACTATTGTTGTCACTTAGATCAATAGCTTAGCTGTTATTAAGTCGAAGGAAATATATTAAATTGATGACTCCTTAACATTCATAATCGTATCTTCTAAATCAAATCGGTTCAGCCGTTTCTGAACTATTTCCTATTAATGCGTAACGAGAAGAAAAACAAATAGTTATTAATGGTTAATGATGTGTTATAATGCGAGATCAATCGATATGGAGATCTTTAGGGGTAGGTCCATGTCCAGCAGGGGGTGCCTATCGGCTGATGATGATGACGATGGTCTTATAACTACATAAGATGGTATACACAGCATCACGTGGTCAAACATAAGATGTTAAGTCTCGTTACCCCAGTAATTTCACTAGCTGTTTGACGGGAAGAACGGGACATGCCTAGACAGTCTCCTGCATGAGACTCATCACCAGTATCTATTACGGTAACAGGTACACTCAGAAAAATTTAAATATATAATTAAAAAAAATTACACTTCACATCAGATCAGTGAAAGCCGATGGGATACCAAGGATCTCGAATGGCGACCGCGTACCGGATGACGTAGTGTTGGCAGACCCTACGCCAGGTGGTGAGACAATCTGGTGAAGGATGTGGGAAGTAGTTGCGGAGAGCGCAGCATCGATCGATGTGGAGGTGTTTGGGGAAGATCTATGTCCAGCAGTGGATGTTTGTCTGTCTGATGGTGATGTGATGTGATGAAAGTATCGATATATCCCTATTGTTGTTGTTGTCGTGTCTGTATCCGAACCAATTCAGTGAACACACAAAGTTAATTGCTATCCGCTAGCTTACAGTGTTAGACGGGTGTTTTAATATACGCCCTGTTAAGCCCCCGGGAGGTCCGACACGGGGTTGTTTCGGATTTACCCCGGGAAATCCCTTTTTCGGATCAATGTAGCGTCGCCATGAAACTTTGTATATTTTTGCATACAAATAGCTTATATGCAATAGCTATTTTCATTACTTTTATTGGTGGTAGGTCTCTAGGCATTACTGTGTTCCGGTTTGAAGGTCGTTGTACCTTATATCTCACGATGAACACTGCTTGTTTGTTATGAGCAGGCGTATCACTTATCAGGTTAACGTCTCTCTTATCTCATAGCTTACAAAACCACATTACTAACATATTATTTGATGGACGCCCACTGTTGGACATAGATGTGTATTCCGCAAACCCTTAAACTGGTATGGTAATCACTTTGCGGCGAAGGTCTCAAGATGACATGCATAATAAGATGTAGTTTAAATAGGCCTAACTAGCGCCATAGTATTTTCATCATCATCATCAGCTGATAGACATACACAGCTGGACATGGACCTCTCCCAAAGATCTCCAGATCAATCGGTCCTTGCTCGCATCCAGCAGCTTGCAGCGACCTTCACAAAGTCAGCATAGCCTCCGTTATCGCCGGGCAGAAGATCCGTCATTTGTAGGAGTTCATATGGAGGAATTTCGGCCATTTCTCACCACGCTGGCCTCGTTTGTTGATTATCAGGGTGCACCACTAGCAGGTCAGGTTGGCTAGGGTCCCGTGAGTTGTTGTGGGGGACCTCTTACAACCCAATATTTTATATGAGCGTATTACATCAGGTGAGATTACCAACAAGAGCAAAGTATTTACATATAGTCAACTTTTCAGTAATATTTTCATTAAAATATATAAAATACCTAAAGCGGAAACTTCCTGAAAGTATTAAGAGAAATTTTTAAAAACATTTTTGTGTAAATATTTTACCGTGTGCTTGTAACGTGACCCGAATTTAATTTAACTTGAATATTATTAAGAGAGGGTGCGGAATCCGGTTCCGGGTCTCCAATTACACACGAAAAATTTTCCACTCTCAATTACGTTTTATATATATACATAATTTTTTTAAATGTAGTGTATATACTCTAATTTTGTTTCTGTCTATTACCTTATTTTCATATCATGTTAACAGCGTGGTGGTGAAACATGTTCGCCTAGAATACTTAGACTCACATGTATGAGTACTAAAACTAATGCTAGTATGGCGGTGGTATAATAAGATGGTGGTATATTACCAAGAGATGAAAAAGCTTCTTCATCATATAAAAAAACCCGTGAGCCCAGAACTTCTCCAGAATAGAAATAAGAAGACATCTCACGGCGACGCTAAATTCAGAAAGTCCATTTCACTGTTTTACTCCTCACAATTATTATGAGGATATTCTCCTCATCAGCACGCTTATTTGAATAAATATTGTATGTTGTATATTTATTAGCACATAGTTGAATATATACACGACAGAATGGTGGTAATATTTTCACACGAACTATTTCAATTTCTACGTTGAATCGTTGATCATACTATCTAGCCAAGCGAAATTCACGCCTGCGCACAATTTATTCAGACATTATTTACACGCTCCAACTTATATCACAGCAGCTTTATTTAATTCATATATTATCTGTATAAGTTATAGAACTTATAAATATATTAACTTTATACAAATTATATATTTTACATCATATCTTATAAAAAATACATCTAACTTATTCATTGTATAAATGACAGGATTAAGTATACCAAGAACACATCATGCATGTTGGTAATATTTATCAAACATACTTTAATATTAAGTTACTAAAAGAAAGCTTGTGTCTTCTCACCACCAGCTCTTTCCGAAGAAGACAAACTCTATCTCTTCTCCGTTGCCGTTGAAACTTGTGGTATTTTAATTTTTTTTCTGTATGAAATATAAGGGACCTTTGCACTCAAAGCTACCACCGGAAGGGTTGATAATTGTAACTTTTTCTTATAGCCTAAGGTAAAGTTTTTCGATCAAAGATTTCTTCACCCGCCTAATCACCGACTATGTAAGTGATGAAAATGTTGTTCAGTTATGGGCATCATTCAGAACTACGGGAACATTTCTATAGAGCACGGCATTCTTCAGACAGAGAGCTCTCTTCGGAGACATCTGTACGCTGGCGATACCTCTGATCTTTGTCAGCTTAGTCGTATAAAAAAAGGCTAAAATACTTCCGTCGTTAGCGACTAACTCACCATACACTTCGCCCTGGTTCGTTACCGAAGCCCCATGGAGAATTTTGGAACCCGCCTTCCCTAGTTCCCACCATTGCAACTACCATCAAAAGGTTTAAAAAAAAAGGTTTTTCATAATTCTTTTTATGATGGAATTACCTACACACTTTATTTCTATAGTTTTTTCTTTTACCTGGATTTACTAAAAGAAAACTCTTTGTAAGTTTAAGCTCGCTTTTCTTCCCTACGCTCAGATTTCTTTTTAAACAATTAGTATGTATAATATACTTCCGTTTACTAGGATATTAAGGATAAATGAATAATTGCTTCAAATGTATGTTGTTTGTTGCAGATACAAAATGATCGACCCCAGTTCATCGGAAGAGGACAGCGAGGATGAACACAAGAAGCAACCGGCAAAACTACCCGGTATGCTTCTTATTTATATGAATATGTAATTAATTTCACCCTGACTCTTTAAGGTAGTAATATCTCAATCTTTGAGTAAACGAGAATGAGAAGATGGGAACTATTACAGGTACAGTTACTACTACAGCTTATTTAGAACATGAAAGATGTACGATACACAGAGAAAGCACTTAGCAAGTTGTCCAATCGTAAATTTTGCTTTATTCGCTCCCATTAAAGACGCTCTGATGGCTGCAACCCAATAAACTTTCACAAAAGCCACGCGTACCAACGTACCCTGGTATATTGCCCATTATCCCACACCTTTCTGGTTCTCCAACTTTACGAAGGAGTTACATTTGTAACTTAATTGTTACGCATTTATTTCGGTGATTTGTTTCTTGACCAAGAAGTAAAGTAATGTTATTTGTAAAAAAGAGAAAGCCGGTACATTAATACTTTTTTTTATTATTTACAATATTCTTTATTAATAATTATCGCTAACTTATCACTAAAAGGATTTACCCTTAAAAAAGAAAAAGAAAGCCTTGACAATAATTGAACCACATAGTATTTGTTGTAAGAACAATTGCTTCGTAGGTCTGTGATAAACATCAACTCGCACTTGACTAGCGTGGTTGATAACCGACCTTGACGTTCCTTGTGAGAAGCCCAAAATCCTAGTTGTGGGAATATAAAAAGGTTGATTATTTTATTGACAGACTCCGTAGAAAATAATAAATCTGTTGAATTATTCAACCACAAGATGGCGTTAGGAGAGGAGGCATCGCTCGGTCATCTCATACAATGAAACCTTTTTAATTTTATATAACCTTCCAAAGTTCTTTTCATACCTGATAGAGCTTTGAAATTTATCGAAGCTTGTAGAGGTCCAAATTTACGGGTCCAAATATTCCTTTATATTCGTAAAATGTTTATGAGATGGTTACTTTATTTATATTAAAGTGACAGATCTGTTTTTTCAAGTCCATTTTACTTATCGAAATAGGATTTAAATGTTATTAAAAAGTTACCAATTCATAGATAACTTGATGGTTGATCTGTACCGGAGACGGTCTAGGTGGGTACCACCGCAGCGCCTATTTCTGCCACCAAACAGTAGTGGGCAAACATTACTGTGTTCCGGTTTGAAGGGTATTATAGTTAGTGAAATTATTAGGGCAACCAGACAAAATCCTAAGGCGACGAGCATAATCTAGCGCAGTATATATCATCATTGCTTCCTTTGTTCTAAGCAGGAATATCATTTACCATCAGATAAACAAATTAATGAATATGTCCAGCAGTGGACGTCTAGCGGCTGATAACGATGATGAAACAGATAAATACATGTAAAAAGTATTCTGAAAAAGGCTGATTTTACTCACTTTTCTTATGAAATTTTTGGAACGGCTATCCATAGATTCATAACTTTTTTTTTATTCGATGAAGTGACAAATCGAGCGGAACGTTCACCTGATGGTAAGTTATACGCCTGCTCAACGTGGCGCTAGTTATGATGGTATACACAGCACCGCATTACGCTCGTCGCCTTGGGACATAAGATGTTAAGACTCTACCTCAGTAATTTCACTAGCTACAGCGCCTTTAAAACCGGAACACAGTTCTCTCTCCTCTTCTTTTCTGTTCTCTCTCCTCTTCTTTTCTCAGTGTTTATTAACACAGTCACTACTTTGATATCCTCAAATTTTCATCTTTACGCCGATGATTTGCAAATTTACCGTCACTGCGCACCCAGTGAAATTAATAGAGCTGTCATGGATATTAACTGTGATCTGGAAAACATTCATGAATGGGCAACGTCTCATGGACTCTTACTCAATGCCAAAAAAACTCAGGCTATCATAATTGGTAGTAGGTATGCTATCCATGCATTAAATCGATCTGCAATTGGATCTCTCACATTGGATGGCCAGCCAATTGTCTTTAGTGAAACTGTTAAAAACCTTGGCGTTATTTTTAACTCTTTCTTAAGCTGGAATGAGCAGGTTAGCAATGTTAGCATCAAAGTTAACTTTGCATTTCATACACTCAAATGTCTCCAATATTTTTTGCCTTTGGAAACTAAAATTTCTCTTGCACAAAGTCTCATATTACCCATTCTGGACTACGCTGATGCTTGCTACCTAGATGCCACTGAGGAGCTTCTCAACAAGCTTGAGCGTTTGCAAAATTTGTGTATCCGTTTTATTTTTGGTCTCAAAAAATACGATCATGTTTCTGAGTTCCGCAAAAAGCTCAAGTGGCTCCCAGTCCGTTTCCGCAGAAATACTAGAATATTGTGCCTCTTATTTAATATCCTACATAATCCTAACTACCCGCAATATTTACGTGATCGCTTTACCTATGCCCGCCCCTCCCTCGCTCCTTGTAGAACACACATTAAAACTCTCCTCAAATGTCCTATGCATAAAACACATGCTTACGCAAAATCATTTTCTGTACAAGCAGTCATTCTTTGGAATTCCCTCCCTCCGAGCATACGAGCGTGCAAAACCATAGCAGCATTCAAGAAATCTGTTAAAGAACACTATTTATCCTTATCGTATTAAATAAAAGTATATATTTGTATATATATATGTATGTGTATGATTATGTGTAAGTATTTGTATTGTTTTATATCTTGTAATATGTATATATTATTATATGTAATGTTTACTGTATGCACTAGGTTTGTGTTTCTAATTCTGCTTTCCTTCTGCGGGCCTACTGGAAGAGATTTCAACATGAAATAAGTAGTGCCCTTGTACTCTGTATCCTTATTGTCTAGTCTTTTCTATTAGCTGTGTGTACAAAGATATTAAATAAATTAATAATGTTTGGACAGTGCTCTTTGGCGGCAGAAACATGCTGTGATGGTATTCACCTAAACGGTTTCTCGAAAAAAGGGCCACCAGAATAACCATAATTTATATATAGTTACATATTAATAAAGTACATATATATCCAACTTATATTCTCCTCCGATACTAAAGTCTTCAAAAGATAACACCGGAAGTACTTGAAGGATTCAAGAGCGTGGTCCGGTCGCAAGTTGAGTATAAGTTTTGGAGTGTGCGACAAGTTTTCACTTACCTGTCAAGTGCTTAAGAGAATATTACAGGAGATAAATCTGTCGTACATCTTAATATTAACTAACTTTATTTTTCACCACGAGCCGTGTTCGTCCTGTGACGTTTATCTGATGGTAAAGCGTGTGCCTATAACAAACATGATTCTGTATGAGATATTTCTAAATCACTGGTTTTATTGATTGATAACTTATATGTTATAGCTGATGACGTATTCCCAGAAGATATATACTCTATATGTAAAAAGCATCTTATGAGTCATCTGCTGAAAATACAAGTTTTCTGGTGACAGGTCTCTGTTGATGGAGACCGTATAGGTATGTATCAGCTCAGCTTTTATTTCTGCCGCCGAATAGAATGAATCCCGGTTTGAAAGGTGCAGTGTATATCATTCTAATTAGCGCTTCTTTTTTCTTAACGTTTCACTTAACATCGGGTGGACCACGAAAAGATCACATTGTGCTTGTTGTTATTAGACATACGATATTGAATCCCTATATCTCGGTAATTTAAACCAGCTACAGCGGCTTTCAAACCGGAACGGAGTGATGTTTGGCGGCAAAAATAGAAGCTGCGGTGGTTACTACCTAGACGGTCGCCACCAACAGTATAACTTAGATTTAATTCTAAACAATCGATTCAAACTTTAGTTTCAGTTTATGATAGGGGATGCAGAGATGGTAAGAGCTAGGAGGGATGGGAGAGAATTTTTAATATTTTTGTTTATATCGGTATAAAAAGAATAATAATAAAATGACCATGATGGGATTTTTCATGATGGGCATGATGTTTGAATATAGCCCACGCTTGGGCAAGCGCACATATATACAATTTTTAATTTACTGTGTGAACTAGACTACGCTTTTAGATGTCATTATACAAAAAAATATACAAAAACGATTCTTTATCCTTAGTCCCGTTAATTGTGGCAGTTAAGTTTAAGTTATTTAAGCACAATAAAAGTACTTAGTGTATTCTGTCGTTGAACAATTTATCCGTTACATAAGGCTCCAATATTCGTTCTGAAGCCGTTGAAGGTCGTCGGGGGTCTACGTTTCCACGCCCATAAACCTTCAACGAATGCTGTCTCGAATTTTGGTATGATGCCAAATCGTTGTAGACAGCTAAGTTATTCGACCTTACAGTTAACCTACAAATATAAAGGAGTTTTCATTTCTAGTTTTATAAGCAACATGTAACCTTTTACTTTAACTTCTAATTTGATTGGTTCTCTTGTTGGATAGGGGATAATAGATTACAAAGGTAAAAGGACATGGGCAGTTGTGGTGAGTCTGTATGACCGTATTGCGATTTTGAAGAGTAGGAGGTTGGCCGAATATAAACTTCAGCGATCGTGACAGTAGGCACCAGGATGATAGGAATTGCTTTTATATTCCCTGGAACTAAGCACTAGAGTATGAAACAAGAGAGACCAAGGTTGTGTTCCGAACGGCTACCCGCGTCTTTCTAGATGCAAGGAAATCTCCACAGTAACCTGAGTTTCTTCACAAAGACGTGTAAGGTATCTTTATGAAAATTTCTCTTTTGTATGAAAGAAAGTAACAGATAATTTTTAAATTTCTATTCTTGTAATCGTTTCTATTATCTTCATTAGTAGACTGTTTGATTTTTTAATAAATTTTTAATCGGGTTTTAATAAGGCAACCTAAAAAAGAAAACTTGTATCTTCACAAGCGACGGTGACTAGCGGACCCTTGACATTGTAACAAGATCCTCGTACATCCAACACAGGCTCCTTCACCATAACAAAGGTGTCAACAAGGACTACTGGAAAAAAAGCACGTCTCGTAAGAAAAGATTTAGGAAAAATAATGATTGTTTCTATTCTGCTCCTGGTATTTTATTTATTTTTGTTATGACGATAAACTAAATAAAAAACAATGAGATAAAACTATAAATTGATTATTTTAGATATCAACCTCTTCTCTAATCAGAAGAAAGATTCCAAGGCTACACAGTTTGATCAGATCGGTAGATCGCCAACTAGCTGGCGTACACTTTTCTTATATTATCGATAAGTCATTTTATATTTATTTAAGATGTTTTATAATACAGTTATCCAATAAGTTGAAGAATTTAAATCTTGAATGAGTTCTTCTAAAAACAGGAAATAGTTTTTTTAACACTCTAACCTAAACAACATAATGTAGTAACAATCTACATCATAAATAAAACAGATATTCTCAAGTGAAATATAAAAAACGTTGTTTACCGTACATTCTTCTTTGAGATAACAAGGAAAACACATTTTTCATTAGGAAGTTATTCATACGAAAAAAACGCAAACAAAATTTTCATAACCTCAAAAATATCTGATTGTCAAAGTTGTAGGCGCGGTAAAATTTAAGGTTATATATATATATAATTAAAGAATTGCATTTTATTTATAATTTAAACCAAATATTTTTAATAAAATAAATATTATTTATGATTTTCTAATATACTGTCTCTATATTTTTTCCTGTATCTTTCTCGTCTTACTCGTGATGGAGAATCTTAAATGGCGTACACACAACACAGTTTAGAGACTGATAGAAATATACTTAAAAAACTATATAACTATAGCATTGTCACAATTTTTAGATCTTGCAAATTGCCACAGTATACTTATTTTATTTATATTATTGATAAGGCCAAAGTTAACCGATAGTAAACAATTAGAACAATTGCCAGAGGATCTGATGATGTTAAACCGCAACTTGAAAATTTTAAACTTTACAACTTTAATTTAATTTCTTTGATCTCTCATCACGAGATTTCCGTATTAGATGTAAAGTCTTAAAGGTCAGCTAAGAATGGATTTTACAAAATTCCTACCCCAAAACGAAGATGCGGGGATATTACAACCAGCAACGGGCGAGGAACAGCTGGTATTAAATATGCTCTGTGATAGATCTTATATTTTCATTCTGTCTTTATGCTTTTGGAAGTAGAATTAAAACTACTGTATGTATTTATTAATATATTTGTTTTAAAAGAAACCTATTACTTTGATTTTACAAACAGACAGTCTCCAAATTTATTTGTATAAATATATTCAATGTTATTTCCCCAAAGATTACTCCATTGTATGTTAAACGAGAACATGATATTCCGATCCTAAATATAGAAAAGGAAAATTAATAGAAAACGTTTTGTTATAAAGGTCAAGCGTAGGCAGTGCTGAACAATTATACGGTGCCGTAGCCCAATGGCAGACGGTCGCGAGTGGGCGTGGGTGAAGACGATTAATTATACACTACGGAACCCGGTCACGTTGCTGAATAGTTACATTTCACAAAGAGATCATAGGAAACCTATTGTAATGTGGATTGTATTATTCCACGAAACGATGAGACGAGAGAGACGCCCATCCATGTAGCTGGTTACGATGAAACACTGTACCAAATTGTTGCCGATCAGTTTATTAACTCATTGTATTATGTTAAACCACGTTATCCGAAATTAATCAATGTATTAATTAATACAGCGTCCTTCAAACCTTAACACGGTAATCTGACTGACGGTAGATCTGGAAACCGTTAAGGTATTTACCAGTGCAGATGTTATTTCTCCCTCTATGCTGTAGTCAGTTAAAATATTCGGATAACAAAAATTCCGTCTTAAGGCTCTAAGGACAACGTGGTGCAGTGTATATCATCCCGATTAGCGCCACATTGTTACGGGCAAGCGTATCACTCACCATCAGGTGAATGTCTCGCTCTTCTCGTCGATTCGTCGAAAAAAAAAAGCAGCGCAAGTAAAGATTTTTAAACGGCAACATCTATGTTCAGAGCCTTGAGATGAAAGCCTTGTTACTCCAATACTTTTATCATCTACTGCGGCGTTCGATCTGGAACACAGTACTGTTTGGCGGCAGAAATAGGAACATCCCCTTAAATGCAAGTTTATTGAGTGCACGTTTGGCGTCACCAAATAAACTTTTTTCCTTGTAACAGAGGTTTCCATTTCAATTCTGGAGCCATGTTCTTTGGATTTTAGTCGGTGGATAAGATGAACAGTTTATCTGACCGGCTACCACCTTCATGTTAAATTTGCTGTCTTAACAGCATCGCTGTAATGAGACTATTAATTTACTACAGCCCCAGCGTTCTGGGCTTGCAACATCCACAGCCTCACAGCTACTTCACAATGTGAAGCTGTCGTCAATTGTTAGCTCATTGTAGTTAAATGTTATTTATAATATAAGATAATTAGTTATTAGGTATAATATTACAGCTAATAAAGTATAAATAGGTTATTTATAATCTGTGCTTTTGATAACGTAAAAATTAGGATCAGTTAATTTCAGTCTTCATCGCTTATGAAGCTTTTGATATATATCAAGAGATTCATTAATTAATGAGTCAACGAGATCTTCGAAACTATTAGACGTAAACACCTAAAATTCGGTGGAAACATTATTTCTGCCATTTAGAGGTCATCTGTATTTTACAAAATCTTTTTCCCAAAGGGAGTTGCAGGGGTGTTACTATATATGTGTTTTTATTTCGCAGTAGTGCCCCCAGGATCGCTGGTGGGAGGAAGACCGTCTGTCCGGGGCAAGCCAGAGCTGCCTCGTGGCTCCACCGCTGGCCTTCCAGGTAACATTTTTATCAAAAGAAATCATAATGCAGATTATTTAAAAGATCCTAGTGTTTGGAAATTTAAATTTCTTATATAGTATAGAAAGTTCAGTTGATGGCGATCCACTTGCCTATACAGGGTGCTACATACTACACCAAAATATACTAGTTTCCTGTAAACATTATATCTAAACATGTCCAATAATTGTATAAGTTTTGAAGTATCATTGGCCGGGGAATTTAACTGGGTATAATGCCGTTTAAACTGGAACGCAGTAATGATTGCACACTGCTATTTGGCAACAGCAATACGAGCGACAATGGTACCTACCTAGATGGTAGTAAAGTACGATCAGAAAAAAAGTCAAATTTTCCTGATTTTTCTCCTCTCAATTTCTCTGAGTTTGAGTACTTCTCGAAGGAGGACAAATAATGAAATCATCTTCGCATTAATTAATGATTAATAAGAATGTTTAAAATATTTTCCACATAAATATTTAATTTAAACCGTTATAATACTCATAGAAATGTGGAAACCTTGTTGACCCACTGGACCCGTTGCGAAGTTTAACGGAGACAGATTTGTAATTTTAATTCATGAAAGTAGAGATTATATTTACTTTATATTTATTAAAAATCGCTATACATAAAGGAACAGAAGTCTGGCTTTATGCTTAATTATCATCATCACCCGAGCGATCTTCGGAGATATATTGAAAGCAAGTAGATGGAAACAAGAACAATTAGGTATTAGTAAGGGTCAAGAGATTGAATATCTTAAATTTCAACTAGATACTTTTCAACTAGATTGTGGTAGTGATCAGACATTATAACTAATACCACATTGTTGTGAGCAAGTACAAGCTCTTACCATCATAGTAATAAATTATCCGTTCTGATCATTATTGTCATATAAAGAACTAATTTTGAGAACCTACTGCTATTACATCCATATTTCTTTAAAAGCACCAAATGGTCGCTGATTCTTTACGCCGTCGATATTATATTTTGTAATGAACTACAGAGTATTACCGGAAAGATTAGATGCTTTGCCATTTTTGTATAATATACCTATATAGATGATTATATTATATAACGTGATATCTTTTACTTTTAAGAGACAATTAAGTTTAATGATATTTGTCATTCTTCTCTGGATCTGACAATTGAGAATATATTCACTATCTCGGGTCTATCTAATGTACCTGAAGATAAATAGATTTTATGAAACAACAAGAGAATTCTATTGAATAAGATATATGAAAACTGAATAATATGTGTGCAGGCGCAAGTCCTTTAACAACCGCGCCTTTAGCCGCACCACTCCATCCGGCGACGAGGCAGAGGGAGCAAGCAGCTCTCGCACCACCACCGCATGCGTAAGTATCTGTAGTTGTCAATTAAAAAAAATAATTGCCACTACCATATCGTCTCACGCAACATCTTAGATTATTAGTATGATTCAGATATTCTAAAATTAACTTAAATATAAATTAAACACAGCAAAATTTTAGACATCAATGATATAGACTGATATAATACAGTAATACATTACAAATTATCAGAATTAGATAAAGTCAGTAGAGTAGAATCGCAACATAACCATACGTTTACACACACAGATGCGTGAGCAATGAACACAGCACACATGCAAGTTACGTGTACAGATACTAGAGTATCTGTTTGTGTGGACAATTTTCATTTGCATCAATTAAACGCTATCGATCGTTTAGATCGTTCTTGCGCAGGACGTCGACGGGGAGTGCCAGCTCCGGGGAAGCACCCACGCCTTCTCCAAGCCCTTCCGGTGCCAGTCACTCAGATAAAGATCAAGATCCGCAGGTTATTTTCCATATATCACATCGCAATATATATGTATATAATTTTTTTAGTTGTGGTATCTTTTTATAAAAAATAGTCATCGTCATCTTGCCCTGTTCCTAAGTCGTACGGAATCTTACTGGAGATAGGTCTCAATTGCTGGAAATTTTATACGTAGAATAACATAAAGCTTACTACTGCCGCAAAACAATAAATATTACTGTTTAAAGTTTGAAGAGGGTTGTAGTTAGTAATTACTGGGGTAATGAGACTCAATTTCTTATCTCAAGCCGGCGAGCACAATGTGGTGCTGTGTCCAATGCGGATTAATGCGGGTTGGTGAGAGCCAGAGCCTCGTTTGTTGATTAGCAGGGTATTCCACCAGCAGATAAGGTTGGCTTGGGTCCCGCTAGTGATTTTGCGGGACCCCTTACACCCCTTCCGTATATAGTGTTATAATTCTTCATACCATCTTCAAATCGTATGACTCGTGCCTGAGGGCCGTGACATGACATAAACACTAAAATTTTATTAACTAATTATAATCCAAATTATACAAAATCTAGCTAACTACTATTACTGTTACTGTGTTATAAATGTCCTAGTTATTACATATATATATAACAACCCTCTGTGTCAAGTTTCTCTTGTTTCAGATATGTCATCTATATAATTTTAATACAAATCTGGTCTATAATTATTGTTGTTTGTATTTCGTGTTACAATAAATCTTAAACAGTATAAGTTTTTTTTTTCTATAAAGGAGAAAATAGAAAAGTTAGAAGAGGACAAAAAGCGACGCTTACAGCTCTACGTATTCGTGTCGAGATGTATAGCGCATCCGTTCAACGCGAAGCAACCTACTGACATGACCCGTCGGCATACCAAGCTCACACCGCACCAGCTCGAGACTATACAGGCTCGATTCCAGGTCTATTATTGTTCTGTTAACATCACTTTGAAAAAATAACACAAAACGATAACTTTTTTATACAATAGCTTGACTATATTTTATGCATTTTATAATTACAGTTTACCTTTGTTTTTGTCTAAGTTTATGCTTTCATTAATAACTAACTTAAAAAGCTTTATTAAATTAATGTTAAGTATTTATGTTTTTTTAAAATTTCATGTACATTTTTCTCTATATCATTAATTTCTTCTGACATTTCAATGTTACTGGTTATTTCACAACCATCGTCCTTAGGTGGCTTATACAAGCTGTAATTCGGCGGTCAGATTAAAAAGTAAAGCGTATACAAATTTGGTGGTAAACGTGGTATTTAAGCCCAATCCACCTTGTAACAACGCATTCAGAATATTTTTGGTAATATTACTTCAATTGAATAACATTATTATCAAAATTCTCAGGCGTTCCTCAAGGGCGAAACGCAGATTCTAGCTGACGAGGCATTTCAAAATGCTGTGCAGTCGTACTACGATGTATTCCTAAAGTCGGAGCGCGTCGAGCAGATGGTGAAGTCAGGGGCGTGTTCACATCACGACTTCCGCGAAGTGTTCAGGAACAACATAGAAAAGCGCGTCAGGTTTGAAATATTGCTCGTTTGCAACTTGTACACTAATCCTCTGTCCTATTAGTGTTTTGTATACAAATAATAACAGCCAATTAAAGTTCCTACTGCTGGGACATTAATCCTTTCACCAGGAGAGATTTAAGATCATGATTTGTTCCTTTAACTGTAGGTTGAGGGATACTGATGGATTGATCTTCACGAAAGCTGATCTTACATCATGTCCTCCTCATGGTGTTTTGGTTCATCGTTTAGTCGTTTTCTTACAACAAATTGGATCGTCAGTTCTGTTAAATATTGTATACTATTAAAACGCTACTTACGTAGATAGATGATCTTTTAAGTTTCTCTTTATAAATGTATTTGAATGATTGTTTATTACAGGTGTTTAAAATATTAAGTGCTTATTATATAGCCATAAGCATCAGCTAAATTATTTTGTCCAGCAATTCGCATTTTATGTATGTAATAATTATTTTTAATTAAAAATTTGTATTTACTATCAATTGTTTTTCTTACAGGCTAAATATATTGTAATACCTTTAATAAAAAAATAAATAAATAGAAAATATTTAATGTCAGCATTACAAACACTTAAATTTTCAAATTACGAAGTAGTTTTTTGAAGCTAAATAATCTTAAACAACATTCCCAGGTCTTTGCCAGAAATAGACGGACTAAGTAAAGAAACTGTATTAACAACATGGCTTGCCAAATTGGATTGCATCATGAAAGGAACTGGTAAGATTTATTCCTTATATTTTGAATAAAAACTTTTCACTGTTTAATTGAAAGCCACAAAGATAATAAAGACTAATAATTTACTATGTATTATTATTGTTAAACAAAACCCTTTGATTAGACAAAAGGGAACTTATCTAAACTTTTCCAATTATTGCTGATATCATCTTTAAGGATCGAGTTCTGTGATGATTAATGTTTGTCTTTAAAAATTGATTATATTTTTCAATTTTCGTCTTTGTCTCTGACTTCGTGACTTTCAACCGCAACTCTATTGAATGAATCATCAGACAATGACTGGGCATGTGCTATTTGTGTTAACGCATCACTTATTACAATATATAATAGCTTACCTGCATCTGAATGTTTGTGATGAAAACTATCAGTGTGATCATCGATAGCTGTATGTGTAGCTTCATTATAATCTATTGATATGTCAACAAAGTCTTAAATGGACGGAGAAAGTTATAAGGTAACATAATAATAATCAAACTGTTGTATAAATACTTTATGATACATTCACGACAATATTAGATTATTAACAGTTTACTTACACTATTATTAGAAGAAAATATTTTTAAATTTACAGACTTATTTTTGCTATTCAAATGTTAAGATGACTATGAAAATTTTTAATCTTATAAGAAATAAGTAAAATCAAAATAATTGCCAGAAAGAAAAGAAAACTTTTCATTTCCACTATTAGTATTATTACAACTAAATATTTTAATACCAAGTGAAAATTCTCGGAACAGTAACTATGATTTGTATTTTTCGATGGTCTGATCCCTAGATTGCATTTTTATATCTGTCATAGAAAAAAATTAAAAAAGAAACTGGCTAATTTAAGATAACGTCCTGTGACGCATTGGCTAATGGTTTGATTTTTAACATGGTTCTTTTTAGGAAACACATTTTGAGGAACTGGACTAGCCATCACCTTCATATTATTAAAGTGTTGCCATAACAGCATTGTTTTCTTCCAACTGGCAACATTTAAGAGCCAGATGTTCTGCGGCACGCTTCATTGTCACTTAAGACTGTGTGAACAAATCCTCTAGATTTATCAAAATGATTTAGAAAGTCACCATGAGTTTTCATAGTCTTAGCTAATTAAGTGTTTGTTAAATATTTACTGTTGCGAGATTTCTCACTACCCTACACTAATCTAACATTAACCATTGATGTACCAGAAGTGTGTGTCGCCTGCGTCTGTCTCACTCTGTGTTTCTGTCCCTCTTTCTCACAACATGTCTCTCTCACACAACCCGAACAGGAATAACAGGTATCGCCCGACATCAGTGCATTGGTTTTCCTTACATTTTACCATATTTCAGCTTTTGTATGTGTAATGTTCGCTTGTCCGTTTGTGTGTTTTCACGTTACCTGTTGCTTGACAAAGTTCTAATGAGTGAAGTTTTCTGACTAAATAATGTTAATTACATTACGTATCATTTGTAGTTTTCAGAAAGTTTCTCTTGTTAGGAATATGTGTAATGTAACTTGAAGTCCTTTAAAGCAAATGGTATGTGATACTGTTGTGTCGGTTAGTAGTTCAAGCTTAACGGGTAGAGCGGCTTTGTTAATATTTGCTTCGATGTTTTTTTTAACAATGATAGCTCCATTGTTAACGTGATATTTGGATTTCATAATTTTAATGTAATTATATTAAGTTTGAGCGAGCTTTGTACAAATAATAATAATTTTTATTATACCATGAAACCTTGTGTAAGTATTAATATGAGACTTAACGCGATAAATAAGCCAATTTTGGAATTTAATGTATTCAACTTAATTTAAAATTTCATATTTATCACTTAATTTATATATCACATCACACTATTCTGTAATTAAACTGATGAAAGATATTAATTCTCCTTTAATTAAGTATAAGTCTTTTTTAAATTTAGCACCAGATCTTTTTGTCCTTTGAAATTCCCACTCTAGTTTTATTATTCTACTATAATTTCAAATTTGTCAGGATTTAATGTAGATTCTCATTTGAAAGGTATCCCTGGCGACGATGACTCCAAAAGACCTTCACGAGCTCAGCAACAGAGCTTGAATGCTGAATGCATACTCAGCAAGGAGCAGCTGTACGACATGTTCCAGCAGATATTGGGTGTTAAGAAGTTCGAGCATCAGTTACTCTTCAACGCTCTGCTGGTAAGAATAATTGGTGCTCATTGGACAAATACTCTTTCTTTCTCTCATTATTTATGTTCTGTTTTATATCTTATCATAATATATTGTGATGCTATTCTTCTTTATTCACCGATCTGATTATTGACGGCATTATAAAACGTTATAACCTAGACAAACATTGTTGTTTATAGCATTTGTTCACCTTTTACAATGTTATTATCTCGAAATAATAATAAAACTTCAATATCCTGTGTAACAGAAAAGCAATTTCGCAACACAGTCAGCTGTTGATGACCATAATAAAGTTGATGATACAAATTGGACAATAAACGATAACTTTAAAATTATGCTTGCCGTATTATTGACATGACTTTTTATATCTTTTAAAGATTTTATTATTTTCATTAAATCGATACTTTTAGTAAACAATTCGAATCAGTTATTAATTTTTTTTTATAAACAATCGATAATTTAATAAAAAATTGAATAAGTGCAAAATTAATTAATGGAGGCTATAAGTTGTAACTTTACAGACTATCATCTGATAAAACGTATTGAATTTTTATGAATTTATTGACTAATCTTATTCTAAAAACCTATCCCTATCAGCTTACGGCATTTCTTCGTTGAACATAGACGTTTTCCAAAGAATCCCATTTAACATAGTCTTCAATTATCTGCCTATTATCATCATCATCATCATCGCCATTATCAGCCGACAGATGTCCACTGTTGTGTATAGGTCTACCCCAAAGTTCTCCACATTCAGCTGCTTCTCGCAAGCTTCAGCAGATCTTCGAATCACCTAGTGGGGGGCCTGCTTATTATTATAGTTACAAAATAGACTAATTCAGTCTATTTGGTCAGGGAGCATCACACACTACTTCTGCCTTGGCTTGCCATCCATAGATATGTCTTTTTCACCGTTATTCACCTGTGACAGTGA
This sequence comes from Ornithoptera priamus, assembly GCA_029034505.1. Lineage (NCBI taxonomy): Eukaryota > Metazoa > Arthropoda > Insecta > Lepidoptera > Papilionidae > Ornithoptera > Ornithoptera priamus. Next base: position 2,640,192 of record JARDWD010000500.1, on the reverse strand, counting down.
CGATGAAATCAGAAACAACTATACGTAATCTATTTCTATAAAATCGCAGAATACAATGTTTTTAATTTATTGACATAAAAATTATTTTATGATTAGTTGGACTCTGCCGACGAACAAGCAGCAGCCATAAGGAGAGAGCTTGACGGAAGAATGCAAAAAGTGAACGAAATGGAAAAGGTGCGTGTGAAGAGCCATAAATTCTGTTCATTGTGTTAATCGTTAGGTTCGGTTGCCGTAAATTTGAAGAACAAAACGCATTATTAAAAAAAATAATTTACCTTAGTACAGTTCCAAAGAAAGAGTTATTGTTGAAACCTACGCTCTTAATACTATTGCTTTTTCCACAAAATATTTCTCTAAATCTTCATACGCTCTCCTAATATCAGTTCTTCTAAACTTTTTGTTTACTACCTCCGTTGCGCACAAAGCCAGTAGTAGTTAGATTCTTGTATCACAATATTCGGTGTATATTTGTAAATGTACCATAAAGGCAGTGCTATATTCCGATGGTTAACATACGAGTGTCAAAGTATTTTGAACGATCACGTTTCACCATTCACAACCCTGTTGTCACTTAAAACCACGTAAAATTAAGATCAAATGTTAGACAAATTTCCTTTGTTTTATTGCAGTAGTACTTTATGCTACAACACTTATTTTGTAGTAAATAAGTATAAACATTAAACAGAATCGCAAGTTGATGCCCAAGTTCGTCCTCAAAGAAATGGAGTCCCTTTACGTCGAAGAATTGAAGTCGTCCATTAATCTACTCATGGCGAATTTGGAGTCACTGCCTGTCTCTAAAGGCGGTGCCGACTCCAAATATGGCCTACATAGAATCAAGCGGTATAATCACAGGTCAGTACTTCATGACGTATTATTGAAATTTCCACCTGTTGTGTCCACTACTGACGCTCTTCAATCATGTTTACTACTTAAATACAAACTTTGGAAATTTTTTTATAGTTATTGCAGTCATTAATATATACTGTATATTTAATATATCGATGTAATCTTAAAAGTAAAGATATGTCATAGCTTGTAAAAATTTATACAAGAGATCTACAGCTCAAGGCATCTTTTTTTGAAATCCTGCCTCCTCCATCTAAAATATACATATTATTATGATATTACAAAATGAAAATATATATCATTCGTTACATTCCTTGAATTGATAAACTTATTATCGAAGGGTGTCAGTAAATACATTGTAGTAGTGAACCATCAAAACGATCGTTAATGTTAAGATCTTAAAAGTGTCGCCTATCGTGTATCATTGTTAACATAATCATTAACATTATTTGTGATCAATGTTGTCGCGATTTTACGATATATAATGGCAGATTGTGCTTCGTCAATGTTCTAATATCCACTCTGGTTATTTACTTATATGTGTTTAATTACAAAATCCTTCACTTTATATGTAGAATCTGAATTAGTGGTAACACTTTAAATTCTATAGGACAATCCTCTAACAAATGTTTTTCATCTATTTTATCATACAAAATGTTTATAACCTTTACCTGATTTTAAAGTGTTAACCATGACTATACGTTATCTTCGTTTATTTAATCTATTGTACAATGGAATAATTTGACCCTTTGTTTTTGAGTTAAGGTTTTTCAAGCCTGCCTGATTCTATAATCAAACTAAGAAAACCTTAACACTAAAACAAATTTCACAATAAGCAGACAAGCAATCGAACCCTGGATCTCATTGTTATATAGGAAGAATAACAAGCCGTTTGCATCTGCAGCCACGAAAGTAGTATTTAATACATTGATTTAAACCAGTTATAATAAGCATTGAAAATTTGGTTTTTGAGAGTTATGTTTCGAAGTAAAAAAATCAAAAATCCATTACTTCAATCTATCTAGGTTCTATTATTATCATAAGTAGCATATATTAGCGTATATTATGTTAGATAATAAATTTTGGAAAATAACTCTAAAACAATACTAAATATCAATACAACTCCATACTTGTCTTTATAATAGATCATACAAATAACACTTGCATCGAAATCATATGAATCTTTGTTAATATCTGTTCCTTTTCTACTTGTTCATTTCCGTTTTGGTTTTTTCTCTCTGTCCCTGGCACATTTCCGGACGGTAAAGGAAGTACAAGTAATAAATATACAAATGATTATTTTGCGCACGTGTCTTGTGTAGCGGGAACCCTTCACACAACCCCCGTAACTTTTATTTTGTTCAAATCCTGATGTTGTCATCGCAATATCTGAAGGTCACCGTAGGATTAGAATCTATATGAGTAGAGTAGTATTCTATTGGAAGGTACCTGAAAGATGAATGAAATTTACAGACTTTTAGAACACCAAATATTGAAAACTTAAGATCACATCTTAATCTTGAAATAATTCTGACTTAAACAATTTATTGATAAAAATAATATTCGTTAATAAAATGATTTAAAAATTTTTGGTTATAATATTTAAAATAATTTGCTGTGTCATTTCATATACCGTCAAAGTGAGAAATTATTATATATAAATAATAATAGTACTTTATTATTTCAATGTCATGGTATTGCAATAAAAAAATTGTCTATTAAACGTACAATCTTTCTGGAATCTTTCTTAAAATAATATCCTTTTAATCTTATTCTTTTCAATATATTAGTATTAAAATATTTAATACAAACTATTTGATATTTTTTTGTGTACTGTGGTCTCAGTATTGATGTAAAAGAGAATGACAACGAAGGAGAAATTACCGCTTTCACAACACAGGCAAAAAACTAACAAGCTTTATATAGAATGTAAAATAATGTGTAGATTAAAATTTAACAAGCTAAATTTGCTATCTATAATTTATTAAAATTAGCTGCAGCTAAAAAATTAGTCTTTAGAATTGAAATAATAAATGGACATAACCCTGAATCCGAAAGCTTACCTGTACTCTCACAGCTTGACACTTCACTTCAATCTTCCCTTTCATCTTCTTTCAGTTTGATATATTCTTCCTCACATGGTACTTTATGTAATAAACGAGAAATCTTGATTTATCTATATGTTCAATAAATAAGATCGCTTCGCGCTTTACAAGGGCTTCGCTTAAAATCTAGTCTATAGCATCCATCATACTTCACCCTGTCACAGTAATTGTTTATAAGTATGCTCGTTTGCATTTGAATGTTATAAAGAAAAAACTATGTAACGTTTTCCCTTTGCAATGCTTAATCATTCTTGGTATCGGTGATGGTTCCATTTTGTATGCCACCATGCATCCATGTTCCATGGGCTTGATTGAATGTTGTTCCCCGTTATCCCTTGTGACCATCTGAAAATTCTGTTTCATCAACATCTGATTGATATACTTTGTCTTAATGTAAATTCATTGAGAGCATTGGAAATTATTAAATTATAATAAACTTCAATTGATTTATGTCTCGAATTAACATAATTTGTACAATCGATTCGGTAACACTTTGGTGGTACATTGCGTGAGGCAGATCGAACGCCGGACCAGATCCGAGTCCAAGGTTGAGTAAGCAGCTGTGTTTCAGATCGCAAGGCTCTCTAGCAAACAAGTTGACGGGCGAAGGCGACGGTGGAGACGTTGACACTCAACTCACCAAAATGGACGTTGTTCTAACTTTCCAGATTGAGGTAACGGCGTTGAATTAATGTTGTGATGCTATCAAAATTTGTGCTTTCTGTGTATCAGTTATGAATCTAATAAATCCATTTAGTTTTTATTATCTTTCTATAAATAATAAAATTGTTACTAGATGTATCTCTGTCGCCGAAGACTGTCAAAGTAGATATCACCGCAGCTCTTATTTGTACCGCCAAACTTTAATTTGCAATAAATACTATGGTCCAATTTGAAAGATATTTTAGGTAATGAAATTTCCTCGGACAGCGATACTAAACATCTTTTGTCTCAAGGCGACGAGTACAATATGATGTAATGTTAGTAATCCTAACTAGCGCCATATTGTTATGGACGGATGTATACCATCAGATCAATGTTTCGCTCGTCTTAGACAATAAAAAAGCAATAAATATGATGCCGGAACATGATAAAACTTCATGTTCAGGCGTAAGAATGATGGGATTTTGTGTATGCACTATCTTTAAAACCTTTTCACTTGCACTTGACACATTTATTTGATTGCAACTAATTAAAAACAATCTTAAGTTTTTATAAGTTATAGTCGGGTGTTTGTGTTTGTTTCTTTGTTATATTACAAATTCGTTGACATGGTAGTTCATTTCTTTAATTAATTATATAGTTAGAAATAAGAATTAGACTTAAGTAGACATTTAAAATCCTGTACCTAAATTAGTACTTGTAATTGGTACGTTTGGAATGACCCATGTCCAGCACTGGATGTCTTGACTCCCTCTTTGTGAAAGCAGTGGATTCCCACTGCTGGTTAAGAGAGCTGTTGATTATTTTTGACGTGTGTCGCCTTAGCTTGGAGTTGATGAAATCTAAATGGCAAGCCAACTCGTTGTAGGTGGTTGTTATGGAAGTGAAAGGTCTCAAGTCGCTGGCGCCGAACAGAATAGTTTACTGCACGATGGAAGTGGAAGGAGGTGACAAGCTGCAAACAGACCAAGCGGAAGCATCCAAACCAATGTAAGAAGTCACTTTCTTTTTATAATCTCATCACCTCGTTTAAACACAGTGGTAAGTCTTACTTGCTGAATGACGTATGAGAAGGTACCAACCATCCGCTTACTTCTGCTGATATTGTTATGATTTGAAGGACACTATTAAAATTACTGAATTGACAAGTTTTCGCTTGATCCCATTTTGTTGTTTGAAAAAGACTGTAAAAAAGATTTTACACCAACAGTGAAAAATTACTTATGAAATTGTGAAATGTAGGTGGGATACACAAGGCGACTTCAGCACAACTCAGCCGTTGCCGGCTGTTAAGGTGAAACTGTACACGGAAAACCCTGGGGTCCTCGCTTTAGAGGACAAGGAGCTGGGCAAAGTTGTCCTACGACCAACACCATTATCGAGTAAGGTAGGAGATACAAATATTCAACAATTTTTAAGACTTGCTTTTACATTGCCATACGCTGAATTTGAAGAAGACACGACTTCGATCCCCAATAATCTTCAGCTTCTGTTGGAAAAAAATATCTTTCTATGAAGCCTTTGTGGGCATATAATAATTAACAAATTGTACTCGACCAATATAGTACAACAATCCACTTTCACTCCTTGTGAAAAGCCCCAAGTCTCAACAGTGGTAAATTAACAGTACTCCTTAAATATATATGAAGACTATATAATATGGTGATACAGGCTCCAGAGTGGCACCGCATGACGGTACCAAAGAACTTACCTGATCAAGATTTAAGGATCAAAATCGCATGCCGGATGGATAAACCGCTGAACATGAAGCATTGCGGGTAAATACATTTTTCTACTTAAATAATGATGATGGCATTATACACATGTACCATAATACCTAACTATATGGTCTTCTCGAAGATTGTTTAGGTACCATCACCGTCTATTTCTCATCTCAGTTACAGCACTATTCAAACCGGATCATAGTAATATTTGCACACAGCTCAGCGGATAAAATAAGCGATACTGATACCATGAGCTCTGTCGCAGATACCTTCACGTCATTGGTAAGAACGTGTGGCGCAAGTGGAAACGTCGCTACATGGTGCTAGTACAAGTCAGCCAGTACACCTTCGCCCTATGCTCATACAAAGACAAGAAGTCCGAGCCTGCTGAGATGATGCAACTTGACGGATTCACCGTTGACTACATAGAGTTGGCCAGCGGTGAGTTTACGTTCAATTTGTTATGTCGTATTATCTATCTTAGTTACTTCCTACCCAAAAAGAAGGGAGAGTGAAGTGGTTATAAATATAAAACCTGTCTCCCATTTTCCATCTCTTTCTGTCTGTCTGTGACATCATGTTGTATAAGATTGATTTTATGTAATTCACTTTAATACACTCGAAATGAATAAGTTTCAACTGATGAGAGGTCTATTGGAGACTGTCTAGGTTGGTAATACTGTAGTACCTATTTCTGCCACGGAACAGTCTTCATCATCATCATCATCATTATCAGCCTTTGTTTATCCACTGCTGGATATAGACCTCTCCCGATGTCTTCCACCAAATGCGTTCCTCAGCTTCTCGCCTCCTCCCACTTCCGACTGCGCCGATCAGCAGTATTCGAGAATTACTTTCCCCCTATTTATAGATAGGGCGGTAGCTAATAAAATCACTGAGGTAACTAGATTAAACATCTTACCTTTCAAGGTGATAAGCTTAATGTGGTGTAGTATAATCATCCAAAGCAGCATCTTATCGTTATGGACACTTGCCTTAAGAAGAAGATCTTGCTCTTTTGTCTTACATCTAAAGCTCAAAAGAATTTTGTTTTTAAGAGCGAATTGGGAAGAGGGTGTGATTAAATATTACTTTTATTATTTTATGTATTGCAAATGTATTTCATTTACAGCTCAACTGATGGTCGGGCAAGGTAAGATGAAAATCGATTTTCTTTTCATATTCTCTTTGGTTTTAAAGATTATTGGTATTTATTAATGATCATAAATTAAAAACCAGACGTACTGACTGATCACTCCAGTCATGGTCGCTGAAAAAATCAAGGTGAAGTTACTTCTATATTTTTACTACTTCTTTAATGTATGTTTCATCTCATGAAATGTAATCAATTATAATATAGCGAGTAGGAAATCATGTTTTGTGGAATACATTACAAGATGCCTCTAGGACATCTCGAGACATCCATTGATTGAAATGATGATCAAAGCGAGAAGTTTCCATGTTGGCATTTACAGATAATCAACAATAATAATATTAAATTAAGCATCGATTTTTAATCATTGATTACGTGCACTTTCTTATTCGATACTATCTTTAGACTCGAGGAAAGTATTTCAGTTTCTTCCAAAACCTTTACGAGTGCTGAGGACTGCTTCAGTTACCAACAATCGAGAAAATCTATGTACAAAGAGTTTGACGGAGTTTATGTTAGAATTATTTATGTTCCTTCCATCATCATCGTGTGATCCTATTCTCTCTCTATCATGAGTCGGCGAAACGTCATTTTCTTTGATTACATATCTTTAACATAATTCATTTATCTCTTCTTCCGTCTTCCTCTACTCTTCCGTCCAACAACTTATAAAAAACGGATTGCATAGAGTTGGAAGGAGCAAAGTACTTCATGAACGCGGTACGAGACGGCGAGTCCGTGTTGATGGGTGTCAGCGACGAGAACGAATGTCACTTGTGGGTCATGGCGTTATACCGCGCCACGGGCCAGAGCCACAAGCCGACGCCTCCCACCACTTCCGACACACATATCAAGATAATGGGAGGTTTGTATTTTCTAAATAGTTTTTCTTTGATAAGGAAAAACCGGTTAAGATAGCCTCTTATTGACTGCTTCATAGCGCAGCGTCTCTCTTTCTCTCTCTCTATTTCCTCTTACTTTGTACCATGTGTATGTTGGTAGGGTTTTTCGGATCCGTCTAGCTAGCTCCTCCTTTTATAACATAAAACTGCTACTATAATAGCATTACTTTGCGACTGTCACCATATTACATTAAAGCCGAAGTGAGTTACCATCTACAGCGGCATTGTCACTGGTGGCAGGTTTCTGTTGCTGAATATAGTCTAGACAGGTACTAACAGCTCTCCTATCTGCCGCCAAACAGTACTATACAAACATTCCTGTTCCCCTTTGAAGGGCACAGTAGTTAGTAAAATTACTTCTGTAAAGAGACAACCCTTAATAACCTAGAGTTTCAATTTTGATACCAATCTTTTAAACCGAATGTTCACATTACTATTAGTTTTTTTTTATAGGTTGGCTGTACGTATTTTACTGTTGTATAATATTCTTCCCAATGAAATTAAAAAAATAAATATTGTGATTTTTTTAGCTATTTTTCCCTTCATCTAGACCCTCAAGTAAACATAATAATATTAAAAATAAATCACTTTCGTAAATCAGGCTACTAAAGGTTAATATCTTATCTCTCAAACCGACGGGAACACTGGGTACAGTGTATATCATCATTAACAATGCCGCATCGTTATGGAAACGCGTATTAACAATTACCATCATTGATCGTTTTGGCTAAAAATAACACCATATACAGTGTGAAAGGTAATAGGTGTAAAAGATGTGAAGGGGCTAAAGTATAGCTCTTATCCTATCTATCTATGTATGAAATACTCTATCCAAAAACAATGCTTCTGAAGTTATTATTTTTTTAAATATTTTTCAAAAAATTCCCGATTTTCTAGGAAAAAATTCAATAATTTTATTTCTTACTTATTTCTACACAAATTTTAATGTAATAACTATTGTTTAATCATTGTTTTATTAAATTAAAAATCATCTCTTAGAGGCTAAACCTTTAAAATTATGTTATTTGAAAGTCGTAACAGTAAAAATTATAACGTGTTACATTTGTATTTAATCTTGAAACAAAATTTTATTTATAAAAAACACGTATAAAGCACATAAATAAGTACCGGACTTCAATAGCTATCCGACAAGGTATAAGAAAGTACATCAAGTTTCAAAACTTTTGAAAAAAAAACATCTGTAATAAAACCAAGTACCATGAAATATCAAACTGTAGAGACTCATAAAAGTAGACTCCGCGCCGGCCCTAAGTTTGACCACTTGACCTTTTGTTGTTGTTGTAACGCGTGGGAGGTTATTGTCGTTTTTTTTAAATTTTATAAACTACCTCAGATGCAGATAAAGCGCGTAAACACGGCATGGAGGACTACATCCAGGCTGACCCATGCCAGTTCGACCACCACCAGCTCTTTTGTGTGCTGCAGTCTTTAACACTGAAGTACCGCCTCCAAGACCCATACTGTTCTTTAGTAAGTATTTCTTCGCCATCATCATTATCAGCCTTCGTTTATCCACTGCTGGATATAGGCCTTCATCAATGTCTTCCATCAAATAAGATTCTCAGCTTTTCGAATCCACCCAGTAAGTATTTATTATTTTATATTAAATCGGTGCTCTTTCACCTAAAGATCAATATAATTTAGACATGATGGAAAAGATTAAATATCCTCTTGTTTTCTAACGTCGAATCCAAGTATAACTTAATAAAATCCTTGGTCTTCGTCTTCCAGGGTTGGTTTTCCCCCGGCCAAGTGTTCGTGCTGGACGAGTACTGCGCGAGGTACGGCGTTCGAGGCTGCTACCGCCATCTTTGCTACCTCTCCGACCTTCTGGATGTTGCGGAAAGTGGACAACAGACCGTTGATCCCACACTCATGCACTACTCGTTCGCCTTCTGCGCCAGCCACGTCCACGGGAACAGGTGAGTGTTCTTTTATTAATATTCATTCATTCGTGCATTCTTAAGGTCATGCAATCTTTCATTCGTTAGTTCGTTTTTAATTTTTTTGTTCCTTCATTAGATCGTTCGCTGATTCATTTATCTATTCATTCAATCATTCATTATAACAAACATTCATTACTTCAAACTAATGAATGTGTATTACAATAAACGTTTAAAGGTTTATGCATTCGTTTGTTTATTCACTCATATGATCATTAATTTTTTGTTTTGTTCGTAGGTTTGTTAATTCATTCATTTATTCGTTTACTTCTTTTTTCATAATATCCGTGAAAACAACTGATTTTAAAAGAGAAATCGTTTCCAATCTGTTTAAAGCAGCGATAAGTTAAGAAAAAAAGCATAAAACATGTCGAAATGATTGATGTTTTTTTATCTTGATCGGCTACTTAATAACATGATTTATGTTTTATTCAAATGTGGAAAAAAAGCACTTTCGATATAAGTATCACATGGACGTTGTCTACCTCAAGCTTTCTGAATTAATTTCTTTAAGATTCAACCAATTCTTTGTCGAAACTTTTCTTGCGATCTTTACTATCTACCTTTACTATCTATATTCATATTTCCAATATTTGTAATAAAACTTTATTATTTAATTATATCCGTGGCTCAATGGCTAAACGTTTGCCTTCTATATTACTTTGTCCCTGGTCTGATTCCAGTGGGATTTCAGAGTAGGGTAATTTAACTACGACCATCATTTAATGTTAAATATCATAGTATAAATATGTGATACTATTCGTTATTGATATTCTTGAACTTATTTACATTTGAAGCTTTGTTACGAGTAACCAAAGTTAAAATTGACAATCTGTGCAATTTTTAACTTGTATTTTATTTAGACATTAACTTCATAAGCAGTTTAATGATTATCTTCATCGAAATCTAGACTTATCAAATGTTTAAGCAGTTTCCTTTCTTGGTCAGTAACACAGATTCAAATAACGATCACATCCCGAGAATGCAGCACAATGTCCTAAATGTGCCTTAACTTATCTATTAGATAAGCAACACCGTCTAACTATACCTTGTAACTTGAATCTTTAACTCTAGTTGTAAACTCCTTCTATGTGTGCTTAGCAAACTAACTTATTACCTGTTCTTCGTACTAGCATTTTCTGTTTACGGATTTGCGGGGTTGGCTGTACTGCACAATGTATTTGGCTTGAAGGACGTTTAAAACAATAACTATGTAGAATATAAAATAAAGAGAGTAGTATTTTTATAAATTTACATTGAAATGTACGTACGTTAGATTTAATATGAAAGAAGTCGTACATTAAAAATAAAAACTAAAAGTTAACATAAAGAACAATAATAAAAACTTTCTCCTTTTCGTTTATTAATTGAAATAAATCTTCCAATTTTGATTATTTCACAAAATGAGCCTTATTATGCTTCCACTGCTGGTACCCTGGACTTTCTCTCACAAGGTGAGAGTTTAGACCATTTTTCGTCCACGCTTGCCAAGTCACATATCTACAAAAGCTGTTACTATTGTATATTAATAACTAGGTGTATATATATGAGAAATCATTGTTTTTTTAATTCATATCAGAAAACACCGGGATTTCCACATTTCGAATTATATTCCGACATCGTACCGCCAACACCCAGTCCAACCCTGTCCCGCTTGTGCCCTACTAGAGTAAGCCCCACATAACAAGTGGTTCACAGTACGGCCACGTTGCCTGGCAGGCCCGACGGCGTGGGCAGCATCACGGTGCAGGAGAAGGAGAAGTTCGCTGAGATCAAGGACAGGCTGAAGACCCTACTGCAGCACCAGATCACTAACTTCCGATACGCATTTCCATTTGGGAGGCCAGAGGGTGCGCTGAAGGTTCGATCACTTTCGAAGCTTCTGTAATAGAACATTCTAGATTTATTAATTTAATTTTCGTTTCTCCCACACAGATTAGATCCCATAAAGATTTCAATGTAGATTCTAAATAATTAAAATACTTAACTTCATATGTATCTTATATTTCTAGTAATCTAGTGCTTGCTTTACGTGGCACTTTGCTCACAGATTTTTGGTAAGCTGAGATCATAGACGTTAGTAGTTACTGATCAAAGATTTGGTAAAAGACCAGATTGTCACTGGATGTGAGCAACATGAGACAGTGTGAATATAGTTGAGGATAATCTATGTCCAGCTGCGGAATGATGATATAGTGGTAAATGCCATATATTTATCTATCTCACTGATGTGGCGGCTTCCCGTTTGCCTTATAACACGAAGGTCTTTGTTTAGATTGCTGGGCCACATGTGGTGGAGTTTTGATGATAAGGTTCTTTAAAACCGCCTGAATAGATGCCACCTCAACATCATAAATCTTCCTCTATACTTAATGTTTTGTTACAGCCGTCGACATATGAGAGCCGAAATATTCTGGATAAACACTCCCCACTATCCTCGACTTCATTTTCACTCATTTAATGTAAACGAACTATATATTTTCAAGAAGCTCCTACCCCTGTTTTATTTTTCTTATATAAAGTATCATGCAAAAATATTCCAGGCAACACTCTCGCTGCTGGAGCGGGTGCTGATGAAAGACGTCGTTACCCCAGTGGCGCCGGAGGAGGTGCGTGCTATGATCCAGACTAGCCTGGAGAACGCTGCACTACTCAACTACACACAACTCAGTCAGAAAGCCAATATTGAAGGTAAAGTAAAAAAATTACCACGAGTAATTTATTTACATAGATATATAATATAAGAGAATGCTTCGAGTCCCAGCAATGGGAACAATAAAAAGATATATATATTTTACATTAACATAATATATAATTAAATGTTCTAGGTAATATGATAATATTACTGTGTTTGAGTCATAATAGTTAAATTACTTGAACAAAACATAGCAATACAGGTCCTGAAGCGACAAAGGCGAATGGTGATCAAATATCTCGCCACTACAAATTATCCTTCAGAACAAAAAAATTTATAGTCATCACAAACAAAAAGAATCCAGAAATTAAACAGTAATTTATTTTATTTGCAGAGGATCTCAGAGGGGAGACTATGGTGACACCAGCGAAGAAACTGGAAGATTTGATACATCTAGCCGAGCTATGCGTTGATCTCTTGCAGCAGAACGAGGAGCACTACGCGGAGGTAACGTGTAAAACGGATCGCATCAGATCTGACGGTTTCGAGGTGGAAGTTGATTGAAAAAAAAAGTTTCATTCTAAACATTCGATTCGATTGAGTTCAACTTACAACTCGAAACTTGTATATGTGGTCGATATTGTATGTCGTGATAACTGCGCCGGCAAAACTTTTTTAAGACGTGTACATGAGTTGCCCTCATAGTATTCCCACTGCTTAGACTCAAAGCCTCCTCCCACAAAGAAGAACACGAGCTCATTTATTAACCACATTGGTCAAGTGCCAGTTGGGAAATATCCTATGTACGCGAACGCTGTTGTTGGGCTACACCTTTTTGTTCACGATGTTTTCCTTCACCGGAAATTCAAGTTCATCTATCTTAGCTTCACGTGATGTTAAGTAAAAATGAATTAAAATTCAAGAAATATAACAGATAGGTTAAGCATGGCTTGTCTAGAATACTTCGACTCTGATATGTTGACCACCATATACTGTACTATTGTTATTGCAGCAGATTCATAATATGCAAGTGGTAGCTAATATAGCGTATGGCTCTAGGATTTATCATCATCATCACCAACCGATAGACGTTCACTGCTGGACATAGGCCTCCCCCAAAGATTTCCACATCGATCGGTCCCGCGTTGCTCGCATCCAGTGGGTTCCCGCGATTCTCACCAGATCGTCGATCCACCTTGTAGGAGGTCTCCCAACACTACTATAAAACTAGTGGATTCAGGGATCCCCGTGTAAGAAGGCAATCACTGATAAACACAGCGTGCTACAACCATGTAGTCAAGATCGCAGGGAATCGTTGGAAAACATGTAGCATTGAAAAGGCTAATGTTCAGCAGCGGATAAAAAGCTAAAATGATGATGATGATAAATGAAATACCATATAATATTTTGTGGTTACATTTCACACCACAATAATCAGATACAGGGTGTTAATAATATGTAGTTCGCGTACTAAAAAGTTTTGCCGAGCGGTCTGTCTGTGTGCACTGGAATAGCACCCTACTCTCCTGTCGCTATTAGTGTGGGAAATGATCAGGCCGTTATATTTTTTTTTTACTTGAGGAGCTGAAAATATTTATCTTAAACCATATTTTCATATGGGAATATTGTTTTCAACCTTTTGTTAGTATAAATACTTTATTAGATGACGTTGATGAAGTCAAAACCAATACAAACTTTTGGTAGTAAAATTACATAAAGACAAATATCATAGTTTCTTCTAATGCGAAAAAAATCGTCATATATGTATAAATTAAATATGTAATGTGTTTAAAAAACAACATCATTATTACTATATTCTGGTTTGAAGGATGTTGTACCTAGTGAAATTACTGGGGTAACGAGCCTTAATATCCTACGTCTCAGAGTGACGAGCGCATTGTAGTGCAGTGTATACCATCTTAACTAGCGCCGCGTTGTTATGGGCGGGCGTATCACTTACCATCAGGTGAACGACCTACTCGTAGTAAAGTAAAGTATTTTACCTGTATTTTAAGTAGAAGACATATTGTGAACGAACATAATATATCTACATGATAATGAAAAAAAAAGGAAAAACAATATATTTCTTAATAGAAACCTAGTTGTGAACAAACATATATATGTGAGATTTTCTTTGTTCGCCAATCACGTGAAAACTAGTGAAGGTATCTACACGGGAACATGAGCATTCGCCGCGGAATGATTTGTATATGGTTATAGGATATTTATTTTCTGAAGTTCATAGATCCTTCATTGTTTTATGCCTAATTAACTTTTATATTTCACTTTCTATTATTTACGCGGTAGGTATGGTAACGGTTGCTATAGAAAGTCATTTGCGGTTGCGGTTGCTCTCAATAAATATTTCAGACAAATTTCAAGTCTAATTCTGTATTACGGACAGCAAAGCGGACGGGGAACAGCTAGTATATATATATGACGACTTAGGGTTTTATAAACTATTGCTACTTAATAAAGGAGTCTTGAATTTTAATTTAATATGTATTTTCAGCTCGCAGGTGTATTAAACAATCGGAAATTTTGAATTTTTTTTTAATAAAGAATTCATCGTGCCGATTGTTTGTGCATCCTGTTACATCTAACTGAGCCAAATTGTTCTATAACTAGCAATCTAATTGTACAAATAGTAGTTAAAGATAAATGAAGACATTGAAATTGACTTTGGCTCTTAATCGATGTAATGGTATCGTTTTGTTTTTTTTTTTTATTTAGAAAACGATGGTTTATTTTCCAACAAAAAAAAACTTATATTGATATCGCTTAACTGTCAAGTGAATCGATTTACTACTATCGGAAACATTAGCTTTTATGTGAAGAAACCGTACTTAATTATTTATTTTTTTGTTATTCGTGATGGACCACCTTTAGTGCGATTCACTTGTCGGTTCCGTACGTACGCTACGTACTCTGTATGACTTCTGTTACTCCACTTCTATCTTACGTTTTATCTCTCCACAGGTTTATAACACAAAACCGGACTCTAGCGGTCAACAAAATGTAACTACTCATGAATTTGATTCATTGCTCGGCTGAATCACTTGTCAGTTTTATTATCACTTCCGGTCTCCATCGTAATGTCTCACGCCAAGACCTGGATTCATGGATTGCGAGGCGTAGAGTCGGACGGTCACGGCGACACTCGCTTGAATAGTGCTTGGAATTTAGAGTTCAAAATTTCAAAGCTATGCATGATTTAACAACCCATCTAGATTTATTAGATCTATCATTACAATTTTGGATTATAGCATCACAGTATACATTCACACTCTCTTCACACATACTCGACACTCGATTGTTGCCAATTTATAAATTTTGTTTATTAGCAAATCTCCATAATTTCAAAACTTTAGTATCCACTTCCTAAATCTTGTAATATTGTATTGTGTCGTATAAAGTGAGTGTGATTGTTAAGTGTTGTTATGTTATATTATTATTATACTTGTGATAATCGGATAAAATAATGCATAGTTTAAATTTTGACATCGATTCTCAGTGAGCGAGTGTCGGGTATTACAAGTTCTATACTTTTCATTCTGGGCCTCACGAAATTTCCTTCGGTTATTTGGACATTGACAGGGTTCTTTGGTGTTTCGTCTACAATGAAAAGTGTTGCCATATTCTTATCCCCTCCTCCACTCGGACAGTTCACTACACTCAATAATTAATAAACCCTTTACACGACATTTCACACCACTTCACAGTTATTTGAAGGCTTTCGTAGATTGCTATTGAGTTAACGCTCTACGCATTCACTATTTATATATAACGTTAATATAATATTAAGGTATATACACTATTTAATTAATTTTTTTTCATAAATTACTTTAACACTTAGATAATAAAATGAAACTTTAACTTATATAGTTCACATTTTCAGTTTTATAATTTGTTTCATCCTGTGTAAGCAACTTCACAGCTTTTTAGTTACGACAATAGTTTAGATCGTGTTATGTAGATAGTTTGTGTGAGCATGCACGGCGTGATGTGGAAATATTGATGAGATATATACACTACAATAAATATTCTCCTATATTATTTAGACATTTTGATACTCATAAATATTTCCTGCGTTACATCACAATAACGGTAATGTATATTTATTATGTTATCTCTACTAGATAAATATTAATATGACTATTGATTTATTATGTTATCTTGAAAGAAAATTTCAAATAATACAATTTGTAAGTTAATCATCTGTTGAAGAACTAAACCAACAAAATCGATATTAATATAAACTATATTCATTAGTCCTTCTGTATCCTCTATCAGGCTTTCGCGTGGTTCTCCGAGTTACTGGTGGAACACGCTGAGATCTTCTGGGCTCTATTCGGCGTCGACATGGACCGCGTGCTCGCTGAACAGCCACCGGATACATGGGACTCATTCCCATTGTTCCAGATCTTGAACGATTACTTAAGGACTGACGGTATGGGCTTATAACTATTATGTATTGATTTAGTATCAACCGTCTCGGAGATGGGATACAATATCCTCACTCTACTTCCGCCGTATCGCAAAAAAGGTAATAACTATCTAAAGGTCACTCCAAGAGAGAGGCGATAGCTTTTTATGGCCTTTAACAACATACTTCATACTAAGAGAAATGAATGAGGCAATCATTCTTATATAGGAAGGTCTGGTTTGGTGTTGTGTGATGATGTACGGATTTTCAGTTGTGGACGTCTTTAGTCTGATTAATATTAGTTCTTACTACGAGTAAAACTCCTACTTAATTAGAGCTTATTATTGGTTTATTGATGGCTACAAGTGAAATTATATCATTCCCATTTCCACCATTTTTACCATTAGAAACATAGATCCTAAATTTTTTACGTGTAATAAACTAAAGTCTGTTTGCGATCAAATATATCATTAAACTCTAAACTATGCAATACTAATTTTTTGTGTATCAGAGAACCTCAAAGGTGGCAGATTCCACGAACACCTACGCGACACATTCGCGCCATTGGTAGTCCGCTACGTGGACCTGATGGAATCTTCCATCGCGCAGTCGCTGCACAAGGGTTTCGAGAAAGAACGGTGGGAGATCAAAGGGTTAGTGTACAGTATCTGGTGTTTATGTCGACTATAAATACCAAGTTTTTTACAGCAAATATAAATCAAAATCGGTAAAGCTTATTTGGTGATTCAAAGAATCATGAAAAACGTATAAAATCAATCTGCTTCATGATCCTTTCAGTAATGGTTGCTCCACCAGCGAGGAGTTGTTCTGGAAACTGGACGCGCTACAGTGCTTCATTCGGGATCTGCACTGGCCAGAGCCAGAGTTCCGATCGCACCTGGAGCAACGACTGAAACTGATGGCGTCCGACATGATGGAGACATGCATACAGAGGACGGAGGCTTCTTTTCAGGTGTGTTCCTCATTCTATTTTATACAAAGATCTAGATATCGATTGGAATACTGTTTATTTGGCTGTACTACATTAACGAGATAGAAATGTAAGATTAATTTAAAAAATATGAACAACCGGAAGCTATATATATAACAATAAGTAAGTCTATATAACAAACGTATCGAGTCTCCAGACTTTGTAAGGTCATATTAAGACCACAGGTTTATTCTCTTAAAGGTATGACCACGGGGAACACAGAAATATTGTTATGGTCAAAAATGAACGTTATCAGGTAGCTATATAGATAGATATCCGGTTCGATAAAACCCTACCACGATCCAAATTATCTATCTGTATCCGGTATTCAAGAAAAGACTTCTGTTTTACAAGGCAAACGGTTAGACGCTTTAAGGAGTTGAATGTGTGTACAAATATTATTGTAGTTCCTGAATTATTCGTATCCTGCACGAAGGACGTTAAGTTAGCTTGTATTATCAAGTATCTTTCTAAAATATAACATATTGTATTTTAACTACGCATTACGATTATTACACTAGAAGCTTCTAATCGCAGAAGCCATGACAGTATGCTTTGCTTATAGAGATGGTATGCTGAAATGAAGACTTAAATTTTCTTTCTACTTGCTGTATATTAAAAAATATATATTTTCTGGAATACATGGTAACTGTACTTAACAGTTAAGCAATTTGAGTAAAGAGTAATACAATTACAGGGATTAATATATATATAACTTTTATTGTAAGTATTAATCTGTTAGGTTAAGTAGTAATAGTGAATGATGAATTATAATGTGGCCACCAGTCATGGCTGAAGAAGAGCGTCACGTTCATGTCTACGGACTACATTCTGCCGGCGGAGACGTGCGCCATGGTCAACGTGGCGCTGGACGCAAAGAACCAGGCGCTGAAGCTGTGCGCGGTGGAGGGCGTCGATATTGTGAGTATCGTACATGATGCACGCGATAACGAACTATTGCTATAGACGGAGGTTAAAAAAATATACCAATTCGGTAGAAAAAAAATACCACTTCGGTAGGATTTCAAAATTTTTTTTTGTTGTGTGGGAATCCTATCATCATTATCAGCCGATAGATGTCCAGTACTGGACATAAGCCTTCCCCAAGGATCTCGACATCGAACGGTCATGCGTAGCTTGAATACTATATATGATACCAATCCCCTTCGGGCCATCAGATAAATTATACCATAACCGATTAAAACCCCGAAGTGGCCCTTTCACTGCCTTTGACCAGAACTACGTGAACTCAAATCAAAAGAAGATATTTTTTATACAGATCTAAAATGAAACCTTTTTTTTTTATTTTAATAATAAATATCAGTTATAACAATCGCAAGCTTCTATCGTCGATGGAAAAAATGCTGATAGAGTTCTAATAGGTGATTTGTTATTACATATGCATGTTATAGTAATGGTGTCTTCGGGCCTGCTCAGGAGTCAGTCTTACCATCAGTTTTGTTATGATTTAGCATAAAAAGCTTCCTGGAAATTTCATCTTTGAATAATAGAAGCTTCTGAAAAGAAATGTCAATGCCATCCACCACGTCAATGAACACCAGGACATATGTCAATCCGCTTTAAGTCAGCACATGTCACACGTCTATTGAAGTCATAACTCATGGGTCATTGTGAAGTTAACAATTTACGTTTCCTCTTCAGTTAGAAATTAACTACAAATAAGGAGTTTATCTGTTTGTCTGTACTCACAAATATAGTAATGCTGTTTATACATTTTTTAAAACGAGCAATTCATTACCAAATGTTGCCATATTTTCAATAATCTTTAATATTCACTGATCCCTTTACTAAAAAAAACTAGGGGGGCGAGAATCAATAAACTCTTTGAAGGCGGTTTAGACTGCCGCATCGGAGTTGAATTTTTTTCTTTGTAAGAAGTTCAAATTCCGGAAAAAATGATAATCTGTTGAGAAAAGATCCGAGGAGTACGGTGGATGTCACAGACATTCTAATAGTGGCTCATCTAAATTAGCAGTTGTTTATTGTGCAGTGTGTGGTAGCGCGATTGACCAATCTCGGATGTTTAGCAGCTAATTCTTCTTTCATGGTCTGCAGTTGCTGACAATGGATATCTGCCGTAATCGTTTGGCCAGATTTTAGAAAGCTGTAGAGATCGACACCGGCTCTAGTCCACCAAACACACACAAGTAACTTTTTCTTAGTGAATTTTCGTTTAGAGCAGGATTTGGCTGGGTCTCCAGGGTTCAGCCATTGCGACGAGCGCTTCCGATTATCGTACAATATCCACTTTTTATCACAAGTAATGATTCGATTTAAAATCCCTTCATCATTATGTCGGCTGAGCAAAGTAACACTGCAGCAGCAGTCAACGCGTGTGTTCGAAAGTTCAATTCACTCAATTCATAAGTTACCTATCGTTCAAGTTATTTTACTTTACCGATTTGCTTCAAGTGGATTAATACACTTTTATCACTTACCCCGAAGTCTACAGCTATCTCTAAGTGCTTTGTGATGGATCCGCTTTCACAATAGCCTTTAATTCTACATTTTCCACTTTGGTCTCCGCCGCCCACGGGGTTGGTTCTGAAAATCTAAATTTCCAGAACAAAAACGTTGAAACCAAAAACGTACCATGCTGTCTTTTGCGACACCAGCGCTGTATACATCATTACTCCTTCGAGCTGTTTCTGCTGCACTAGTACTGATGCCACGGTAGAACTCGTACTCGTAAATATACCTATATTTTATGTTTTCCATTGTGCGGTAATAAGCGACGGCAAAGAAAAATATAATGAGAAAAAACAAATGAATGACTGTTTTTAAAACTCAAATGTATCAGCTAAATAAATTTATAAATTTGAATTTGGAATTCTTAACTAAAGAGGTGATATTTCAGATCAAAGTGGTCATTACGACAAAACGCTAATTTTATATGTAAAGACCTAATAATAACTAATTTTCTTAGATTGTATTAACTTTTTTTCTTGTACATTTTTTTGTGAAAAATTTTTTTTCTGTTTTTTTTTTAATTATTTTGATGATTTTCTTTATTTTTTAATTTATTTTTATTTGATGCATGCTTTCGTTGTTACATATTTAATTTTCAAGGCCATGGACCCTTCGCTCGCTGTAAGTATAGTGAAAAATTATTTTTCTCATATTAAGCTACACTGCATCATTTTCAATTATTGAAAGATATAAACAAAGATATATAATTATAAATAAGAGTATTTCATATTAATATAATATATTAGTCACGGGGCAATATACAATAAAATGATAAATTATTGTTTAAGTAATGGATCTAAATTATTTTAGTACATCTTTTATTTTATCGGATTTTGAGCACTATGTTATAATAAGTAGAAAATACTGTTCTATATAACTTAGGTAACACTTCATATCAAAATTTACTTCAATTACAAAATGTTAATGTTATTAATAAGTAGTACTTAGTACACTGGTGGTAGGTTTCTGTTACCGAACACTGTCTAAGCACCACCGCAGCTCTTATTTCTACCGCCAAATAGTTGTGTTCAAAGATTATGGTGGTATAGGTTTGAAGGGCGTTGTAGCTAAGTAAGTTATTGAGGTGAAAATATTTAACTTGTTTTCTCAAGGCGAGAATGTGGTGTTGTGTACGTCCTTATCAACGCCCCGTGTCTTTGGACAGCAGTTTTACTTATCATCGAGCGTCGGTCGAATAAAAGAAATATACTATTACAACCTCATCTTGTATATCACAACGTACAGGCGTAGTATATAATATCGATTCCTTCCAGTACCAGTACCACGCAAAAATGGATGCACAGATCGAGACATGCCTCCTCGCGATGTCCACCGGAATGACCACGCGCCTCTCAGCGGTGCTCGAAGCCACCCTAGCCAAAATCGCTAGGTTCGATGAGGGAAGGTGAGAATCAAGAGTTCCTTATTCTATTTGTATACTCTAAATGTGTAAGCCTTTGTCACCGTCTGTGACAAGGGTCGACAACTTATTTTGACCACAGATAAAAATTAACAAGAACGTTATAATTGAGAAAAGAGGTTATTGGTTCAGAGATATTATACTTATAATTTTTTATATATATATATACTTATAAGAAACAAGATAAGATTGCTAGACTTAAGCGGCAGTGAGCAGGGCACATTGCTTGAAGCACCGACGACCGATGGTGCAGTAAGGTCCTCGAGTGGCGCCCGCGTACCGGTAGACGTAGTGTTGGGAGCGCTCCCACAAGGTGAACCGACGATCTGGTGAGAATCGCGGGAATCCACTGGATGCGAGCAACGCATGACCGATGCATGTGGAGATCTTTGGTGGAAGCCTATGTCCACCATTGGACGTTTATCGGCTGATGATGATGTTGATATAGAAACCTTTATTTTGTCAAATACAGTTTACTTACGTCACTTGAATGGGTCACTCAGTGATTCAATTGTCATCGGATCTACGGTAGCAACGTGATACTGTGTGAACATCCTAACTTCATTGTAGTTAGCAAACATATCATCATCAATTCAATATTTCGCTCTTGTCACTTAATTACCTTCTGATGTTATTCGTGTGAGTACACTTAACGTATGTCTCAAAGCTATTAGCACCATATGGTGCAGTGTAAATATTGTAATTAGTGCCTCATTTTAACTAATCATCAGACAAACGTTCCTTACGTCTGGTTACTTAATTATACAATAAATAGTTATAATAAAGCTTATAAAAAAATTTTACAGTTTGATTGGATCCATCCTGACCATTGCCAACGTATCCGGTTCCGGTAAAGACATTGGCCAGGGCTACGTAAACTTCATGAGGAACTCTATGGATCAAATCAGATCGAAGGTACACACGCGTTGAAGAACATTATTTGCGGTATCCTAATGCTTATAAATTCGATCTTTTTTTTCTTTTCTCTTATTAACTATTCTAGATTATATTTAGTTTATATGTTTTGTTTTATAGTATTATAGGAGTGCACTAAGTTCATTGTCACTGATCAAATCTCCCAACAACAGGCCTACTGGAAGAAATTCCATATTGGAATAAGTAATGCCTTAGCACTTATTTTTATGTATGTTATATTTTCATTATAATTTCTGCTATTTATTTATAAATAACAGAAATAATATTTTATATAAAACTTGAAGTTGTCCTCTGCTCTCCTCTCCCCTCTGAGGCGCCTTGCCAACCTCCGTCGCAGGAAATCTAGTCTCCTGTACCTCCGGGCATTAGGTACCGTAGTTTCTGGGGGATTTTAGCCATTTCCCATAATGTTAACCCATCGCGGGTAGGTTGTAGTCAGAGCTTCGTTTGTTGATAAGCAGGATGCATCACGTGCAGGTGAAGTTAGTTTTGGTCTCGTCAGTTGCTATGCGGGGTCCCTTACACCCCTGATATGTCCGATTCTATACAAAATAAGCAAATTAATAAACAAATATACGTCTCTGCACCAGGTTACAGACGAGCTGTGGATACTGCAGCTGTTCGAACAGTGGTACGGTATCCAGGTGGAACTGGTGAGCACTTGGCTCGGCCAGAGGCCCGCACTGCACCCGCAGCAGGTCGCCTGCCTCTCCATCATCCTCAAGGTCATTAATATACAACTCTTTAAGACCTTTAAACCAACGAACAATTTACTTACTTTACTTATTTAATGATCTTCAATATATAGATAGTTATAAATCGTAGATATGTTGTTATTGTGGAGAACTATGCTCATGTACCAATGGACAGTGACCATAAACGGCAGCAAAATTTTCTTAATTCCACATGGTGTTGTATGATAGACACACACAACATTTCTTTTTGATATACAGAACACAGTAATGCTGATGATAGCAGATTTACCATTTGAGAGTGTCAGCCAGTCGGAAGTTTACAATATATAATAAAAGAGTCTACTAGAAACCCTGGAAACCATCGTTAAAACATGAGCATATCCATCATTGTGGCAGACAAAATTCTACACAACTATAGTATAATTGTTGTACATGTGGTAAATTTTAACAACATGTTTTACCATTAACAGAAAATGTACAGCGACTTCGAGCTGCAGGGTGTGATAGATGACAAGCTCAATTCCAAAGAGTACCAGAGTTTGGCGGCCAGGATGCACACCGAGGAGACCACGTGCAGCCTGCTGTTGGCGCAGCAGGACGCTGGGTGAGTCAGTAGCGAAGCGGCAACACAAACATAACGTCCACCTAATGGTAAATAACCCGCAACTATGGAGCGATGGTTAGAATCTATACACAACACCACATTCAGAGATCTAATTAAAGCAAGTAAATTGTAATGGTTTTCAGAGGTGGCGACGACGGCGGTTCGGAAGAGGGCTCCAGGAGTGGGAAGTCCAAGCTGGAATCTCTAACTGAAGACGCTAAGCTTGGTAACGTCACGGCCGTCGTCGGGAAGGTAGGTATTTTTAAGTCTGTTATCATTATTTGTGTTGTAATGTTTAAACCTATTGATGCCCACTGCTGAACATCGTATTAAAACCAAAAAAAAATTTAATTCGTTATTTATTTTTATACTTTTATTTTTTGTCTCTGTTAAGAATCGAACCAGGGTCTTCCCATGCTAAAAGGTAAGCGATTGATCGCCGCGTGGTGGTTAGACTAATTTTTTTTAAATGTATATTAAATATATATATATATATATAAATATATATATATATATATAGGAGATATCCATAGATACAATTACAATAATCTATAGATACAATACTCAACATCTCCAAAACTATTGGACGTAAACATTCCTAATACGGTAAAGCATTCATCTGCCATTTAGAGGTCAGCTAATAATGATTTTTACAAAATTCCTTCCCCAAAGTGAGTAGTAGGGGTGGTACAGCCAGCCAAGATGGCGAGGAACAGCTGGTATAATATCATATATTAATCTATACATGGTGTATTTAATTTTTTAAGGTTGGCAACATGTTCGGCCGTGGCATTGGGGAGCTCTCAACCAAACTCGGCGGCGCTTCCTCTTGGTTTTAGCGCCCAGCTAATATTTTTTTTTTTTATGTATGTCCATAATCATCATTCACACTTGACGCAACGGGATGTGATCTCGAAAGCGTCGTTCATCATCTTTTATCCTTTTAATTCTAAATCAATGTAGTTGTAAAAGTTGGTGATGCTTAGCGCGGTACTGTTGGTAAATATTAACTTCTACTTAACAATGTGCCTCTTTACATAGAGTACTGTGTAACAATATATTCATCGTAAAAAGTCCTCTGACAATACAATCATTATAAGCAAGTCGCCAATATGTAGCCTTAAATCAATAAACAAAATACTTTTTTTTTTTTGGATAAACTCGAATTTTAAATCTTCTGCCACAACAGCATCGCAGTGTTCCGACTGCATATATAAGAGCCGGAGTATTCTAAACGACCATGCTTTACTAAGTCCCTATTATTGTTCCTTACCACCATTTAAAATTGAAAAGAAATAATAATTTAAAAAATAACCGTCAAAATAAAATGGCGTCAAAACAATGTAATCAGATATAATGTAAGTGGCAAACGCATAGCTTAGTTAAAATTTAGTATTTAAATATGTCTAGATTTTATTTTCTAATAAAGCTTGTACAGTTAGATTTCACCATTGGTTTATCGGAGCAAATAATGTGTTTTAGGTGTGAATAATAAGCGTAGTATTTGATAACACGTTCGATTATTGTTGTAAAGGAAATATATAATTGTGAATGGCATATTATATACATAACACGACGCTACAATAAGGAAACATATCGCTTGGCATAATGTAACGTTAAAATATATTTATTGCAGTCGTGTATATGTTGTTTGGGAAAAAATATTTATAATATATACATGGTCAGTAATTAAGTATTGAGTCGAATGGTGAAGAGTATTGGATAGTAAAAATGTTTACAGAAATATTTTTGGCGCTTGTTAAAAAAGTCTTTATAAATTGGTTCCTCCGCTCCTAAATAATTATAATTACTACATTTTGCTATTTACTAAAATCTTAAATTCTTACACTAAAATATTTCCCGTAAGCAAGATTTTTTTGCCTCAAACTTCATTAAATTAGCACATAGTTTTAATAGAGCATTAGTGTCGAAAACTTTTCTATAAGAAATGCAATATTTTTCTAATATCTTATCAACTTAAAATATCATTTTAACTTATTAATAGCTATTTCAAATAAAACTATTATGTATGCATATTTATAAAACAAATATCTTAATCCACTCCACACTGGTCTTGACTGCACGCAGTGTAAAACAAACATGGCGCCATAGAAATGGTGTGTCGCCATGTAATAAAAGCTAATAAAACGGTAATGTTTCGTTTTATAAATATGTATGTATATATTTAATATTAGTCACTGTTTTGCCCTAACATATTATCTATAGTTTGAAAAAGCTCTCTCTAGTTCTAAACTACAATTTTTATTAAATTAGTCAAAATAATACATGCCTATGATAATAATAAAAATCTTACAATTATAGTTATATTTGTTAAAAAAAAAATATTCTTCTACGCTAAAATACCTATAAATTTTGAAACAACTAGAAAATTAACTTTTCTTAGATAAATATTAAAAGTAATCAATGTTACTATCCCTAACGCTATGTTTAGTCCTCACGATGGAATGGCTCGATTATTTTCGGTAATTTCATTTAATAATTTAATTTTTTAAATTTTATTTAAATAGTATTAATGTTCATTTGAAGAGTAAGTAGATTTGGAGGGAAATATAAATTTATACTTCAAATAGTAAAAAAATATATCAAAAATTAATAAATAAACTTTATGCGATTATTGTCTTATCCTTTGTTGATTTAACGAAAACAGATAAATAGTGTAGGTATTTGTTAGTACAGATGAATTTATTGGAGGGATTTCTGTTTCTTATAATTGCCCTTCGCTATTACCTTAGACATTTCACTATTTTCTTCACAATTAACTTAAAACACAATAATTTTCTATGACACGTCTTCTATATTAACCAAAACAATTAAAGATAACATTATTTTCTTCTGTTAAATATGTGTTGCCAAGTTAATAAAAAGGTTTTTAAAAAAACTGTTTAATTTTTACTGTTGTAATTTATTTCATTTATATATATGACTGTAATATTTTCTTCATGTATGGCTTAATTCACTTCGCTGTTTGCTCGGGAGCGTTATTGATGGAAAATGCTAGTAACGTAGTGTGTAAGTACCACATAGTTGACTGAAGTGCCCACGGGCAGACAGACAGTTTACAGAATTATGCCGAGATTTGGGGAAACTCGCGAGGAATATGTGATATGCTTATTAACGCTATAAAGTTACTGTTCAAAAAAAGTAGACGATTGAAAAAATTTATTAACGAAACACCATCGCGAGTTTCCAGTGCTTTGGTATCGAGTGCATTAAGAGTGTAAGAGGAAACAATAAAAAGGTATTTACAATAAAAATGTTTACTGTTCCTTCGCTCTTTTATTTTAATACCTTAACATCTTTCCAACCTTTTCATAACATGTTGTTATCCTAATTAAAATAAGTTGTTTATTATTTTAATTAATCACAGTCTACTTTACAGAGTGTAATTTTTTTTATTTTATTATTTTGTCACTATTTTATTATTATTATTAGACATAGACATAGAGTTTACAAGAGTTATCTAATCTACGTATATAATACATTAATTTATTGACATGTATGATATATAACACAATTTGTTTGCACGCAAATTTTGTTATTGCTACATGCATTAACTACATAAAACATTATTTCATGATATGTGACGGTATATACGGCTTCATAATTTTGAAGGAACACGTAGAAAGAAATAAGAAATAAAAGAAGAATAATAACCAATAAATAACTTTACGTATGACTGATCAGTGCTAATTAGAATTATACAAAATATTAATAAGATTCATGTAACATCACATGTAACGTCAGTTATATGCTGCTTTTTGAAAGATAAGTATTTTAATTACGGGCAACACTTTATAAGCATGCTTTAATAATGAAATTTAAATATCTAAACATTATTTAATTACGAAAAATTTAAAACTCGATATTTTCATGACATTAACAAATTATTATCACTTAAAAAATATACTTATAAAAAAATTTTAATACTTAAATGATATTTCGCTATAAGTGTAAAATTTATTTGTTTAATCTAGCAACACCAACGCACGAAAAAGTTTGACATTCGCTGTAAAGTAGTGTAGATAGTGAACGTGTGTTTAGTTTATATCGAATAATAAATTTTTATGTAGTGATTTAAAGGAGAACTGTAAGTTTTTTTGAATGAAACCCATATTTTTTAACGCAAAACCACACTTTACTAACACTGCCGAATGCTTATTTCAATCTTGCGCTAATTAACTCGATTGTTCGCCGGAAATGCTTGTGATATACGAATGAAAAATAAAAGAAAAAAGTTTTGTATCATCTGATGCATTGCTTGCATTCCGAAGTTGTTACGTCGTCCATATCGTAAGTATGGTCTTTGTACTTTGTTTCTTTTTTTAAAGTGCGAATGTTTTTTATGATACAATATTGTACATTTTATACGACAACAAGCCGGACGAATCGTTCACCTCATGGTGATACACCGGGATTAGCATAATAAACTCTGAACCTCATAGTGCTTGTCCCGTTGATATAAGATGTTAGATCTTATTACTTCAGTAATTTCACTTGCTACAACGCCCTTTAAAACAGAGTACGGTAATAATCGTCGGCTTTGCGGTTGTTTCTAACTAAACGGTCTCCGCAATCAGAGATCTACCACTAGTAAATTTTGCTTCGCGTGAATATTCTTGTTACAAAAATTCCTGCGCGATTTTAGTATCTTAAAATAGCAAAGATGAAACTAGTTGAAAATGACTCAATAGAAATGTGTCAGTGGGTGAGGGTTAGAAAACCTGTATATAGAATATTCTTTTACCTTAGCCTATATATTTGTTTTTGAAAATTATGTAATGTAATTTGGCAGCAATTGTCTATTTTTTTATCTAAAAAGGTAGACATAGTAATTAGTTTTGATCAAAATTCTATTTTGTAATGTGAATCAAATTACAAAATAAATATCTAAAACAAAATTTCTATTCTATATGAAAAATTTTAATTTTTTTCTCCTACAATAAAATTAAATATCACATGTATCATATATCACATATGTATGAGACTGTTGGTTTACTTAGTCTATTTATAATTGTTTATTTAAGTGGATAATTTGGTCTCTTATCAGGTTGAGTTAAGTAGTCCTAGGAGATAAGTTACTGCCCATTAGACTGGTAATTGTAAAATTCCCGGGATACTTTCAAATCTCTGTGATAACACATTTTAAGTAAACTCTTAACTCGGTAATTGACTGCTCTAAAATATGATTTAACTTTTTATTTACTATTATTTTTAGTACTATTAAAACAAGAAATTTCTTCTCTACATTTAATGTTAATATTAGATTTAGTAGTGTACCAATATTTTTTTTAACCAAAGGGTATCAACTTTATGCTTAAGAGATATTGAAGTAAATATGTCTATTAGACTATCTCTCTCTCCGTTATTATTAGTGCATTATTCTCTATACCTTTTCTAATCACATAGAATGATATGAATCCTCTTTCTAACTATATATTAATAAATATTTAAATCTGTTCAAAATTTCATGTTAAACCTTGCTCTATCACACATGATCCAAATGAACAAGACAAAAATTTATTAATGAACTTGTTAAAAGAAAATTATTTAAATAATAATGGATTTCCAATAATATATTTTATTGACTCTCGTTGAGTATTGTAGTTATTTTGTATAATGTAATTCTTCGGTATTTAAATAACTTCCTCCTATTGTCCTGTAGACTGTTTAACTGTGACTATTGTTTGTTTCAATGCTTGTACTATTTCAATAATTTATATTTCACTGAATATTTGTAAAAGAAACAATGGCCTATTTTAAAAACTAAAATGGCATCGAATCAATTTTTTCTTTTATTTTCTTGTTTTATAACAAACGACTCTACTTTTACTAAATTATCATTTTCCAAATGTAAGGTATATTAATAAGGTGATTTTTTCATGTAATTTTATATACATACATAAGAGAATCCCGCCTATGTAGAAATTTATCATGATATCTCTGGAACCATAAGGCCTACGCCATTTAAAGGTCAGCTAAAAACGAATTTCACAAAACGTTACACCCTAAAAGGGTGTGAATGTTAAGGCCGGCAAAGCACGCGGAAACAGCTAGTATATATTATATACTCGATATCCAGAGATACATTGACTCATCACGCGATCTCCGAACTGTTAGGAGCAAACACTCAACATTTGGTAGACATTATTTCTGCCGTTTAGAGGTCAGTTAAGAATTGATTTTACAAAAATGTTCTTCCTTAAAGAGATAGCATATATACAAAGAATAATCCTCTCGCTCTTGACACATACCACCCATTACAGAACTCGTAACGTACAATAAATGTTTACTACCACTCATAAAGTTCAATGACCTCAAACAATATTAATTGTTAATGGCTAATAAGAATTAATATATTTTTTTATACGACGATACGACTAGCCAGTCGTTTATCTGATGGTATGTTGTACGCCCACCTATAATATGGCGCTAGTTAAGATCATTTACACTGCATCACAATGTGCTCATCGCCTTGAAACGTATAATATTGTCACATTACCGTAATAATTTCTTTAGCAGCAACACCCTTCAAACCGAAATACAGTAATGTTTTCACTCTACTGTTTGTCGTCTGCAAGAAAGCTGCGATAGTACCTTGACAGTCACCAGCAACATACACCTACCATCAGCAAAAAAAAAACACCCCAACTTCTACATCTGCCGTCAAACAGCAGTGTGCAAACATTACTGTATTTCGGTTTGAAGGGCGTTAAAACTAGTTAAATTATTGCGGTAAAGAGACTTAGTATTAGGTCCTTACATATGCAATTGGCGTTTTGTACGGAAGGAATATATAGTCAATTTTTGTTTCGTAAAATATATTTAATTAATCTAAGTATGCACCGTTGTTATCTATGCACTTTTGGCATCTCATAGGTAGTTCATTGATCCCTTTACTAAAAAAACAATGGAGACGAGAATCAATAAACTCTGTGAAGAAGGTTTGGACTGCAGCATCGGAATTGAATTTTTTCCTAGTAAGAAGTTGTCCAAATTCCGGAAAAATTGGTAATCTGTTGGGACAAGGTCCGAGGAGTACGGTGGATGTCGCAGACATTCTAATTGTAGCTCATCGAAATTAGAGGTTGTTTGTTGTGCAGTGTGTGGTAGAGCGATTGACCAATCTCGGTTGTTTAGCAGCTAGTTCTTCCTTCATGGTCTGCAGTTGCTGACAATAGATATCTGCCGTAATCGTTTGGCCAGACTTTAGAAAGCTGTAGTGAACGACACCGGCGCTAGTCCACCAAACACTCACAAGTAACTTTTCTGAGTCAATTTTTGTTTAAGGCAGGATTTGGCTGGGTCTCGAGGGTTCAGCCATTGCGACGAGCGCTTCCAATTATCGTACAGTATCCACTTTTCATCACAAGCAATGGTTCGATTTAAAATCCCTTCATTGTTCTGTCGGCTGAGCAAAGTAACACAGCAGCAGCAGTCGACGCGTGTTTGCCAGTTCGATTCACTCAATTCATGAGGTACCCATCGTTCAAGTTATTTTACTTTACCGATTTGCTTCAAGTGGATTAATACAGTTTTGTCACTTACCCGAAGGCTACAGCTATCTCTGAAGTACTTTGTGATAAATCGGCTTTCACAATAGCCTTTAATTCCTCATTTTCCACTTTGGTCCCGGCCAATCCATGGGGTTGGTTCTGAAGGTCGAAATTGCTAGAACGAAAACGTTTAAACCAAAAATGTACCGTGCTTTCTTTTGCGACACCAGCGCAATAGAAGCAAGATATGTATAATGTTGTGTAAACATTCTAACAACAGATTTTTATATAGTTTTAGTTAGATCATTTATCTTACTGTGTGCCGGTTCAAACAGAGTCGAACAAAAAAATGGTGCAAGTTAAGATGATATACACTACACCAGAATGTGGTCGGACCTTTGAGACAAGACGTTAAGTCTAGCAGTTACTTCTTTTTTACTACGATGCGACGAGACGAGCTAACCCGAGCTACCCTGATAGTTAGTGATACGTCCGCCAGCATCATTGCGACGCCAGCCAGTATGTTACACACAGCATGACGTTAAGTCAGTCTCATTACCCTACATAAACTACAGCGCCCTTCAAACCGGAACACGGTAATATTTGCGCAGTACTGTTTGGTTGTCGTCGACCTTGAACAACGAGTACACAATGAATTAGTTTATAGAGAACGATACGAAAACAACATTTGGCAAATAATGAGATGTTTACACAACCAATGTCAATCGCCAATCGTGTCAACCGTCTCTGCTCATACACGTGACGCTTTCGTTGCGCTGCAGTGTAATTAAGAAAGAGTCGTATAATTGATGCACATATAAAAAAAAATCTATGATATTATAGAAAGCTGACTGATGAGAGAAACTTGCGATGATATATGATAATACTATTACCATGCGATGTGATGGCTTTTTTTTTATAATTCCCCTACGTATTTTGGATCCAGGGCTTTTATTTGCTATTACATTTACCATCAGAATTCTCTTTTTTACTATCTTATCTCCCATGCTCTGTTCTCTTACACACTTCTTTTCTCATTCATTCTGCATTCCATTGCATTCTTTCATACCTCTCGCGAGTGAAGACCGTCGTCTCCCGGTACAGTTTCTCTGAAAATAAACCGGAAATACATGAGACGACTGATACGTTAACCTGATGGTAAATTATAGGCTTGGCTATAACAAGTCGCTGCTTAGACATACACATACAACACCATATTGTGCTCGCATGACAGCAGATGTTAAGTCTTATAACCTCGGTAATTTCACCAATAACAAAGCCTTTCAAACCGGAACACAGTGAGATAAATAAAACTATAATAATATGATGTTAGGATATTTACATAACATTATATAATTTTTTTATTCGACGAAGCGATGAGACGAATTTGACGCTCACCTGTGATAGTAAGTTAAGGGCCAGTTCATAACGACGGGATAGTTAGGATCATATATGCATCCCTCGAACACGTTCCCGCCTTGTGGTGGTGGGGCTCAGTAGCCGCGGCCTGGTAACTCTATATGAAGCAAAGAGGAACTTACTCGACAGGCCCTAGAAAGCCGCTCCAGATGAACTCACCTAGGATGAGTACCGGGGGGTTGTGACGGCAGGCTTGTACTACACTTCGCAGTATTATAATCATGGAGAAAGAAGAGTGTTGTATTCCGTTCACCGCTCTCCCAACCCTATGCGACTAAGCAGTGCCGCAACGCTGATGCGGCGGCGGGGATGCCATGGGGGAATAGGAATGTCAATATTGAGTTACGCCGCTCTCCATATCCTTCGCGGCCGTACAACGGTAGGCGGCGGAGCCCAATACCAAATCCGCTGCAGGGAGTCGGGAGAGTTTTCTCTGTTGGCTCCCATGGTCTCTGGGTGATGGATTGAGTGAGATCCGTTGCCCCGGGTAACTATAAGAGGGCTAGATGAAGGCGCGTTATATTAACGAGCGCCTTTACAGAGGCGAAATGTTAGGGTCTCTCCCTTCCTGAGATGGAGTTGCGCTGTGCAGCCGGCGCTGGCTGTGTCGCGAAGGTGTGCGAAAGCGTTCACATGGCCCCGCCATAAAGAGACGACAGTGGAACGGTGTGGGGGTTTTAGTCGGTGCAAGTCGGACATAACCTGTCTTTATCCCCGCGAGGGTAGATATGCGCATTTGCCCTACGTAAAACAAAAAGTAAAAGGATGATATTTTCAAAACAATATTATTATTATATATTAATACTAAAGTATAAATTATTAGTACTTATAAGGATACATAAGAAGATAATTCATAAGGCGTATATTATAATATACTCCTTGAGATATCTTAAATCCCGTTACCCCAGTAATTTCTAGCTACGGCGTCTCCCTAAGCAAAACAGTAATTTTTAGCAAACTACTGTTTGGAGCTACCATACCAACGATGTGGTGCAGTGTATATCATGCCACGAAGAGATGAACGCTCAACTCGCCTCGTCGCTTCGTGAGGTCAATGACCCCATCGACCTCCGCAGTACTCCTCACATTTGTATCTCATCATCTGATAAAAAAAAGAACGTCGTAATCCGATATACCTTGACATTGAATAATAAGGTTAAATTGCGGACAAACAATTGCTTGCGGTTACTTAGCTAACAGTTAAGTTACGTCTTAATAATTATATATTGAAATACGTACACTACCTTACTAATAAACATGAGCATTATTTTTTTATTTTTTTTTTATTTTTTTTTTATTCAACGAAATGACGAAACTAACAGGACGTTCACCAGATGTTGTTAAACCGCCCCATAACAACGTGACGCTAGTTAGGATGATACTCACTGCACCATACTGTGCTCGTCGCTACACACATAAGAGCTTTAAGTTCTTTACCCCTCTTACACTATCTGCAGCGCCCTTCAAACCGGAACACGGTAATGTTTGCACTCTACTCTTTGTCTGCAGAATTAGGAGCTGTGATGGAACAGAGACCTACCACAAGTAAAATATTTAAAGACTCATCAATATCGTGTAAAATATATAATATAGATGAAAAATAATTGTTTATATATAAAAAATACAGACTACACTACCTACACTACACTACATTTATAAGAAATACATGTATTTATAAGAAATATATATATTTAATTAAACATAAATTTTCAACGCAATTTATTGCTATTCTACTGAGTATTTTTTTGTTTATTACAGGAATGGTTTATTTACCGTATTATATATATTTATATTAATAAATATATGCGTATATAAATATTAAAATATAATTCAATAAATTATTTACATTCGCTATTTAAATAAATTATTTTAATTTATACGATTATTAGGGGTGTAGGTTCACTGGTGGTAGATCTTTGTTGCCGGAGATCGTCTAGGTGGGTACTATCGCAGCCTCTATTTCTACCGACAAACAGTACTGTGTTCAGGTTTGAAGGGCGCTGTAGCTAGTGTAATTACTGGGGTAACGAGAATCAACATCTTATGTTACAAGCGACGAGCGCAATGTGGTGCTGTGCAAACCATCTTATCTTAACTAACGCTACATTGTTATGGGTTGGCGTATCACTTACCATCAGGTGAACATACCGCTTGTCCCGTCGCTTCATTGTATAAAAAAAACACTTAACACCAATTTCACGTGATGTTAAGCAAGAAGACCATTGATAGTAAATCGTGCTCACACTAAATACTCCAGCTCGGATATGGACACAGCCGCAACACAACAATGTGTTTTATCTGCATATTTACAATATGAGGGCCTTTACAATAAATGCCGGTTTAGCTACTAAGCTAGCTAGGCAGATTCGAAAAAATCCAACCACCATCCAAACTTCCGGCTCCTGCATGAAAACAGGAATCTCCGTTTTACAAGGCAAACGGTTAACAGCTGGATCAGACAGTGAAAACATTAAACATATATAAAATCACATTAAAGCTATTGATAAAAAGTTAAAAAAAAGTGTCGAATCTTGTTACCGTGGTAATTTCAGTAGCCAACCGCCCTTCAGACTTTAATATAGTTTTGTTCGTTAAGATTTGTTTGCCGGCGGAAACAGTAGCTGCGGTGGTAACCAGATGTCTCCGGAAACAGATTCCTTTATCGCCACTAAAAAGACGGTGACTGTTACCGCCGAGCCACGCGGTCGTCTTCGTTTCTAATTATCAACGCATTCGTCTCCGCGGCGACGGTCTGTTACCTGTAACTGTACAGTTCCGAGTGTAAAATTTAGTTCGCAAAGAGAAAACCGTTATTTATTGTATTCAGAATAAAATCGCTCCATATTTAAATTCGTAAAGTGTGAGTAACGTAACCCAATGATATTTTAACTTATCACTTAACATCACGTGAATGTTTTGCTAGTCTCGTATCCGGAAGTAAAAATAAATATATTTATCATGGGTTACGAAGATGGTTTAGGTGGGTAACCACCACAGCGCCTGTTTCTGCCGCTGAACACTAGTGTGCAGACATTGCTGTGTTCCGGTTTGAAAGGCGCTGTAGATAGCTTAATTACTGGGGTAATGACTCAACATCATGTCTCAAGCGACGACCGCAATGTGGTGCAGTGCATACCATCTTAACGTGCACTACGTTATTATGGGCAGACGTATCACTTACCATCAGGTGACCATTCGGTTCGTCCCGTCGCTTTGAAAATATATGACATATATTGAGGAAATCTTGGGGGGAGACTTATGTCCAGCCGTGGACGTCTATCGGCTGATGATATATATATATATATAATATATCTGTGTATATTTCTATAATTATTAATTGTTTCTCTCACTACTCCAACGATTACAAGATAATGTTATTAAGCATATCCGCCATTAAGTTCATCGGTTGATATGTTATTTATTATATCCGCCATTTTGTTTATCTATTTTTGTTTAGTCTATTTACACAACAAATCTAAATCAATAAAATAATATACTTAAATATCATTAAACAACTGCAACAGGATAGTCGTAAACCAATTATCACATTTTCCTGTTTACGAACATGGTCCCATATTTACCTTATTATTCCTTACAATACTAATTTACACCGTTGTTACTGTAACATGATGATATTTGTATACTGTACGCTAGTATGCGTATTCGCTACCGCCAATTGCAATGAGTGCTTTGTGCAATAAGTCATCATCTGGCAACACTGATTGGGAGTGATGTTCAAAAGAGCATCGTGTAACGGCCCCGCATGAGTCAGCCGCCCGGGGCACGCGCGTGCCAACTGCCAAAACATATTCACCGTTCATACGTAAACATTACTCATTATATGACACCCGTGAAGAATGTATTCAATTACTTGTATAATTATCATCATCATCACATTAGCCGATAGACGTCCACTGCACGACATACGCCTCTCCCAAAGAACTCCGCGTTTACCACCAATGCCCAATGCGGGTTCGTGAGAGCCAGAGGTTTGTTCATTAGCAGGGTGCACCAATAGCAGGTGACGTTAGTTTGGGTCCTGTGAGTTGTTATGCATATTGGGACCCCTTAATACTTATATATTTATAGGCCGTACCACCCCCACAACTCCCTTCGATAAGTAGTTTTGTTATATACTAATGTGGCCTATACTCGGCAAAAGGAATATTTCTACAAAATTACAAGTCTGTTATGATTCCAGAGGTATCGTGATCTCTACATAAACGAAATATATAGGACATATCCAGGGATGAACTGTGTCATCCTTTTTTTTTTGTTTTGGATTAAAATCTTCGAAAGATACTCTGCTTCTGGAGGGAAGTTTTACTTACTGAAACCCCTTTGATGGTCTGCATCAGGGCATTCAAACGGGCATCAGGATCTCTTATAGAACGCACCGGTACTCCTGTACACTCAATGTTAACACGTGTCTGAGAAAGAGCTAAACACTCCAAAGCACCATCGCTGAGCCATACGCTGTTCCACGCAAGTTCCCTTATTGAGCGATAAGCCTCCCCCCACTTTCAAGGCCCGCGAAAGTCCTAGACCCTTTTAATCGCCTTCTATGATATGACAGGACTTACTTATTCTTACTAGCCCGAGATTACAAGACGGATAACAGCTAGTACTTATCTATATATATATATAGTCCATTAGTAAATATATATATATACACCATCTCTACCTAGTTAGGTCTCTGTTGATGCCTTCTGCTGCCATCAAACAGTGCTTTGTCAACAACTATATCCCAGCTTGAAGAGCAATGTAGCTAATGATACTGGAGTGAGGAGATCTAACATTGTTATAATGCGGCGAGCATAGTACAGTGTACTGTATATCATCTTTTTTGTTTCCGTGGGGAAATCTTATCATCATCATCATTTGATACCCTTCTGCTGTCGGGGCAACAGAAGAGCTATGCTGGACTCTTACCAGAACCACTCATAACCGTGGTTCCGACAGCGAGAGGCTCTGATAAGTCCACATCTCGGGGTAGAGCTACTGCTGTCCACTCCCTATAAAAATGTTAGTGGAAGTACCGCACCAACCACCTCGAGGCCTTTCATATTTGGTGACAGATTACTCTCGAATCCGGCCACCATGGCCTTTGCTATAGGGGTTGGAAGGCGTGAAACATCCTCCTTCTACGCCCCGGTCTCAGCCTGCAGATTGAGAGATGGTTGCTTATTTCTCACTGCCTCTCAGCAGCCTCTTTCTGCAGCATTACCTCTTCCAGTGTATATCTATATATATATAATTAGCGCCATTCTGTAA
The DNA here is from genome assembly GCA_029034505.1 of Ornithoptera priamus. Taxonomy (NCBI): domain Eukaryota; kingdom Metazoa; phylum Arthropoda; class Insecta; order Lepidoptera; family Papilionidae; genus Ornithoptera; species Ornithoptera priamus. The sequence continues at coordinate 2,602,425 of JARDWD010000500.1, read as the reverse complement.
TAGACAGGCACATTGTTTATCTTCAGATGAATATCTAGTTGCATTATCTAAAAAAAATCTCACATATAGTTTTATTGAAGTAATTTAAGAAATAAATCTTTTGTGGTGGTCCTATGTAGTGTTGGCAGCATTATGCTGAACAATATTATCCTTATTCACATAAAATTATGGTTGGTAATGGGTTCTTTTATATCCTTCTGGGTGGTAAGGCGGCAAAGTATATTGGATAACAAAGCTGTGAACATTGTTTTGTTTAAATATTACTCACGCGCTGGATGCATTATCATTTGTTGGGACCTTTTGTGTTTAATATGACACTAGACATGCCCCTCGGATTTTTTTACTTCTTCCAAACTTTTTATTGATCATATCGATCGTGCTGGAAAATTGTTTATTTACATACTTAAAACTTTATTTACATAAACAAAAAAAGAAACTAAAAGACGAACTTAATGCCGAACGAAATTACCTCTCAAAGTTGAATAGAGAAAAAAGTAAGGTTAGGGTTAAGGAATATAACTTATATTATCATTATAGTGTCCATATGCTGTGAGTCTATATATTAACAAAATCGACGGAAACGGAAATGTATGTAAGGGAGATGTATGTAGCACACAGTAATGTTTGCACGCGGTAATAAAGGACGTAAAAGCAAACCCTTAACATTCTTCGCCAAAAAGGTACACCTGATCATTTCAACCTATTGGTATCCACGGTTAAAAATAAGCTCCATTATAGATAATCACCATGCTTGCCAAGAATGGTATGTTGGTAAAGGTCAATTAAAAAACTGCTGCTCATTTCCTGGAGTGGTGTATTCCTAATCGCCTTTTACAATACTCTGAATATAGAGTGATTGATTTATATTCTAACCTATCTCGTTTACGTGTAGAAGTAACCTATTATATGGAGATTGTTGTCAGAGATCTTTGCATCATCATCAACAGCCATTAACGTCTCCCACGGCTGAGTATAATCCCAAACACCACATTGATCAGACATGATATTGGTATAAATAGTTGTTAATATACACATGTATCTTTTCCGCGAATTGTTTGTAATACATCGTTGGTAGAGTTGACACCATCAGCATTTTTGTAGCACCGGCCACCTGATACTGATGTCCGTTTTAGTTGCTGACTGATGGGAATTTATATTAGTATTAGTATAGGTTATTTGGGAGAGGTATATGTCTAATAGTCGACTGCTGCGAATTGATGATCGTATACATGTTCTCATTATCAGTCGTTCAAGATATAAGACTTTAAAAAGTGAAGAGTATATACACATATATCCTACATATATATATTTCCTTATTTTTACCTCGTGGATTTTTGATCAAGTGATAAGAAAATCAGTAACATAGTTCTGTGTTATTCATATTGCCTATTAAATCACTATATATTTTTTTACTAAAAAAAACTTATACAAAACAGTTTTGTTACTAGTTCTTAATGTGGACTAATAAAATCCGTATCATTAAGACCGGATATTTAATTACCGTTACACCCGCAGTTATAAACTGAATTAATTCCAAGATTACTAAAAAAAAAACAAGCAATGATTATTCATGTAAAATTATAACAAATTTAAATGTTAGTAACTATAAGTATAATTTTCTTTATTTTTTTATTATGTTAAGAAAATTATTAACTAGTTGTTCTCTGCTTTCTTCGCTGGCCGTAACGCTTCCGCAACCGACTTTAGGGAAAGAATTTTGTAAAATCCATTCTTACCTGACCTCTAAATGGTAGAAACAATATCTCTACCAAATTTTGAGTGTTTACGTCTCATAATTTCGGAGATGTCATGATGAGTCCTTAAATCTCTGGATATCTCCTATATTTATATATCTTCTTCTTAAAGTCTTTCCAATTAGTGAAAGTTGGCGATCAGCGTGGTGTAGACCTTCCCGTCTCTGGTTCGGAGGAACAATTCGGACGTCTCAGATATGCCAGTCCATTCCCTGATATCCCTCAACCATGCCTCTTTCCACCTTTCGTTTTCCAGAAACTTTATAATCAGCTGCAGAACATCATATCGCTGATGACGCAGTACATGACCGAGGTAGAAGATTTTACGTATATGTCTATATATATAGATAAATACGATGTACTGTTTTCATAAAAAAAAGCAATCCAGAATAATTTCCTCGATTTAAAAATACACGCACTCCCGGGAAACCTTATTTCTTGGCAACACCGAATGTCATAACTCTCTTCTATAATTAACCAATCGGATTGCGGCTGCGCCGGCGCATCGTTGCAGGTGCGATGTATTGCCACTAGCTAAAATGTACCCCGAATTTCGGGTGTTGAACCCGACTTCTGATTATGTCTGCGGGTTAGTTTATATCCCGTCGTGCGGCAATCTGCCAAATCTGTTCAGGTGCGATATCAATTAGCGAATTCCATTCCGGCAGAGTTTATATGATATATGTTTCGATCTGATCTCTATGATATGTTCTAATTTTATAATATTAAATTATGCGGTCACCGGAAAAGTATTTTGGTCACTAAGGAGTTACATAGTCAATGGTAATGTAAAGGTCTTAGTACGTAACCATTGTAGCGCCTCATAAGGGCAGGGTTTTCACTCAGGATACTGTCTAAATAGGTACTACCGCAGGTACTATTTCTGCTACCAAACAGTAGTGTGGAAACATTTATATGTTGAGGTTTGAAGGGCGTTGTAACTAGTAAAATTTTTGGAGTAACAAGATGTACCACCATCTTACATCCCAAGGCGACGAGCACAATATGGTACAGTGTATCATCCTAATTAGCACCACGTAATGAGTAGGTGTATAACTTATCATCAAAACATGCCAATCACTAGTCCCATTCCAGGATCGCAGGTTTAGAAGTTTGGTTGATGTTAAGATTATTTCTAGTCCGTCCAGCTAGCTACCACCATTTAGATCTGCTGCCATAACAGCATCACTAGATTTCGACTGTCAAAATATAACAGTTAAAATGTTCCAGGCGAGTCCGCTTCATGGTTTTCTGACCTCATTGTCAATTAAAACCAGGTAAATTTAAGGTCAAGGTAGATACAAAATACATATCTGTAGAAGATATCAAAGACCATAAGTGACTATATTTATGCGCTCTTTTATGGTTTCATCGATGTAAAACCTCCATAAGCCGTTAAAATCCAACCCGGCGTCAGCATACCATGCCCTTGGAATTCTTGTATGTGTCGATTTTTTTTCAATGGTATTGTTAAGAAAACCCATATCCTAAGCCCGCCGCTTACCATCAGGTGGGATCGTAGTCAAGCGCTAGTCTATACAATAAGTATATATATATATATATATATATATATGTATTTCATCAAATTTACTTGATAACAGATTCTGTTCTAAAATATGTAAGTGATAAAAACTTAAGTTTTTTATATAAAGTTAACTTAAATATCGTGCGTCTCCAATGACTGAAATTTTGTTTGGTATCTATATCTTATAACATATACTTAATACTTTATCTATTTAATGGTATGTTAAAAGTGGGTCGGATTTCTCATTCATCTTCCAAAAGCCTTGAATCACTCTTGTTTTTTTTTATTAGACGATTCGAAATAGTCTTTCGCCTGATGGTAAGTTACCTATAAAAAACGCTGCTAGTTAGAACTGTATACACAGTACCACAATATGCCTGTCGCTATGAGATATTAAGGTTCGGTAGCCTGGTAATTCTACTACAGCAATAGGAGACACAGAAAAAGAAGCTGTGGTTGTACCTATCTAGATGGTCTCTGGAGAGACCTACTACCAGTAAACTACGGTTACTTCTAGGCTACTTGTAGTTATTGCATCATTATCAATACCTACATTTAATCGACTACATTTTATGTACAACAAGATACAAGCACCTTACTTCTTTCCAACATCTGTGTCAGTTATTTGTGCACTGTTGCCAACCTGTCAATCTTAACAAAGTGTTACGCTCTTCCTGTGTGTCAATCAGAGACTTGTTTTATGCACTTTCCTTTAAATGATGAATTAAATAATTTCTGGTACTGCAAGCATTAGGACAGCTTTCTAGTTTGGGTATTTACTTTTTTATTTGAATGATTCGGCCTCATAAAAAGGATACCAATCAGACATGGATCAGTAGAGTGCTACGTTCGCAGTATCTATGGGAGAGCAAATGAGGAGTTCTGTAGAACTAAGGTTATTAATATAGCTCTTAGGTATGCTAGACTTATATAGTAATAGGCAGGCCATTAATACAAGGTACATTGATTCAAATACAGTGCAGGACCCTTTCGGGAGTTCTTTTGAATAAGATTCATGTCAATGGATATATCATTCCGTATAAGAATGATGATGTAGCAGTTAATGCTATCGCGTATCTATCTGTTCTCTTTTTTTATTGACGTAGGAGAAATGCCTGCGCATACCCCTCCTCGCGAGGGCAAGGACGGGTTATGTCAGACTTGCGCCGACTAAAACCCCTACGATGTTCCAACTCGTCGCCTGATGGCGGGGTTACGGGAATGCTTACGCACCATCCGCGACCCCGCCGGTATACCTGTTCTCGTGGACAGGCTAAAACAGCTGATTTGAAACGTACATATAAAAAACTATCACGCGTTCTCTAGTTATACATATATAAGAATTTCTGTTTTGTCGTCAATGATTAATTTTAATTTAGTATCATCCTTAGGGACTCTTTCGTTAGATAACAAAATAGGTGTAGAAAGTAAAAAAATACATTTTGGCAAAGTACCATCAACTTAGATGAGAAAACGTCTATTTTCATGAATTCCTAAATATATATACATATGTACGTGATCGTATATATACTTCGCGTCACATATAATTTATAGGTGTGAAGCGTCCGCGCGCCTGCGCAACGAGATATGGAGGAATTCCACTGACTTGGACACTCCCACGCTATTTATATATATTACTAAACAAATGCGTTTACACGTTATTTTTTTCGTTTGCGCTGAATCTATATATCTATTTGCACAGCTTGTTATAATATAGCAGCAATTTTTTTCTTATATATATAGCAAAGCGACTCTGGAGATAAACCTATAACTTTTCTTCCTCAACCCTCGACAGCTATCATTATTATTTTATATATATGTTAATAAATATTAACCTTTAACAGTATATGTATTCATCATATTTGAATGCAGCATCATATTTATTATGTGTTAATAAGAGAATTTATATGAAAATCAACTTTTAATCTTCTTTTACGCCTTCAATTCTCTGTATGGCGTCTTTTTCCATCCTTCAGTCCCTTTCTCTTAACCCTCTCTGTTTAACTATAATTTCGGTTAGAATTATAAATTTAAGTTATTGTTATTTATTTTATTTATAATCTAATGTCGCATATATTTGTTATATGTAATATCATCTATACTTAATGCAAACAGCAACGTTACTTTTTTCTAATTTTTTCGATATAAAGAAATTAACTTTTTTTTTGTTTGTTTATATAATATTTAAAAAAAAACAATCACGCTTTTCTATTTTCCCCACAGCTAACATTGCAGTAGGCATTTTTATTAATTATACAATATAAATATTTTGGTGTTCCTACTTTAAACTCACATCCCCAGGTTTTGAAGCTACAACTAAATCCATTAGGTTACCATCGATGGTGTTGCTTTCTAGATGAATTGTAGGTAGTCTGAAAATAGAAGTTTTTGTACTCCACTGCAGCATAGTCAATTTTATTGTGCATCAAACCTCGTAGCTTTAGAACGCTAAATACCATTCAACAATCACATGCAATATTACTGCCGTATTTTTTATTCTTACTGCCCACCTTATGATATGCCGGTATGAAAATAATATCGTGACAAAGTAAGCTATTCAACTAAGCGATCTTCGTTTATGCGATGGTTTTTTTTTTAGCAACAGTCATTGCAACTGCTCACGCAAATCTACATACCGTGCAAGAGATATTGAACTAAAATATCACTCCACTTTCGCAAGTGGTAGAGGACATAAGTAGTGTTTAGGGTTATCATAAGAAGACATAGGGTTGTAAGGGGTTCGCACAAAAACTTACGCGACCCAAGCCAACCTCACCTGCTCGTATTGCACTCTGATAATCCACAAACGAGGCGCCGGCTCCCACCAACCGGTGTTGGGCCAGCGTGGTGGGAAATAGCCCAAATCTCCTCATATGAACCCCCACAAACAAGGTCTTTGGGGGAGGCCTATGTCCATCAGTGAACGTCTATCGGCTGATGATGATGATAAGAACATGTGATAATCACACTAAAATTGACGTTGACTCAATACAATAATGTCTAGTACGTTCCAATAGTAATAGGCTATTAAGGATAAGTTTACGGTAAGATCAGCTTGTCGTAGAAGATGACTAAAATGGTTTTCGAGTTAGCAGCCTTAAGGGATCGTGGGGGGTTAGAGGGCTCTTTATAACTCAAGAAACGAGCCAAAGAGGAACTCCAAATACGAAAGGTCCTTCATTTTTACCGTAGCATAACACGAATTCTAAGGAGGTTTTAACCCTTCCCTGAGACGTCTTAATCCAAAGTATATAGGTGCATCGGTGTGACCAGTACGAGGTAGGATCTGGGCCATCCCTCACAGCTCCAACTTATTCCAGAAGTTTTCTTTGAAGATTTACTCTGCATACAAAAGAAAAGTGCAATGCCGAAGCGAGAACCGAATCGGCGTGGCTTTGATCGCCTTTCTGCTTGAGGTGTCCGTAAAAAAAATTCGTTATAATCGCTCCATCGCATAAAAAAGAGTATTTTCAGCAGTGGAAGGCAATAAACTGAAACGATGGTGATGAATTCTTTAGGGTAGTATAATTTGTACTGGGTTTAACTAGTAACACAAATACAAAGAAACGAAGCGATGCGATGTACGTGGGTAGATAGTACGCAAATTGGATTTATTCCTGGATTTCAACTCACGCGCGCGTTTTATTCTATCTATTGGTCTTTGACTCGTTCGCTATTCTACCAACTCTTGACTCGTAGTCACCAAGTTTAATACGACACAGGACTTTGGAAATCCTTGCCCGATGTTATTAGAAAAGCTTTGAACAAAGTACTTTTTAGGTGATTGTTGAAAAACATACAGTAGATATTAGCATCGTTAATTTCATTGCGTTACGTTCTCATTAGTGATACGAATATCATCCAAACATGCATCACGTTTTTATGGGTCCATATCACTTACCACTAGGTGACCGTGAACTTTGTAAAAAAAATATAATTTATGACTTATGAGAAGTCGTATGTATATAATCATCAGCCGCTAGACGGTCACTGCTGGCCATAGGCCTTTCCTAAAGATCTCAACATCGATCGGTCATGCGTTGCTCGTATCCAGTAAGATCCCGCGATTCTCATCAGATCGTCGTTTTACCTTGTGGGAGGCCTCCCAAAACTACGTCTACCGGTATGCGGACACCACTCGAGGACCTTAGTTTTTCTGCGGATTTCCACATTCCTGATTCAATTGCGCAGAGAAACTATAAGCATAGCCGCTCTCCATTGTCCTTTGGATGACTTTGAGCCTTTTTACAAGGCCCTTAGTAAAGGACCACGTCTCGGTTCCGTATGTCAACTCTGGCAACACGCACGAGTTGAAGACTTTTGTCTTCAGACACTGCGGTATCTGAGAGAGATTCGTATGTTGCTATAATATAATATGCCGTTGATATTAAATTCAAAGTATTTTAATTGGCAAAAATTTAAATTTTCAGCCTTTTAAGTTTTTACTTAATAATGTGAATTAAGTAAATTTACAATGGCTGTGCGTCTACCGCCTTCAAATAATTTTCGGTGGTGATGATATGCAAGAACCGATTGTAATAATGAGCCGTACCACACGGACCCGAGCAATGCGCATACAGACGTAAACACTTCGGCCATTTAACGATGTTCAGTTTCGTGGAAAATACGGTGACCTTGTTTTCATATTAAAACGACGACCAGCGCCGTCCGAAACGACCGTCCAGCTCCGCTCTTACCCGACGTTAACGTGTCTTCAAGTTTGCAAAGTTTGATCATTTCCAAACTTAATACTTCGTTCATTTCATTTCACACTGTATTAAGAAATTTTTCGTTTTTTAATAAACACGATAAACAGGAATTTATGTATTATCGATCTTCAGGAAGCCGTTCCACGTCCTTCTGGAAGAACTCTATAAGCTCTCATGGAGACCTCAGTGAAGAGATAAGTAGGTCTCATTTCTGCGGCTAAACAGTACTGTGGATACATTACTGTCTTCCGATTTGAACGGCGCTGTAGCTGGTGAAATTACTAGGCTGATAAGACTATCTTGTTTCAATAAGCAGAATGTGGTGCTGTCCTAACAAGCGTCACATTATTATGGACAGGCGTATCACTCATCACCAAGTGTACGTGTCGCCTATCGCTTCGTCGTATAAAACAACCACAATGCTACAATTCTATCTACAGCTGTCTATGCGTCTATGCATCTATTGCATCGTAGGTAATATTCAATTTATCTGATTTTTTTTTAATCTGTAATGTAGTTTACCGTCGGACTATAATTCCGCCTAATCGTAATCAGAGACCTAGTCCATGATGGAAACTGGCACTAGCCTAGAATAATGATGAAGTTTGCTTTCGCAAGTTATATTGAAAACTGCAGAGTCATCGGACTCAGGGTTCGTGGATCTGGTATCCGCGAGCTAAATCAAAACACAAAAACTAAATATATACACATATATATAGATAAAGTTGTATGTAAAAGGTGGAGGAGAAGGGCGAGAAAATATTGGATGCGGAAGGATTGCAGAGATCGGTGGATTAATTGGTGCTATAGGGAGAGAGATAAGGGGCGTATAATCAAATATCCTAGCCTGGTGGAAACCTCTTCTCTGTTAAAGACTACCACTACACACGTAAACGGAAACTCTATCGCCATTAGGCTACTCAACTACATCACTAGTCCCATTATAACGAAAGAGAAGAACTTTATCTCCATGAGGGAAGTAAAGAAAAATTTCGAGGAGATCTCTTAGATTTCTTAAGAGATATATTTATTTGTTCTTTATGTACAGGATGGTACTTAAAGATATAGGTACAAACGCGCGCTTAACTCTAATTAAGTTCTCTTCCAGATAAACTTAGCGCGGAGAGGATTTAAGTGGAAGTTCTTCTCAGCAAAGGTCGCATCATGAATTGACTTTTATCATAAATCCAGTTTGATAAATAAATCATAACATCCGATTGCATAACTCAAATGCATTTCATAAATGATCAGGTGAAGGACAAATGTTGGCCGAACATTGGATCCAACGTTGCACTGGCGAATCGAAAATGGCGCCGGTGCCAAAATAAACCAGCGCAAAGGTTTAAAGATAGTTCGAGTCGTATTTCGCGCGCCCATTCCTACCCGTAACGAGGCACAAGCGCGGAATGAAACACAAAGGGATTTTATTGGTTCCGTATGTGCCAACGCTATCTGTTTGGTGACAAGTGACACGATAGGCACACCTCATAACTGAACAATAGGCTTAGAACATCAATGTAGACCTATAGCAACAACCTTTGCGCTCAAAACTTAAAGATTTTATTTCTTCTTAATACGAACTGCGCTAATGGAACTGGTTAAAGGTTGGCAAGGCAGTTGCGATTGTCCTGGTGTGGCAACCGTTCATAAACGATGATGATCACATCATCACGTAAATAACATGCTTGTATTAAAAGCGAGCGAAACATTTGACTGGTAGTAATATGCCTACCTACAACAACGTCGTGCTATGTACATAGCACCACATTCAGCTCGTCGGAAGACATGAGATGTTAAGTCTTGTTACCCCAGTAATTTCACTAGGTACTACGCTCTGCGAACCTGGACACTATTGTGTCATTATTATGTTTGGCAGAAGTAACACCTACGGTTGTACCTACGTAATACAGTCTCTGGCAAAACTTATCCTCAATATACAGAATCTGAATATTTACAACCAGATATTTCTAGATTTATCCAGTCATCCAGTTGTAGACATGCACGAATCTGTACTCTTGTTTAAAAGATAGAATTGATAGAAGATAAATTAAAACAAAACACGTAAGAAGAGTTGAACGCAATATGGTACTGTGTGAACATTTTTAAAAGGATAATGTATAGGGTTCTTCACCATCACCATCACTTGCTAATAAAATACAGCTCACTAGCTAATAGTACAGACTTTATTATTGTTAGGATTCACACTTTACGACAGTTGCTCATCATATTAAGATGCAATAAAACTGAAGATGATGGAGAACATTCGCTCCGATTAATACTCTTATATATTCACCTGGAACAGAGTAATGCTATTATAGCGGCAGATTTAATTAGCCAGGAAAGTCCGAAAAATCTCTATCATCATCCAGTGTGTTGTTGGATAAAACCACCATGTTACAAGAGAAACTGATGGACTCCACTTGTGGTGTGATGGGAGATGCAGGAAGCGCGAGATTTCTACATGAATTCTTAAAGAACATAGTCATTGAGATATTCAGTAATATTTTGATTATTCACCACATGAGTCAATACGACCGACTTTCAGAGGATTTAATGTTGTAGAAAGTGAAAGCATGTTGGATGCTGTTACTCCAATATAAATATTAAACTCCTCACGTTCATATCTACCGCTGAACTCTCAACTGCTTTTCACAATAAAGGTATATTCATTGTTACATCAGCTTCACTTCTCTGAATCTAAGGAACAATAGTGAAATATCCGCCGGAGGAATACCATCACAGGCGCAGTATACCAATCAGATCGTGGTGAAATGGTGTCGAGTTCCGACGGTCCGTGTTAATTGGGACACGGTATATTTAGAGGATTGACTTTTCGTAGTCGCCGCGCTCTTGTTGCAAACGGACGGCGCGCCGGTCACCGGTGTCCACGTAAATATAACTCAGGTACGGGCACCACAAGTGGGTCATTTGCTGGGAACGGTCCTGTGATCATGTGTCCATCAGAATATATCCATGTTTTATTAAGCAGTTAGTATGTAGTTCATTATAAACTTATTTGAAATTTTACGAAAACTACTTTGCATGCGTGAAAGGTGGAAAGGAGCAGGAGAAGGACTTCATCAGGAATATTCCACCTACTGAAAGAAATTCGATACTTCATTTACAGGTCGTTTAATAAACTTTATTTTACACGTGGTAGACTTTTGTTTCCGTGAGCCGTACCACCGTTGCTCCTATTTCCGCCGCCAAACGGTAGTGTTAAAAACTTACAGTGTTCCGGTTGGAAGTGAGGAATAATAAAACTTAACATCTCGTGTCTCATAGCGACGAGGACAATGAGGTTCTGTGTATATTATCCTAACTAGCGCCAAGTTTATATGGATAACTATATGCTATTAGAAATCGGTCGAGAATATCCATCACTTTCTGCTTTATATTCATCATCATCGCCATCATAAAGCAGTCCTCAGCTGTACACAGGCTCAAGTTCCACGACATTTCCGTTATTTTTGACCGTCCTCCAAAAGCTACTCTTAGTCCTTGGACCTCATGTAATGGAGTTTGTATAGTTATTTTTTCGGTTGATGTCTATACTGTTAGTGATCTTCACAACTTTTACAGCTTCATCGAGCTCGGTCTCAAGGATCCGGAATCTTCGAGTTGAATTTGGATAGTGATAGAGTTATACTAACTTCATCTTACTTCCCCCCTTCACTTTCATATCATTCTGTCCTTTTAACAACTATACTCTTTTCCGGTGGTCTAAATAAAAAGCCAGAGTATTCTGGATGAGTACTATCCATCATCATCGCCATGAGAATAAGAACTGAAACTTTTGATCCTCACACGATTACTCTCAATCGGTGATTATTGTGTTTGTTTATCCCAAAACAGGCAACTTTATATTGTGACCAATAACAATAAAACTTCACTTACGTATATATAAACGGTAATACAGTTTTATTTATATACAGCTTAGGTATCCAACGAACGGATGAAAGGATGGGTGACCCTATTCACCGGACAATATGATCGTTATTTCTGTAATCGCGAACGGGAACCGGTGGTGGCGTTGTAATCGTAAATGTCATGTGATGGTGGATACCGTTGCTAACGATGTACTTTCGATCTACTTTCTTTAATCGTATTCTTTTCAATTAAACGCTTATATTTTATAAAGAGTTTTAAATTGATCTGATTTTTTAATAGAATGCTTTGTAGGTTGAATGATTGAAAAAAAAAATTAAGATAATTTATATAACCATGTTACAAGTCTTCGATCGTTGCAGTCCATGGTTCTTAACAATTTAACTTGCATCTCTAGAATCGACTCCCTCTACTAATTTTTTTTTATGACATGACCCATGTGATCACATCCCCCCTTCCTCCTTTATGATGGAGGAGCTCCAATGGTCCGTGTCGACCTTCAGCCCTAAAAAAGCACTTGGTGCAGACGGCCTCACCGCAGAAATCTGCCGGGCGGCCATCGCCGTGGATGTCGCCTTGTTTCTTGCGCTCTCCAACCGGTGCGCTCTCTCCTATTTCCTCAGGAAGTGGAAGGAGGCAGTAGTCATAGTGATGCGAAAGCCCGAAAAGGAAGAGTACACGCACCCGAAATCCTACTGGCCCATCGGACTCTTGCCCATTATAGGCAAGATCGTGGAGAAAATGATGGTCCGGAGGATCCGGCGGTACACTGCCATCGTACATCAGTCGCCACCAATACGGCTTCATGCCGCAGAGGAGTACCGAAGACTTCCTCTATGACATGGTCCAGCACATGCGGTCTCGTTCCAAGGAGAAGGAGACCGCATGTGCTGATATAGCTGATATGCGCAGGAGATAGAGGGAACCTTCGATAACGCCTGGTGGCCTGCCATACGGTGCAGACTGGCCGAGACTCGGTGCCCTGCGAATCTGCGGCTCCTTGTTGATTAACTACTTTTACGAAATAAGCTTAGGTTCGCACCTCACAAAACCAAAGTGATGGTGCTAACCCATAAGCTTAAGTACGACAATCCAATACTGACAATGGGCGGCGAGCCCCTAGATTAAACTCGGGAAGTCCAGAACACGCGGTTTCACAATTGACTAATAGGCTCACGTTCAATACCCACGTAAAGAAAGGGAGCAAAGGCCCAAGGGCTCTATCGTCAGCTGTGTAGGGCCGCGAAGATGTCGTGGAGGTTGAACCCGGAGGTGATCAGAACGATGTACCTGGCGGTGTTGAAGCCCATCATATTGTATATAGAGCGTAGTAAAAATAATTAAATACATAAGTATTTAAAAACTCCGTTTGACTGGATAATAGTTTTGAAAATATTATCAAATAATTTGTTTTTTGATCACTCAACAGAGGCCTACCATCAATAAGTCATCAACTTACTAGTAGCAGGCCTCTGCTGCCGAAGATCATCTAGGTACCACCGCAGCTCCTGTTTCCAACCCCAACAGTACCGGTGCAAATATTACGGTGCTCCGGTTTGAAAGCTGTTGTAGCTACTAAAATATTAAGCATACGCCTGCCCATAACAACGTAGCGCTAGTTAGGATGTTACTGGACCATGTACTCATCGCTTTGAGACAATATTATTAATCTCGTTACTACAGTAATAATCACCAACCAGGGATCTACCACCAGCACGATAATATTTATATACTGTTTGACGGAAACAGGAGCTGCGGCGGTAACCTAGACGGTTTCCGGCAACAGATATCTACCACATACCGGTATCGATATCCAGTACATAGATATTTTTACTGTAAGCACCATTGATATAGAGAGTTTCTTTGGGAACGTTATACTGCAAGTCATTATATACGTAATTTGGCACGCGATGAAATTTAAAGCGAAAACAGCGCTGCAAATAGTTTTAATGTTGCGAACGTATAAGAAGATATAGAAGGAAAGTATAGGAAGGAAACACTGTAGCGTAAAGCGCTGAAAACACTGCGCACTCGTAAAACACCCACTGAACGCATTTTTAGATTGTTGTTTCGTGATATTCAGGCAACATTAATACGTATATAAAAACCTCGCACGGAGTGTTGATGCTGATGAAGGTCGTAAGGAAGTTGCTGGTACGATCTGTGTGAAGATCTTTCACGAAGACCTATGTCTAGCAGTGGAGGACTACCACCTATTGATGCATTAATTGCATGAGTGCATTTAATGATTTTATATCGTTATTATCACTACATATTGTATTCCTTTATATACTTTCAGATAGGACGGTACAATGGCGACAGTGACCGCCAGCATGGACAGCACTCAGAGCCTGGTGCAGGAGTCGCGGGTGCACAGCTACCAGGAGATGCACGTGACGGAGACGCGACAGGTGAAGAAGAAGAGCAAGTCGAAGAGGCATAAGGATGAGGGATCCATATCTGTGGTGAGTATACCGTTGGTGCTATGTGTCCTGATTGAGAGTTCTTATTATAGAAGTTAGGTAAACAAGTACTTCGTGTAATGATAAATGATTACCATCACGCATGGACAGGCTTGTAAGGGATCCCGCACAACAACTCACGGGACCCAAGTCTACCTCACCTGCTCGTGGTGCACCCTTCTAATAAACAAACAAGGCTCTGGTTCCCAACAACTCGTATTAGGTCAGCGTGATGGGAAATGACTCAAATCCCACCATTTGAAACCCTACCAATGACGGCTCCTGGTGACGGTGATGCGGGCGGCACAGGATTGATCGATGTGGGGATATTTGGGGGAGGCTTATAGCCAGCAGTTGACGTCTATCGACTCATGATGATGGACAGGCTTATAGATACAGTGTTTTCATCCTATGGGGATAATAAGACTTAACATCTAATATCACAAAACATCGAGCACATTGTGCTAGTTTATATATCATCCTATCACCACATGGTTATAAGTACATAAAGTACCTTCACGTTAAGTTACTAAGTATTATTATATCAACAGTCGAAAAGCTCGGAGAAGCTGCACAAGAAGTTGAAGGCCACTAATGGGGAATCGAACCCCCAGTGCGAGAAGTGCTCCCGTCCAGTTTATGCTATGGAGAGGGTGAAGGCGGAACGCAGAGTGTGGCATAAGGAGTGCTTCCGGTGTGTGCAATGCAACAAACAGCTCACGTAAGTGATGATGACAACTGATCACATTATTATAAAACCGGAAGTAACTAGTAGGTCTCCGTTCCTGAAGACCGTTTAGATAGGTACCACCACAGCACCTATTTCTGTCGCCAAACATTGGTATGAAAAAATTACCGTGTTCCAGTTTGAAGGGCGCTGTATTCTCAAAGAGACGAGCAAAATATGGCGCAAGGTATTTCCACGTTGTTATGGATATTACTTTATAAGGAGAACGTCCTTCACTTCACGTTGCTTCGTGGTAATAGATAATGTTCACGTGATCCTGGGTGATCAAATGTTGCGTCTCCAATCATTCTTACACAGTAAACAAATGTAATGCAGTAATAATGTAATAATATTTTGTTACAGAGTGGAGACTTATCAGAGCGATCACACGACCCTGTACTGCAAGCCGCATTTCAAACAGCTCTTCGAGCCGAAGCCGGTGGACGGCGAGGACGATATGGACGGTAAGCTACCACTACACCAACGACTGGAAGAATTTTTAATATAAGGGGAGATAAGGACATGAGATTCAACAAGCTCGACGATTGCTGTCGTGACCAGACATGATAACCACAAGTTTATTAACCCAGTAATTTATCTTTACCATTCAAACCGAACCACAGTAATAATGGAGGGCGAAATAGGCACTGCGGAGGTACCTACCTTGATGATCTCCGGAAACAGACTTACCACCAGACAACCAAGTTTGTTAAGATATATATGTGAATCATCATCATCCGATGTACTATCCACTTCTGCATAATCCTTACCCAATAATCATCACGATCAATCCTGCACTGTTCGTATCCAGTGGTCTCCTGGCATTCATCAGATCATCAAAACTATCATAAACAATTGTTTATTGTTAAAGTCGGCTCTTCTCTATGAAATGATAACAAATTTTGTCCATGTGTCTGTTTGTGTTCGATCTTAACAATTACAACATTACTCTGTTCCAGCCGCGCCGAAGAAACACCAGATGATCATCTGCGAGAGTAATCCTGTGGAACTACCGCCAGACGTCGTCAGAGGTTCGATACTGTTTAAAAGGGAACGAAATCCACTTCATAACTCGACAATCTGGATCGATGCCTTACTGCTGATCTCCATCCCCATAGCAAAAGATATATATATATATATATATATATATATACTATTCATTTTATTCCACGAAGCGATTGGATTAGGAGGACCATTGACTTGACATTAAGTACGTCCATAACAACGTTGGGTTAGGATGATACAGTCATCGCCTTCTAAACGACCTTGAGGTGGACAATGGCTTAAAGCGGTCTCCGATTGGATTGAAGCAATACTCACGAGACTTGTGGAGTCTGCATAGAGCAGACCCCAGGACGGACTATCCAGGCGTAGCGATAGCGAGGCCGGCTTTGTGTCCCGAACGGAGATCCCATGATCTCTCACAAACGCCGAAGGTGATCACCGAAGGGGTTTTATTAGGTAAAAATCTCCACATAACTCTGACCTTCCCGCAGAAGGTAGAGTATCTTTACGAAGATTTCCCCCTCGAAACCAAAAAAAAAGAATGATATACATAGCACCACATTGAACTTATAGCTTTAGGACATATCGTGTTAACCTTAGTTCAACGCTCTCGAAACCGGATCATAGTAATATCTGCACAGCGTGGACGTCGCTCTACTGGCGGACAGTAGCCACCTAGTCTCAGTACTGGAAATTAAAAATGCTGTTCATAAATATTGACACTATCACTATGTCCAGCAGTGGACGTCTGTCGGCTGATGACATAGAACAAATTAGTTCTAATGTACGTTTCTTTACTCTGATGAATTCAGTACCCTCCATAACCTTCAACTTCTTATCCAAGCAGTAGTGTGCAGACATTACTGTGTTTCGGTTTGAATGGCGATGTAAGCAGTAAAATTACTGAGGTAACGAGACTTAACTAATGTATCAAGGCGACGAGTACAGTGTGGTGCAATGTATATCAGCCTAACTCACCCCACATAGTTAAGGGCGTGCTTAATATCAAACGAAGGTCATCATACTTTTCTTATCGCTTTCCGAATAAAAAAAATATTTGCACACATTACTTCTGTTGATAATTACGTTAGCAAATGTTCTGCAGCATCGGACAAACCGGACTTAGGGCTGGAGGAGCTGGCACAACTGGACGTTAAGTCGCGCTTCGAGGTGTTCGAGCGCGCCGCACAGAAGACGCCGGAGCCGCCGGTCCTGGAGCCCCGTCACCCCAGAGAGAAGTCCACCGCTCTGCTGTCCAAACTAGCCAAGTAAGTTAGCTCGCTGTATTCCTCGAAGCGATGACGCGAATTAGACTATTAATCTGATGGTAAATGGAAGGCTAGTTACGATATTAGTTTATAGATAATAGTAGTGTGCAAACATTACCGTATTCCGGTTTGAAATGCGCTGCAGTTAGTGTCGTCAAATAAAATAAAAAAACGCCATGTCAATAAAAAGTCAGGAGTTACCTTATTCCAAATAGCTTAAGCTATACATTCTTGCCTAGCTTACTACTATAGCTATATAAATAAATAAAATTTGTATGTTTGTAAGATCTATATATACACACAATGAAAACTGGTTTCTTTTGGTCACCAATCACTTGAAAACCAGTGAACATATCGACATGGACACAACATTCGACGCGTAATGATTTGGTGATGGGGATGGGAATATAGGCTATTTTTTGTATTTCATAGATAAAGATCTATCATCATTTGTGTGTTATTTATGCGGTTGCTATAGTAACGGTTACTATAGAAAGGAACTTGCGGTTGCGGTTGATCACAAGGAATATTTCAGACTATGTCTAAATCTAATTTTATATTACGGCCAGCAAAGCGGCGAGGAACAGCTAGTAAATATATATATATATATATATATATATATATATAATATATATAATATAAGCGTTGTACTTTATTCGTATAATGAACATAGTAAGTATAAGTTCTAAGAATGTCTGTTTGTCTGTTCGTCCCTGATAAACCCCGAAGCCAACAAGCAAACTACTTTAAAAAACACAATGAAACCTCATATTTATATTAAACATGGATGTCACATTTGATAGCATGAGAAACAAAAAAAATGTTTTGACTGTGCTATTTCCGTTTCCTTTTTAAAAAGCGTTCACTTCTTATGATGAAAAATTCAAATTTTAGACGAACTTCGTTAATATTAACGTTCAAATTTCAATGCTCCGTAATGGGCTACCCTTTGAAGAATTTGACTTTGATTAAATATTCTTGATACTTGATTGATTAGAAAGAAGACAATAACATCGTAGAATTGTTGATAAATCTTTTTGGTTCTTTCAATGGATATTATATTACTTTTGTTGAACTTAATTGGTACATCTCTGTTGCTGAAGACCGTCTGAGTAGGTACCACACCGCAGCTCGTATTTCTGCCGCCAAACAGTAGTGTGCAAGCATTACTCTGATCCGGTTTGAAAGGCGCATCAGCTAGTGTAATTACTGGGGTGACGAGACTCAACATGATATGTCTCAAAGGACGAGTGTAATGTGCTGCCGTATATATCAACCTAGCTAGTGCCAGATTGTTAGGAGCAGGAGTATCATTTACCATCAGGTGAACGTCCTGCTCGTCTCATCGTTTAATTGCATAAAAAAACTTGATTATTTTGTTAACATTATAAATAAATAAAAAAAAAAACTTGTAAGAATATCCTTTTTCGTTAATTCCTAAAAGAATGTAACATCTTGTATCTTATACAATACACATGTAATACATATCTTATATCCCGATATTATATTGTATATTCTACCCCGGTAGAATATATAAATCGATTGAAAGATCACCTTAACAGATCAAGTTTAAGCTACCTACTTAATATCCCCTACTCCTGGGGTTCAAGATCAACTGTTAAAAAGAGCTCAGTGGGAATGAAAGTTGTACCTCATTGAGTCGTAAAGCGCGTAATTTTTTCATACTTACATACTAAGATATCTCCAATCATCATCATCCGATAGACGTCCACTGCTGGACATAGAGCTCCCCAAGGATCCCTACATCGATCAGTCTCGAGTTAGATATCACCAATTCAATTTATAAATATTTAGTAGAAAATAAGAATATAGGATGCACAAGCCAATTTTTGCTATTATCCACTGCTCTGATGGTGCAGTGACTAATTTGCCTAATACCACGAAGGTACCTTATTCAGTTCCGAAGTCACGTGCTGTGGACTTTTATTGGTGGCAGGTTAACTCAAATCCACTTGGTTGGCAACGCACGCCCTCATAAAGCAATACTACTGCTGCTTAATAGCATCACGTGATCCGATCATTAACAATATGATGAGAGTCAGAATATTCTGGGCCAGTAAGCGTCTTCATCCACCGCCTCATTTGCATCTTAACTTCATTTTAAATTGAACTCGTGTTGTCTCATTGTATATGTAAAAGAAATATTTCTTATATCTTGTATATATCACAATTTTTTTTATATTTTATTCAAATAAGCGATAAGATCACCTAAAGGTAAGCAACTCGCCTTGTCATAACAATGTGGCGCTAGTTAAGATCGTATATACTGCACCACATTGCGCTCGCCGTCTAAGACAACATGTTGGGGTCTCGTTACCCCAATAATTTCACTAGCTACATACAGTGCCCTTCAAACCGGAATTGAAAATATGTATTTACATAGAAAACAACGACGTTGATAATGCTATTAAAGTATCAAAACTAATAAGTCGAACTAATATAACGCCGTATAAGCTTCTTGCGTCATCACGCAGCGTTAGTTTGATCCGTTCTATTTTTAAACTCCTCAAGAACATCTGTACCACAAACCGCACCCAACACTGAACACCATTCGGCCTACTACCATTGGATGGCACAGTAGTATACTATCAAATAAAAAAAAAAAATAGAAACAAAAAATATTGGAAAGTAAATAATTACCAAAAAATCGTGATTTTTTTATTATCTATCGTAGTGTTAAATCTTTAATTAAATATGGAGGTTCTATTTATTATTATCGTGTGAATATTATCTGTGTCTACGGAAGGGCTTCAAGTGAAATTGGCGGTAAAACGTGTTAAATAATTTATTATCTGTATTCGATTTTAAGTCCTGTAAGGTTTGTGTTTGTCTTAACAATAATAACAATAATTAATTAGTGAAATAATTAATGAAAGATGTAAAAGCGGAATTTTATATTGTTAAGTGTCTAATAATTGTTTCTAATAAGGGATATTATTTTTTGTTCTACGTACGAAAGATGTATAAAAATATTAATAGTAAGAATTTTTTTTTTTTTGATAAGATCGTCGACATACCGTCGTTAGTCGTTTATTCATTCATTAACATATGACAAGATAAATATATAACATTTGCTTTCCGGTTTTATTTTTACTTTTCCATTGGTTCGTCTGTAAGAGATCCTTTCAGAGCAATAAGATACCCATTATACATTTTTTTTATATAGTTAAGCTTAATTAAATTATTATTAATTAACATTATTATTTTCAGATTCAAAGCAAAGGGTATGGACATTGGAGTGTCGGACGAGTATCTGAATGGTGTCCAGGTGGAGCCGAGTTCCAGCGAGCCGGAGGATGAAGACGGTAAGCTGCTTAAAAGATGATTTATATTGAATTAATTTGATTTTTAAATAGAACATTATAAATATTTTCGTTAACTAAAGCTGATAGTCGGATACCTAGCTAAAAAGGGATTGGATGAGAATGTTCACCTGGTGGTAAATGATACGCAAGATCTGAACAATTGAAGGCGGATAACGTATATTAACTAAAACTTACTACTCGGCCTCTAATTGTTACCCAGTTATCGGATTAGGTATGCCTAAGTTAATTTTGAATTGCTTTTATATCGGTAGACGAGGACTCGGTCCTCAAGAAGTCGTACGCTCACACCGCGAGCCGGGAGCAGCCGGTCTCCTTCTGCAACATGAGCGAGATCGTCGGACGCTTCGAGACCGGCCAGCAAGGCGCCGCGGACCGCCACAGGGAGCGCAAGCAGGAGATACAGAACATACGCAGCCGGCTGTTCATGGTGAGTGCGTGAACTGTAACTCTTCAAATCTATAAAACATGAAAGATAAAGTATCTTTTATTATTTTTTTCTTAAATTACAAAACAAAACAAAAATTATAAAATAAATGCGATAAAATCAGCAATTTTATTAAATGTTGAATATTCGCTTAAATAAAAAAAAATTACGTCCCCACTGTTGGGGCAGAAGCCTACCCTCAATATGAGGGCGATGGGCCATAGTCACCACGGACCCAATGCGGGTTAGTGACTTCACACACACCTTAGAATAAATCCTAATTCATGTGCAGGTTTCCTCGCGATGTTCTCCTTCACCGTTTGTATTTCGCTGCTGTTACTTAAGTTAACAAATGTACATAAATTAAATATTAAAGTCATCGATACAGGCTAAGATTCGAACCCGCGACCTTCGGAATGAAGGCCGCACGCTCTAACCATTAGGCCAGCGGGCCATAATAAATCGTTAATGATAATTATTTAATTTTTAGCCAGTATATCTTCATTCCGCGACATGCCTTGAAAGAGGCCTATGTCCAAAATCTGACTACCACTAACTGTTGATAATGATGATATATTTTTTTCATCATATTTCAACATAATTGTGAAATAACACTGGCCGGCAACAATTTTGGCGCTTAAATTTGTGACAGCTGTCAGTTGGTGTTTATGCTGGTTTATTATGAGAGAAACTAAAACGTCGGAAATATATTTAAAATAAAGATACGTCATAGGTGTTATAAAAATTTATAATGTTACAAAAGTTCTGTTACGTAACAACATATCATCATCAGCCGATAGACGTCCACTGCTGGACACAGGCCTCCCCCCAAAGATCTCCACATCGATCGTTCCTATTTTGCTCGCATCCATTGGGTTCCCACGATTCCCATCAGGTCGTAATATATCAATATTTATAAGATCTTATTTTGTGAAATACTTGAAAGAGAAAGCTGGAAGAGACCTGTATCCAGTACTGGACGTCCTACAGATGATGATGAATTATACCAAAAAAAATATTGTGTTTATATAATATATATACGGTTATGTTTGTTATTAACAATTTATAATAATTACCAGGGCAAACAGGCGAAAATCAAGGAGATGTACGAGCAGTCCGTGATGCAGAGCGAACAAGGTAAGAGCCTCTTAATTTTTTTAATTATCATATATTATATAAAAAACAATTAGCGTTTATATCCTGAAGAACCTATTTATATTTAATTCTAAAGATTTTGCACACTGCAGCGCACATCGAGTGCCAATCAAAAAAAGGAAAAATCATCTTTCTCTGAAAAAAATTACATAAATACTTCTGGTCCTTGCTTAATTGATTTCTGGGATTAATAATATTTACTTGTATAATTATACATATAGAAGTATACAAATAAAATAAACTTTTTACGAATATTTTTGGTATTGTGTAAACAAAGCTGTGAATCCTCAGATAGACAGAAAACATCGATACGAAACGCGAAATGTTCTGAAAAAAAACTACTTTCGTCTACATATGCCATATACTTAACCTCACTTAGCCAGCATAGTCGTCAATAAATGTCCTCACGAGAGATGGCCCAAGTCAGTGCAGACTGAACATAACGAAATATTTATTATTATTTTGATATAACACAAACACTTAAAATTTGTTTATGATGGAATATTTTGTGGTACACCAGGTCAGACGTCGGCTGATAAGATTGCGCGCGAGCTGGAGCTGGACGCGGAGCGGGCGCGCGCGATCAAGCAGCGCTTTGAGAACGGGGAGCTGTTCAACGACGAGAACCGCCCACCCAAGAGCCGCGAGATCGACGACCGGGCGCTCTTCAACGAGGGTGAGCAAACAACCCAGTGTCAGTCCCTGAACAGTGTGGGTTATCACATAACCTTAAATTCACAGTGTTAAGGACACCGATTATAATGAAGCGGTCTCGCCTTGATTGCTCCAGATCCTCAACCCCTGTCTCCAAACATATTTATATCCTTGTTTTCCTCCACTGCAAGCTGAAGCTTGGCGAAGATTGAACCCCCCGCAAATTTTAAATATTTACAGCACGTACGACTGAGCTACAACAGCATCTCCATGTTTACGATTATTTTACAGGTATAGCAAAGAAGTCTAGATCTATCTTCCTGGAGCTGGACGCAAATGCGAAGAGTGTACCGACCTCCCCGCCCGCGCAGGAGGCGCCCAAGAGGAAGGAGATTGTCAGTATATCCAAAATATTTTTGATTTCACGTGTCGATAATAAAACTTTGTTTCGGCTGCAATGTGATGGTGGTAGCTCGCCGGCCTAATGGTTAGAGCGTGCGGTCTTCATTCCGAAGGTCGCGGGTTCGAATCTCGGCAGGTACCGACGACCTGCACATAAAGGTGTGTGCCAAGTCACCAATCCGCATTGGGCCCGCGTGGTGACTATGGCCTATCGCCCTCATGTTGAGGGAAGACCTATGCCCTAACACCTTATCACCAACCAAACTGGATGTGGCCCCGGATTGAACCAGATATCTCCAATAAGCAAACGTTTCACCAAGCACCAAGGGAAAGGTTCTTTATATGATCCAAAATTCCATCAACATTTTAACGAAGGCGTACAAACTCACTTTGTACGGTATTCATTATTCTTGTCAAAAAAGTTTGGGTTCGATTCCCACTGAATTTGGACTTCCGGTGAAAGTAATGTTTCATTAATAACAACCCTCGTGGATTTGACACTTAGTCATTGTGGTCACATGGACGCTTAGTCACTGTGATTGATGAACAGCCTTGACTGTCCCCGAGAAAGTAGAGTCCGGAGCCCAGCACCTTTTTATACCTTATCAATTATTTCTTCCCCAGCCGTTCGTGCCGAAGGACGTGGTGCGCGCCGCCGACAAAGTGGAGGAGGTAAAGATCGAAACCGCCGACATCTCGGACCGGTTCCGGTTCTTCGAGACGTACCGGCCGGAGGCTTCGCGCAAAGAATTCCGGATGACGCCGCCTAGGCACACCCAGGTAACTAATGGGCTGGCTGTGATTCCAAATTCCAACAAGAACTGTTTTTGAGGATGTTAAGCATCTGTATCAGCACCAAATTGGTGGTGTAAGTTAATCGTGTCGTGGTGGACCGTTGCAGCGCGGGAAGTCGCCGTCGCCCGAGGTGTATCACGAGCCGAGCGTGGTGAGGAGCGGCGCAGAGGGCGCGGCGGATGCGGCCCTCGCCGCCGATAGACACACCGCCTCCAGAATGATCAGCGTGTTCCGCCAAATGGAAGAGCAACGGCACAGGCACGATGACGCGCAAGGTAACACCACGCACCCACGGGTTTTTTTCTATAATATTACAATATCTGACATCATAACAATCTTAGCTCCCTATAAATAATCTAAAACTAGACACTGGATTACTGGTAATTAGTACTTAATAAGGTACCGTTATGAATTACCATTTTTAAACGGCAAGATGTCCACGTGGTAATAAGTGATACACCCGTAAGACGGTTACTATGTTATTTTACTTAAATGTTACATATACGTTTTCAGCTGGACCCAAACCGCTGAAGTGTTTCACACCACCGCCGCCCGGCGAAGGCAACCACCAGGGCGAGTCTTCGTCCGAAGGCAGCAGCTCGGAATACGAGGAGGACAGCGAGGACGAGCGCAGAAGGGCGTACTTCGAGGCGCGTGAAAGGGACGAAGCTCTCAAACAGGTAGATAGTTTTAATGTGAATATACTTAAGATGCTTACACTAGAATATACTAAGCAACAACGCCAGTCTAGTGATTTTACTAAGCGCTACAAATTTATTTCCGCTAATAGTATTTGAAGAAGACAAAGTTCTGTGTGATTTCTACTCAATGAAATAGTCACCATCTGTACACAAGGCGGTTCTCATAAATGTAAGTCTACTGTTAAAAAGTAAAAGGTTTTCAATTTGTTCCCCGTGGACTTCAGGCGCAGCAGCTGGCGCGCACCAGGAGCTTCCGGGACCGTTTCGAGAACTGGTCCGAGTCGGAGGCTCCACGCGCACCGCCCACCGTGCAACTGCGCGTGCGCAGCGGCGACCGCGACGTTGCGGAGGAGGAAGCGGACGGCGAGTCGCAGCTGGAGACCGCCAGAAGGTGCATTTCGTCTCATCATCGGCAACGATAACTGAAACTCTATAAGACCTATATTACAATATCACATATTTTTTTTTCTAATTTTCCAACTACTGTAGCTGTTCACTTACATTTTCGTATTCTTTGAGACAAAAAGATGACATGAACATTGGCATGATGATGCGCTCCGCCCATAACAGTGCGGCGCTATTTTAAGATTACATACACTGTAACATATTGTCGCTCCCTTGAGACATGTTCCGCTACCCTATTTCACAAGCTACAACGTACTTCAACCCGGAACATTATAACATTTGCACACTACTGCTTGGCTGCAGAAATAGAAGCTGCAGGGTCACACCTACAGCTATTATATACACTAGACGACAAATTTTTTTTTTTTTTAGTATAGCTTCTGATTTATCCACTTCGAATAACAACTTGGTATTCAATGTGTTTGTTCCCAAAAATGATGTTGATTTAAAAAAAATATATCAGCTTCAGTGTACGCCATTCGTTTCAGTTTGCGCGAGAAGTTCGAGAAGATGAAGGTGCAGCAGACCACCGTCACCAAAACGGTCGCACCCAAAGTGAATCGGTTCGTGGTGAGTTTATGTTAATCTATTAACTTCCTTTTCTCATCCGTCGAAGAGTAGTCATGATATTCATCATCATCATCAGCCGATAAACACGTTCACTGCTGGACAAAGGACTTCCCCCAAAGATCTCCTCATATAGTAGTTCGTTCATATGGAGGATTTGGGTCATTTCCCGCCACGCTAGTCCAATACAGGTTGGGTGGGAGCCAGGGCCTCGTTTGTGCAGGATTCAGCTCAGATTAGCAGGGAGCGTCACGAGCAGGTGAGTGTTGGCTTGGATCCCGTGAGTTGTTGTGCGGGACTCCTTACACCCCTTATCCCCCACCTCTATTAGTACATAACAAGCCTCCCGCGTGCTGCTGGAACTTAGGTCTTGTACTAAGCGAGTCAAAAACACGCAGCGTTGACCGGAAGCTTAAGCTGAGTGGGAACGTCCTCTAACATGTCTAACGTCCTCGAAACCAGTCTAACCACATACCACCGTACCTTACGTATTACATACCACATTACTATGATCCGGTTTGAATGACGCTGAAGCTAGTGAAATCACTGCAGCAACGAAACGTAAGATCTCATATCTCACGAGCCCAATCTGGTGTATATCATCCTAATGAGCGCCACATTGTTATAGGCAGGCGTATCATTTACCATCAAGTAAAAGTCTGAACCGTCGAATAAAAAACTTGGCAAACCGAGACTCAGCTCTTTACCGGGTTCTGTACATTAATTGTAACATATAAAAATAATAGTAATTAGCAATTTTGTTGCAGTGACAGCCGCCATCGTCGCCGGCCGCCTTCCGCTACCAAAGTGTTTTAATTTAACTCAAACGTAATCTCGTCAGGTCGAATCTTGCCCTCTATATTGCGGGTAGCCGCATAAATATCGCTTCTCATTAATAGACTATACAAAAAAAAAAATCTTACCAGTAAATAATAAACTTGCGACTACCATCCAATCGTAACTATACTTAAGTTTCAAATCTAAGAAAAAATATTTATCGTTATTGCGGGTAGTTCCAAAAATATCGCACTTAATTATTAGCTTATATAAAGAAAAATTTTCGACTACTCGCAATTTGAAAGTATATCTAAGCATAAAATTTGAAAATTTTTTATACTATTGTATAGTAAACTTTCGACTGCCCGTATTCTGTAGGTACATATAGATTAAAAATCTAAGAAAATAACATTTTACTTTACTGATACCTACGACTGCCCATATATTGAAAGTATACCTAGGTTTAAAATTAGATCGCCTAAATATATTTATTGCTCTCAACGCGGGGCTGGTGCTGGTGACTGCTCCATTTTGAAACAAGTGCCTTACCGAGTGCAATGGCGCGTGCGCGAGCCGCTGTCAGAAAATGGCGGGAGAATTTCGCGCCAAAAACTATATATATATTATTTAATGACTGTTTGTAACTAATATAGATTATATAAGGAGATATTATTTACATTTATTATATTCGCTTCGAATTACTTTATCTGTATTCATTATTTAATTAACAGCCCACTTTCAGTGCCCACTGCTGCGAATCTGAACTCTTCATCACAAAGTGAAATAAATTTTCCGCAACACGGATAATTTCTTTCGCCGATAGATGAAGTCTTAACTCTTGTGAAAAAAGGTTGGTTCCCAGCAGTGGGAACATTAAGTCGACTATTTGTTCACTGATTATAATCGAATCTGACTCGGAATCTCAATCTTAATTATACGTGTGTAAGGTATAATTTCGGTTTGACGATGACGTCACCTGTAACTTGACCACTCAAACCTACTGGTGGTAGATCTGCCTGAAACTGTCTAGATACACCACCGTAGCACCTGTTCCTGGCGCCGAACGGCATTGCGCAAACATTACCATGTTCCGGTTGAAAAGGCGCTGTAGCTATTGAATTTTTTGGGACCAAACATCTTACGTCTCACGAAGAGCACGTGTTGTGTACATCATCTTAATTAGCGCCATGTTGTGTGCGGGCACTTAGCATCAGGTGAAAAGGTTGTTCGTCTCATTTCGTTAAAGATAAAAAAAATGGCGGGAAAAAGTGCCATTTGCGTTTTCTGTAGTTCATTATTAAACAATTTTATTTTTAATTATCAACACAATTAACATCGGGCCGGTTTTACAACTTGTGACTATGTTATTGCGTCTTACGACAACTTAACGCTAAGCACACTGCAACTTAATGCCGATTCTCTTTGTACGCTAAGTTTGTACTTAATGTTGAGGGGGAGTGGTGAGAACGTTTTTCATTTTTGTACTCTACCGTTATATTGTAAAGCCGCTGTGTAATTTAATAATAAACGATTCGAATTCATTGCGATCTTGTTTCAATTTCATATTTACATTAGAACGCACACACTCGCTGGTCTAACGGTTAGAGCGTGCGGCCTTCACTCCGAAGGTCGCGGGTTCGAATCTCGGCATGTACCGATCACTAATATTTAAGTTATGTACATTTGTGAACTATAATAACAACAGCGAAATACAAACGGTGAAGGAAAACTTCGTGAGGAAACCATGAATTAGGATTTATTGTAAGGTGTGTGTGAAGTCACCAATCTGCATTGGGCCTGCGTGGTGATAATGGCCCATCGCCTTCATATTGAGAGTAAGCCTGTGCCCAACAGTGGGGACGTATATTGACTGTTGAGACACACACATGTATATATAAATATAGATATACCACTGCAGCGCCTATTCCTGCCTCCTAACAGTACTGTGCAGACATTACCGTGTTCCAGTTCGAAGAGCGTTGTAGCTAATGAAATTACTTGTACCTAACATCTTATGTCTCACGACGAACACAATATGGTGTTGTGTATATCACCTAACTAGCGCTGCATTGTTGTGAGTAAGCGTATCACTTGGCATCAGGTGAAAGAACCGTTCGCATCGTAGCTTCCTAGTTTAAAAAGTTAGTATTTTTTTTAATAGTACTTTTATTAAAAATGGATGATATTTTAACTCGTTGCATATAAGTGACGTCCGCTCCATACAGGCATATAACCCCTGCATACCATTTTTTTGCTTTCGAGGGTTAATCTTCGAAAGATATCCAGCTTCTGAGTGTGTCAGGGTCATGAGAGATTCTAACTAAAATCCCTTTGGTGGTTGCCTCGGTGTATCCGGAGAGGCCCCGGAATCCCCTACAGACCGCACCGGTGCCCCTCTACACTTTGTGCTACCGTACCCTGGCTTCCTAAACCTATCTCCCTTCATCCTATTTAAACAATGATCTCTCAAGTTACTCAGAAGGTACACAGCTATGCTTTGACTATTGTTTAATTGGTTTATCTTTAAGTATAGATAAGTACAAAGATTTTGGGTGTGGTTTGCATACCCTACCTGAAATCTCCAAGTACGTCCCTGGATCATTGTCATAGCCTTCAGCGGCGAGGGTCTCTCGACCAGCAAAGATTCTTACTTCTCCGCACCTTACATTTGGGTGTCAATAAATAAAAACGCAAAATTCTATTATTATAATCTATTTATTATTTTCCAAAAAAAAAAATATAGGAAATTTGAAACAAATAAATTAACCGGCTAAACGTAAACGCGTTAAATATATTCAAACAATCACAATATCCTCCCCCGTCCGGAGCGCGCCGGGACCGGAACACGCCCCCGACCCCTTCCACAACTACTTCCCATTATACAAACATTTTGAGCATATTGCCATATAAATAATCACTCCGACGATGCCCCACCATCCCCGTTAGGATGGCGACACTACAACCAAAACAATTACACAAGTGCTAAGACAACTGTCACTTAAACCTGGTGTCACTCGATGGTGGTCCATCCATTGTTAAAGATCTGGTCACAATAGTTATACACCGTTTGTAACAAAGACATGAATTGTGACAACATATAACCGTGATAAAAATTTTTATTCTACATACAACAAGCACTTTATTGTTCCCACAAGTGGGACCCTGGGCCTTCTTTCACAAATGCCAAGGGCTATCTAAGTATTCATAGATGCCACATGTAAAGCCGTTCATCTTGAATCGTATCTGTTCCCTTATGATATATAAATTCACTTTAAACTTAAGTTCAATCGGACTCAAACCTGTGACTCCTCGAGATGAATGATACATGAGACTGCTTTTACAAACTGAACATCACCAAGGTTTCAATAACATATAATTAGTTTCCATTTTTTATTATTCATTGAGCGGGACCTTCACCTGATGGGAAGTGATGCTTGCCTTTAGTTTCGTTACCCCAGTAATTACACTGGTTACAGCACCCTTCAAACCGAAACAGTAATGTCTGCACACCACTGTTAATTGGCTGCATTAGGAGCTGCAGTGGTACCTAGGTCACCAGCAACTGAGACCTTACAATTTACACCAGTTTTTTACAAACTTCAGAATATATAAGGTGTGTACTTGGGTTGTGATGTCCTTTTATTTTAAATGTCTTATTACCATGCGATGGAAGTCCCTGGTTCGATGCCGGGCAACAGTTCTATATTATGGTTTCATTTGAATCCTCCTGGTAAACTACCACCATCATATTGGAAATATATCATAACAAAATCACCGACTTCAGGCTGTCAAGTCAACATACGAGTCGGAGTATCTAGTCGACTTAATTCCCCATCCACTGTCTCCTTATCACATCACTTGTATGTTAACTTATTTTAAGTTAAATTTAATATTTGATATATATTCATATAATAATAAGTAATACATTAAAATAAACATCATAATCACTTGATAATAAACATTTATATATATATTTATTTAATTCCCTTTCTACGCTATTATAGTAAAGTTATAAAACATGAACATAAGTATTAATTATTATAACCAGACCTTTAACATGAGGACATTTATACAGTTAAGTACACCCAAACTCATACACCGCATCGTCTGGTTGTAGATTGGGAGTAAAACATCTTTAAATTACTTTATTTATATGAAATCTTGTTCCTGGTCTCAACTTACAAACATACTTGTTCACCGGGCACTCAAATAAATATTGCAAAAAAAAAAAACTTGTATGAAAAAATTAAGAACTAAAGTTTTACACGAGATGGAGAAACAAAAATAATCAACACCCTTAAATGTTCCCACAGCTGGGACTTAGGGTCTTAATAAAGAGAGAGTCAAGGCAATTGGTCAAGTGTTGGTGGATAAACCGGATAACTATTGATGCTGTTGTTCTTTGAACATGTGGGTTTCCTCACAGTATCTTTACCTTGCACTAGAGCTCACCGGAGATTGCATCCGGACCCTCATTGATAGATAGCTAGCTTATAGAGTGAGCTATTACAACTTTGAATATATAAAGAAAATGGGGTAGTTTTAACATTTTGTAACAAATCAAATGTATAATGATGATGATGAGTATATATTGTTACCAAGCAGATCAAGGTAATGGTGAATAAAGGTGTTACCAGTAACAAATCATGGTGACTACAGTTGATGGGGACAAATGACAAATGTTCCACATCTACTATAACTGTGCGGGGGATATGTAATAAACAAATGGATGTAAGAAAAAAAATATCCTGGGAACTGTGTCCGTCTACCAGCGCTAACCTATCAGAATAAAACTCTATACTCTTAGTGTGCAACTCTTTAGAAATATGCGTGAATATTTTTTTTTATCTATTTTATTCCTTATACATTATAATTTCGTCTTCGTTAAAACTCTTTTCGAATCACATTCACAACGCAGTTTTAGAAACGATACTAAATCATCAAAAAAAAAAAAAGGTATCCACTACATCTGTTTGAGCGGAGATACTCTTACAACCTTCATATAAACAAAAACTAAGAGCTAACCAGATAACTTAAAGGTCTCCGGTTCGATTCTAGAAACTGTTGTGCGGTTTGATTGGTGAAGGTGTTTTATCGAACCCAGGTATCTAGACAGCACCATCACAAAAGTAATGATGTGCTCTGGCCATCAAAATTAAAATCAATGCAAAGATATATTTTTATGTTGGATTATCACTTAAGAACAAATGGCCCGACTAATCAATTTGAACTTGGTCATCTTGCCAGAGCAGCCCGAGTACTAGATCAAATGGCTATTGGTGATGTAGTCTTAGTTAAAATATATATATAACGTCTCTTTATACAATGCTTTCAATTTTCATTAATTGCACCCTGAATGAAGAAGACTCTGGGCTCCAGTTTACATTATGAAACTTTAACTTCACTTTCACCAAAGTACTGCTGATGCTTTATGGAAATTAATTGCAACAAGATAAATTAATCTAAATACAGATGTAATCTAAAACTGCGCTCACCAACAAACATCTCGCTTAGCCTCTACGAGACACCTTACTCTATATATTTACAGGGAATCTAGCCTATGGTACGAATTTCAAGGACTGAAGACCTCGTGCGCGACGCAGTAAGGCTGCTCATTGCAAAGCAACGGGCTTGTGGGTTCGGTGTACAAATCTTAACCTCTCTCAATTTTGACCAATAAGATCAGCGCTATTAAAAAATCTTACAAATTGATTCCTTTACTCTGCATTCTATAAAATGTCTCCAATGGTGAGAAATTATTTTTTTTAAAGTCTAGATTTTCTATAATTTATTTAGAAAACAATCGAAGACTTGATTCACTTTAGAATGTTAAAAATTTTGTTTTTGTTCAAATCAAAGGTACTCACACAACAGTCCCGGATCCCACGCGATCCATGCCATCCGTAACGGGGCACCAACACGCACTAGCTATCACGTCACCACGCACACACAATCACTAATCTGGAGGCCGGTTCACTATTTCCTGCAATTTTGCACTCAACAGCTTCGCTTCCACTTTCGTCTCTCGGTCCTTGTGCCGGTCCGAACATTTGCGCTCGTCGACCCTGTGGTCCTTCTTGGTGTCTCTGTGAGATCGGTCTTTGTGGTCTCGGTGCTTGTGCGACCTGGATGAAGAGTGCTTTCGATGATGATCCGATTTTTCCGACCGGCTCTCCTTATCGGATTTAACTTCCAACTTATCTAACTTATCCACCTTATCGGTTTTATCTGACGATTTACTTTCCACTTTGTCTAATGATCGTCCATCAGATTTCTCGGATGTCCTGTTGTCCGTTTTAGCAGAGGTTCTGCATTCCAGTTTTTCACACAATCTACTTTCTGATTTGTCATGTGATCTGCTTTCAGCTTTGTCAGTTCTCCAGTCTGACTTATCAGATATTCTATTATCTACTTTGTCACATGTTTTAGTTTCCAGTTTGTCAGATGTTTTATCTAATCGATCAGAAGTACGTACATCTGATTTGTCTGATGGTTTAAGTTCTGTCTTGTCAGAATTTTTTTCTGATTTATCAGACAGTCTACTTTCTGATTTTTCAGTTGATCTACTCTCTGATTTTTCGGTTGATCTACTCTCTGACTTTTCAGTTGATCTACTCTCTGATTTTTCGGATGTTCTGCTTTCTAATTTATCAGATGCTCTGCTATCAGATTTAAAGTCACTTTTATCGGCAAATGTCTTATTGTCTGCTTTTTCAATGGATTTTTCAGATTTTTCTACCATCCTATCAATCTTTTCTAATTTAACATCGGTTTTTTCATTCCTGTTTTCATGCTTGTCTACTGATTTATCTGAACTCTCAGAAGGTTTACTCTCCGCTTTGTCACTAGGACAGTTTATCCTGTCTACTACTTTATCAGCAATTCGTATGTCTACTTTTTCCATATGTTTTTCTGTCTTCTCCACAGCTTCCGTTTTGTCTGATCTGCTTTCCGACTTGACAGGAGTTTTAAGTTCAGACTTTTCTGTTACTTTTGTCTCACATTTGTCCAGTTTGGTGTCAATCTTTTCTGTCGATCTCTCAGAACGGTGTTTCTCACTTTCCCTGTGTCTGTGCGAAGTGACTTTTTCCGATTTTTGCTCTGTCCTGTCTGACTTTTCGTGTCTGGACTCGGTTTTCTTTTCCTTTTTATCGTCTAAATGCTTTTCTGTTTTGGTTTGAACCTCTGTGCTCTTCCTGCTTTCAGACAGTTTCAAGGCAGGCTTGTCTTTGTATTTTGCACTTAGCGCTCTCATTTCTATAACACCGCTCTTGTGTTTTGTCGTCGACGATTTCTTAGACTCTGAGAAACAAGAAAAGATTATTATTTTTAGGGTGTTAAGGTTACATTTCCAGCAATAAAGGCTAATCAGCAGTAAAATAACCCATAATAAATTTTTGGTAAACATCATTGCTTCAAAAGTCGGATATTTCGACTTATTTAGTGATACCATCATATACATGCTCTATTTTTATGTATCAGGGCAGGAAATCTTCAAATGATACCTTACAGGGAGCAAGCTAAAGCTTTGTAGAATTCTCATTCATTAAAGCTCCATCTACGACGACAAAAAATAAACATCTTGCTTTTGCCGTTTTGAGGTTCTTTATTATACGAATACAGCCCTCCCCCAACTCCAAGGTTCGGAAACCCAAAGTCATATTCTTATTAGATCGTGATTACATGGCCGACTATACGTACCTCCATATGTCTAGAAAATTTATATTGGTCATGTTACCTGTTTGTACTGGTGGTGGGTCGGCAGCCGGTCTTTCGTCGGCCGGCGACGACGCTTCTGATGACGGGTAGTACTGTTTCAGACGAAGGTGCCATGCTGTACCATAAAATAAAATATATTAGATCACATCAACAACAGTCATTGTTTTGGAAGCTAATATAATACGAAGGGGCAATACGAATGGTGCACGTGCGCATCGGTACTCACCTACGGATGTGACAGCGGAGATCGTGCGGAACTGGTGTATGATGTTCCTAGGCAGGAAGTATACATCATCGGAGCACAGCGGCAGCCGCGAGTATCGTACGCCCTCGCGCCGCAACTGGTTCAGCTTTGCCTCCTCCAGCCTGGGAAGTAAGTTAGTTAACTTTACCTAAACAAATAAATTTACGGTTGGCAACACATATGTGATGCTTCTTGTACTTTTAGCGTCCATTAATAATCATCATCAGTCAATAGACACATCCACTGCTGGATATAGGCCTCTCTCAAAGATCTCCAACTCGATCGGTCCCACGTTGCTCGCATCCAGTGAGTTCTCGCGATTCTCATCAGAGCGTCGGTCCACCTTCCGGGACGCCTCTCAATACTACTCCCATTACCAAACGAAATTAAAAAATAAATAATTTAATTTCTTGACTAATAAAAACGAACAAATTCACACGCAGAAGAAGTGAAATTTCTATTCTGGTTAGTAAGAGAATGAGACGAATACAGCTCATAGGTGGTAAATAAAGAGAGAGAGAAATGAAGAGAAATAGTAAGACAGATCAACAATTTTTAATTGATTGAAGTAGGATAGAATGAAAGAGAAAGAAAATAAATTGAAGCACTTGTAGTAAAGTTTTAATAAAAATAAGAGTCTTTTTATTATAGATTGCAAGGTTTCTCCTACCCCCTTCATCAATTTCTTCGTACATCCCAGAGTATAATATGGAGAATACGAGAATCTCATTCACTCCATCCCAAAGCACTATGAAGACATTTAAAGTTGTCTCCTTTCGTTTAATAAACTAAGTTAACTAAACTTACCACGTGACACACTGCGATATGGGCGGCTCGTAAAGGTCCAGCTGCAGCAGCTGCACTAGCTTATTGAAGTCGGCCGCGTGGAAGGCCACCACGTCCTTGGTGATCCTGCCGCGGTCACCCTCGTCGCCGCAGTCGATTGCCTTTAATACACCTGCAATCGTAAAATATCACCAGCTAAAGTTAGTGATTAGAACTGTAGGGTTCTCCTGGTATACTAGTAAATAGAGTGCGTCCATAAAAATAGTGGTTTTAAGAAGGTGTAGGGTACCACAATGTGTTTGGTATATAGTCTCGAGCTCTCTGGACTAAAAGTGAATTTCGGGTTCATAGGCGTTGAAGGTAGAGTTTGTACCGGGAAGCACCGATGCGTCCCTTAGAGATCCCTGGGTCTCGTTGCAACGCACGTAGAATGAAGGGAGTCGAAGGGATTTTAATGGGTAAAAACCTCCATAGCTTCGTCTTCTCTCCAGGAGCAGGGTATCTTATTTGAAGAACGCCCCCCCATCTCCCACCGAAAGGTACCGCAATGTATTTTGAATGTAGTTTCCATGAAAATTGTAGCGTCTGTTAACTTAAGTAGTTTTAATAGCTACATTACCCTTCAGATAACATAAAGGCTACATGAATGATTATGACTGTATAAATTCTCTCTATATTTCTGTCCCTGTTGTTGGAAACCATCCAGATAGGTACCAGGCACAGCACCTATTTATTACAGTCTTCCAGTTTGAAAAGCACTGTAGCTACTAATATTACTGGGGTGAAAATAATTTACAACTTTGGTTTTCAAGGCGACAAGTACGATAACAGGCGTTTCCCATTACCATCAAGGGAATATCCTAGGTAAAAAAAAAATATTTGTATATTAAAAAAGTAATGTTATATATATATTTAACTAACCATTTCTTTAACGGAAGTGGCAACTTTAAGATTATTTTTAAGAATATATAGTATACATAGGATATACACGTAAAAACTTACCGACTGCGGCGGTGGTAATCCGGTCAAGTCCATGACCGACGTGGTCGGCGTGTGCGCGGGTTCGATCCTCGAAAAGGAACTCGCGAGCCTCGCTCCATCGCGGCAGGTACTGCAGGTTGCGCAGTTCGTTGATACCGGTTCTGTTGAGGTTCACAAAATATAGTAATGAATGTCTCTCTTTATCTAAATGCTTAGTGTCTCTAACAGAAACTCTATGAAAAATTTATTTTTAGGCGAAAGGCTCTGTAGCAAAAAAAATAATGAAAGTCTTTGATTCGATTCCTGGAACATATTTTGTTGAGCTTCATTAGTGTTAGTCTAGTCACCCTACCAGCTGCATATTATAAATAGCATCATCACAGAATTCCGGTTGTCAGCAATGGTATTAAATTAATATAAATTTATCGAAGTAATTTTAACGTAGTGCTGGTGGTACCTTCTTTTCTTGATAGGACTCTTGCCGAGCTCAGCAGTAGGCACGAGCTGCTCGCCGGGCCTGATCCAGAGTATGGGCCCATCGTTCGACTCCTGCGGCTCCATTTCCACCGCGGCCATTGGTCCCCACGGCATGGTCTGAGAAACAGGATTATCCATTAGTAATTTTTTTTCTAACACTACTTCTTGAGAATATATTATGGGACCATATACTCAATATCAGAGTTTAGCAATCCCTTACAATACTACTTACCAGCTTGAGAAATGGGCACTCGGCGAGCATCGACAGCATGTCCGGAAAGTATCCTCCCACCTCTTCGTGTACTGTGCCTACTAGCGAGATCTGGTGTAATGGTCCACATCGGAAAGTCCCTGCGGCGTATGACTGTTGAACCTGGATAAGTCACCACATTATACCACCTTTTAGATCAGAATATAGTATGAGTCTAGCTTTGTCAAATACCTGCTGGTAGTACCGACTGACAGTTGTGGTCTCAATGTCTGAGGCACGCGCGAGCACGCCCGCCTTGACGGTGAGCGTGGGGTGCCTCTCCGCGAGGTATTGCAGCAGAGCAGGGCAGTCGGGCTGCCGCGCCCCGCACCACACCGCAGACGAACCTCGCCCATCCACCGCTGTCCTCCGAGAATACTAGCTGCCAATTTACCATACGAACATATTGTCAGTATAATAGAGACTGATAGATACATGCACCAAGTTTCGCCAGAATTTAAAATCACCAATATGGAGCCGTGCTTGGAATACTGGATCATATCTTCACCGCTATACTAACAGATAACATTTGAGAATAGATAGAAAGAATCAGAGTTCATTTAAAATGAGAGTAAGAAAGGATCACCTTGAGGAATTCCTTGGCTAAGGACTCCTGTTGATGCTCACTGAGCATATCCACGTCGTGCTGATAAAGGTAGACGACACTGGCGCCGCCGTTCGGATGTGTTTCCACACGCATTAGCCTGTGACAACACACGTAATAAGCAACTGGAGGAAGGTATCCATGTACAAGAAGGAGTAGTCAGAATACATTACTGGTGTATAACTTTCAAAGGATGTTGTAGCCTTCTCAATGTGATGACTGCGATGTGGTGTATTATTAACATCATCATCACCATCATCATCAGCCGATAGACGTCCACTGCATGTCCGTTAACATCTTAACTAAGATCTAACTTGTCATTGACAGTCTTATCATTTAAGATCAAAGTAATTTACTGCTTATTAGGACCTTGCTTTCTTATTTTTTTTTTTATTAATTTTATTATGTAACAAAAATAAATTACCTATGATACTTCAGTCCTTTGATATCGACGCAAGGTCCCCTCGGGCCCCAGGCCGGTGCTGATCGCTCTCTGCGACACTGTACCCCTATGGAGCACCTTTTGACGCGGGCGCGCCTGCGGCATTGCTGGCATGAGGAGTGACGGGATGAATGGGATCTGTAATTATAGTATACCATGCAAATTACGAAAGATTATTTTAAACTAATGAAAACTTTATGAAGTCATATTTTTTTTTATTGAAATATATTTTTACTGGTCTGTTGCGGGAAACTGAGTATGTACCACCACAATAATGTTGAATACAAGCATTTGCGATGTGGGGGCTCCGTCGAATGTTTAAGATCAGAGGGAAGCAGTTCGACTCCAGTCCGTGGCAGAGCTAACTGCAAACGTAGGCTGATGACAACCGTCATGCAAAGAAAGGTTTCATTTTTGGACACCATCAAAGAGGATTACTGTGATTTCCCAAGATTGATCCGGGAGGGCAAAACCTGGAAAACTGGCACCTGGTAGACAGTCCAAAAAATGGTTTGACGACAAAGAAGTGGGCTGGGTTTAAATACCATCAGTTAAAAAGAAAAGCTGAGGATCGAATTGGTGTCCACAATCTAATTTGCCAAACTTCAGTTTGAAGAAGGAACCCGATGATGAGTAATATGCAAATATTATTGAAGTGAAAACAACATCCAAACTCTGAAAGCTACAAGCCAAATATGTTTTAGTATTTATCCTGATGATCCTGATTATGGATGAAATTGTTATGGATACCTAGTGCTTGAAGCTCGAAGGGCATTGATGAAAGAACTCAATAAGTTACTAACATGAAACATTGTTTATCATCATAACTACATATTATTGTTGCTCAGCATGATTCACCATATGGTGACAATCTATTCGTTTCGTAGCAGGAATGGGTACTCCGAATTAAGATACAAACTA
This sequence comes from Ornithoptera priamus, assembly GCA_029034505.1. NCBI lineage: Eukaryota > Metazoa > Arthropoda > Insecta > Lepidoptera > Papilionidae > Ornithoptera > Ornithoptera priamus. The sequence continues at coordinate 2,563,436 of JARDWD010000500.1, read as the reverse complement.
AAAAAAAAATACCCTGCAGTCTGTGTTCTCCACAATCGTTCGCATATAATCAAAGTTTTATGAAGTGTGCCTTCCTGTTTGAATTTAATCCTTTTTAAATACAAATATTATTTCCTCCCTACCCGTAATGTCCTTCTATATCCGTCCGGTTGAACTATTTCCCTTACAAAATTAAAATTATTACTGGTGGTAGATCACTGTTTTCGGAGACCGCCTAGGTAGGTTGAGTATCGCCGAACATTACTGTGTTCCGGTTTGAAAGGCGCTGTAGCTAGTGTAATTACTGGTGTAAACAACTCTCGAGGCAACGAGCACAAGGTGCAGTGTATAACATCATAACTAGCGCCACATTTTTATAGGCGGGCGTATCACTTATCATCAGGTGAACGTCCAGCTCTTCTCATCGCTTCGTAGTATAAAAAAAATAATTAATGACAACATGGCACCTCATTCTTTCCTTGTTTTTGCAGCACAATCAATTCTTTTTTTTTGTTAGTCACGTTATGTGAATCCACGTTATACAAATTGAATGGGTCATCAGAAGGCACACCCCGGTGTAATGACATCACGCCAGCAAATGAATTACCTGTGTCTAGACTTGTTCCGCCAGCTTAATCTATTATGCGAATAAATAAAATTTACCTCTACTTATATTATCATAATATTGAGCAAATACTATCCAACCGGTTCTTAGGACCCGAACTGTTCACAAAGGCTAGGTAACTTCTCTTCTGTCTTTTCTTTTTCTCTTTTTCAGTACCGATGCCAAGAAGAAAACAAAAGAAAAAGTGGAGACTATTTAACTGGAATTGGTTATCTTGACAGAAACTGTTTAAGTAGGTAACACCGTAGCATTATGATACCGCTACTGAAAGGACGTTTTAGCTAATGGGTAATAAATGGGTCACATGCTGTGCTCATCATCTTAACTAACGCCACATGGTTATGGGTGGATCAGTTAACCATCAGGATCATTCTGCTGGAGTCATCGCTTTATCCAATAAAAACAAAGGTTACCTTACCAGAGAAGGCAGGTCAGGTCAGCACTATTATAAATGCTACTGAGACAGTGGACAAGTGCGATAGCTTCTCCGTACAGTAACGTACATCTAACATAGTAAGTGTTTTAGTTGAATCGAGTCGGACATTACTCCTGCCCATGGCATCTTCCCATGCAAAACAATAGGTGCAGGACATGGTCGTACCATGGTAAAACAAACGTGACCCAAAAAGAACAGTGCTGCTTCTGGTGAAGAGAGTTATGTAGTATCCAGCTGCACGTTATTATCGGCATCATCTAGCACCTGGTTCCATGGAAAAGGGCATAAATGGACCATTAGCAGGAATGTCCTTCGACTCCTTTATTAAGAACTTTATTATAAAAAACGCCATGTACAGGATCCGAGCCCTAAACAGTAAGTTGTGCAGGTTCCTTGTCTCCGTAATCGCTAGGGACTTGCAGCAAACCTTTGTACATAATACGATATTATAAAATTGGAATGTATTCAGGTTACAGACGTAGCTGAACTGAACCGTGAGTCTGGTAGGTCAGTGAAATCGGGTTTAAGAGATCACAGTAGCGGTCTATTGACTATATTATAACAAACTAGTATTTCCTTCTTTGTTTTATTTCGGACTAATCTGCTAACACTGAACATCCTGACCGATTTCAATTTGCAATGCAACTGTTCATGCCGTTGATGACTTATTTCTGTCCTAATTAGTGAACATCAATCGAGGTGCAAGATGTTCACCTAATGGTATGTGATACACCTACCTACAAAAATTAGACTCTGGTTAGGATATTTTTGCACAGAATTACCTGTTACTGGAATTTTTACTACTGGGTATAAGCTTCCCCAATCGTTTTTTAGAGTAAGTGGAGCCGGTACTATTTGAATTTCTACTTGCAACTCCAATAGGATTTGTCGGATCTGTCTGTCCATTTGGCAAAAGTGTTCCAAGCTGAACTTCCCATTGCTATTTAAGCGGGACTGGGTCAGCGACCTATGTTCTACGGATCTCCTTATTCCTGATGACATCACGTAAGAAAAAACTGTGAACAGCCATCACTATACCTTGCCATGCAACCATGAGCTTTTTTATGTCACCTATACAGAGTAATAAGCTTAAAATTGAACTAAGAAAGCGACTGGGGCGCTGTTTCGTTCTCTCTATTCTTCCGTAGTGTTTAAGCCTGGACCCTTACAGAATCGATGACTAAGAAAATTTAAGGCTTTACAGTAGAATACTGAGTGTATTGGAGAGGCAAAATAATAATGTAACCGTGTGAGATACTTTATAGAATAAAGAAAAGAAAGCTTGAACATTTATGCCACATAATGATGAACACTAAATAAATGCTGCAGATGAACTGTACAGAGCAAGATTCAAGAATAGAGAGATGTGGACTGAAGAAGAATATCCTGATTAAAGAAACTACGCCCTTGATTTAGAAAGAGATCGAAAGACCAGATTGTCTCATTGATCGCCAAACTTCGAATGAGGGTACTTTAAGAAGATAGGTGTAGAATTGCAATGTACCATTTAGTGAACTGTTGACGATTTAACACATACCTTACGGATATACCAAAACAATGAATTTTTTGTAGAAACATTAAAATTTCTCAACTACATATATCATATCTTTGACATACAAAGAAAAGTCGCTATTTACGTGAAAAATTGGTTATAATTTAAATAATAATTTTCTCCATAAAAATGCTCACCTGTCCCTTTCACGGTCCTTATCCTTCTCCTTCTCTTTTTCCTTCTCCCTTTCTAACTTAACTCTATCGCGTTCCACTTTCACTTTCAATTCACTTTTCACATTACCAGATTCTGTCTTGACACCAGTACAAATAGCGGGGAAGACTTGCGGGGTTGCCTTTTCTTGCTTTATTTTCAAAGGTAGCTCCAGATTGCCATAACAAGGTAACTCTCTTCTTTGCGCCGTTTGGAACTTAATTGCTCTAAGCGTCAAGCTCAAGTGAGTGGCAGGACGTCGTAAGTTAGAATGCTCTAGAAGGACATTTGATCTTGTCACTCTAGGGTATTTATACCTCGGCATGGACTTTTGAAAATGTGCATTAATTATCTTTAACTGACGGGACACTGAGGAGAAAATGCGCCTGGCGGCGTCATCACGTGGTATAGTGTTTGATAGCTTTGTCTGTTTCCATGAAGCATTGATACCACCCAACCAATCTTCCTTCAATGGTTTCGGATGAATGTCTTCCAAGTTAAAGTCTTTTTGTTGATGGAAGAGTAACGGGTTAACAATGTTTGGTGATTTTTGTAGAACATGAAGAGTCAACATTGCTGCATCTCCATATCCCCCAGAATCAAAAACTGGCCATATTTTGCTTAGCTTTGCTGGTTTAGAATTTTCACCCCAGACACATAATTCTTTCGAGTCCAAGCTACGTTTGCGCTTCTTACCTGTAATTACAGAAGACAATTTAATTATGATATTATTTGAAATAGCCAATCAAGTCTTAAAGAAACCAGATAAACATTTTCACATATTCAAAATTAAAATTTGACGTTATCTAATTTCACAAATTATTATATTTATTATTATTGTTAGTTTTTGAATATATATTATTGCTCAAGATTTACAATAACATTCCATAAAACGGCTCATTTATTTACTTATTTATTTAGGCACACAGAAATTACAATGACAATATAACATACATAGAAATAAGTGAAAAGGCTCTACTTATTCCAATATGGAATTTTTTCCAGTAGGCTTGTGGTTGGGAAATTTCATTAAAGTGACAGTGAAGCTGGTGCAATTTGATAATACATATTGATAATAAAATTTATAAACTAAATATAATCTATAATAAATTATAAGTAAAATGAAAAGAGAAAAAAAAATAATTCAATTTTATAGGCAAATAGAATAGCGCAAAATAATGCTTTGAAATAGTGCCACCCTCTTAACCTCGCGAATTGTCGAAGGAAGTGCATTCCAGAGAGTGAGGGTCTGATTCAGAGCTATAAGACAGAATCTGAGAAAGATTCTGAGGTGAGATCTACTTTCTACATTGGATGAGTGAACAAAGGAGAATCCAATCATCCAATTTGAATAGCTATTTAATAATAAATATATTAATTATAGCTAAAAGAGTTTAAATATCAAACAAAAATCAGAAGTTATTTAAGAAATAATTGATCTTATATTTTTTCTCTTATATTTAACAGACAATTACAATACCAATAAAAAACACTTGTGGGCTTATAATATATGAATATGGCACTCACCTCAATTACCTTATTGATTACCTAAAATATAATATATAACTTACTGCAAAACAGTATTTTGCAGGTATTTATAAGTAAACTAGACTCAAATACAGACGCATATGAATAGTTTGATGATTAAGCATATATAAATCTACTTGCGAGTGAGTTAGCAATGTTAATTGCTTAAACACTTGCTTACTGCTTTATACCAATGATGCAGTAGATTATGTATCGTAAATGCCCAAACAGCAATTTGCATATGTTACTACTACTAGGTACTAATACTACTTTTTAAGTTTTTATACTACAAATACTACCCCAACCATTTGATCCATGTTATCTGAATAAAAACAATATTTTCGAAAACCTTCTTACATAAATGCAATCGAAAACTAAAGCAAATTACAATATATTTTCAAAGATGTGCAAGTTCATTTTTTCATGTATCGAGACATTTAAGAGTAGACGTATAAAAAAAATTTAAAACATAGGCAAATTATACGAAGTCTGAAAATGTTTCTATTGTTCTATCAATATTTAATTTGATAATATATATTTTAGACGAATTAGAATACAATAATACATATATGTTGGCTGTATATGGACTTACATCAGTTTCAAAATTAGACAATTTTGAAAAATCAATTATCACATTAAATATACTTTATTTTAATCGAATTTTGTTTACAAAGACCCATGACAAGACGTAAAGTTTAATTTTAGACAATAATTACATTGTCAAAATTACAAAATACTGATAGTATATAGTTATGCTCTGCATGTGCAGTGCAGTGCACATGGGCAGTGTTTTGAAATATGTATGATGCACCAGAGATATATAGGGTAATAACTACTTCATGTCTTCATATTTTTTGTAAATAATAGGCCTGACATTTTTTTACAAAGGCACCAGGGCGATTTTTTAAAATTTTTGTAGTCTTGCAAGACATGTAATAAATTTATAGTTTTAAATTCTGTATCCTTGGTGTACTTTTGAGAAACCACATCCCACACCTTTGCGATCAATTGACCTGTTTGCCATTAGTGTTTTTTTATTGTCTGTTTTTAACTGCATTTTGAAGATTTTATGTTAAAATGAAATTCTCTCATTTTGTTTCATGAAAAACTAAATTATCATGTTTTCTAGATTATGTTATTACATCATAATAATTCTGTAGTATGCACAGAAAATTCTTTTTTCACAATGCCATTTCTATGATACCAAAGTGTGTATACTTTAGCAAGTATGAATGCCTGGAGAGTAAAGATTTATGATCAATTATGTCAATGTTTTTTTCCATGACTGGACAACCTTCAACCACATCAATTCCATTAGTAAATTTCGATTTTGCTCAGTATACATGTCACTGTAGGCAATAACATGACTTTAGGTTGTTACATTTTCTAAATACCTCAAACAACAAGATGCTGCTTCTTACAAACCCCTGGAAGCAATAGTTTTGTCCCACACATACTTTATTATCATGGGAATTGTGAAAATCTATAGAAGAAATGGAAAATAACAGACTACTGACCGGCAACCATCTGCAAAGCCACCTACAGGTGTCAATTGGACTTACAACACTTTCATAATTGATGATTGTGCAATTTTATTTATAGACTGATTATAAGTTGTACAAAACATGGGAATTTTTAACGAAATTAAACATGGACTAGTTATACATAAAAAATTACATTAAATTAAGAATGAATTAAGTGATATCTAATATTTTTCAAAAATGGACTTATATCACTTACAAAATAAATGGTCCATATCTATTGTTTAAACCCTTAACTTGCACACATAAGTTAAATGGAGTGAGCACTGTGTGTACACTCAGTAATTTAAGGGGCATTATATTATATGCTGCTAAAATTTTTCACATCCAAATATAACCAAGAATTGAAAATAAATACTAATAATATTAAATTAATTATATCTGTTACAAAAGTATGAATAAATATATCTACTGATATGATGAAAGATACATTTTTTTTATTTCAATATAACAATTCCAAAATAAAGATTTAAAAGTTAATGTGTTACATTGCAATAAAAAAATTACATAAAACATTTTGATTAACTTTGGATTTTTTGCCAAGACTGATCTAAAATTAGTTTTTTTCATAAAAATAAAATGATTATGGTGTTAGTTACACAAATATTTCAATGGTACTAACACAACTTCCATTATCACACTTTTGCATCTGATTGAGAATATGCAAATGTTTATGCGTAAACTTTAATACACCTAGTGGAAACTTAAATACATTATTTGTTGGTCTTAAGAGTCATGGAGAGATACACTAAAATCAAAATGACATAGTAATTGATAAGACTGAATTTAACGGATTTTATTTCAATTGTTTAATTAATTTATTACTCTGAAATAACTGCTACAGAGCACCAGATAATAAAATAATTAAATAAAGGCAATAAAATGGCTAAAATTCAGTTTTGTCTAATGTGTACTATTCACTTAAATATGAAAAATGATTATTGCAAGTTTAAATAAAAGTGATTCCACAGGTGCTTGTAACAAGAGCTTGATAAACCCTACTAAAAAAATAATGTAACATAGATAAACCATAATTAGTACAATAAATTAAAAATTATTTATTTAAAATTCTTTGGCTACATATAAACAAACATTAAAGATATACTTATATATCAATTTTTCATCAGGACTTTCTAATTTAAGACAGATTTAAAGATACAGAACATTTCTTTTATGTTTTTATATCTTAATTTAAATAACTGATAATAAAGTTAAACATATCTAATGAAAAGATAATTGGATCAAAATACGTAAACGTCACTTTAGGTATAATTGTCGAGTCTACTGGGAGTTAGTAGAAAGTCACTATAGCCAGAGACAAGGTCACACACTGATGCAATCAAAGTTAAGATATAAAGTATTAAATCATCCTTATGTTTAAAGCTTTGTATGGGCATTTAATTATAAATTTAATAGTTAAACGTGTAATAAAATGTGCATGATATGTTTATAAACAGTTATGACCTCCATCGTAGTGATGTAACGTAGTATATGATAGGTTAACTATTTTCCCACCAAAATGTAGTACGAGCTGCTTATACAAAGTTCATATGTTCAGGATGATGATGAATATTGCGATACTTTCCAATAACAGAGACAAATATTTCTCACCTTTAGAATCAGTAGGTGCGTGTTTAGAATCGGTTGACATACTTGGATCGTATCCCAGTTTCGAAAGTTTCTTATAGTCGTGAGTCACACGACGACGCTTAGCGCCTTCGCCGGTGTCCGCTTCGCTACTTGAGCTACCATTTTCTTCCGACAAATCGAAGTTTTCACTAAGTTTTACTTTAGATTCCAAATGTTCATTCGACGCCATTGTTTCAACGTAAAAGATGAAACGTCGACGAAGTACCCACTGCTCGTCAATTAGACTGTGATAAGTTTTACGAGTACAATACAGCGAACACGACGTATATTTAAAACGACATAATAAGAGAGAAATACACAGAAATTGCGTAAAAAACAACTTGAGACGCCATTTACTTCGCTGCCTCGCACTTTTTGTTGAGTTTTTTGTAAAGGTGTTGTTACATAGCGATCTCAGTCACTAGTGTTTTCCGATACAGCCACTAATAAAAAAGTTAAACACTTATTTTAAAAATTTTGCATTTACTTATTAAATTATTTCATACGTGATCAAAAATAAAAATAAAATAAATAAAGTGTATATTTTCTGTTCTTGTTAAAAGTTTATATGATTTATCGTTATAAATATAAAAGAGCTAGGTAGCGCACTCTGTTGACGCGATACTAATTCGCTGATAAGTTACACATCGAATTTACGCTATCTTTTTCACAAGTCTTTCATAAGTTTTTCTACAGAGGGCGCTTTAGATTTTTATTATACATTTTAATTTAATAAAAATTGGACATATATTTTTGGGAAAGACTACTCCTGTAAATAAATAACCTTTTTTTACGTATTCCGTATTATAATAAAAAATCTTAAAAGTTTAATATTGATAAATTCTTCAATACAGCTTACTTCGTACATTTTTGTTTACCCGTAGCCAAAAAATATGTCACGAATAAAAAGTTTGTAGGTTAATGATGGTTTAAACCTATAATCTTGGGCTATTAAATACAGAACTAATGTAAACCATACTTGTCGTAGAAGGCGACTAAAAGGGTTTTCGGGTTCGTGGGTGTGCTTCAGGCGTAATGCCGAGAGGCACCGGTGTATTCCGTAAGAGATCACGGAGCGTCTCACAACGCAATGAGGATGACTACGGAGGGGATTTGAGTGGGTAAAAATCCTTCATACTCTTGTCTTCCTCCTGAAGCAGGGTATCTTTAGAGAAGATTTCCGCCCCAGACAACAACAAAAAAAAATATTATTGATGGTTAGGTTAGGTTAGAAGCTAAAAATTGTTAATGTTATTTAAAACATAAGTTTATAATATTTCGAGAAGTTCGACAATAATTAGTTTAGTAAAGTGATTGTAAACAACCAAACGAGCGTGTGATACCGCACAATTATTGATACAGCTGACATTTTCAAGGAACAAGAAAATTTTCTTTTATTTCTTCAATTGCTATCTTTTATTGTGTTTTAAATTTGTTTAAACTATAAATTTTCTTGGATATTTTTTATATTAAAATGAACTTGAAGTATAATCTAGTCTTTTTTGAAATGCATAATACTTGTTTACTAATTTATTACAACCAATGTAATTTTTAAAAATCTTACCATTTGGTTACTATGAAATATAAATAGTTTCTCATTTCTTGAGACATGAAAAATAATATTTTCATTAAAGCAATCTTTTAAACCTGAATATATGATGAATAAACATGATTCAATTTAAATTCACGGCATTGTTTTTGTTTCTGAGTTAATCGGCTTAAGATCTCTTTAGCAGAATTTTTTTTTACTACATTTAAAATACTTCGGATTAAGTGACTCTGCGTTAGATTTCAACTATTTCATACACATTTATTTTACAGATTTTATGGCGTTTATTTAATTAATTACTAGCTTTGAATGTGATATATATTACATACCTTACCCTTGCCTAGTGAAGAACCCAGGAATCTATTTGTAACCTCTGTAAATTTTGCTGAAATAAATAAATTAATTTTTTTTTTGTAAAACCCGACCACAAGAAAGATATAGTGGACTCAGAGCAAACCGTTCTAGATCGTTTCAACCACGAGATCAGATTTAATTAAACACAAATTGCAAAGAAATACCGATTACTACCAATGACTCGTGAGGTTATTGAAATTATAAACCCCCCTAATATTATATAAAAATATGGTTGGGTACTATCCCTAACTTGTGATCCTATTATTTTATAGTATTATAACAAATATCCAACATGCCACCAAAGGCACAATGAGCTTATTCTACATATATCGAATTGTAAATAATAAGTGAAAAGTTGTAGGTACCCCAAGATGACTATAACGTCAGGATATCTGTCAGCTCACTCCTCCCGGATGATGCAAAGATCTCGAAACATCAGGGTAATAAATAATTATATAAACGCGTGTTGAAATGTATTAAACCTTTAAGTACATGCGTTTAAAATGAAAACATTCCACTTCTTTTTAATTATTTATAGAATAGAACTTCTCCCGCTCTGTATTCGTATATTTATTATCTGTTACTGTTTTCTATTGACATTATATTTGTGTACAGCTCGTTAACGTGATAGTAAGTCTAAGCCCGGGCAGGTGAAGTATCGCAGTGTATTTGTGTTCGCGGCATAAAATATTCTCGGCTAGATAGGATCGCAAATAAAGCGTGTCTACATACTAACACGTACATAACGTCTGAACGCGCCTCGCTATTTTTTTTTTCGCCACAAAAATATTGTTGCGGCCACAGATAGCGTATAAACAGAGATAATAGTCCATCATCCACTAAATATATTTCTAAAACCAGATAGTATTGTATCTATGTGTAGATGTAGTAACGTGAAGAGAACTGATTATTTTTCAAAGATTTTGATCTGGTCTCCTTGCTAACAAATAAAAGATCAACATTTGTTTAGCTGTGCTACAATGTTAAACAGACAAGTACTCACTTTATTGTTATATTTTGTCATATTTTTCCTCTTAAGCTAAAAATAAATTTTTCTTTAGTAGGTCGCTTTACTTTATTATTATTACAGTCCCAACCTTCTAAATTTTGTTAGTAATTTTCATAACTTTGTCAAAAAACTAAATGTATCTTTCGCTGTAGTGAAATTTGAACGAGAATTTTTTGAGGTAATAATAACTTTAGGTCTGGTTAAGCGGATGTTGCTTGGGACCCTGTCTATCAGAAATTGGTCACCACGACCAAACCGGCGTCAACGAGAGTTAAGCGACCAAGAAGTCTTAAAATACAATAAAAAAAAAACTAATAATTAAAATGCAATATAAAGAGAAAAATAATTTTCATTACACAATAGCACGTGATTAATAATTAAACGAGGTTTTTATGAAAAGTATCTCATGAATAATATTTCAACAAGCCACATTGGGCCAGCGTGGTGAGCAATGGCCCAAATCCTGCCATATGCACACCTACACACGACGGCCCCAAGTGCTAAGCGGTACCGGAGGCCATACAGATTAAAGTCACGGGAAGCCGCTGGATGTGGACAGGGTAGGACCGATCGATGTGGAGATATTTAGGGTTGGCCTGTCATCAGCAGTGGACGTCTATCAGCTGATGATAACAATAACAATACAATACGACATTCAGTACATGTAAATATTTTTATTTTTAACTCTTTTACTAGAAAGATTTAATGAAATTTAAATATATTTATATTATTTATATATATTTGTATATATATATAAAACCTCACACAATATGGGATATACAGGACGGATGTATCAATTTCATAGTACCATTGTCCCAAATCAAAAACTGAATAAAGATTATGTTATATTTGTGTACTTAGGAGCCAAATATGTTATAAATGTAATTTCATTGTGTTACTTTGAATAAAAAATAAGATTGTTAATTGCGGATGGTGGACTAGGTTTTATAAGTAAGAATCGTTAGTTACACTGCGGCAGTTTTACGTCACATTATGTAACCGGCAGTTCGTAAATTTTGAATTCATTAACAGTCAGCGCGCGGCGGGCCGCTCCGCGCTTAACCATACCAATTTGTATGCCCGTCGCGCGGCTGTTTGGCCCTGAATCGTTTAATTTGCGAATAACATATAACAACACTATATCTTAGCGTGTATATCATTCTAACACAACGTTGTTATGGGCAGCCGTGTCACTTACAATCAGGTGAACATCTATCGTGACAATATCGAATAAAAACAATATGAGAATAGCAGTAAATCCCACTGCAACGAAAAACTCTTCACGGGAATCAATGGTGGTAGGTCTTTGCTGCAGGAGACCGATTAGGTAGGTACCATCGCAGCCGATAAACAGCAGTGCGCAAATATTACTGTGATCCGGATCGAAGAGCGCTGCAGCTAGTTTAATTAATGTCGTAATGAGACTCAACATCTTATGTCTCAGGCGACGAGCGCAATATGATTCAGTATATAACATCACAACTAACGCCACGTTGTTATGAGCGGGCATATCACTTACTATAAGGTAAGAGTTCTATTCGTCTCGCCGATTAGTTTTAGGGTTAAGTTTAGGATGATACATTGCACCACATTAACGATTGGTTTAAAACAATAGAAGTCTCCTCATCATGGTATTTTCTCCAGCTAAATGCGCAATATTGTTTGTCGGCTGCCTTTTATTTTTTTGGTGGAGAATTGATGCATTGGATACCCTTTTGCTGTAGGGACAACAGAAGAGTTATGCCAGACTCTTACCAGCTAAAACCTCACGGTTTCTTACTCAGGGCATTTGGTCGGAACCACAGGAACGCTTTCGTACACAACCGTCGTTCCCACAGCAAGAGGTCTTGAAAATACTACGTCTTGGGGTAGAGCTACTGCTCTCTACCCCCTTTAAAGATGTTAGAACGTCGTACCATACCCCTGATTCCGCCACCTTAGCCTTTGTTACGGGAGTTGGAGTGCGTAAAGCATCCTCCTTTGACGCTCCGATTTCTGTCTAGGAATTAAGAAATGGATATTAATTTCACGCTGTCTCTCTGCAGCATTACCTCCTTGCAGAAAGCTACTCCAGCGTACCACGACCTCTCACTAATTACCATAACTTTGATAAACCTATAAGTGACAGGTTATACCCTACAACAGTGACGAGGTCTTGGCTCTGGCCAACCGCGGTGGTATCTTCCTAGACAGTCTCCGGCAAAAGAGATTTCACCATCATTATCATTAGCTGACAATCGTCTACAGCTAGACATAGACCTACCATAAAAATCTCCACATCGATCGATTCCACGATGCCCGCATCCAGGGGCTCCCCGCGAATCCACCAAATCATCGGTGGAGCCTCCCAAAATTACATCTACTGGTGCGCGGTAGCCACTCAAGAACCTTACTGCCCCAAGGGCCGTCAGTCATACGAGCAATGTGCCCTGCTCACTGCCACTTAAGTCTAGCAACCGTTTGGCTATGTCGATAACCTTAGTTCTTCTGCGGATCTCCACATTTCTGATTCGCGAAGAAAAACCCGAGCACAGCCCTCTCCATTGCCCTTTTGGGGTACTTGGAGCTTTTCATAAGGGCCATAGTAAGGAGCCACGTCTCGGTTCCATATGTCAACAATGGCTTCACGCACGAATTGAACAAAGTCCTACCACCATCAATTCGCACAGAGTGCTCGCAGGTGTGTTCATAAAAGGTATATTAATGGCGCGAAACGTATCAATGGCGCCGTGAGCGAGAATTTGTTTCCCGCGGTTTTTTTTTAATCAGAATGATTTGTCAATGGAATGTGTAATGAGGGAAACGATGTTATTTAAATAACTTAACCACGACTTGAACGTGATAATGGACTTAGTTGTAACATAGAAGTAATAACATTATTCTAAGTCAAATATTTTGTTTGAAATAAATATTCGTCCTGTTATAAAAATTGTCATTTTTATTTTACGTATACTTAACTTTTGTTTAAACACAAATAGTTTTTTAATAACAGAAAATTACTGAAGTAGTACGATACTCATGTATGTATAATTTTACTGGTGGTAGGTCTCTATAACCGGAGACCGTCTAGGTAGGTGTGGTATTGTGCCAGGTGCTATTGCAGCCGATAAACAGTACTATGCGAACATTACTGCGTCCCGATTTAAAGGGTGCTGTGGATAGTGTAATTACTAGGGTAACGAGACCAAACATCTTATGTTTCAGGAACCCAGCACAATATGTTGCAGTATATACAATCCTCACTAGTACTGCGAACAGGGAAGAAAAATTACTAAATCCGTCCATATAAACCCTTAAAAACGGCGGCTTCTCGTGCCCATCGGTACTGGAGGCCATGCTGATTGTAAAGTCGCGGGAAGCCGCTGGATGCGGGCAACGCAAAGCCAAACTATATGTAGATCTTTGAGTGAAGCCTATGTCCAGCAGTGGACGTCTATCGGCTGATTATGATGGTTATTTACTGTGTTTACACGTGGCAATCCTGTATATATTGAATGTATCTGCATAATGTGATTGTTACCCGAGCGACGCGCCTTCTAGTGAGTCTACTGTTACGCTCACTACCCGATACACGTCGTTTAAAAGATATCGCTAGTTAAAGTCGGACATTGTGTTAAACTGTTTCTAGGGATCCGCGGGATAGTTAGTGGAGTGCAAGGAGTACTTAAATTGGATGGGGCGTCGCTAGGATAACAATCACAAGCGACGTGTCGGACAGCGAGCGTAATAGCTGTCAGATGGTGAATCGCTCGGTTAACGATCATATTATGCAGATACATTCAATATATATGGCGTGGATACGCTACGATCATACAAGAAAAGAGATGTCCACCTAATGGTAAGTTATACATTTGTCTATAACAACGTGAAGTTAGGACCATACAAACAACATCACATTGGGCGTGTTGCTTTGGAACATGATTGTTAAATCTCGTCTCTTCTGGTTTAGCTGCATGAATTGGTACCTACTTAGACGGCGTACAGCAATAGAGACCCACCAATAAAATCGACCCCCAGTAAGGTCATTCATTTGAAACATAAATAATATGCAAAATAATACGTACAGTAATGCTAGAGCAACCGTAAAAAAAAATCAGTTATCAATATTTACATAAATATATAATATATATTTAGAATATTCAGTGAAAACTAAAATTTGAAATTATGGACAATATCTGAATGAAATTTATTTATTTAACAGGCAAATGTTTGAATTTGTTAGCAACACTTTAAATTTCTTTTGCATTTAAGGATTACAATAATCGTCACCAACAGCCGATAGACGTCCACTAGCTGGTCATAGGCTTCACCCAAAGATCTCCACATCGATCGGTTCCGGCGCCATGCGAACTTCCGTCACAGTCAGCATGGCCTCCGGTACCGCCGGGTACAAGGCGCCGTCGTATGAAGAGATTTGGGCCATTTCCAATCCAATGCTGGTTGTTGGCAGCCAGTCTCGTTTGTTGATTAATTGGGTGCACCACGAGCTCATGAGGTTGGATGGAGTCTAGTGAGTGATTGTGCGGAACCCCTTACATCACATTCCATTTTCATTTCCATTACAATAATACTTAAGTAGAAAATAACAGTCAGTGTAATGTTGTTAGTTCAACTAGATAAAAATGAACTGACAACTAATTACATAACTTAAACTTAGTCCTCCCTTTAAGCAGCGGTCATCAGTGTGATGTACTGTGAAGAGCGGGACGTTCACCTGATGGTAAGTGATACGCTTGCCCATAACAACAGTGGCGGTATTTAGATTGGTATTTATAGGACCGCAATGCGCTCGTCGCCTGAGCTATATGTTGAGTCTCGTTACCCCAGTGATTAGACTAGCTATAGCGCCGCTCAAACCGGAACAGAGTAATATTTGCACAGTATGTTTATCGCCTGCTATAGGCGCTGCGGTGATACCTAGGTTGATAGTCAGTCGATACGAGCAGACGTTTAACTGATGATAAGTGATACGCCCGCCCATAGCAACGTGGCGTTATTTAGGATGGTATTTATAGCACCACATTGCGCCCGTCGCCTTAAAATGTTAAGTCTCATTACCCCAGTAATTACACTAGCTACAGCGTCCTTTAACCAGGAAACAGTAATTGCTATCTTATCAGATTATAAACATATTCGGGGAAGTCCCTGTCTTTAACTAATTGTTTATGTTAAAACTGTTTAAGTAAAGCAAATGTTTGTATATTTTTTTCTTATTTTCAATATAAGTTAATATTATTGGGGAATACCTATGTTGGTATTTGATCCATGGATCAAGGTAAACAACGAATTACGGTTGTTCAATTTTATTTGGCGAATATTGGAGCTGTAACGGTCACCGCACTAGCACTGACGGGATCCAAACCAACCTCACCTGCTCGAGGTGCATCCTGCTAATCAACAAACGAAGCTTTAGCTCCCACTAACCTGCATTGGGACAGCGTGATGGGAGATGGCCGAAATAGCCTCATATGAACATCTACTCGGATCGTGTGGAAATATTTGTCGGAGGCCTATGTACAGCAGTTGACGCTTTTCGGCTGATAATGACGATAATCATTTGTGGAATAAGAGATTAATATACTTGAAAAACTAAGTTATTTCGGTTTTAACAGAATATTTGTTTACACTATGTGATTGTTATCATCACCAGTCGATAGACGTCCACCGCTGGACATCAGCGCCTCGTAATATTCGAACAACATTATATTTCATGAAACTTTAACATTATTGTTGGAGTTTATATGATGTTGGTTTCCGGACCCACATGGCTAACTACTACCCCCCATATTATTTTGGTCACGTTCACAGTACTGCTGTCTTCCTACAATAATACATACTAGAGCCGAAGTATACTGAATGAGTCCTTTACTGTCTTCAGCTCACCATTAACATTATCTGGAGATAGTCGCCTACTCCTTAGCATAGACCTGAACTTCAGTTTGTTTTAATTACAAGAAATCGAGGTTAAGTAACAAGTCATTATATATATGAAGATGTATGTAATGGGTTTTTTTTTTAGTTTGAACCATGTAATAACCTAACTGAAATACCACAATTGCGCTATCTTATGGTATATGGAAGAAACTAACCATCGATTCATAGCTAACGCTTATTTTTAGTTAGTTTAAAATTGTTTATATGTTGAGTATAATTTTGCGCTTGCTTACGACCCTACCTGATGGTAAGCGGTGATTGTAATCTTTGGTGGTAAAGTGCATTAGTTCAGAAGTAGCATATTCATTCTACTTTCAAAGATTCCCACGTCATTACTATCATCATTATCAGCCGACAGACGTCCACTGCTGGACATAGGCCTCCCTCAAAGACTCTCCACATCGTCGGAAACACTGACGCCGACAGACTGTTTCAATCCTTCGCTTTTCGCATCGAAAAGTCTGAAGTGAATCGCTTTTACCTAACATATGGGACCTGGACAACGTAGGAATGAATACCTGCAGTATGTCTATACGTCTGATGGTGGAAGTGCGATGGCGAAATCAAATCATATAGTTCCTGAGCACACTCCCTGAAATTTATTCGGTAGAATACCATGAGGCCCGCTACCCTACTTCAATGACTCACGCTTCGAGTTTAATATTTGTCAGCTCATGGTCACCGATTAACTTTATAACTTGCCTCTCCACTTAATCCACAACAGCCACTTGATATTTGATTGCACTAGTCAGAAGTGGCAGCAGTACTCCACACGATCAGACCTGAGCTTTATATAACGTTAGAAGCTGTACCCGTGTACCGTTGTACGTTTTGACCTTCAATTTTTAAATTCATGACATGGTAGTGTCGTGGTGGTAAGTCTCTGTTGCCGGAGACCGTCTTAGTAAGTACCATCGCAGCGCCTATTTCTGTCTCCAAACAGTAGTGTGCAAACATTTCAGTGTTCCGCTTTGAAAGGTGTTGTAGCTAGTGTAATTACTGAAGTAACGAGACTCAACATATGTCTCAAGTGAGGAAGGCAATGTGCTGTAGTGTATAACGTCTTAACTAGCGCCACGTTGTTATGGGCGGTCGTATCACTTACCATCAAGTGAACATCTCATTCATCTCGTCGCTTTTAGCAAAGCGATACAAAATTCAAGAGAAAAATTCACATATGATGAACTTCCGGCACGTGTAACAGTTGTAACAGAAAAAAAAAAGAAAAATGTTTATTCAGTTACCCCAACATTTACCGCTTAATATACAAATATTTGAATACTTATCTCCATATATTTACAATATAGACAAAAAATCTCTAATTATGATTAAAAAAAAGCAATTTAAATAATGTGCTACGATGATTAACATAAATGTTGAACGTTTTTATTGCAAACTAAAAATCGCGTTTTAAATTAATCAACCGTTTGGTCTTAGCTCTGTAATCAAAATGCATGCGGTGATGCTCGTTATATTTTAATCACCAAAAAGGTGATCTTGTAAGGAAATATTATCCTTATTTTGCATATATAGAAGACTAGCTGTTCCGCTTCCGCTTTCCTGGCAGTAATATAAACCGCCAATAACACTGTAGCAACCGCCTGAATAATACCGAATGGAAATGTTCACAAAAATCAATTAGAAATAAAATTATGAAGGATCTATGAAATTCAAATAATAAATAACCTTAGAACGGTCTGCAAATCATTCCGCGTCGAAAGCTCGTTCACTAGTTTTCACGTGATTGGCGAACAAGGTAAGCCGATTATCATTATATATAAACTAGCTGTTTCCCGCCTGTTTTGCTGACCGTAACATAGAATTGGACTTGAAATATGCCTAGAGAGCAACCACAACCGACTTTCTATAGTAACTGTTACTGGTATGGTAACCGCGTGGTTGAAGATGTAGTGACAAAGAGAAAGGGATGCTTAGATGGTTCAGCCATGTAGAAATAATGGATGAAAGATGATTAATGAAAGAGGTATACAAGGTAAGAATGATTGGAAAAATCGGTACAGGTCGACTTACGCGGACATATTCCGATCAAATCGAAGATGTCTCCTAAAGAACGGCCGGATCAGGAGTACTGGCAACCGACGAAACGAAAGTGGAGGAAGCGAGAGGTGTGCCAGGATCGTGAAGAAGTGAAGAGAAGTGGTCTCCGCCTACCCCACTATACTAGTGATATATATGTATATTACTATAGCAACCGCTTAAATAATACGACATGAAAATATTTATAAAAGTTAATTAGAAATAAAATTATGAAGGATTCATGAAATACAAATATTAAATATATAAAAATCATTCGGAGTCGAAAGGTCATGTTACTACGTTCACTAGTTTTCACGTGATTGGTGAACAAGGGATACCGATCTTCATTATATATTTACAATATATTTGTATATTAATAACTATATATATATATATATATTGTTGTGAAGTGAGAACGGTACAGACATTTAAATCAATACAAATATCATTTGTCTCATTCTTTGCACACGTATATAGTATATATAAGTATTGTTTTATTTATATAGTTTTTGTTGTATGTTTGTTATACTTTTAAGGTGTTTTATACATCCAAGCATTCCAGAATTAAGCATTTTTCTTCTTCTTTCTTCGTTTCAATTGAACCTCCACGCTTCCTACAAAAGCGGACACTATGAGTTATTGTGATGTTCCCTTCAATATAACATACGGAGCCCTGGCGATCTTTAAACTTTACATGGCCGACTTAAAGTACTGTATATATTTGCATATTTTTTTTTTAATCGGCGAGGAGGCAAGTCAAATGAGACGTTCACCTGATGAGGCATCCTGATGAGATAAGGCCATTCCCTTAACGTGGTGTTAGGATGATATACGCTGCACCATATTGTTCTCGACTTGAGTTATAACATGTCCTTTGACCTCAGTAATTTCACTAGCCACAACGCCCTTAAAACCGGAACACGGTAATATTAGCTCACTGCTGTTTGTCAGCAGAAATGCCTGGTGTGGTACCTACACGGTCTGTAACAGGATAATCCTACTAACAGTGAGCTTTTAGATACTTTATATTTTTATTAATTATATAATTTTCTTTCAAGTACAAATATATATAAAAACATATATTATTTAATTTACATACTTATTTTTTTTGGAGAAAATAACAAACAAAGTTAAATCTACGCAATTTTTTAAAAAAAATGTTTAAGTAATTTGTAGCATACATACAAAAAGATTTATTATATAGTTATGAATGAGGACAGTTACCATTAGTGATGAGAAAAACACGAACAAGACCAGGAGTTCAACAATCTTGGTATTGGTCTTGGTCTTGTTTAAATACTACTAATGTTGATAATGATCTTGGTTTTGCATATTCAGCCTTAAAATACATTCACTATTTTTTTTTTTGTAGAAAAAAACTATACGTTCAAGTTATGATAAATATTCTAACTTGTCATATTTATTTTTTTCCTTTACAACTGCCTACGAGGTCTTAGTCTTGCTTTTTCGCAAGACCAAGACCAATTATACTCATCAGTATTAAATTATTAAGTAGTATAATGTTGTGCCAATAATTTATCTATTAATTAGTATGAAATTCATAATGAACTATATTTAGTTCTCCAGCCGGTTTTATTATAGCGAAAAGTTTTTTTTTTTATTAAATCTGTGACCGGTTCTGATTCTGTTATTTTATCTAAATTATAGGAATTTTGAATAGTTGATAATAAATTACACATTTGCTGTGGAGTTTCTACTTTATTACAAATTTAGAGCATTTTGTATATATATATATAGAAAATTTTGTATGTGTATATATAAATTTAATGACAAAACTAAAAAAAAAAAACAGATTTTTTTTTTATTCAATTAAACGACGAGACGAGCGAGACGTTCACTACTGATTGTAAAGGATACTCCTGCCCATAACAATGTGGCGGTATTTAAGATGGTATACACAGCACCACATGGTACTCGTTGTTAAATTGCTTCTATCAGTTTATAAATGTATCATCATCATCAGCCGATCGACATCCGCTGCTGGACATATGCCTCCCACAAAGACTCTCACATCGATCGGGTAGTGTTTCATACAGAGGCAGTCGTGCCATTTCCTATCACGCTGGCCAATGAGGGCTGGTGGGAGCCAGGCTCGTTTGTTGATTATCAGGGTGCACCTAGAGTAGACGAGGTTGGCTTGGATCCTGTGAGTTGGTGTGAAACACTTACACCTATGGAAAAATATATATAAATATAATAGATTATCTAGATCTAAGGCATGGAGACAAGAAATTTGTTAGGAATATTCCTTCTGCTAAGTATAGGTCAGGTAAGAACGGATTTTACGAAATGTTACCCATAAAAAAGGTTGCAGTGTTACGGCCGGCAAAGCAGGCAAGGAACAGCTAGTTGTCGGAAATTGGTATAATCAAGGATCTCCACACCGATTGGTTTTGCCTGCCTGTTCAGCAGTATACCCTGACCTTCACCACGTCGCCGGTCCTTTAAGAATTCTTCATCACTCGGCCGCCACATAAGAACCGTTTTTTTTCATAGTATGAAGCGGGACATTCACCTGATGGTAATTAATAGGCGTGCCCATAACAACTTGGCGCTAGTTAAGCTGATATATATTGCAACACATTGCACTCGTGGCTTTGAGACATAAGATGTTCAGTCTCATTACCCTATTAATTTTCAATAGCTACAGCGCCCTTCAAACCAGACAGTAATGTGTGCACACTATTGTCTGTCAGCTACAATATGCGCAGCGGTGTTACATAGACGGTCCCCGGCAACAAGGACCTTTTTTTTCGTGGATAAATCCTACATTGGAAACTCTTCTGCTGCCGGGTCAACGGAAAGAGTTATGCTGGACTCTTACCGTTTAAAACTCCATGGTATGCTTCTTAAAATTTCCGCAGTCCACAACAGCATTGATGCATTACAAGATCTCGGCAAGAGAGACCTACCACAAGTTAACCACGTTGCTCTATCAGTCGACCCTTCGAGCAATTTGACACAGCCATAAATCATTTAAGTTTACATAAACTCCTAATCACTAAAATATCATTCAAATTTATTTCTTAAAAACAACAACAATATTAAAAACAAAACGCGGTCGCCGGAATGGCGGAATAGCGAAATATCAAATTCAAGGTTGCCATTATGATCTACGCAACGCATAAATAATGAGTTTGTTTTTTTTTGTATCGTTAGCTTAAACAAATAATTTAGTTTGTAAGCCAAAAATCAAACTGGAAACCTGCGCAAAAAATAAATAAGATCTTATAATACATATTGTTTATATGCTGTAAATTTAAATATTTCGCATAGACAATGGCAATACAAAAGTAAATTTAATTATATCAATTCCAAAAATCCGAACGACGTAGAATTACAGGCATACTCTTAATAATGTTTGAGTTAAATTTAATTGTTTTAACGCCAAATCATATAATAAATGAATAAATTATATACACTTGTAATGCTGTGTGGATAGTTTTTAAGTACTTTTAAGTTATTATTTAGATTAATTATGATTTATCTGCAATCGTTTGACAACTACGATGACAATGACGTTGTGAATGCCCATGATACTATGGCTATGATATGTTGACAGAATCGACATAGCAATGTTTTTTCATAGCAACAAATTTAGATTATGAGGGTAGTATCTAGTTAGGCCGATCCAAAAAAACCTTTCCACCAAAGCCACTTAACAACTTGTGGATCAGGAAATCAACCAAAAGGCGTTTACGTGTAGCTACGGAGAGAGTTACATCTTCAGTGCAGAAATCAAAGTGTCATAAAACTGTTTATAAAAACGTTTGAAACCATCTCCGTATTGAAGTAATTTATTGTATAATCAAATGATTACTCAATTTCCATCTATAGTTTAAGTGTTGAATGAAATCGGGCGAAACAACTGGCAAAAGTTAGTTAAAAATAAAACGAGACGGTTAAGCCAACGGCGCGTCCGTCTCGCCCGCGTTCCACATTCGAAATAATAATTGTATTAAGGAAACATGAGCGCGGCGCATGTGTTTGTTTGTTTGTTTACCCGACGGTGACGTCATATGTTTATTCTCGTGAGGCAATTCGGGCCGCGCGGTACACATACCCTCTATTTTATTAAATTAAAAGAACCTACGAAACTTGCAGGACTATCATCTGATAGTAAGTACTTGCCTTAAACAATAAAACGCTAGTAAGGATGGTAAACACTATGCTTGTCGCTTGGTGATACGAAATGTTAAGTATTATTACTACATCAATAATTTCACTAACCACAGCGCCCATCAAACCGGAACATAGTAATGTTTTAATTTTCGTTTTTAAATAGAAAGTCTAAACGATCTGTTTGTTTGCATAGTGTTTTTGTGTGCTATACAAAATGTAAATAGTAATAAAGGTGGTTTATTTTTAACACTTTACTATAATACGAATTAATAATTAAGAACATAAAAGAGCTAAACTTAGTACTTCTTTGATTTTTTGGATTTTTAGAGTAACTAATATCTTGAAATAAATTTAGTATTGTGTAAATATTTACTAAACTCTAAATTCGCAGGAATTGTTATTAATATAAGAATTATTTATGTTAAGTACTGCAAATAATCAAATTATAAAAATAAATAATTACTATGTTTAATTACAGGTTTTCTTGTTATTATACATTACACTATATATATATATATATATTATAGATTCACGTATCTAGATATATCTTGTAGAATATCGGTTAAAGATATAAGCCAAATAAGAGCTTAATTTGGAGGGAATTTAAGTAATTAGAAGCTCTTATGCTCTAATACAAATAACTTTAGAGCTTTGTCTGAGACGGAAAATATAGATACTTGAATAAATAATTCTATACGCTTTAATGATTTTTATTAGGTTTAGTTAGTTAATATTAAAAAAAAACAACTATACCGTATGTCCTAACCCCGACAAGTGATTAGCAAATATTACTCAAATTTCCTATTCATATTTGAATTTAAACGTGTATAGAAACGAGATGTATACATTACAGATACAACTTCCATATCTTAGTGGTGTAAACGTGAAAAAAGTAACAACCAGTTACTTACTATCCATAACGGGCACTTAATAGGCAAAAGTATTTAATAAAATAAATAAATTCCATTCACCCCTTTTAACTAATAAAAGAATTTATCAATAGCTTTAATGTGATTTTATATATGTATAATGTTTTTACTGCCTGATCCAAGGGTTAACCGTTTACCTTGTAAAACGGAGGTCCCTGTTTTCATGCAGGAGCCAGAAGTTTGGATGGTGGCTGGATTTTTTCGAATCTGCCTAGCTAGATTAGTAGCTAGACCGGCATTTATTGTAAAGGCCCTCATATTATAAATATGCAGATAAAATACATCGTTGTGTTGCGGCTGTCCATATCCGAGCCAGAATATTTAAAGTGAGGACGATTTACTATCAATGGTCTTCTTGCTTAACATGACGTAAAATTTATGTCAAGTGTTTTATCTTCGAGTCGACGGGACGACCGGGACGTTTACTTAATGGTATGTGATATGATCAATCCATAATAACCCAGCGCTTGTTAGGATGGTATACACTGCACCTCGTTACGCTCGTCTCCTGGGACATAAGATGTTAAGTCTCGTTACTCCAGTAATATCTTTAGCTACAACTCCCTTTAGTTCAATACTGTTGACCCATTGTTTACAATAAAATATAATAAAAAATGTTATATCGAAATTTAGCGAGTAGCAACAAATAGTGGTGCGTAGTGCAAGCCGAGGCGCCTCTTGTTTACACACGCACACGGCGGCGCGCACGCACACACGCGCGCGCCCGTCGAGCCGCTTATTTAGGTATATTGTTGTTTATTTTATTCGGCGCTACGCTCCACCACGGGGCGAGCCTTTCGACTCAGTTTTAACGCGCGCGTTTTACTAAACGACAACTATGCGGCCGACGTTCGCTCGCATCAGATAATAATTCATAACGTGAACGAAAATAACGGCGCGGTAAACAAAATTCGCAAATTGATTTAATAAAAATCGATTTTATTTAATAGACAACTATTTTTTTTTTCACGACTCGAACGCCGCCGCGGTTGTCTCCGCCAATCTTAA
This sequence comes from Ornithoptera priamus, assembly GCA_029034505.1. Classification (NCBI taxonomy): domain Eukaryota; kingdom Metazoa; phylum Arthropoda; class Insecta; order Lepidoptera; family Papilionidae; genus Ornithoptera; species Ornithoptera priamus. The sequence continues at coordinate 2,539,031 of JARDWD010000500.1, read as the reverse complement.
TGGCGGTTAATCATAGTTTATTTTTACCGCGCAACGTGTGTTAATAATTGTGCGGGGGCCATTCGTAGTGTTTCTTTTTATTTTGCCAATCGTGTTTGTATTAAATCGCGCCATTCGTATTGCGGAAGCGATTTCTTGTGTGAAAAAAATAATATACGCAAATGCCGGCCGTGTTTTGCGATTGTTCACCCAGAGACCCGATTTGGTTGATAAGAAGTTTAAACCAGTTGTCATTATAATTAATATGTTATAATTTGATTAAAAATCGAATGGGGGATATTTGCGTGTTTTAGAAAGTTTCGGAGGCCGCCTTGGCGGGAATTAGGGAGGTGTGAACCGAGGAGTTCGGACTGGACAGAAAGTTTGGAAAAGTGTTGAGCACACATCTGATGGCGCGAGTGTTTTTTCAACGCGTTTTCGAGGCTAAGCGCTAGTTGTTTGAACAAGTGTGTTTTCTAATGGATTTATTTTGAGGTGAGTTTAAATTTACTTGTGTGTTAGTGTTTGTATTGTTTGCCCGGCGTGTTTTGTGTGAGTGTTCGCGCCGGTGGCGGGAAACCGAATACCTAGCCGGTTCCGTCTCTGTGTTGGTGTACAAACAATGCGTCCGTGTGCGTACACGACTTATTGTCACTGGTAAGAGGGGAGTCAAGGAGGGAGAGGTTACTTGTGATGTATTTAGGCGAAGACGAAACTTTGACGAGTTGACTTTTTAATTTATATACTCCTTAAACATCTATTGAGAATTATGTTTAATTTATAATTTATTTGTGTGACGAAACGTAACGTTCTATGATGGAAAATGATGCGCCCGCTGATAACAATTCGGTGTTAGTTAGGATGGTGTACACTGCATCATATGAGATACACGCTTACACGCCCTCCGTGCCGGGACATAGTAATGCTTGCACACCGCTATTTGGCGATGGTAATACAATGAGACTTCGTTATTGTTTGTACACGTATTATATGTCTCCCGATTTATCTTTATTGATTTTTGACATCACGCCATCAAATGTATTATGTAAACGCGAAAAGTTATTAACTATATTTGTTTTGTTACCATTTGATGTTTGTTTCGCACCGATCATAGTTTATGGTGTCATTATTATTTTTTTATATACTTTTATGAACACGAAAATCGTACACGTTCATAAAGTAACTCTCCTCTATAATGCGCATGTATTGTATTTGTTTTTATAAGTTATGTTTAATGATTTTAGACATATAAATTTCAGCGTCTGCTATTCTTATTATAATAATTTCAGTCTATTGTTATTCAATAATGAATATAGGATTTATTGAATTATATATAAGTTAAGTGATGCTTTGCCTTTGACACACTTAATTGTTTAAATATGACAGAAAAATCGACTGGTATTTCAAGAGAAATTGAAATGAATGAGAGACTTCAAATCAAGTAAATTTGAAAGGGCATTTGATGACGGATATATATATTTTCCATTTGAAGAAACAATGAGACCATGACAACGTGAGGCTAGTGAGGGTGATGTACACTGCACATTGAGCTCGTCGCGTTGAGAACGTTCGTTACCTTAGTACTGTTTAGCGACAGAAATAGCAGCTGCGGCGGTATCTACACCGTTTCCGATAACAGAGGACCTACCATCGCACTAATGATGAAATACTTTTTTTTAAGCTAATAAAGTGTGTAGTTTTAACGAAACTGTTAACGTAGTCTAAGTTTCATCAGTCCGTGGAAAATATGTTGTCGTGCGAAGGTGTGAAAGTGTTTTAAAGTTTTCGGTCGTCAAAAAAGCGTTGTTGAAACTCAGAAAAAAAAATGTCGCGTCCGACCGCGACTGGGAAAGGCAAATAGAGGGGAGATGTAAAAACAAGGGCCAATAGGGGCCCCCTTTCGCTTTTAAATACTTTTTTTTGGTTCTTAATTTTTTTTCATTTTTAACCTCTTCACTGATTCCCCACTTGAGTATTGACCGGCAACTTGTCAGGTTTGTAATGCAAGCAGTTGAAAGCTTTACACAATATACTTGTGTGCATTCGTAGGGTGCTTCGGTCTAGAAGAGCAAGTGCTCCAGATTCGATTTCGGGTTAGGCAATTATTGTATTAATTTTTAAATAGTTTCTTTATTACGAAACTTAGGGATTTTCTATTGTAATTAGAAAAACAACCACCTTTAATTACAAACATATTACAGTAGTAAAGCTAATTACAGGTTTTTTTAAATTTATTATACAAGTAAATTTTATTAGTGTATTACAAATGATCTAAAATGAAAAATTCTAAAACAAAATATGTATAGATAAAGCAAAAAGTTTATAATGAATAACTTGAATAGAAATATATTAACAAAATTAGGGAAACTACTAATTGTTTGTTAATGTGTTAATGATATATCCTATATACATATATATATATATACTCATTTCAATGAGTTTGTTGGTCAATCACGTGAATACTAGTGAACGTATCGATATGGTAACATGACCATTCGACGCGGAATGATTTGTAGATGGTTATAGGCTAATTATTTCCTGAAGTTCATAGATCCTTCATAATTTTATTTCTAATTAACTTTTATAAACGTTTTCATATCGTATTGTTTGTGCGGTTGCTATAGTAACGGGTGCTATAGAAAGTCATTTACAGTTGCAGTTGCTCTGAAAAGATATTTCAGAACAGAACCGACAACAGCTAGTGATATTATAAGTTTATATAATAGGTTAGTTCTTTTTTCATACATGTGCCGGAAACATTGAACGATTCAATAAATACATATGATTATATTAATTGTTATAAATAAAAATAATAAAAAATTCATATAAATGAAATTGAACTAGGGATCACCATGTCTTTAGACACAATTGTTACCTGGTGTTTTTTTTTATTCCAATCACCGATGAGACGAGCGGGATGTTCACCGGATGGAAAGTAATACGCCTGCCCATAATAATGTGGCGATAGTTGAAATAGTATACACTGCACCACGTTGCGCTCGTCGCCTGAGACATAAGATATTGAGTGACGTTATCCCAGTAATTACACTAGCTATAGTGCCCTTCAAACCGGAACACAGTAATGTTTGCACACTACGGTTTGGAAACAGAAATAGGCGCTGCGGTGGTACCTACCTAGACGGCATTTGTGCAACGTAATGGTGTTGTGGAGGGAGGCGACCAGTTATAAGTCTACCGGTATGCAGCAGCCACTTTAGAATCTAACTACTCCATCGGTTTTCATTCCTAACGATATGCCCTGATCATCACCACGTAAGTCAAGTAATCTTTTAGTGACCTCCGTCCCTGCCATATAGTCTCAAGATATAAAGAATAGGACTAAGATAAGCCTTGCTTATCGTTGAAGGAGACTAAAAGGGTTTTCAGATTCTCAGGCTTTGAGGGTGGGGGCCCTTATTGCCCACTAAGCTAGCCCAAGGTGAACGACAATTAGGAGGTGATATCGCGTTTGGGCAAAGCAAGGGTGTTGTGGAGGGTTACAGCCCTCTCTGGGACGTGTTTACGAATAGTTGTATGGTGATAGTTTGTTGGTAGTAGTAGGAGTTTATTGGTGGTAGTATAGTTACCACCGCAGCTGCTATTGCAGCCATTATTAAACATTACTGTGTTCCGGTTTGAAGAGCGCTATCACTAATTACTGGGATAACCAAGTCTAGACATCATATGTCTAAGGCGACGACAGCAATGTGGTGTTATGGACACCACCTTGACTAGCGCCACGTTGTTATGTGCAGGCGTATTACTCACCATCAGGTGAACGCGTCGATTGTCTCGTTGCGCAGGATAAAACATAAAAATACTAGACTCTAGGTATTAGACGCATCATTACGTAGTTTCTCGTGAATAGTTATGAAAATTTAAATTTGAAAACTATTTAAAATCTATTTTTATCTCTACTTACTCATCAAGCTAAAGATTTAGGATAACAAGTTACGTGTACTGTTTCATTGTTTCACGATCGGCATTGTTCTTTTTTTTTTCCTGCAATGCACAAAAACTTTTTTTTGTTTTATTTATATATATAACTAAGTTGATGAAAATACTGAAAACAAATTTTTTACATTAATATAATGTTCAATATCAACCTTTCCGTTAATTAAATAAGCAGTTAACTAAGGTACACCTGTAGGTGGTCATCCTTGGTGCATTGCAAGTGGTCCCAGGATCTCTTACGGAATAGCTCCTAGCTTAGCGGGCAATAAAGGCCCCCACCTTCAAAGCCAGTGAATCTATAAATCCTTTTAGTCTCCTTCAACGATAAATAAGGCTTATCTTAGTTCTATTCTTTATGTCCTGAGACTATATGGCCGGAATGGAGGTCATTAAAAGGTTACTTGACTTACGTGGTGATGATCAGGGCATATCGTAAGGACTGAAAACCGACGGAGTAGTTAGATTCTAACGTGGCTGCTGCATACTGGTAGACCCATACCTGGTAAGATCCTTATGAAAGCCGATTGTATGGTGAAGGACGCTGGGAACCGCTGAATGCGGCAGCGCTGGACGGATCGGATTTTGGTTGGTTATTCAAACCCTTTTGGTCAGTTACGACCCTGTAAATCTGCCGCTGTAACACTGTCACTTATATATAAGTGAAATTGTTCTTTAGTGATAACTTATTATAGATATTAACATGCTGATGTGGCGGTATATTGATAATTTGTATATCATCCTAACTACATCGTCACGTTGTTTTGGGCAGGCCTATCACTTACCATCAGGTGATCGTATAGCTTATCTCTCATCGATGAATATATATATGCATTTAGACAATCGAACCAGTGATACATATAGCCTATAGTTACTAACCACGTCACAGAGCTAGTTAAATAATGTATATAAGTCAGTCAAGACGTTCATCTAAATGTAAGTGAATATATGTGATTACTCATAACGCTAGTTAGGATGACATACACTACATCATATTCGTCACTACAACGCCTTGAGACATAAGATGTCATGTCTCGTTACCCTAGCAACCAGTTAATATTATTTATAGCTATTCCTCGTCTGCTTCTCTGGCCGTAACACCACCGCAACTCTCTTTGGGGGATGAATTTTGTAAAATCCATTTTTAGCTAACCTCTAAATGGCAGAAGCAATATCTCTACCGAATTATGAGTGTTTAAGTACAATAGTGTCGGAGACCTCATTGTGAGGCAATGAATCTCTGGACTTGTATATGTTGATGTATTTGTATTTGTATTGTATACGTACTACTTGTATATGTAGATGTGTATATATTTATAAATGTCATGTATATTTTAAATTATCGCTTTGTTATTAATTATTTATACATATTTACAACGCACCGAGACGTGGCCGCTTACAGTCGGCCGTGTGAAAAAGCTCCAAGTCGCACAGGGAGCAATGGAAAGGGCTACTCGGGGTTTCCCTGCCTGATCGAATCAGAAATGAGGAGACACGTATAACTAATGTCACAGACATAGTCCAAAAGATGGATAATCTCAAGTGGCAATAAGCAAATATCGTAAGAAGTTAATCAAAATATTTCCTGATCTTTGCACTCCGTCGTATCCTATAGTGAAGTGATAAACACTGATTTAGTTAATTCATAAATAGTGTTTTTTTTTTATTTAATCATTAATTAAGCTTATACCTAAGCATTCAAATGTTCACACATCTATCGTGAGGAAAATTATTTAAAAAAATCATGTATTGCATCCTTGTAACCTTAACAATCAATTGACCAATCGCGACCATCTGGTGGGAATCCCGGAAACCCTCTAAATACCAGCAACGCGTGACCGATCTATGTGGAGATCTTTGGAGGAGGCCTATATCCAGCAGTGGATGTCTATCGGATGATGATGATGATGAACCTTAACATTAACTTTTAAAAAAATATATTGGATTAAGCCTATAACGTGCTTGGCAGATATAAAGAGAGAGAGTTAATATTATAACCATATGTAGATATATACATGGAATATATCTATATATTCATTCTGCTGGACCTATGTCCATTAGTAATTTCACTAGATACAACACCTGCAGGCAGGGCTTACCTTAGTCCTATTGTCACTAGCCCGAGACTACAGGACTGGTGGACTGGTAGAGAGAGACCTACCAACGTAACGTAGTTAAAATAAAATAGGTTAATTTTTTTTTATAAAAATAATGTCTAAAATAAACAGTAAGAGATAACCCCGATATACATTAAAGATGTGTTGTGTGAGAGATTACGTGGGCAAACTGTGTCATATAAATTGTAAAGCTTATACAGCAATATAATAAAGATTCCCACGTTTGGGCGTTGAGGCTTATAAAATAATATTAATGAGACGTGTTGTTTTAAGCGTCGTAGTGATGCTGAGCACGACCTATCAGTTTATTGGAAAAGTTGTGTAAGCTGTAGACCATCATCTTTCCAACTTATCCATGCTCCGGTTTGAAGGGTGCTGTAGCTAGAGTAATTACTGGGGTAATGTGACTCAACATTTTGTCTCAAGGCGACGAGGACAATGTGGTGTATTGTAGACCATTCTAATTAGCGCCACATTGTAATGGGCTGGCGTGTTATTTACTATTAAAAAAAAATCGTTACTTCAGTAATTTCACTAGCTACAGAACATAGTTATATTTGTATCTATTGTTTCTGGGCGGAAATAGAAGTTGCGGTGGTAACTACCTAGACAGTCTCCAGCAACGGAGATCAACCCCCAGTGAAGGTACGAGGGAATTTTTAAAGAAACCTATTGATATTGTATATTTATATCAGACTTAAGATCCATATTAGTACACAGAAAAAAAACAAAACTATACTAATCAATCAATAAAAAATAAAAAAAAAATCTCACCCAGGATTGCCAGGCAGCAATGTTCAACCATTGTTTAAAGGTGTGGATGTAGTGCTACCTCATTGCCAATACCTGAACTATCAAGTTACTACATCTGCAAAGCCTGGTGATGAATGACGCGATGCGTTTCCTCTGTACGCCGTTGAACGAGTCCACTCCAGCTTCAATGTACATTTCGGAAGTACTGCAGTATAAATATGTATATATATATGTGCAAAGTATTGCACACTACAATTAATTTTAATTATTAATCACAATATCGGCTAAAAGGACATCGCTAGGTGAAGGACGTACATATATAAAAAAGTAGACATGTTTGTATAAAAAGATTAACAAAGCAGGTCAATAAGATAAAGTTCAGTGCAAACGTTATCAGTTGCTAAAAACTTTTTTTCCCCCCACAACTATCATCGGTAAAACCGAATGAATAACTTTGTATAGTTTATTCAAGTGACGTCTCAACTTTATTTCAACGTGTTACTTAAATGGTGCACACATTTGTTTATTCTACATAGCGACTCGACGAGCTGGACGTATACCTGATGGTAAGTGATGCGTCTCAGCCATGTAGTCTAGGGCTAGTAAGAATAGGATTAAGGTAAGCCCTGCCTGTCGTAGAAGGCGACTAAAAGGGTCTAGAGGGTAAGGGTCCTTATCGCTCAATCAGTGAACCTGCGTGGAACAGCGTATGGCTCTGCGATGGTGTCTAGGAGGTTTTGGCTCCTTAGATCCTGTGTTAACACAAAGCGTAGAGGCGCTCCGGTGTGATCCCGGAACTTCTCCGAATGCACTGATGAAGATCACCGAGGGGGTTTTAGTAAGTAAGAATCAGGTAGTCAGGGTAACTTCCCCTAGAAGCAGGGTATCGTTCAAAGATTTCTCCCTGAAACAAAAAAAACGTGGTACACCTGCCTACAACGTGATGCTAGTAATGTTGGTATACACTCCACCACGCTCGTGCGTTGAGACAAGATGGTAAGCCTCGTTACCCCAGTAATTACACTAACTACAGCGCCTTTCATACAGAGTTATGTTTACTCACTACTGCTTGGCAGTATCAATAGGGGCTGCGGTGGTACCTGCCTAAACGGTCTACGGGAGAAGTGATCTCTCACCATTGAATTACTGTACCATTACATTAAGAATAGTACTTAAGTATACCTTGTTCCTCGTAAAATGCGATTCAAAGAGTTTTCCAGTTCGCAGACTTGAAGGTGGGGGCTGTAGGGTACACTATATTTTTTTTGGGAGGGCGATAAATATGCAGTGCTCTGGTCTTTGTCACATCATAGGTAGAATGCTTGTGATGACCATGGTTCGTTCCATGAGAGATCTTAAAACTCCTTCGACTGTCGTGACGACTGTCTGGTGCTAGATGGTCTGGGAATTGGACCACCTAAATCTGATTTCCTCCGGAACCAGGGGCTATTTTGGAAATAACAAAGTGAGGGTGCTATATCTAGTAAAAAAGCTGGAGTATGTGCACGAGCTCCATGTGGCAAAACCAATTTTATGCAACTGATTGGCTAAGTATGAAGTCTCTGTTACCGGGGTCCGTCTGGATAGGTACCACCAGTTTTTTCAACGTGGTCTTCAGACGGGTGATAATAAAAATGGCGTATAACGAGTAATCGAGTTATAACTATTATTTAGGTGTATGTAACACTATTTATATGCGTATTTAAATGTTTAAGTTAGCCTTGCCGACATTTTCCGTCTACCCTAAACAGACACAGTAGGACTGTGCCAAAATTGAATTAATACTTGCCTACTATCAAGTTGGTGTTATTCTTAGCTATGTTAGTAGTACAATAGTATTTACGATTTGATATGATATGAACCTTTACACTGGCGGTACCGGAGGCAATGTTGTGACGGATGTTGCTGCGGCACCGGAACCGGAGCAGCGCGGGACCGATCAACGTGGAGATCATTGGGGTAGGCCTATGTCCAGCTGTGAACTTATATCGGCTGATGATGATGATAATATTTTACATACGTAACAAGTCTCGCAAAAAGTTAGATATGGTTGTATTTAAGAAAAAGTTGTTGACGATCCATGTTATAACATTACTGGCTGTTCCCTGTCCGCATCACTATCATCATCAACCGACAGAAGTCCATTGCTGGACATAGGCCTCCCTCAAACATCTCCACATCGATTGGTGCTGCCCTGCCCGCAATCAGCTGCTCCCTGTGACCTTCGCTAGATCGTCGTACCATCTAGTGGGGGGCCTGCCAACACTGCGTCTTCCGGTGCGCGTTCGCCATTTGAGGACTTTGCTGCTCCATCAGCTGTGTTTTGCCCATTTCCACTTGAGATTAGCAATCTTTTGGACTATGTCAGTGACCATAGTTCTGCGGATGTCCACATTTCTAATTGTTGGCTAGCCCGCATTGCTGGTCGTAATATAGAATTTGAGATTTAGACTTGAAATGTGTCAGAAATATTCCCCGGATATCCGCCGAAATGTAAAGCATTCTATTAAATTAAGATAATTTCAGAAATAAGTAACTATAATTCTTAGTTAATAGTATTTTATGTTGTTAAGTTAACTGTGAAAGCCTAATTATAATTTTTATAAACAAACTTTCTCGCTTTACAACCGCCATCTTGATTTTCTAACGTTAAAAAATATAAAATGGCCGTGCAAAAAACGGTGCAGCCTGTATACCGTATGAATCGTTATTCAAACTTCTTTTTAGGCGACTTGACAACAAACAATGTACTTAAACTACGTTTTTTTTTTTTCTATTTGAATGTGTGCGCAGTGCGCGATGTTTAAACAGCGCGCCGCTGTGTGCGTGTAGGCGTGACGGCGCGCGATAGTGTTATCGGCTGAACCTTGCAAAAATACACAACAAACATTCGAAGTATATGTTGAAACTTTAGATGTTACACAGGTGTGGATTTTTAAAAAAAAAAAACTCGATGACCTCATTGCATCATTCAAAGCAACGGCCGAGACTGTTTGCCGCCGAAGGAAAACAGCTTCAAATCTTTTTCTCCCAATTTATATTTGCAAAAAGGAAACGGATAAACATTTTTCTTCTGCTTATTGCACAGGTAAGATGTATTAATTTTTAATTATACCTTCAAATACATTGCAATTAAACTAATAAAATTTTAAGTCAAATGTATGCGACGTCAGTGATATCCCGAATAAGTCGACACTAATCTTCGCTACTGTAATAATATATACTACATATACATACATATGTAATGTATATGAAAACCGATCTGATACATCATTACTAAGTTGGAAGTCTACTGTTGGTAGATTCGTAGAACCTAAATTTGTAACTTACGACTTCAGCAGAAAGTTTGAAAATTTTTTTGGTCGTGATGACTTAGTGTCTATAGCAGATTACGATGATCTTCCAATTAATAGTAAGCAAGATGGAAATCATTGTCAGTTAGCTCATGTCAGAATTACTATTGACAATTCTTGTGGGCGTTACATTAAGTTACACATTAGAACTCTCTCTCTCTCTCTCTCACTTTTAATCGCAAATCACTCTTGAAATCTTAAATTGGGGTGAATGTTTAATATATTTAAATTTATAATATTAAACCTTGATGCAAGAGGATAGTCAATTATTAAAAATCTGCTAAATACCATCAGAAGATCTTCTAATCTAAAATATTATTTAATATTTTTGTTTAGAGACAAGTAATTTTGGAACTTAAATAATAGAGTCGTTTTCCGGTATCGCGGCACGTGTAAGCTTTTTACATACGTATAATATAGTGTTAATATATCCGGAGTTATTTGGCGTAATTCAAGGTCTGTTATTTATAGATATGCAAAAATTTATACAGGTTTTTTTTTTTGTTTACTATTGTTCAATTTAATGTTTAATTAAATTTTCATTGCTATTTGCATGTTGTTTACAAAATTATTTGAACGGGGCGTAGCATAAAATTTTGTGGAAGGTTTTAAGTTAAGGCATTACAAGAAATACTGTACATATAAAAAAAATCTGCTTTAATGTAGGAACAGTCAAATTACAATAATTATAATACATGAATATTGTATCTGACGTATAGAATATTGATTTTATTGATTGATTTGACATTTGGGACAGATTGTGTATCAATATTTTAATAATATCACCATATTCATGTTTGACAATTCAAGTGATCTTAGATTTCCGTCTTCTTAAAATTTTCGTATCTATTCGAAAAAGAGCAATTCATCAAAATGGTGGTGTTCCTATGTATAGTAATTTTTTTTAATTTATTGTAACATGCAAATATTGATTATCCGTAAGTTCTGTTAACATGTTCTAACTACTTCTTAACTTGAATAATAGATTTTGTGTTTTCAAGAACCATTTCTTTGTCATAATGGTAATAGAACATATCATCATCAAGGTAATAAATAGAAAAAGCTGAATTAACAGCATAAGAAGTAGGTTTTATTTTAATGTTACTAAAAAGCCTTCAGCACTGAAGAAATAACTTATAGAGAGTTATCACCTTAGCTGTTGATATCTAACCTTGGGCTGTAATAAAGTTACAGGAACCAGGAGTAAGTACTCTTACAGAATTTTGGTATTCTTTATCACGGAAGTTTGAGCAAAACTATCGCTTATTAACAATCTGTATAGATTGTTAGTAAGCGATAGTTTTGTTTGTTAGAAACCGATTTTAAAACGTCTATACATTTTTATTCACACATTTCACAACTGACAATATCACACGTGTAAGATAAGGACTTTTTAATACGACGTTAGAACGTATTCAGTCACCAACTCATATTATTTCAATAAATTAAACTTGAAAGTATATATTTTAGAAAATGTGCTACAGTTTACGTTAAACATACGGCAGATAATCAATTCTTCCTATTGATTATTCTAATATCAATAACATGAATAATGTTATTAGGCTATATAATTTACATTATTTATAATTAATATAAAAAAAAATTGTAGAGATTTTGTTGAGTATTTGAAATTTCCAAAAAAAACACTTTCTTTTAAAATTTTTATTTTTTTGTTCGTTAAAATCTGTTAAGTAAAGGATGATATTTTTTTGTACAATTCTAAAGAAACATATGATTGTTTATTTAGAGCGAGTTTAATCTGTAAATTTTATATGTACTAGACTTCAGCACGAAATTGCGCCTTCGCACTGATAAAACAAAACAACCTAAATAATGTTGCGGCCTCGAATTCTAAATAAATGGCTATCTACTGTGCTTCCGACCTCGTTATGTTTCCTAAACACTCAGCACTGACGCGTGCCACAATAATTTGATTGTCTAAAAAAACTGTGGCGAGCAGTCACGTAAAGATAAAGAAAAAAACGCGCAGATTTCTTACTTTCCGCTCAGTTGTTGCCATGGCTACGTAAAGGTTACCGCAAGGGACTATCGTAGGTCCACATCTTTTTTCATAAAAAAATTTTTAGTAGCACCTACTAAGACTTATGAACATTCCAAAATGTGTCTACATTAATGTAGGGTATTATAAAGTTTTTATAAATTTCTTGAAATTAACATCGGTCGACTTTCCCGTTTGATCTCTTCACCGGATATCTGCATTCTGAGGACGCGGTGCTTTCATAAACGTTGCAAATGCATTGTATTGATCTTTTTATATGAATGGATAAAAATAATTTTAAAACTAGTAATCATATATATGAGGGTGGTCTACCTTGGTAGTACTGGTGGTCCTCTGATAATGAGTTCCTGTAAGATGAATTTCTATTTTGACTTTTTTGTTATTGAAGTAGCGAGATGAGAGCAACGTTCACCTAATGGTAAGATACGATTGGCCCAAAACGACGTGGCGCTAGATAGGATGACATACACAGAATGACATTAAGCTGACATAATACGTTGAGTCTCATTACCCCAGCAACTAACGCCCTTCAAACCGAAACGCAGTAATGTTTGCACAATACTGTTTGGCGGTAGACGTAGGAGCTACGGTGGTAGCTAGACGGTTTTCGGCAACCTACCACCAGGAAATGGGCGACTTTAAAATAAATTGTTAAATTTTTAATGTCATCTTGTTCAGGGCTACAGTATATGTAAATTGTAGTTACTTATGATGTCTTTGGATATTTACAGCATGTAGTTTGTTTAGTTCTAGATTAAAAGAGATTATTTTTACTAAGTTCTAAACAGTGTCACTATTACGAAAGGTCAATGGGGGGAACGCGACGGCTCTTTGTCACGGGTTAGGTATAAATTAAATATTCATTCATCGAAACATTTTATCTGAACACGTGCCTTTGGCTTATACAGAATGTTTTTTTTTTTAAAGAATTTCTATTTGTTGTTGATATAACGCTTGTAATTATTATAAAATTATGATACACAGCATCGTGGTTCATCGACTTCTTACGTACGTGCGGATGTGAATGTACTCTATATATATTGATGGTAGGTCTCCGTAAGGAAACAGTAGAGTTATTACTGTGTTCCTGATCGAAGGGTGTAGGATAGTAACTAATGCAATCTTTAGGGTATCGAGAAATATCTTGTTGCAGTGTTAAAATCTTAGCTCTCGCTTCCTATTGCTATAGGCAGGTGTATAATTTACCATAATGTGTTGTTCGTATTGTCGCAAAATTAAAAAAAGTTTTTAATATGTTGATATCGCTTCGGTGGTCAAAGGATAACTTATCAGAGACACCTGTCATCACTAAAATAGAGAAGCAGAAATTGGAAATTTAATTGCTTTTAGTAGAAAATTAATTGTAGCTGAATAAAAAGCAAGTGCCGTTCACTGAGCCATAAGTGTTAGTGAGAATGATAATGGAGTTGATAAAATTGTGAAGGATATCTTATCTTAACAATTCCTCTATAAATAATGACGGACTAGAATCGGTGTTCTTTGAGTGTAATCTTATACGTAGTGCATTATCGGGAAACTATTGACGATACTAACACGTGTAAATTTTTTTGCACTAAATAAATAAATATGTTATTATTTGTTTAGTGATGTAGTTTAGTTAGTATAGTCAATTCGGACGGTCATATGATGGTAGTGATATCCATAACATTAGCAGTACTGTTTGCAATGTTCCTGAAGGACTGTATTGCTTACGTTTTTTGAGCTGATAAGTCTATACATTCCAGTAATGTTACTATTTAATAAAGATAATTGTTTTTAAGATGAGTAAGTTGTACCTAGTACTAAGGCGGATGTAAGGGATCTTGCACAATTCACGGACCCAAGTCAACCTCCGTTGCTCGTGGTAACTCCCTGCTAATCAACAGACGACACTGGCTTCTACCAAACCGCATTGGGCCAGCGTGGTGGGAAATCGGCGAGATCCCTCCATATGAACCCCTACAAAACGGCGAAGGTTGCGGGAAGCTGCTTGATGGGGCTAGCGCATGACCTATCCATCGATATCTTTGGGCCTATGTCTAGCAATGGATTTCTATTGGCTGAGGATGATTAAGTACTATCTAGCTTAAAAATAATGCGAAAATATGGAGAAACCGCTATATAACCAAAAGTAAGACACGGCATGATTGATCACTGATGTACTTTATATTTCTCTATGCATTTGAAACGTGGACCATGCTAGAGAGTAAAAAATTATAGACTCGCTTGGAGATGGTTCTAGAGGAGAACTATGAGAATACCCCGGAGAGCATTCAAAAGTAATAGATGGATCCTTGACGCATTTGGCAACAAGGTGTCTATCCTCCGTTACATAGGCATTCATTCTCTTGTACTTCGGTCTCACCTTTAGACGGAATGAAGTCTTTTTTGAGCGACTGGTAGTGGAAGGCGTTAGGATATGAAGTAGACGAACCAGGTAATAACGGCAATGGACACCTCCTTTCCACGAATAAGTAAAAAGGCACTAGTTGCGTAAGAGTGGAGGCTCTTAGTGAAACGGGTAATTATTTAATGACCACGAGCAGTCTGTCAAGACTGTAACTATTGAGAAGAAGATTATACTACGACTGTGCTCTTTATAATTTTCGACCATATCATTTGTAAGCTGAAACTCTACTTAATCTGGTATAACAGCTACAACTGTCTGCAGAGAAGATGCCAGGTTCATTATTGTTGACTACTGGGGTCAATAAAATCTATTTGCATCTTTATCAATTTTCATTTTTAAATTAACTAAATAAAGTCGAACAAAAAAAAAGCACAGTAGTTAGAGAAAGACATGTGAGTTTATATTATTTAATTATCACATGTAAATAAACCGAAAAAGCCACTTTCAATAATAAGCATGCTGCATACTGACTGCCATTCTTATCATTATCAGCGGCCAATGTTTGTTTTTGCCAACATGTCCTTGTTATGACATCTCCGTTCCCTTCCTTTTTAGCCTGCAACAATGATATAGTCTCTTTCCGTTGCTCGTGAGTATTGTGACAATTTTCATTAGCAAATATTATCACGATTTCTATCCACTGCCGGCTACTAGTGGACATCTTAATAGATTTTATCCGTTTCCAATGATTACCTTCTATCTTCACCATTTTGTACTTTATATATAAGCGTTTAATCAATATAGTAATAATCCTATGAATTTCATTTTATTCTCTATGTAGCCTCCTTCAAAGATATCACTTATTCTCAGGCGTTTCACGTCTTTTGTTCTCCGATCCTATCAAAAGTTGAAAGGGAAGGGTTGCTTTTACTATCAATTGCAGGTAGACTAAAAATAAGTTTAGAGATTTTCAATTATTCCAGCCACTTCATGATCTAATAAAACTAGATTTTTCAAACCTACATGGGTAGTTATTTTATTTTTCAACATATGACAATCAGAATATTCTTGTTGAAGATATAGAAATATCTACGGCATTATTATGTTTTGACTTTACTCTTTTAACTTATAAAATGTTTTCTTTGATATCCGGAGAGTTCTCCTTTAAAAAATAAATAAATAATCGTAACTAAACAACATATGGTACTGAGATCAAGTCATAGCTTTTTTGGTGTTAATGATTTATATAGTTACTCCGGTGGTACATGCCTACTGTCTCCGGTGACAGAGAGGTGAAACAAGGCATTCATATTCGCATATAATAGTGCGCTCTTAATAGCCAACGTGCAGAGGCAAATAGACAATGCCTAAGAGTTTACGCAATATTTGTTTACCGGTACACAATGAGCATTGGGAAAATTGAGCGTCTTTCTCAACACGACGCCTACAATGGATGTGAAATTTTTTGTAGTGCATCGCGAATGTGTTATATAAGTAAAAAATGACACGGTTTTGATATTTAGCTCGCGGATTCCGGATCAGCAAGCCCTGAGTCGGATAGAACAGTAAAGGTTGTAAAGATGACTAACATCGTAAATATTATTCGTGAAAAAAATGGTTTTGATGTTAAACTACCAAGAAGCGATGATGATGAAACTACGGTTAACATATAGCGCAAACAACGGAAGTGAATGGACTTGATCGACGTAACTATCCGCAACTTTCCACCAGATCCTCGGTCCATGTAGTGGTAATAATTTGTAAGTTAAAGTTACAATAAATTAGACCAATTCTCATTAGATCTATTCTTAAAATTTTAGGACTAAAGTCTGTTCTATTTTCTGAACTGTATTGTGTAAGATGTTGAACTCCACTTAAATTCTGCTCACTCTAAATAAGTTACACGATTTCTCGTTGTTATAATGAATGGGTTATGATATGTTGCATAATTATTTATTCTTGCAAAGATAAGCTGTTAATGTTTATACAAAAACTCCTTATCGTTTATGTTTGTGGTATTTGAATAAATACAATTATTAATACAGTTAGGAATATTGAACATACACGCAAAGTGTAAATCTCTCTTTGTTAAACATGTTATGTAGGTGTTTTAACTTCCTGTACTTCTCTATGTAGGTTTTAAGAATGTTAAGTTTATTAAAACCATTTTTTAAATTGCGATTGTCCTGATATGCCATCCCAGTCCTTCCATGGCAAGGATTGTTATAAAAAAAACACGATATAATCCTTAAAATTTATATTTATAAAATGTGTAATATTCGAAAGAGTATAAAAATCAATAAATACTCAGACTTTTTCTACTTCAACTTTTGTCTAATATTTCTACTGGAACACGAACACAAAGTTTTTATTAATACGAATATTATCTTAAAGATTTTGAACTGTCAAAGACGGATTTGTAAGTCGATTAGTTTGACAAGGACGAAATTTATCTAATTTATAAACTTCTCGACATTTTTTTGGTTTGTTAGTACCATGAATTAAACGTAAGAATGATCACTATTTCGTTATCGATGATAATCGATCGCAACGATCGACTATTCGTTACGTGTTGCTTTATTAAAACTCGAAATAAATCTACAACAGTTCAACAGACAGAATTTATTGCAGCGCCGTCCCGTGCAAACAACAACATTTTGTATATCGTCCTCCAACACACAGGCCGGCTGTGAAAACATTGCACACACACTAACGCCGGTACACACAAAACAAACCAGGAAACGTCTAGCGAAAAACAAACAGGGGTCTTTTGTGTTGTGTAAACAATTGCCTCGCCGTATGCAACAGGCGTGACGCGACACCAAAAGGTTGTACGCTTTGGCTTTTACACCATAGATGGCGGTGTTACCTCCATGGTTATGCCGATGGCATACCAATTTGTAACGTATGTGATAGATGGCGCTGATATTTAATTTTATGTTAACCCGACGTATTTTATTACAAGATATAAATAATAGCTGAATATAGACACGCAATATAAACAAATGTAATCGGAGATCGTTTAGGCAGGTACCATCGCGGCTTCTATTTCTGCAGCTGTACAGTAGTGTGCAAACATTGTTCTGTTCCGGTTTGAGGCGACCGACTACGAGCCGTCGCCGGATCCCAAAAGCAATAAGCGCAGACCACAGCTTGCTCCAATCCCGACAGCCTCAGGGGTCCCGCACACCGCAATCAAACCGTCATCAACAACACCCATGTCATCACACACACTTCGGACATGAGGTACACCCGCGATCAGAGGCGCTCTTCACCGCCCATAGTTACAGGTATACAGGCGAAAGTGGTCGGAGAACGGACCTGAGCCCGGCTTCGACGACTATGTAGATTCTCCAGAAAGCAAAAATCCAGACAAGCAATACGAAAATCCGTCGTCGGATAACTACACTCCAAGTAGTACATTTGTTTAAAAAAAACAGGCCGTGCATCCGGGTACAAGAGCCCAGTATCAGATGAGCTGTAAGAGTCAATATGACTTTCAAGTGCTTAACATCTTCAGAAAACAGTGTTCCGGTTTATATGGCACTGTAGCCAGTGAAAATACTAGGGTGATCAGACTTAACATCTTATGTCTTATGTCGCTCAAAAAATTAATAAACCCTTGATTAATATAATAAGGTCTAGTGTAAAAAAAAATTTTTATCCGAGGAAGCGCCAAGCTGAGCGAGACATTCACCTGATGGTAAGTGATACGCCTGCGTATAACAACGTGGAGCCAGTTAGTATGGCATACCATAAAAACCGCCTCAGTGAGAAGAGACCCCAGGATTAAAACCAGTGCTTTGCGCCTAAGCACGTTCCAGGGAGTGTCGTAACCCTCCCCAGGATAAGAGAGATCTTTTTTTTTTGTTTCGGGGTGAAATGTTCGAAAAATACCCTGCTTCTGAGGGGCAGTCAGGGTTATGCGAGATTCTTACTCTGCATCAGTGCATTCGGAGAGGCTCCGGGATCTCTTATAGAACGCACCGGTGCCTCTCTACACTTTCTTTGACTACGTCTCTGAGGAGGGGCTTAACCCTTCTTGGCTGCCCCACACTGATTCGCTTGTTGAGCGATAAGGGCTCCCACCCTCAAGGCCTGCGGAACTCCCAGACCCTTTTAGTCGCCTTCTACGACAGGCCGGGCTTACCTTCGTCCTATTCTTACTAGCTCGAGACCACAAGGGTAAGGACAATAGAGATCTACCATCAGTAAACTAGAGAGTCATTATTGTAGGCAGACGTATCGCCTACCTTAAGATAAAAGTGCTGCTCGTCTTAAGGGTTCAGTGCCGGAGCACGGCGGTCAATACGAGCGCGGTGAGTCAAGAGCGATTGGAAACAATCCTTGTTTTGGCTGACACCCGATACTTCGAAACTTGCGTGCGTGACACGCCGGGCAGCGTTTCGCAAAACAAACACACACACAAACCAAAACAACGTAACGCAACACGAGCGTTATTTGATAACGATAGATTTCGGTTCGTTACTATATATATATATATATATATATATATTTATCGATATACTAATCTACAACTACACAGCAAAGAACTAGCTGCTCTCACTCTTTCTCATTTGTACTATTCATATATATTGGATGCTTCATTTATAAATATATACACAGACAAACAAATATTTTTTAAATCACCTAGTTATCTTCTTGACTCAGTAGTTTTGGTTTTTTTTATTGCATTGCGGGACGTTCATCTGATGCTAAGTGATACGCTCACCCATAACAGCGTGGTAGTTAGAACGGCATACAATGCAACACATTGCGCTTTTCGCTTGAGACATAACACGAGTCTCATTACCCCAGTAGTTACACTGGCTACAACGCCCTTCAAAGTGGAACACAGTACCTTCACATTACTGTTTGGTCATAGAAACAGGCGCTGCGGTCGTATTATCAGCAGGAAGTTTTTTTTTTATATTACCCGGTGACAAGACGAGTGGGCCGTTCACCTGAATGTAAGTGCCTGCCATAACAAAGTGGCGCTAGTTAAGATGTTACACACTGCAGTACATTGTGCACCTTGTCTTGAGACATAAGATATTAAGTCTCGTTACCCCAGTAATTTCATTAGCTACAGCGTGTTTCATTCCTGAATACAGTAATGTTTGCACAGTACTATTTAGCGGCAGCAATAGGCACAACGGTGGTACTTACTTAGATCATCTCCGACAATAGAGTTACCACCAGTGACTGGTAACAAACAAACCAGTAACCTCACAATCACATAGTGAGGTCACTGGTTTCTTTTGTGGACTACACGTTTAAATGAAGTTTAAGCGTCTCCCGGCCTTGCCTGAATTTCTACTACCCTTATATCTAGATGAGACAAATATTCGATCGCAATATTACAAGGCGTCAAGTGGAAATGAGGTCGCCGATGGTGGTAGCTCATCTATCCGGAATATTTTGACTACAAGTCACTCGGAACACAAGGATGCTGTTATGATAACCAATGAATCTCAATAAAATGTGACTATGGAATGGAATAAAGGGAACCCTGCATATAGTTCCTGTCCGCTTATAACAATATGGCGTTACTTAGGATGGTATACACTCCACCTCGTCGCATTGAGACATCAGATGTTAAGACTTCAGTAATTTCACTAGCTACAGCGTCGTTAAAATCGAAACGTTTCGCATACAACTTTTCGACTACAGAGATGCTGCGGAGGTATCAATCTACATTGTGTCCAACAAAAGAGATATATCAACAATGAAAAGGAAAGCAGTTAAATGTGCGCGTCTACTGATCAATGAATATTCACTAAATCATCTGGTGAAAGGATATTCTATTATAACAAGATAATGATGTGAATCTTCATGCCAGACTTAGATAATGAGTACCACAGTACCAATTACCCAAAGTCTACGAACATACTAAAACATAGCTTAAAACTAGTACTTAAAAAGCTTCTATGCGAAATCCGAGTCGTTTTTATCCTAAGTTGTATTGGTCGTATAACTTATTTGATATTTTATGATTTACAAATGGCGGTAGGCTTCTCTTGCCGGAAATCGTCTAGGTAGGTACGACCGCAGTTATTATTTCTTCAATTATACAGTAGTATGCAAGTATTACTGGTAATGAATGCCGCTATATCTAGTGAAGTGACTGAATTAACGAGGCTTCATATCTCATGTTTAACTTACCATATGCTGAAGTATTACTTTTTGGTGACTGAAATAAACACTGCCGTAGTACATGTAGTTTGGCCGTCACATCTGTCTACGAGCGGCAGCAGAAGTAATATTGAAATATACTTGGTTTAAAGTCGATATTTTATATCATTCTTTAAAATCTAACAGCCGACAAACCTTCACGCTTGTATGGTAACAAAATATTTTGTTTCACGCTAATGTTGCCTTTTGGCTTTGCGTTCGACCGAACCCGTGTGTAACAAATCGAAAGGTCCCATGTTCAATCAAACGATATTCTCATTTGTAATCAAACGCAATCGTGTTACAGTTTCCATTTCTCTGATCTTAATACAGTGTACAGTGTAAGTTTTCTAAATCATTGCATTAGTCATAGACAAAGATTGCGCGACTGTATTTAAAAATACTATTAATTGTTTATGTTATACTATATTGTTTATAAAGGAATACGTAACAATATAGTGCTTGCAAGGGGTTCTTTACGTTATGTGCACATATACATATATATTATACGTTTGTCTATTAAAATATATACATATATATATATATATATATATATATAATAGACAAACTTCCGCTTTAAGGTAGCAAATACTCATTGTGGCAGTGATTTTTTTGTGATTAATTTTAAAAGTGTTCTCACAATTAGCGACTTCTGATTAATATATTGTTTCAGATATTGTATTTAGAAAAAGCAGAATATTTTTGGTTAAATTACAAAAGCACAGATTGGCAGTAGATTTGGAAACTATATTTTACTATCCAAGTCTTATCATATCCATAAATAGTATATCGAAGGGTTAAAATTATGAGTTTAAACTTTGTTCCAAATGTTAACTTAACTATTATTCTGGAAACGAAGGATTAGTCAGGTTTTCTTACATGTGAACGTTGAAGGCGGTTTTTTTATACAATTTAAAGTAAAAAAACTTTGTCAACATAGTATAGAAAAATATAACTATATTTAGAGTAGTATCTTAGTAAACTTTTCAATGTACATCCAAAACATACAAATCTGTTCTGTGTTATGCATTTGACAAAATTCAATCCATTATAATAACTTATGCTACTGCATAAAGACTCATTATATAGTGCAAAGGATTATTATTGTTTTTCTTTTCTGTTACAGATTGTATTCAAAACATCTGAGCTGTATCGGTTCAGTCTTTTCAAGAGCAGCGAAGAGGCGTGCCGCAAGGTACTCGCATAGGTCGCGTACTTTACATTAGATATAGTAAATCATATAGTGAGATATAAAAATAAATATTTATCCTAATACAAACTGTGATATCTGGATGTGTCTCCAACGGGACGAAGATGATGGTGATCATATAAATGAGTTGGTAAGTAGTCCCTTTTTTATATCATTATGAAATTGTTTGTATTTAAATTTTAAAATATGTTATTCTTAAAAATACATTTGATACTTAAAATAGAGGTTTTTAAAAAACTTGGTGGTTTCAATGAACAGCTATTGACAGCATTTTCTTGATTTGTACAAGTAATTTTAGATACTTAATTTGTTTAGATAATTACTATAATTTTAAAAGTAAATTATATACATATAAAATAATAAATAACAACTGCTGATAAATTAAAATAATTAGCTATCATGCAACAAATTTTAAAATGTTTTTTAGATTATAATGCATAAGATTCTTACTTCTTTAAATCTTCATATTTCTGAAGATTGTTATTAGTAGATAGATAGCAAACACTTCCTAAAAATAAAGTATGTAGATAGGGGTTTATAAAACAACTAATTTAACCAATTAAATAGAAAATATACTACAGGAAAAAAAATTGGTTTGTGTGTTCATATTTTAAAACTTTCCTATATTATTATTATACAAATAGTAAACCTGCTGTTTTAATAACACTGCTGTATTCTGTTCATCATCCTCGTTCTCATTATCATTCAAAACTATATGAATTTAAATTAAAGTGTTAATATAAAGTGTAAAAACAAATAGTTTCTTTCATGCTTATATTTAATACAAAACTATGAACATTTCTGTTTTTTTTTTTTGGTAAATAATTTTAATTGTCTAAGGGTTCCAAAAACAGTAAATACATCAATTGCAGATTTATATTATATTGCTTATACTTATATGTCTTAATTAGTGTCTCATTCATCTAATTCAATGCAAATTGGGATGCAATGTTGTAAATATCATTGATCAAAACAGAAAAAAAACTAAGTTTTCAAAACGATTTTAAACTTCGACGATTTTTCCACATTTTTAAAGCATAACTTAAATCATTACATCAGCAGTTTACATGATTATTCATGTTTATATTAATATTTACATATCCACCTAAGTACAATATTTTTTTTATAATTTTTTATTGGTAATAAAATGTGGTGTAGTGCCAATATGGTGGCGACCATTGGGGCGGTAAAGCCAAGTGGCGATTGCGTTCCAGCGGATGTAATGTTGATGTTGATTCCCCTCACAACGTGGACCGTCGATCTGATGAATGTTACATGAAATCGCTGGATGCGGGCAGTACAGGCATGATTGCAATGGATATCTGCGGTCGAGGCCTATAGGCCCAGTGAGTATCTATCGACGGATGATGATAAAACAAATAAAATACTGAAATAACGATATCTCGTTACGAACTTCACCCCAGAATTAAATCAATACGATCCGTGTTAAAAAGACCGCGGTAGACCGTTGCGTATACGAATTCAAGTGGCCCGGCAATCGATACCATAACTCATTTCGATGTGTATTTATAAAATAATCGTTTTCTTGCCATTCCGCGGGCGAGCCGGTTTTTTTTTGTTTTCACGACTCCCACTTGTTTATGATAGCGAGGAGATACAGTTTCGGAAAGTTGTTTGCATTAGTTGCTCTTATTGCGCTAAAGGTTTACGTTCCGATCGTTATGTTATGTGAAAACATCGGCCCGGTGTCGGATTGCGGAAAGCGTACTAAAGCGCTGAAATAGTTTAATTAAAATAATTATCACTGACAAACTATTGACTAACATAACTTTCACTTACATCGTACATCTTTCTTGGGAAAGACTAAGTAGGTACCGCTGAAGTTCCTTGCTCTGCTGCTAATCCGTAGTATACAATTGATAGGGAAACAAACATACCATCTTGTGCTTCACTGTAATGAGCACAATGTGATGCAGTGTACATCATCTTAACTGGTGCAACATTGTTATAGATGTATCATTAACCTTCAAATGAATTTCATACTCATCTTGTCGATCTCTATCTGAGGGCCCGATCGTCTATGTTCTGTAATCTATTAAAAATAGTTAATTGTACTTATGTTAATTCATCATCCCTATCACAGTACTCTTCACTACAAATCATATGCTTGCCATCTGCATCCAAAAAATCCCTATCATCCTCCTCCATGCCGTCGGTCTCAGTACCGTATTGCGCTTGTTATTTCCTGGTCTCCAAGATTTTTCTACCCCATTTGCTGTCCTATTTTTGCGTTATATGGCATGATATAATCGTTCTTTATATAATACTAATTACTTTTTTGGTGATGGAATGGTGCCACCTCAACATCAACTCCTACATTTGTACTAAGCATTGATTTGAAAGGCTCTGCAGCTAGAAATGAAATAATTTGATAAATGTTATATTTCTCTGCTTGAAATGATTTATCAAGGTTGTTTAACATAGGTTGATATGGAAATTTTAAAGCTAACGCTATCAGCTTCTTTTATTCTAATATCTAATCTCATTTTGTTTCAACCTTACGTTATACCTCATCATCCATTATATGCTTCTTGAAACGCGCCGTCACTTCCTATTCAAACTTCAAATATGTTTTCGCGATGATTTGCGAAATACAGTCAAGGGAATCGCTCGTCCATCGAAATATCTTTTGATAAATTGCCGCCATTATACTGTTGTGATAAAACCTACAGTATGCCTATTCATAATTTTTTTTTTCTACTTTAAAATCATCATTGAATACTGATATAGAAGTTATTTTTTTGGCTTCTGTATGAAGTATTCGGGATAGTTTTCTGGACGTGGTATACGGTTATTTGGAATTTTTGACTGGCTCCACGATTTATATTATTCTCTTAAAAACAATGTATAACGCAGTTTTGGCTTATGTTGTCTATCATTTAAGTAGCCGACTTAAACTCCAAGTCTTCAAGCTGAAGTTACTCGGGATCATGATTTGTTTTTTTTTTTCAATTAAGCTTCAAGTCGTGCGGAACGTTTACATGATAAGTGATACGCCTGCCCATAATAACGCGGCGCTAGTTAAGATGATATATTACTACATTGCGCTCGTCGCGTGAGACATATGTTGAGTCTCGTTACTGCAGTAATTACACTAGCTACAGCGCCCTTCAAACCAGAACACAATAATCTCTGCACACTGTTGTTTGGCGGCAAAAATAGGCGCTGCGATGGTAGATGAGATAGAGACCAGAAACAGCCGATGTAGCATATACCCTGTGAAAGATAACAGATATCTATAAAAAAAAAATTGCGTTGGTTGGTTTTCGTTATAAAACCTAAAGCAACCAAAGGTATTACGCATCATCATCATCAGCCGATAAACTTCTACTTCTGAACATGGGCCTCCACAAAAGATTCACACATGATCGGGTAGGGATTTAAATGGGAGGATTTGAGCCATTTGTTGATTACCTGGTGGTGGCAGATGAGGTTGGCTTGGATCCCGTGAGTTGTTGTGCGGGAACCAATGCACTCAATATTACGTGTAATATTTATGAAATGTATACATTATGCCTATTATGTATGCACCATTGTCGTGTGCTGTAAACAAATATTGAAATTATCGCGATATTTACACGACTGAGTATTATCAGGTGGGGGGTTGAGGTGGTGGGGCCTATCTCGTTCACAAACAATAACAACTGCGTATGAGCTATTTATCTATTTGTTGATATTATTTCAAACTATATTTACATATCGATCGATGTGTTATTTACTCGATTGTGCTGTAACGAATGGATGGGGGTCCTTTCATTTGATTTAGTGCGACAGGAATTCCCATTGTTGACGTGTATACGCCATATTTTATTTTATGGAATCTCACAAGTGTGTGTGATTGTGTGTTTTTTTTTCAATGCCTTATTTACTAATGTTTTTAATGTAGTTAACAATTGAACAGCTCTATCAACTGTTGGTCGCACTAAAACGTCCGTTATGATAATAAAATACCTTTTTTTTTATTCAATCAAGCGACGAGACGAACGGGACTTTAACCTGATGGTGAGCGATACGCCTGCAGCAACGTGGCGCCAGTGAGGATGATATATATAGATGCTCGTCGCTTTAAGACTTAAGTGTCGTTACCTAAATAATTTCACAAGCTATAGCAGCCTTTTAACTGGAACACAGTAATGTTTGCACACTACTGTTTAGTTGGAATAGGAGCTCTGGTGATATCTAGGTCTCTCGCAACAGAGATCTACCACCAGTGCAATCTGTAAATAGTATTATAACCATTACTATCAGATAAGGTTCGTGATTGTCGCTTATTAAAAAAATAATTTCAATATTGATAAAAAAGTTTGTTAAACCCATTCTCTTATTTTTAAGTATGACGTAATTTACACAAGCTCGCTTAAACATCCTATACCGGAATCTAGTTACCACCGGCTCGCTTAAAAGTAAAGTTTGCTATTCAAGTTATCATAGATACGTTGATTTTGTGACGTCATCAGCTATCGTTTATACGAGCGAAGTTACCTCCGATACAACGATTCGAGAAAATTTTAATACAATCGAATAGTATCTGATCGTTATGAACAAGAGTGGCAGTGAGGATATCCTAACCCTTTCCTTCCCACGAGACAGCAAAGATACGAGCATTTAGACGAAGCAAAGATACAAGCTAGACATCTTATGGTAAAAACTACGCCTGCTTATAACAAGGCACTAACTAGGATCGTATACATTGTGCTCGTCGTGAGATGGAAGATAAACCTTGTTACCTCAGTAATTACACTAGGTATTCTTTTTTTTCGTGTGCTTCATGACTGAAGGTCGTGCTTGTTCTGAAATGCTCTTTATGACTCGTCAACCAGCCGCCTCCACACCGCTCTGTTCTCGGCACGTCTTAGTGCATTCGGAATATTGGTGCCCAAGATTGCCTGTATCTGGTCAGACCATCGGGTAGGGGATCGGCCCCGTGATTTTTTGCTCTCGATCTTTCTTACTACAACCAGCTTATCCAGGTTATCTGGTTGTCTCCGAGCAATATGGCTAAAGTAACTTAGGACTCGTTTGTGGCAAATGTTGGTCAGTGGTCATCTCCTACAACACTACATCTCAAAAGCTTCGAGTTTCTTTCGGTCGTCTGCGCGGATTGACCATGATTCGCAACCGTATAAAAATATCGAGAAGACCAAAGCTCGCACGAGTCTGGTCTTGGCGGTGTTTAACACTTTCTTATTTTGCCAGATTCTGGTTAACTTACTCATTGCTCCTTTGTCCATCTGTATACGTCTCTGAATTTCTCCGTCAGAGCCTGTTTTATTGCCAAAGAGTGATCTCGGTAGACAAACTCGGTTATAAAATCCAGATTTGCGAGTTCTCCTGTTCGTTGGAGAAGCTCGGGACGATCCATCACCATGATTTTAGTCTTTTTCTGGTTTATGGAAAGCCCGACCATTTCGCTTGCTTGTTCGACTCTATCGACCAGTTCAGCCAGCTAACATTCCGAAGGTGCAAATAATGTAGTATCATCGGCATATTGGAGGTTGCTAATTTTGTTGCCACCAATGGAGAATTCTCCATCCCATTCATCTAGCGCTATCTTCATGATATAATCACCATAGGTATTGAAAAGAAGAGAGGACAGGATGCACCCATATCGCACTCCTTTTTGCGGTTTGAAAAATGTTGACATGACATCATTTACCCGGACCACTGCTTCTCCATCCTCATGGGATTAAAGTTACTTAATGCTCGGGTACACCCATTTCTCTAAGAATTGTCCATAAACAATCCCATGTCAAAAGCCTCGGAGTAGTCAACGAAACACATGATCATTGGCGCATTGAATTCTCAGCTTTCCTCTATGAGATACTTAATGTTGACTATTTCCTTCCGAGTCCCAGGGCCTCTGACAAAGGCCACCTGATCGTTTGGTATTTGCCGCTGAAGGTAAGACTGTAAGCGACCCTTGATTATATGAAGCATGATGTTAACACCATGGGATAAGAGATCTACTGTTCGGTAATTTTCGCATGTCTTTGTTGATCCATTCCTGTGCAGTTTTACTAGCAAAGACTCCGTCCAGTCCTTAGGCCACATTCTCGATCTCCAGATCTGATTGTATAAGTCTTTCAAGATTTTTACACCCGTGTCTCCAAGATTTTTCAGTTCTTCAGCGAATTTACTGCTTCTCCCGCATGATTTATTGGTTTTTATTTCCCTTACTGCGTCTCTAATTTCAGATTTCAGTATATCGGGTTGAAGGCGACAAGTACTTGTTGCTCATCTTCTTGAGACGAGATAATGGGGTTTAAAATCCCAGTAATTTCACTAGCTAAGCGCCCTTCAAACCGGAACATAGTAATGTTTGCACATTCAACGGCTTATGTCTCAAAGCGACGACTACAACATGGTTCTCATTACCTTTAGACGAGATGTTGACCCTAGGTACCTCAGCAATTACACTATGATACAGCGACTCTGAAGAGGACGATGGCTGGATCCGATGTTCGGCGATTGTGGTAGTACTCATGAAAGTCCTTTAAAACAATCCTTGGGATGGAACAGCCCAGCATAGAGAGACTGCGATTATGTTCAGAACGGAGATCCCCTCACTTTTCCATCCGCTGAGAACAACGCTGACGGTTTCAATGGGTTTAAAACTCCACATAACCCTGATGCCCTCAAGACATGGCACCGTTAAAAAAAAATAATAAATTTAATTTTTGTTCACAGAGACCAATGGTGCAGCTACCTGTACTGGTAAGTAAACTTTTTTTTTTGTTTAAGGAAGCGATAAGACGAACAGGACGTTCACCTAATAGTAAGTGAAAAGTCTGCCCATAACAACGTGGCGCTAGTTAGGATGATATCCTCAGCATCACATTGTTTTCTTCGTTTTGAGACATGAGATTTTGAGTTTCATTAGCCCATCAATTACATTAGCTACAACGCCCTTCAAACCGGAGCACAGTAATGTTTGCATATTCAACTTCCTGTCTCAAGGCGATGAGCAACACTTTGCACTCGTCGCCTTGAAACAAGATGTTGGGTCTCGATACCCCAGCAGTTACACTTGGTACAGCGCCCTTCAAACCGGAACACGGCAATGTTTACACACTACTGTTTGGCGGCGTAAATAGATGCTGCGGATTTACAATGGATGATAAATAGTCAGGTGAGATCGAATAAACACAGCCACCATCCAAACTCCACAGCATCTGGTCTAACTTAACCTCTACTTCTCGAAGACAAATCTTCAACCATTCACTGGTGGTGGTTCTTTGTTACCAGAAACCGTCCAGGTACCAACACAGCTCCTCTTCCTCCCGTCGAACTTAAATGCACAATTATTGACATGTACCGGTTTGAAGGGGGCTGTAGCTTGTGCAATTACTGCGGTAAAGATATTTAACATTTTACGTCTGGAGATGAGCACAGTGCAGTGTACATAATCCTAACGCCACTTTATTAGCAAGAGTGACACTTATTATCAAGTGAACGTGTCGCCCGTCTCGTCGCTCCGTCTCATATCGACTCCGGTGTTTTCAATACACGCGACCCCATTTACTCAAGGGATGATGTGCTCATTGGGAATTTAAGCCTCTTAACCTCGAACTCTTATTTAATTTTTTTTCTGAAAAATTTTTTGTCATTGAAAATTGAATCTAAACATCAATATCCTTAAGGTTGCAGTCCGATGATCATTTTTTAAGAACCTAACGGAGCTTAGGGGTCCTAATCCTTCAAAGTCCAGACTTTCTGTTTGACTAATACAGACCTAATCGCTCTTATTATTGATACTCCGTACTTACGTACTATAGTAAATATTCAGAGAGGTACATCCAAAGATACTTATCATCGTCATCAGCTGACAGTCGTCCACTGCTGGACATAGGCCTCTCTCTAAGATCTCCGTATCGGTCGGTCCTGCGCTGTCCTGGTGCTGGCGTCTTGCCAAGGTCACAGTCAACATGGCCTCCGGTACCGCCGGGTACCCAGGGAGTCGTCGTGTGTTTAGGGGTTGGGGGGGTAATTTGGACTTGACCCAATGCGAGTTGTTGAGAGCCAAAGCCTTGCTTTTTTATTAGCAGGGTACACCACGAGTACGCGAGGCTGGCTTTGCTCCAGTTATTTGTGCCGGAGCTCTTACATCCCTTATCTATATTTAATTATTTGGTAGTTAAGATCAGGGGTCAACAATCTTTATCAAACACACAAATCGTCCAAAATATGGCGTTGGGGTTAATAGATATTTTTATGTTATCTATAAGTAAAACGATTCGCAGGGTATAGGTTGCCGACCCCTGGTTCGCTGCTTACTGTACTTTAGTATTACATACAATAACTACTTCCACTTGATAACAATTGATAAGCTTGCCCATAATTACGATGGTTGGTATGTTTACATTGATCCACAAACACAAGTTGTGTAAAAATTCTCTGATGCCGACGTACGTATCACCACAGCTTCTATTTCCACGGACAAACGGCAGTGTACAAAAATTGCTTTATTCTGGTTTGAAGGGCGTTGTAGCTAGTGAAACTACAAGGGTAAACCACGATTAACATACCTTGTTTCAGCGCAACGAATACAATTTATCGCAATGAATAACATCCTAACTAGCGAGTAGTGATAAGCGTGTTACTTATCATGATACGTCTCCCTCGTCTGCTCGTATTATCGAATAAAAAACAACATCCTAATATTACTAATTTCACCAGTTTATCCTTCGAACCGGATTAGTAATCTTCATATTTCTTAGCCGATACAGACGTTCTAATCAAGTTCGATACCACCAATAAATCACAGACTGTGTTGGCGACCGCGTACCGGAAGACGTAGTGTTGGCAAGCCCCACCAGGTGGTCCGACGATTTAGTGAAGGTTGCGGGAAGCAGCTGGATGCGGTCAGCGCAGGATCGATATATGTGGAGATGAGGGAGGCATATGTCCAGCAGTGGACCTCTGTCGGCTGATAATGATGATGAGTTGCATAAAGACAATCCACGGACAGTTAACTAAACATCGGCGATTTTCTAAGAAAATAAAAAGAATATAAAAGTTATATTTAACTGAGCGGTTATCGCTGAAGGGAAACTATGAAAACGCCATGTGAAAAGCAATAAAACTGTTTTCAGCCTTTACTGATATCGTAAAAAAAAAACTGCTTGCACCATCTCGTAACAAGCTGGCACGAGATCACAATTTAGTAAGTGTCAATAAAAACTTACTAGTTTATTAGTGGTATATTGGAAATGGCCATGGCCATAGTAGGGATGCCAGTACAGTCTACTCGGCAGGTTTTTGTTTAAAAAAAAAACTAATGAATTTCATTATAGGTGCTAAACAGCTTCCCTAGATACTGCCTAGAACTATCCAGTTCTTAGAATTATCTAGGGTTTGTGAGGAAGTAGTGGTGAGGATTAGAATGTATTATGAGGAAGAGAAGGAGAAATAAATAGCAATATTGTACAATACTCTTTTTGGGCAAAATATCCTTTACAATGAAGACAAAACCTTTCCTCTTCAAAATTCTCTTATAATAAGGAAGAAGATTTTTTAAACTTCATCATGGTTCATTTTTAGATGCCCTCTTCAAACTGAAGGTTGGCGATCAGATTAAGAAATCCAATTCGAACCTCAGGTATTATTTTTAACTGATGGTATTTAAACCAGGTCCATTCTTTTATACTTACAATGTGGAAACGGATGAAGTTCCGCTTAAAGGGGAGGAGGTATCCTCCCCTAGCTTAATCTAGTCTGGAACCAACAACCCTAGTTGTTACCAATAAGTAAAGGTGGATACATTTCTGTTGTCATATACCGTCTAGATAGGTACCATCGCAGCGCGTGTTGCAGCCGACAAGCAGCTGTATAAACATTATGGTGTTCCGGTTTGAAGGGCGTCGTAGCTAGTGGAATTGATGGTGGGAACATGGTGCAGTGTATATCGTCGTAACTATCGCCAACGTATCTGTGACAAATAGATGAATGTCTCGTCGCGTCGTCAATTAAAAAAAAATTATATTAACCTACCATAAGGACAATAGGACAAAAAGACAAAGAGATCCTTTGCACAAAAAGATTCTTTACCAAATTTACTGGATAAATGCGGATGTCGCCTGCCAGGAATAGAACCCAAATATCTTCAAGTCGAAACCAAGTATCAAACTTTCTCTCCTTTCCTTTCCTATCTCCAGCTCATAGTCTGTTCTTTCTTTCCCATATAAGAAGGGACAGGAAGTCAACATGTGCACCATGGTCTAGTCCACCGCTGGGCGACAGAGGCACGAGGGGCTCTCCTTGAGCTTGAACCTGTGGAGGTACTCGGAGAATCCCCTGTGCCCCGTGAACATCTCGGTCAAGAAAGACAATTGAGATGTTATCGCTTCAACGCAATAACATATTTCTTTCAGCTCCTATTTCTGCTGTTAAAATATTAGTGTATAAACATTACTGTGCTCCGGTCCAAAGAGCGCTATAGTTAGTGAAACTGTTGAAGCACAGAAATTAATACCTAATATTCCAATGCTATGAACAATATAATGCAGTGTATATCATCCTATCACAACCTACATATACACATTACTGGTCTCTGTTGCCGGAGACCGTCGAGGTGGGCACCACCGCAGCTCCTCATTCTGTCGCCAAACAGTGGGTTTTCGGTTTAAAGAGAGTTGCAGTGTAATTACTGAGGTAACGAGTTTGAACATATAATCTCAAAGCGACGAGCGCAATGTGGTGCAGTGTATAACACCCTAACTGGCACCACGTTTTTATAGGCGTGCGTATTACTTATTATCAGGTGAACAAACCACTCGTCTCATTGTTTTATTGTATTAAAAAAAAAAGTCGTAGATAGTTATCACCGCGGCAGGCGCAGGCGCATCACTTACCATCAGATGAACGTCGCACTCCTTTTTTTTTTTAGTGGAATAAAAACCAACACGGTCGTTGAAGTTTAGATGTAGTGCGAGTAAAAGTTTCATTAAAAATTGCATTAAATCAAAACGCTGAAGCGGTCCCGCAGCGGGCTGGAGACGGCCGAGGCGTTAACTATCGCCCACCTACTTAATATTACGAGGTACGAAGTTAGTTCCCTCGCAAATCTAGACCTAGGTATAGCTGCGTCTAGCTCGCTCCAGCTTTTATTGTTCCACCTAGACTGGGGAGTTATTACGTTTCTGCGCCATTAACGAGTGTAGTCTAAGAGCTCGGATTATGAAATAGTTGATATATATTTTTTTGTTTTCTAACCGCGTAAAGATACCATATTGAAATGTAAATTAATCAGCTCACAGCGAGACGAAGTAATATATTTTTTTTTTTTATGAACAACACTTGTAAATTCTACAATCTCGGCTATAAAATACATTAAAATACTCACAGGATACTACTAATTAGTATTATAATTAACTGAATAGTTATTACTGTAGAATATAATTTGTAATAGGGGTTTCGTCTAACGTTAGGCAGAAAAAAGGGGGTACTTATTAATTTTATTAATTTCAATTTAATTACGAAGTGAATTTTTCCAACCAGATTTATATATCTTTCCAACATAACAAAAAAAAAAATTACTGGTTGTAAGTCTCTGTTGCTGAAGACTGTTTAGGTAGGTACCACCACAGCGCCTATGCCGGCCGTCAACCAGCAGTGAGCAAACATTACTGTGTTCCGGTTTGAAGAGCGATGTAGCTAGTGAAACTTTTGGGGTGACGTGGACGCGACATCTTATGTCTCTAGGCGATGAGCGCGATATGGTGCTGTGTATAACATTCTAATTAGCGCCACATTGTTAAGGGTGGTATCACTTATCATCGCGTGAACGTTCCTAAAGCTACATAAAAAAGAGTCAAATGAGGGTAATAATACACGTGAATATTTGATTACCGGTTCGCTTCTATATCGTACATGGATAATGTTTTAATTTAGTTTTAGATCCTCATCGCTTATGAATTCAAAGGGTCCGGTGCTCCTTTAAACAGGATATATCATACACGAAGGACCTTTTTCATTTCCTTTCAAACGTCGCTATTGTCAGGACTGATGCGGGTTTCCTACGTATATGTGTACAAAGAGAAGGCTTTGCTACATACTCCACACTCATAAGTATATAACACGACCTCTCATATAATATACACTGCACAATATTGTGCTACTTACTACGAAATAAGGTAAGTCTCGTTACCCCAGTTATTCCATTAGCTACAAAGCCTTTCAAACCGGAACATAGTAATGTTTGCACAATACTGTTTATCGGCAGATGTAGATTCAATAGTACCTACCTGAATGGTTGTAACCAATAGTGATTTACCACCAGTTCGTATATCTTTGTTAAGATTACATTGTTGTGGGTAATTAAAAAAAATAAGGGTGTAATATTATTTTGATATGTAAGTAGGTTAAATAAAAATTCCCGCTTAAAATGGAGATTCGTTTTGTGACAGTCGGCTCCTGAATCGCAAGTTCTAGAAGGCGGTCGCTGAACAGCGGGGTTGGGCGTCGCTCTACAGTGGGCGGGGTCACGCCCAGTCGCTCATCAGGACCACATTATATTAAACCATAGTTTCGTTCTTAATTAATTTCTTTTTTCACCAGCCAGCGCCCGCCATATTGCTTTTTTTTACAACTCCGCCTGTATCGATTGCGTTGTTTCCGAACGTTGCTTTTCAGGTCATCCATTCGCGTTTGAATTATTCACATTGTTTTAAATTTTATATAACAATAAATAATTGTAACCACAGATAGAGTAAGATATACATTTGAATAAAGTAATATCTTACAAATTATTCAATAGAAAAATTAAGATTCTATACTTTTGCCAGTTGTATAGTAGTGTTACTTATCACCAGTAATTGAAAATAGTAATGCTTATTACAACGAACGCACCCATTGCGTGGAATGCGATGGTATTCAAATTCCTATCCATCAGGGCGCGAGGCGGGAGATCGGCTTCCAAATTCAAATTTCCCTCGGATGAGTAGTTGCGACGCAATCGATAGGTGCTAAATCAACGCCCAATAAAAATGTCAATGGCCTACCGTAGCCCGCCTCGCCGCCTGTCACACCGTTACACACCACGCAGCTTTAAATAATAAAACCTCAAACAAACGAAACCTCCAAGCATTTACAAGCTTTCGCATATAAGATTAAATAGTTAAGTAATCGGTTTACTAAGTTCAGTAAATTTCTAGCATTACTTAACTACGGACTAGCTTAAGGTTCGAGATAAACAATATTCAATTAGAATAAAACTGATGCATTTTAAATGGCTATCACATGTAACATTAGTGGAAATATTTTTTATTTTCTTACTAATAAAATCGAATATACGTAATGCTAATATATTCTGTGGTAGGTGACAGTCCATAGGGTTAAAAAAAAGTAATATTTATAACAATTAAAAATGGTTGCACAAATCCATCCTCCAAAACAAAGAAATTTGAGTTTTAATTTGGCTATCAATGTACTAATTATTTATTCATAATTATTACTTTAATTCTACTGCTTACTTCTACTTACTACAATTCACGGAATCCAAGACGACCTCGTCTACTATAGGTAATTAACAAACGAGATACTGGCTCCTGCTAACCCTTATTGGGCCTGGTGTCGTGGGCAATGGGCAAAATCACCCAAATGAGTCCCCACCCGATCGATGTGGGAATCTTTGGGCAGATCAATGTTCAGCAGTGGATATCTATCGCCTGTTGATAATGATGATGTAATGTCAAACTTTCACATGATGTCAAACGTGTCAGTGACGCATGCGCAATAGAAGACTTCTGTACATTCAACACAACGATAGCTCAGTCAACGAATTCTTTACACTGCACTCCAATAAAAATAAAAAACAAACCTTTTAAAAAAAAATTATTATAGAAAATTTTTAATTATAGTCATGATAAAGTGTACTAGTTTAGAAGAAATCTATTTACTTCCCTTTTTAAATGTTTTAAGATTTGAATTCGCTAGTAACGTTGTAGATAAACTAAAGTAAGAAATTTGTTTATAAAAGAAACCTAACTAGACTTTAATGTTTTGATTTCTTGACAGTATTGCTGTACTAACCACAGCAGTTCAGTTCTTATGTAAATGTTATTATTATTACACAATACGTGACCCTTGCATCGCTGCCAATAAAATTGTTAGTAAATACGGCTTCGGTGTAAATGTCGCCGCGCGCATGCGCCGTGAGGTCGTATCGGTTTATAATTGAAATAAATCCTACTCAACCTCCCCGTGGGCTTGTTAGAAAAATAATTCCCTTTAACTTATTTCTCATTTCAATAACATAAGTAATATGTCTTATTCAAGTATGTCAACATAGCTGTGGATGAAAGTCCAACCATTTTGTCTACGACACATTTTTAATATGTTATAATATTTGAATGAGCGTAGTATTTCGAAAATGGAATCACATTTTTCAAAATTCAAAATGGCCGCGTATCCGTTACAGAGAGCTGCGTCGGGTGTTGCGCGAAAAAATAAATATTTTGCATCGTCAATAACATTTTTGCTATCTCGCATCGGCGCGCATGCGTACAACGCTTCCGGGTCGGTGTCGGCGATATGCAAATGAATGTGTAAAAATGATGCCGATTTAGGAAGTGTAGCAATGTGTGGAAGTAGTTTCGGCAGGTTGATGTTATTGCTTTACAGTTTCGGTCGCGGGGGCACAGGTTCGGTCCGTGCGGGCGCTGCGACGGTGGCGACGGTGGCGACGGTGGCGACCGCGGCGATGGCGGCGCGGCGCGTCGCGTCGTCCCTGTCTGCGTGCACGGCGCATGCTCCGCTGTAATGTTTATATTATTTGTATTTGAGCTGTGTATCACGTAAACTATAACTACCACAGGCGTAGCGCCAATACTGAGGGCCAGCGCCCGCCCCTCCCCGCTTCGGTAGTTAAATATTTCTTGCTTATTTCGCCCTAGCATTGTTGTTGCCGCAGCGGCGAAGGCTGTGTTGTATATTGTTTAGACGCGCGTTATCCAAGCAAATATTGAGCGCGGACGTATAATTTATGCGTACTTTGACGCGCTAAACGCTGTGTGGTGTATAGGAAAAAATATTTAACGGTTATTTCGCGATAAAATGCAACGCGTTGCAGTGTAAATAAATTGCATTGGACTGCATCCGACGAGGAGCTTATGAGTGGTAGTTTTCGTCGCTTTTAAGTGTTTTACCGTTTTGTCTTTTACGTTTGTTTTAATTAATTCATAATTAATTAAATTTTAATTTCAATAGCCGCGTGTGGTTCAAGTTTGCGTTTTTTTTTTTTTTATTCGAAACAATTCGCTCTTACCAATGCGTATAGGTTTGATTTAAAAATATTTCATTTGTATTGTATTTATTTATTGAAAATTATTTTGATTATTTCATGAGTACTTTGATACAGTGACAGATTTAAGGACGAATAAGCCGTAAGTAAACTACAATTTTACTATATTGCGATTACTAAATAACGAAAAAAATTTAAATACTTATTAAAAAAAAAAATTACGAAAATAAAAAAAAAATTAAATTTTTTGATAAATTAAAAAATATTTCAAATCTTCGACAAATATGCGAACGAATATATTTTTTTTATTATTGTTCATAGTTTAAAAAAAAATTGCCGATTGACACTGGCCGCGTAAAAAGTTTCGAAATTTGTAACTCATGAGCACGTGGCGCGCCGCTGATGTGCTCCGCGCGGGGCCAATCGCCGCGTCGCTGATGAGCGGGCCGCCAATCGCGACCGCTGTACAGTGACTGCACTGACAGCTGATGAGGGACTTGGCGGGAAACCGCGCCGCGATCTTCGCGAAAACCTGCCAATAATAATGCAACACAAATAGAGTTTATATTAACCCGCAATAGAATATTATTAAGAAAATAAAATTATATCTTAAAATATCGAAATTTTTAACTTTGACCAGATTTAATGGTGGTAGGTGTCTGTTGCCGGAGACCGTCTAGGTAGATACCACCACAACGCCTATTGCGACCGACAAACAGTCCTGCTAAAATATTACAATGTTCCGGTTTGAAGGACGCAGTAGCTAGTGAAATTACTGGAGTAACGATACTAAACATCTTATGTTACCCACGAGCAAAATGTGTTGCAGTGCAACATCCTAACTCGCGCCACATTGTTATGGGCTGGCGTATCACTTACGATCAGGTGAACATCTCGCGCGTCTCGTCGCTTTGTGGTATATAAAAATAAGAATAATAATTTTAAATACTAAAATAATTATAATAAATGGAATAGAAATTGTTTAAATATTTTTTTTAACTTCAAATTTGTATACAACCGCTTTTCTTAAACAAAGCAACGTGAACGTTCTTAATTCATTATTACATATAGAAATTTAGTAACACCTTATTTCTGAACCAGGTCCTCTCTACTTACAATTAAATAATATTATATTTATACGTTCAATCATCAGCCGATAGAAGTCCACTGCTGGGAATTGGCCTCCCCTAAAGACCTCGTACGACGTTTGATTTGGGTCGTTTCCCACGACGTTGGCCCAATTCGGGTTGGTGGGAGCCAGAGCCTCGTTTGTTGATTAGCAGGGTGCAACTCGAGTAGGTGAAGGTTCGGTCCCGTGAATTGTTTTACTAAACCCCTTACACCCCTTTTTTATAGATATTTGACCGGAGCGTTATAATCAAAAAATCATGTTTCAATATACGAACAAAATATCTTATCGATCAACTGTTCAAGAGATGACGGTTAAGTTAATATTTTATTCTGTTTCAAGATAAACTTAAGGATAATTAACTACGCTACTAATTAGATTAAAAACCATATCCTTAATTAAAATGTTGGTATATTTTATATTTGTAATAAATTGTTATCATATAGTAATATTTTACCGCCAACAAGAGTAATCGGACAGACACTTTAAGAAGAAGTAATATTTAAGTTACCTATAAAGAATTAATTAAAATGTAGCTCAAAGTATACCTGGGAAGTTACTTAAGTTAAATTGTTTATTATAAAATAAAGTAATAAGTAGCAGTAATTTTAACAAATTATATTTAACTATAATCTCAAAATTGAGGTTTTTTAATATAAATCCTATCTTTCTATCACTAGCGCTGTAAATTTATTTTCTAAGTATACAGTATTTTCTAAGTAAACATTACTGGTGTGTAGTTCACTGTTACCGGAGGCCGTCCAGGTATCACCGCTTCCAACTTTTTTACCGCCAAACAGTAATGTGCCAACATCATTACAGTTTGATTTGTTGTAGCTAATAAAATTACTGAGGTAACCGGACTTGCAGTCTTAAAGCGTCAAGCAAAATGTGGTGCTTCTAGGTGCATCATAACTCAAGGCGACTAAAAGGGTCCACTGGGTTCCTGGGCTGTGCAGGGTGAGGGACCTTCAGAGCTCAATAAGCGAGCCTTAGGAGGACGGCAAATGCATGGTGGTCTTGTATTTGTCGTAACACAGCGTCGATGCTATGGAGGGCTTTGCCCTTCCGTGGAATGTTTTAGCCATAGTGCAGGAGGACACCGGTGCGTTCCGTAGGAGATCCCGAAGCCCCTCCTAATGCACTGAGGGAGACCACCGACGGGGTTTTAGTGGGTAGAAACGCCATATTACCTTGTCACCTTCCTCAGAAGCAAGGTATCTTTTAAGAAGATTACCCTCGCGATATATAAAGGTGCATCCTGTCTAGCGTCATGGGCACGTGGTTATGGGCAGGCGTGTCACTAAAGCAGGCAGGGGGTGTAAGGTGTCCAGCAAAACAACTCACGGAATCCAAGCCAACCTCACCTGCTTGTGGTGCACCCTGCTATTCAACAAATGATGCTGACTCCCACCAACCCGCATTGGGCCAGCGTGGTGGGAAATGGCCCAAATCCTCTCATATGAACCCTTACAAACGACAGCCCTTGGTGCCCAGTGATGCGGGCGGAACAGGACCGATCGATGTGGGGATCTTTAGGGGAGGCCTATTTCCAGCAGTGGACGTCTATCAGCAGTTTAGCAGATTTAATGATTATCTTTATGGTAAGAAGTGCTCATGGTTCAGTTGGACGTTCACCTGATGATAAATGATATAACTACTATAATCCGACTAAAGACAGGATGATACACATTGCACTACATTGGACTCGTCGTAATCATCTCAGCCGATAGACGTACACTTCTGGACTTAGGTCTCCACCAAAGATCCCTAATCGATTGGTTCTGCGCTGCCCGCATCGAGTGGCTTCCCGCGACCTCCAATCTTTTCAAAGGGATTCACATGGGGGGTTTGGGCTATTTCCCGTAAGGGTGGTCCAACGCGGGTTGATGGGTGCCTGAGCCTCGTTTATTGATTGCACAACGAGCTGGTGAGGTTGGCAAGGGTCCTATTAGGTGTGCGGGATCACCTCCACCTCTTGGCCTTGTCGCCTTGAGACATAACTTGTTAAGCCTTGTTACCGCAGTAATTACATTAGCTTCAGCGTCTTTCAAGTACATCACAGTAATGTTTGCACAGTACTGTTTGGGGGCAGAAATGGGAGCAGCGGTGGTACCACTAGATGTACTACCACCAGTATACCTCTATTCGGTACTAGCCCTTTTACTTTTACTACTTTCTATATGTATATATAAACTGTTACGCAGTAACAGTGTGATAGTTTTTTTTTATCGAAAACTTATAAGTTAAATATATATAAATATATACTTGGTATCCAGAGATTCCCGCGTTGCTCGCATCCAGTGGGTTCCCGCGATTCTCATTAGATCGTCCGTTCCTGGATGCTAGCAACACCGGACCGATCGATGTGGAGAACTTTGAGGAAGGCCTACCGTTCAGCAGTGGTGGTCTATCGGCTGATGATGATTCAGAGATTCATTAACTCATCATGAGACCTTCGAAATTGATAGACTGACAGACGTAAAACATTTGGTAAAGATGGTGCTTTTGTCATTTAGAGGTCACCTAAGAGTTTATACCTGGTGGTCTCTGTTTACTGGTGGTAGCTCGTCGGTGATTGTCTAGGTAGGTACCACCGCCGCTCTTATTTCTGCCGCCAAACAGTAGTGTGCAGACATTACTGTGTTCTGGTTTGAATGGCGCTGTAGCTAGTGAGTTGACGAGACTGAACATTTTGCGTCTCAGGCGACGAACGCAATGCAGTACATTGCATACCATCTTAAATAGCGCCACCTTGTTATGAGCGGGCGTATCACTTAACATCAGGTGAATCTCGCGCTCGTCTCGTCGCTTAATCACATAAATAAAAAAGAATAGATTTTACAAAATTTCATCCTCCAACGGAAGTTGCGGAGGAGCTACAAGTAACGAAGCAGGCGGAGAACAGCTAGTAAAATATATATTACTAGTATATTTAACATGACAGTATTCAAGATATTTTTTTTTTTAATTACAATTTCTATTCAAGATTTGCATTTTTTTCTCAATTTATGCTGATGCAGTCTATTGATGATTATTTTGTTTTTTTTTTCATATATGTCATGTATGTTTTGATATTTCGCTTACTATTTAATGAATCGAAAAGTTTTTATATTTTTTTGGTATTTAAAATTATATATTTATTTATTCATTATTGTTCAGATTTAATGAGGATTAAACGTTCTACTCTCACTGAACATTGGGTGTGGTGAGAAATCGAAGGTATCAAAGGAGTGCTCTGAGCTCCTTTATTACCGTTAAGTACTAACAGTCGGTTAGTATCCCAATGTGTACAGACCTCGTCCACTTTAGGTCTCGTCGGCCTGGTTCGATGCCCGTTTGGGATCCAAGACAATGTCCCTGCGCATGGCGCCGTGTTTACTCTTGATATTATCAGCATTAACATTGTTACGTATTAGGATCATAGAAATAGGCTACGACGTAATAGTCTAGATTTAAATTAGTTCCACGAAGCAACGAGACGAGGGAGACGTGCACCTGATGGTAAGTGATACGACTGCTCATAACGTAGCGTTATTTAGGATGGTATAGACAGCATCATATTGTGTTCATCATGAGACATAACATGTTAGATCCCTTCAAACCAGAACAAATTACGTTTGGCGGTAGAAATGGGTACTACGGTGGTACCTATCTTTATTTTTGGCTTCGAGGAGCACATCTTCCATAGATATCCTGCTCCTGAGGGAAAGTCAGGGTTATGTGAGATTCTTACCTAATAAAACCCGTTCGGGGATCATCAGTGCGTTCGGAGAGGATCCGGGGTCTTTTATAGAAGGCACCGGTGATCCTCTACAGTTTGTGTTACACATCTCTGAGGAGGATCCTAACCCTCCTAGGGACCATCGCTTAGCCACACGCTGTTCCACGCAGGTTCGCTTGTTGAGCGATAAGGGCCCCCACCATCAAGGCCCGCGAAACTCCTAGAGCCTTTTAGTCGCCTTCTACAACAGGCAGGGCTTACCTTAGTCCTATTCTTACGGTGGTACCTACCTACTAGACGGTCTCCAGCAAGAAAGACATCTTACCAATTTTCGACCTGATCACTTAAGATGTTTATGTGACTTTCCCTTTGTTTTATTATAAATCTCTGGACATTATCTCCAATTAGATTAGATCAAAGACCAGATTTTTGATATCTTATAATTAACGGGAATTTATACGCAAGGGTAGTTGTGAGAAAATTCCCTGAAAGCCTTAATTAACGTAAATATTAAAATGTAATATTATTTTTACTTCCTCCTTTGTGTTAATTGGCAGGAAATGCTTCTATGGTCAGCCTTTTGTAAGCTTAGGTTGTGGTGTTAAGTAAAGATCAAATAAATAAGTATTCTTCTTATTCTTCGTTGGTATCACTCTTGACAGAGTGGTCGTGGTCATCACTTCAGGTGTTGGTGGCAAGCTTCACAACGATTCGGCATTCTAATAGGCGTCATCTCAATGCATTTATATAGCGATAATGATGATGAGCCACTTACTGCCGCTTTTATCTGTTCAGTCCATGTCATAGGCGATGGTCTGGTACCTTCAACCTTTCCCTGGACCACAGGTCGCTCAATAGCTTCTTACCAAATTGAAAAATAGAATTCTTAAGAGTATTAATGATTACATAGTTTTTATTACTGCAACTGGTGGTAGGTCTCTGTTGCCGGGGACCGTCTAGGTACCACCACTGCAGCGCCTATTTCTACCACCAAACAGTAGAGTGCAAACGTTACTGTAGTACGGTTTGCAGGGTGTTGCAGCTAGTGAAATTACTGAGGTAATGACACTCAACATTCTATGTTCCAGGCGACGAGTGCAATGTGGTGCTTTGTATGCCAACCTAGCTAACGTCACATTTTTATGGGCAAGCGGTATCATTTACCATCAGGTGACCGTCCAGCTCGTGTGATCGCTTTGTTAAATAAAAAAAAATACATCTGTAATTCTTTTTTATTCCACAAATCGACGAGTCTGA
Source organism: Ornithoptera priamus (assembly GCA_029034505.1). Taxonomy (NCBI): domain Eukaryota; kingdom Metazoa; phylum Arthropoda; class Insecta; order Lepidoptera; family Papilionidae; genus Ornithoptera; species Ornithoptera priamus. Next base: position 2,495,755 of record JARDWD010000500.1, on the reverse strand, counting down.
CGGGACATTCATTTGATGTTAAGTGATACACCTGCCCATAATAACATGGCGCCAGTTAAGATGATGCACTTTGCACTCGTCGCTCTCGAGATATATGATGTCAAGTCTCGTTACCTCAGTAACTCCACTACCTGCAGCGCCATTCAAACCGGAACACAGCAATGTCTCCATGCTATTGTTTGCAGAAATAGGCGCTGCGGTGGTATTCTGCTAAACGGTCTCCGGCAACAGAGACCTACCACCAGTAAAGGGGTATAAATATTCTGGTGTCTTCTATTTTATAATCCCGAATAAAAGATATCATACAGCGTTGATTTTGGAATCAACAATGGAAGTATATATTTTTATATATATATATGACGTTTCATGATATGTGCGGATATATTCTATAGTGGAATAGAAGCTGCAGCATCTCGCGGCCATAATTTACACAACAGTTAACAATAAGACGCGGGCGGCGGCGGTGGTGGTTGTGTAACAGTCGGCATACATCAAAAAGGCGGCGGTCTCTCAAGAGCGGGTGGGCGTGTCTCTTTTCAGCGGCGCGACGTGATTGGCCGGCCGGCCCACACATCCCGCCGCCGACGCTCAACAGTGGGCCGTTCGGACGCTTTTCAGGGGTCCGCGTCGGACAAATCGCCGTTACAGAACCGCGCTTCAGTTATCGCATTGAAATTTCATACAAGTATTTGTATTTCAGCATTGTTCGAACACACCCAACAGAGAGAATTTCAAATAGGTTTTTTTTTTTCACAACCAACCGATAATAAAGGGATGCTAGTTAGGTTATAACATACATTGTGCTCGTAATGAGACATAAGATGTTTAACCTCGTTACCTGAGTAATCACTAGCACCTAGCTACAGCGCCTTTCAAACCGGAACACAGTAATATTTGGCGGTAGGAGTAGGCGCTGCAGCGGTTACCTACTTAGGCGGTCTCCGGCAGCAGAGATCTACCACCAGTACCTACCACTAGTATATTGACCCCTCACTTATTAATAAGTGGAAGCAAAAATTGATTCTCACTTTCTACAACGCGTAGCGGATCTCTGTGATATCTAATATTTAAATTTCATTTAAGGGAGGGAAAATTAGTGCGTAGGTATGTATATTACTTTTAGGAATAGGTTTTTTTTGTTCACCGATCACGTGAAAACTAGTGAACGTATCTACATGGCAACATGAGCATTCGACGCGGAATGATTTGTTGATGGTTATAGGATATTTAATTATTGGACTTCTTACATACTTCATCATTTCGTTTCTAATTAACTTTTATAAATGTTTTCATTTACTGTTGTTTATACGGTTGCTATGGTAACGGTCGCTGTAGAAAGTCATTTGCGGTTTTATATAACATTAGGACCAGAAATATGTTATAAACTAAACTTTTATTAACTTTATATAAACTTTAACCACAGCAAACAAACTATTGTTTCTATTTTATTTCTACCCTGTATGAATTCTCATCCGCTTTTTTTATTTATCATGCTTCACATTCCTACGGTACTTAAGCAGTAAGCAGTAAGTTGAACAGTAAACTATTTCGTATCCGTCGATTGAAATCTCAACGTTGAACCACTGCGGTCATTGATAGCTCTTATCATTCGAAACTGGTAATGATCATCTATCGTAGATAAATCAGGTTAATATTCTCAATAAATTTTCAATAATTAATAAGAATAATATATATATTTTTCCTATATGCATTAATATAAAGGGTAAATTTACTAATTATAGAAAAAAATATTTTTTTATTATTAGTAATACACTTTAATTTAATGCATATAAAGCAGTAAAAGACAAAACTAGCGGTAAAGCATAATATAAAAATTTTATTAATTTAGTATAAATAAATATAAATAAATAAATAATAATTTATATATAAGAATGAGAATAAATAGTAATATAAAGTTAACTAGATCGTTCGTGAATTTGACTGATAGATTAGCGAACTAAACTTAAACTCGAATTTTGTTTGATACAGTTAGAACAGTGATAGTAAATAGTTAACGGGATTTAGAAGAAAAGAGAAGAGATGCTGTACGCCGTGAGACAGGTAAGACTAGATACAATAAAATTTGGTTTAGTTGGTTCTTGTTTATGATTGTTGTTTTTTTTGATTCCACGAAACGACGGGACGAGCATGTTCACGAAATGGTGAGTGATACGCCTGCCTATTACCAAGCGACGCTAGTTAGGATGATATACACTGCACAACATTGTGCTCGTTACTTTGAAACAAGTGTGGTTACTCCAGTAATTTCACTAGCCACAGCATTCCTACAACTGGAATACAGTGTTTGCATACTACTGTGTGTCAGATGCAATAGGAGCTGCGATGGTACCTAGACGATTTCCGACAACAGAAACTTACCATCAGTTAGCGGTAGCATTGCAGCAAGTATACCTACTACTGACTAATATGCAGACATTACTGTTACGATTTAACTATTTCTTTTGTAAAGTATAGGTCAGCTAAGAGAGAATTTTACGAAATGTTACCCCCAACGGGAATTGCGGGGTTGTTACAGCCCGGCGGGGAACATCTCGAGTGTATAGAATACGTCCAAAGATTCATTGACTCATCACGAGAGGTCCAAAACTGTCAGATGTAAATACTCAAAATTTGGTGGAGTTATTACTTCTACCATTTAAGAGGTGGATTTTAGAATATTCTTTCTCCGAAGGGAGTTGCGGGGGTGTAACGGACAGCAAAGCGGGCGGTAAACAGGTAGTGATTAAATATATACAGATGTGTTTTTGTAATGGAACTTCATAATCTTGATACTTTTTGAAATGCTATATAAAAGGATATTTTCTTTCGTTTCACTTCGGTGATGTTTGTGTTAATATTGATTGATACACACACAGCGGCGGGTCGTTATTGTTGCCGAATATCACGTAGTCGTCGTCGCTACGTGCCCGCTGCGTACCCGCGACGTGACGGCAGCCGTGCTTCTCCCTTATATAATTTAATGCTGCGCTAAGCGGAAGGAACTCATCATGAAAACATTTCAATATTATCATCGATACGACGTTCCTAAGTGGATTAGTCTCTGTTGCCGGCGACCGTCTAGTTACCACCGCAGCTCCTATTCCTCCCGTTGGCTAGTACTGCGCAAACATTACCATGTTCCGATTTGAAGGGCGTTGTAATTAGACTCGACATCTTATGTCTCAAACAATGAGCGCAGTGTGGTGCTGTGCATTATCATAACTAACGCGACGTTATGGGCGAGCGTATCATTTACCATCAGGCGAAGGTTCCGCTCGTCGCTTTATGGTAAAAAAAATACAAGACCGAATACACAAGACCAAGACTAAGAAGTATTTAAGACCGACACCAATATCGTGCAAGTGTTGGTGTAGTTCGTTTCTTTGCTCATCATCGGTGGCGTCCATGTTGCGAAGGGCTGGCATGTTGCATATCATTGCAGCCGCCATTTTAATGTTCATTGTCGCCGATAGATGACTAAACACAGCCCAGGCGCTGCCGTACTTGTATTGAATACAATCATTAAATAAGGATGTTATAGAAAAATAATGTACATAACACAGTTTATACTGGACACTTGTTATAAACGTCGCTTTGTTTATACAGCGGCATACTATTTATCAAAACACATCTCCACGCTATGTTGGGTGACCTCATACTGTAAACATATTTGCGGACTAAGCGCGCCCGGTTTCAATAACACTGGATTAGTCGTTTTAGGGTTCCGTAAGCTTAGCAACGGCATCAACATCCTTAGATAGAGACGTAAGACGTTAAGTCTCATTACCCCAGCAATTTCACTAGTCACACTTCAAAACCGGAACTAGTAATATTTGTACAGCGCTGAGGTGGTACCTATGTAGGCGGCCTCCGGCAACAAGAGATCTACCGCCAATGAACAGGTGCACCTTATGCGTCTTCCAACACTGCAACTACCGTTAAATTATATTAAGTTCTTTAAGTTTAAGAGATCACAGATTATTGGTCTCTTCCAAAGATCTCCACACCAATCAGTCCTGTACTGCCTACACTCAGCGGCTTCCTGTGACCTTCATCGCGCCTCCTGGTACTCAGTACTACGAAGAGGAATAATACGTTTTCATGAATAGATTAGTCCAGCTGTTCCCCGTTCGCTTTGCTGGTTTTAGGGATGGAATTATATAAAATCCATTCTTAACTGACCTTTAAATCGCAGAACCAATATCTCCACTAAATTTTAAGTGTTTACGTCTATTAGTTTCGGAGATCGCGTGATGAGACAATAAATCTTTGGGTATGTATACAAGAAGATAGATAAAGACGGACGTCTGAAATACAGAACCCATGATAATATTACTACTGTTTAGTTTCATTTGAATATTTTTTCATCTCGTGTATCCTCACCAGCGCGGAGTCGTAAAAATTGTCAAACATCTATTAATACGTACAGGGACGGTGATCGGTATGTTTGTGGATAATATTCGTGTGACACATTATTGTTTAATTTTCGTCTAAACAAACGCCATTTTGCGGTTATTTGTTTGTAGCGGGTTTTTTTAAGTTACTTATTAATATTCATAAGTTAATAGTAACTCCTCTTCAGGTTACCGCAACGTGTTGGAAGTTATGATGATTCCCACCGGCAGGTGTTTGTTGTCGGCGACCGTCAAGGTCTCCAGCTTCTATTGCAGCCGACAGATAGTAGTGTGAAAACATTGCTTTGATCTATTGAAGTTCTGTTGAACGTCTTACGTCTCAAGGTTAAGAGCCGAATGTGGTGCTGTGTATAACATCCCAAATAGCACCATGAAGTTATGAGCAGGAAGGCTGAGTCGAATAAAAAAATGATTTGTATATGTGATCAATGCAGATATTATTTTAACTTGATCACAATCACACATGATAATTGAGATCGAAGACAGTTAAGCGCGATCGCTTAAAATACTCTCTCTCGGTATAATATTATCTGGATGCTGCAATTAGTAATCTGACTCAATATAACTAGCTTTCTCATAGCGCTCTTCAAACCAGAACACAGTAATGTGTGCATACTGCTGTTGGCGGCAGAAATAGGAACTGCGTTATCTACCTAGGTCTCCGGAGAAGACCTACCACTATTTGTAAAATGAAAATTTCTTTCTTCTGCCTTTCATTATCAGTCTTTAACGTTTATGTGAGGGTGGTTGTAAATTACGATTTTTTTTAAGTTATCATATATTTACCACCAGGGTCCGGAGCCGGCACTGAACTCAAGCCCGGGCGGTGCTGCCAAGCCGCCGCTACTCAACTCATTCGAGCTGGACCGCTGTCTAGACCGGTAAGCAATATGTTCACATTAAAATATTTTTGAAGAACTTAGGGAAAGGCTGACTCTAAGACGAAGCATTAGAAGAACTTATCCATCATCATTTTAAAACCTAACATGGTGATACCATCACCCCATTGATATTAAGTATACTATTTGGTCTAGTTTTTTATTTATTTTTCAATTCAACGAAGCGACAAGACTGCAGGACGTTCATCTTATGGTAAGCGATCCGTCAGCTCATAACGGCGCGGGCTAGTTTTTTGTTTAACGTGGGGGAAATACCTACCCATACTCGTCCTCGCGGGGGCAAGGACGGGTTATGTCAGACTTGCATCGACTAAAATCCCCACGATGTTCCGCTTCATCGCCTGATGGCAGGGTCATGGGAACCGCGACCCTGCCAGCGCTGGCCGCTTTCGCAGCTCCACCTCGGGAGGGAGGGATGAACCCTCCCATTCCAGGGCGCGTCGGCACATGCAGCGCGTCCTCTTCTCGGCCTCCTGCAGTGGCGCGGGCGCCGGTTTCCCCGAACCCTTCGCCCAAGGGCCATGGGAGCCACGGGAGAAAACCTCTCTCGGCTCCCTGCGGCGGTGAGATGTTGGGTCCGCCGCTACCCGTTAACGGCCACGGAGGATAGAGAGAACGGCGCATCGCAATACCGACACTCCTCTTCCCCTGCGGGCCTACCACCGCCGCATCGCTGATGCGACACCGGTTACTGGCAGCGGGTACTCCCTCCGCGATTCCACCTCGACTGCAAGGGGGCCTACAGCCGGCCGCAAAAGGCAGCATAAAGCCGCCACTGCAACCCCTGGCTGCTCTGGTGAGCTACAGTTATCCAACCGGTGCTCGAACCTGGAGCGGCCGCTTCGGTCGGCCCTTCAGCGTGGGTCGGCGGGGTGGATTTCAGTTCGCTTCACCATGTGTCGGGCCACGGTTACTAAGCCCCTCCGCCACGACAACGCGGGAATCCGTTGAGCGAGGGGGGTGGCTAGTTGAGTTGGTATTCAGAGCACCACATTGCGCTCGTCGTCTGGAGACTTGTGATTTTAAGTCTCGTTACCCAAGTAATTACACTAGCTACAGCGCTCTTCAAACCGGAACATGTTTTTTGCACACTACTGTTCGACGGCACAAATGGGCGCTGCGGTGGTAACTACCTATATAGTCTCTGGCAACAGGCACGTACCACCAGTATAGATTGTGATAAATGTGTTCAATCATCTAATTAATATATACTTCCGGTTTCAATTTTTTTTTCTTATTGATCTAGACTGTTGGTAGATATCTCATCGCAGGGCCTATTTCTGCCGCCAAACAGTAATGTAAAAACATTACTGTGTTCCGGTTCGAAGAGCGCTGTAGCTAGTGTAATGACTATGGTAACAAGACTCACCATCTTATGTCTCAGGTGACGAGCCCAATGTAGTATATATACCATCTTAACTAGCGCTACGTTCTTATAGACGGACGTATCACATACTATCAGGTGATCTTGTTGCTTAAGTACATATAAAAAAAAAGGTTTAGGTTATATTTATGTTATACATTTGCGCAGTATTTGTTGAATGTTAATAACAATGGGACGTTAGTTAAGATGGTATACACTGCACCACTTTGTGCTCATTTTGAGGTGCAGTATGCAGTAATGTTTACTATGTTTTCCATTCGCAGTGAGGAGTCCGGCAGGTGGGGCGACCCGGCGCGCCGACGTCGGCGTAGCTCTCCGCCGCGCCGCGCCTCTCCCCAGCGCGACCATGAACCCCTCTCACTCGCCAGGGTAAACTTCCCTCGCTATTCTAAGATGAATACGTTCTTTTCTTAGACTAGTATGAATACATACAAAATTTATATATATTTAAATATGTAGATACTTTCACCGATTAATGTTCATACATTACTGTTCCTTTTTGAGAGTATAAGTATTTCTAGGGTCAAGGCGATGCACTTGTCCTGTGTCATGTTGTATAAATATTCTAACTAATACTCCACTGTTAAGAGTTTGTGAGTTACTTATCAGCTGGTGATATCGATCCTTTCGTCGCTATGTTGTAAATGACTCATGACAACATATTTATGTTGCCTGAACGCTCTTTCAGATACCCAATTGATGATGTGGCTTTTAGGATAGTAATGTTTCATTAGTTTCAACTTTTCCAATGTTATTATAATTTATGTAAGGCGTCGGCGCCCGCTTCGCCCACCGGTGGGTCGACCCAGTCCAGCCCGGCGCCGGTGTCCCCAGCGAGCGTGGGCGGACCGGGCGGTCCCCGATCGCCACTGCCGCTGGTCGCTCCCGACCTGCTCGCGATGCAGCTCCTCGACCAGCATTCCCAATTGCAGGCGCTAATGAAACAACGGCTGTTCCACCAGCATCATATGCAAAAACAGGTTCGTACAGCCTTTCCGAATCTTTGAAAATGTTGTAACATTTAAGATTACAAAAATTTAAGTGATTTTATGATGGGCTTGTTTAAAATTGTTCTGGCTTTAATATCACAGTCATTGATTTCGTAGCACATGTCTTCGGAGGCAGCTAAAAGGCAACTGGAGCAGTCGCGGCTGCAGGATCAAATCAATCTGAACCTGCTATCGCAGTCTCATATGCAGCCGCCCGACACCTCACCAAGTAAGTATTGTACAGAAACAGATACTGAAATCTTGAATCAGAAGAAATACGAACAGGAGAGATATATCCAATCAGTTCTAGTAGACTAAAATATCTGAGACATCATGACTGCAAGCTGATCGTGGCAACTGGTTGATTCTAGTTTCATATTTTACGTATTTCTTGTTCCCCTGTAGGTAACAGACTCCATTTATTCTATTGTTGTTTCAAGGTTCTCTTCAGCAGCAGCTCGGCGCACAGCAACAACAGCTTGTGCAGCAATTGCAGGCGGTGCAACGCCAGTACCTGATGCACGGTCCACTGTCTGTACCGCCAAACGCGCCACCAGGTCCGTGTTATCATATTAAGAAACAGACTTTTGCTCAATTTATCTAATCGATATGAACTTAATATTTACTTAATATTTCGAAGCAGGTCTGATGTTGTGGGGTGGCGAGATGGAAGAGCATCCGCTGTTCGGTCGCGGTGTGTGCAAGTGGCCGGGGTGCGATGCACTGGCTGACGATTACCAAGCATTCCTCAAGTATGTATTGTGTGAATCATCATCATCATTATCAGCCTACAGACGTCCACTGCTGGACATAGGCCATAGGACATTGTGTAAATAAAAACGAGGAAAATTATAAAACAGTATCAAAAGAGTCCAATTTAATATCTCTAGTGCTTTCCTATGCTGTGGCAAATATAGATTTACTTTCTATTTGTCATCCATCCCATGCTTGCTTTTTGGGGGGTGAGGACCCTGGTCTTAACTACCGGCGAACACGAAGGTAGTGTTAGTTATGTTCTATAACAGCAAGGGTTACGAGAAGTCCTATCTTAATAGGTGGAGACTACAGGGCAGTAATCTTGAATCCTCGCCCCATTTTTTTTATTGGACGAAGCGAGAAAAAAAACCGAAAATAGCACTTGTTAAGATGGCATACACTGCAAGACAAGGTGTGCGTCGTGAGACAAAAGATGGAAAGTCTCGTTACCGTAGTAATTTTCTATTTGATGGAGTGTAGCGCTCGGTAATAATTTGGCTCTTACAGCTGATCTGATACTGGGTTCGTGGACCCGGCTCCGCGGCCTTTTGCAGTAAATTAACTACCTACAACGCCCTTCAAATCGGAACATGGTAATGTGTACTCACTGCTGTTTGTCTGTAAAAATAGGAACTGCGGGGATACTAACCTAGACGGTCTTCGCTTGCAAAGTTACCACCAGTAAATTTGAGCTATAAGAAAAGGAGTAATAACTTAATAAAATTTCTAGGCATTTAGAGGCAGCTCATACTTTGGACGATAGATCAGCAGCGCAGGCGCGGGTCCAGATGCAGGTGGTGGCGCAGCTGGAGCTGCAACTGCGTCGCGAGCGCGACCGCCTCGCCGCCATGATGAGACACTTGCACGCTGCGAGGGACACCCACCACAAGATGCCGCACGGTAACGCAAATTTATTTTTTCTTGGCAGAAGCCTCTATACATCAGTAGACCCTCGTGGCTTGATGATAAAAGTTATGATACAGTTTTTTTAGTACAACCGGTTAACTTTTGAACTCGAATTTCCTATGATATTATATGATAATAAGGCCGTGGATGGTGAAGCTGATTACTCTGACTCTGATACGTTGACGAATACAGAAGATAGCGATTCTATCGATGCTTACATTTCTTACCGGAAACTTAAATTCTGGAGGATTGAAACTAAACATCCTAGATATTGTACAAATTCGCTAACTAACGAACTGAGCAATTAAAATGTTTTAGAAGAGACTCATCCCGCAGTAGACGTGTATCAGTTAAAATTGAGATGAAAATGAAAGTTTCCTTGCGACGGGCTTTTAGGTGGCGCTAGTGAGGGCGCTTCCCCTGGACCGGTACGGCGGCGAGTATCAGACAAATCTGGCGTCGCTATTGCTGGCGGTGAGTAGAACAGTAATTTCTCTTCCGCTTCATATATATTTTTTAACTTATATGGGCTTATATTTGCACTAAAATTTAAGTGACTGTAAATGAGAATGAAATTGGACTATCAGCGTGAGCCCAGAACACTCCTAGTGTCATATGTTGACAGCCGGAATACATTTGTTATGATGATAGGTTTGAATAAACCCTACCATCAATGTGGTTATAGAATCGAATTAGAGACCCTGTCCAGGATGCCATCACAGCGCCTATTTCTGCCACTGAACAGTATTACGCGGACATTCATGTTTAAAGGGCGTTGTTGTTGGGAAAGCTAATGGAATAACAAGGCTTAACATCTTGTCTCACGGCGACGACCACAATGTGGTGAAGTGTATATCATGTTAACTAGCGCCAGATTGTTCTGGGCAGGCGTATCACTTACAATAAGGTGACCATATTGCTCATGCTTCATCTAATAGATTAAAATAAACTGAAACTTCCTATTTCTCTTAATTGATGGTAAAACGTTTTCTGTCAACAAGGTCTTCCTTACATGCTCGAAAGAGCTGGATTAGATGTCCAACAAGGTAACGATATTGCTTAAGGAAATATTATTTAGGTATTGCTAGACAGGTCGACTGCAGACAGGCCAGGTCGACTAAGGATTTAACATTTAAGATGTAATCGTTAAATTATTTTTAATGTCAATCTTCGTCTCCATATTCTGTAACGGTGGTGATGGATGAAATATTTCATCATAGCTTCATCTTATGTATCTAATATCATGTTTAAAATTGTTTTACAGAGATTCAACGCAATCGCGAATTCTATAAGACTGCTGATGTACGGCCTCCGTTTACTTACGCATCACTTATCCGCCAGGTACGTTTAAGCTAATATTTGATTTCAAGTTCAAGTGTAATGGTGGCCGTATATGGTGAAGCGTGTTTGCAATCTAGTTTTCATATATAGTCGCTAGCTAGATAAGTTTCGTCAACAAAATTCCAAATCATGAGTGCATGGAAACGAATCTCCTTGGAACAATACTGGATACTGGATAATCACTACGCCGCGGTGGCAGTTCAAGATTTATCTATGGCAGAATTCTTTTGTTTCCCAATATTTCGAATTCTCTGCTTTTTAACTTCCTCTCATTCGCTATCGCTCGTATATCTTAATATATATAACGCTCTATCTAATACAGAAATTTATGTACGTTAATTGGATCTAGACATAGCTTTTGATACCTCCGACACCAAAGTACAAAAAGGCTGAAATTATTCAAGAATAAAATAAAAAACTGAAAAGTTTATATAACTGCTAAGCTATTTTTAATTATTTAAATAAAATAATGTTTTCTGTTATTGACAAAGTTGTGAACCTGATATCAAACCCTGAGGGACACCTCAGTGATGTCTTCTCTAGATTAATTAAGTTAAAATTGCAATATGATTAACAATGCCATGTCTAATTTCAGGCCATAATCGAGTCTCCGGACAAGCAGCTGACTTTGAACGAGATCTACAACTGGTTCCAAAGCACATTCTGCTACTTCCGGCGCAACGCGGCCACGTGGAAGGTAGGTTCTGCAGAATATATTTTGACAAAAGCCGTGGTAATTCAGCACAAGCATACTTTAAGAGCCAACATTAACTCTTCACGATACCGTTCTGATTTTTTTTTTATATTTCAAGGAATACGATGATCTATTTAATTAACTAATATAATAACTGAGGTATCGAATATTAACATAATTTGTGTTCAGACGAGCACAATGTGGTGCGAAGTACATCTTAAATAGTATCACATTGTTATGAGTGGATCTATGACTGACCAACAGATGAACGTCCTATACATATATGTGTGCTGTTTTACCGCGTGCTCTTGTATATGTCTAAGAAAGTATCGATTGATGTCTATGATTTAAAGCTGTTTAAATATTGTACGGTATAGAAGGAGATATACATGAAGATATTTATTTATTTAATATATATATAAACAGAGGAAACCGGAAGCATTAAAGATACGAGAAAAAAAGGAATAGATAGAAACCAACTAACAGATCTGAGTGCCGTCAATGATGTGACACGTTTTAAAGTTTGGAAATTCTTGACATGAAGAGGAAAATTTCATACTTCTATAAATTTCATAAAAAATATTAAATCGCCAGTTCAGATTCCAACTATTGAGATTCAGGATGATCTCTTCCGAGAAGAGAGAAAGGTTTATTAATAAACCACGCTGAGAAAGTGTGGGTTGATATCCAACATTACGTGTCTGTATATCAATGGAAATTATTGTTTTTGGAATATATGGGATTCCTCACATTTTCCTTTACTGGTAGCTGAGGAACGAACCCGCGTCTGCCGTAAGACCTACTGAGTTATCGTAACTTCTGTATCTAAATAGTATCAAAATTGTAACGAATGAAAAACAACTATTTTGGATAATTATCGAAGCGATTATTATTAATATTCTATGTATTATTTATATATTTACAATGTATCTTAACTTACATGAAGGAGTAACGCACAGGTAACTTAATTATAATTGTAAATGTAATCATCATTCTCTGGAGTCATATTATTTATAATATTCGTCAAGTTTTTTATCATTTTCATCTGGATTATTAATACATGAAAGGTTTATGCTGACGTATAAGTATATTGTCCTCTATTTATTATAAATAATATATGTTATATATTGTTAAACCCTATAGCACTAGTTACTCTTTATTATTATGTTAGAGAGAGAGAGAATAATCATAAAAACACAGACCCTCCCGAATTACTACTTAGTTTCACACTGCAGATATTCGGCGAATTGGCTTTAACAACAAATGATTAAAATTTAAATTTAAAATAATTTTAAGCATAAATCCATATGGTACAGTAAAAAAAATAAGAAGTAAACACAGCATTAACATGCAGGCAGTTTACTTAATATTCCCCCAAATAGAACTTTAAGAGCTTCGCTCACAAATATAGAGTCAAGGTTAAATATCCACCAAGCTGTCTAAATGCGGATTGGTTGATTGAAAACTAACCTAATGAAAATTCTATTTTATATAAAATAATTACAATACATAATGGCATTAGTAAAAAAGTTTTAAAGTTATTTTATTGAAACAACAGTCTATCTTGATAACTTAATGTGGTAATATATTTTCTCTAGATTTATAAAAGTCAAATGCTAGGAAACTTATTTATTTTTTAATTGTATTTACACTTAACTAATGTACCATTTTTCTTCAATAAACACGCTTCTTCTTTTGACTTGTTTCAAAGTTTTAATTTAGACCAATAATTATTTTAATTCAGGTAATTAGTTAATATATATTTGTGATAATTATCTATTAAATTTTGACATAAGAGGTGTGATGATGAATGTTATGTAGAACGGATTGTGTAATAAAGTTTGATGTGGTGTGGGATAAAATAAAAACATTAGAGAGCGTAAAAACAGAACGCCGTACGGCACAACCTGTCGCTGCACAAGTGCTTCATGCGCGTGGAGAACGTGAAGGGAGCGGTGTGGACCGTGGACGAGGTGGAGTTCTACAAGCGGCGCCCGCAGCGGGCTGCGCACGCGCCGACCCTCCACGCGGGGTACGACCCCACACTTCCACACCTCACACTGGACACCACCACCAACATCTCACATACAACCAATTTAAACACTCGACACAGCTTTTATGCTTTCATGAGGACAAAAAATCCATATGTACATATATTCGTACAAGTAATACAAATAATAAAACATATTAATAATAAAAACCTTCAATACACAACACTGTATACATGATATAATAAAAAACTCCTCACACAATACTCTCCAATCCTCTACAATAATACTCTCGTACTGGAAACGAGTGAATACACAACATACGATCTACATTAATCATGAAGACACAAACATGGCTTATCCAAAATGAGCCTTGACTTCCAACACAAGAGATAGAGTATACTCCATCTCTTATAACCGGTACTTCTTTTCCGGTACATACAACTCTATGAACGCTTGAACTACTTCCACACAAGACAATGTCATAATACATATTCATATTACTTTATTGTATACAAGCAGCACAAACTGATAATGCAAACGTAATCTTCAGAACACAAAAAAAAAACTCTCACAAACACACACAAGTCCATCCAAGAGACTACTCATAAAATTAGATGCCCACGGCGTCCTATTTTGAACTCTTGTCTCCCATACAATGTTCGAAGACAAGAGCATATGAACCTTATTCATTTGACTAATACCTAATAGACAAAACTGACTCCACTCTCCACTCTGACCGTCCAGCACCTTCCACACTAAACACAGCTCATATATTTACACGAGATCCAACATTATTAATCTCCTCTTTTAAATATTTTCTATCTAATCTAGACATGTACCTAACTCTTATTGTGTAAATAAACGTTTTTTATCTCGTTTCAGATTTTGAATTTCGTAATTATTTATGTAGTGAACTCTTTTAATCGAATTTGTAAGCGGCGTTACCACGGGCGGCCATTTTGTCGTTGCGGTCGCTGTGTTAACGTCGCACGCTGTTGGGGTCTTGTTATTTTCGTATTTAGGTCTCGTTTATTGTGTGTGTTCGTGGATTTTCAGCGCAACGGTGAATAACGTTTTTTCTCGCTTGCCTATTAACCTAGCTCCTCTCTTGTCCTCTCCTCGGGTTATCTCTTCTTGGGCGGATCCTGCATGCCGGTACACCAAGCACTTTCCACACGACGATCTGGGCGCGCCCCGGCGGCCGGCCGGCGAGGGCCGGTCGGGGCGCGGCCGCTGGGCTAGTTGTTAAGTTAATCGTGAGAGTTGAGTTGCAGATCGATTGTTGTCGCGTGTTAAGCGGACGTTGTTGATAAACGGCGATGAATTGTAGAACGCGATCCGGACGAACCTGTCCCTGCACAAATGTTTCGTGCGCTACGAGGACGACTTCGGCTCGTTCTGGATGGTGGACGACGCGGAGTTTGTGAAGCGCCGCCACCTCAGCCGCGGCCGGCCGCGCAAGTATGAGCCGGCGCAGGGGCCCAACCCCGCCACACAACAGTAAGGGCCCAACGATGCAGCCAGCCGCGAACGTCCAACGAATCCGATACAAAATTTGGGCCTTATACCATTTTGAAAATACTTGAGTACCTAGCACTTAAAATATTTATACCTAACACGACTGTAGATAAACTAAAATATTTCTCAACGAAAACCTATACTAATTGTGCAAGTATTTTCAAAGAACAAAAAATCGTTAACGTATCATAAGAACGGTGTTGATATTACTACATTTAAAATAACCCCTAATTACCATAACACTATTATTTTTATTACTAAAAAGTTGCCATAGTGATCGTTGGGCGATCGCGTCCAAAGAAATAGTGTTTTAAATGTCTGTGAATCCGTTCGGATGAACCAAAAATTATCAGCGTCACAAATTTGACCAACGTAAGAAGTAATTTTTGGTTTTGTTGTTTTTTTTTAATTTGTAATTTTTTTTTTAATCTCTATATCTAAACTAGTTCGATGTTAACGAGCGCTGTGTATCACCGTTAAAGCTTAGACGTACAACTTGTCATGTTAGATTGTAACTAGTACGACACGTGGTCACAGGATATAGACAAGCAACGCTCCATGGTGCTTACGTTCTTTGTTCAAGTGTATACACTACGTCAAAGCAACGTAAGCACTTAGAAGTGTTTTTATAGTTCTAGAGCTGAAGCTGTAACCCCAGTTGTTTTGCTATAGATTTGTAACATGTACCGATCCGAGTTCTGATGAGCTTAGTATTTATGATATGTTGCTGATGTGTGCTCGGCCTGTGGCCGACGGGGGTCCGCGAGGGTCTAGGTTACCGCGTCTATAACGAGTGTAATGCATGTACGTTGCATTTGTTTTGTACCGAAGGATCGTCGTTGGATACCCAAGTAAGAGTAAAGAGATCTATTAATTATTATCCCCCCCTCAATCTTCAACATTCGCATGCCATCCCTCCAGGTAAGTCGTCCCGCTTCTTACGCTTTGCTCGTGCATCTCCGTCGCATGCTAGTTAGATTTTATTATAACTTTTTTTATTCTTTTTTTCATATAATCGCTTGCCTTTTTTTTATATAATCTATTTTATTCTATTTACCTTATATCTTTTTTAAAACGAACACCCTCACATTTACACAATCTTGTACTCCATTACAAATAATAATTGGTTATCTTCCGTCCAAATTAAACACTTCACACGTCTAACACTGAAACAGTATACACTTTATGATTTCAATACATTTGTACATAATGAAGACGTCTGGGGTATGATTAAATTTTTTTTTATAAACACTGTTTTACATATCAAATGTTGCCACCTTATAAAGTCCTAGTGTAAACTATAACTTTAAAATATCTATGTAAAATCACAATCCCAATAAAAATTATACCCAGAGCAAGTTTTTGAATTAATTTAAGGTTAATTAATTTTCAAATATTAACAAGTGGTATCTTAACAGGTTCATGGGCGCGCAGAGCCCACCGATGATGACCAGCCCCCATGGCTACAGTGAGGCATTGAAACGTAACCTTCAGGTAATTAATTCGTGCAGAAATATACTTTGATGAATCATCGTAACGTTCGTTAACATGTTTCGCATCCGCCAGGGCATGATGGAAGACTGCAACCTGTCTTACATTTCCGGCGATGATCACATGATGCAGACGGAGGAGTACCCATCATCTCATGATGATTATAGGTACGTTTTGCATTTATAGTATATAAAAAGCTAATAGAGTAGACACTAACTGGTGTTACTTAGGTACCATTGCAGCACTTTGCTACCAACCAGTAATGTTGAGACATTACTGTGTTCAGGTTTGAAAGGCGTTGTTCCTATTGAAATTACTGTAACGAGGCTTAATATCTCTTAAAGCAACGAACACATGTGATGCTGTGTATATCATCCTAACTAAACGACACAGTGATAAGGCAGGCGTAACACTTATCATCAGACCAATTTCTTGTTCTTAAATAACCTTTACTGTTTTTGTGCCTCTTACCATAATACATATTAACCTAATGCGGAATAATATAGTAAATATTTTATGATGAAGCCGCGCGTCCATGATGAATGGATACGGAGGCGGTAGCTCCTCTCACGACGCGAAGGCCGAGGACCTGAGCGCCAGCGACGTGCAGGACATCAAGCCTAACATATATGCGCTCAAGAACGAGATGCAGGCGTCTGATTATTCCAACAAAGGTATACCATAATCTCATTAACTTTCAATGCTGTTGAGAAGATAACCTTCTCAACAGCTTGCTCCTGTACCTATGTCATGGTTTAACGCATGATTTCGAAGACAAAACGAAGTGGAAGAAACAGAAACCTGACCCCACTGCTATAAAGGATTTATAGCTAAGAAGTGAGAAAGAAGACTATGCAACCTTAAGAGAGTAGATGGTGAGGGGTATACTCCAACTCTCATAAATATTTATCCGAAAGACAGTGATGCTATCGTCTTACTATATGAAGGTGCTAGCTAGGGATCTAAGCTGGTGGTAAGTCTCTGTTGCTGGAGACCGTCTAGGTTCATCAGCTCCTATTTCGACCGCCAAACAGTAGTGTGCAAACATTACTATGTTCCGAAGATGTGAGTAATAAAAGTATAGAGGCTACAGGAACTCCTTATATCTTATGTAGTGAAGAACTGGTGTTGTGTATATTATCCTAACTAGTGTCACGTTGGCACGGGCAGGTGTATCATTTACCAGCACGTGAATATCTAGCTCGTCTAATCGCATTGTTAAAAAATAAAGATAGGATCAGGACATGTGTGGAGGCTTTAGTAAATAACAGGATTGTTGGGTACAGGCATCGGACTGATTGATCTGATATATTTTGAAGATCAATCTACTGGACATCAATGACCTAGAATCATGATGATAATTCACTCTTCGTGTGTATATATATTGCTATTAATAATTTTTAATTTGAAATAAAAATAATTAAGTTACTAGAATAGATATAAACAACTGGAAAAGCTTCGTAGTGTAGCATTAAAGACAAAAAACTTTACTGCGCTTTAGTATAACTTAATATTACTATGTACAGTAATCAACACATGCTTATTATCAACAGACTATACGAACAGTAAGGAGCAGTCGAGCAATCGCACCAGCGTACCGAGCCCGTACGAGGAGTACGCGCGCACCGAGGACCGGTACCGGCCCACCGTCTCCCACATCAAGGACGAGGCCGAGAACCTCTCGCTTAACGAGCAGAGATCTGACAAGTGAACTGGAGGTACGAGAGAGACAGAGAGAGTGGAAACGCCGTAACCAGTGCATCACTGCTATCTACACGCTCTCTAACACCGAACAGTGTATATGTTTAAGCTTCGATCAATTGCAACTACATTTTTTTTTACTACTACTACTGTAGTAAAGCAGAATGCGCGCTGGTGGTGGAAGGGCGCTGTAGTCAATTCATTGGCTGAAGCGCCTTTCAAGCTGGAACACTTAATCATGCTACTACCAGGTGGCAGCTATAGGAGCTGTGGTGGTACACACCAGTCTCCAACATCAGACCACCACCAGCGTCGTGATCGAAGCTTGAACGGAACTCTACGAACTTAAAGAGCAATACAACGTGGAATTATATTTTCGCTTAGTCGTAGCTTCTATATATTATATCAATAGGATAATTAACATGTCTAAACGATTGACTCCTCAACCATCCGATGCGCTTCCGGTTAAACGAAGCGAGGAATTTTAAATTCGTCATCGTTTTTTTTTTTTATTTTCATTTGCAATTTAACCAGCGAGTTAATCGTCGCGTTAAATGTGAGTTATCCCGTTAAATAGTTTTACGGGTGTAGAGATTCGAGTTAGCTTAGTGGACATGTGTTCATGGGAGGTGTTACGCGTAATATTTAGTCGAATGTAGGACCGGTTGAATTATCACCTCACACCCCAATCATCCCTCTAATATCAGTTAAACATCCCCGCCCGTCCAATAACAAATCCTTCATTGTCTTCTAAATCACACCTTATCAGTCCCTTAATAGACCTACTTTTGTAATTATTGTCACCCTCTCCCTCTCTTATACCCCTACCCTCTCCTCCCCGTCTAACAGTTCGCGTTGAGCCGGTAAACATTTTAAAAGTATTATAGATATTAGGTTAATATAATCGTTTTTTTTTAATGTAAGTTGTAAGGACGAACTTCGAATTGTTAGTTATCTCGGTAAGTTTATATATATATATATATGTATTACATATATATATGTATAGTTGTGTGTCGTTGTGCGAGGCGGTTCTTAACCGCGCCCCCAACATACAGCGACGACCTTATAAGGTCCATATCAATGTATAATCAGTTTTTTTGTATGATAAAATTTAAGAACAATAAGTAGTTGTATTGTCGGTCGGTTTACATCATGGTACATAGGATTCATATATACGCATAGCGTTTACACTTCCGTTTCATTTTAACGAGGTTATCGATTGCTACTTATAATTTATATGCTATGAAGCCACCAACCGGATGTACACCTGAAGTTAAGTAATAATAAGAATGATATGCACAACACCATATTACCCCTTTCGTCGAAAGACAAGTGGTCAAGTCGCGTCAAATAACTACAACGCCTTACAGACTGGTATGCAGTAATATTTGGAAATTACTGTTCAGTTGGCTAAGTAGTCTTATGAAGAGTTTACTATATAAAATCTTTAATACATAGACGGTCTTCAACGGAGACTTGGCTTTATTAAGAACTACATTGTCACCATAGACAAGGAGAACGCTGTCAAGCGCTAGTCTAATTAAAAAAAAAAAACAATCAAATTTGAATAGCAAAGGTATATCGAGGATAGATCTCATAAGTCCGTTAAACAGTTGAAGCAATCAGTGTTGCCAGTTGGCGATGTAACAAATGATCTGATGGGAAAACATTCATTTATATTCATTAGCTGTGCCATAGATTAGAAAAAAAAAATGGTACCATTTATAAAATCGCTTTTTTTTTGTGATTCCATGGAATTGTTTTATTGATTATATTATAATTTTTACATTTAGGTTTAGGTATTGTAAATATCATTATACTGCGAGATGTAAATTGTTTAAATGATTACGTTGATGACGGTGATGATGGTGATGACGGTGATGATTGTTCGATGTAGGCTCATATAAACATTTACTTATACTAAATCGTTCACGTTGTAGAGATATTTAGATGGAAACTGTGAGAAAATTACTTTGTAGCGAATGTTTTAATTGTAACTAGATTTTTTGAATTTTTATTTTTTAATCTGTTGTGTAAACACCTCATCGGTAGGTTACGTACGCATTTACTATGTTTAACTTATTAATGTAAAAGGAGGGTGTAAACTGTCATATCACAATTATATATATATATATATATATATATAGTTAACTATTGTCCCGCTGTAACCAAATGCATTTAACTATTTAAAGACATACTACCGCTAAATAATCGATTCCGTAGAAACTATATCGATTTTTGTTTCACTGTTTATTTATCGATTTTATTTTAGTTTTTCATATATATAATATTTATGTATATTTTATTAACATTTAATGATTTAGGTCAGCTATTTTTTTTTAGTTGTTTCGTTAGTTTTAAAACGAAGGCGCCGTATTTTTTTAATATGTTTACTGTTTTGGTTTTTATTTTTAAATACTTTTTGTTGTACATCTCGTGTAAGTTTAGAAATACACACAAAGTGCATGTATACGTATGGAAACTCCTTTCAATTTATTGTTTCGTAATCTGTGGTCGAAGCAGCGGTAGCTCAGTTTGTGGCTGAGCTTCAGCTTCCGGTGAAGGATAAATGGCATGTATGAAGAACTCACGTGGACACACACCCACACTTAAACAGTGGTGGATAACAGCTTATCTTTCTCCTTGTAAGGTAAGATGGCAGTCCCAGCTGTGGGAGTATTAAGCTGTTTGTTTTGTTTAGTAAAATTTGACACCAGTCGCCGTGTGTAAGGATCTTGTAATTACCTATATGTTAGTCTCTTCTCCAAAGTTTTTTTTTTTTTCATTATACATTTTGTGCCGCAAGTACAACTGACTATTTAAATACAGTTGGAAAATATCTGGAATTGAATTTGTGTTGATTATTGTTATAGTGATTACTTAACGAGTCGTATTTTGATGTTTAAGACAAGTTTATTTAGTGGTACACCTGTGTGGCGTGGGAGTGGGCCGAGAGCTACAGCACTGGCGCCCGGCCCACTCCCACGCCGGCGCCCTGCGCGGGACCGTACATTTATTGATCATTGTAAATTATATACTTAATTAGTGTTGTATTAAACCAAATCATACAATTACTGTTGCGTTTTATTTATTAGTCCTTCCTTATGTTTATAGTTGAATTTAATTTATTATTGTAACTGTATTCTAAGAATCGATGAGACCTTACGGTGAGTGATACGCCTGCTCATAGCAACGAGGAGTTAGTATAATATACAACACCACATGTGCTCGCCTTAAGAGATACGTTTAGTCTAGTTTCCTTAGTAATTTCACTAACTACAACGCCCTTCAAACCAGAAGATAGTAATGTATAAATGATAGTATTATCCATAATATACGTACTTATCAAACTAAGCAACTAATTTAAATAAGACAAAAAAAGTGTCGTGGCTGTGTGGGTCTTACTCTTGCCTTTGAAATAAAAAAAAAACGGAGCGATATATAATCTGTGAATATATGTTAAGGATGTTATGATATCGATTTAACGCCGTCTCGAATGATTCATTTGAGTCACATTTGCCAACCAGCCGCATCGGTATCCGACGCGCTTCGATATGAAACTATTGAGAGAGAAAAAAAAAACGGAACACTCATATCCGCCGAGTGACATGTCCTCACCCCGTTTAATATTAGTCAACATTATTATTGATTAATTAATTTAGTTTAATTATTAAAATGGCATTTTGTTCATGTGAAATATACGGAAGTATTTAATCTGTGGTCATTTTACTATGACCTACTGCGAGAGATATTTTACTAGCCTTTGTGTAGAGTCCATTCTCTGATGATGTTGAGGGCGATGTAGTCGCTTTGACTCATACAGCTCATCTGACTGACAGCTCGTGGAGACGGGTTCACGACCTGCTTGTGTTGACTAGTAGATAAATTTATATAAGCAGTAAGTCGAAGGTTTTTTTTATTTAGTGAAGCAGCGAGATGAGCGGTTGTATTACTAGTTTAACAGTAGCGTCCTATGTCTCAGTGGCAAGCATACTGAGGTGCAGTATCATTATCATCATCAGCCGGTAGACGCCTACTGCTGCATTTAAGCCTCCAAAAAAATATCAAAAATAGTGTCTGGATGCAGAGTATGTCATCCTGTCTTTTTTCTTATTTAATTAAGCAACGAGACGAGCGAGATGTTCGCCTGATGATGAGTGAGTGTCGCGCTAGTTAAGATGATACACATTGCGCCTTGAGACATAAGATGTTAAATTTCGTTATCTCAGCAATTACACTAGCCAGCTTCAAACCGGAACACAGTAATGTTTGCACAATACCGTTTGTCGGCTGCAATAGGCTCTGCGGTGGTACCTACCTAGACGGTCTCTAGCAACAGAGACCTACCACCAGCTAAATAAAAGGAAATATAGACCTCAAACTACAAGATATTCCTCATATTTATTTTAATAAGAAAAGTACTGCATCTTAAACTTAATGTCCTTGTAACCAAATAATTTATCGTTGATCTATGAAGTCATTAATATTATTATAACTATTGGAGCTATAGTATCTACGTACTAAGCAGTGGTAGTTCAGTTCGTAAAACACTAGAATATGCACAGCATCTCAAGGAAGAGTGGGTTTGATCCCCGCTAATCTTAGTTTAAAGCCAATATTCCAATTGCCTGGTCGTAGTTCTATGTTGCCGGAGACCATCTAGGTAAGTACTGCCAAACAGTACTGTACAAAATGTTGCTGTGCTCCGGTTTGATGGGCGTTGTTACTAGTGTAATTACTGGGCTAACGAGACTCAACATCTTGTTTCAAACGACGAGCGTAATGTGATGTCGTGTATCGTCTTAACTAGCGCCACTTTATTATGTGAACGTCTCGCTCGTCTCGTAGCTTAATTTAATTCCGCACTTTTTCAGCTTCGTGGATAGCTTCGACTGTTCTTGTCCCTTCATCCCAATAATGGGAGAATGGGGTAATAAATGTAGTCTATAAACTAAGTCATACCCTAACACATTGCGTCGGATTTAATTACTAAATTAATAATTTACGATCGGACAAAATCCGTCGGTGTATCCGCTGCGTTTGATTATTTCGTCCCTTTTAAAATATTACGAGGAGCCTCACGAGAACATGACTTCAATAAAAGTGTACTTAAAAAAAAATGTAGTTAAGTTATTATTATAAACGCATAGTGTAATTTCATCGATACACCACCGTTGCGTGCGCGCGCGCCCGCTTGATTTATGACATGGAACAAGTGCTCCCGTGCTGCACCCTAGACCAGCACATCGATGGTGTTAAATACTCCACAATTATGTACATTTAAATAAATAAACATAAGCAACCTAAAGCTTATCATAAGTTTTATCCATTCATAACAAAACAAATCTAAGTTAATCAATTATGGTCTAATATTGATAATCAGCTGTTCCTTATCCGCTTGGTAAGCTATAGCACCCCCGTTACTCCCTTTGGGGAAGGAGTTTTGGAAAATCCGTTCTTAGCTGATCTCTAAATGGCAGAAGCAATATCTCTACCAAATCTTTAGTGATTACCTCCAATAGTTTCAGAGATTTCGCGGATGAGTCAATGAATCCCTGGATATCTCCTATATTTATATATAATAGAATGGATTTAGTTTATTCGCCAATCACGTGAAAACTAGTGAACGTATCGAGATGGGAACATGAGCATTCTACGCGGAATGATTTGGAGATGCTTATAGGTTATTTATTTTTTGAATTTCATAGATCCTTTATCATTTTATTTTTAATTAACTTTTATAGACATTTTAATTTCGTATTATTTATTCAGGGGTGTAAGGGGTTCCGCCCAACATCTTACGGAGCCCAAGTCAACCTCACCTGCATGCGGTGCACCCTGATGAATAACAAAGAGCTCTGGTCACTTACCAACCCACACTGGGCCAGCATGGTGGGTTACGGTCCAAATCTTCTCAATGAACTCTACGATTTGGGAAAGGCACAAGTCCAACAGTATTGAGGCACAGGCTTACCCTCAATATGGGGGTGATGGGCCATAGTCACTTGGCTATTACAGGGGATAAATTACCCAGACACTTCGTGAGTGAACGCCGTTAGTAAATTAAACAAGAATCATATTTTAAGTTTAATCCATTTGAAGAAGAATATAAATTTTCTTAAAGAAATTATGAGATGAGAGGGAAGTTCACCCGATGTTAAGTGATTGCCCGTACATGACACTGCGGCGGTAGTTACGATGATATAAACAGCATCACATTGTACTCGTCGCTTCAAGACATGAGATTATGAGTATCGTTATCTCAATAATTACAGTAGCTACAGCGCCGTTCAAACCGGTACAGAGAAACGACTGTGAGCTGCGGCACTAGCAAAATTGAAAAGCGAATGCAATTTAAACTTAGAAATGTAATCGATATTTTTTACATATCGATATCGTCACATCACTAGTCGGCACTGACATGTGGCTCTTAATTATAACAGCAGTCGTACGCAACAAAACCACTGAACCGACCAACATTAAAAAAAAACGTCTAAAATAACTGTATTCTTAATCCCGATCTGGTTACTGAACTCATCTATATATATAAATATATAAAAAAAAACACTTTTTTCTCACCGCACATGTCTACGAATGGGTTAAAGTATTTTTTTTTTTGTCACCAAAATGTGTCATTTCGATTTGAAATGGAAAGTTAGGGGTTAATTTAGTATTCCCGAACGCGTTTCGGTGAGCGAGCTGTAGCGGGTGTTTTTTTTTTTCTACTGATATTTGAGAAAAAAAAACGAGATGAGTAATGGTCGGACACATGGCAATGATTCGGATTTTCGTTGTCATGCGACACACGTGAGAAACTTTTTTTTTTCTTCTCTAACAATTTTTAATCTTTATTCACATTTTAATGGAAACAACACACTTAAGTACAAAAAATAACAACAACAAGAAAAATGAGAGAAAGTTTATTAGTAAACATTTCTTAATAATTTCTTACTGGTGGTGGTGCTCTGTTGTCGGAGACCGTTCAGGTAGACCGCCAAACAATAACGTGCAAAAATTTCTATGGTCCGGTTTGAAGGGCACTCTAGCCAATGTAATTACTGGGGTAATGAGACTCAACATCTTATATAATGACCCCACGTTGTTATAGGCGGACGTATCACATACTATCAGGTGAATGACTCGCTCGTGTCGCCGCTTAATTGTATAAAAACATTTATCGCATTACCTGTTATAAATACCAGGTATGATTAATAATTATTTCTTTATATTGTTTTATTTAAAAGTTAGTGAATTTAAAATAATCCTAATATAAAATATTTAATTAGTTTTTTATATTTATGAAAATCTTATTGTATTTCACTGATCATCATCAGCTGGTGAACGTCCACTTTTGGACGTGGGCTACACCGAAATATTTCTATACTTATTAGTACTGAATATCCAGTTGTTTCTCGCGACCTTAACTAGATCATCGATCAAACTCCTGGAGAGCGGAGCCTTCAAGTCACCAATACTATAACAAAAATAAAAAGTATTTTCAAATAACAGATTCAAGTAACTAGTAAACAAGTATGAAAACCTGTTAATATTAGGATTAGCTTTAAGAAGAGGACAAGAGGTCTATTTCGAGGTCAATGTATAAAAATGCTATCGACAGTGTGAATTAGTTAATCATTAAAAGGTTTCATCATCTTCTGAGGTTTCATCATCATCATCATCTCATCCAGACTGAGGCTGTGAGTATATTCAGGCTTCTTCCAGTGTCCATCACCAGGTCTCTCCACTGCTCACTGCTTGCCACTGCCTTCAACGATAAAGTATACTTACGTATTTTCCTTACTGATCATGTTAAAGGATAAAGCTGAATCTCATAATGAATCAAGTTCCGTGTCTTGGAGAACCACGCGAACTGTATCCCTATCCATCGACTCCTGCAGCAGTTCCTTAAAGTAATCCTAAAATGATATTTCATACTATTACTTAAACATAGGCGATACATATATATAATAGTCTAATTTTTTTTTTTTTAATAATTTTGAATGATAACCATAAATCTGATATACACAGCATCATATTGTGGACATCACCTTTAGACATCAGATGTTTTCTCGGTACCCCAGTAATTATACTGGTACAGCGCCCTTCAAACCGGAACACAGTAATGTTTACACACTTCTGTTTGGCGGAAGAAATAGGCGTTGCCGTGGTATTTACCTAAACGGTCTCCGGCAGCAGACCACTACCATCAGTAAGTATGGAAAATCTTAACCAAAAAAATATAGGTGAAAACCAGATCGTAAATATGAAACCATATGGAGATGAATACTTTAGATCTTTGCGGATATAATCTACCGCGCCGGATGTTGATTATGGACGCTTTATTCAATTGGTGGAAATCAGTGGACTGAAACGATGATGATGATAGCATAGGTTCAACCAGAAAGAGATAGGAGAGAGACGACAATTCGTAACTTCACTAAAAACATCGACACATCACTAAATCACTACAAACTTATCAGTCAGTTAGAATGTCAGTGGGGATGGCTTTGGGAGTACCAGGTTCGACTCCGTGGAGGATGGTGGCGAGCAGTTTGATTAGCTTTTGACTAATTATAATCTTTATCTGTACGTAACTGAATCGCACCGCAACGTACTCGTGAGATATGGGATGTTGTCTCATTAATCCACTAATTTCACTACTTACCCTACCACCCTTAACTACCCCATTCAAATCGGGACACTAATATTTTCACTACTATTACTGTTTGTCGGCAGGAATAGTTGCTGCGAGTGTATTATAACATAGTATATACTATCAATGGGGTGTGAGGCTTCCCGCACAACAGCTCACGGGATCTAAGCCAACCTCACCTGTTTGCGGTCATCATCAGCTGTTAGACGTTCACAGCTGAACATAGGCCTTCTTTAAGGATCATCAATTCGATTGGTCCTGCCATTCGAGCATCCAGCAGCTTCCCGTGACTTTACAGTCAGCATGTTCTCCGACTTTGCCTGGCAACACTAGCCCGTCGTTTGTAGGGGTAATTGGAGGGGATTTGGGTCATTTCGCATGCGGGATGGTGGGAGCCAGAGCCTCGTTTGTTGGGTGCACCACGAGCAAATGAGGTTGGCTTGGGTCCTGTGAGTTGTTATGTGGGACCCCTTGTACCCGTTCTCGTGGTGCTCTCTGCTAATCAATAAACGAGGCTCTGGCTTCTACCATCCCGCACTGGGCCTATGTCCAGCGTTGGTCGTCTTTTAGCTAATGATGATATACTATCATTATTTATGTAGAATATTCTGAACAATTCCCTGCTTCATCGTAGATGACCAAGCATGGGATAGTTGTCTATGGTTAATAAAATCAGTGAGCATATTGTATATTAATCGTAAAAGTGTACAAGTGCGTTGCTTTAAAAGGGTTTTTCTTTGAGCTTGACAGAAAAAAAAACAAAGCGCATCTAGCTTTCAAAGAAAGTTTATTTATAAAGGAGTGTTTTTTTATCATGTGCGGGGCGTGTGGCACAATTATGTGATGCTACCATTATTGTATTTATTTCTGTTGCGTCCACATGTGCGCGTGCGCATGCGTCCGCCGCGTCCAGCGCTTCGCTAACGCTCTGGCGTCGCGGGCCGCTTGATTTTTATTGTATATATTCTGTGGTGGTAGGTATCTGTTGCTACGATTGTTTAGGTAGGTACCACCGCAGCTCTTCAATCATCAGCCGATAGACGTTCACTGCTGGACACAGGCCCCCCTCAAAGATCTCTACATCGATCGTTCCTGTGCTGCTCGCATTTAGTGGCTTTCTGTGACCTTCACCAAACAGTCGGCATTGCATAGGGGAATTTGAGCTACTTTTCACCACGCTGGCCGAATGAGGGTTAATGGAAGGCAGAACATCGTTTTTGATTAGTAGGTTGCACGACTAGCAGATGAGGTTGGTTTAGGTCCTGTGAGTGGTTGTGCGCAACCCCTTACATTCTTACTCCTGCAGCTTTTATTATTGCCAAATATTACTGTATTCAGATATAAATGATGTGGCAGCTGGGAAAATTACTGGATAAAGAGTAGTGGCCTGTGTCTCAGTGATAAAGAAAGCGTGGTGCAATATCTTTATTATCATTAGCCAGTAGACAAAAGTGGCTGCATTTAAGCCTCAAGAACCTAACGAACGCCTAACGAACGCCTCATTGTAATGGGCAGACTTTTATTTATCGTACGTACGTAAGGGTCGTAAAAGGCGACTGAAGTGGGAAAAATCTCAAAATCCGAAGAAATGTGGGCAAGTGTTTCCGGTACCATTACCAACATACTCCATAAGAGGATTCTGTAGACCACAGCTGTTATTAATCCCCCCTTCCCTAACAACCTCAACCAAATAATAAAATCCTATACTACGTGCAACTATCATATATTATCCACATTCCAACTAAAGGCCACAGCCTCCAACCCTTACCCAGCAAGGTGAGTTTAAGATCCAATGACCACAAAACAGAGTGTTTTATAGCATAAAGATTTCAATGAATATATTACGTTATGCCCGGCTGTGAACTATCACAAGTCAATGATGACGATTTTCAAGATAAATACTTTAGCGGGCCGCGACCTAAGCACCAATGGAGCTCGCGAGCGTGTTAATTTGGTGTACCACCGCGACGATCAAAGCTGCTCAAACTTTGGTGCTTTCACCAGTACCACTGGTTATCTAATTAACCCATCTTAAACAAAATGGATTTCTTTAAATGCTGTCTACGTGTCCTCTATCTCTCTGACGCTTTAAATATTTTTTAGCGTCAATAAGTAATTCTATTATAGTTATATAATTTTTTTTTAACTAATCTTTCTTCTTAGAAAAGCTTCAGCTCGATTCTAGGTTCCTTATTTTCAAGATTTTTTGTAATAATGTGATAGGAGTTTCTCTTAAGAATAAAATACAGAATTAAGTAATTCTTCAAAGACCAAAGCATCCGACTAAGCCTTACGAGTATGAAACCTATAATGGTAACGATCTGGTCACATTTATAGCCGACCATGAATAAGTACAAGTATATATCTAAGAGTGAGATTTGAAGCAAATACAGTCTCCATCATCACTTGACTGGATGGAGTACCGATCAGTGCATGGCTGCTGATAACTGGACCATCCTAACGAACAAGGATGTACCTGATGGTAAGTAATACGCCTACTTATGGAAACGTGGCACTAATTAGTTTAATATAGATTGCGCTCGAGAGAAATTGAGCTCCGGGATCTCTTATAGAACGCACTGGTGCCTCTCTACGCTTTCTTCGAATACGTCTCTGAGGAGGGGCTTAACGCTCCCAGACTATACCACACAGGTTCGCTTGTTGAGCGATAAGGGCCCCTACCCTCAAGGCCCGCGAAACTCCTAGACCTTTTTAGTAGTCTTCGACTACGAGCAGGGCTTACCTTAGTCCTATTCTTACTATCCCGACACTACAGGCCTGACGAGCTGGTGCGTCCATTACCATCGCCCCGTCGTCTTCTTCTCCAACCCTCTCTCGTTGCCAAAAGAGACCTACCACCAGAATAAGAGTAAGGTGAGGTAACTATTAAGTTAAAAATAAACAAGTTTGAGAAGCTCTAACACTACGACAAGTGTAAGCATTTCTCGCGCCCTAGATAAAGTTACGTGAAACAATACTTAATATGTCCATTAATCATCAGCTTGTGTATGAATCCGAGTTCACCAGCGGCTTCACCATCCACAGTGTAAACAATTTTGAAACGCTCTTCAACAGATATTAGTATTATAGTATAAAATGGAAAGACATACACAACTTCAAAATAAGATAAACTTTAGTTACACCGCCATACTTTGACCACGGGAGCAAGAGATGTAAGGTATTCCGAACAACAACTCACGGGACCCTAGCCAACCTCACCTGCTGGTGGTGTATCCTGCTAATCATCAAACGAGGCTCCGGCTCCCACCAACCCCGATTGAGCCAGCGTGGTGCGAAATGGCTCAAACGCCTCCCATATAATCCTCTATAAACGGGTAGATCTTTGGGTGAAGCCTATGTCCAGCAGTGGACGTCTATCGGCTGATGGTGACCTTAACCATCGCAGCTACTATTTCCGCTGACAATTGTAGTTTTTTTTTAAATAAATCGACGAGAGGAACAGCACGTTGACCTGATAATAAGTGATACGCCCACCCATAACAACGGGGTGCTAATTAGGATAGTATCATTGCACGACATTGCGCTCGTCGCCTGAATAAGATGTTGAGTCTCGTTACACCAGTGATTAAACTAGCTACAACGCCCTTCAAACCAGAATACAGTAATGTTTGCACACTACTATTTAACGGAAAAAATAGCGCTGTGGTGCGGTAAGATCTCTCGCAACAGAGACCTACCACCAGTATAGTGACCTACCACCATAGACAGAGACCTAGCACCAGCACAGGAAATATAACTATGGTCCGGTCTAAAGGGCGTTGTATGTACTGCAATCATCATAGACGACGACAGGCGATAGACGTCTACTGTTGGACATAGGCCTTCCCCAAACACCATCACAACGATCGGTCGGCCTGGCCTAGTTCCGGCGCCTTACTAACGTCTGTCAGCATAGCCTCCAGTATCGCTGGGCACCAGGACCCGTCGTTTGTTCATATGGGGGGATCTGGCTCATTTATTCGTGTTTCAAGATGGCCCAATGCGGCTTGATGGGAGCCAGAGCTTCGTTTGTCGATTAACAGGGTGCACCACTAGACTATAGCCAGATGCTGCTCCTACCGCCATTGTAGATATGCAGTTGGAGATGTTTCGACATCACCACATTGTAGTAGACGAAGACTTATTTCTTTCATAAAATGATTCTATTCACATTTTCATAAAATATTTTTATCTATATTTTCATAGTATTTCTTTTTATATTTTCGTTCAATGTTTTTTATCATATTTTCATAAAATGTTTTATTCACATTTTCATAAAATGTTTTTATCAATATTTTTATAAAATGTTTTATTCATATTTTCATAAATTGTTTTTATCAATATTTTTATAAAATGTTTTATTCATATTTTCATAAAATGTTTTGAATCATATTTTCATAAAATGTTTTATTCACATTTTCATAATATGTTATTATCCATATTTTTATAAAATATCGTTGCCTCAGTATCGTTCAAACCAACACAACAACTTGCGCCTATTATTGTTCTTCAGCACTTCTGCCATCGCTGTCACCAAAGACACTAATTAAAATCCTCGACAGAATAAACTCAAATTTTTTTTTTCACTGAGCGACGAGACTAGCGGTATGGTCATCTGATGATAAGTAATACGCCTGCCAATAACGAGGCGCTAGTTAGGATTATATACACTGCACCGCATTGCGCTCGTCGCCCAGGACATAAGATGTTGAGTCTCGTTATTCCAGTATTTTCGCTAGCTACAGCGCCATTCAAATTTCTCATAAATTAAACGAAGCTTTAACTTAACTAAAAAATACTAAAAAAATTATCGGTCGTAGTATGATTTTTTTATATAAAAAAAGAAGATATCTCGTTGCAGTAATGGCGTGGTGCACAGTAAGACAATCAAACTCGCATGACATTTCCGGTCCTTGAAACAACGCGAGCTCAATGGTGACTTAATATTATAAATAGACTATCAGTTGCAGTGACGAATGTAAATTTCACCATATGTTACCACCATACTTAAATTTGTATCTATATGTACCTTAGGTCCTTACCTTAAATCTCTGTTACCGGAAGCCGTCTAGGTAGGTACCACTACAGCTGAAAAACTACTGTGCGAACATTACTGTCGATTTTTGAAGGCCTTTGTGGATAATGGGATCTATGGCATCCGTTATACTTACCAGAATGTCCATACATCTCGATGTATCGTCTATATATAATATGGATAAATATTATTTAAAAATGGCAACATATTTAAAAATTACTAGAAAAATGGTAAACACTTGGAAAAGATGGAGGAGAAACTTCATGAGAAAGAAATCGGTATTAGTTATATTCATACTAACGTATCCTTTATTTTTAAGTACTAATATATGAGAAGGATAAGAAACTAAAGGAAGGTCCAAGGACAGACGCTGGAGGTAGGCACCACAGGCACGATCGATACATTGGGGGTGAGGAGGGATATTTGGAGGGAGGCATACGTCTAGCAGTGAACGTCTATCAGCTGATAATTAAAAGCGCTGTTGTTTTAAGGTTATAATACAGATAAAGCAATTCGATTTTTTTATACTACGATACGACGAGACTAGCAGGAGCTTCACCTGATGGTAAGTGATACGCCCCCCCATCGTGGCGCTAGTTAGGATGTCATATACAGCATCGCTTTGCGCTTGTCGCCTTGAGACAAGGTGATGAGTTTCGTTATCCCAGTAATTACACTAGCTACAGCGCCCTTCAAACCGAAACACAGTAATGTTTGCACAATACTGTTTTTGTCGAGCCCTACCACCAGTAAGGTATATGTTAAGTTTACTATTAGTCATTAAGTAATGGTGACCATATGAAAAAAGAAAATGGCGCAGCACGAACATAAGATGTCGCTTTCGCGTATTTTTTTTTATAGGCATATGCGAGAGAAATGATCCGGATGTGTGTACTCGCGAATCTAAATACACGATCGACCTGAAAAAAGACAGGCAGTAACAAGTCGCGGGCGGGGCTGCTCGTAAATTCAGCGTGCCCGCACACGTGGCGCGCAAGTGCGCAGCGGCACGCCGCGCCCGGTACACGCGCATGCGCTTTCCCCGCTCCTCTCTCTATGCCTCTCCATCCCTCTCTATCGCGCTATAATAACTGCCATAATGACACTCACTTTTTTTCGTTGTTTTCAATCTTATTAACCGGCAACCATTGAGTTTTAAACTTTATTCATGTACGCAGCATTGGCCAACCCCTTACTAGACGAACGGACGACATCAAAAGAATCGCCAGAAACCACTGGATCCTGCAACGCAAGCCCGTGTTACGTGGAATAAGCTGCAAGAGATCTATGTCCAGCACTGGAACTCCCATCACTTGGTAATGATGGTGAATGTATACTCCTTATGGGAACACAACACCAATCTATCAGTTCCAATGGCAATGTTAATGATCAGAAACATTCACTTACCCACGCTCGCTATTGGTGGCAGGTTTCCTGCCACAGATCGTCTACGTAGGTACCACCGCAGCCCCTATTTCTCCCGGTAAACAATAGTGTGCAAACATTATAGTATTCTGGTTTGAAAGGCGCTATAGCTAGTGAAGTTACTGAGGAAATGAGACTGAACATCCCATGTCTCCAGTGGTGCTGCGTATAACATTCTAATCAACGCCACGTTCTAATGAGTGTTCGAATTATCATCAGGTGATCCCGCTTGTCTCGTGGCTTTATAGAAGAAAAAAAATTGATGTTAAACTATGTTAGTAGTGAAATTACTGTACTATCAATACTTAACATCTTATGTCTCACAATGTGGTGCTGTATCATCTCGAAGCAACGAGACGAGCGGGACGTTCATCCGGTGGTAAGTGATACGCAAGCCCATAACAACGCTAGTTAGTAGCTTACATGGCACCACATTACGCTCGTCTCCATGAATCAAGATAAATCTCGTTACTCCAGTAATTACACTAGCTACAGCGCCTTTTAAACTGGAACACAGTTAAGTTGGCACACTGGTGTTTGGTGACAGAAAAACCCAATCTAGATAAATTCTGGCAACAGGGACGCATCACCAGTGAACCTGAACACTAATATATAAAAAGAAAATGGCGTCTATCTGCTACAACGTGTTGTTTTCGCGCCTTACACGCGTGTCGGCAGCGTTTGTCCATAAATCGGTTATCAACCTCGCTCTATACACTGTAAGGTCACAACGGTTCTGCTAATGGACCTTGACTGGTTGAACCGATAACAGTTATCATAGACAGTGTGCACTTGCGATTAATCTAGAATACATTGCATTAGATGAACCAGGCCTGCAATACTTTCACGCAGTCCGCTTTCCAGCAAACTGATTATTCGTTGTACTTGAAATGCTTTACGTCAGCCTTACAGCAGATCTTAAACTGTCTCCTATAGACCCTTTGGCGTTGTAACACGGAGAGTTCAGGTTCGAATCCAAAATCGTAAATTGTGATCTTGAAAGTCCGCTTTTCAAAGATGTCCTGCAGAATCCTCGTGTAATCGTTTTCTTTATTCACTGAGACGAGTTTGACGTTCAACTGATGGTAAATGACACGCGCCTGCCAAATAATAACGTGACGGCTGTTAGGATGATATACACTGCTATTGTTACCCCGGTAATCTCATTAGCTAAAACTTCTTTCATACTGTTTGTCGTCAAGAGAAATCTACCACCAGAAATATACTGTTTATCACTTCCTACACATATAATAAGGGGTGTAAGGGTTCCCACACAAACGACACCAATCCAAGCCAACGTCATCTGTTCGTGGTGCACCCTGCTAATCAATAGTTGATGCTCTGGCTCCCATCAACCTGCATTGGCCCAGCGTGGTGGGAAATGGCTCAAATCCCCCCACATGAGTCCATACGCGATGGGCGTGGAATAATTTCGAGGAGACCTATGTCCAGCTGTGGATGTCTATCGTCCTATGATGATGACAGGTATACTATACATCGGAGCACATCATCATACCATCGATTGAGATGATGGTGATCTTTACACGGTTTTTTAATCTAATATTAAAATATATGCTTTCAAGTTAAGTACATAGTTAATGCTATGTATAACTCTATACTCTTTTAACGATCTTCTTTATTAGAATAGAATAGCAATACTCTTACCTGATGGTAAGTGAGTTAAGATGATCTACTAGACTCAGTGCAGTGACAAGCTTGTGGAGAGTCTCAAACACAGGAGCCACAGATTCTCCATCGCACCGTCCGTTATCGGCAGGGAATTCATCCCCATACTCTATAACCGCAATGGTCTTTTAAGGTCCGATCTCAAGCAAATTTTGCTCTAGGAATCTTCAAATTATGGAATAAATTCCATCCCCGATGTTTACTTATTGAAGTACAGAATGGGGTCCTTTAAAATAGCGTGTGATAAGGTCTCTTAGGGGTCAGCAAAACACCTATCACTTCACTCTACGAGCGTCCATAACCTACAGTGTGCTCTTCTACCATCTTTTTGTTATGAAAAAAAAAAACCCACATTATGTTTGTAGATATAATTTACTAATTTATCAATATTAACGTGAGATGAATCAATGGCGCCTAAAAAAATTCTCCAATTGATCCACCAACTCCAATTTGAAGGCACTCAATGATGATGAGCCTTTTTCAAGCTTCGGAAACCGAATTTCAATTTACGCATAAAAAAATTACCTACATCTTTTCTGACAGGAGATAACGAGCTAGATTTAGAAAAAAAAAAAATTCGTTGACAGAAAACTTTTAAAATCCCGCCTTTTTTTTCGGACAAGTCATTCGTAACGTCATCTATAACAAGTTCCACTGTCCCATCAGTTGTTTGCCGCAACGTTTTTACACAACTTACCGTTTTTATAGAGACGTCTTAAAAAATAAAGAATTTTGGACAATTTTTTATCACCAGCGCCGTGTGCATCCATGTTTAACGACAAGTGTATAACTTATGAGCTCGAAATGACTAATAACATAATTATTACGGTCCCTACATAAAACTAAAGCGTTGCAAGTTATTATAACTCATTTTTTTTTCATAACACAAACAGGCGCCGATGTGGCGACGTTGTGAATCATGTCATCGGCCGATAGACGTCCACAGCTGGACATAGGCCTCCCCTAAAAATGTCCACATCGACCGATCTCCTCCAGCGGCTTCCTGCGACCTTCACACAGTCAGCATAGCTTCCGCTGCCGCCGGCCACTAGAAGTCCTGCCTTTGTTGGCCGTAATATAAAATTAGAAAGCCAAATGACTTTCTGTAGCAACCGTTGCTATAGCGACCGCATAAATAACACGAAATTAAAATGTTTATAAAAGTTAATTAGTAATACAATAATGAAGGATCTATAAATCAAAAAATAAATATCCTATAACCATCTAAAAATCATTCCGCGTCGAATGATCATGTTACTATGTCGATACGTTCACTAATTTTCACGTGATTGGCGAAAATGGAACCTATTTTTATTATAAATTAGATTTATATCTAAAAGCAAATAAATAATAATCCTTTAAATATATTAATTGTTGATATAGCTGTGTAAAGTGGTGATAGCTATATTTCTAAATTCGGTGGATTTATATAACTCGAAGATATATAGGTTCAGTCTCCAATGATCTTGAGCTTCCTGCGAAAGAACACTATGTTAAGTAAACCGACATTTTCTAAGCTTTTTTTTATTTGTATTATTAGATCTATACTATGGTCATGTCATGGAGATGTCAAATAAAAGACAAAAGATAAACTATACTAAAAAGGAAAGAAATGGTACGATGAGATTTTTTTGTATTATAACTAAATCCTTTATTATATTTATAAAAGATATAATATCACAGGTAATAAATTTTTTTTAAAGTATTAAATATATGTGTGATCTAAAAAGCACATGTGGTTTAAGTAGGACTACCATGGTTCAATTTTTGAGAGGACATATTCCTCACTTTGCCTGTTCTAATGGAATTAACTATTCGATTGAGGTATAATTATACGAGACTTTATAAACGGAACAATAGTGAAATAGAGTAGGTTATAATTATTATAAATTAATACATATATATTATAATATATGTATAGGGGAACAATTTATAGGTATTTTTTATTTAATGGTACTATACTGTTACTGAAGGTAGGTCTTTGTTGTTCGAGACCATCTAGATACCACCGCAGCACCTATTTCTACCGACAACAGCACAATGCAAACATAATTGTGTTCCGATTTGAAGGGCGCTGAAGATAGTGACATTACTGGGTTAACAGAAACACAACATCTTCATCTCCAGGTAAAAGATTCAACGTGGTGCTTTGTATACCATCCATACATACCATCTTAGCTAGCTCCACGTTGCTATAGGCAGGCGTATCATTTTCCATCAGGTGAACGTCCCGCTCATATCGTCGTTTCATTAAATTTAGAAATAAAGTTTCAACGGAAACAAGCAGTCATCAAAATGGGTAAACAATCAAGTAAAACAATAAATTCTTGGGAAGTTTTTCCTTACTTTCTTGTCTTCTGGTGGTGGAGCATCGAATGGTGGCCCTAACTTTAGTAGTAGTTAAGTTTTTTTGCTATCCCGGCAGCTCCCGTATTATTCCCGATTGGAACAGGAACGGGTACGGTCGCGCCGCAACGCGCGAGTGACATCCATTAAATCTGTCACTTTGACAGCGCGCCAATATTGTGACTTTTTAATCTGTGATATTAAACAAGTTGATTTATATCGAAAGGACGTAAGTTTTTAATTATTTCTTTTAATTTTTTTTGTGTGAAAAATTTCAATTCGTTTATTATTTTTATTTTGCAACGATTATTATTTATTAAGTAGGATATGTCCAGCAGTGGGTGTTTATCTTATTATGTAGTCTGTATTTAACTTGTAATAGGTCTCTGTTGCTGGAGACCGTCTAGATAGTTCTCCAGCGCCTACTTTTGCCGCCAAACACTAGTATGTAAACTCTACTATGTTCCGGTTTAAGCTATGGTGAATTGACCAGGGGTACGATACTTAATAACTTGTGTCTCCATTATTATTTTACAACATTTTTACGTTAGTACTGTATAAGTTACATTTTTTCTTTTTTTTTTTCGTCATAAAATAGTGATGACGTGCGAAGTACGACTGCACTTGGGCAAACACCCACCGCCTACCGTATAATATATAACCTTTGTTTTTAGCAATATGAATAAATATTTATCATAATTACTATAGTGATATATAAATTTACTGCAATAGGCTAAAACTTTAACCTAGTATTAAGTGACAATGAAACCAAGCGAACCGAGTTCCTCCGAAATACTCTGGCTCTCATTTGTAGACCGGCGGTAGACAGCAATGCTGTTATAGCGCAGGTACCCTACAGACACAGATAAACTTTTAGCCAAAAACACTAAATTGATACTATAATAACTTTGCATAGATAAAATATATTCTCTTGTTATTATAAAATAAAAAATTCAGCTTTTCGAGAACTTAGACTATGAATTGATTGTCATGTACGAGTAAATATCTACACTTAGCTTCGTATCTAGCTCCTTTTTTATACTACTAGTATGATAGTTTTGCAATAAGTATTACTTAAGACCGCATATTAAAAATTCTCTTTAAGTAAACATCTTCCTCGACTAGTGAAAATAATTCTTTCACCTGAAACGATCCCGTCAGGGTTAGTTCTTAACGTGAAACGATGGTTCGATATGTGGATAAAGTAACTTCCTGGCACGACAATGAGAATAGGTAAGCCGCCGGAACATGTGTTGCGAACGCGTAACACTAATAATAATTGAATTTATAATTCGCAGATGCCGAAGCCACGCGAGATCGTGAGCGGAGAAAGTTTATTTTTATAATACTAGCGGACCCATATGCGCGAACCCGCGACCGGGCCACATGTCATTTACTACCTCTGCATAGAGATTACTGAACTTAGAGGCAATTGAACCCTTAATAAAATGGCGGGCTATGATATCATACCTTGCTACGATGACGATGAATTATTTCAAGAGAAGACCGATAATGTGACAGATCTACATGCTTATTACATGTCACAGTTCAATCTAGAACTAGAGAATGGTAAGAGTAAGGCGAAAGACACATTCAAATACGGCGTCGAAGAAAGCTTCGACTTCGAAGTGCTCGATAATTGGTCTAACACTGAAAATAGAACCGATTTCGAGATGATAGATGAAGTACTCGAAAGTAATGTTAACGATGAAAATATCAAAGAGGTTCTTCTAGATCTGGATGGGATAGAATTTGACGACAGTTACGAACCTGAATCGACGGCGAAGAGCAAAGAAATCGAAAATAATACTAACAACGATTACATAGACGATGAATCTTTGATCGATGAGCTTTGCAGAGAGGACGGTGAGTCGTGTATATCACCTGAAGTATTCACCGAAGAATATTTGAACACGATTACAAGTGAAAATCTTTTACCGTCTATGGAAACAGCATTTTCAAAACGCTACTGTAATTTTAATAACACTGACGAGCACAGTGCTCCAGGATGTACAGTCAACATCCCACAAACCCAAACGAATACAGCATATAGCATAGAGCATTACAGTTATCCTAACAACGTACTGTATAATTTGGAAAACGAGAAATACATTCTGCCCGACACTCCGACAAGTTGTACGGAGTTCAATTTTGATCGAAACGAAAGGAAAGCTTCAATATGTGATTCTATCGAAAGCGACGTGCAGAGCTCGTGTTACTACGACGAAAATTCGGAAAATTTTGACGAAGATGAACTCTTCATAAATTTAGACGACTTCGGACTCACATTCGAAAAAGATGAAATGAATAATGTGATTGATAACAGGAATAGAAATGAAAAGAAAGATAAAGAAAGAAACCAAGGTGAGGTTCAGATATTTCTTGACTTGTTGGTCAATATTAATATTTAGGTGAGCTATTGAGATTCAATTAACTTACATGCTGTATATTTTAAATATGAACCTCAATCTGAATCTGTTTCTCTATACTATTATTTGTTTTTAATATATCTTTAATTACATTTTTTATCTTTATATTCACTGGGAAGGTAATAAATTGGGATTCTAACATCTTTCTACTTTCTTTTCAAGTTAGTGATACACCTGCCCATAACAACGTGGCATAGGTTATACAGCACCAAATTGCGCTCGTTGCCTCGAGACATAACATGTCGGGTCTCGTTACCCCAATAATTTCACTAATTATAGCGCACTTTAAACCGGAACACAGTAATGTTTGCACGGTACTGTTCGTTGCTGAGGTATTACCTACTTAGACTGTCCCCGATTACAGCTACCAGCAGCAAAATTAAAAAAAAAATCTTTAAAACATTAACAACAACGTTTTTTCTTCAATTTTTATAACACATATTGTTTTTAAGTATAAAGATAACATATGCATTTTGTAAAGTTAGGAAAGAATTAAAAACAAATTTAGAATGTTTACTTAACAGCAAAGCGCGGCCATCTTTTAACAAAGATAACCGCTTCAACTCTTGTTCGATTTTAGAAAAGGAGCTTAACAAAAAAATAAGTTTATTTACGTTCCAGGTGAAAGAGTTTGTT
The DNA here is from genome assembly GCA_029034505.1 of Ornithoptera priamus. Taxonomy (NCBI): domain Eukaryota; kingdom Metazoa; phylum Arthropoda; class Insecta; order Lepidoptera; family Papilionidae; genus Ornithoptera; species Ornithoptera priamus. The sequence goes on along the minus strand of JARDWD010000500.1, from coordinate 2,455,460 downwards.
TATGGGAGAACTGCTTGGAGAGGTATCCGAATCAGAACACGCTGGTCGAACACATAGAGAGGGCGCACGTCAACACGTACAAGGGTGAATATAATGTAATTTTTAGTAAACTCCCTGGTGCACCAAAATAAGAAAACATATAAACCATCGGTTTCAAGCCTAATATAAAATCGCTGATGAGATTCAATCAAAGTATAGAGATTAATCAAAGATTAGAGGTCAAGAAAAGACAGATTCAATCATGAAATTGAATATTATCTAAATTGCCTTCGCTGCACAGACACTAACCTCTTACCTAACACGGAGATCCCTGGTTTGATTTTGAGGCTTCGTGTTGTATAGTTATACTTGTAGTAAGATTTTTTCGAAGAAAATTTACTATACTATATCTACTGGCCTAACAGCTTTGCTGTGTTCCGGTTGTCGACGTTTGAGAATAAGATTGTTCGCTTTGATCGCAGGCGACGAGTTCAGCTGCCTGTGGCGCGAGTGCGCGCGCGCACGCCGCCCATTCAACGCGCGCTATAAGCTGCTCATTCACATGCGCGTGCACTCCGGTCACAAACCCAACCGGTGCCATGTGAGTTATCATCAGCTACTCATTATCTTTATCATCGCCTCGGTAGCAATTACTGGCGGTAGATCTCTTTTTCTTCCACCAACCCGCATTGGGCTAGCGTGGTCGGGAATGGCCTAAATACCGCCCTTATGAACCTGATCGTTTGGGAATCTTTGAGGGAGGCCTATGTCCAGCAGTGGACGTCTATCGGCTGATGATGAAGCATAAGTAATATGTTCCCTTTACCTTTGACCTTGTGCCGTATGTCCTTTAACCGATACTATGATGTGCGATGATAGTGTCAGTTAAAGGACATACCGTCTAGAACTCAAAACGTTAAATGTAGTATAAAAATTCTAATAAGCGCTTCATTGTTATATAAAGACAGAAAAACATTTATTCGGCACATAACAGTTTTACATACACACATTAATTTTAACACACACCGAAATGGCATCCAGCTCAGCTACGTGCTGCAGTTAGAGACTGCAACGTTGATTATCAGCTGGTACCAACGACAACAAAAAGTTGTATCGCTTGTAAGCTCGCTGCTTTATCAATCGTTTTATTTTACATTATTTGCAATTTTCTTCACCAGCACCCGGGATGCGGCAAAGCGTTCTCCCGGTTGGAGAACCTCAAGATTCACGTGCGTTCACACACGGGGGAGCGCCCGTACGCGTGCCCCGCGCCGCACTGTAGGAAAGCGTTCTCCAACTCCTCAGACCGTGCGAAGCACCAGAGGACGCATTTTAATGCTGTAAGCTTTATATTAAATTGTCAACTCGTTATTTCCATTAAGTACCCAAGTATTTTTTTTTTGGTTCCATTAAGCGACGAGACGAGCGGGACGTTGACCTCATTGTAAACAATACGCCGGCTCATAACAATGTGGCGCTAGTTAGATTATTATACACTGTACCACATTGCGCTCGTCGCTCTGACACATAAGATGTTGATTATTGTTACCCCAGTAATTACTCTAGCTATAGAGCCGTTCTAACTTAAAAACACAGTAATGTTTGCACACTACTTTTTGGCGGCAGAAATAGTTGGTATCCATCTAGACGGTCTCAGGTAACAGAGACCTATCACCAGTGCAACAGAGACATATCACTAGTCGTTCTGAAAGTCGAACGAGAGTTTAAGTAAAAGGACTTATCAAAAATTGTGTTAGGACTTCCTTACGGCAACTGGACATGGCCTTATTATTCTCGCAGGCCAGGACCTCAGTCTGGCTAGCCTTGCGAATGGCTCGGAAACTATCTGTCTTACAAAGCTTCTCCTTTCAACTTCCGAGCGACCTATTGTTAAAATTATAAATATTAATAGTCAAATATTTTAATTATACCTAAAAAAGTCAAACTATTTGAACGCTTACTTAATTGTAAAATACTGAAACTAAAACTTCTTCAATAATAAATTATGTTTGGTGCTAGGTCTTTGTTGCCGGAGACCGTCGGGGTACGGACCATCGCAGCATTTATTTCTGCCGCCAAACAGTAGTGTGCATATATTATTTTTACATTGTTCGAGTTTAGAGGGCGATGTAGCTAATGTAATTACTGGGGTAATAAGACTTGACGTCTTATGTCACAAGGCGACGAGCACGAGATGCTATGAACAACAACCTAACCAGCACCACATCCCCGAGGCGGGCCTGTTCGATCCGGGCGCCGATCGGGGGTTGCGGAAGAACTGCTCGATGTTATCCCGTGACCCTCGTGCATATTTTCGGAAGTGATTGGAATACCGTATAAAGCTTTTTAGTAGGTTGGAGTCCAACACTACCTCGTTACCGGCCCGTGGTTCCGGGGTGTGCAACCGTGAGCATTTTGCTACACACGTTAATACAATTTAAAAAACAACTAGCACCACATTGTTTAGGGCGGGCGTATCGTACATACCATCAGGTGACTGTCCCGCACGTCTCGTCGCTCGGAAGTACAAAAAAAAAGAAAATGTTATAATCAACTGATACTGATCACAGAAATGTAATCAGTATGGGATTGATTCCATACTGATCACAGAAATGTAATCAGTATGGGATTTTTATTTGAAGATGACGCTACTGTCGACTAAATTGCATAAGTAGGATATTTTTATTCATTATTTTGAAATTTGATTCTTTAATTATATAACAAAAGCGTTATTGTTTATGGTCACTATCTCGCAGTACAAGCGATAAATAAATCTCGTTCCTCAGAGACCTTACGCGTGCGGCGCGGCGGGCTGCGGTAAGCGCTACACGGATCCCTCTTCTCTCCGCAAGCACGTCAAATCTCACCCTCACATCACCAACGTGCCCCGAGCCTGCATACCGCCCTCCAGACCTATAAGAAGGGCTGAACATGAGCAGATGGTGCCTAGTTCCCCGGCGAAACCCACGACACTCAGGTGTATAAGGGATAAGATTTCAGTGCCAAAGTTACAGAGATTCTAACGATTTTATTATTAGTATGGACGATTGTCATATTTCTAAACTTCACTGTTGGTATGCCTCTGTTCCCGGAGATCGTCTAGTTAGGTACCATCTCAGCATCCACTGCAGCCGACAGAGAGTAATGTGTAAACATTACCGTGTTTCACATTGAAATACACGGTAGTTAGTGAGATTATTGGGTTAACGAGCAAATATTAACATCGAAACTAAAGTCACATTATTATGGGTAGGCGTATCACTTACCGTCACGTGAACATCACACTCTTTCCGTCGTTGAATTTTATAATAAAAAAAAACTTTCATTCAAATTTAGAGTGGTAATGTCAACATTGTTTTAAATAAAAACACATTTCTTATTTAGGACTTATCGTTTAAAACGATGTTATCGAATTCGTTTCTTCGAGAAAAAAATCTATGTAATTAAAAAAATATAACTTTTTAATTATAGTAATAAAAATAAGGAAACTATAAATAAATTTGCTTCGTACATTTAATAAAAAATAAAAACAAAATAATTTTTGATAAATAAGAAGTCATTCATCTTTCTATTTATTATAGTGGAAGAATGTTCCAGAATACCTTTGCTCTTTAAAACCCAACACCAAAATATACCAAAGATGAGATATTATTGGACGGAAAAAAAGTAATATTTTACTGAATTCCTGTAGTAGAAAATTATTATTGATATGTTATATATTATAATTAACTACTTTTTAATTGTTTACACAATTTGTAACGTAGCTCAATCCAAAGACTGTAGAAACAATTGGCTCAATGTAAATATTACAAGTTAGGATAGATTTTCGTGTTCAAAACACAAAGCTCACCGGTTGCGAGGTCCAATTATATTTAATGTATATGTTTTTGTACATATTTAGCATATAAGTAATCAAAAGTTCGTATTATCATAAAGGTTTAATTGTGATTTTACAAAAACCTAATATAATATTGTTGGATATGATCTGTTTCGATGATAGGTCTCAGTAGCCGGAAAACGTCTGCAGGATCTATTGTAAACGACAAATAATATTGTGCAGACTTTACTGTGTTACGATTTGAAGCTGTAGCTGTGTGAAATTGCTGGAATAATGAGACTTAACATCTTATGTCTCAAAGCGACGAGCGCAATATAGTGATGTGTATATCATCCTAACTAGCGCCACGTTGATATGGGCAGGCGTATCACTTACCATTAGGTAAACGTTCTTATCGTCTCGTCGTTACGTTGATTAAAAAAATATTACACGTTATTTTAATTCGAGCTTAATTTAGACAAGTCTAAACTTAAGTATAATTAGTACTTAAGTCGAACACAAATAATGAATATATTGTTTATAGATTAATGAAAGTGTATTTTTGACAAAATTTGTTTGGCAGTAGTATATACTACAACTGATGATGGCTCCCGGTTGCCAAAGTCCGTTTAGGTGGGTACCACCGCAACACCTATGGCAACCGACAAACAGTACTGTGCAAACTTTGTGCTCCGGCATGAAGGGCGTTGTAGCTAGTACAATAACGGGTAACGAGACGTACGATCTCATGTCTAAAAGCGACGAGCGCATTGTGGTGCAGTGTATATAATTTTAACTAGCACTACGATGTTATGGGCGGGCGTATCACTTACCATGTGAACGTCTTGAACGTCTCATTGTTTCGTCGTATACAAAAAAAAATTAAGTGTATATATAAAACTTAGGCTTTCCTTTTTGTTAATGGAAATTGATGTAATGTAAATGTTCTGAGAACAGCATTCGAGAACATGTTACCTTCCCTCAGTCGAGTCCCAGTAGTGGGCACGTTAGGTAGGCTGTATATTACGTAGATCCTTGATTTAAGGAGATTATTTGTAAACTTTATTTGCACATTATTAATCTCACAATACGTCTGATTTGGAGTAACAGTTATATTTACAATTATTCTTATATTCCTATTAGAAGGGAGAATTCCAGTGACACCTATATTTGCTCAATTAGATTTACTCACAATTATATTTCTTAGTTAATTATTATTAATAAATCAATGAAATTTACTATTCGTAGGATTCTACTGTATTATTTATTATATATATAATAATAGTAATACAAAATATACTATTATAATATCGTACGTATGTATTTACTGGTGGTAGGTCTCTATTGCGGGAGACTGTCTAGGTAGGTATCGCCTATCTCTGCCAGCATACAGTATGCGAACGTTACTGCGTTCCGGTTTGAAGGGCGTTGTAGCTAGTAAATTTGTTGGGCTAACGAGACTTAATATTTTATGTCTGCAAAACGACAAGCGCAATATGGAGCAGTATATGTCATCTTAATTAGCGCCTTGTTGTTATGGGCAGGCGTATCGCTTAACATCTTTTGAAAGACTCAGCTCACGTCGCTTAGTACAATAAAAAAAAATTGTATCATTAACTGGTAATTTTGCTAAAATTTACTAATTTCATAAATATTAGTCAAATAAAAATAATTGGTAAGGTCGTAGTGGAATCGTTATTGGGGTCGACTCCAATGTATGTTACAGAAACTTCAATGTATGTCATATATATTAACCATTGGACAATTCTAAAGATTCATAATACTTATTTGACGAGACGAGTGGGAGGTTCACTTGATAATAAGTGACACGCCCGCCCATCACATGGCGGCAATAGTTTGGATGAAACACACTGCGCCGCATTGCACATCTCACCTGAGATATAAGATGTTGAGTCTCCTTACCCCTGTAAATACACTAGCTACAGCACCCTTCAAACCGGAACACGGTAAAGTTTGCACACTGCTGTTTGGCGGTAGAAATAAGCGCTCATATGAAATAGTCTCGCTTATTACATAGCAACGAATCAGTTAACTTTAACTTGTTATAAAATCCACTGCCTTCACGAGATGGGAACTGTTGTATAAAAAATTGATTATTTATTGTTTTTTTATCAACGTGAAAGGAAATTAATTATAAACAATTGTTTATGATGTTTTTAATAACAAAGAGCCTTTGTTATGTTAATGTAATGTACAAACTTGCATGCTTTCCAAAGTATCTCCTTGGTATTAATATAGTTCTAAGAGTAATTTTCATTTTTTAAGATCTCTCTGTTTTGCTCATTTTAGTTGTAATTTTAAAAAGTTAGACAGATGCTGTCGTTTATTATATAATGTGTAAAATAAAGATAATAAAGTTTCTTTTATTCATTCACCGATATTTCATTTCGATATATTCAAAACCTTGTCTATGCCCAGTAGAGGACGTCTATATATTTTATATATATGGTACTCTATATCTGGTGTCTACTGATGGTGGGTGTCTATTGTCAGAGACCGTCTAGGTATGTGCCGCAGCTCCCATTGCAGCCGACAAATAGTACTCTTCAAACATTACAATGTTCCAGTTTGAAGGGCGCTGTAGCTAGTGTAATTACCGAGGTACGGATACGTTATGCAACTCAATATATTTCCGGCGACGAGCTCTATGTATGCAGGATATATCATCCTAACTAGCGTTGTTATAAGCACGCATATCACTTACAATCAGGTGAACGACCCACTCGACTTGTCACTTTACTGAAGAGTAAAAAATATGATGATGATGAAATGGATGGAGAGTAAAAAATGGACTTGAGATGAACGGCAAAACCTGAAATCATTGTTTGCAGACGATTTGGTCCTCGTTTTGAGTACTCAAATAAATTAGAGCAAAACTAAAAGTTAGGAATAACTGCCTATCGTCTCTTCAAAACTTAAGTTACAATTTTCCTTACATCATTCATCACACTTCCTGCTGTGCATTCAAATCCATTCATACTTTTCATAACTATAACTGTTGCAGTCACACGGACTGGTCTATTACCCTTTAAATTTTCCCATGCCTGCACTTATTAAACCATTAAATCAATAAAACATGTACATGTATATACATATGTGTATTCTACTTACTTAGTTCATACTTATTTATTATATATGTTGCAAGTATGTTCTATTATATTTTCCTTACATCTATATCTCTTGCCTTCCCAGGTATTGAAGGAAGAAAATGCTATTACAGCATTCATTCCGTCATGTGTATTAATCATGTATGTTAATCAATAAAATAAATAAATTATTAATATAAATATAGATCAGGTTATGAAATGTTACCTCCTGACTATGTTGGAAATGTTATGGCCAATCTGAACATCACGGGGTCCAGACCCAGAGGGCGGCCAAAGACAAGATGGACAGATGTGGTCAAAAAAAATCTAGAGTTCTACAAGGTTACCGAAGAGGACGCGTCCGACAGAGCGAAGTGGAAGAGAAAGACCAGAAAGACAGACCCCACCATCAGATGGGAATAATAAATGCCACGGAGAGAGATAGAAATATAGATCAGATTTTAAAGAAATGTCTAAATTGTTTAGCTAACAAGTTTTTCTATAGTAATTTAATTCTTGTATTAGAAGAAAGTCCACTATTAAAGTAATATAAAAGATTTATTAAAATCGACCATCTTGAAGTAATCATCATCTTAGGCCGATAGACGTCCACTGCTGGACATACGCCACCTCAAATATCTCCACATTGATCGGTCAAACGTTGCCTGCATCCAGCAGCTTCCCACGACTCTCACCAGATCGTCGGTACTCCTTGTGTGCGACCTCCCAACACTACGTCTACCGGTACGGGGTCGGCTGGTCGGTTTCTGACGGATCTGCCGTTAATCCTTTCAGCAATGTGTCCTGCCCATTGCCACTTAAGTCTAGCAATTTTTTGTGCTATGTCGGTGACCTTGAAGTAATAAACGCAATGAAACCTATAAAAGAATGTTTCAATATAAATGTGTAATAAAAAGCTGATGTTTCAAAGTTTGTTTGAACTGTTGGTATTTATGTCTAACATATTTTATAATTAATCGAGCACAGATTAATCAAGACAGTAACCTAGCATTGGCCTAAGCATTAAGTTGTACCTACAAAATCTAGATACAATGTTGTTATCTATGAAGCACAAGCAGGGGTCAAACAGGGACGACCAGGGACACGTGTAATTTCATATATAAACTCCGATCAGATCTTAACCTGGCAGAAGGGTCTTCTCAAAACGGGGGAAAACATATCGGCACCAACGAAAAGGAACTTGTACGAAATGAAGATTTTGGTGCTCGCGGCACTTATTGGTGAGTCTATTAAATTTTATTTATTGAAATTATTATTCTCAATAACTGTTCTGCTTTAATACTGTATTCACATCAATATTACCCAATTTATGACAAATCTTAAATAATTAAAATTAAATATTTAATATTAACTTTTACAGGCCACACTAGAAACACGCGACATACTTTTATAATTTCGCAATGATTGTTATGATTTAATTTATAGATGATGAATAAATTCAAGATATTCTACATTTCTAGTGACTATATTATTTACAAATTTTTCGGTTAATTTGAACATAATCCATAAAATTCGTGTTATAATTCAAACAATACAATCACTTCAGTCTCTTCTTCTTAAAGTTCCTCTTCATTTCTGGAGTCTGGCCGTCAGATTTGTAAATTTGTGCCTTCCATCCAATCTTTGCTACTACCTCTATATTTAGTATTGAATACTCACAGTTAATATCTGTCGTCGGCTGATGATGATGACTCGTAGTTCAATACTAATTAATTTTTTAAATATAGATCAATTTTGATTTTTTCGTCGACTTCTAAATTGCAGTTTAACCTGATGTAAAAAAAATTTTAGATCAATATGTTGATAATGATTTAAGAATTAGGCTCAAATAAAGTATAAGATAATAAATAACATTATACACTTAACTAGTTTAGTACCTTTTACGCTATTAAGTGGAGCAAGTTTGGAAAATTATTACATAATTTAAATAGATATTTCTGTATTCAACAGCCGCCGTTTCGTCTGGCAGTGATAACGATAAAAATAGTAACGCTGAGGAGTCAAATCCACCGTGGCAAGTCGGCCAGTTGTACCGCTATGATGTGGAAACTCACACACTGGCGCGTCTCCACGAAGGCCCTAGCACAGGGAGCGCGTTCAAAGCTCACTTTATTGTGCGCGCCAGTGCGCCGGGACGTTTGCACGCAAAACTAGAGAATCCACAACACGCTCAGTTCAACGAGGAATTAGAAAAAAACGGAGACCTACCTAAAGATATCAAGTATCAACCGGCGCAGAATCTCGACAAACCATTCGAGATCAATCTTAAAGGCGGCCGTGTTCAATCCCTTAGTTTACCTTCCTCTGTGCCGCTAGCCCAAGAGAACTTACTAAAAGGTATCATAGGTGCTCTTCAAGTAGATCTCACACCGCACAGAACCGTCCGTAGTGATCATGACACCTACGATAAGCGAATTCCCCATGGCTCATTTAGAAAAATGGAGACTGACGTTACTGGTGACTGTGAGACATTGTACACGGTTTCTCCAGTTGCGTCAGAATGGCGTCGAGAGCTTCCCAATTTTCCTGAAGAAGAATATCCTATTGAAATTACCAAAAGCAAGAACTACGGTCATTGCCATCACCGTGTTGATTATCACTATGGGGTTCCTGATGGTGCGGAATGGTCCGGTACTGCCCATAAAGCCCAGGAAGAACAGCTTGTTAACCGTGCTACAGTTTCCCGTATTCTTGGTGGTAAAAAGGGTCCTATTTACAAAGCGGAAACTACTACCCAAGTACACGTTCATCCGCATTTTTATGGCAAGCAAAAAGCTGAAGTACATAGTCATGTAAAGCTGACATTAACCTCGCAAGAACAAGACAATGAACCTGAATGGGAGAAACCAGAAGGCAGTAGACAAGTCCAAAACCTTTTGTATTCCCTTACTGCTAAACCGGTTACGATTGACGACAGATCTTCGGCATCTGCTTCTTCTGAATCACAAGAGAGATATAATGGACAAAATCAAAACCAGGATTCACTCCGAAACAGACCCCGTCGGTCTTTAAAATCCAACAAAGTTGTAGCGATCAATAAAGTTGTTATCAAGAATAGTAGAAATAATAAGGACCATACCAGTTCTTCCGATTCTTCCAGCTCTAGTGAATCTAATTCCGCGTACATCAATGATGACATTCCTAGAAGCAACGAACCAGCATACGCAGCGATTTATATGAATCCTCAACCACATGGAGATAAGAAACAAAATCCTATGAATGCTCAAAAACTTGTTCAAGAAATCGCCCAGCAATTACAGAATCCTAATAATATGCCCAAGGGTGATTTCCTTACTAAATTTGGTATTTTGGTACGTGTTATTGCTTCAATGAGCTCGGGCCAACTAAGTCAATCGAGTCGTAGCATTGAAATTGCTAAATCTTCAAACAATATTCTTAAATCAAACATGTGGATGGTCTATCGTGATGCTGTTGCTCAAGCCGGCACCTTGCCCGCCTTTCAGCAGATTAAAACATGGATTCAGTCCAAAAAGCTGGAAGGCGAAGAAGCCGCAGAAGTAGTAAATTCTTTACCTGATAGTCTTCGCTACCCGACAAAGGAGCTTATGACTCAATTCTTTGAACTTGCCATGAACGACGAAGTTCGTCAACAAAGCTACCTTAACAGCAGTGCTGTGATTGCTGCTGCCAGGTTCATTAATATGGGTCAGGTCAACAATGCCAGCGCTCACTCTTTCTATCCTACACACATGTACGGACGATTGTCTCGTAAACACGACGCTTTTGTTCTGGAAGAAATTCTTCCACGCCTTAGAGAGGAGCTGGATCAAGCTGTAAAGAATAGTGACCGTCACAAGCAACAGGTTTATATTAAAGCAATAGGTAATTTAGGGCACAGAGCTATTTTGGACGTATTTGCACCATATCTCGAAGGCAGTGTAACGGTATCAAACTATATTCGCACACAAATTGTTAATAGTTTACGATCATTGGCCCAACAGAAGGACAATCATGTACGTACCGTGCTATACAGCATTTTGAAAAATACCGCTGAACCTTATGAAGTGAGAGTAGCCGCTATCAACAATATTTTTATGGCGCGTCCTAGTAGCCCAATGATGAAATCGATGGCTGAAATGACTCACAATGACCCCAGCATCCAAGTGCGTGCTGCTCTAACGACAAATATTGAATACTCAGCATCATTGAGGAGCCCTAAACATTTCGAACTGTAAGTACATTATAGGTTCTAATATACGTTTTGAATGTTTTATTATTTATATTGACGTTTGATTGTTTGTAATTTTTACAGTTCCCGAATTGCGCAAGCTGCCAAGGATATGTTAACTAAAGAACAATTTGGTAAACATGATTCCGCCAGGAGGTTTGGCGAAACATACGATAGTGATAATCAGAATTCGATCTTAAGCATCGTTACAACGATTGGTAGTCAAGACAGATTTTTCCCTAAGCAAGTTAGATACTCTTTGCCAAATCGAGCTGGTGGATGGAGAAAACCCAGAACAGTGAGTAAAATTTAAATTATTTATAAATATGCCTCTTACATGTCAAGTTATTAGTGATTAATCCGTCAATGCAATAATGACTTTATTTAAGTATCACACAGTATTTCGCGCTACGCAGAAGTGTAATCTAATATTACTAGATTTAAAAGGCCTATTATTTTACATCTCAAAATAATGTGCGAAACACAAGTTGTCTACAAACATATTTATGCACAGAACTTGATTGCGCTTATTGTCACTCGGTGAACATAGCAGACGTAAAGGTCTTTAACAAAAACAATATTTGCAAGCTAAATATTTAAAACACGGTTGTTTTACAGATTTCAATGGCTTTATCATCCGTTCAAAACCTTATAGATTACTTGCAAGAACAACTGTACGGCAATGAAGACAGACCCAAAGATGACCCCAATCATAAGTATTCTGCTGATAAAATTGCCCAAATGCTTAAATTCAAACGTAACGACAAAGAACCCTTAGCAGCATCCTTTGAACTTAACTTTATGAATGAGGAAAAATTCTATGCATACGACGAAAACGATTTGCATAATTTAGCACAAAATATTAAAGAATACGTCCAGGAACTCGAAAAGGGAGTGGACAAGCATTACACAAAGGTATTGAACCATGCTCAAGTATCAGTCATGTTCCCCGTTGCTGCAGGCGTGCCATTCATTTATAAATACAAAGAGCCGACTGTTCTTCACGTAGTAAGTAAAGCAAAAATGCAATACCACATGCCGTCGAGAAAGGAATACTCCGGATCTTTGGATAAGACTGTACAGTTAACGTACGCCAAAAACATTGACGGAAGCGTTGGCTTTTTGGATACACTTGCGAATCAACACGCTAGTGCAGGTGTTATTAATAAGTTCCAGCTATACATTCCAGTTAAAATCCATGCGGAAATAAAGCCTGGACAAGTTCAATTGGACTTCTCTTCTACCGAACCAGAACAAGATCACACAATCTTACACTACAGCGCTTGGCCTTATACTGCAAACCAAAAGAAAGACACTCTTACACCCGTATCACAAGACCCGACTACCAAATTGGTTTCACGCAGCAACAAAGTCGTTTCTTTCGATTCCAAATACGGTCAACAAGTTGGTGTTCAGTTCCAAGTTCAAGGCTACTCCTATTCCAGTGATTATAGCGACTTAAGAAACAAATTCCGATGGACCCGTCCTGTTTCCAGTATCATAAATTCCATTTACCAGAATGATATTGCTCAGACTCATTTCAACATTAAACACCTCGGCAAGCAATCCAAAAACAAAGATATAAAATTAACGGCAACCTACGGTTAGTAACTTGTATCAATATACAGTTTTTAAAAGAATAATCAAACATTTTTTAAACTAATAATTGTTTCACAGATACATATTATAACCAGAAGCAGAATGGTCAGTACAATCCAACGGCATCTGAAGTTAAAGACGTCTCACCAAACAGCGAACAACGTCGCCAGGAACTTGTTAAGCGAGCAGTAACTGGTATTAATGGGGCAAGGGCTGATGTCGTCGATCTTAGCATTACGTTCGATGGTGCTCAAAAAGTAGAATACGTTGCCACCGCCGCCTTTGGTGACAGCCCAGTCGATGAAAAGACTCAGTATGCTATTTTTGCTGGCAAGAACTCACAGCAACAAGGCAACAGTCAAATCAATGCTGTTGGCAAACATAATAAACCCGACATATCTTCTTTCAACTATCAAGAGGCCCTGAAGAAAGACTTGAAAATACCTTTCGACTTCGATATACGTTATGGACAAAATGGAAATATACACGTTAATGGACAGGCGGAACGTAGCAAGAAGAATGTTGAAGCTCTAAAGTCTCACCCTTATGCTAAGCAATGTGATAATGAAATTGCCCATGGCAATCAATACCAGGAATCTTGCCATCAAATGATTATTATCTCTCACACTCCTGATACAATGAAAGCTTCTGTAACCTACAAGGATGTGAGTCCTGCTGTTAGAAATCTAGCATTCCAGGCATATAAAGTAGCTGAAAATCTTGGCTATTGGCACACGGAAGTAAATCCCTTCAAAACATTACCCGAAGGTCGTCTTGAAATTTCAACTGATGCTTCTTACTTGGCAAATTCTATGAATCTGGTATTAAACTCTAAATATGGTGAAGTGCAAGTAAAAAATTTGCCTATTCCCCCAGTTTCTGCCAGCGCCTCATCTGCATATAGGCCGTTCCGTAGTAGCGAACGTATATACAATCACTACCATCGCGATCAATACATGCGTAAGTATATCTATCAAGAATTAGGGGGATGATTATCCAATTAATACAAGCTTTACTATCAATTTTTACGCGTATATTATTGTCAACAGCTTACTGTTCCGTCGACGAAACTAAAGTGAAGACATTTAGTGGCCGAAGCTATGATTACGCTTTATCGAGCTCATGGCACGTGGTGATGCAGGAAGATCGCAAGTACCCAGGTCAATCAAGAGAACAGTTCGTAATTTTAGCCAGGAAGTCCGACAGTAACAAAAAACAGCAAGAGTTATACATTTCGTACCAGTAAGTTTAAAATATATTAATTATATTATCGTCTTTAATTACTTTATTTTTTTTATGTTCAACTATGCATATCTGCGCTGGACACAGGCCTCTTAAATAGAGTTGCTTCTTATCGTAAATATTGGGATTGTTGTCAAAATACTCACATAATTATTTAAAGTAAAACTGATGTTAATGAAGTAAATTACAATTTCTTTACAAATATATAACATATGTAAGATTACGTTTTCTTTTGTGACAGATCGGAAAATGGCAAAAATTTAGAAATCGAGGTGAAGCCGTCTCCAGAAGGATCTAAACAGCAGCAAGTTAAGGCGAATTCTAATGCCAAGAAACTTTCACAAGGTGACTTAACTGTATATTGGGATGACGAAGAAGAGAAACCGATACTAGAATACTACAACGAGGCTGATGGATCTTTATCTCTAAATATCCGTGAGGATCATCTACGTATTTTGTACGATGGCCAAAGATCAGTAGTTCTTAATAAGAATAGCCGTAGTACTGCTAGAGGTATTTGTGGACAGATGAGCGGTGAAAAACGCGACGATTACCTGACTCCTAATGGACTTGTTGATAGACCAGACCATTATGGTGCTTCTTTTGCATTGGACGACGAGAACAGCGACTCCAAAACCAAACAGTTGAAGCAGGAAGCCAAAGAGAAAGCCTACCAACAAGAACACCAGTATACAGTTATCCTTCGCTCTGACGATGACTGGAAGAATGCAATGCAGGACTCTTCTTCCGAAGAGGATTGGGGATCACAAAACCTTTACAGATCCAGGAGTTACTCTAAGCAGCGGGGCCCGTGCAAACTTCAACAACAAGTCCAGTATTATGAAAATCATGGGGAAATTTGCATTACCACTAGTCCTTTAAATGCTTGTCAATCTCAATGCAGCGGGGATGGTTACAAGGTGCAAGCTACTCAAGTCGTATGCAAACCGAAACTGGATCAACAGTTCCGACAATACAGGGATCAAATTCGTCAAGGCCAGAATCCGAACGTTTCTGGCATACCACAGAACAAACAATACAGAGTGCCAAGTTCTTGTAAGGCCTAAAATAGAGTAATGTTTTTTTTTTAACTCCAGACCAGGCATGAAAATGGACTGAATAATATTATATGATGTATATAGTATTTTAATATTTTGAATTTATAGTATTTATGTATAAAAATTCTTTTTAATGTGTTTAACTATATATATGCATGTATGTATTTATGCTGATTTTGTAATAGTATTATTATATCTATAAAGTAGAAATAGTAAGCAAATGTAAAAAAACAGCAAAAAAAATCATATATAATAAATAAAGAAACGAATAATAATAATGAACAGTTTTATTACTAATAAAATTTCAAGAGGCAAAGTTAACATATCACAAAATAAAAACAACAATTAATAATAATATATTATACATACTTTTTACTATAAATAAAATGAACAGATATATCATATTAAGATTAGAGCAGCATTTTAATGATAATACTAGTGTAATAAATACAAAGCTATAAATAGAAACAATATTGCCATAGTTAAAAATTCTACCCTGCTTTTAGTTCTTAAATATTTTAAATCGGACTGAATGTCTTATAGACAAAAATAAATAAAAATCTCCATTCAAATCCTGACTTTAACTTACGACCTAAAACATATTAAACTATGATTTGAATTAACAGTAAATGTTCAATTTATATTACTATTTACTAGTGTTATAATAAGTCTATTAAGTACTCGTTTAAGTAATGATTGCTTCATTATGAGTAAATTCTTTAGTACATTTATTCTTGTTTCTCTAATGAATTAAATTGTTAAATACGCAAATAGTAATTCCTTAAACAGGTCAATACAAGTGCAGGATATTTTATTGTTAAAGATCGATCCAAAGATCTGATAAAAAAGTAATAAGAATTTCGTGCTCTTTTAAATATCGATGTGATATATCGTCAAAGTACTGTTTCATGCCTTTATAATCGCGGACTTAGGTGGAATGCAGCCAAAAATAAAATTTATTTTAATTATAAAATACATAACCGTGGTATGAATTTTCTTATAACTAAACATAGTAATTGTAGGATATAATAATTAACAACTAAACGAAAAATATATTTTCTTATTATTTGGGTTAAAAGAATAGGCAAAAAGTTAACAGATTGTGGCATCCCTGTCCAATTGCCGCAATCAAAACACTGCATCACGGAATCAGCTGTTTGTCACTAGAATCACGCTCCTAGCATACTGTGAGTGGTTTATCTTATATGTATTATTTATTTGTACTAAAACCCTTATTACTGATATAAATACAGTTTTGTTGTTAAGTACAAATCGTGTCAAGTTATCTGTGCTTATAAGTGATTCTGCTTTGAATTTAGAACCCATCTTTGACGTTTGGTAAGTGTAATAATTGTTATTTATAAGAATTCATTTGTTAAAATATTAAAAAAGTGAACATTATTGCTATAAAATTTGTTACTAAATTTGAATTTAATTAACTCGGTACTACATCTATTAATTAATACTGTTAAACTTATAAGTTTTCGTTTAGTGGTTATGGGCAGGCTCATCACTTACCTTCAAGTGAATGTCTTGTTTATCTCATTGCTTCGTCTAATAAAACGAAAGTATACATACAAATATTAATTATATTTATATTTTTAATATGTAATCAATCGGGATGGAGATCTCAGATGAATGCCTGTCTTCAGCTGTGAAAGTCTGTGGGCTGATTATAATGATTATAAAGTATTTTTTTAATATGTTATATGTTTTAAAGTTGTAGCAACCTGTTTATTATGTACTGACTACTCATTGAAAGTAACCAATTGAAGATTAAAAAATCTATGAATTAACAGTATTACTTTGTAAATATTTTATTTATATGAATTTCTAGATATATTAATATCAGCATTAACTCATAAACAACCCTTTATAGTCCTAGGTGCCACTACAGGAGCTATCTTTCATGTGGATAGAGTTAAACCTATTTATTTACTACACATACATATCCAAATATTATGAATTAGTTAAAACCAGAATATTTTTGATTATTGGTTTTAGCATATTTTAGTTTTGTAATTACATATACACAGCTATAAATAGTTCATAAATCATTTTTTTCCTTTTTTATTATTTTCCTTATGAAATAAACAAAAAATAAACTTCAATGTGAAACATTAAAGAGATTATTGTTTTTTAAACAAATCTCTTTTTTATTTCAAGATTATCAGTATTTATTAGCAAAAGTGACAAAGTAAATCTCATAGAAAAGAATATACTTCACAACAACATTCACATGTATGAGATTACGTACCAGAGTACGATGTAGCGCAAAAAAAAAATACATATCCATAAACAACAGTAATGTTACAACAGGTTTATAATATTTATTTTAAATTGACTAATGCTTTTCAATTATACAACTAGATTATATGTGGTGATGTAATCTTTGGTTGTAAACCACACTGGTCTAGAAGTAACCAACTCCATTCTTATAGATTTTTGCATCATACTTGGTATATTAAGAATTTTACTAAGGAAAGAAATAAAAAGGAGACGTAGTTGTTTGACACAAGATAGAAACTGATGTTTATATTTGATGCAAACCTTAGTGGAAATGATCTGCCTCTATAGACTAAGTTAATTTTTTAACTATTTTAAAAAGTAAATTTAACTTAATATTGAATTTTTTTTATATAATACTTATAAATAAATTTTATTGATAAAATGACTTCTTAACTTTTGCATTAGATTTATATTATTAATAACAAAGAAATCTAATACATGAAATACAAATAATTTGAAAGCTAAGTAAGTTAATTGCATAATTTAAACATGTACTTGTGCTATACAATTATTTCCATGGAGTGCTTCATTTTGTATAAAAACAAGAAATGGTATTAATACTTGTTAATTAATTTCTAATTTTCAATTAGATGCTTTATCTGTATCTTTAAATAACTCATTTAATCCCAGTTCAAGGTAGTTACTCTCCATAAAACACCATTAAAAGCTCAATGGTCTCAATTTATTTGTATTTTACGTTACATATCAATTCAGTTTCATTAACAATACACGGACGGCACAATCTTTTTTAACTAATGATAAATGATCTAATCATTATTTAATATGTAACATAACCAGTCTACTGTTAAGTGAGTTTAAGCAGTTCCTGAAAGAGCCTGACTGACCAAGTTTGTGTTGATGGATCTTCTAGGCAAATTGTTATTTTTGTAACATGTAATTTAATTCAAGTAGTTTTCTTTCACTGAACATTCAAGTGCATTGGGTATTAAACATGTACCGCTTCAGATATTATACCCCTTAAGTATCACCAGTACACAGAACTTGTTGAATTATATAATCTTTATATAAGAGAATTCCACCTATGTAGAGACTTATCACGATATCTCTGGAACCATAAGGAAAATTTCTTAGGAATATTCCTTTTGCTGAGTGTAGGTCAACTAAGAAAATATTTTTTAAAATTCTTCTCGAAAGGGAGTTCGGGAATCGACGACAAGAACTAAATTATAATCTTTCTTACGTCCATTGCTATTTTTTTTAACAGGCGTTTTAGAGAAATATTCGTTTTTATTGCAAAACTATTACGGAATCTATTAGAATACCGATTAAATAGTTATAAATATTGATACTATATTTAGGATGATATATACAGCACTACATTGTCGTTAATGCAATATGACGCTGATGTTAAATCTCGTTACCCCAGTAATTCCCCTAGCTACTACACATTGCAAACCGGAACTCGGTAATGGACACTGTTGTTTGAGGAGCTGCGGTAGTACCTACCTAGAAGCTTTCCAGAAAGAGGTTACATATACTAACTTACTACTGACCACACATACCAATGACCTTACCTTTGGTAAATATGACGTGTACTTATGTCCTTATATACAGTCGCGCGTTCTAAAATTTTAATGTCATTTGTAATAGTGCTGAAACTTGAATGAAATGTACTATTTCCTTTAACAGCAGTATATAACATCCTAACTAGAGCTACGTCGTTATAGGCGCGCCACTTATTGTCAGGTGAACGTCACGCTCGTCTCGTTGTTTCGTTGAATAAATGCCTTGAGACTTACAATGTTGAGTACCTTTACTCCTATAATCAGGTGTAATTTTAGCGAGTGGGTTACAGCGCTCTTCAAATAGGAACACAGTAATGCTTGTAGACTACTGTTTGCCGGTTGCAATAGGTGCAGCCTGTCGAGACGGTCTCCGGCAACAGAAATCTGCCAGCAATAAACAAATGATCCAATGTTTCAATTTCCTTATAATATAAATTGGATAAATACTAAAAAAATATTATATAATAATTTTATTTTATAACGAGTTGTATGGTGCAGTTGTCCATTTAAACAAGTTTGACATTCAAACGACCTCCAAGATTACGGTGCGTTTTTAATCTGTGGCGATGGCGATGGCGCGCTACGTGAGCCCGCGCGCGTCCGCCAATCGCAGCGCGCCAACGCGGAGGCGCGCCGCTGACGCACGGCTTACGCAACGCGCCCGCTCGGTTGGCATGACGCGCGCAGTCACTTCTGGCGGCAAACAAATTACTAATTCAACTAGACGTTTTCCTTATTCAATTAGAAAAAACTTTTAGTATTTATTGCAGTGCTAATACATACACGAAATCATTCTTAGTGCTCTCATCATCAGATGAAATCAGGTAATATTAAAATCATATAGATAAAAACCACCGCGGCGGCTGCCTACCGGTTGACATAGTGTTGGAAGGCTCACAATAAGTGGAACTATCGAGTGAGAATCACCAGAAGACGCTGGATGAATACAACGCCGATCGATGTGGAGATATTTGGGGGACGTCTATATCCAGTTGTTGACGTCTATCAGCGGATGATGATAGATAAGGAAAAGTCGCAAACACATACAAACTACAACTATGTAATAGAGTACTAATTAAGACGGTAAAAAAATCATTCTACGTATTTTATTATTTTTACTGTTACGGTAATTTAAGTTTTTTTTTATTAGAATTAGGCGACGCGACGAGCTGGACGTTCGCCTGACGGCAAGTGATACGCCTGCCCATAATAACCTGGCGTTAGTAAGGATGATATATTCTGCTCCAAATTGTGCTCGTCGCTTAAGACAAGATATTGAGATTCGTTACCCCAGTAATTACACAAGCTACAGCGTCCGCAACACAGTAATCTTTCCCCACTACTTTTTGGCGGCAGAAATAGGCGCTGCGGTAGTACCTACTTAGATGGTCTCCGGTAACAGAGAGTTACCACCAGTAAAAGCATTAGCGTGTTTTAACTAAATTATATCTGAAAACACTATAAATATTAATTATTTCTGATTACTCCTCCATGTAATGTCCTTTATCTGTAAGATTGCGAGGATAAGAGTTCTTGAAATGATCACGAGAAGAATGACGCACGAAGATAAAAGCGTTGTACTATAAATATATATAATTAGACTTAAAATTAGTGCGAGATATTCCTTGAGAGCAATCGTAACAACAAAGGATTTCCTATAGCAATCGTTTCTATAGCAACCGCATAAATAATATCCAATGAAAACATTTACACGAGTTAAAATTAAATGATGAGGGATCTATGATGTTCAAAAAATTTACATTCTGGTGATACATGACTCCTGGTGAATGATTGTTACTTTTCCTATTATTTTTCAAGGTTTTACAACAGTTGTTATACAGAAATTTTGCCATAGCAATCATAAAACAAAATAGTTAAAGAAAATGTGGATCAGCTAATTGACACCGAAACACTGATCATGGTATCACATCAACACTTCTTCTTCTTTGTCGTAACCTCATGACTGAGGGACGTGACTATGGTGCGTTGCCCTGGCCACCATTTCTTTCCAGACATTTCTGTCTTGCGCCATTTGGATGGATGATTGTAGGGTCGCTCCCGTAGCGTCCTGAGTTGTGCGTGTCCATCTTGTAGGATACCGCCCTCTCGCTCTCTTTCCTTCCACACAACCAGTAATAATCAGATTTTCCAGACTGTCTGGGTCTCGCCTGACCGTGTGTCCGAAGAATTTGAGGACTCTCTGCCTACAGATTGTTGAGAGACGTGTTGTTATGTTCAACTGTTTGACGATTGACTCGTTTGTGCGACGTTCCGTCCAGGATATCCTCAGCATTCTGCGCCAGCACCACATTTCGATCGCGTCAATCCTCGACCTCACTCTCGCTTTTAGTGTCCAGGTTTCAGAAGCATATAGAAAGATAGAAAATATGAGCGTCTGCATTAGCTTCTTTTTGGTGTTGCGGCTAATCAACATAGTAACACAGAATTTATTTTTATTAACATTTTGCCTATCAAGAGTTCTTCCGAAAGTAGTGGAAGTACTACAGATAATGACTTGTCATCATTATGATGGAGTATGGTGATATTGTCACATTTATAAATAGCCTAGATAAGCAAAATCCTTCAGAGGCGTAATTGAAAGAAATTCATACAATGTTTTTTCGTCGACAAAGTGACGTGATGGGTACGACATTAACTTACTAATAAGTGATAAAACTAAATATAAGTAAGGCACTTCTTTCATTTTATTGACGTTTGGAGATTCAGGACTGGTCCACAAAGCCAGATTTCACTTATTGCTTTATAATTAGATTTGTCTATATCAAAATCAGATCAGAGTACTTTCCCAGATTTGGCGATTTCTTATTCTAGCGGTTCCCCGCTCGCGTTGCAGACCGTAACTACCTTTGGTGAAGGAATTTGATAAAATCAGCTCTGACCTCGAAATGGCAGATATACCTTTAACAAATATTGAGTGTTTACGTATAATAGTTTCGTAAATCTCGTGATGAGACGATGAATACCTGGATTATTTACTATATATATGGATAAAAACTTGTAATACCCGTATGATTACTGTAACATCATCATCATTATCAGCCGATACACGTCCACGGCTGGACAAAGAGCTTCCCTAAAGATCCCCACATCTATCGGTTCCGGGCTACCCGCATCGAGTGGCTTCCGACGACCTGCCGAGCACATGGGGCCGTCGTTTATAAGGATTTATATAGGGGGATCTGGGCCATTTCTCACCATGCTAGCTCAATGCGGGTTGATGGGAGCCACAGCCTCGATTGAAAACTAGCAGGATGCACCACGAGTAAGTGAGCTTGGCTTGGGCACCATAAATTGTGCGGGACCCCTTGCACCCCTTTTAAGATTAACTAGGTTATAACTTACTAATATACATATATATCTATCCACAATTTTTGTTCTTGATCTAGACTCGTCTACGTCTATCAGCTATGTTCCAAATATCAAACCAGTTTTTCTTCTCAAAAGTATATGTCTTGACAACCAAGATCTCGAACCTATCCACTGTGCCGTGTATATATCTTTATCCATTCATTTGCATGATGCAATACTGTACGTCCATGAGCAAATCACTTGCTATTTTATTACAAAGGAAAAGTCATTTAGCACCGAGCAAAGATGAAGTGATTGCAAAATAAATGAAATAGAAAGACAAATGGGGAAAAAAATGAACAATCTTCTCGAATAATGCTTCATTAATATACTTATTTAAGATTTTTTTTTTATCCAATTAAGCGACGAGGCGAGCGGGACGTTTACCTGATGGTAAGTGATGCGCCTTTATTAACAACGCGGCGCTAGTCAGGATTATATGCGCTCGTCTTCTAAGACCTAAGATATTGAGTCTCGTTAACCCAGTAATAAACACTATTAAAAAGTTTTTATTATCTGTGAAGGAAAGTTATTTTTAACGTGACTGATATATAATGTAGTTTAATATAGTTTATCTTATATCTGTTTTTTTTTTTTAGTAAATATCATTTCAGTCTGTTACAAGGCTAACTGCTGCTCCCAACTGTAGGCTTGCGTTGGAAGTAGCTGTCTGGAATTTATTAAGCGTTAATAATGATCCCCCAACGGTTTCCCGCCTTGTCGTGGCGGAGGGGCTTAGTAACCGTGGACCGACACAAAGTGAAGCGAAGTAGAACCCACCCGGCTCCAGGTTCGAGCACCGGTTGGATAACTGTAGCGGGCGAAGGCCGCAGCAGCGGCTTTATGCTGTTCTTTGCGGCCGGCTGCAGGGGCGGTTTCATACTGCCGAGGTGTGGTCGCGGAGGGAGTACACTCTGCGACCAAACGGTGTCGCATTGTGGTTGCGGCGGTGGGGCTGCGGAGGAAGAGGGGTGTCGGTATTGCGATGCGCTGTTCTCCCTGTCCTCCGCGGTCGTTATCGGGTAGCGGCGGGCCCAACATCTCTCTGCCGCGGGGAGCCGAGTCAAGTTTTCTCCCGTGGCTCCCATGGCCTCTGGACAATGGATTCGGAGAAACCCATCGCCCGCGCGTCTACAGGAGGCCGAGGAGGGGGCGTGCTGCATGTTCCGGCGCCCCTGGAAAGGAAAGGTTCATCCCTCCCTCTCGAGGTAGGGCTGTAAAAGCGGCTAACGCTGCCATCAGGCGATGAGGCGGAACATCATGAGGGTTTTAGTCGCAAGTGCGACATAACCCGTCCTCGCCCCCGTAAGGACGAGTATGCGTAGGCATTTCCCCCCACGTTAAACAAAACAAAAATGCGTTAATAATGACAGCACAGTAAACTAGTTGGGTGTTCGTTTTTTTTTATGTTATAGGTCAGTGGGTCTGGTAACTGGTTGAACGGGACATTTTGCACTTTTAACTTACCAACAAACAAATATGTTTTCGATAGAATATATATTTTTATTGTATCCGTGTTTAAATGTCACTAGTTTATATTAATAGCGCATTTTTTTATTATTATATTGATTACATGTCTAAACAAGTTGTTTAGATAGATTTTTAATAATATTAAACCTGAATGCCTTACAAAGCACATAAAAAAA
Organism: Ornithoptera priamus; assembly: GCA_029034505.1. Classification (NCBI taxonomy): domain Eukaryota; kingdom Metazoa; phylum Arthropoda; class Insecta; order Lepidoptera; family Papilionidae; genus Ornithoptera; species Ornithoptera priamus. Next base: position 2,431,618 of record JARDWD010000500.1, on the reverse strand, counting down.
AATTGTTAACAGTATTTATTTCTCTATACGATGAAACGAGCGAAATGATCACGTGATGTTAAGTGATACGCCTGCCCATAACAATGCTGTGCCAGTTAGGATGATATACACTGCACCACATTGTGCTCGTCGCTTTGAGACATTAAGTGTCGTTACACCAATAATTTCACTACCTATAGCGTTCTTAATACTAGAATACAGTAATATTTGCATACTACTGTGTGTCAGATGCAATAGGAGCTGCGGTGGTATCCGACGGTTTCCGACAACAGAAACCTACCATCAGTAAGTGGTAGCATTGCAGCAAGTATACTTACTACTGACTAGTATGCAAACATTACTGTTATGATTTCACTATTCCTTTTGCCGAGTATAGATAGGTCCGCCCCGTTGAGTCATATTTTAAGTCTCGTTACCTCAGTAATTTCAAACCGTTACACAGTAATGTTTCCATTTTTGATTGCTTTGTACCAAATCCACGTTATTTTGAAAGCGCCCTTAAAAGGCTAATTTCAAGTGGTTTTGGGTGACAGGCTGTGTTATGCTGTTAGTCTTCTAGACGACTCTTACAGCTCCATCGGACTCACGGCTTGCAGATACGGAATCCATGAGCTATCCTAAATTTATAAAATAGATATAGCCATCGTCATGACCCCACATAGCTGGGAAAAGGACAGGAGAAAATAAAAAAGATACATCCATCGTCAGCCGATAGACGTCCACTGCTGGACATAGGGCTTGCCCAAAGATCATCACACTGATTGGGCTTGCGCTGCTCGCATCCAGCGACTCCCTGCGACCTTAGTCAGCATGGCCTCTGATACCGCCGAGCATTGAGGGTCTTCATTTTGTATGGGTTCATAAGTGGGAATTTGGGCCAATTCTCACCGCGCTAGACCAATGCGGGTTGGTGGAAGCCAGAGCCCCGTTTGTTGGTCAGCTGAATGCACCACGAGCTGGTAACTATTAACAATTTTAATATTGTGTAAACGATACGTTTATTAACGGCGATGGCCGGCGATGATGTTATTGCGGCTGACTTACAACATCAGGTTAACCCCAGTAGTGGGAAGGTGGAGTGGGCCTTTTATCAAATACCAATTCTCTTAACTCATAAATCAGCACAAACAACATTCAGGCATTAACGCTTATTTGTTAGGCCTTGGTGTAAATTTTTTTATTTGTCAACCGCATACGATTTCTGGTGATCCGTACCACAATGATCATAAGATCGAATTTCCATGTTTACTATTGTGAAGTAAGATACGGAACTGTTTTACTAATTAGGGGTCAGTGTGACGATGCAGAGATAAGATGGCGATTGTTAAGTTACTGATTAACCGTTTGATGTTTCGTTTTAAATTCATCCATTAACGTGATGAGTAGTCTCCATCTGATGGTAAGTGATACGCTTAAAGTGGCGCTATTTAAGATATTATACTGGTGGTAGGTCTCTCTTGCCGGATACCGTCTAGGTACTTACAACCGCAGCCTCTATTTATGCTGCCAAATAGTAGTCGTGTAAGCATTACTGTGTTCCGGATTGAAGGGAGTTGTAGCTATTGAAATTACTGGGGTAACGATACATGACATGGTATCTCTCAAAGTGAGGAGCAGAGTTGTGCAGTGTATATCATCCTAACTAGCGCCACGTTGCTGCGGGCGAGCGTATCACGTCTAGCTCGATTCGTCGTTAATTTAATTAGATTAATGTTGATCATTAGCTTTATGGTGCTTATGCTTATTCTGAGCTGGTGCCGCTCTGATCAGTTAATTCATCATGCTGTTGACACGAGCTGACTGCGGAAACTTCCCCGAGTTGTGTACTTTTGGGGCATCGATCTTGATTAGACGTGTGCACTCTATGACACAACCTTGTGGACATTTCTAAAAACACTTGATATAACGTGACTTGTATGGAAATAATATAAAGTCTACTTCATATCGATAAACAGTTAAAACCTGGCCTTAATAAAATTTTGAAACTGCGTGACGTTTACCTGATGGTAAGTGTTGAGCCTAGTCATAATGAAGCGCTAGTTAGGATGTAGTCTGTCCTGTAGTCTTGGGCTCTTAAGAATAGAATTAAAGCTTCCATAGTGGAAGGCCCTCATAACCCACCAAGCTAGACCGGGGTGGTCTACAAGCATGAAACAACCTCATTCTTGACGTAGCAAAGAGGGGGTAATTCTGGGGCCGTTTGCAAAACTTTGAGGAGGAAGACCTACTTGGGGCCGACAACGCGGCGCCGTGTGGCTGACAAAGTAATTTAAAAATTATTACTTCTTTCTTGTTCTACATTGTATAATTTAGGGTGTATGTAGACTTTCCATTTCGTTGTCACTATCACTGCTATCACCCGAAGTTTACAGACATCATCATCATCATGATCATTTACACTGATGGACGTCTACTGCTAGTCATAGGTATCAATAGGACGACATATTTATTGTGGAAATTTTCCACATAACTCTTTACTGCAGTAATCACACCAAATATAGCAAACTACAAACCGGATCACAACCATCTAAGTAGTAACATACCATTTAACGGTAGAATCGTTATAAGGTGTCAAAAGGTCGTCGAAAAAACCTGTTACTAGTTATCGAAAAGATATATATAGATTTTTTTTTTATTTAATTTAACGAAGCGATGAGATGAACGTGACGTTCACCTGATGGTATGTAATACGCCTTCCCGCAACAACGTGGCACTAGTTAGTATTGTATATACACATTTTACATTACACTGTGCTCGTTGCTTTGAGACATAATGTGTGGTCTTGTTACCCTAGTAATTTTAATAGCCACAGCATCTTTCAAACTGGAACACGGTAATGTTTGCACGCTACTGTTTCTTCGCTGCTATGGTTACTTATACGGTCTCCGGCAACAGGGACCTACCACCAGTAAAGCACTAATATATATATATAAGTTAATATAAATTAACATATAGGCCATTACATTAATATATGTATCTTCTTCTTCTTAGCATTGGTCCCGTCTTATAACAGGCTCTGCTTTCTTCTTTCACTCCACTCGGTTCGGCTATTTGGAAGATCGCGTTCTTTGACATCACAGCGCATCGTATCCCTTGTCACACTACCATCAGCCATCGCCACTAAGCTAATATATGTATAATGTAAGATATATAACCGTATATTGCATAACTTAATGTTAGAGAGTTACTATAGTGCCAATTACATTGGAGCCTTGAAATTACCATAACGATATTAACATATATATTAACATATTGTTTTATTATCGCGACGATAGCTATATGTAAATGGAGGCACGGATATTGTTTTTTTTTTGTTTAATATAACGTTGGTAGTAATACTTCACTTGCTTCTCTTGCGTTCTCTGTTGCTTTACACCATAGGCTCAAAACGGACAGTTCTGAACTCTCGGGTTAGTAAAAATAGGTCAAGGTTTGTCGTAGAAGGCTCTAAGGATTTCGCCGGCCTTGAGGGTGGGGGCCCTTATAACTCAACAAACGAACCTGATGTGGGACAGCGAATGGCTCGGCGATGGTACCTAGGAGGGTTTGTGTCCTTCCTCAGAGACGTGCCAACACAAAGTGTAGGGACACCAGTGCATTAGGTACGAAATTCCGGAGCCTCTTCGTATGTACTGCCTCAGACCACCGAGGTAGTTTTAGTAAATAAGCATCTCACATAATTCTGACTTACCCCTAGAAGCAGGGTACCTTTCGAAGATTTCCCCCCGAAAAAAAAAAGTTTCTCAGCGGAAGTACTGCAGAACCTTAGTTGATGCAGGAGCTTAATTATAGCATTAGATATACAGGGTGAAAGGTAATAGGAGTAAAAGATCTGTATGGGCTAAAGTATAGCTCGTATCCTATCTATCTATGTATGGAATATACCATACAAACACAATGCTTCCGGATTTATTATTTTTTTTTATATTTTTCAAAAAATTCCAGATTTTCTAGGAAAAACATCGATTATTTTATTTCTTACTTATTTCTACACAAATTTTAATATAGTAATTATTGTTTATGATTAAATTCTCTCCCCCGTTTTCGTCTCGGCGTAAGACAGTGGTTAGACACCACTCTCCCTCAGCGATAGGCCGAGGGGGACCAACACCGTGGCCCGCAAGGTGTCCTGATTCAACAACTTGCGATATTACTTATGGGGTCACATGACATCTTTAGTGTACATAACACCAATTAACTCGTAAGAAGATTTAACGTCACGCATCATCGTCGCTGCTGACAAAATAAGAGACCAGCTCACAGGGCGAGTCACTTGATCTGACTGCAAGGAAAAGGCTTCCTGCTTGTATCAGGAACCGTGGCCGTCAGTTTGAGCAACATTTTAATTAATCGTTACTTTAAACTTATACTCTGAACTCTCTTCTGAATTAACTTATTTCCTTTTGTATCTTACTTCACATAGTATATACAGCACCACGCTGCTGCTGCAAGATAGAACACAGTAATGTTTGCACACTACTTTTTGTCGCCAGAAGTAGGAGCTGCGGTGGTACTTATACGGTCTTCGTTAACAGACACTTTTTTTTTTGGGTTCTGTGTAAGGGAAATAGTCGAAAGATATCCTCCTTCTGAGGAGAATTCAGGGTTATGTGAGATTTTTACTCACCAAAACCCCATCGGTGCTCTGCATCAATGCATTCGGAGAGGCTCCTGAATCTCATATAGAACGCACCGGTACCATTCTACACTTTGTGTTACACGTCTCTGAGGAGGAGCCTAACCCTCCTAGGCATCATCGCTGAGCCATATGCTGTCCCTCGCAGGTCCACTTGTTCAGCGATAAGGACCCCACTCTTAAGGCCTGCGAAGCTCCTACACCCTTTTAGTCACCTACAACAATCAGGGCTTACCTTAGTCCTATTCTTACTCAGCCCAAGACTACAGGGCTCCGTTAACAGAGACTTACCACCAGCAAATCATTACCGTGTTATAATCAAATGATACATGACCATGATCTTTGTCACCGAAAAAATACTTTCGATGTTTAATTATAATTACCTACACTTTAATCATGTATAACTTAATTTTAATTTATGACATTGATAGTAATTTTACACTGTAACTTGTACAGCTAAGTTAGAAGTTATTTACCGATCTGGTAGACCAGACCGTGGTAAGGTTAGCAACTTTCTAAAGGAAGGGGGCCGCAGTGATAAGAAAGAGCGGATAATGTATTTTCATAGTTAATCATTGTTTGGTTTAATATTGTATTTATATATATTATTAACCGACAGCCGGGGGAAGTTATCCTGCTTGTGTATACTTATTATATCTAAGCAAACATGATAAAGGGATGTTTAGTACACACCACAATGATATCAAAGTAAAGTAGATACACTGCAACGCTTTCATGATTTACAAATAAGGAGTTAATATGAAAACATTATTTATTAAGAGTATATATATATAAATCAACTTTTAGTAACTTAACCTATAGATTTCTATACACAATCAAAAACAATTTTAACGTCAGGATTGTTATTGTATTTTTTTTATAAGCAACGAGACGAGCGGGACGTTCACCTGATGATAAGTGATACGCCTATAAGAATGTTGCGCTAGTTAAGATGATATACACTACATCACTTCACGCTAGTCGCCAGAGACCGTCTAAGTAGGTACCGCAGCGCCTATTACTGCCGACAAACAGTAGTGTGCAAACATTGCTGTTTTCCGGTTTGAAGGGCGTTGTAGCTAGTATAATTACTGGGGTAACAAGATTCGATATTTTTTTTTACATAATTAGCGATGAGACGAGCGGGAACGTCTGGTCTTAGGCGACGATTGGAAAGCGGTACAGTGTATATCATTCTAACTAGTGCTTAGTTGTAGCTTAATTGAATAAAAAAATATTGATAATGTCTTGTGCGTGGTTGAGAATATTTCCTTTAGGAAAATTACCTAAATGTTAAGAATAGAATAGAATTTTTACGACCAATCCGCATTGTTACCAGTGCGGTGGGAAATGTTCCAAATTCCCACTTAGGACTTGACACGACGGACCCTGGTGTCCGGCGATATGAGCCAGCGCAGGATCGATCGGTATAGATCTTTGGCGAAGACTTAGGTCCAGAGTGGACGTCTATCGGTTGATGATGAGTCCATATAAACTGAATACTTATAATGGTACAACAATAAGTATAAAGCAGGGTTTAAATAATAAAGTGCTGCAAAGGGATCGGGGTCAGTACACATGACTCCATAGGAACGACACAGGTTTTCAGCCTCCGCCTTGGAGGAGGCCAGAGTAAATGGTATGACAATAATAATAATAATAAATGATCTGGATTAGAGATTAACTGAAATGTCGTTAGTAATGACGTACAAATAGTTTATATAACGAAGAATTATATTATTAAGAAAAATATATTTAAAAATCTAATCACTGAAATATATGTGTACATAATTGAATTACAACAACATTCTTGGTAACCGCGTGGAAAATTACATGTTACGTTGGAAAACGGTAAAATAATATTCTTACCGCGTAAACGCGTCCGCCATTGTGCGCAACGTGACACCGCGGCGATATGCGCCGGTGACGTCACAGAGGCGCGCGGCCTCTCCGCCAATCAGAGGCGAGCGTCGCAGGGGCTCGTCAGGGTCACCTTGGCTTAGCGGACGGCACGCATCCGTGGATTACTTATCATGCTGAAATACCAGTTATTGTTCTGCGTATAGAATTTAAAAGATATTTTTTTTTATTCGACTTAGTTTTAATTGTTACACTACCGGTGGTAGGTCCTTGTTTCTGGGGATGGTCTAGGTAGGTACCGTCGCCCATTTCTTCCTAGAAAAAGCAGTGTTTAAACTGTGCTTCGTTTTGAATGGCGCTGTAGCTAGAGAAATTACTGGGGTAAATAGACTTAACATCTTACGTCTCAAGGCGATGAGCACATTGTGATGCAGAATATATAATCCTACCTAGCATCACCTTTTTATGGGCAAGCGTATTACTTACCATCAGGCTAATGTTATGCTCGTCCCGTTACTTCGTCATATAAAAAAAGTCTATATTGCCGTAGCATCGGTTTATTTATACGTTTATATGAATATGTATAAATATTTGTATATAAATATATGTAGAAGATATAAAGAGATTCATTGGCTTTTTACGAGGCGTCTACTTATTAGACGTAAACACTCAAAATTTAGTGGATATACTATATCTGCCACTTAGAGGTCACATAAGAATTGAATATAAAAAATTCCCTCCCCAAAGGAAGTTCGGGGTGTTACATACTGTGTATTAAACGACCGCTTCCGAAAACGAAGACTGATGATAGTATTAATGACACCTTTGATGATGGGATGGAAAAAAATCGATCTTAATTAAAAAAATATATTAGCATTATTTACTCTCCATCATGTTAGTACAGCTACTTGAATATATTTATTCAGCTTTTTTCCTTAAATAAAGAATATATAAATAAATAGTACTCGCATAAAAAGGACTCTTGTACCATTGATTAATAAAGTTTTACTCGTCAGTTAATATTAGCTTTCTATCTTAAGAGTATAACACTATACTATAATAAAAAATATTCTCATACAAGAATGGTCTTCACATCATCTTTATCAGTTTTTTTTTTATGAAGGTTTCCGACTATGTTCCGTTTACTTCATTAAGATTTGTGTGAACAAAAGTCTAGGGTAGCTCGAGATATTTTTGAAATGTTGTAATTAGGAGTGAAGCGTATTTATTTTAAGATATAAATCATAAGTATTCGAAGATATATTCGATAATAGTTGTTCTTACGATGTGATTATATCTGTTATAAAATATTATACAACATAATCATCAATCAATCATAATCAATTATAATACAACATAATCAAGTTATTCAACTATTATCAACAATCAACGTTTTCAGTATTCGACAACAGCCGGTCACTAACAAAGCTTGAAATAACAAACAGCCAACAAAAAAATAAAACAACTATTCTTGTCTCTGTCTTTTGTATAATATTGTCATAAGTTAAAACGAGACACACCTAGTATCTATTTGAAATAGACCAAAATTATAGTAAGTCGTTTCATAAGAAGAAATCCTCTTTGAAACGCGAATTTTAAGATCGTGTTATCTGTTATTTGGTTGCTTAATCTATCTCGCTCACACCTATTTGATAGACTGTTATTAAAACGAGAAGCACCTAATATTGTCACCCGAAAACTAGATATTGTAATCTTACCAGAAGATAAATATCCTCGTAACGTCACTACTTCATTAGTTCGTGTTAACTGTTATTTCGTTGATTAATTTATCTCACTCGCACCTATTGTATATACTCTTGCTAAAACGAGACGCACCTAGTATTATAACCCAAAAATACAAATTATTAAAAATAACACTTGTTATTTAATAACAGAATTTGCTACCTGTTATTATTGCGTAACAGTAACAACAGATATTGTTTGTCCTGTTATAACCCCCATCTCTAGTAGTCCTTAAGTTTTTTTGCCACGTAAATATTTTGTTTTTTTCGAGCCAATGGGGTGATTATGTCTAAGGGATTATAGCCCCTATAAAAAACTTCCATCAGTATATATGTGATTAGTATATAATAATAATTAACCTTCATCACGTTTTTACTACAATACCTAGTGTCGTTTTTATCGACAACTTTCTAGGTTATGCGGGTGTATTGTTGTAACTTAAGCGCCAAGTAACTTGGCTTTCAAAAATTGACCTATGATTAGCAGCGGAGATAAGCTGTGAAGTTTGGCTCGTACGCAGACCTGTGTCGGCTAAGTAAACGGGCGCCGGCCCTCTACAGCGCGATGTAGAAAATGCTCATAATAATTTTAACGCCATCTACTGGCGTAAATGTGAACCGTTTGAATTATGCCGGCGACGCGGTTCACTGCGGATGGAGGAAATGTATTGATTATATGTAAAAAAAAATTATTACATACAAGTCTCCTATAACACAATACGTACCGCGTTATAAGAAACACTATAAATACCGTGTAAATTATTTATTTATTACCTACATATATAAAATTTTATATTTAATATTTATTTAGTTTTTCAATGTATGTATTTCTAATTTGTCTATTTTCAACTTTGTTTTAGTTTTATTTATATCAAGTATAAAGTGGTAAAATAGGTGGAAAAGTGATAGTTATTTAGTCTGATTAAAAAAAAATCTTAGATATATCGACAATTGGCTTACTTGATCTCAACTGTATATGATATTAAGTCAAAATTAATATTGATGGTAAAACCCATTCAATATACAAATATCAAAGTTATTGTGGCTGATTTACAATATGAAGGAACTACCGTTGCCGGTTAAAAAATACCGCTGTATTAAATTCAGGTTGTTGCGCCATAGACAATTAAAATTTGTACGGTTTCCTTGGTGTCCATAAAAATAGTTATAAAGATATTAATTTGTACGAATTTTTAAATTTCATTAAAATTGTTCAACAATACAATAATCAGCAACGTGTAACAAGCCGTAGTGTGCAAACATTACAGATATGAAAAATATGAAGGTAGTTTAATTTTTTTTTGTTTATTTTAAAAGGTTTAAATTTTAAATTGGAAGGCTCAGCCTAATTAATATTCGTAATGTATAGGTCTCGAAACTAAGACTACCCACAGGCCGGGCGGTCAATGAACAAGAGTACACAAACAGGTCCTTCAAGCGTCATATCAATCTGATCATTAGGTAGATATTAATTAGTATTATGAACGCTTAACCTGCATTTCTATGCAAATACTAGATCTAGTGTACTAACAGAGGCCGCTCTATCTCGTGTCGCTTCACGTGCTTTGAACAATTAATACACAGGTCGTCTCTGAAGTCGGGGTTTAAGAACTAAGAGAATGTTTTGATTTCGCTATCTAGTCTGAAGAAGTAGAGTCAATTTTGTTTTCTATATACGACGTGTGAACCCACACACATCTGATGGTAAGTGCCTGCTCGTGACGTGGTGCTAGTTAAGATGGTATATACTGTGCTAAATTGTTCACGTCGCCTTGAGTCATAACATATAAATCTTGTTACTCCAATAATTTCACTAGTTACAACGGAAGCCAATAATGTTTGAACACAAATATTTGGTGGAAGGTATGAGCTGTGGTAGTACCTAGACGGTCTTCAGTAACAGAGACCTACCCGTAAAGTCTTTGCAGAAAATGGGAAAGGTCATCCGCATATCTGATGCTGGGCCATAGTCTAACAAATGCTTCAAACTACTTCTACTAGTTCCAAGATATAAATAAACATAAAACATAGTTATAGTTGATAACGTTTTAATTTTTCTGATCCTAACTTTAAGTTATACCTTTCAACTTTTTATACTGTAATCAGACGTAGTCTAAATAATTCTCAACTATTTGAGAGGTTAGGTTTTATATATTTATTTCAGTCTTCAACAATATTATGTAAAACTTGGTAACCCTTTGAGTTCCGAACTAAGAACAACTTGCATCTTAGGATCATCTTTTTTGGTATCCAAGTAAAATTTTCATCGTCCGTCTCTATCACAGAATTTTAACTTATATAAACTTTACTAGTACTTTCTATTGGTAAATATTTTTTTATGTTTATACATAATTATAAAATAAATAATTATAACAAATGTGTTTGTGTGCGTTCCTAAGTGAGGTGTATGTCAGTTAGTTTACTTCTAATTTTTAACAGGATTCGGGAGGGGTGCTTCACATCCTTCCCCGAGGTGGGCCCTCTCGATCCGGACGTCGATCGGGGGTTGTGGAAGAACTGTTCGTTGTTAGCCCGTAACCCCCGTGCATTCTTTTCAGAAGTGATGGAATACCGTGTGAAGCTTTTTAGTCGGTTGGAGTCCGACACTACCCCGTTACCGGCCCTTCCGGTTCCAGGGTGTGCGACCGTTAGCATTTTATTACACACATTAATAAAAAAAATAATAAAAAAAAATTCTTAACAGGATAACTTAAGGTAGGTAATAAAATAAAAGAATACGAACGTGTTTATTAACTTTAACGTTATCAGTTAACTGAGATAAGCTTATCACTTGAACTACAAAGCGGCGCTGCGACAGCTGCATGTGACTATCGGCTTAGCATCGACTTACGCAGAGGATTTTGAAACTTAACCATAAAGTTATAGAGAGCATTTTTACTTGTGACGAAAACTCGCTTTTATTTGACCGTGACTACTAGAACCGCGCGTGGAAAATATCCGCTGGTTAGCTGCCAGGTGATCATTTTAAAGGCAACGGGCCACGCACAGTTCAAGGCTAGGCTAATTACTAGTGGTTGGTATTTGTTACCGGAGACCATCTAGAAACCACCACAGCTCCCTATTTCAGCCTCCCAAACAGCATTGCACAAACGTTGCGGTAACAGAGACCATCAGTGAAGTAGCTACTGGTTTATAATAACTAAATACCACAATCAAACTCTAGAATTGAATCAAAGACTTCTGTGTTATCTTTAGTCATTGCACCATGGAGATACTTAACAGATCCATATAAGTCAACTGGAATTTTGTATTTCTTCGCAGGACTATCTCCAATTTGTTACTTCTTCCCATAGTTAGGATCTATAAAATCTGGATCATAAAATTCTCTCTTAGTTTAAGGTACACCGGATTTTATGTCAAAAAATACAACATCCGGTGGATGTCAGTATAGTCTAGTCAACTCATCGTCAAATCCTATGAGCGGGTAATTCAGTACGTAGGGGACGGGCGCCGGAATTGGATAGCGCAATTCCTGTTTGCGATAATACAAATCAATGATAGCATATCCTTAATGATTCACTTAACTGTATTAGATAATGTACTATTATGATAGAGGGGGAAGGGAGAAAAATGTACCTTGCTTCTGGAGGAAGTTACAGTTATCTGAGATTTTTCGGTACTAAAACTTCGTGGTGGCCTCCTTAATTGCTTATTAGGGAATTGGTTCTAGAAGTCCCTACAATTCTGCTTAGCACTTTGTCTTTGCATTATATTATTACTTATCATATACTTATTAGCATAGTAATAAAATATAAGCAATATCTTTATAAATAATTTTAATTTTATTAATATTCAATAAATCTCTCTGTCTATATATAGTCACTATAAAGTTTCATATGTCTGCGCTTATTATATAGTTATTTTTCATTTCCTATAATTACTCATTATAATTAAATATGTATACGTTCACACGATGGTTAATAAATACCGTATTCAATATTTAGATTTACAACTCTAAGAAACATTTTTCTCGACTAGACCAAAATCCACGTCAACCATGTTAAACCACGTCAACTAATACCACTCATGAAAAATAAAAGATCGATAGAATAACGAAACAATAGAGATTGCAATGCAACAAATAATGAAGGATAAGAATAGACAAAAAGAATAAAAATGTATGCAGTGAGGGAGAGAGATTGTAAATTGAATAAAGAAAAGTATAGTCTAACTCATTAATTGTGATATATGAGAGGTAACGGAAGATTTAGATTAAAGTACGAAATAGGAAGAAGAACTGAGAACCAGAGTGCTAGAAGGAAATAGAAACTAAGCTATAAAATTAAACAAAAAAAATATGTAATTAGGTCCGACCCATCTTTATGAAGAGAAAAATAAAAATATACACTGGGCAAGAGTTTAAATTTAAATAGAAAACAAATCAAGGATATCACTTTTTATCATACATGTTTAATACTTTTTTAGTTAATGATATGCTAAAATAAGTGATAATTTAATGATCAACGGATTTTGCTGATGGACTGCTTCTGATGCGGATAGACGTCGAATCGTAAGATAAATAATCGACCAATCAGAATTCGCTGCGCGGGCGCACCCATCGATGCCATTTTTTACATAACGGCCTCGATTATGTTTATGTTACAGTTAAAATTAACGAAACTCAGTTAAGTTTAATTCTTCAGTATGCTTATCTTTAGAACATGATGAGATAGAGAACGTGCATAATAGAATAAAAAATTATCTTGTTCGATCATCGATAGATCGATAGATCACAGAAATTATTTTTTATCAATTTTCTTGATAGTATTTATAGAAAGGGCACGTTTATATGATACTAAAGATAAACCAGCGACATTAATTTCTAATGTGTATTGTTTAAAAAGTCTTATCAACCCTCCTATTCTATTATATAAATAAACAAATTTCGCATCAGTTATTTAAACTAGTTTATATTATCTATGACATTTGTGTCATGCATAATGTTTTATTTTATTATCTGTGTCTTTTCTATTATTAGTTTTTAAAAAGATCTCAGTATTTTTCTTCCAAATCTTGACTTAGTTCCGGAAGGTTTGGTGTACCGACGATCTGTTTAAAGTCGCTAAAAACCGCTGGATGAGCAGCACCGATCAGTGTTCAGATTTCTGCAGTGGATATCCAGTGGAAGTCTATCGGCTGATGATGACATTATTTCCAGTTACGAAATGTGATGTCTTGATTGTTTTAAAGCTAGATCAGCTCTGAGTGAGCAGTTTTGCAAAACTACGTCCTTGTTCCGTAACTTTTTAATTCAACGATCGGCAAACGCAATCGCCATGCGTCACTCAAGGCGCAGCGCCGGCCGAACGCGCACATGCACAGAACTGTACTGACGCGTCACTTTCATTCGTGCTACATGTGCGCGTGCGCGGCTTTACGATGCGAAACAATAAGTTTTCAGTTGTTATCGGACCGTCGAGCGGTGCGGACGTGTAATCGGCTGCTGCGTTAGCGCTTCGTCTTTAGAGTATATCTGTGCGGCTGTGATTTATTGGACTTGACTGATTTTATTCACCGGTGAGTCTCATTCCTCCAACAATTTTAACTTTATATTCCGTACGTCCAACTTGTGCTTCATACAGAAATAACCGATTTTGGCACAACACTTCGCCCTTGACTGTGCAGAATTGACATTGCTCTGGTTCAAATTTCTTCATATTTTTAAATTCTTTGCACTCTATATATTTCGTTATTGAGTTAGATACATAAATGAATTTTATATAACTTGCCTCATGTATGAAGATGCCGGCAGTGTTGTGTCTCATTATTATTACCTAATACAATGGACATATTTCCGTCCCTGTCAATTTAAACTTGTAAGTATTTCAACTACGTAGGTTCATCATCCGGTGCTATTGTGTTCTTTATATCGTACAACATACGTATCACGACATCAATCAGTGGCTTTTTGTAGTCGGCATTAGATTAATTCGATGCAAATTAGATGTCAGTGATTGTTTCGCAGCTAGATAACGAAACCCGCGCATGCGTTTTTATATACCACTAATAACAGTGGATTTGTATTAATACTTTGTTTATATATATTTTAGAAATGACGACCTTCAAGTGAACTTGAGCAGTTTAACGTGAAGTTTTTATGTAATACTTGTGTAATCCATTATAAAGGATCTGGTGAAAGATATACTGATGATATATTTAGTCAATTATATAATGTAGTCAACGTGGCAATTTGTCAAATGCTTTACTATGATTCAATTTAGAAATTTCTGTGTTCTTCCTATTCATAATATTTCTTTTTGATTTAAGCCTCGTTTTTTTTTCATATTTGACGAAACAAAGAGATGCGCAAGAATTTCATTTCATGGTAAATTATACGCTTGCCGATAACAGCTTGGCGTTAGTAAGGATGATGTAGAGTAACGCATTGTGCTCATCGCCTTCAGACATGTTAAGCCTCGTTAGCCTAGTAATTTCACTAGCGAATATGTTCTGCTAACCGGAACAGTGTAATATTTGAACACTACAGTTTGTCGGCTGCAACAGGCGCTGCGGTGATACCTAGACGATAACCGGCAACAGAAACCAGTATAAATAATTACACGTTAATGAATTAACATCAGTAACAAGTTATTTTAAATTAATTTCGCACGATCATGATTATTACCTCTAAAATTTGATTATATTAAAAAAAAATTGTTTCTTTCTAAATCAAAATATTAAATACTACAGATTCTGTTATTGGATCATAATGATGAATTTTAGCGTTAATGATTCAACTATCTGGGACCTAGTGTAAATATCGCCGCAGTGTCTATTTCTTATGTAGTATATAACTGTTTCGATTTACACTAAATAGCTCTATTTGGAATTTTATTACCGTGGTAATGTGCCGTACTAACTTATTTGACAAGGCGATGAGCTCAAAACATTCTAAAGAGCGCCTCGTTATAAGCAAGCATGTTATTGTTTAAAGTTTGTTTTGTACTGAAAAAGTGTAGATCAGAAAAATTTGTGAGGTTTAAGTGTATTAAGTTATGATGGGTAAAGTAATTTTAAATAAGTGTTTACCATATTTCTTTTATTCTGTAGATACTAGCATCTTTCTAGCAGGTTTCTTCTGAACTTGCTTTTATCAAATAAACATGATTATGATGATTAATCTTATATTATGAGGAGCTCGGAAATATATAAAGAGGAAACGAAATTTTAAAAAATAATATCATTGTAACCCTGATGATAGGATCTGGTGTGATATGTTATCAGAGGGTGCTCCTTCTCCTGTCATTTCGTGTCGTAAAGATTTACGGCAGTTGCATTTCCCAAATTGTTAAGGTCCATTAACTACAAGGTTAAAGCAATTTCTAATTGTATTATACTATTTATAATATGATCTCTTTATTGTTTCTTATCTATCTATAAGCCTTATTGTATATATTTTTTATTTTCTGGTGTAATTGAAGTTTGTCTTAAAGTATCTAAAGTTAAACTTAACGTTTAAGATAAAATTGTTAATTGTAATGAAATAAAGAAGAATGAAATCGATATTTCTACTATAATAGAATAGAGGCAAACTAGGAGAAACTACTATCATTACGCTTAATGGCTTATCTCCTAGGAATTCTGTCAATATCATCTCAGGAAGAGAAACAGTATAATCAATTACCATTTTGAAGTTATCACCATTTCAGCCAATTGTTGCAGTTATCAATTTTGTATTATTATCTTCGTTTATGTGCATTATTATTATTAGTTTTCAAGATATTAATAATTGTAAAAATTTTAATTTAATGCGAATGTTTTTATAGCTAATAACGAGTTAGCATTGAACCTTAATTGCATACGGTGTTAAATGCCAATGGAAGCCGCGTATGGTAAAGAATATTTATTCAGAATATATATACAGCAGGAAGAAGTCAGTGTAGTCATGGCAGCAGATTCATGTTGAGGATCGTAGCTAGAAACATCGCTTAAAGGAATCCGATGCAACAGAACCTCGAGGTCCGATAATCGAGCTAGGGACCTCTATTACATAGAAGGAAATTAGTAAATGAGCCAAGGAGTTGTGATGCAGTAATTATAGAATCAGGGCCATTGATAATAGACTTGGTGTAATTCATCGCATGTTAGACCCGAGACCCTCGCATTGAACAGGTGACCTTGTGGAGTGACGTCTAGGCTGATGTGTCTTAGCCGTTCGTGCCAAGCGATCTCCCATTGACCGGTGTGTATGTTCAATTGCGCCAATTTATCAAGACTAGGGTAAATGTTCCTTATCTGACAGCACATTGTTGGTATTCTTTAGTGCTTTTCTAATAGACTCCTAAGTACCTTGATCTAATTTCCCGGTCACGCTGCATTATAACTTTCAACCTTGGCAAGGTTTTGGCACGTTGACTCCTATTTTTTTCGGTTCGTACTAACGACCTTAAATCTATATGTGGACATGTTCCAATGAAGAATTAGATGATGAACGCGAATGATGGAAAAGTTAAGACACTAAATGCTATGGCCGTATCTTTTTATCAGTTCTTTTATGAATGAATCATTACAATACCAAGGAGTTTGGAGAAAAGAAGTGGGAAATAATATTTCATTTACCCATCGATCTGTGATGCTTTGACCTCTATGCAAGGTTATCCATTTTCTGATTAACAGTTAAAGTTAACAAGGATTTTGAGCATCTGTACAAGATATTACATTGTTATCGTTTTTTCAACTTCTTAAAGTGCCGTCTTCAAATAGTGAAGGTTGGCGATCAGCTTGGTACAGTTCTTTCTGTCTCTGGTTCGGCGTAATAATTCTAACGCCTCAGATATGCCATTCCATTCCTTGATATTCCTCAACCATGACTATTTCCTTCTCCTCACTTTTCGTTTACCTTCAACTTAGTCACACAATGAAAAATTTTATTTTCAAAGATTTACACTAAAACTCTCTTCGTAGCTAAGTACCGAAGACGATGGTAGAGTGAGCATTTCTCATTTTTTTCTACCACTGTTGTCTCCTCAACACTCGCGAAGAAAATGATGTTTGCATACATAAAATATGTTTACTAATATCAGCGAACCGTTCTATGTGGTATTTGTAACATCGATAACTCATGTAAATTAATGCAAATTTATAGAACTAACTCTCTCATCAGAAATTTTCCGCCATTCTGATGTAACCACCGGATTCATCCGGCAAGGAAGCACAAAATTAGATGATAGGGCCTGTGATGATTTTATTTGTTAAGGAGAAAAAAAGGATTATATATACAAATCAATATAATTTATTTTTAATTTATATAAATTTTAAATAAAATATATTGATTTGATATATATAGTCTATAGAGACTAGATTTTTAATTTTTTAGATTTAGATAGACTCCGATTTTTACTTCGCGATGCAGTCTAATTGTAAAGAACCCTTAGTCTTGAATAAGCCTGTTCATTCTTCTTTTAAAGAATGTACCCGGACGGAAACAGTTATTTATTCATTTTATTCATCATACCTAGCCAGTTGTTGAATGAAGTAATCATCATGGTTATCTTTATCATTTCAACCGATCGACATTGGGGAAAAAAATATATAATACTGCTGCTACTATTTCATTTAGCAAGAACAGAATGCGAGATGAAAAATGAATCGTCAACCCAAAAGTAGAAATTTTGAATAAGACATAAGATTGCAACTTTCTTTAACTTAATCTGTATTTGTGAATAACTTCAATTTGTTTAAACGCAATCATACCATTATTCGGAAGATGATTCAGTCTTAGTCTGAGTCTTAGTCAAGTCTGAAGACTGAATTATCTTCCACCTACGATTGTGTGATGATAAAGATAATGAAAGGGACAAAGAAGAGGAGAAGAAATAAATAAACCTATAATACTTGCACATTAAGATATGACTTTATGAACAATGAAATCGAAACGGTATGAACATCTGGGAATCACTGTTGGTCCATATATCCATGGTGCAGGAGTAGTATGGTATTAATGGCTGTGCTTAGTAATTACAACATAATCATAATCGGCTGCTTTTCATTCGTTGTTCAGTTCATTGCAATGGAAGAAGCATCATGGCTCTGGTTTGCAAATTGCTCTAATTCAATCTAATTTTCCTGTTATTGTCGTCTTCCTACGCGAATTCCGGTCACAGACGGACAGCATACGCCGTCTGTGGCAGATATAGTTATATTTAGAGTCTCATTGCAACTTGACTGATAGTCGAAAAGGCAGATCGAAGATTTCCGTGCCTATCAATAATTGCTATAGACGATTGATTAATATATAAATACCTTTTCCTCAATACTATCATTCTTCAGTGAAGAGAAGCATCGTCAGGAAACGTTTTACTGGTGTTAGGTTTCTTTTACTGGAACTGTCTAGCTTCTACTTCTGCCGCCAAACAGTAGCGTGAAAAAATTATTGTGTTCCGGTTTATCATTGGGATAACGACACATATCCCACGGTGAGCATAATGTGGTGTAGTGTATGTCATCCTATCACCTCGCTATAGGTATGCGTATATCGTTATCATCAGGTGAGCATCTCGCTCGTAAGAACGAGTCGATTTATCCATCAGGCTTCTTAGATGAAAAGAGTAGCCGGAGATCGGATTAGTTTTTTCAATCTGACCGTTGAACTTCAGTTTGAGGATGTGGATGATGAGGAAACTGATAAATAAATTACAACGTAAATACGCGAAACAACGTGTCTGAATACTATTCGAACTAATAGAGACGTGAAATATAAAAGAGCAATAAAAGCTTTATGGTCCATCTGCAGCTGCAGTGTTATGTATATTATAGGTTATGTTTACTCCGATAAAAACGTCGTTAAGTTCAATGTTCATTTTGTTTAATATTAACTTTTTAATTTTTTTTTAATCGACTTAAAGGGACGAGAAGAATAAACCGTTCACCTGATGGTAAGTGATGCGGCCTGCCCATAACGACGCGGCGCTAATTCGAATGTTATACACAGCACAACATTGTGATCGACTCATTGAGACATAAGATGTCGCGTCGCGTTACCGCAGTAATTTCACTAGCTACAGCGCCTGTTAAACCGGAACGCAGTAATGTTTGCACAGTGACGTTTGACCACTGAAATAGAAGCTACGCTGATTCCTACCTACCCGGTCTCCGACAAAAGACCCTTTTTTTTTTAAGGTTGGGGAAATGCTTTCGCATACCTGACCACGTGAGGGCAAATACAGATTAAGTCGGACTTGCACCAACTAAAACCCTCCACGACGATCCACCGATGGAACACTTTCGCACACCTCTGCGACCTACCAGCGCCGGCTGTCCCGCGCAGCTCCATCTCGGGGGCAGAGACCCCCTCCGTTTCACCTCTGTAGGGGCGTGTCGGAACATATAGCGCGCCCTCCTCTCGGCCTCTTATCGACACCTGGGCAACGGATCTCCCCGAATCCGTTACTCAGATGCCAACCGGCAACAGAAACCTACTACTAATAAAACCACAAGTAATATAATAAATTACCAATTAACAATACTATTTTAAAGTATATAATAATATATTAAACTATTAAAATTTGAGAGGGGGGGGGGGGATATACAAAAAAGAATTATGAAAATCAGCCTTTTAATCTATTACTTATGTAGACGTAGGATTATTCTTAAGCGTCACAATTCTGTTTATGGAGACTACAGTTTTCCATCCCTCTCCCTCAACCCTCTCTCTCTAACATGAATTTCGTTCCGAAGCAATGACTCCTCGTATTTTTTTTTATGATTAAATCGTACATAAATATTATGCTATTTCATAATGGCGCAAAATTCTTCGTCGTTTACACTAGATAACTAAAATTGTTACTTTTTATTTGTACGACGTAAGATTTTTTTTTATTATACGAAGGGGCGAGATGAGCGAGACGTTCACCTGATAGTAAGTAATACGCCCGCCTATAACAACGCACATTGTGCTCGTCTCCCTTAGACATGAGACATGTTAGGTATCGTTGCCGCAGTAATTTCACTAGCTACAGCGCCCTTCAAACCGGAACACCGTAAGGTTTGCACAATACTATTTGGCGGCAGAAATAAGCGTGACGATATTACATATCTAAACGGTCTCCGGCAAAAGAGCTTACGACTGGTCAAAACGAAGACTATTTATTTTTTTTTGTTTCGGGGAGAAATCTTCGAAAGATACCCTGCTCCTGGGGGGAAGTCAGGGTTATGTGAGATTTTTACTCACTAAAACACCCTCGGTGCCCTGCATCAGTGCATTCGGAGAGGCTCCGGGATCTTTTATAGAACGCACCGGTGCCTACACTTTCTTTGAACACGTCTCTGAGGAGGGAGCTTAACTCTCCAAGGCTGTCCCACACAGATTCGCATGTTGAACGATAACGGCCCCCACCCTCAAGGCCTGTGAAACTCCCAGACCCTTTCAGTCGCCTTCTACGACAGGCAGGGCTTACCTTAGTCTTATTCTTACTAGCCCCAGACTACAGGGCTCGAAACGAAGACCTACCACTATTAAAGACAAGGAAGCTAGATAACCTGATAGTAACAAGCCCTGTTATATGAGTCGTTAGTTAAGGTGATATACACTGCATATGCTCGTCGTCACGGAAGATGTTATTTCCCCTCACCACAATGACATCACTAGCTACGGTGTTTCAATATGGAGTACAGAAATATTTTTCATAATACTTTTCGGCAGCAGTAATTGGACCTGCGGTGGTACCAGGACGGTCTCCGACAGTAAATATCTACCACATTTTATTTGACAGGCCAGCCAGTGTGCAAACATTACTGTGTTCCGGTTTGAAGGGCGATATAGATAGTGTAATTACCGGGGTAACGAGACTCAACATCTTATCTGTCACGGCGACGAGCGCTGCGTGGTGCAGTGTAATCAGGTGAACGTCCCGCTCATCTCGTCGCTTAGTGAAATTAAAAAAAAATAAAGATTCGTGAAACTGGATGATTTATTGTAGGTGTGGTAATAAAACGGTGGATGAGATAACATAACGTTATCAGTACCTTTGACGTTATCGCTTCACGCGATTTTGTTGCCGTGTTGAATGAACAGATTAATGTACACATAAATACATTGTCTATGTTTACATTATTATACTTGTACGAGCTGCAGACGTTACTTGCTGATCATCATCATAGTGTTATGTCATGTCACTGCTGGACAAAGGCCTCTTCCAAAGATCCAGTGGTTTCCTTCTACATACACGCATTCCCCACGGTACCGGTACCGAAGGGAGCTAGGGTCCACTTGTAGAGGTTCCTATGAAGGGATTTGGGCCATTTTCCACCCACACTATCCCAATACGGGTTGGACGGAGATCATGTGCTTATCTCTACATAATTTAAATACTACCTCTGTTTTTTTGTTTTTTCAATTAAGATGAGACGAGCGTTACGTCCACCTGATGGTAAGTGATACGCCTGTCCATAACATCGTAGTAATAGTTGAGATGATGCCCAACATTGCGCTCATCACCTGAGATATATAGTGTAGACTCGTTACCCCAGTAATTACACTAACTTCAGCGCAGTAAAGTTGGCATACTACTGTTTGACGGCAGAAGTAGGTGCAGTGTTGGTACCTACCTGAACGGTAGGTGCCATTGCAGCACAACAGAAACCTACCATTTAATTGTCTGTGTTATTATGTAGTAAAAAATTTAACAATGGCAATTTCAACATCATTAAATCTGAACGTTTACGTATCCTAAGTTAGGTAAGATTTTCTCTGCCAGTGGTCCCCAACCTTTTATGTTCTATCTCCTCCTTTCCAGAAAAAAAAATATTTGGTGCCCCTTCACAATTCTAAAAGTTTTTAAATTGAAATATATATATAGACCTACTCCGGCCATAAGTTCTGTATCAAATGAAAATGCATTTTTTTTTTAATCAAGTAATGTAGTATTATTAAAATGTATACCTACATATTTATTAGTCTCAGCAAAATTAAAAAACAATATTCTATTCGAAATGGCTCTTGTTTAATAATACGCGACAGAATCCTAGCGGGAATTTTCATCTCGTAATAAGATTTTTTGATTTGCTTCTTTATGGGGTTTCGACGATTTCTGGCTATAACAGCATTAACAGCCTTTGTAGTTCTAACGGCACGCAGCCGTCCCGATCTTTTCTGGTCTTCGACAGAGGAAGTGTTGTTGTATCTGTTGATAGTATGGTATACGAAGATACGGCTGATAGCAAGCCTTTGAAGCGTCTGGAATATGACCGACGGCTCCATACCCACTTTGTGCAAGCCGATCACTGCAATCCTATTTTCTTTAACACTCCATTCCATATTGTAATTTGATAATGAACACGGAAAAATATGTGCAATGGCGCAAAATCGAAAGAAGTTTTTAAAGTAACATACGTGTTCCAAATTCAAAATAATTACGACGTTGAAAAAAAGAAAAGTTTTTATGTAACAGTATTTACGGCCAGACTAGTTATATGTTACGTTTATCTCTTATTCATAGAATATAGGTATAAATAAAAAATCTGAACGTGTTCTAAAAAAAACTAAGCTGATTGTAATTTTTTTTTCTAAATCTCTTTTTCTTTCTTCTATACCATCACTTCTTCATAACAGATATACTTATTCAATATAGTCTTAATTCCAACATTGGATTATACGGTTGATGATGATGATGAATAAATTTCTCTATTATGAAACTGAGTCATCATCAGCCGATATACGTCCACAGCTGGACATAGATGGCCCCCAAAGATCTCCACGTCGATCGGTCCCTCGTGTAATGTTGAACAATTGCTATGAAATCTTGCCTTACTTTAATTTGGCGATAGCACCTCATGATGATGATATATTGTTGATGCTTACAGGCATGAGCAGCTCATTGCCGATTTCATGGTTTATTCATGAGGCGTACAATCAGCCGATTTACGACGTTCACCTTTGTCAAAACCCTCACAATGATGATCAAACATTCAATGACCATTGTATTTTTCCGCTATAGTTTTTAAGTACAATTCCTAACTTGTGTTACATAGTGTTAATTGAACCGAAGTGAAAAAAATAACATACAAATAGAAGTACCTTAACATTTTTTTTTATTTTACGAAGTGATGAGACGTGCGCCACGTTTACCTGATAGTATGTGATACGCCTGCCCATATAATTCATTAGTTAATTCTTGTTATTCTAGTAATTACACTAGCTGCAGCGATCTTTAAACCGGAACTAAGTAATGTTTACACAGTACTGTATTTTATGTATGTATATATATACATGATAAATACTCCGTGATGACTATGAAGGTAGTATATAACACCTCGGCCCTTCCGTCACTGTGGGTGCAGTAAAATACCATTTTTTTTTGTTTAATCAAGCGATAAGCCGGGCGGGTCGGTCACCTGATGGTAAGTGTTACACCCGCCTGTTACAATGTGGCGCTAGCTGGAATGGTATTCACAGCATCACATTGGGCTCGTCTTTGGTCTCGTTTTCGTAGTAATTTCATTAGCTATAACGCTCTTCAAACCTGAAAACGGTAATGTTTTCACATTACTGTCTGTCTGCAGAAATACGAGCTACGGTGATGGGTGCGGTCTTCAGTAGTGGAGACCTGCCACCAGTGAACGTACACCACACAGTATATACATAATACCACTGGATAGTTTTGGCACATTACCACCGCCGCCATTAATTTTAGCAAATGAATTCGCTACAGAACATTTCCATCTGTGCCAAGGGGACATGCCAAGTGACGTACGCTTTAGATGCTGCTTTTTTATATTTTCAAGATGAAAGTTCATTCGAGTAGAGACACACCCACCATCATCATCATCATTATAAACCGATAAGCGTACACTGGTGGATGTAGGCCTTTTCTAAAGATATCCACGTTTATAGTTCATATGGGGAGATTGGGCCATTTACTACCACGCTGGTCCACAGTGGGTTGGTGGGAGCCTGAGTGTCATTTGTTGATCGGCAGGTGAACCATGAGCATGTTAGGTTGGCTTGGGTCTCATGAGTTGTTGTGCGGGACCCAACACGCCCATCAAGTTACACTAATTGCCAAGTAATAGTAAACGAAATATTCAGGCGTGGTTCGTCCATTAGATACATAAGGTCGTAAGTTTCTTTGCTCCAGTACATACACTAGCTACAGCGCACTTCAAACCGGAACACAGTAATATTTGCACACTACTGTTTGACGGCAGAAATAAGTGCCGGGGTGGTACCTAGACGGTCTCCGGCAGCAGAGACCTACTAGCAGTAAATATTATCTTATCGATTATCGATCGCTGTAGAGATTTTTTTAGGGAATCTTTTGTCCAAATATAGGCCGAATAGCTGATGATGATAAGCGTTAGTTCTGTGAGTAGTCTTTTTTTTATTATGTATGTTCTCAGTCCCCTTTTTTGGCCGTAACATGCCCGTAACCTTTTTGGGGTACATATCGTAAGACTTATTCGCTGGTCTATATGGTTACAGAGATATCGTGACAAGTCTCTACATAGATGGAAATCTATTATATACATAGTACATATATATAAAGAAAATGGGTATTGTTTCGCCAATCACGTGATAACTAGTGAACGTATTGACGTGGGAACGTGAGCATTCGACGCGGAGTAATTTATAGATAAATGGATGGAGATGGTTATACAGTATTTATCTTTACAATTTCACAGATCCTTACTTAACTTTGTATAAACATATTAATTTTGTATTGTTTTTGCGGTTGCTATAGCAACGGTTGTCATAGTCATTTGCGGTTACAGTTACTCTCATTATAAGGTATATTTCAGACAAATTTCTAGTTAAATTTTTTTTTACAGCTAGGTTTAGATGGGGAACAGCTAGTACATATATTTATATATATATATATATATATATTTACATATGTATATGAAACATTTTTAAAACCACTTGTTGCGTATGACGCGTTCGGCAAGCTGTCATGTTAAGTATGAAGTGAGTTGAATAACACATCGATTCAAGGTCAAGCGCGAGGTCAAACCAACGGTAGACCGAAAGCGGTCAGACCTCAACATTTATGAAGGATAAAAAAACCCATGGTATTTATTCTTGAAACCATGTCTACAATATTATTAATTAAAAGTTTAACTAGTTAAAAATATTATCCTAAATTTGAAGTGGTAGTATATTGTAGGTGTTGTAATGGGGGTAGGTCTCACCGGAGACCGTCTAGGTAAGTGCTACCACAATGCCTGTATCTGAAGACAAACAGTACTCTGTTCCGGTATGATGAGCGTTGTAGCTAGTGTAATTACTGGGGTAACGAAACTTAACATCTTGCCTCAAGGCGACGAGCACAATGTGGTGCAGTGCCACATCCTAACTAGCACCATATTGTTATGGGCGAGCGTATCACTTACCATCAAGTAAAGGTCCCACTCGTCTCCTCGCTTCGTAACATAAAAAAAAGTTATATAAAAGATTGTCTTCCAAACATTTCTATTGAAAAGTGAAGCTTGACTATTATCAGGACCAGCTGTGTATATCAGGTGAGATGATGATGACGATTATCAAGCGGGTGATGTAAATGACAACAAGGGTGATTAGATTTTAAAACTCTTATTTGGTTTTGAATATAAGAGAGTAGAGAAATAGCTTTTCGCCTGAAATTATATTAGGTCCTTACATATGAAATTGGCGTTTTGTACGGAAGGAATATAGTATTTTTTTTTTTGTAAAATATATTTAATTAATCAAAGTATGCACCGTTGTTAGCTATGCACTTTTGCCATCTTACAGGTAGTTCATTGATCCCTTTACTAAAAAACCATGGGGCGAGAATAATAAACTCTGAAGGTTTGGACTACCGCATCAGAGTTGAATTTTTTTCCTTGTAAGAAGTTGTCCAAATTCCGGAAAAGATAATAATTTGTTGGGGCAAGGTCCGCGGAGTACGGTGGATGTCGCAGACATTCTAATAGTAGCTCATCTAGCTTAGTGGTTGTTTGTTGTGCAGTGTGTGGTGGTGGTCTTGCGTTGTCGTGAAGCAGCAGTGGCCTAGAGCGATTGACCAATCTCGGTTGTTTAGCAGCTAGTTCTTCTTTAATTTTTTTCAGTTGCTGACAACAGATATCTGCCGTAAAGGTTTGGCCAGATTTTAGAAAGCTGTAGTGAACGACACCGGGGCTAGTCCACCAAACACGCACAAATTACTTTCTGAGTCAATTTCCGTTTAGGGCAGGATTTGGCTGGGTCTTTAGGGTTCAGCCATTGCGACGAGCGCTTCCGATTATTGTACAGTATTCACTTTTCATGATAAGCAATGATTCGATTTAAAATCCCTTCATCATTGTGTCGGTTGAGCAAAGTAACACACGCAGCAGCAGTCGACGCGTGTTCGCAAGTATTACCGTTTTGCTTCAAGTGGATTAATACAGTTTTGTCTCTTACCCCGAAGCCTGCAGCTATTTCTGAAGTGCTTCGTGATGGACCCGCTTCCACAATAGCGTTTAATTCTTCATTTTCCACTTTGGTATCCGGCCGTCCACGGGGTTGGTTCTGAAGGCCGAAATTTCCAGAACGAAAACGTTGAAGCCAAAAACGTACCGTGCTTATCTTTTGCGACACCAGCTCCGTACACATCATTAATCCTTCAAGCTGTTTCTGCAGCACTGGTGCCACGGTCTGACTGATCAAAGTGGTCAGTACGACAAAACGCTAATTTCATATGTAAGGACCTAATATATAAAATTTCGTAACGAGCGCATCAATTACACAGGTTACCATCAGGTGAACCTTCTCAACATCATCATCACCATCACATGCTTTTCTGGAACATATTGGTTTTCTCGCGTTTTCTTTTATTAAAAGTTCAAGTGTAATAGCGATCAAACCCGCGCCCTTCGAAGACTTATAGCTTGTACCATAGCTTTATATACTAAGCTATCAGGGCTTAAAGAAAACAAGTTTTTTTTTAAACAAAACACTATGCAAGAGTCGCACTACTTTAGTCTTCAAATACGTCAATAAGTATAACCTATAAATCAATGAAACACGATGCGATATATTATAGCGAACGACATTCTGGCTTTTTGCCATATTAATGTTTATATCATGTATAAGGTGTATATATAACAATAATCTATATATTGTTTATAGAAGGAAAACAATTGGAATATATTTCTGTTGTTTGTTAACAATAACGTCTGCATACAGTATTAAAAGTATAATTCATGAAGAATTGGTAATTTTGATACTTTATTGTATATACTGATGATCTTGATACTTTTGGTAATTATACCGATATGTGTCCATAATCCCGGACTATAGAAAACAAATAGTTGGTGATAAGTCTTCGTTGCTGGATACCTTTTAAGTACCACCGCAGCTTCTATTTCAACAGCTAAACAATATATGCAAACGTTATAGTGTTCTGGTTTAAAGGACGATGTACCTAGTAAAATTACTTCGGCAATGGAACTTAATATCTCATACTTTAAGGCTCCGAGCACATTTCCGTCACTGAAGAATAATTTTGTTTTAAGTCCCAAAAAATTTTAAGGAAATAATTCTTCTGTGGCAACCCTAACATGGCTCATACAAAAGGCGCGCGTGCGCAGGTTCACGTGAGCGGTCTACTTTCCAACACAGTCACACCTCCAAAACGTACACCAATGAGTAAACTTGGATGGTGCAATATATCACGGCGTGGTCGTGTACGTACCAACTCATGCGACTTATAAATTAAGTTATAATTAACTTAAAATAATTAACTTTCACATTATTTGTATATTATTAACGTTATCACTACAGTAAACGCTTAGACGCGCGTATCCTTCATCCAATTTTTTTTTATAACAACGCGGCGTCGGTTAGGATGTATATACAACACGACGTAGTGCTCATCGCCATTATACATTTAACTCTAGTTACTTTTGTATAATAATTGCATTAGCTACAACACCCTTCAAACCGGAATTTGGTAATGTTTGCACAATACTGTTTCGAAGCATTAAGAGCTACCGTGGGACTAATTAACAATATTGTTAAGCACTAATTATACCTAAGAGAAAGCTCGCAAGTGTATTGGAATTTCACATGTATGTCAACACTAGTTCTTCAACGGTGGGCGTGGGCTCACATGATTACGGTATCGTCATAGCTCATCAATTGGTATTATTTTTGGCCATCACGTGGTCAATACGTATATGTTTACATTTTACACTGGTCATCAGTTATATAAATACTGTGTTTGCTTTGTGTAATGGATAGTGTGTTTCGGAAGTACGCTGGGAAGGCATTGGGAAATAGATGGTGAGGTTCATCTCCTCGTTCTTGAACAGCGAGGGAGTGGAATAATTTGCCGACATCGTTCCTGTTTGAACGGCGTGGTTTCAAGAGAAGAGTGAATAGGCTGCTACTGGGTTAGTGCTTCACTGCTGCAGACTACATCATTTACCACCAGGCGAGATCTGGATCAAGCATTAATCTACCCGATTTAAAAGAGACATTACCTTATTGTTATTTTCAACGTGAAGAGTATCATTATTAGAGGGTCATCATTACACTAACCAGAAATATCCAGGAGTTGAGGTGCGGGTAACCAGTTTCGTTTAAGTTTATAGAGACGAAGATAATGAAGTGCAGTGTAGTTAGTAACTAGAAGTTCATAGTTACTGGTGGCAGGTGTCTGTTTCCGGAGACCGTCTTGGTGAATACCACGGCATCACCAGTGTCTGCCGCCGAACAAACATTACCGTGTTTTGGTTTGAAGGGCGTTGTAGTTTTTTTTTTTATTAACGTGTGTAACGAAATGCTAACGGTTGCACACCCCGGAACCCAGGGCCGGTAACGAGGTAGTGTCGTATTCCAATCACTTCCGAAAGTATGCACGAAGATCACGGGATAACATTGAGCAGTTCTTCCGCAACCCACGATCGGCGCCCGGGTAGAACGGACCCCCTCAGGGAGGGCGTTGTAGTTAGTGTTAATACTGGGGTAAGGAGACTCAACATCTTATGTCTCGGGCTACGAGCGCGATGTTGTGTTGTGTTATGGTGGGCGTATCACTTACCATCACGTGAACGTGCCGCTTGTGTCGTCGGTTAATTCTAGGTGGCATTAATTTAGATTTTTGTTTGTATCACTTATACTTCAGTGTTTATTTCAAATGCCATATATGATGTAGTACACCTAATGTTTCGGTAAATATTAGTAGTAGTACATGTGTCTGAAAGACAAGCACCGTGTGCTGCTGTGCAAACATCGTAACATTATTAATGCTTGATCCTTCACCAGATATCCTGCAGATTGTGCTTGATTTCTTTACTTTTTCAAGTGTTTATTAAAAGAAAATCTTCCTTAATGAGTAACTAAAATTGACTACAGGCGTTACTGGCTTACCGCCATGTAAGATGGTGATATGAGTTTTTTTTACGTGGCGGAAATGCCTGCGCATATCTACCCTCGCGGGGGCAAAGATAGGTTATGTCGGATTTGCACCGACTAAAACCCCCACGATGTTCCACCTCGTCGCATTATGGCAGGGTCACGGGAACTATAGTGGGACTCCCTGCGGCGAATCCGATGTTGGGTTCCGCCGCCAACCGCTATACTGCCGCGGAGGATAGAGAGCGGCGGAACGCAATACTGACACTCCTTTTCCTTCGCGACTTCACCTCGGCTGCAAAGGGCTGCACCTGCCCCTGCAGCCCATCGGCACACATCCGAGGTGAGCTCACGCAGCTCACTTGAAGCGGCAGCTTCGGGTCGGCCGAGTAGGTTTCTCTTCGTTTCATCGTGGGCGACCCAGTCACGGCTAATAAGCTCCTCCGTCACGACAAGGCGGGAACTTTTTTTGGAGGGAGCAGGGCGGATGTAGGTAATAGTCTGTGGTCAATAAGAAATAGTCAGCTGATCACAGGTGTGTCACCCACGTGATCTAGATATTATATATATATGTCCTAATCATATGCCATAAGAATTTAGTACATTGACGTAGTTGGCTACAATTGACTTCGCCTACGCTTTACTTTATGTCATCATCAGGCGTTGGCTTCTAGATTGAAATTAATTTATGTTATTTATCAGCTTTATTGGACACACCTCCTCAGCCTCGCCCATTTAATTTAAATCTACGTAACAATAATCAGAATTATTAGTTTACTGAACCTCCTGTCTAGCCATGAGGAATAGGATTGGGTTACTCCCTGCATGTTGTAGAAGGTGACTGATAGCGTCTTTGGGTATTCGGGCTGTGAAGGGAGCCTCTATTATTCATAAAGCGATCTCGAGGTGGACGACTAATAGATGGTCTTGTGTTTGTCACATATCAATAGTCTTGGGGAGGTTTACCATCTTCTTTGAGAGGTATTTGATGTGTAATTCAGAATGGTACCGATGCATTCTATAGGAGATCTAAAGTGCCCCCGCAACGCACTAAGAGCGACTACCGAAAGTGTTTCAGTGGATACAAAACCCATATTGCATTATCTTTCTCACAGAATCCGTTTATCTTTTGATTATTGAAATTTTCTCATAGTAAAAAAGGTATACAATAATACCTAAATCGAATTGCTCCAATTTTTTTTTCGTGTAGGTTTTTCATAAAAAACTAGATGTCTACTTAGTTGAAAGTGATGCGCCTGTCCAAAACAAAAATGGACCAGTTAGGAAATTTCCCTCAGCACCGAGTTGCGTTTGTCTCCTTGAACTGGTAATATTTTAGAATATCTATTACCATGATTATTATAGATAATAAATAAATTAGCAAGCAATAGTGATAACCAGCAGTTTGTATAAAAATTTGTAGATAATATAGTAATACTTTATTGTTAAATTTATAAGGACCGTCCGAGGGTATAGTTTAGAAAGCACGGGCCAAGGTTGATACGTCCAAAGGTAAACCAATCTTCCAATTGATGCTTACAATTGGGTCGTGCTGAGCGGATGCCCGCACTTTGCAGTTCTCTGTGTGCGAGAGGATTAATATTTTCCCAAAGGAATATTTTTGATTACGGATGACGACGGAGATTTCCCAGCTTAAGATCAACTGATCACATCTAATATTTGCATTTATAGGCCAACGCTGCAACTGCGCCTCGTCTTGAAATTTCGACAGTTCATTGTCCACGATGATCACTTACTACCTAAGCTGCTTGTATATATTATATATATGCTATATAGTTCTTATAAATATCATTTGAATTATATGCGTTTGCTGCATTCTTTAGAGACGTTAAAAATAGAAGACGATGGATCTGCATCATAAGATTTTTTCTAACACGTTTTTCAGAATAATTTATATCGAACTATACACTTTTGCTGCATTCTATCAGATCGTCTCGTCGCTTAATTAAATAAAAACATTCTTCAGCGAAATTTGATGAAGGAAGATAGTCCTCCGTGACAAGTGTCGTTCCTAACATGCTGTGTAACATGTTTGTAGAATGCTGATTCATACCGACAGTAAAAAACTGGTTTTAAGTTGATTGCTGCTGTACGGCGATGTTGCAGTGTCTAACTGGAGTCAACGTTGTTATGCTCAAACCGTGACACGTGTCCTTTTGCTTTGCTTCTCTCTTATAAGAAAATATTATTAACTGGCTAGGAGGTCAATGATAACTTTCAAGAGTCGTTCCTATAAAACATACATCGTCTAACATTCATTTGTTTCAATCAATTATTTCAGCTGCAATGAAGCTGTCATTTGTTAGAATAGTTACACGACTACCATATTGACCTTTATTTAAACATTTGTTTTATGTCGACATTGAATAGATATTATAATAAGGACAAATAGACTTTTTTGATCTAAGATCAATTATTGTTGTATATTAGTTGGAGCGATTATGGCGGAACAGGGGTATTAGCCGCAACACCAAAAAGAAGCTAATGCAGACGCTCATATTTTCTATCTTTCTATATGCTTCTGAAACCTGGACACTAAAAGCGAGAGTGAGATCGAGGATTGACGCGTTCGAAATGTGGTGCTGGCGCAGAATGCTGAGGATATCCTGGACGGAACGCCGCACAAACGAGTCAATCCTCAAACAGTTGAACATAACAACACGGCTCTCAACAATCTGTTGGCAGAGAGTCCTCAAATTCTTCGGACACACGGTCAGGCGAGACCCAGACAGTCTGGAGAGACTGATTATTACTGGTTGTGTGGAAGGAAAGAGAGCGAGAGGGCGGTATCCTACAAGATGGACACGCACAACTCAGGACGCTACAGGAGCTACTCTACTATCATCCATCCAAATGGCGCAAGACAGAAATGTCTGGAAAGAAATGGTGGCCAGGGCAACGCACCATAGTCATGTCCCTCAGTCATGAGGTTACGATAAAGAAAAAGACAGTTAGGAGAGTCACAATTGTTTACAATTTTCTGTATAGCCATCGAAATTGCCTCATGCGGCACTAAATTGGATCTAGGAGGTAACCCTAGTCCTTCAAGTCAGCTAGCTTCTGTACCTATACAAACAGTTTAAGACTAGTTATATGTTAGGTCAATATCCCCTTTGCTGCTTTCTTTTTCATATCAGGGAGCTGTCTTGCTTGCGACGTTTCTAGAAAACTTTCGAAGGTCGTGCTGAATCTGTCGAGACGAGGATGACGTCGGTGACACAACATAGACTATGTTGTCATTGACGTGTTCGAGGCGCCAGGCTTCGTTGAGGCATTTCAGCATATGGAAATTATTCAAGTGCCAACGAAATTAGACTTTAAATTGGGGGCGCTGAATTTAAACTAGCTCTTCGTCGGTCACCACTAATTTGCCCAATTGGGATTGACGTATGGGGATTGTGATTTTTAAATTAATATTACTGGTTTTGATGACGTCATGGGCAAATATAGATTGTGTCGGCAAATATATCTTCGTCAATCATCTTTTTTTTATCTATAATTCAATAAACGCATATACCTCTTTGATGATTAGTTCCTTTATAGTTATACTTTCTGTGCTGTATCTTAAAAACATTTTTATTATATATATATAACAAAAAGTTGTTTACGGTTTGGGGTATACAGATACCCCAGACCGTAAAAAGACCACATTATATAGATAACAGGTGGATATAGGTAGAATAGGCCGAGGTAATTGGTGATCATCAGGCGATTCCTGTACCCGTTTGCTTTCGCAGTAGTATAAAGTAAAAGTAATAATCTTGATAATCATTCATTTATTAATTTTTTTTCATATTGTAGATATTTACTCTTATCATAAACACTTCTTTATTCTCTTTTCTAGATATTTTTCAGGTAATTTTGGTCAAAATTTCACATTTTGTTTTTGCTATTGAATATTCACAACACTGATATCTATGAATATTTAATCATGAATATAATTTGATATATTTTTAACTCATCATCATCGTCAGAGGCGATAGTCCACTGCAGTCAGGTCTCCCGAAATGATTACCACCTAGCATGATTTCCCATCACCCCTCCATCATATAAATTTCAATACAAACTTTTACAGGCGAACTGTGTTTCGAAAGATACTCAGTTTTTATATTTAAGATTAATAATATATTATACTTAAATTATTCTTCTCTTTCAGATGTATTTTGGCACTGGAGTGCCACCGTCCGAGGAATTCCCGCCGTCGCCATAACACCCAAAATGACAAGCCAACTCTTCAGGAAGAAGCCGTTTAAAATTCTCAACACGTTCCTGAACACGTAGATTTGCGAAATAGAACTAGAAAAGAAGTGAAACCAAAGTCAACTTAACTTTTGAAGTGACCTAGTGTTAGTGATTTGTTGTTCCTCTATTTATTTAGTTAATTTGAGTGATATTAGGGACTAAGTTAGTTAAGTACTAAATATATAGCAATGGCTACCATTTCGTGCTTGTTACTCGTGGGGATCTTGGCGACTGTGGGAGCTGATAGGTCTATGCTGCCTCCTGCTTGTGATAGGTAAGTTCAACTTTTTAATGTCTTTATAGGTTATTTTTTTTTTCGACAATTTAAATATTAAACTATACATATATATTCTCAATTTATATACTCGTTTCGGTCAATTATTTAAAAATATAGTTCCGTCTTTGCCGGAAGTTTATACAAGGTCTTTGGTAAAAAAAATGGACAAGTTATTGATGACGCTCATCTGCTGGTATATTTACCATATATGTTACTCAACGCAGTAGACTGCGCTGGATTAATTGGTGGTCTGGTTTTATTACTGTAAAAGCTGAAAAGGGAAAGAGCATCTCTCCAAACAGATTTGAGCCATCGAGTCTGAACATCTCATACTCAGATTGCTCAGGATGAATTACCCACCATTAATTAACTCGAACGTATGCTTAGTAACAAATGTGGTGGTATTTAATTGTCAGTTACTTTTATTATACCATCTATTCCCAGACGGTGGTAGGTCTCTGTTACCGGAGACCGTCTAGGTAATCACCGCAGCACCTATTTCTGCCGCCGAACAGTAATGTGCTAATATTAATCTTCCGGTTTGAAGGGTGGCTGCAGCTAGTAAAATTACTGGGGTTTAGTTTCGTGGACATGTCATGGCTGCTAATTTGCACTTGGCCTAGGTCTCGAGCATGTTAGAAAAGGCTTTGTGTCCTACCAGTGGGACTACTATGAAGACTGTTGATTTTTATTTTTTATATATTATCATCAGACGATAGATGGCCACTATCTACATTTATATATATATATATATATATATATATATATATATATATATAAGATTTCCACCTATGCAGAGACGCATCACGATATATCTGGAACAATAAAGCCACCAAAATTGCCGTTTGGTAGGAATATTCCTTTTATCGAGTATAGGTGAACTAAGAATGGATTATACAAAATTCTTCCCCCAAAAGTGGGTGGGGAACACTTAGTCGCATAAAGTTATTTTTATGTTAAATGAGAAATGTCAAACGGCTAAATATTCTGTATGTAATGTAATGTGAGAGGTGGATCATTTCAAGGTTGGGTTTTTTATTTACTTGTGACAGGTTCGATGCCAGTTCTACTAGTTTCCTTTTTTCTTTGATATTAATAATGTTCACATGTTATTTTTTTATTTACTACTGTCGTTATAGGGATAATATAGGAATCTAGTTTTAACTAATATTTTTTTATATACGCTATCAAAAATTCTTCTTTAAAGAATCCAGAATTATCTTAGATTTTCTATCACCATCATCACAGCATCCTAATGTTGTCCATTGATCAACTCAATTGATTTCCATTTGATCTACTCCCTGTGATCTTCACCAAGTCGTCATTCCATTTGGAAGGCAGAGATGACTAAAAGTGCCGTTAATATAGCAAACGGTATTACTTAGGCATTACACCTAAGCACTATCGATTTATATACCGTTTTAACCCGTGGTGGTCTTTATAGCCGGAGACAGCCTAGGTATGTACCACTGCAGCTCCTATTTCAGCTGACAAATAGTAGTGTGCAAATGTTACTGTATTCCGGTTTGAAAGGTGCTGTAGCTAGAACTACTGCGGTGTAACAAAATGCTAAAGGACGCACATCCCGGAACCAGAAGGGCCGGCAACAGAGTAGTGTCGGACTCCAACCGACTAAAAATCTTCACACGGTATTCCAATCACTTCCGAAGATATGCACGAGGGTCACGGGATAACATCGAGCAGTTTTTCCGTAATCAGAATTACTGCGGTAACGATACATAAATACCTTCTCTCACCACGGGCAGAATTAGTAATGTGTGTATCATCCTAGCTAATGCCACTTTGTTATGGTCGAGCGTATGACTTACCATCAGCTGAACGTCTTCTCGAATAAAAAAAAATCTTACTAGTCGTAAGTAAAGAATTAAATCTAATACAGATCGCCTTGGTTAATCTGTATGGCCTAGACCCAAATGCAATGCAACTTAATGCAGAAATCGATTTGATATCAAACCTTAGACCTGAGGGTCAGTTATGCGCTTATCGCTGCGCCGTTAGGTTATTAACATTATTTACTGCGCCGGTGGAATGTCCGGTAGATTGCCTCGGACAGATGTTACGGAACATTCCAGAAGAATCCTGCTTTTTTTTAACATTTTACTAAGCGACGCGACGATCTGAACGTTCATCTGAAGGTAAGTGATACGCTTGCTCATAACAACTTGGCGCTAATCAGAATGATATACGCTGCACCATATTGTGTTCCTCACCTTAAAAATTTGTGAAGATATCGACATGGGAACATAAGGAGTAATGATCCAGATGGTTATCTCTTATCAGCCTGATAATGCCCACTGTTGGGCATAGGCGTCCCTCAAGCAACTTCATTGAGATGGAATTGGGCCTTAGAGCCTCGTCTGTTTAGCAGGGTGCAACAAGTGCAGGTGAGGTTGACGGGTTCCGTAAGATGTCGGCCGGAACCTATTGCACCTCTCTATATCTAGATGGTTATTGGATTTCTTATATCTTAGAACTTTTATAAATATTTTCCTTTCGTATTATCTACGCGGTTAGGGTAGCGGTTGCTACAGTAACGGTTGCTATAAAGTCATTTGCGATCGCGGTTGCTCTCAAGGAATATTTCAGTTCTTGCTTAAATACTTCTAGTTGTTATATATAAATAAAGATCACAATGGCGTGCGGTTATGAGGGTTATCAGATATAACCGGTTCGATCCAGTTTACAGTCAGGTTAATGCCACTGAATCTTAAGTACAGAATGGTATTTACAAATGTCTTACGTCGCACACACTTTGAGAATATCGCCTATCTGTTAAACGACTACATATTTTTTTATTCCACGAAGCGACGAGATGAGTGAGACGTTCACCTGATAGTATATGTACCATTATACATGCTTATAACAAAGTAGGGATAGTTAGGATGATATACACAGAACCGCATTGAGCTCATCATGATTACAGTTCATGTTTTGTTTGGAAAAAAAAAGAATATAAAATATCTGTTCGTTTCGTTTCAGTTTAATTTACTGCCACGGTCCGTTACTCCATACGGTCCAAATGGCCGGCCTGTACAATGACTCGAAGACCTTCGTCGACATGAAGATAAAGTATTCACCCAATATCACCCTGGACCACTTCACGAAGATGATCGAAAGGTAAGCTTTTTATTTTAAAAGTGACCCCATCGGACCAACTCTGTTGCCGGAGATCGTCTAGATGGGTACCACCGCAGCGCTTATTTCTGCCGCGAAACACTAGTATGCGAATATTACCATGTTCCGGTTTGAAGGGCGCTGTACTTAGTGTAATTACTGGGCTAACGAAACTTGGTATCTTATGTCGCAGGCGACGAGCGCAATGTAGTGCAGTGCATACCATGTTAACTAGCTCTACGTTGTGATGGGCAGGCGGATCACTTATCATCAGGTGAACGTCCCGCTCGTCTCGTCCCTTAATTACATAAAAAAAAACTAAAACTTTTAGGCTTATATCAACTATATCATCAAAACCACTAGACGCAAACAGTAGTACTGTGTTAGCGTCTATTGTATTCTACTAACTCGTTTAGTAGAATACAATAGACGCTATGTCCAGCAGTAGATGTCCATTGAGTTGATGATGATGAAAGACCAGAAAATATCATCCAATTGTTTACTAATTTGAAGAGCTGTTTAACTAGTTAAATTATTCAGCGTTGACCGAAAACTGATACTGTGTGAATACTTTAAGATATAGTTTTTGGCTAAAGACAGAAAAGACAATACCACGCTGATGGCCAACCATCACTAGTTGGAGAGGACTTTAAGAAGAAGATAATATTTGTCAGGCGCAATATTTACGTGGTTTGCCATTTCCAGATTGTATCCGATGCAGCCAACGAAAGCGGATATCCAGGAGTTTGTCAATCAGAACTTCGACCCGGCGGGTTCCGAGTTCGAAGAATGGAGGCCAACTGATTGGAAGGATAACCCTGGTTAGTTACTTTATTTATATCTCCGTACATTTTAGATGTGTACTCTAAATTTTTTTTTAAGGTAAGATCTTAATAATCGTAATTAAATTTTCAGCGTTTCTCCAACGGATCAAGGATCCACTTCTTTATCAATGGGCTTCGGATTTGAATAAACTATGGCTGGAGCTCGGCAGGAAGATGAAGGAGGAGGTGAAGAAGAATCCGGATCTCTATTCAATTATATACGTGAAGAATCCGGTTATTGTTCCAGGTAAGAGATACTATCGCGCTTATCAGACTTACATAAGCGAGAAAGAAGTTTTTTTTTACTTTCTATACGTTTATTTTTTTTATCATTGTAAAAGCAAAGAACGGTTAAATTTTAGGATCTAAATAGCGACATGTTGTTAAGCTTGCGACCAACACCTGAAGTGATGACCATGACCACTCTGACAAGAGTGATACCGTTGAAGAAGAAGAAATAGCGTTGACAAAGTTTTTCCTTTCAATATTTGATATTTCGGCATCTGTTAAAAAAATTGTATTCTGCACCAAAAATGGCCGAGGTCTTACAGCTGCAGTAATCATGATCACCATCACTATAACTACCACAAAAAATATTTTTAATGTCTGTTTTAACTTTAGGTGGTCGTTTCCGTGAGTTCTACTATTGGGATTCGTACTGGATCATCAAAGGTCTCCTGCTATCCGAGATGAGAATCACCGCTAGAGGCATGGTTTCCAACTTCCTGGACATTGTCGACAGGATCGGATTTATACCCAACGGTGGAAGAATTTATTACGTCATGAGGTATTAGTGTAACTAATACATTAACAAACTCCTAAGACATTTTCTATCATAAATGGTTTAAAATTTCACCTCTTATTTTTTGTATCATTGCAGATCTCAACCGCCTCTCCTCATTCCTATGGTCCAGTTGATAATGGAGGACTCCTATGATTTAAATTTCTTGAAACAACACATACATACCCTGGATAGGGAGTTTGACTTCTGGATGACCAATCACTCAGTCGAGATCGAACACGACGGGGAAAAGTGAGCTAATTTTTTACTTTTTTTATAGCTTTTTAGAGCAGAGGTTAAAAAGCAAGACGGATGATATAACTATTGGTATTGTTGTTAAGGTAAATAAATATAAATTTTAGAAAAGAAACATTTCCTTTTTTTCTTATATACTATAGTGAGGGAAGTATTAGTGGTAAGTTGGACCCCGTCTGATAAGTAATATATATATCTCATCAAGTTGTAGCTCAGACATTACTATCTACATTTTCAGATTCACCATGCTGAGGTACGTCGACCAGTCCAAAGGGCCTAGACCGGAGAGCTATAAAGAAGACATTGACTGTGCCAAGTAAGTTGTATAGTAAAATATTTTTATATGTATATAAGATATCCAGATCTTCATTGACCCATCACGAGATCTCTGCCACTACAGATATTGCTTCTGTTATTTAGAGGTCAGTTAAGAATGGATTTTACAATATTTCTTACCCAAAGGGAGTTACGGGAGTGTTACTTGCAGCCAGCAAAGTTGGCGAGGAACAGCTAGTATTTAATTAGTAGGTAGTATTTATAGTAATTTTTGGAATTATGTTTTATTTTTAATTGTATTTATCTATTTTTACTTTCGAATAGAAAGTAGATTATAAAGAACTTCGAACATTTCCAGACACTTCGATACAACGGATAAAAAGGAAGAACTGTACGCCGAATTAAAGGCGGCTGCCGAATCAGGATGGGACTTCTCGTCCAGGTGGTTCATAATGAACGGAACTAATAAAGGTAAATTTTATAGAAACTACACAATACGGCAATGATTTTTTTTTATTTTGTTTTCCCGTTATAACATAACAAATTTAGTATGTAATGACCTGCGGAGTATATTATCATCATCATCTTCATTAAGTGCCCTCTTAAAACTGAAGTTTGGCAATCAGATGGAGTAAACCAATTCGATCATCAGCTATTCTTTTTAACTGATGATATTTAAACCCAGTCCACCCATTATGTCCTTTATACCAAATGATATTCACTGCTATGCTGTGTGTGTGATGATAAGTAGTATCTGCTCTTATCAGTGAGCAACTATTTAGGATATTTCTACAGCTTTATACTGTGATCGCAGCTTTTAGAATAAAAAAAAAATCCTGAACACGAGTACTAAACGTCAACTGCTGGTAGAGTTTTTTCGAAAATGCGTATATACACACATATAGTTAAATCTATAATATATAACAATAATATAATCACTATGTTCTGCGTTTCAACCTAGGGGAGTCATTCTGGGCAAGAGCGATTTACCATTCACGTACTCATGTCACCTAACACCTGAGTCACCTAACAGCATGTGATGGTGTCGCCAAGAGTTAATCCATAGTATAAAAAATATTCTTGATACCTTGACAGTCTCCAGTACTCGTAGCTAATATTAATACAGATGTGTTTTTATTTTTTTATGGATACAGTTTTTAAATTTGAACACCATTTATACGCAGGCAACCTAACGAATCTGAAGACCAGGTCGATAGTGCCAGTGGACCTGAACGCAATTATGTCTTGGAACGCTGAGATCATGGCCAACTTCTATCAGCGCATCGGTAACGTCGACAAGGAGAAGTACTACAGGGAAACCCACGCCAGGCTCATGGAGGCGATAGAGAAGGTACCGGTGAAGTTAAAGCAATAACTTTTTGGTTAAGCAATAGACTTTTGGAATTAGAGTAGGTTCGAATCTAAAACAGCTATGAACAAATTGTTACATTTACTTTGATAGATATTGACTTTAAGTACCTAAAAAATGGACGCTGTAGAATCATATCCATCACTACCACCAGTGAATGAAGTTGAATGAAGGTGAGGAGAGAATGTTGACCTGATGACAAAAGTTACGTCACCGCGTAACAATGTGGCACTTATGGGGCGTAGAGGGTGGAGTTAGAAATAGTTACAGGAATAAAGGTTGATGGCAGCACTATCTCTTCCCTGATGAGCGAGGACCGCAATCGCGTCTTATTTCTACAATTCTGCAAAAAAATAATATGTAAAACAATAAAAGAGGACATAACGCGATAAAGTAGAGAATAAGTAAAGTACGCCGAGTATGTATAAAAATAAGTATAGAAATAAAGATAAAGATAAGAATAAATGTAAGCAACAATATGTAGAGTGATAAGACTAAAGATAAGAATACATTAGGAAATAGAAATTGGAATACTAAAATAAATAATGATTGTGTGCCCACCGATTTAAAGGAAGTATGAAAGAAGGAAATGGAATGGAGGATAAATGAGGGCAAAGAATAAAAGATAGGAACGGTGCAAAAGTAGAAGAGGAGGAATGAAGAGAATGAAGGAGAAATAAATGATAATATATACAGAAAGGTATAAAAAGTCCAGGCCGACAAATTCCCGGGGGAATGCTGATGAAAAAAAAACAATGTGGCACTAGTTAGGGTGATATACCCTGCGTCAGATTGCATTCTTCGTGTGTGATATTAGACCACTATACCACAGTAATTTTATATGCCATACATATTTGCCTACTGCTATTTGGCGGTGATACCAACCACCAGCGTCTCCAAAACTTTTACTTTGTTTTAAGCGATCATACACTGGTTACAGGTACTGTGGCACGAGGACGTGGGGGTATGGCTAGACTACAGTCTGGAGTCCGGAAGGAGGAGAGATTACTTCTACCCCTCCAACGTCGCCCCGCTATGGACCGGCAGTTACGACACTGCCCGCACAGAGTACTTCACGAGACGGATCATCAACTACTTGGACAAAGTTAAGGTATACCTGAAGATATATTTTAGTATGTTTTTGTTCAACGATATTAGACGAGCGAGACCTTACTTGATGGGGAGTGATAAGTTTGTTCATAACAAACAATACGGATGACAATCACTCCAAAATGTGAGTCCCATTGAGATGTGATTGAAAATCTCTTTCCCTCAGTAAATTTACTAAGTACTGCGTCCTTTAAACCGGAATACCGTAATACTAGTTAACTGCTGTTGGGCAGCAAAAGATACCAGAAGATAACATTTAGCTTTTTACTGTAGTTAAGGTACAGTGCATATTACAGCGTTGATTGGTGAGGAAATATTTGCGGAAGGTCTATGTCCAGCACTGGACATGATGACATCAGTAATGTTCACTTTTATATGCATATAATTCTTATCCTTCAGGTGGACATATACGAGGGCGGTATTCCCACAACATTCGAACATTCCGGCGAGCAGTGGGACTATCCCAACGCTTGGCCGCCATTACAATACATAGTGGTGATGGGACTTGCTAACACCAAGATGCCGGAGGCTACCCGCTTAGCGTACGAGATGGCCACCAAATGGGTTAGATCCAATTTTGAAGTATGGAAGCAGCAGACTGCAATGTTGGAGAAGGTTAGTATGTTTATTTTAAGGAATAGGTGTCTTTAGTTAGCATCTATTTTTTTTAATTTGACGCTGTGATAGCTTAGTTTGTGAAGGTGGTACTTGTACGTTTTGAACAAGCGCGAGTTTGATCTTCGCTGAACTTTTGATTCTGGTGAAACACAAGGAAATAGCCAACGCGGTGCCTATACGATTTTAACTCTCTTTTGACTTCTGTACTGTTATGTATTCCTTGTGTGAATAGACTCTGATTCCTAGTAATAGGAACATTAAGAGGGCTTTATTACTGGTAATAATGGCCAAACTGATATTCTATTTCAAAGAAGACTTGAATAATTTATATACAACAAGTTTACAAAAAAACCTACGGATTGGGATGTTTACACAGTACCAAATTGCAATCATTGCCTATTGGCATAACTCAATATTAGTTATACAGCTCCTCCCCTGTTTCCCTTGCTGTCATCCGCTCCTTTTTCTGTTTCTCCTAGTCCTCTCTCCCACGTTCTTTCCTTTTTTTTTACACAATATAACATTTTTGATTTTTGCAACTTTTGTAGTATGATGCGACAATCTTCGGTGGTTTTGGCGGTGGCGGCGAGTACGTTGTGCAAAAAGGTTTCGGTTGGACCAACGGTGTTGTGATGGCGTTGTTGAATAGATATGGAGGTATGCGATTTGGTTTTCTACTCACGTAGTAATAAAGTCTAACCTAAGTTCATTCTTAATTAATTACAATACGTTACGAATCCCCTAAAGCGACGCAAGTGATCGCAGCGCACACTTGCCGTTAAGTTTTGATTTGTCCCAGTTCTGGTCACAATATTTCCATTTTGAGGTATGTAATGCCTCCAAGTTAACAACTTACGCAATTGATTCTAACTAATAAAATTATTGTATTGTTCAATTAAAAGTTTACTCTCTACTATAAATACATAACACAAAACAAATTGTTATATTTGTTTAATTCATTTGCTTAATATACCAAAGGAAAATGGCAGATGGAATTGATACTTTATGGTATTAGCTGATAATTCTTTTTAGGTGTTTAATCACATCATAAAGACAAACTTCATTTTAATAGATAGGGTCTAATTACAAATATTTCATATCACTACATTGATTTTTATATTTATAGTTGGATATATTCGAAACGAGGTCCTTAATATTTTGTACTCTGTCTACCAAACTGTTAATATCATTTTAAAGTAGATATATTTATGAATGAAGTGCTCATTTACCACATATCTATGTACCAGTAAGTTCATCTCAGCTTAGTGGTCTCTCAACCTCTAAGAGTTACCCGCATCGTGTTTCTTTTAATCTTCTAAATCATCTGCCACAAAAGACAGGTTGAATCATCGCTTTGCATCTCGGATACCTGATGGTGAATGTCGATTATAAACT
Source organism: Ornithoptera priamus (assembly GCA_029034505.1). Taxonomy (NCBI): domain Eukaryota; kingdom Metazoa; phylum Arthropoda; class Insecta; order Lepidoptera; family Papilionidae; genus Ornithoptera; species Ornithoptera priamus. The sequence continues at coordinate 2,387,764 of JARDWD010000500.1, read as the reverse complement.
GCATGTGTTAATGTTATATTATCATTCACGTTAACTGCATTTAGCATATCATTTATGGTTATAATAATAATAATAATAAATCATTTATTACCACAGAATAATAAAATAATAACAAAATATTAAGTTTGATTGATGTGGGAAAGGAACCCGTTCAGGTAATGTTACAGCCTATAGACCGCAATCTTGATTTTCAGTGAGGCCTAAAAAAAAAATACACCTCCAAAAGTATACAAATACAGTGACCCATAAACGATAGGTTGTTATATAAATATACTGTCTTGTCTTTTATAAGACTAGTTATTTATACATTTCTATGCAGGAGTACGTACGTGTATTGAAAATGATTTTTTTCAACTTCATCTCAATATGACGCTTTATGACAATAAGATCTGACATGGTGAAAACATATGAGAAGCACCAGATTCCGATTCTCATATGACGGTATTATAAAAACTTACCACTTATTAATAGATCTCCATTGCCAAAGACAGTCTAGTACGATCCAGCTCCTATATCTGCCGCTAAACTGACGAGACCTAACATACTATCTCAAGGCGACGAGCGCAATATGGTGCAGTGTATATTATCTTATTTAGCGCCACGTTGTTATGATCCGGCAATGATATAACTACTTATCTCCAAAACAAACCTCTGTCTCCTCGCAAGCTAAGCGTAGCCGTGTCATCAGGTCATCAAAGGTCATGATAAACAGTCAAACATTTGTCTGCCTCAATACGAAAATTTTATTAAGAAAGCCGGAAGTACGTCTAGTAATTTGGTAATCCTAGTATTAAATTTATTATCAGTTATCGTTATCTCCATGTGATTTTTGTTGCCGTTTCAAATATTAATTTAAATGTTTTTTTTTCTATTCGATCACCCATTCGTTCACCACGGCAGTCGGTACAGAGGGTATGTCACTTTCACTAACACTTGTTGTGATATGTGTAGAATTTTACTTGTAAATTAGATATCACATAGATATATATTTATTTAATGGTATGATAGAGTAAGATATTTTTAATGACCATTAAATATTTTTTTTCGTAATTGTGTGAGAAATACTATTATATTTATGACTATAACAACAAATTTTGTTTGGGACTTTTATCGCTCATCTCAGAAATATCATCATTGATACAAAACTATATCATTCTTAAACTTATTACTACTGTTAAAAAAACATTTATGGTATAAAAAATGATATAATTAAAGGAAAAAATCAGGACCACCATATCCATTAAAAATATCTCATGTGGACTTTGATTCAGTCAAAATAATATAGTCTATTGATTCCATCTTTTCTTTATATGTAATATTATTACCTAAAAAATAAAATTATGTGTAGTCGAGTAAAAATACACAGTAGATGGGTGGGCTTTATGCCCCTTATTTCAAAATGTTTGATTATTTTTTAAAAGGTATTTTAAAAAAATTATTATAAGGAAAAATACCTTAAAATAAAATTCTTATATAAAATCATTAATTTTTTTAGTTACCTTTTAAAATATAAACATCTGACATTTATGTGTAATATAATATTTTTGGTATATTATTATCTATAAATAAATGATTATTTAATCTATGTATTTATGGTTTTCTTCTTTTCAGTATTTTTTTTGACTGTTATTTATTTTGATATTTTTCAAGCTGTGCTCTTCATTGTGTAGCATTTTTTTTTGCTTCTATTATAATATTTTTTTATTCACTTTGTTTATATGGAAATGTAAACATTAATATATTCTTGTAAATTCTTAAAAATAAGTACAAATTTTTTTCATTAAAGAATTGTTTTAAAAAATTTAAGTTATGTTATACTTGTACTTATTTTCATAAAATATGACATTTTATTGTGATTGAATTAAAATGGCAAATGGTTATAGTTTCTAAAAGCCAATTTAATTGTATCATGTATAATTTGACCATCGTTTTAATTTAATCATCTTCATTATATATATAATATTTTTATATATATGTTTAATATTTTTTTTATCTCCGCTGCATGTAAACACTGGGCAGTGATAGACTAATGGTATGGGTTTAGTAGCTATTATATAATCTGTGGTATAAAGGTCGCACTTATTACTGCATGAAGGTTACTGGTTATACTTAACTTTTCAAATTTTTTTCTCTCGAATTTTATAAAGTTTTATCTATTGTTATCGTTACAGTAAGTTAATTTTTAATAGAAAAAAATCTTTCTATCAGATGTTATATACTTTGCTTACAATATTATTAATATCAGAATATTAGAAAAATAATACGCTATAAGAGTGATGATATATCACCGAAAGTATTGTTTTTACTCTTCTTCTACGCAAACAGAGCAAATTCTTTTTTTATTAGTATTGATCAAAATGTAACGTATTTGGTGTTACTTCAATTATCAAAATTTAAAGTGCATAAACGGCTGGCCAGTGAAAGAAAAAAATAAACTGGCAAGTGATGAAATGAATTATTAAAAAAAAAACCCATGTGTTAGTCTACGCGCGTCCAGTGTCGCGTGCGCGCGCTCACGGCGCTGACTATTTGACAGAGACGTTGTCGGCAGCGGAGGCGTTCGGGACGGGCGCGGTCGACTCCGGCGCAGTGTACGGCGCGCAGGTGGGCGCGAGCGGGGTCGCCACCGCCGTTCTCGTCGTGCTGGCATCGGTCGCTGCCGGTGCTTTAGGGTGAGGTTAGTACACAAAATCCATACTCTCTTATATCTATACACATCTAACAAGTAGCTTATAGTTAGACCGTGCGGCCTTCATTCCGAAGTTCGCAGGTTCTAATGTCGGCATGTACCGATGACTTTAATATTTAAGTTACGTACATTTGTGAACTTAAGTAACAACAGCGAAATACAAACGGTGAAGGAGAACATCGCGAGGAAACCTGCACATGAATTAGCATTTATTCTGAGGCGTGTGTGAAGTCACCAATCCGCATTGGGCCCGCGTGGTGACTGGCCCATCGCCCTCATATTGAGGGTAGGCCTGTGCACCCAACAGTGACGACGTAAACTGGCTGTTGGAATAAAAATACACATCTACTCAACCTTTATATATACGATAAGAGCTTGTGACAGCCGGCTGATGGGGAAGTAAGGTCCTCGAGTAGCGACCGCGTATCGGTAGACGTAGTGGACTGACAAGACTCCAACAAGTTGTACCGACGTTCTGGTGAATGTCGCTAGAAGCCGCTGGAGGCAGGCAGTGCTGGATCGATCCGTGTGATCATCTTTGGGACGTATGTTTTTGCCGCCGAACATTAGTGTGCAACATCACCATTTGCTGTTTGAAGGACGTTGCAGCTAGTGAAATTACTGGAGTAACGAGACTCAAAATTTTAGATGTAGGCGTCGAGCAGAATATGGTGTAATCACCACCAGAACATGGCACACGTCAACTCGATTCGTCGAATGAAAGCAACTTATGAGGAATAATATAGAATCGCAATATATAAAAGAAGAAACACTTGTTGTTTACTTTATATATTATGTATAAAGTTTTAAATGGATTTTAATATTTTTTATATCAAAACTCATTTAAACCTGAAGATGGAAAATATATAGATAAGTAGTGTAAATAAAAATAATTAAAGGAATGAATATAAAATGAAATCAATCCAGCCAGGGCTACCCCATACTCTGATGATGTTTATCGCTTACTAGGCGTTTTTGACTTAAATAGCTCATCTGACACTTGGCTTGCGGACTTGAGGTCCACGGCGTATACGAGGTCATTAAATTATTAATTAGCTTATAAAACATTTGGTAAACATTAAATGACAGACGTTTTTCATTTTGTTGCAGATTTTTTTTCCGGTGTTACATAGTACCAACGTACGAGGCACATACACAAAGTAAGATCATTCCATTATTACTTCCTATGTAATATTAATGTTAAGAAATCGATTCTACTTAGAGCACCATCACACTGACACTAATTCGAATTATTTTCAGTATTTTCGTATAAATATAATATAAAGGTTAAATTGATATATATCATTAACTTTAAATCTTAAGTACAATCTAAAGCAACTAAATAAATTAGATGACTTAGGAACGATTTTCAAACTCGCCGTTTTTGTTACCGTTACGTGTAACATATATAAAGATATAAAGATACAATATTGTTATTTAAGAATTCAATCACACCATCAAGTGTTATAAGCTTGTTGATTTCTGATTCATTAGTCCTAAGTCTAATAAGTTTAAGGTCCTCAATAGCATATATTTTAATTCCCTATAGTACCCCAAAACAAAATCACTGCATTATGCTTTGTATATATATTTGTTTATTTTATAACATATAAACATTTCAAAGGGTTGATGCCTGACAGTGGGGTAATGTAAAATTATTCATATATTATACTATCTTCACTTAGTTTTATGTACATAGTATAAATGGTAAGGAGTTAATTTTTCAGATGTATGAATATTTCAATAAGGACTACTCAAATGGATTAGCGATTAAAAATTATAACTTTTTAAAGAAATTAATTAAATTAATTACAGCTGTTATTAAACAAAATTAACTCCTTTGTCCTACATATAAATTTTTAGTATTAGTGTTACTAATCCTGTGACATTCCTGTATTTAAATGTATTATGTAATATAACCTCTTTTTAAGCTACCGGATATTGCCTTTGACTATATTTTATTTGTAAAAAAAAAATCTTTCACTTATTTTCGGCACTGTCACAAAATATTATTTATTATTGTATAAATGTAAGATAAAAATCTTATTCTTTATATATTTTCAAAAATTCTTTTATCCGGACATAAGGTTTTATTTAAGGATGATAACTTCTAGTATTATTTTTAACAATAAAATATATATATACATAATATTTTACTTCAATAGCGAGCTGGTGATTTGTTAATAATAATACTTGTAAAGTGGATATGTCATTAAATTATTCATAATAATTTCTATAAAATTTTTATAAAAAATCTGGTTTCAAATATTTCAGAAAACGGTGTTATGTAAATAACTTGTACTAACATAATGTTGATATCAATATTTACCTACAAATATGAGAATGGCTTTTGTATATACTTACTAGTGTGCTTCATTAATCTGTGTAATGTCACAGATGGCAACGATACAAAAAAAAAGTTTGTTTACTAGTTGTTCCCTGTCAGCTTTGCTGGCCGTAACACCCTCGCGACTCTTTGGTGAAGTAATTTTGTAAAATCTATTCAGGCCGTGGATCCTAGTCCACGAGTATCAGATAAGCTGTAAGAGTCCCTATGGCTTTCAAGCGCCTACATCACCTGAATCAAGAAATTCCATTCTCAGCTGACGTCTAAACGGCAGAAGCAATATCTCTCTACCAAATACTGAGTGTTTACGTGTTATAGTTTCGGAGATGTGATGAGTCAATTAATCTATGGATATCACCAATACAGATATATATGAAACTCTTTAAAATTAAGGGGTGTAAGGAGTAACGCACAATAACGCACGGGACCCAAGCCAACCTAACCAGCATGTGGTGCACCCTTTTAGTCAACAGACGAGGCTCTGGCTCCCAACTAGCATTGGGCCAGCGTGGTGGAAAATGGTCCATATCCCCCAATATGAATCTCTACAAATAAGGGCCCCTAGTGCCCGGCGCTACCGGAGGCTACGTTGAAGGTCGGTCGATCGAGGATCGATGTAGAGATCTTTGGAAGGAGGCCTATGTTCAGCAGTGGACGTTGTTTATCAGCTGATGATGATATCACATATTGACACTTCCGTGACTTGTACGCAGCGTTACTCAGTCTTTCGAGCTGATCGACTGATCTATTAAGTATATCAATTAACAGATCCTGACAGCTTTGAAGTTGTGATGGGATATTCATAAAAAAATAGTGAAGACACTATCTTTTCTATGTCGCATAATTTCCTCTGCAGTTTTTCCGTCGAATGAAACAAAAAATACTTTTTGCTGTTTTACTTCGCACAAAATCTTATTTATATGCATGCTTAAGTTGCATATACCAGCTTAAGTGTGTGTCGGTTTGTCGCCGACAGCTTATTGGTTTGTTGCGTGACAGCGTGCGCCGGACAATGGAGTGAAGTCGGCGCGGGATTCGAACCGTCCATACACACTGATGCCATGCATGCATGCAATAGTGATTGTTAAATTCAATTTCCATAATAATTAAACATTGATAATAAATAGAAGATTTTAATGTAAAACAGCTGTTCACATACATTTTCACTAATTTCCACAACAATTAGTGATAATTATAAGACTGTTTATAAACAAATTAATCACTGATTTAATTCAGTTTCCACAACAAATAATACTAGAACAGCAGTCAATTCTGGTTACTGCCCGCCTTTTTACTTGTGCTTAATAAGCGTTATAGAAGACAAGTTAATAATGACAACCCAATAAGTTTTTTTTTTTAAATCTTTATACGTTATAATATTTTTTATTCGCCGAAGCGACGACTCTTGGTTGTAATTAGGATGATTAACACAACACCAAATATGGTTTTCGCTTTGACATGTAAGACTGTTAAGTCTTATTAGCCCTGTAATTTCATTAGCTACAGCATCCTTTAAACCGGAACAAAGTAATGATTACACTGTTTATCGGCTGCAATAGGAGTTGCAGTGGCACCTACCTAGACGGTTTCCGGCAACAGAGACCTACTATCAGTAAATAAGAAGTCGTATATTCATTCATTCATTAGCTGCCCTCTTCAAACTGAAGTTTGGCGATCAGCTTGAGAAAACCAATTCGATCCTCAGCTCTTCTTTTTAACTGATGGTATTCAAACCTGATTCACTCCTTTATGTCGTCAAACCATTTCATAAGCTTTCTACCAGGTGCACGTTTTCTAGGAATTTTGCGCTTCAGAATCAACCTTGGGAACCCATAAAGGAATCCTCTTTGGAGTCGTATATACATCTGATTTATCTAGTCTAGGCTAGGTCTAGGTTTAGAAAATTAGTCGTCGTTCGCTTTATGTAATGGAGGAGCCCTAACATTCATTATCATCGTTAACTCTTCCTGACAGAGTTTTATCCGGTTCCTGCCACTCAGTCGCGCGGAAGTCTTTATTGTTCTAGATGGTATATTGTAACATCCGGTAGCAATTTTTATCATACGAAGGCCAGGTCCATTATAAATACTTCGTATTGCACTCATATTCATAGTCTGTGACATTGATTTTTTTCTTTTAATTCTCCGCCTAGCTATTTACGATCGCTGCGCTTATCTCTACCGGTAAACACTAGTGTATAAACATTAATGTCTTCCGGTTTGAAAGGTGCTGTAGCTAGTGTAATTGCGGTGCAGCATGTGTCATCCTAACTGGCGTCACCTTGTTATGGACAAGCGTATCACTTAGCATTAATTAAACGTGCCAATCGTGTCGTTTAATTAATAATAAAATAATTAATAATCCATACCAAAATTAACAAATAATAATCAAGCAACAGAGGTTTTAATCATTCAAAATGGCCGCCGTCCGCTGTCTATAGAAATGGCGTTTGCAATGTGACAGTTTGACATTGAACGTAGTAGAGGTCAACATTCCTTGTACTTGGGCCTCCGAGTTAGATTTGTTACAGGAAACCTGTTGTTGGCTAATAGATGAGTGCACAGGCAATGTGACGTCATCGTTGCACATTCATTTCACTCGCAGCGAATTGATCACGCGCCGTTCACGTGAATACAGGGGTTCCTGGTTCGATTACGGAATATTTTCAATCAGGCTTGTCACGGTCATTTATTTTATTGTGCTTTATTTTGAGACCTTATAACGAGGTAAATAAATTATAGGCGTGTTGTATTTCGATTGGCCGAATACACGGCGCCGTGTACCCAGGAATTTCGTGTAGGACATACATACCGTGCCGGAAACCTTTGTGTTTACTTAAGAATAAACTTACCAATTAATTTCGACATAGCTGGCTTACCTTCTTGGTTAGTTAAGAGGTTATTATTTAGATACATTTGATGAGGTAGTGTATCATCACCATTATCAGTCGATAGACGTCCACTCCTGGACATAGGCCTGGAGGTAGTGTATGGCAAAGCTGATCAGCCCATATTTATTAATGATAAGTCTGTGCTGTTGAATACCGTCTAGATAATATAACGAGATTTAACATCATATATCTAAATGTGGAGCATTGTATAACATGCCAACTGGTGTCACGTTGTTATTGGCAGGCGTATCACTTACCACAAGGTGAACGTTCGTCTCGTCTCATCGCTGTCTTGAATAAAGAAAATATGAATTATGCCCCTACGTGCGGGCCGCATACACGGCGCCGTGTATACAAATGGTTATTGCCTTACATCATGTGAAACTTTGTCTATAGACATTGGCTTTAGTCGCGATTCTTATGTCCTAGGCGCGCTAACGAGATAGGTCGTTAAGGAAATAAAACTGTACACGATTCTTATCTGATAAGACTTCTTGGTAATGTTAAAGTCACGAGCAGTTATTGTGGTGGATTAATATGTAGTTATTTTTGCATTGTTCAGTTTTATTCTACAATAATTACTTTAACAATAATACAACCTCTTACCTCCATCTCAAAACAATCGTTGGTATTGAAAACTGCAACCTTCACTGCCATTAGGACGTTATTGTTGGAGATCTAGGGAGTCTAGATTGTACCGCAGTCCATAGTTTTTTTTTTATGCAACAAAACGAAAAGACTATAGAGATGTTGACCTCTATAGTCACCTGATGATAATTGATACGCCTTGCCGTAATAATGTGGCGCTAGTTAGGGTAATATACACAGCACCATATTATGCTCACCGTGATATATAAGATATATCTCATTACCGTAGTAATTCTACTAGCTACAGCGTCTTGCAAACAGGAACGCGGTAATATTATTAGCACATTATTTTTTGGCGGCTACAATATGAGCTGCGGTGGTACATCCTAAGCAGCTCAGCATTGGTATAGACACTTATAATCGAGTGTACTTGTTCGACTTTTTGCTTTCTTCCTCCTGCCCTTTTACCAGCTATGTGGGGTCGTCACAGTTTGTACTTCTCTTCCATATCCCTCTATCAGCCGTCATATCTGAATTCACACTCTTCTTACACATGTCATCTTTCACTCAATCCATCCACACTTTCTTCGGTCTTCCTCTACTCTTATAACCATCCACATTCATTCTCATTACTTTCTTTGTTACATGTCCTTTATCTCTCCGCATACCATGCCCGTACCACGCTAACCTCTTGCTCTTCAATTTCTCTGTCACTGGAGCAACTTTCAGACTTCCTCTTGTAGTTACATAATATAGAAAAGATACTTAGATCTAACAATGTCACTAACTTCCCACAAGGATGCAATTATTGTGACGTCAGGTCCACTCCTCTACGATTTTATTTGTGGTCCAAGGTCGGTATAGACTATGACGGAGGCTCTTGTATTGTCTATCTATTGTAGCACAGTTAATGTATTAATGCCACAATTTATAAGCGGAGAGCGATATTTATAAAAAATGGTAACTATGAAGATTGTTAGCAGTAGGATATGCAGGTTTCCTAAATGTACCGAATTTTTTTCGTAATAAAAACGTGTTTCTGTCTAAATATCGTGTCTCTCATCAGCCGGATAACACTCATTGCTGGGTATATGCCTCTCTCCTCACCACTCTGGCCCAGTCTGGCTTGGTGGGTGTTCAGAACCTCATCTGTTGATTAGCAAGGTGAACCGCGTGCAGGCCAAGTTGACTTGGGCTCCGTAAGATGTTGGGCGGAAACCCTTACACCCCCTAAATATTGTGTATTTACCACCCATGACTTACCAGTTCTATGTTATTTTTGCTATTCTTTATTCCAATACTATAGTAAGGGACACGTCCATAGCAGCATAGCGCAAATTAGGATGATATACACAGCAACAGTTATTGTGCTCGTCTCCTTGCGACATAAGATGTAAAGTCTCCTTACCAAAGTAATTTTACTAGCTGCAGCGCCCTTGAAACCGGAGCACGGCAATATTTGTACAGTATTGTTTAATTGTAAAACAGCGGTGGCACTTACCCAGACGGTCTCCGGCAACAGAGACTTACCGCGAGTAATTTAATTGCTACTAGTAATTAATCCGATTAAATCGATAAAAGGAAATTAATCAAGCTCGTATTCATTTCCATTTAGGTGCATAAAAAAGCATAAATAGCCCATATTTTATTCCCTCTGCTGGGACACAAGACGTTCTCCCACTAGGAGTCAGTCAAGAGTACAATCTACCGTTCCAGCCAAAGCAATTTCATAGTAAAAATTTTTTAATAGAAAAATTTCTTCATTATTCGGTTTAAAAAGTAAATAATAATTACAGTTATAATTTCTTATACCTTAGAGTCGTAACCCCCACTAATTGGACATTAAGGCAGGGGTTGGTAATCAAAGACCCGGAGGTCATCTAGTGACCTATTTAATAATATCAAGTAACACACTTTAATCGTTTAACAAATATACTTACTAATATTTACTACTTAATAAAATATACTTGATTTAGAAACTGTTTTAATAATAAATATCGCTGATTCATATTTTTTTTTTATATAATTCAACGACGAGATGAGAGGGACGTTCACCTGATGATTAGTGATACTCCCGCCTATAACCACGTGGCGCGGGTTAGGATATTCACCGCACCACATTGCATTCGTTTGAGACACAAGATGTTGAAGCCCTGTTACCCCAGCAATTACAGTAGCTACAACGCCTCTAAAACCGGAACACAGTAATATTTGCACGGTACTGTTTGGCGGCAGAAATAGACGCTGATGTGTATCCATCTAGACTGTCTCCGGCAACAGAGACCTGGTACCATTTTATTAACACTCAAAATTTGGATGATTGTTGATGATGAAGCGATTAGACGAGTGTGACAGCTCCTTGATAATAAGTGATACGCCTTTAACAACTACTAGGGAGGGTAATTATGTACACCGCCACATTGTAATTGTAGCCTTGTTAAATGGGACTGTTATCCCAGTAATTTCACTAGCTACAACGGCCTTCATATAATATATATAGTCAATAACATTTGCACTCTTGTTTGGTGGTAGAAATAGGAGCTGTGGTGGTAACTAGTACAGTTAGTAAGTTTACTGTAGCCCAATCTAGTGGTGCACTGATTTGCGCCCGTTGCCTTGAGACATAACATAGCAAGTCTCAATGTCCCAGTAATTTCACTAGCTACATCGGTCTTCACATTGAAACACAGTATAGTTCCCATGCCATTGTTTGGTGCCAGAAATTGGAGCTAAAGTGTTGTCTTGCATCGCATTGTGCTCAATGCCTTTACATATGATATTAAGCCTCGTTACCCTAGTAATTTCACTAGCTACAATCGCCTTCAAATTGAACAACAGTAAAATTTGCATACTCATGTTTGTCGGTAGAGCTGCGGCGATACTTAGGTAGTAACTAGTGCACTTGATAAGTTTACTATAGCACAATGTAATGCTGTAATACGTTAATAAGTAAGATGTTAGTCAAATCAATCAATTTAATTGGATTTCCATTTCATCATCAGCCGATAGATCTCCACTGCTGGACATAAGCCTCCCCAAAGATCTCCACATCGATCGGTCACGTGCTGCTCATTGCATAGTAATTATTAGCATAAATCGCTGTAATCTTATATTTTGGACTTCTATCCAATCTGAATGCCGGTTCATAATGTAGTGTAAGCCATTATAGTGCTTATTATGGTGATGTAGAGCTGTTAATGGCTCGTGCTTCGGATACTCGCAGCGACCTTGCTACTCCTCATTGTTCAGCGCCGCTATCTCGTCCCCCTGCATAGTTTTACACAAACACAACCTTTTGTGTACTCCGCCGTGTTAAACAATCCGCTATCAGTATTTATTTGATCTCTATGCAACGTTACTTTAAAATGTAACTTAAATTTACACAATGGGGGTGTCTTCAAAGAAAATAGAAGGCGACTCTTGTTATTTCATTATTTATATGCAAAGTTTTATTTGAACTTGTTAGAATTAATCTTTTGTTCAGTTTCAAGTTAAAGTGGACGTTATTTATGTCTCGAACTTGTTGCTTGGTTCTCGTTGTCGGTACTGGTGGTGGGTCTATCGCAAGATAATGTCGAAGCTGGTACACCACCGCAGCTCCTAATCCTCTCTACAAGCAGCAATGTGCAAACATTACCCTGCGCTTTGAACTGCATTGTTGCTAGTGGAATTACTGATGGGATGACTCTTAATTTCACACGTCTCAAGGTGACGGACAGAATGTGGTGCAGTGTACATCATCTTAAGCAGCGTCACGTATTTAAAAGAAGCGACAAAATGACAAATGTACTAGTATTGCAGCTTGTCCACTGCGGGCTTGCTTAGTGGACAATGTGGATCTCCTCCACCCGCGAACTCGAAGATCTCATCGAGAGACAGGCAATGCTTACTTTAGTGCTGTTCTCCATAGCCTGAGAGTATAAGTCAGAAGTGATACGCCTGTTCCTAATAACGTGGTGCTAATTAGGATGAAATACACAACACCACATTGTGCTCGACGCGTTAACACATAAGAATTTGAGTCCCATTACCCCAGTAATTTCTATTAGAATCGGTCTTTCATATCAGAGGATGATGATCAGCGTAAGGGTTGCAACTAGCACGAATGACTTGTACCAACCACCGTTACTAGTAACTATCTATATTAACATTAACAACATATTGTGTTCTATACTTATCTAAATTTGATTACATCATCACCATTTCAACTGATGGACGTCCACTGCTGGACATAGGTCTCTTGTAATATATTACATAAAACACGGTTTTGCACTACTTGAATCCAGTAACTCCTAGCGATTTTTTTTTGTGTCCTCGGTCCAGTCTATCTAGTCTATGACTATATATATAGTAGTGGTTCCCCAGTCGTTTTCATGGTCGTAACACCTTTACCACTTTTGGGGATAAAATCCAAAAACCGTAGCTAACCTATGCTCGTTAAAAGGTATGTTAAAGGCGTTATAGTTTGAATGATATCGTGATGATGTACATATGTGGAAATCTCTCTCTCTCTCTCTCTCTCTATATATATATATATATATATAATAAAACACAAAACGACGGAAAGTTTTATTTGATCGTTAAACACAAAACGTGTGTATGTTTGTCTTGACGTCGTATGTGCTAACCGCTTAAGACCTTTCACACCTGCAAATAAACGAAAGTGTTGATAACTTATGTAACATTACGTAAACATTAACAATAATTATAGCTAGTATTTTGTTGGAATATAATAATATATATACATATATATATCATCATCATCTTTATCATCAGCCGATAAAATTCCTATATATATTATACTACAAAGCGATGAGACGAGAGGGACGTTCACCTGATGATAAGTGATTCGCCCGCCTGTAACAATGTGGAGCTAATTAGGGTGTTGTACACTGCACTAGATTGTGCTCGTCGCTTTGAGACATGATGTCCCATTACCTCAGTAATTTTGTTATCTACAGCGCCCTTCAAATGGGAACATAGTAATGTTTGCCCACTGCAGCTTGGCGGCAGTAATTATACATAAATGATTTGTATTTTCACTTAACTGTTCAAGTTTTTAACTTAATTATAGTGTAGTAAGTTTAACTTAATTATAAAAATATTTATAGTGATATATTAGCTATAAAACTGAGTTGAAGTATTTTGTAGTGTTACTATCATCATCATTATTAGCCGATAGACGTCCGCTGCAAAACATAGGCTTCCCTCATAGATGTCCACATCGAAGAGTTCATTGAGAGGAATTGGGCCTTAGCCCACCACGCTTGCCCAGTGTAGGTCGGTGGGTGGTCAGAGCCTCAGCTGTTATTCAGCAGGGTGCATCGTGTGCTGGTGAGGTAGACTTGGGCTCCGTAAGTTAAAACTCAATCATAAGCATGTTATATCCAATATTTTTTTTTAATACAACGAAGCGACGGAACCATTGAGAAGTTCACCTGATTGTAAGTGATACCTTTAAAACGTAACTCTAGTTAGGATGAGATACGCAGCATCATGCAGATGTTGTCTCGTTAATCCAGTAATTTCATTAGGTACAGCGCCGTTCGAACAGGATTATGTAATGTTTGCCCCGTAGTTTCATATAGTATTTATATGTAGTATATAGTAGTTAAATATTTATTATTCTCTGGTGGTAGGTCTACCAGTTAAGTGGTAGGTACCACCGCAGCGCCTATTACTGCCGCCAAACAGTAGTGTGCAAACATTACTGTGTTCAGGTTAGTAAAGGGGTTGTAGTTAGTGAAATTACTGGGGTAACGAGACTCAACACGTCATATGCTTTGAGTGCGATGTGGTGCAGTGTATAATACCCTAATTAGTGCCACGTTGTTACGGGAGGACGAATCACTTACTATCAGGTGAACGTCCAGCTAGTCCCTTCGCTTTACTGTATATAAAAAAAATATTGGTGGATCTTTCATAAGTTACGGTTTATGACATCACTGTATATATTCTTGAGAGTGAAGACAATAAATACCTTAACGTAGATTAAATCCTCCAGTTATAGTCTGCGAAGTTAAATTAATCTTCAAGTAATTAATGGTATCGCAGTTAAATATTTAACCAGCCGGAACTAGATCCGGGCGTGTACACTTCCGTTCAATGCGACAGTTGGCGCTGCACTGAATGCAGGAGGTCCCCGCAGATTTGATTGCGTACGCGCTCTGTGAACAATGCTACTAATTATTTCACCTCAGCCTGTATACAGGATGTTACATTATACGAACTTTATTTTTTTTTACTTTTAATAAATTATTTTTTTCTTTTTTCTGAGTTCGCCATCCATCATCAAATTTTTTTTATGTACTTTTGCTAATAAATGTTTATTTACTCTTACTTATACTAACGATATTTGTATGGATCATATCTATTGTAATATATATATATCGGAGATGTACGTCTTAATGGCGTTTATTGGGTGAGGCCTATGTCCAGCTGTGGATTACCGTGGGCTGATCATATATGTCCTACTACTATTGGTAGGTCTCTGTTATCGGAGACTGCCTAGGTAGGTACCATCGCAGTCCCTATTTCTGCTGCCGAATAATATTGTGCAAACATTACTGTGTCCGGATTGAAGGGAGTTGTCGTTAGTGAAATCAATTACTTAGGTGACGAGATTTAACATCTTATGTTTCAGAAGACGTGCGTAATGTGGTGCACTGTATATGATCCTAACTAGCGTCACGTTGTTATGATCAGACTAAAAAACTGCACTATAACTTTTTTCTTTTTTCTCTATGACTGTTCTTAATATCATCGTCATCATCAGCCGATAGACGTCCACTGCTGGATATAGGTCTCCACCAAAGATCTCGACGTCGATCGGTCCACAGTCAGCATGGCTCTCGGTATCGCCGGCCACTAGGAGCGGTCGTTTGTAGCTTCATATGAGGGATTTGGGCCATTTACCACCACGCTCGCCCAATGCGGGTTGGTGGGAGCCAGAGCCACGTTTGTTGATTAGCAGGGTGCAGCACGAGCAGGTGAGGTTGGCTTGGGTCCCGTGAGTTGATGCGCGGGGACTCTTTACACCCAACTTCCTTGACTCTCTATCTTATGTAATTGTATTATGTGGGAAGTAAAGATTTATGTAAATAAACATCATCATCACCTCATCATTGGGTGCCGCCTTCAAACTGAAGCTCAGCGACCAGATTGAGAAAACCGATTCGATCCGAAATAAATATAGAAAAAAAAATTTGTTTCAAACTTATCTTCTGGACTTTGTTAATTTTTTTCGATGAATACACCAAATTCTTAGCGACTCAGCTCAGTCTCAAAATTATTTATACTGATTTGACCTTCACCAGCGAGACGTTCACCTGATGGTAAGCGAAACGCCTGCCTGTAACGACGTAGCGCTATTTAGGACGATATACACAGCACCACATTGCGCTCAGCGGCTTGACACACGAGACCTTAAGTATCCCAATGATATCTCCAGCTAAACCGTAACGCAGTAATGTTTGCACACTACTGTTTAGCGGCAGAAATGAGTATTTCCTAGGTACTTTCCTAGGTAGCAGGGTACGAACAGGACCTACCACTTATTTGCCAATAAAAAATTTTTCGTCCTTTTGCACATTTTACGTGTAAAACAAGTTTAATTATGACATTACGCCTTTCCTCTTAAAGGACAAGTGTTACTTGTTTAAGTTAAAAGGTTTTATAATATAAAAATACTTATCGTTATATTATTGAAACGTGTTGTATATATATCTTAAGAGGTAATATTATTTCCTGTTATTTCATGTACTTACACCAGCTGTTCCCCGTCCGGTTTGCTGGTCGTAATATAAAGTTAGCCTAGAAACTTGTCTGAAATATTCCTTGAGAGCAACCTCTCCCGCAAATCGTTTCCTATAGCAACCGTTACTATAGCAACCGCATATATAATAAGTAATTAATATTTTTTATGAAAGTTAATTAGAAATAAAGGGAGGAAAGATCTATGAAATTCAAAAAATAAATAGCTTATGATCAACTAGAAATCGTACCGGGTTAAATGGTTTTGTTCCGATGTCGATGTCTTCACTAGATTTCAAGTGATTGGCGAATAATCAAACTTCACTATCGTTATATATGTAGGAGGTATCCAGAGATCCATTTACTCATCACGAATCTCCGTAATTAAAAACGTAAACACTCAAAATTTGGTTTTGTTATGAGATATTGCTTCTGCCCTTTAGAGCTCAGTTAAAAAAGGATTTTACAAAATTCCTTTCCTTAAACGGTGATAGCAGGGTGTTAATGACGGGGAGGGCCTGGGGGCGGCGGATTGTATCCAGGGGACATTTCTGATAAATTTCAAATCTAATTCTATATTACAACTAGTAAATTATAAATAAATATAAATATCTTTTTTTATATAGTTCTACTTAAGCGTATGCCGTTACTCATTTATAGTCATCATCATTATCATCAGCAATAAGAAACCTAAAGATGAACATAGACCTCTAATATCCCATTTATGTGTCAAGAACAAGACATGAAAATAGCAGATGAAAAGATGCTTCATCTTTGTTAGATTTTTCACAGGATATCAAAGAAGAGAAAAGGCGATAGTCTTCATCTTGCGACAGGTATGGAAGAAGGAAATAGGATACAGAATAATAGAGAAAATAAGTGTGAAAGAAGAGCGGAGTATGAAAGATAAGATGGAAACAAGATGAAAATGAAGTGGAAATAAGTAAACAAAAATCTGATGGTAAATGAAAAGCTGCTAAAGACACTGACTCACCACACGCTAGGGGGTTCTTAATCAAAAAAAAGCTTATTAATCGGCCTTACTTTTCTCGTACACGATGTCACTAACGCCATTTTGGAAATTGTAGACTTTTTTTTTTACAAAATTACTTAAATCCTTCTACTTATCTTCAGCTATCTTTCAAATATATAGTTCTAGCCTTTTTATTTATTACCTAGAACAAACAGATAATAAGGAAACATTTTTTAAACAAGGATATTTATACTGGTGGTAAGTCTCTGTTGCTGGAGACTGTCTAGGTAGGTACCACAGCAGTGCCTAGTTTTTCCGTTAGATAGTAATATGCAAACATTACTGTTGTCCGGTTTGAGGGGCGCTATAGTTAGTGTAATAAGTGGGGTAGCGAGACTCAACATCTTATGTCTCACGACGAGAGCAGTGTGAAGTTACTTAGGGTGCTATATCCTAAACAACGCCACGTTTGATGTGGTAACCGATACCATCAGATCGCGTTCTACTTGTATTCATGAATAAAAAAAAATGTTTTTCTGTTCACGAAAATGCTTTTCATGTTTCTGATTGGAAACTTGAGTGATAAGCATTATCACGGTCCCCAATGAGACGTCTGTACAGCACAGATTACTGCAGTTATCAACGTAATGACGTGATGTGCAAACAGACGTACTGTTCACCAGTACACATAGAGGGTTTTATTGTCAACATGTTACACACAAACACATCCACACACACACACACACACACATACACACACGTGCATGTATGCATACTATCTGTATATTCACAAGGTAATTGAGACATAAAGATCTTTCATATGAGCGCATAACGTATACAAAGCAAATGTTATACATGAAACAGATGTCTATTGCCCCAGTGGTGCAGTGGCTAACGGCACAGACTTCCCTGGTTCGATTATCAGTGGAAACTATAACGCGCTATTTAAGACAATATACACTACACCGTATTGTTTACCATTTTAATTTGTTATTAGATATAGAGATTTTCAGCTGATGGTGATCGATACGCATTTCCATGACAACGTGAAGCTATTTAGGATGACATACACTGCAACGCGTTGTGCTCATCGGGAGACATAAAATGTTAAGTCTCGTTAATAGTTATAGTTAGATTAGCTCAAGATTTCTTTGAACCTGCTTGTGTAGTTACCATCATTATATAAATCTGCCACCATAACTGCTGTTGGTGGCAAGATCGTCTAGGTACCACCGCAGATCCTATTGCAACTGCCATAGAGCAGTGTGTAAATATTACCGTGTTTTTTTAAGGTTTTACAACTGGTATCGGGGGTAAGATATAATAGTTTTATCTTAAAGCAAGCACTACGTTGTGCGGTGTATATCATCCTAACTAGCGTCACGTTGCTATGGACAACCGTAATCACCACCAGATGAAGTAAAGTAAAAATATATATTTAACTCTCATTATAAACCTATATATATATGATTTAAATTTGGTTTCCTTTGTTCGGCAATCACGTGATAACGAGTGAACGTATCGACATGGGAACATGATCAATTCGACACGGGATGATCTGTAGATGGTTACAGGATACTTATTTTTTGGATTTCATAGATCCATCATCAATCTATTATTAACTTTTATAAACATTTTCATTTCGTACTATATATGCGGTTGCTATGGTAACGGTTTTCTATAGAAAGTCTAATGCGGTGTAATTTTATATTGCGGCCAGCAAAGCTCACGGGGAACAGCTAGTATAAGATATATTTAATTTATCATCATAAAGTTATCATGTTTGTTTTCAAGTTATAATAGCTTTGACATAAGTTCATATGTTAATGTACTTGTAATGCTTTAACTGTCCCCGTTTCGATTCCGTATGGATTAAATAATCAAGGAAATTCTGGATTAATGTGCCTCGTACCATGTCAGGTGCTGTTGGTGTCTCTTCGAAGATATCCCAACTAAGCGCCATATATATATAGCACCATATTGTGCTCGTCGCCTTGAGTACTTAAGATGTTGTCACATTGCCTCAGTACTTTAATAAGCTATAGCGCCCTTTAAACCGGAACACAGTAATGCCTGCACAATGCTGTTTGTCGGCTGCAGCAGACGCTGCGGTGGTATCTACCTAGCGCGGTTCTGTGCAGCAGTTGCGGTGGTGCCTCCGGCAACAGAGACCTACCATCACTATCTTGGTACCACCGCAAACCAGTTTTCTGCCGACAAATAGTACTGTGCAAGCGTTACTGTAGTTCGGTTTGAAGGGCGTTGAAGCTAGTGAGTTACTGCGGTAATGTGACTTAACATATGATTTCCCAACGCGCATAGCAACTAGCGTCATATCATATAGAAAGAAAAACTTATTTTACTTTTGCTTCTTATTACAGACTCATGGTTTACTGGAAGAGGAAGGACTACATCGCGCTGACGGGAGGTGAGGATCTCAAGTTGTTGTCTAGGAGACCGTACACTGAACTCAGGAGCATGAACGGGGCGTCGAACCCACGACAGCGGTGAATCCGAACAACCCTACCACACTAAGTCGAATCTAGCAAGTATATACATATATATTAAGCAATGATAGAAGCAATGGGGAAGATATTAAAAAATCATATGCTAAGGGGTTGTTATACATCGTTCGTGTAAAAGTCGTTACTGTTTTATATATACAATAGTTGTCGACTTCCGCATCCGCGTCGTGGTTTACATATATACATAGTACCAGTTCTGTCAAGTGCTGTGAACATTTTCTTTTTAAGTACTTGTTGTGTATATAAGTAGCTGTAAGTTATAATTGTATTGTGGATAAAAAAAAAAAACAACGGGCATTACGGATTGTATGTATAACTTTGGTGCAAATATTAACATTTGTAGAGAACATACATTTAACTTAGAATATCTTAGTTACTTTAATGAATTGTACTAGTGCTATGATTTTCTTTCAAATTTGTGATACATTTTTTTTATATTTCAATTTTTTTTTATCTGTCAACATTTAAGCGAGGGTTACGAGAGGATGCAGTCGTTCGCCTGATGGTATAGTGGTTCACCGGATGGTAGCGTTAAGATGATATATGAAGCACCGCAATGTACTCCTCTCACTTCAATAATTTCACTATCTACCGGAACGAACTGAAGATATGATGGTCCACCGGAAGGTGACGCTACTTAGGACGTTACCCACAGCACCACATACACGCAAGACATGAAATTTTAATTTCAAAGTGGAACATGGTAATGTTTGCACAGTATTCTTTGTCAGCTGCAGCAGGCGCTGCGGTGGTACTTACATGACCATCTCAGAAGGAGGTCTACCACCAGTTAGGATGGCTTGGTGACGAGATGTCACATTTGTACCAAAGTTACAGTGCTCGGTCCGTAGCCGTCGTTTTCTACATCTTATCGTCATACGAAAGCTCAATCTCTTACATCTATAAAGCAATACCTATATACTTCGGCTACAATGTGTAATGGCGTTCTGAGATCATATTTTTTTTTTATAATTTATTATTATTATAATACCACTAAAACAGCCTCTTAAGTATTTATTATATTTATAGTACCTTGACTTTTGTAATGTTGACGTCTTTATAAATATATCAAGGAAAACATGAAATAATGTACTGAGTACTACCTGTTCACCCACCCACTTGCTGGCTGCAACACCCCCAGAACTACCTTCGGGGGTAATGTTATTATAAAATCCATTCTTAGCTGACCTTTAAAGGGCAGAAGCAATATCTATACCAAATTTTGAGTGTTTACGTCCAATATTTTCGGAGATCTCGTGATGAGTTAATGAGAATCTCTAAGTAGTATATATATATATAATACAAATCACAAATTACTTATATAACTATTAAATATATATAGTACTAATAAATACGTTCGATATTTAAAAAAAAAATTATTCACAAATATAGTTTTTTTTTAATTATTCTGAATTGCTTGGGTTGTATTTATAATCTGTGATTTTAATATTTTTATTTGTCATTTAAATGAATTTTAATATGGTGAAAATATTGCGAATTTATTTAACAATTGTTGCCATATTCCACAATTATACTAAAATTCCCTCTCCCCATCCCCGTTTTTATTAACATTTTAATTTAAAAAAAACTTAAATTCTATGATCTATGGTAAATATATTTTTTTTCATATTGCAATTTTTTCTAGGTATTAACAGTGAGTATTACTAGCTTATAATCGTTAATGTTAGTTCTAAGTAGAGATATTTTTTTTTACAAACTAGTATTGTAAATAGGTTTGCTCGCTTGCATTTATTTTAAAATGTGATCTCAGTGACGCCATGTTTTGTCTATGCTTCATTATTTTGCCCTAGGGACGTAGCCGAGAGGTTAGAAAAAAAAAACTAATAAGCATATTGTGCGCTGGTATACCTTAGACTTTATGTAAACAATATTGTTTATGGTAATCATTCGATTGGATGATATTGGGTAAACTAAATTGCTTTCTTCTCCTTTCTTCTCTGTTTTATATATTGATGGCGGGTGTATCATTTTATAAGTAGTTTTCAAGCGCTCAATATGTGCCGCAGGTTATAAATAACGGTCCAGTTAAAATGGCGGGAGACGGAAATGGAATTAACTTCAACAAAACTCTATTAGTTTAAAATTAGCTTCTTAATATACTTTAAATATTGTATAGAGTCATCGTGCCCGGATAGACGTCCATTGCTGGATATAGGTATCACCGAAAGATCTCGTTTGTAATGGTTCTTATGGAGGGAATTTGGGCCTTTTCCCAACACGCTGGCTCAATACAACTGGTGGATCCCAGGGCATCACGAGCAGGTGAGGTTGGCATGGGTCTAGTGAGATGTTGTGCGGGTTTCATTACATCCCTAATTTTTACTTTAATAAATTATAATTATTTCCAAATAATTTATAGTAAAACGGAACGTAAAATAGACTTGTCTATGGTACAGATTAAAAAGTCATGATTTCGTGCAATACAGCTTTCCCGCCACGCGCCATTTTAAATGCAGCCATCATTAATTATTATATGACAAGGAATTTGTAAATAGACGAAATGTTTTTAGTAAATGTATTATGACAAGGATAAATTGTTGTTTTATTTGTTGATATATATATTTTTTTATTTCTGATAGGTCCCTGTTCCCGGAGATAGTCGTGGTAGGAGGTACCGCAGCGCCTATTGCTACGAAACAGTACTGTACAAACATTACTGTGTTACGGTTTGAAGGGCGCTGTGGCTAGTGTAGTTACTGAGGTACCGAGACTCAACATTCTTTATCCTAGGCGATGAGCACAATGTGTTGTGGTATATAACAGCCTAACTAGCGCTACGTTGTTATGGGCGGGCGTATCACTTACCATGAGGTGAACGTCCCGCTCGTCCGTTGTTCCGTTTTGAAAGGCGCTATAAGACTTAACGTCTTATGTCAGGCAACGAGTGTAATCAGGTGCAGTATATGTCGTAACTAGCGTCATTTGTTCTGAGCAAGTGTTTCACTTAACATCAGGTGAACGTCGTCTCGTCGCTTGATTGCATAATATATATTAGGTCCTTACATATGAGATTAGCGTTTTGTCGTACTGGCCGCTTTGGTCTGAAATATCTCCTCTTTGGTTAAGAATTCCAAATTCAAATTTATAAATTCATTTAGCTGCTACATTTGAGTTTTGAAAAAAGTCATTCATTTGTTTTTTTCTCATTATTTTTTTCTTTAGCGTCGCTTATTACTGCACAATGGAAAACATGAAATATCGGGAGAGAGCAAATCGGAAAAGTAAAAAAACTTGAACGATGGACCTCATGAATGGACTGCTGTGTTACTTTGCTCAACCGACACAATGATGAAGGAATTTTAAATCGAATCATTGCTCGTGATGAAAAGTGGATACTGTACGATAATCGGAAGCGCGCATCGCAATGGTTAAACCCCGGAGACCAGCCAAATCCTGCCCTAAACGAAAATTGACTCAGAAAAAGTTACTTGTAGTGTTTGGTGGACTACCGCCGGTGTCGTTCACTACAGCTTTTTAAAGTATGGCCAAACGTTTACGGCAGATATCTATTGTCAGCAACTGCAGACCATGAAGGAAGAACTAGCTGCTAAACAACCGAGATCGCTCAATCGCTCTAGGCCACTGCTGCTTCACGACAACGCAACACCACACACTGCACAACAAAGAACCACTAAGTTAAATGAGCTACAATTAGAATGTCTGCGACATCCACCGTACTCCCCGGACCTTGCCCCAAAGAGATTATCATTATTTCCGGAATTTGGACAACTTCTTACAAAGAAAAAAATTCAACTCCGATGCGGTAGTCCAAACCGCCTTCAAAGAGTTTATTGATTTTCGCCCCCCTGGTTTTTTTAGTAAAGGGATCAATGAACTACATATGACAGGGCAAAAGTGCATAGATAGCAACGGTGCATACTTTGATTAATTAAATATATTTTACAAAAAAAAATGATTTTATATTCCTTCCGTACAAAATGCCAATTGCATATGTAAGGACCTAATATATATACAGTCAAGTTTTGGCATAGCAAACTTTAAAAAAAAAACTGAATTTAAAGAACAACCACCGTACTATTAAAAAGGATTGCACAATTATATGTTAGTATTTTTTTCTAAAATAATCTGTTTTGCTTAAAAAAAAATTATTTATTCAATTAACTACTACTACTACTGTTTGAGGGTAAGAATAGGTGATACCTAGCTAATACGGTCCTCGGGAGAGACCTATCAATATTCATTTTAAAATTTTATTAAACGCAAGATCGAAACAAGAGGGACGTTCACCTGATGGTAGGTGATACATCATCATCAGCCGATAGATCGCTGAATGCGTGTTGAGCCTCGTTTGTTGATTGGCAGAGCTGTCGTGGCTAGCTTGGTTCCCGTGAGTCACTGGCGGAGACCTGTTTTTTTTGTCAATGAGAGGAAATTTAAAAAGTCACCCTGCTTCTGGGGAAAACATAAGGTTATGTGCGATTTTTACTCATTAAAACCCCCTCGATGATCGACTTCAGTGCGTTGCGAGAGACCCCAGGGTCTACGGAACGCATCGGTACTTCTCGTTGCTACGCCTATAAAGCACGTCGCGTTAATTTTAAGGGGGTGCAATACATAAATATATAAACATCAAGTCCCATAGGTGATGTATATAAAAAGAGGAACAAAGAAATGTAAAGAAAAATTGGTATTGAAGATGATGAGTAGTAGAAATGTGAGAAGATAAATAAAGAACTAAAAAGATTTTAAATAACTGCTCTGGTCCGCCAGACGCAGGGGATGCTATAAAATAAAGCCTGTCCAAGTGATGGCTGTAACCCTCCTCGACATCCTGGCTTTGGAACGATAAGAATTAGACCTCGTACTTGTCCTTCATCTCTCTTAGTGGACAATGAGAGCATCCAACATGAAAATCCAGTAACACGAAAACCCTTTTAGTCGCCTTCTACGACAGGCATTCCTTACTTTAGTGCATTTCTTAATAGCCGGAGACTACAGAGCAATACGAGCAGAGAGGAGTACTAATATTAAGTAAATAAACCTTTGTCTTTAAGTCACAAAATATGACAAATCGCTGCAGTTACTCAAGTTACACGATTACAAATTACTTTTAAGCTTACACAGCTTATTTAAAACGGACTCATCAAGTTATTCATTACGAAATAACTTATCGCGTTATATAGTCGAATACAAATTCTATCCACAAAATTAAATAATGCTGCTTATTATGTTGTTATCCGGTATTGCTCTAGTGTACCCCACCACGCAAATAAGGGAGAGTACAGATAAAATTAAATCGATTTTGAATCGATGCAAATCGTCGCGACAGCTCCGTTGTGTCGTGAGCGATTTGAAAATCGATAATCTCGTCGATGGCACTGTTAATTTTTTAATCGAGAACGAAAGATTTGGTGATATTTTGAAGAGTTACAACACTAGTGGATGCTCTGGGAATTTGGACAGCTTCGACGATTTGGTGCATCATTTGGGTGGTCTGGTGGTACACGATCATCTTCCGGAACGGCATTGGGATGATTATAAGGTAAGACATTACTTGAAATCAAAACTATCTCCTACTTCTTTTTAAACGACAAGGTTTGCGCTTGACGACCATACCACCTGGTGTGGTCTGAGGTGGTGAAGCATGGCTAGAAGTATCCTATTCACTCTTGTCTTGAAGATCCCCAAAGCATACCTAGATGGAAACTGACTGGTGGTAGGTTTCACCGTGAGACCATCTAAGTAGGTATCATCGCAGCGCCTATTTCTGCCGCCAAATGCTCGGGTACAAACATAACTATGTTCCGGTTTGAAGGACGCTATAGATAGAGAATTTACTGAGGTAACGAGACTCAACTCCTTATGTCTTGAGGTGACGAGCACAATATGGTGCAGTACATCCTAATTAGCGACATGTTGCTATGGGCGGGCGTATCACTTACCATCAGGTGGACGTACCGCTCGTCTCGTAGCTTCGTGGTATAAAAAGAAGCAAGTTAGCTATGTATATTAAAGTTATATCATTAACAAAACAATTATATATACTATATATGTAAGGAGAGGTATTTATATGTTATCTTTTACTAGAGCTGTAAGCGTAAAATTATCCTATTTTTTTTATTCAACGAACGTGAAGCAGGACATTCACTTAATGTTAAGTGATACGCCTGTTCGTAACAACTGGCGTTACTTAGGATGTTAGACTGAACCATCTTGTCTTGAGACATAATATGTTGAGTCTCGGTACCGCAGTAATTACACTAGATACAGCGACCTTCAAACCGGAACAGTAATTTTTACACACTACTGTTTGACGGCAGAAATAAGGGTCGCGATGGTACTAACTATACAGGCTGCAGCAGCAGAGATCTACCACCAGTAATGATATATTTACCATCAGTATTGGTTGTGCAGACGGTGTTCGATAAGGAATATTCATCAGTTCATCACGAGATGGCGGCGTGGGAGGTGTGGAGGGACAACCTGAAGCTGGTCGCCGACCACAACAGGGAGTATTTATCTGGCCAGAGATCGTACACCTTGGGTCTGAACATCTTCGCCGACTGGGTAGGAATGTGGATAGTGTACCGTAATTTTGTCACAACTCTTAGAAAATAAGATTTGTTGAAGGTGTAATATAAACGAATATTTTTTTTTTAAAAATCACATCAGTCAATCATCATCATCCCTCTTTTTTATGTTTTGGGGGAGAAAATCTAAAGGTAATCTGCTTTTGGGGGGAACACAAGCATATGTGGGATTTGTACACAATAAAATCCCTCGATGGTCATCTATAGTGTGTTGCGGCAAGTTCCGGGATCTTCGTAGTAGCCCACAGTAGCCGTGGCTTGATCACCCATGGTGATGATAAGAGGAACCTGTGTGGCCAGGCTGAGGCGTAAAGCGACGACGGTGGAACACCGTGGGGATTTAAGTTGGTGTAAATTCGAGATAACCTGTCTTTTATCCCCACGAGGTCGGTCCCCATCAGTGCATCGTAGGATCTCCCGGAGACCCTTCTAATGTACTGATCATATAAAAAAAATATATATATTTTTAAGCATGTCGACGATTACGTCCGAGATATTTTGAAGCTGGTCACCACAATACCACTCTACGATCCAGCTAGAGATTACAGAAGAAGTGCTTACAGACTGAGGAGATACCATCCGGTTCCGCGGACGGTATGCTGTCATTTATTATATTGCTTACTGTTTATTTATTATAAGTTTATTAATTTAATGTAAATCCATGATTCTTAAGTGTAAATATGTCTACCCTTACCCTATTCCCACCCCCTTGACCTTTTCTTCTGTTTCTTTTCTTTCGTGTGATGGTCAATATTTCTTCCAACTAATCCCAAACTTAGGCTTATATCTTGGAATGAAGTTAGCGTTTTTAGTATTACTGATGTCTTTAACAGCATCATCAGGGTTATCCAAAGGAATCCACCAGCTAGCAAAATGCCCATGTGTATAAAAAAAATTAACCTAAATATGTTGTAATTACCTAAAACCTAAATAAATTTCTGTGAGTAAAACATCATCGTTCCTTTCATCCCTTTTATGCATTCTTCTTTTATGCTTAAAACTCATCTTGCATAATGACATCCATCTCTTCTAATAGAATGTTTATATGTTCAAGTATGATGCTGAGGATAGACTTTAGCCATAGCATGTTTAGTTACATGGCTATGGTCACCAATGTTAGTAATGTTATTCGATGAAAAGAGCAAGATGTTCACCTGATGGTGACGCTAGTTGTTTGCTTGGCGCATTCACTTCTGGACATAGGCCGCTCTTAAAGATCTCCACATACAGTCAGCATGACCTCCAATACCGCTGGGCACTAGCAGCTGACGTATGTAGAGGGTCATATGGGAGGATTTGGGCCATCTCCCACCACGCTGGTCCAATGCGGGGTGGAGGTAGCTAGAGCCTCGTTTGTTGATAAGCAGGGTGCACCACGAGCAGGTGTCATTGGCTTGGATCACGTGGATCGTTGTGCGGGACTCCTTATACCCTGTGGAGACCTACCACCAGTTAATATTGCGACTAAAATATAACAACTAACAGAAAGAAGATAGTAGCTTTGTGACCAGCATATCAATATTCTGGAATGGGGATAAGGGTACGCATCTCTGCTTACAATAACTTGAAATAGAAAGAGGTAGTAGGTAGACGCATTTCTTGACGCAGATGGACTGGCGTAACCATGGGTTCAGGCCTCGTCGCGAGGAGCAGTGGAAGTGCGGTGCCTGCTACGCGTTCGCTGTGACCCACGCTCTTCAGGGTCAGCTTTACAAGAGTCATCGACGATGGGGAGAGCTCAGGTTTGAAGATTTTTTTTTAATCTTTCCCCTGCCTGTGGTGGGCCAGGGTCTCTAAGGTATATTACATTTACCATCAGTATTTCCTAGCTTTATTTCCTACTCATGCTCATCTTCCAAACTTCATTTCTCTATCATTGTACAATCCAATTCCTTCTCTCATACCTCTCTCTTTCAGGAGAAGAACTTCTTATGTCTTTCTTCACAGCTGAAAGAAACCTGAAGAAGAAGTACATCAGGTTTGAGGACCACGTTCTCTATAAATTGACAGATATGTTGCTTTTATATGTTGAAGCAAAAAGGTTTGCTGGCCGTTTACCTGGACATGATCTTGGATTCGGTATTTTTCTTTATATCATCAGTGGAGATCTGTTTATCGGCTGATGATGATGAGGATGGTGATGATGCTGTTAGTTATTATATTTTTTGTATGAGTTTTAACTATGCTGAACCACATTCAGTCCGCAGCAAATCGTGGACTGCAGTCAGACGGACGGCAACATGGGATGCGACGGCGGATCCCTGCAGGCTGCGTTCAGATATGCTGCGAGAGCTGGTCTTGAATCAGAATCGAGCTATCCTTATCGCGGACAGGTTGGTTTATTTCAATTATTAATTTAATGATAGCAACTACATCATCATCATAAGGTGTACTTTTCAAGTCGAAGCTTGGCGATCAGATTAAGAAAACCAGTTCGACCCTCAACTAGTCAACTAGTGCTTGAGGGAGCTAACTACAAACGTAGGCTGTTGACAACCACCATGCAAGGAAAGGTTGCTTTTTTCGGACACCTTCAAAGAGGATCCCTTTAAAAGTTCCAAGGTTGATCCTGGCATACAAAATTCCTGGATAGCATGTACGGGGAAGACAGCAGAAGAAGTGGACCATGCTTAAACAGCATCAGATAAACAGAATAGAAAGTACAGCATTGACTTATTAAACTCTTATCAGGAAAAGTTCAGTTCAAGATCTTCACGTTACAACCCTGTTATCACCGACTGTCGAGGCACCAACGTAGCTCCAGTAGTGGGTATACATTACTGTGTTCCGGTTCGGAGTGCGCTGTAGCTGATGATAAGTGGTACCTTTCAATGTGACACCAATTAGAATGATAAGTAACAAACACGATTTCTCAAACGAGCGATACCTTCATTTTATGGTAATTGATACGCTTGCCTAAGATGATATACGCAGTACCATATTCTGCTCAAAGCCTTGAGACATAAGATGTTCAGTATCGTTACTTCAGTAATTTAACTAGCTACGGCGCCTTTTAAACCGGATCACAGTAATCTCCGCGTATTACTGTTTGGCGGCAGAAATAGAAGCTGCGGCGGTAACCCGACGGTCTCGAGCCACACAGATCTGTCATTAATGAAAAATGATCTGTTTCGTCTAGAGAGGACGCTGTCATTACAGCAGGCGGAGGGTGAGGGTTCGACCCCGGCGCTGGGCGACTCTACCGCCGGGCGATGAGAACGCCATGGAACGGGCCCTGGCCACCATCGGCCCGCTAGCGGTGGCCGTCAATGCTGCACCCATCACCTTCCAACTCTACAGGTTTTTATTCATTCGACTATATCTGATGGTAAGTAGTACGCTCGCTCTTAACGATGCAGTTACGATGTTTACGATGATCTGAACTTTATGGGATGTAGTATACGAAGCCTCATTACACCATCAGGTTCTATGGACACAGCGCCCTTCAAATGGTAATGCTTGTCACGACTTTAATGTAGTCATCATCGTAGTTAACGTTGTCGTTGGTGTCATCGACATCGTCGTCATCGGTCATTAACGTAATCATCGTCGCCATTGTTCCCATTGTCATCATTAATGACGTCAACAGCATCATCAGCATCGTCATCGCCGTCGTTGTTATCGTCGTCATCATCTCGTTCGATGGATTAGCAAATCAGATGTGCTGATTGAGTCCAGCGGTCTATATTGTATATATGTTTCGCAGGAATGGTATTTACGACGATCCGTTCTGCGTACCTTGGAGGTTGAACCATGCTATGCTTCTGGTGGGCTACACGCCGCGCTACTGGGTGCTGCTGAACTGGTGGGGTCGCCGCTGGGGGGAGAACGGCTACATTAGGTATACACTAAACAGGTTTCCGGTTTCCGCACAACATCTTACGGAGCCTATGTCAACTTCAACTGCACGGTGCACCCTGCTGGATAACAGACGAGGGTCTGATCACCCACCGACCCGCACTGGGCCAGCGGTGGCGATGGGAAATGTGGTGGCCTGTGTCCATCAATGGATGTCTATCGGTTGATGGCCTTTTTAACACATTTCACTAAGATCTCGGAAAGTTCTAGAAATAACTTATATATATTTTTTTCTAACAAATGCTTGTATTCACTTATTTTGGATAAAAGTTAAAGAAAAAAACTTTATAAATGTTTCAAGTATGTACTAATTTCACAAGTAAAGCTCACAACAGTCACAAAGTGCAATACAATGATGCATTTTGCATTCTTCTACGACTCCAACGCACATGAGAACAGCGAAGCAGTGAAACAACTTGCCGGCATCAGTGTTCCCGACCGAATATGACGTGCGTGTCTTCAAGAAGAAACTGAATAGACTGCTACCAGGTTACTGCACCACCACCACAGATCATATCACCATTTAACAGCAGATAGAATCGTAGTCAAGCGCTGACCTTGAAGAGATGAAAAAAAAGAAAAAATCTCAAGGAGTACAGAGTATCCGATTATTTCGCCATTATGAGAAGTCGCACGGAGTCCTGGAAGCGGCTACTATCATCACCACGCTGACGAGCAAGGGGCAGTAAGGTTCTCGATTGACAGCCGCGCACCGGTAGACGCAGTGTTGGGAAGCCCCCCACAAGGATCGACGACCTGGTGAAGGTCGCGAGAAGCCGCCGATCGATGTGAAAATCTATATGGAATCTCAATGATCATTGAGAATTTGGCTTTACACCACCACCCTGGCCCAATGCGTGTTGGTTGGTTTTCAGAGCCTCGTATGTTGTTTAGCAGGGTACACCGCGTTTAGCTGAGGTTCATATCGGGTTCCGTAAGATGTTGAGCGGAACCGCAAACACGAATTTTTTTTTACATAATTTTTTTGTGTAGTTCACAGGTGGCCGTTACACATTTGAAATTGGAACGCGTTAATAAATGCCCGGTAATTCCCCGCTTCGCAGAATTCGGCGCGGCGGGAACGCGTGCGGCGTGAGCAACATGGCGACGTACGTAGAGCTGTGAATACCTGTAAACGTCTCCGTCAACATTTCACTGTGAATTTGTCTAATTTACAATCGCTACACTACCTATAGTATATATATACACCTTATATCTATATTTTTGTTTAATATATGTGTTCTGTCTATAACATTTCTTTTGAAATTAAATTAAACGATGAGATTATCGAAACGTTAATTTGATGGTAAGTGATACACTTGCACAACATTGGACTCGTCGCGTTGACACATAAGATGTTGAGTTTCATTACCCCAGTAATTTCACTGGCTACAGCGCGCTTCAAACCGGAACACAGTAACGTTTGCATAGTACTGTTTAGCGGCTGCAATGGACGCTACGATGGTACCTAACTAGACTGTCTCCGGAAACGGAGATCTATCAGCAGTGAAAGTTAAGGATGATGATTCAAATTTTCTGGATCTGTAAATCATTTTTTTTATTTAAGTAGCTGCTTATTTTTTTAAAAAATAGCTAACTTAAAAAAACTTAGTAGTTCCGTAAAATGTTTTAGAAGGTAATCCTATTGCAACAGAACTGTTTGAAAACGAAATAAGATTTCTTAAAGCAATATATCGGAGGAACTCTCTTGAGGTTGTTTCTGGAAAAGCGAGTCGGCGCAGAGCTATGGTAGGGATTTGGGAATTCCGGAAGTACGCAAAAAAATATTAAAAGAAAAAACCTATATCTAAAAACACTAAAAACAAATCAGAGCTATTTACAAAGTGTTCCTTGGTTAGCAGCACCAGTTTGTCTCCTGCAGCTGGACCCTGGACCTGGTGAAGATTGTAAACAATGAGTTAAAGGAAGCATTGATTGGGGAGACCTATGTTTAGCTATGAACAGTAATAGGCTGCTGATGATGATGTCCTACTGATGATTGGGTTTATAGTTATAATAGATACTTTTTTATGGTTTAAAATGAATATTAAAAAACCTAAAAGGGTTAATATCCCACAAAAAATTTATTAAAACAGTTAAAGGGAACATTTTAGATATCTGATTAAAATTTTAAATGGACTGTGTGAACTTTTGGTGAAGTTTGGAACTATTTGACCATTACGAGTACTAAAAGCTGCAAGCGATTTGATAAATTATACAGAAGTTGAGTACAGCAGAACGTTTTTAAGGTCTATCTGTTCTTTATCCAGATCGCATTAAGAAATATCACACAACACTATACACGCCTATTCCTTTGCCCCGAAGCGAATAGACGAGCGAGACACTTGCCTAATAAGTGACAAACCTGCCCAACAGCACATTTCGGTAGCCTTGAGACGGAAGACGCTGAATCTCCTTATCCCAATAATTACGCTAGCTACAATGCCTTTCAAGCCGAAACACATATCTGCAAATTTTGTAAAGGCTCTTCCACTGTTTCTTCCGATTCGCGGCTACTCGAAAACGTACTAGCCTGCTGTCTATCTTCCGTCAGAATTTCGATCAATATCCATCGCTCCTTAAGTCTGGCTTGTATCTATGTCAGTGACCTTCCACATTTCCACAATTTGGGTTAAACAATCATTTTAGTTCAGAAAACAACCGTTGCCTTCACAACGGACTAATTTATAACATGAACGATAATCTACTCAACGACAAAACACACAACGGTAGTAATAACTCTTGCGCTGATGATAAACAAAATGAATTTACTTAATTTGTATGTACAGTTTAAATGTGGGTACGTGTGAATGTATGTATAATATGCTTTCGAAAACCAGTCTACAGACAAGCAGTCGGCTTACACTGAACTATATACTGTCATATAAATGCATTAATCAAATCTCAAATCTTAATGGTGATTAGGTACATTTCTTCTATTTCCCATTTCTTTGATTTAATTCTTCAGATTAAGTTTGTGTATCGGATCATCGATCGGAGATTGGATGTCCATTTCTGAACATTGGCACCAGACGTCAAACGCCTGATGATAATGATTTATTCAATGAATCATCTATTTTCAACAGAAAACTCACAGCTATTAGAGAAAACATTGGTTTATAACTTAAAGTAAAGTCAGGAGTCACTTATGAGTTATTACCTGTCGATAGCAAATAGAAAGACCAATAACCAATAACTCGAATAACATCACACAACACTGATGGTAGACATTAAAAATAACGAAGACAGTCAAAGCAACCATCAATATTTTTTTAAAGTGGTATGATCCAAACGCCAACAAATATAATATTAAAACATAAATCCTTATATACGTATATTTAACATTATTTTTGAAAACCTATCATTCCTCCTTTTTTCTTTGGCTAAACAAATAGATTCTCCATAATGTATTATTTAACTTAAAAGAACTGTAGATTCTTTGAAATGTATAAATAAACAAGACGATAAACAAAGCATAGTCATTAAACGGTTATTGAATGTCGTTTTGAATGTATTAAAGTATATTATTCATGATTTAATACCAGTTAAAAAACAGGCGGACATTAAAAAAAATATAGATAGAAATATTAAGTGTTACTAACAAAAAAAAAATAATGGCTTCTTACTGAACTTGGCGGATTTTTACCTGTTTACTTTATAATACTATAAGACTTCAAGTAACAATACAAACATGAATGAGATAACCGACATATTAAACGAAGGTTTTCTTGTGTAAGATGTCGCATGTCTACGCAGCATCCACCAAGTCACCGTTGGTTAGCGTGGTGAATAAATAAATAGTCTTGACTGATAGTCTTGAATTGTGGAAACATTAATGGGACTGTTTTATTATTCATTATAAGACTAAGATTAGGAAATGCTTAGAGTAGATCAAACTGTGAACAATATTTTAAAGAGTTGCTGGAAAGTTCTGAAACCTCGCAATTACAATAAGTTAAGACAAACGCGATAAATTTGGCAATATTTAATATTAATCTTTGCACAAATCAAATCTAAATTTACATCAGGAGTTATAATGTTAAATCTAATAGTTGTTACGTTTTGTAATTCTTAGGGTCGTTCAGGTGCATCAGTTGTATGTCGGCATCAGTCCTCTTCACCTGTTTCATTCCATCCTCAATCTCTTGCATTGACCTGTCTTTTGTTTCCGGTAGTATGAAGTATAACACCGAAAGGCAGAATGTGACACACAAACCGTAAATGGAATAGGTTCCACCGATACCAGTTTTTTGTATCATCAGCGGAGTTATTTTCATACTGACGGCATAAAACAATGTGAATGTGAGTCCAGTCGTGAATGATCCCAAACCTCTATGGTTTAATGGGAACACTTCTGTCGTCACTGTAAAAGCTGCCGGTGTCATTCCGACAGTGGTTAGGAAGCTATGGGTTAGTATTATTAACGGTGTAAGCCATTTATTTCTTATTATTAAAGTATTATTAAGGACTTCTGATAAGCCGACAGCAAACATCAAGGCGACAGAAGCACACCCAAAAGTAAATAGTATCGTCCTACGTTTAAAAATTTTGATTATGACTGTTGAAATAAAAAAAGCTACTATAATCAAACCATCAGCGATCATCGAGCAGTACATTGCTATGTACCTGTCGCCTACCAGCTCAACCATGATTTGTGTGATGTATCCTAAGAGGAAGTATCTGCCGGAAGCGTCCACTGCTATCGTCGCGAGCGACGCGATCGTGAACGGGATCAAAAAGTCTCGTTTTAATAATTTTAAGAACAACTTTGATGCGATTGATGTTTTCTTATGCTGCTCCTTCCATTTGATCCTTTCCATTTGTGCAATTATTATATGTTTTAATTCTTTTTGGCTGTTAACAGAGTCGCCGTGGAACCACGTAAAGGATTTCTCGCATTCGTTGAAGCGTCCTTTCATTGCGTAAAACGCAGGACTCTCCGGGCACAGAAGTAGTATGACAAACGCCACTGCATTAGGTACAATTGATAATGCAGCTATCTTCCTCCAATCCCAAACGAGAGCAAGCGAATGGCATAGCAATGACCCGCCTGCCAGTGCCGTCTTCTTGATTGTTAGAAACAAACCGCGTTTTTTCCGATGTGTAAACTCGTTAAGGGTAACCGCAGCAACAAACACACCACCAGTGGCGAGGCCCTGTATAACCTTGCCAATGATCAGCATCGTGATGCTCGTGCTGAAGTATATCAAAATCCATCCGACGATTACTGTAACGTTACACAATATGTTAACCGGTTTTCTTCCTATAACTTGAAACAGTGGACAGATGATGAAGAAACCTAACACACCCGCAAACCCTTGCGATGAAGCTGAAACAAAATTTTGAAATATTTTAATGAGTAGCAGTTCCATGGACGTTCGTATCGCGTTCACTGGCCGCATATTGTAAATTTGACTCTATATCAGCACTGTGTTCCGGTTGTCGATATAACCGACACTTAACACGTTAAAATTGTGATTAAGTATTAGCATAATGCAATTAAAAATTTAAATATATAAGCAATTATAAGGTAGGAATTTAGTTAACTTTATATTTCAATTCATAATACATTAAAATGTATCTGTAGTTGTCTGAAACATCAACAGAAATATTGTGTATATTTAAAATTGTCTTGTTAAATAAGAAACGAGATGAATCTGTTACTGGTGAAAGTTTCTACGTCGAAGTCTAAAAACATGGAAATATATGAACTAGAAAAAGAGGGTACAATGTAGTAAGTAAAAATTTTGTTGGTGTGGTTAACTCCTACATTAGCAATTTTTTTAATTTAATCGCAATAGTGCTTTACCACGATACCACGTAGTGTTAAACAGTTACCTCATCAGTGGTGATACATTGAGATAGTCTAGCAATGGTCTGTTCGTTCTGCTTTCCAAACGATTGTTTTAAATTTTATATAATACTACTATATATATATGGATTTACTATATCTAAGTCTATTCTTTGATATTTTCTCGGTCGACAAGTTCACATCTTTGTCTTCTTACTGATTTGTTATCTTTACAAATAATCGTTCTTCTTTCTATCTCAGTTAAGGATCTATGGAGAGGAACCTAGCGCCGCGACCGACAAGGGCCGTCGGTCCGGCGCCCCCATTGGAAAGGGTTCTTGGGGCGTACCTGGCGACGCGCCTCGTATTCCGACGCGTCGCCGCTAAGTGATAGGGATTTGTCAATTGGGAGGGATGCTTCACATCCCTCCCCGAGGCGGGCCCGTCCGATCCGGGCACCGAACGGGGGTTGCGGAAGAACTGTCCAAAGCGTTATCCCGTGACCCTCGTGCATTCCTTGCGGATGTGATGGAATACCGTGTGAAGCTTTTTAGTCGGTTGGAGTCCGACACTACCCCACTACCGGCCCAGTATTGGTACGGGGTGTGCAATCCGTTAGCATTTTGTTACACACGTTAATAAAAAAAAAAAAAAGAAAAGGATCTATGGAAACAGTGTTATGAACGTTTTCTTTATTTTAGTTATTTGGAAATGATTTGAAATTGTTATGTATATTTTCCTTCTCTCGCTCTCGTTAAGTTAAATTTGTGAAATATCCACCAAACTTTTTCTTTGCTTAAAAATGTAAAAAAAAACATTTTTCCTTTACGTTTTGAATTAGAGATTTATATATTACCTATCCAGGAGGCTTGCTCCACCGTTGCTCTCATTTCTGTGGCATTTGGCGATAGGATTGCAGCATTTAGTGAGTTGGGATAAGCGAGAATGATTCCAGCGCCAATAGAATGTAAACATCCACCAGATAAAACGAGAACCTGGAAAATATTACAACTGTATACTTGATTCGCATAAAACTTTTCAGTAGTTTGTCGACATTATTTGCAAACTTATCATTATTCTTAACTTCTTCTTTTTATATATTGGTGCACTGTTACCCATAGATGGTTTTGGAATAAAATCATCAAAGTATAACTGTTTCTTTAATTACCATTCTCATAGAATCATCGTCTATTTTCTTTACTCTGTTGTCTTTTAGATTCAATTCGGTAACCTCTTTGTCTTCTGTTTTATTTTTCACTTACCAGTTGAAGATATCCAAATTTAGATTCGTTATTAAAAATATTGTTCAGTAACAATTGCTCACCTGCCGCCAGAAGTAAGGATCCATTAGACCCATGTTTCAACTTTTAAATATTATTCCATCTCGTTGCTAATTGATAATTAAACGATCTTACAGCGAGATCGTAGCGCACCGCGCCGAACCAAAAGGTAATATGCTGTAAAATTATTTACAAACTGAACTGAAAATATTTTGAAACTCGTTTCTTATTTAATCGGTTAAGATAAAGGAAACGTGTCACGTTAAAATTCATCGCACCGGTTACGACTTTTTTTTTAAACAAGGGCCCAATTTGTTTATGAATTTATATGAACGGAAATTAAACGATAGCAGCTATTAGACATTCGGTTCATAAATAAAGTTACCAATGTAGACTACGGGTCTATTGACTTATGCTGAATACGTTTGCTTAAAATAGACTTCGGATTAAAAATCTAGGTTAAGTTAGAACTAAACAGTTGAGTCTTAATCATCCGCTATCACAATTGAGTCTTATTTATAGTTGTTTCATCAAAACATTTGTGTTTTAACCTACATTCATTCCTCTCTCCGAGGTATATTGGTTCTGTCTTAACATTAACTAGATAAAGTTTATAATTTAACGTCTACTAACTGTCT
The DNA here is from genome assembly GCA_029034505.1 of Ornithoptera priamus. Lineage (NCBI taxonomy): Eukaryota > Metazoa > Arthropoda > Insecta > Lepidoptera > Papilionidae > Ornithoptera > Ornithoptera priamus. The sequence continues at coordinate 2,349,861 of JARDWD010000500.1, read as the reverse complement.
GATCTCTCCAGTAAATTAAAGTTTATCTATATTCCTTTTCAATTTACTTTGTTATATTTCAGTGTATATTTTTCTTATTTCAAGAAACGAGATGAGCAGAGATTTCATCTGATCGTAAGTGATACGTAACAACGTGGCGTCAGGTGAGATGATACACAGCATCATAATGTGTTCTTCGCATCACATAGATTTTAAGTCTCGTTACCCCAGTAATTTCACTAGCTACAACGCAATATAAACCCAAGCTCAGTAATGTTTCCACTTTAGTGTTTGTCGGCTGCGATAGGTTATGCGTTGGTGCCTAGACGGTCTCTAACAGGTGATTTAGTAACTGGTATTATCCGAAGAGTAATTAAGAGTGAATGATTAATTTGTTGGAAAAAGTAGCATTTTCCTTTATCGAATGATAAATGATTTGAATTACTTATGAGTAGGTTACCGTGTTACCGATCGGAGGGAAGTTCAATATAAAGTGTTGCTATTACGCGGACATGATTACTGTCGAACGCTGAATAATACATATTACGGCATAGACACTTTGTCGGAACGTTTACTTACAAACATCTCGTTATTAGTTATAATAGTAGATAAATCACTGCTTATCTTATACATTATTTCTTCATCATTATGAAACGACACATGTCCACTGCTGGGCGTGGGCACAAACACATTTACTTGTAGTCTGTCTCTGTTGCCGGAGATCGTCTAGATCGGTACCACCGCAGCGCCTATTCCTTCCAAACAATACTGTGCAAATGTTACTATGTTCTGATTTTTTTATGTTTTTTTGTTTAATATTATATGAACTTTAATATAAAATATTTAAAAAAAAAATCTTTTTGTACAACAAACGTACACTTCGATACTATTAAATGATATAGCTAGCTGTACCCCGGCCGCTTTGCCGGCACTAATATAAAATTAGACCGCAAACGACTTTCTATAACAACCGTTACTATAGCAACCGCATAAATAACACTAAAAATGTTTATAAAAAATTATTGCAAATAAAATTAAAAAGGATCTATGAAATTAAAAAAAATGAATAGTGTATAGTCATTTACAAATCATTCCGGGTCTAATGATCATGTTCCGGTGTGGATACGTTCACTAGTTTTCACGTGATTGCCGAACAAACAAAACCCATTTTTATTACATGTATATAAATATATATTGTTTGGATAATCGTACATCTACACGTTTCTTTCCTTCCCCAAACGCCTGCTCACCCCGTGTTGATTTATACGCGGAAAGAAATTATTGCCGCCCCTACAAATTATCTTTAGCATGAAATAAAATTAGCGAAAGAAGAAAAATAACCGACGGCAGTAAATGTGGGTTACAGCACATTTATATGATTTTATTCTATTAAAAAAAAAAAAAAACAAAGTGATTTTTATCGAGTTTTCTTTATACCGGTTAGTTACTGCCGTTTCGTCGCTTACACAGCCTCCTCTGTTCTAAGATAACTAAGATAGCGTAACACTTGTGTTGGAAATATTCTTTGTAAATACTCATAATAAATTATTTTTTTTAATTATATATAATTAAAAAAATAGATATGCTAAGTAGTAAGTTATATCTAAATGCCATTAATCACTTAAGTTACACCTAAATATATTATTCATTCAAAGTAAAATTGATTTAAGTTAGTATATGTAGTGGCCGTTTAATAGGTAGTATATAACAAAATATTTTTTTTTTATTCTACGAAGCGAGGAGACTAGGAGGTCATTCACCTGATGTTAAGTGACACACTCGCCCATACCAACGTGACGCTAGTTAGGATGTTACACGCAGCACCACATTGTGCTCGCCGCCTTGAAAAATAAAATGTTAGTATCGTTACGGCGGTAATTTCACCAGTTACAGCGCCTTTCAAACCGGAATATAGTAATCCTTGCACAGTACTGTCTGTCGGCTGCAATAGCCGCTGCGGTGATACCTACCTGGGCAGCAACAGAGAACTTTCTTTCGTTTGTATCGGGGGCGAAATCTTTGAATGATATCCTGCTTCTGTGGAGAAGTCAGGGTCATGGGAGATTCTTACTCACTAACACACCCTCGCTGGTTTACATCAGTGCATTCGGAGAGGTCCCGGGATCTATTACAGAACGCACCGGTGTCCCTCTAGAAAGAAGTAAATAAATTAAAAGCAATATGCAGGTAGGTGTATATAACAGAGATGTTAGAGGTCCCGCACCACAACTGACAGGTCCCATACCATCCTCACCTGCTTGTGATGCACCCTGCTAATCAACAGACGAGGATCTGGCTCCCACCAAACCGCATTTGGCCAGTGTGGTGGGAAATGGCCTAAATCCCACTATATGAACCTCGACAAACGACGGCCTGGATGCGGGCAGCGCAGATCGATCGATGTGGAGATCTTTGGGAGAGTCCTATGTCCAGCAGTGGACGTCTATCAGCTGATGTTTGATTGTGTATAACGGAAACAAGATTTTATTAGAATTTCTTGGGATTTTCACTAAATTATTTAATCACCAAAAAATTCTAAACTAATAGAGCTACAGTTTCATTCAATTACTCTGATTCAATGAGGATGTTTGAGAGAGGCCTACGCCCAGCAGTGGGCGTTGTCCAGCTGACAAGAGGGAATAATGAACATAAAAAAATGTCAATATCTGTCTGTACGTCGTTTTTTCCGTTTTCATAGCAACCTTTTTGATTATACGACGAGATAAAAATTTAAGAAACGGGTAAAGAAAAGTACAGCTTTATGGACCAGAAAGATACTGATGTTCGATAAATAAATAACTTATGGGAGCCTTGTGATTTACGTCTGATGATATACTACATCTCGTGATAGAATCTTCTAGATTTCAGAGCGACAAAGGAAAAAATATCATTAAAATATTTACTGATGGATCTTTAGTAAGTTATGCAGGTCCTACTTTTGCTGCTAATATCTTGAGCAATCGTTACTCTGTACCCAGTTTATAGAGCGGTTACTATTGAAATTACTGTGGTAATGACATTAGAATGGTAAGCGGGATGCAAGGGATCCGCACAACATCTCACGGTAGCCAAGCCAACGTCACCTGCTCATGGTGCATCCTGTTAATCAACAAAGGAGACTCTGGCTCCCACTAACCTGCGTGGTGGTAAATGACCGATCGATGTTGGGATATTTGGTTGAGGTTTATGTCCAGCAGTGGACGTCTGCCGGCTGATGATTGAAATTTCAACAGGTATATGAGCAATCAATTAAATAGGAGTCAATGTTACGTACGAAGACGCTTAAAGCTTCCTTGTCTTAGAAAGCTGTATCAGTTACCGCCATAATAAAAAAAAAAGTAAACAAATGTACTGTCTAAATATAAATTATTTAATCTATCTCAAAACAATGGATATTTTTTATACATTGCAAAGCGAGGAGATGAGCGGGACGTTCACCTGATGGTAATGTGGCGCTAGTTAGGATGTACACAGCACTACACTGCTCTCGTCTTCTTAAGACTTAAGAAGTTGGGTCTCGTTACCCCAGTAATTTAACAAGCGGCCTTCAAACTGGAAGACAGTAATGTCTGCACACGACTGTTTGTCGGCTGCAATAGACGCTATGGTAGTACCTATACAGGCGAGTTCTGGCAACGGAAACCTTTTTCTCGCGGGGGATATCTTCTTAAAATATACCTTGATTCTGGGAGGTGATCTCCCTCAGTGCATTAGAAGAGGGGCTTCGGGATCTACGAAACGCACCAGTGCCCCCCTACATTCTGGCTAAAACCCAGCAACCTGGTTTTTTGGAAATGAAAGCTTATTTCCAAAAAATCAGGTTGCTGGGTTAATTACTTATCCGGGCCAAACGATGTCTTCGATCCACTTGATGTAGCTGGATACATTGGTGTAGACCCCTGGCGCCATTTTCCTGCCACAGTCTCTTCCGAACGATGTTACACCTACCACCGTGTGCAACGGAAATGTTTTGATGCAGTCGACTCTATCGTCCATGTACTGCATGGGTCCACCTGAATCACCTTGACAAGTGTCTCTACCGCCATGGTTGTAGTCGCCTGCGCAGAGTTGACTTTCCAATATTCCACGAGGGAGTACCCTTCTTCTTATTAAATACTTCATTGAGTTATTGCACACTCTCCTATTCACAAGGTCAACGTTCACGGACATCAATGTTTTGCTGCCGCCGGTAGCTCCGGATCTGGTCACTCCAAATCCAATCACTGATAACTTAGCATCCTGCAACAGATCGTCTACCTTCAGACAAGCTATTCTTATGTCCCGATTGAGTTTGAACTCGAGATCACTTTTAACGAGAGCGATGTCGTGGTATTTCACCGGCGGTTTGTATCCTGGATGAACAACGACATCGGCAACTGTCCTTTCTTGTCCCACATCCTCGAACTCCTCGAATTCCAACGTCGCAATACCAATCTTTAAAACACGCGGTGGTCCGTAGCTAGGATCTTTACTGCAATGGGCTGCTGTTAACACCCAACTCTCACTAATAAGAGTTCCACCGCAATTCCACTTGGGTTCATCTCGTGAGTTCTTCCGGAATCCTATGAGCGCCATGTGAGGAAACAGAAGTAGATCCACTGGGATTCTTTGTCTGTACTCTGGATGTAGAATATTTTGACATTCCAGCATTGTCTGCCCGTAGTTCCGGCAGGCTCCGATCGCTTTTTCTCCAACTGATACAACCAGGTTTATTTTCATCATGAATGTGAACAGGTTCCTGTACATCTTTGAAGATTTGTCTTCTATACAACGGACGGACGGTAGCACGTTTTCATTCTATGCATTTAGGTATTCAATATTCTAGATTCTAGATCTATCACAGGGAATATATTGTTTATAAAAATAAAAACGTCCGACATAATAAACGCAAAATTTGTGACTGATTGCGTCCGACACAGTAGCAGTGTTCATAATGTACTTGGTAATGAATATTACGCGTAACAGATTGTACATTTTATTGCAGTGTAAGAATACGAACATTAGATATGCTCTCAGATCAATATTTATTAAAGAACGAATTTATATCAGTCGTAAATCATATTAAATGTGATTATTTTAATTTTTAACCCTATGTCGGCCAATGTTGTTTTTATTCGATTAAGCGATATGCACTGCATCACATTACCCTCGTTACCTGTAACAAGATCTTGAGTGTCGTTACCGCAGTAATTTCTATAGCTACAGCGGACCTTCTACCTTCAAACCGGAACACAGTAACGTTTTCACACTACTGTTTTTCGGCTGCAATTGGAGCTGCGGTGGTGCTTAAACGATCTTCTAAACCCACCCCCAGTAAAACACCAAAAAGAATTGTTTTTTTTTTTGAAGTTAAAAACACTTTGTCCAATCGCATTAAGATCACGATAGTATTGTGTATATATCTCAACTTATATATATAATATAGATACTATGTTTTCTAATAAAATATTAATATAAATACTGTGAGGGTATTATTTAGATTTTTGTTGGGGGATGTGTTTGTGTATACACTTTAGTTTATTTGTAGCATATTTTTTAATTACCATGTTTAGTAAATATATACAGTAAGAATAAATACTGGTGGTAGTTCTTTGTTGCTGGAGACTGTCTAGGTCCCAGTGTATCTTCTATACTTACTGCTAAGTAGTAATGCAAACATTACTGTGTTCCCGATTGAAGGGAGTTGTGGCTAGTGAAATTACTGGGGTAATGAGGCTTAATATCTTATATCACAAGATGAGTATGTTTTTAATGCTGTGTATATCTTCTAACTGGAGACACGTTATGGGCAGAAGTGTCACTTACAATCACGTGAACGTCTCGATCGTTACATTGGTGTGTTCCGGTTGTCAACATAAGAGTATTTCATGTATCCAGAAAACATGTGTTCTCCAGCTCCGACAGATGTCAGATCTGGAGACGTCCGTGATGATCACGTTATTATGTGGTTGATTGATTGTCTATCACACATAACACTTCGTCAGTGTAACACGAAGCGCTTTATATTTATATCCTTTTCATATTGATGGAAATGAAAAGGAGATTATATCCTTTTGAAGGTTTTTACTCAAGTACAGATTCCTTTATCGCAGCAATTTATTTTAAGGGCTTCTTTTATCTCGTGATTGAAAAGGGTTCATACACACTTTGGGCTAAAATATTGAACTGAGGGATGAGTCAGCGCACTAGACACGTTTACATAATGCCTAGATGCTAGAGATATCCTGGTGGTAGGTCTCTGTTGTCTATTCCAGCCGCTAAACAGTACTGTGTTAAAAAAAAAACAAGTTGATGTAAAGGACAATCTTTATACTATGAAGCGATGAGAGCAGCGGGACGTTCACCTGATGATAAGTGATCCGCCCGCCCAGAACAACGAGGCGCTAGTTAGTATGTTGTACACTGCACCAAATTGCGCTCGTCGCCTGTAACATAAGATGTTAAGTGTCTTTACTCTAGTAATTTCACTAACTACAGCACCCTTCAAACCGGAACGGTTTTGCAGCTTATATAGCTGTAAAAATATTGGACAAATATGACTATCAAATTATGTACAACTTACCACTAAATGTTTTTATGGACCTTAATAAAGTGATTGTTAGGATATTCACCTGATAGTAAGTGATACAGTTGTCGATATAAAATTGTGGTAATAAGAAGTCTTCCTTCAAGTGAAGCTTCTGTTCAGTGGGGAGTGAAGCAACGTATCTTTAAGAGGTATCGCACTTCCGACAATATGACTAATCAATATATAGTGAATATAGATTTCCTTTGTTCGCCAATCACGTGAAAACTAGTGAACACGGTAATATGATCATTCTACGCGAAATGATTTGTAGATATAGGGTTGTTTATTCGAATCTCATAGATACTACATTGTTTTACTTCTAATTAATTTTTAAAAACAATTTTATTTAGTATTATTTATGCGGTTGCCATAGTAACGCTTGCTTTAGAAAGTCATATATGATCTTATTCTATATTACGGCCAGCAAAGCGGAAGGGGATGAGCTAGGTCCTTATAAGTGTAACATTGTATGTATTCAAAATCCTATTGTAACAGCCTATTGTATATATATATAATTACCTGTAAATATTTGTAAGGACACCCGTATAAACAACTCACTGGATCCAAGTCAACCTCACCAGCTCGTGGTGCACCCTGGTAACCAATAAACGAAGCTATGGCTCCCACTAACCCGCATTGTGCCAGCGTGGTGGAAAACAGCTCAAACCCTCCCATATGAATCCTTGCCGTATCGATGTGGGAATCTTTTGAGGAGGCCTAAGTCCAGCAGTGGAAGTCTATCGACTGATGACGACATTTGTATATTTATTAGCAGCAATGAATATCTAAAAGCCTGTCATCGTCAAGCTGCTACAGAACATCTTCAATCTTCTACAGCCGAACACACAAGTTGTCCATTAGGTAATATTACTATGAAGAAATGAAAACGACATCTGTCTCCCAACAGCATCGCGCGGGGAAACTTCGAACATGTCCAATAAAAAGTTTCCGGAGACCAGCTAACTTCAGTCATGTCGCCAGCAGGCGGCAACGGAAAAAGTTGGCCCCTCCGATGTGCCTACGCCTGGTGTCCTCTCGCACCACGTGCTGCAGATCGTAACTTATCCGGGACCAGTTTCGCATAGACACGAGGATCTAACTAATATTGTACTCTTCGTCTAAATAATATTTTTATATTATATACATATCTAATATTAAATACCTGATCTTATAAAAATGTTTTTTTTTAAGCGACGAGACGAGCGAGACCTTCACTTGATAGTAAGTGATACGCCTGATCATAAAGTGGCGCTAGTCAGGTTGGTATACACTGCACCACATTGCGCTCGCTTGAGACATAAGACTTTATTCAAGCTGGAACGCAGTAATGTTTGGCTGCTGCAGTACCCACCTGGATGGTCTCCAGCAATAGAGACCTACCTCTCTCATGAGTGAAGACGGAAGTCGCAGTATATTTATTAAACATTGCAAGGAAGTGAAAGGGATCATCATAAAGAGAGAGAGATGAGGAATTGAACTAAATAAAGAGAAAATGGTTTTTAAAAATGAAAATAATAGAATAATGTAAAAAAAATAAAGATATATGATGTAAAAGTACAAATAAACATGAAACAGAGTCCGAGAGGAGATGCGTGATGGAATAGAAAAAAAAATTAAATGGAATAAAAGAGAGGAAGAAAGATATTACGATGTATGAAAGAGGAAATAAAGAAAGAAAAATATATTAATAATAACGAAATAAATAAACCTGAAAAGATAAGTAATTTGCAAGTTTCTTACCAAAGCAATTTAACAGGAAACAACGTCCTTTAAACCGGAATGGTCATGTTTCCACAATATTGTTTAGTTGGTGACGTGGTATGACTGATAGTAGTAATTAAGTCGATTGATTTCGTACCATTTTAATTACTTCACGTTATCAAATTCACATGTTTAAATTAAAACCGAAAGATTAAAGGACGCGATAGAATTTTTTAATTAAGTTTCCGTATAATTTATAAGGGTTGGTCGTTTAATTAACCCTGCCTAAAATAATTACACGGACTCCATTTTGGATTGGTACTTTGTGAAACCTTTAACGTTTTGAAACAATTTACACTCGCACTGTCGCAACTAATAAAGTTTATCGTCCATTTTAAATTTAAAAAAAAAAATTATCGTACACTTTTTTTTTTTAAGTTGTCTTCACAATAACATAATTCAGTAATCAGCAATTATAATTACATATATTAAGTAATCAATATTCTCGTTGAAAACACTCATCTATCCAAAAATGAGGTAAGGGTAGTTTGCATTAAACTCGTCTGTACTGATAGATCATGTATTTAAAAAAAAAATATTTACACAACTACAATGAAGAAAATCTTAAGCTTTATATCCTTGGCTGCAAGATAACTATATTAAAAACTAATATGAAATAATTATTTATATATATTTAATAAAAAATAATACAATTTAATAGATGATGATCTTACATACACTAAAGATCATAAACGGGTGGTGCTTTAAATTTTTATATAAATATAAATTTTAATAAAACCACCACTACTAGTAAATTTAAAGAATTATACTAGTGTAGTTCTGTATTTTTTTTTTTAAACAGTACGTGAACTATTATTATATACGAGTTTAACACAAACTACCCTTAGCGTTGTGTATAGAGTGTGTTAAAGAGGAATTTAACTACTTAATCTATACACTAACAATTGCTGATTACTTAATTATGTTATTGTACTGGTGGTAGGTCTTAGTTACCAGACACCGTATAGTGAGTGTCACCGCAGCAAGTACTAGTGTGCAAATGTTACTGTTTACCGGTTTGAAGGGCGCTGTACTCGTCACTAGTGAAATTACTGGGATAATGAGATTTACCATCTTATGCGACGAGGGCAATGTGATGCTGTGAATACCGTCCTTACTAGCGCCACATTGTTATGGACAGGTGTACCGTTTACCATCAGGTGAACGTGCCCGCCCCATCCCTCTTTTTTTCTCTTTATTGTAAAACCTTATAGCGAGATATACAACAGGCGGGCTTAATGCCTGTTGGCATTCTCTACCAGCCAACCTTCGGTGAGTAAGATGTTGTGGTAGGCGATAACTATTGACTTAAACTATATAACTACATATATATTTATATATATATATAGATATAATTCTCCCTTTATTGATAACAAAAAAAAAACGTTATATGTAGAGTCTCCTCTTAGTGCTAGTATATATTAAATGGTACACGAGAAACATGAAGTCTGTAACAAAACAGAACTTCCTACACGTACCATATAAAAGTTTCACGATTCCGTTTCTCCAACACACTGCAGCAATAAGTTCCGTTTCCGTTTTGCACAGTGATTTCCACTCTAGCAGATGCTAAAGAAGTTTCAACATCGACTCGCTGAATATATTGTTACAATGATAAATATATAGTTAAGAAAATAACAATATGAAAAATCATTAATTTCGTCTACATTTACATGTTCACTATAGAATGATTGCCGCTTCATCATCATCAGTCGAAAGACGTCCACTGCTGGACGTAGGCCTACCAAGGATCTCCACATCGATTGGTCGTGCGCATCCATGATCTTCACGCAGTCAACATGGTCTATGGTACTGCAGGGCATTAAGTACCGTCGTTTGTAGAGGTTCATATGTGAACATTTGTGCCATTTTCCACCACGCTGGCCCAATTGGGGTTTATAGGAGCCAAATCCTTGTTTGTTGATTAGCAGGGTGCACCACGAACAGATGAGGTTAGCTTGGAGCTCATGAGTTACTGTGCGGGACCACTTACATTCAACCCCTTCAATTTAAAGAAAATATTAATTGTGGTAACCTTAACTATTATAGGGGTTAATTATTATCATCATCTACTGCTGGACATAGGGCTCTACTAAAGATCGTCCTGATGAACTGGTCTAATGATCTCCTGAAGGAAACCGCTAATGTTGACAACGCAAAAGTGATTGATGAATGGAAGAGGAAAGTAATAACTAAAACAAGTGATTGATGTAAAGATGTTTAGAGGAAAGCTACATGGAAGTAGTTTATTTGTTGATATAGTATATACTTAAATGAAATAAAAAAAAAGTAAATTTAATGAGAAGAACCAAACTAAAGTAAGTACAGCATCACCAAATTGGTCAGAATTTGCCAGCTTTTTTCAGACGTCTACCGGTTAATGATAATAATGTTAAGTTCCCTTTTCTTCTCTCTCTCTCTCTTATTATATCTTGTGTAACGTCGTAAAATAATACAAAACCCGATCACAATTTTTGCCACTTACCCCCTACAACCCTAAGTTGGGTATAATTCTATAGGTGGAGTATCAGCTTTCAGAACAGAACGAGCTTGTGGCCTTTACCAGCTTTACTAATCCGTCTATTTTGCACGTGGAAATAATACCACAAAAAACCCTTTTTAAAGAGACGCCAATATCCCACTACTAAACAAATGCCCAGCAGTGGGATATCTATTGATAGGAACGATGACGATAAATTTAAAATTAGTGATACAGTGGTAATATTTTTGCTTTACAAAGTAGCGGGAACTTGTTATGACCTTGTTTATATCACAAGGTCAGGCTTTATAGAGGAACAAAAAAAGCTTTATCCATTAGTTAACTAACATTGATCTGATCAGCTCTTAACAACCGGATTTACTGGTTTTAAGTAATTCATTATGCGCGATTTGTCATTTTTTTTTAAACCAATTGCTAATTTCAATTTTGTATTGGACACTACGCAGGATATATGCGTAGTCCTTTCTTTTTCTTCCTCCTGCCTTGTTCCCAGCTACGTGGGGTCGGCACTGTATATACTTCTCTTCCATATCCCTCTATCAGCCGTCATATCTGAATTCACTCTCTTCTTACACACGTCATCTTTCACACAAATCGTCTACACTTTCTTCGGTCTTCCTCTACCCTTATAACCATCCACATTCATTCTCATTACTTTCTTTGTTATATGTCCTTCATCCCTCTGCATGCGTAGTCGTTTAAGATTTTTAAATCAAATTGTTGATTTGTTGTTTACAAATCAAATATTGTAGTCGTAGTTTTCCTATTAATTACAACATGTTCCCTCCTCTTTAATCACTGTATTAAGTCCAACTGTATTAAAAATCTTTAATATGAAATCAAAACATTAATTATAAACCCTCTTTTAAGAGTCAAGAACTTCGGAATCTTTGTTCGCTGCGATATTGTCTTTGTCTGCTTTGTCGAAAACGAATCGTTCATTATCAAAAGCTGCATTCACTGCAGCAGATTTTGAATCTGTGATAGATAAATCGCTATCAAATTTGTGATTTATATCTGAAACTATAGATTTATCATTTTCTTTATCATTAATTTTATTAGAGCATAAAGTTTTGCTTATATCTACATAATAAGGGTACAATTTTTAAATTTTAAACTTCCATACATTTTACCCGTTGGAGGTTTACTTTCTGGAGCGGCTGCAAAATCTGTTGTTTTTCATACATCATCAATTTGAAAAAATAATCATAATACGAAGTAGGTTAGATAAAGTTAGAGGACCTAGCTATTAGAACCTTAACTTTTGGCCACTAATTCGAGCGTTGTAATTTTTGCAATAGTTTGAATGTAAGGAAGCTACATGCAGCCTGTCATTATGCAAAGTGACTTTTTCACATTTAAAGGTACTCAACGTGTTTCGTTGTCTAAAAAAAAATTCTTTAATTAAGTTAACTAAGTCCCACTTTGACTATCTTTGTCTTCGTTTAATTCTGAAAAAATTTACTATTATTTTTTTTGCTAAATTTGCAATAGTTTAAATGGTGTCGCTGAAGGGTGCAGTTTCTCAATTCGCTTATATTGTAATTACTTAATATTAACTTGTAAAGTTTATGTTAAATTTCCCGCATTTTTAAGTATCTGCTTTTATTTCAATTATTTTATTAATATTTTTCATTAAATCTCTCCATCCAAGTACACTAAAAGATAAGAAGTACAATAAAAGATAAGAAAGGTATTTATCTTTACATAATGTGTGTGAAGATAAATAAATACAAATCATCTCGAGGTTATCATCTCCCTGTAAACACATCATCAATTTTGTAAAAACTTTTTTACGATTTATTTCATATAAAACTTCTTTTTTATCTAAATTGAAATATTACTTTAAGTAATTTAATTTATCTGTGTCTTTTATTCTTATAAACATTAAAAAAGTATCTAAAATTCTTATATGGCAACTTTTTCAATAATATGTATTAGTCAAAGTGTATATCGGGCGCGTGTGATGAAATATTCTAACTTACCAAAGGGGATGCTGATTTTCAAGTTAAGTAAATTTCAATATAAATTTATATTCGTACAGATTAAAATGAGACAAATATATTCGCGCTAGATGTAAATTATTTAGAATTATTTTTTAAGCCATTATGTTAAGTCATCATCATCAGCCGATAGACGCCCACTGCTGGACTCAGTATTAATGTATTTTTATCGGCAACTATCTAACATTTAAGCTAACGTGGTGAAGTAATTATCAAGCCGTGGATAGATGAGCGTCCTCACCCGGAATGTCCTGACCCTCATATATTGACAGTTGACTCGTTGCAATGCTGTTACTGTGACAGGTCTTTATTGCTATAGATAGCCAAGTATAAAAATAACTTTATTTTTCTTTGCTATTATAGCAAGTATTCATCATCTAATATGAGAAGTAATATAAATGTACTGGTCACAGCGATATTAAACCGTGGTCCCTGGACATCTCCATGGTCTCAATTAAAAGTCTGAATTTTATATTTTATAGGTACCTAAAATACTTTATCAATAACATAGTAACCTAAAAGTACTTTAGTAATCATTGCAAGTGATATGGTTTCATTTATCAGTGGAACTAATACGCGTCGAAATAAAGTGGGTGTAGACGTATCAAATGATGCTGATGACGACCAACAGTTGCCCACATGGTCACACCAAACATGAACGTATATTCAAATGTGCTGTTGCTCATGGTGCTCCATTCGACGAGCAGCCAAAACTGTGTGATAGACAACCGTACGCCCGAGATCACGTGGGAGCGACAGTTGCGCAGTGACTTGATCTCGTGCTCCAACAGGAACGTACCCCCCGACACCAACAACACAAACGTCTTCTTAGCGTTCGTTTTAAAGTCTTTCAACTTTGACAAGAAAGAAGAAGTTTTCACCATCAACACCTGGCTGTTTGTTAACTGGGTCGATTCAAGACTTAAGTGGAATGTGAGCGACTACGATGGCATTACAAAAGTCGACATTTCAAGTGTACACATTTGGACACCGAACTTGAAGCTCTACAACGCACCTGGTTACGACGACACCGAATTCTTCATAACGCCGTGCCATGTAATGAACAGAGGGAACGTCATATGCGTGGAGTCGTTGCTGCATCAGGTCACATGTACCTCTAAATTAAACGACTGGCCTTATGACAGACAGAACTGTACCTTCAGGTTCGGTCCACGGACTGAGAATAGCGGCATCGCCTTTTCCTTTAACTCATCACGCAATATGGGCATTAGCGAGTTGGAGCACAGTCCGGGCTGGGACATTGTCAGTTATTCAGGTGGTCAATGGGCCAAGTCACCCATACAATTTTATATCAGTTTCCTATTGGAGCGTCACGGTGTTGGTCTAGCGGCGATCATCATAGCACCTCCTCTGGTTTTGTCCACTCTCACCGTGCTGTCTACGACCCTTAACGTAAATGATAAAGTGCGTTTAAGTATCCAATGTTTCAGCTTGCTGAACCAGTTTTTCTTTTTGCAAGAGATCAGCAGCGACCTGCCCAAACACAGCGCGGATACGCCCACCGTATTGATTTACTCGCGCACCTCCATAGTGCTAACGCTGGTGGCGATCGGGATTACTTACCTCCTGACTCACTTGTGCAGAAGAACCGCTTCCCCTCCGAATTATATAACAGCACTGTGCGAGGGACTCTTCGAACCTTACGGCAAACATTTCATATGGCCTAGATGGAAGACTGGAAGGGTGGAAGAGAATGATGAAGTCGCTTCTAAAATTTCATCAGCTTGGATTGATTTTGCCAGTATTGTTAACTTTGCCTTCATGTTGGTTATAACTATAATATATGTAATAATGTATTTCGCCTACATACCTCGAAAGCAGTAAGCAGATCTTTGATACTTAATGTATCTAAGTAGTTGTTCCTTTTGTATAAGTTTACAATAACAATTGTATTGCTATTTTAAGTAAAATTTTTCTAAGTTAGTATTTCCTTTTGCTCATATGCCGTTCACCTCATAGTAAGTAATTATAATTATCATTATCATCAGGTGCCTTATTCAAACGGAAGTTTGGCAGTTTATTCTATGCTAGTTTGGACATCTAAATATCTTCATCACAGTAACACTAGTTGCAGCGCCTTTCATGCCGGAACATAGTAAAGTTTGACAGCGAATCAGTTACCTGATTGCACATTATTTATCATCATATACTATGAGAAAAACAACAGTGAAATAAATGTAAAATATGATACTGGGAGAATTGTGGTTATGAGATAAATTTTATGTTTCATTTCAATAATGTAGTAAAACTTAATTTATTGGTGTTGACGAAAATAACGAACTTCTGCCGACCGAATCACTGTGAGCTCTCTCAAAGGGCTGGTGTACTAATCACTTAATATATATCATGAGCTCTATTTAAAATGGACGCTCTGATTCCTAGCTGCTAAAGGATTTTTTGAACCATTACAAAAGTTACAGACTTGTAAGGAAAAAGAAAAAAAATGCAAAATGTTCAAATTCGTATATTTTGTAACTTAAATCTGCTTAGAACTGCTTAGAACTCGTCATTGGAAATGCTTACAATGCATATTCGTAAACCTGTACAATTAACGCCGATTTTATTTCTACTAACTTTTAAGTAAATACTTAACTTTGCATTAAAGTTGCAATGTTTTCACCGTAACCTATTCTTCTTAAAACTTGACAACACGTTGTCATTCCTCTCTGGTGGCCGCCTTCTTAGTGCATTCATATAGTGGTAACGATGATGAGCCATTTACTGCCGCCTTTATCCGGTTACTAACTTATCACCGGTTCTAAAAACGGAATACAGTAACGATGAATAATTCATGAAATAGGTAAATACAAGTACATAATGAAATATTCTTTTAAGATGAATTGCAACGATAACTGATTACGGTCACCATAGGACAGATGTAAATCTGAAGACTATCCTTTTTTCAATCCATCATCATCATTATCAGCCGACAGACGTCCACTGCTTGTCTGTTTTTTAAACCTCGTCCACGTGTATTGAGATTATTATGATTTTTGAATATTGATTCTTGAGGATATCCGGAATGTTTATATATTTTAAGTCAATTCAACATATTGTTCCTGTCTTCTTCACCGCTAGATGCCATGAGGGATGCGTGTGTCCAACATCAGGAATGTTCCGGCTGTTAATGTAATGATCCATTGTTAGTAAAATAATATTAAAAATTATAGATTCTTAATGTTTCTCTTAAACAACACGTTACCGCTGTTTTCTAATTTGGTAATTTGGTCTGACAGAAATCATCACCGTGATGCTGTAGGTAGGTACGTCCGGCGAGCGCTGCATCATTAACACTGATTTTTTGCATCCGTTCGCTCTCAGCAAATGTTCCTAATTCGTAAATGAGTCAACTGTTTCGGAAAAGACATTATTGAAAGCTTTTTTTTTATAAAATTATCTATTACTATATTAACAAACAAAATTTTATAAGACAAGATGGTTTAAGTAAACTTAATGAGAACAAAAAAAACTTGATCGTGTTTTATCAACGTATATTGTCGCGCTGCTCTTATATAACGTCTTCCTGAAACCATTACCATATATACATATATATGACGGTGAGAGTATTATATACAAGTATACATATATCTTATTTATGTACCAGTTTAAGTGTGTGTCGGTTTGTCGCCGACAGCTTATTGGTTTGATGCGTGACAGCGTGCGCCGGACAATGGAGTGAAGTCGGCACGGGATTCGAACCGTCCATAGACACTGATACCATGCATGCATGCAATTATCACTGTTAAATTAAATTTCTATAACAATTAAACATTGATAATAAATAGATGATTTTAATATTACTAGAACAGCAGTCAATTCTGTTGACTGCCGAACTTTTACTAGTTATATATACAGACACCCTCCTCGCGCTTTAACAAGTGTTTACGAACAACAATTACAGTTATAACGATAACATTTGGATTTTGAAGTTAGAACTACTCCATATATTTTGCAATTTATGTGTAAACAAAGTGCTTAGAACAAGCCAATGGGACCGCTTGCGATGCAGGTCCGCAAACCTGTAGTATTAACGCTTAATTTCATAACCACTTTGCGGTAAAGTTACACCGCACTTACCATATCATACCACCTGTTCCAAAAGTAGACAACCATTATGAAGATTATTCTAAATACTGGTATCATTTAAATATACAGGGTGAAAAGTAATAGGTGTAAAAGATCTGTATGGGCTAAAGTATAGCTCGTATCCTGTCTATCTATGTATGGAATGTACCGTACGAAACACAATGCTGCTGGAGTTATTCATTTTTTAAATATTTTTCAAAGAATTCCCGATTTTTTTTAGCAAAAAATTTGATGATTTTATTTCTTATTTATTTCTACACAAACTTTAATGTAATATTTGTTTACTCATCGTTTTATAAAATTAAATTAATAATTATCACTTAGAGGCTAAAACTTTTAAATTAGGTTCTTTGAAAGTCGTGACAGTAAGAAAAGGCGTCATACTTACATTTTTATTTAATTTTAGAACAATATTTTATTTATAAAAAATACGTATAAAGCACATAAATAAGTACCTGACTTCAATACCTATCCAACAAAGTGTAAGAAAGTACATAAAGTTTCTAAAATTTAGAAAAAAAACCATTTGTAAGAAAACCAAGTACCATGACATATCAAACTGTAGAGAAACAATAAACAAAAACACAGTAACTTTTCCTCGCAGTTAAATTTTCCTCGCAGTAAGCTTTTCCTCACAGTAAACTTTTCTTTTTGAGCCCTGTCAGCTCTTATTTTGTCAGCAGCGACTATGATGCGTGACGTTAAATCTTCTAACGAGTTAATTGGTGTTATGTACACTAAAGATTTCATGTGACCCCATAAGTAATAATCGCAAGCTGTTGAATCAGGACACCTTGCGGGCCACGGTGTTGGTCCCCCTCGGCCAATCCATCGCTGAGGGAGAGTGGTGTCTAACTGCTGTCTTACGCCGAGACGAAAATGGGCAAGACAACTGTCATGCTGGAACACCATTTCTTATCTGGTTTCCAATGGTATATCTTCAGGTAATTAAAAAAATGATTTCGAAGAAAATCTTTGTACATCTCCCCACTAAAATTGTTGGACAAGAAGACTGGGCCTATCTAGTAAGTATGAATTATGCCCATCCATACGTTTACGGAGAATCTTCACTGATGATCTCCTGCTCTAATCACGCGAGGATTTTCAGCTAGCAGAGCCCGATAATGACTATTATGAAAATTTGTTATGCAGTCTCTGTCAATCTTCGGTTAATCTGTTCACATTATTTTGGTGAAAAAATTATTATTTTTTAAGCTCACATGCAGCATTAAACGGCAGCAGTCTAACCTCCTTGCAGGGTCTCGTCCCTTCAGGGCCTGGACCGGTATATAATGGTAGGGGTAGAGTTTTGCCACATGCACAGTAAACCACACTTTCCATTGTGTTAAAGCCAGCAATCTTGCCACGACCCTGGTTGATGTAGTCGGGTCTATAACAAAATGGTCTATGATTCCTTCTTCTTCTTCGGTATCGTAGATCCGTGGCCTACCTGCATCACGTCGTCTCTGTTGAACGCTGCCAGTTTCCCTGACGCGTTGATACGCCGCAGCAGACTCCATGATTTAGTAGGTGACGATATGGAAAACGTAGCTGTTATTCTCTTCTTGCTTGTGAAGAATTTCTATCACTAAGTCCATAACAATAGAACATGTCAGCGTGTTATTCTGAACTCAATATCTAAAACGAAAACAATAAGCCCACTCGTGTATATAGCTTGATATGTCATGGTACTTGGTTTTATTACAATTGATTTTTTTTTTTAATTTTAGAACCTTTATGTACTTTCTTATACCTTGTCGAATAGGTATTGAAGTCAGGTACTTATTTGTGTGTGTCTTTTATATACGATTTTTTATATATATAATTTTCTTTTAAGGTTAAATAAAAATATAAGTAAGACGCCTTATTTTTTATTGTTACGACTTTCAAAGAAACTAATTTAAAAGTATTATTAGCTTCTAAGTAATGATTATTAATTTAATTTAATAAAACAATGATTAAACAACAATTGTTACATTAAAAATTGTGTAGAAATGAGTAAGAAATAAAATCATAGAATTTTTTCCTACAAAAGCGAGAATTTTTTGAAAAATATTTAAAAAATTAATAAATCCAGCAGCATTGCGCTTGTATGGTATATTCCATACATAGATAGACAGGATACGAGCTATACTTTAGACCCATACAGATCTTCTACACCTATTACCTTTCACCCTGTATAACGTATATGAGTTTTTTAAAAGCAATCGCAACAATAACTGATCACGGCCATCCTTAGACACACACAAATTATGAAACACTTAGAGATTGTTATAAAATTTTATTCACACAATGAAAATTATTAAGATTTCTCGGATATACTGAACACATGTAATGAAAGTCAATTAACTCATGGTTTCCGTTGGAGGCAAAGAATTTCCTTGAAGAACTATTAAGCAGTAGGCGTCTTCCATCTGTTAATATAATGAAATGGTAAAATAATATAAACACCTATAAACTGCGTTGTTCTTAAACAACTTATACCCACTGTCTTCGCATTGGCATTGTGATCTGACAGCAATCATCATCGATATATGGAAGAACTTATTTAGCGAGTGCTGCATCAAGCAAATATCATAATATTCATTAAGTATTTTCATCTATTTTCCTTACAAATTCATTTATTATATAATTTTATCTATTATGTATACAGTAAGTGATTTTCTCTAAGGGTAAAAACCCTTAGAGAAAATCATTTACCAACTAGATCGGCAATCGATACGATATTAACGAAGAATAGTTCTTTAAATAAAAAACAAGTGCAATTTTAAAATTCGATATAATATAAATTTTAGTTTATTCTTCCTTAATTGTATAATAACATAATATCCTATATTTATGAACTAATCATTTCTAAATGTATCATTAAACTATTTCTTAACACTGAGTATTCATTAATGCACCTCTTTCTGGAAGTAATTCTTTATCTAAATCAGATCTGTTTGCTTTCATCTCGTTTTCGATTTCTTGTAAAGTTTTATCTTTAGTTTCAGGTAAAATTCTGAACAGAACAACTAAACAAATTATTACTATGGTAGCGTATATAGCATAGGTACCAGACACACCGGTATGTTCGATCATAACAGGAGTAACCTTTAAGGTAGCTGCGTAAAATATTGTGAATACTATTCCTGACATGAAGGAGCATATACCTCTATGCTCTAATGGAAATACTTCACCCGATATTGTAAATGCCACTGGTACGATGCCAACGTGAGCTGTGAATGTATGCAGCAATATCAAACACGGCGTCAGCCATGATATTTGTGACAATAGGTTAAACTGAGAATTCAGTATTACTGATAAACTTATCACAAACATCAATACTACGGTGACTGATCCAAAAGTGAATAGTAAAGTACGTCTATTGAACAATCTAATTACGAAACAAGATATTGCTAAAGCAAAAATCAATAACAAATCGGAAACAACAGAACAATACATCGCAACAGATTGGTTTCCGGTTATTTCTACTAATATTTGTGTTATATAAGCTAACAGAAAGTATCTACCGCAAGCGTCTATACTTAAGGTCAGAAGAGATACAATTAGACAGGCTTTCTGCACTTCTTTGTTCCGAAGCGTCTTCAGAAGTTTCTTCCAATGTGATAATTTTTCAAACTTTTCATGTCCTTGCCGTCTCTCAATCTGAGTTTTTATTAATTCTCTCAACTCCTTCTTACTTTCCTCTGAGTCCCCATTCAGCCATAGGAAGGCCTTCTCACACTCCTCGAAGCGTCCTTTCATTGCTAAAAAGGCTGGACTCTCGGGCGATAGTAAAACTAATGTAACTGCTAAAATTAATGGCAAGGAACAAATTATTGATATTTGTCTCCATGTAGATACTAGTGCTAGAGAATGGCAGGCCAAAGAACCTATACCTGTTAACATTTTCTTGACGGTTATAAAGTACCCTCTCCTTGATGGACTAGTGTACTCAGAAAGGGTCACGGCACAGATGAACACACCCCCGACGCATAATCCTTGGATTGCTCTTCCAAAAAGTAATATTGGAACACTGTCTGCCATGTACAGTACAATCCAACCGGTGAACAGGACGGAATTTAATCCAATACAGACAGCTTTGCGTCCGAAGGTTTGGAATATCGGTGAGAAAATAAAGAATCCAGCAACTCCGGATATTCCATTGATTGAAGCTGAAAGACGAAAACACCATTATTCTGTTGTCTCATTACCGATTATTTTGAATTTTGATAATCGTACCATATTAAAAATACTACTTCTAATCAGTACTAATCTCGTTAACTAGTATGTTTTTCGTTGTTATTATGAATATTAAAACTATGAATAAAACATCAATTGATGCTAGGAATGTAATAATGAATTATGGTGATGAAGATAAGAACGAATAAGAAGATAACGGGGTCCATGGCGATGATTATGATGATGATGTTGAAATTATCAAAATCATGACAACAATCATAGTACATTTTAATACTGTATGTATCAATACTTACGATTCAGATACGTCAGAATATATCGACTGTGAATCTACCTTCACCTTGTTGTAAGACTTACAGGAAACTAGAGATAACAATTATTATTATTATTTGGAGACTTCTTTATCAACAGTGGACATCATTAGATCATGGCCTCATAAACGATGATGATGACCTTTATAGTCAGTGAACATAATTGGATATCGTATGAGGCGAAGTGTTTAAGATAAATAAGCAACTATTCTACGAACCTATCCATGAGGCCTGGCTGGAAGTAGCTCTAATGTTGGTGCTGTTCGGAGATAGGATGGCCGCGTTCAACGCCGATGGAAACGCCACCATGACACCCGCTGACCAGGAGTAAAGGCATGCTGCGAGTAGTACATAGCCCTGTAAAGAGTTACGTGTATAGGTATGTACGTGACCATGAAAAATATTCGCGATAATTAGGATTTACGTGCCACCACATTTTGCGATCATCATCAACCGATAGATGACCTCTGCTGTACATAGGCCTCTTCCCAAATATCTTCACATTTGTAGAGATTTATATTTGGGGATTTGAGCCATTTCCCACTATGCTGGCCCAATGCGAGTTGGTGGGAGCCAGAGCCTCGTTTGTTGATTAGCAAGGTACATTACAAGCAGAGGTTTTTTTTTGTTTAATCTGGGGGAAATACCTGCCCATACCCGTGCTCGCGAAGGCAAGGACGGGTTATGTCGAACTTGCACCGACTAAAACCCACACTATGTTCCTCCACGTCGCTTTAAAGCGGGGTCATGGGAACATTTTTGCACACATCTGGCGACTCCGCCAGCGCTAGCCGCATGACGCAGCTCCACCTCGGGAGGGAGGGAAGAACCCTCTTTTACCACCTCTGCGGGGGCACGCCAAAACACACAGCGCGCTCCTTCCTTGGCCTCTTGCAGTCGCGCGGATAACGGATTCCTCCGAACCCGTCACCCAGAGGCAATGGAAGCTCCCCGAATCTCTGCGACGGATCCGATCTTGGGCCCGCCGCCACCCGTTATACGGCTGCAGAGGAGAAGGAGAGCGGCGCATCGCAATATCGACACTTCTCTTCTCCCGCGGCCCCACCGCCACAGCATCAGTGATGTGACACCGCTTAGTCGTAAAGGGTACTCCCTCCGCGACTCCACCTCGGTTGCAGTGGGCAGCATAGACCGCCCCTGCAGCCCGGCTGCAACGGGCAGGATAAAACGGTATGCATCCGAGGTGGGCTTAACGGTGGAGCCGGTGGACCGGGTAGGTTCCTCTTCGCCTCACCGTGGGCGACGCAGCCATGGCTACTAAGCCCCTCCGCCACGACAAGGCGGAAACCTGTTGAGGGAAGCAGGTAAAGTTTGTTTGGGTCCTGTAAGTTGTTGTGCGGGACCCGTTACACCCCTACGGGAGCCCTTACAATCACTTGGCGACAAATTATATCCAATTATTCTCTAATCTTTTTTTAATCAAACGGGTGAGTATTTGACATTGTCTTTACGGCGTTAAATGGTGATGTGGTCTTGAAAGACTCACTTACTTTGTAACAGTATAATCTCACTTTTTTAAAGTCTAGAACGGCTATTAACTGTAATACAGTAATGTGAGGACTGTACCACACTGATCGCCAACCTTAACTAGTCGGAGAGGCACTTTAAGAAGAAGCAGACAGTAATGTACTCTTACCTACTAAGCCTCATCTCATTTTACCGCTCTTACTGATTACTTTTTTTTTTTATTGGGACCAATGTCGATACATGTTTTTTAGACGAAATGTCTATGATATGATTTCTTTATTTGGTGGTAAGAATAAAAATAGTTTTTTTTTAAATATACTTTTTATGTCTATTTTAAAATTCCTTATTTTTTTATTAAAAGATTCCGGAGTTGTTATATGTAACGAACTTGCAATTAAAGCGTTTTTACTTGGTATGAGATCATAGCTAGTATTATCTATCTATAAATTACAGGTATGGAACTAGTTTTATGAAATACCTATTAATGATACCTTTTAAATATGTTAAAGAATCGTGTCTTGTTGTTGTTGTTTAATAAGAATTAACACATTAGTACTTATGACGCCAATATTTGTTGTGACTTATTTTGTATTCAAAATTTTGAATTGATTCTTGAATAGTAGAAATTAGAAAAGAAAAAGAATAGTAGAATTTATTTCTTTTTTCTAATTTTACAAATTGAATTATTTAATAATATTCGAACGTAGTACATAATTTAACTTGGTTGAAAAGAAGGCACGACCACATCACTATACCAACCCTATCCCAACCTATCCCTAATCTATCCCAACACCTCCCCCCAACGGGTTCCGGCCTTGTCGTAGCAGAGGGGCTTAGTAGCCGTGGATCGGCATACGGTGAAGCGAAATAGAACCCACCCGGCCGGCCCGCAGTGAACGGCCGGCCGAAGCGGCCGCTCCAGGTTCGAGCACCGGTTGGTTAACTGAAGCTCACCGGAGCGGCCGGGGGCTGCAGGGGCGGTTTTATACTGCCTTTGCGGCCGGCTGCAGAGGCGGTTTCATACTGCTCCTTGCAGTCGAGGTGGAGTCGTGAAGGGAGTACCCTCTGCGTATTGTGATGCGCCGTTCTCGCTATCTTCCGCGGTCGTTAACGGATAGCGGCGAGCCCAACATCTCTCCGATGGAGCCGGGAGAGTTTTTCTCCCATGGCTCCCATGGCCTTTGGGCGACGGGTTCGGAGGATCCCGTCGCCCGCGCAACTGCAGGAGGCCGAGGAGGAGGCGCGCTGCATGTTCTGGCGCGCCCTGGAAAGGGAGGGTTCATCCCTCCCTCCCTGCGATCAGACGATGAGACGGAACATCGTGGGGTTTTAGACGGTGCAAGTCCGACATAATCCGTCCTTTCCCCTGCGAGGACGACTATGCGTAGGCATTTCCAACACCTGATATGTTGAGTCGGCACAATTGCTGATGTTCTTGTTTAAGAAATAAATAATTTTTCTCCGTTATTTTACTTATCACTGTTCTTTGAGTACTCTGTAATCTGCACTCAAACTATTTACATTGATTATATTTCCGATTATCCTAATCTCAAATCAATAAATATTATATGAAACATTAAGTTTTTCTCTTTGTTCTACGATGACTAGAGACGAGCACAGATAAAATTCACGAGACACAAATTCAGAGATTAATTTACACAATTAATCGTAAGGTTAGTAAAGTTAGGATCATCAAATATAGAATTTTAATACTGCTATAGTTAAAGACTCTTTAGAAAAGAGGTTTTAGCTAGTTCAAAACTAAACTTGATTATAACAGGAAATAAACACTCAACGCAAAATTCTTTGTCAAGTTCAGAATTAATTGAAGCAGTAAATCTAAGCTTCACTTCATGTTAAAGGTTTTATAAGTAAAATATTATTTAGATTTTTTAAGGTGGTTACTAAAGGTAGTAAACTGCGGTAAGATTATTTTAATCCCCTTGTTTATCACTTTTTAACCTGCTCTACGGGAGACAGGGTTTACAACGGGCTATGACATCTACGTCTTTATTGTCTCTTAAATTCACAAGGAGATGAGGTTGATTAAAAGAAGCATTGACCTAAATTTTTTCGAAATTTAGTTCAAAGTCAAACTCATCATTTTTATTATATTTATGCTAAACACGGGGATCAGCCAAAAATCGTCATACCGATGAGTTCTTCACCAGATCGTCTATACGAACTTAATGTAAACCATTAGTCAATAAAACTGGGCTTGATTATACCAACATTTTCAGAAAGTATAAAAAAAAGAAATGATTATATTTATTAGAAATAAAAAAAATCTATTAAGATTGCGATAGGTTTCTTATTTTGAGATTATTATAAAATTATAGACTAATACAGAGTAAACAATCAGATTGAACATGTATCCAAGTATTCAAGAAGCACAAACTGACACAAATATTGTTATCCGATATTGACTGAACTTAAATTTTTATGGCAGTTGGTACATATGAGCAGGGTTAGATTCGCGGAGCAGAAGCTTCATACCTGCCTCCACCAGGTTAGGTCGACACTGCAGCACATCACGACCACCGACACAAACACCAACTGCGGCGAAACCTGACCGCGTTGGATATTTGTCGTTTATTATAAACAGGTTTCAACGGAGCTGATTCAACATTTAACAATTATTAAATAAAAACGTATGTTTTTATATTGTATAGTTTAGTTTGCGTATTAATGGTTCCTTGGTAACTGATACCGACGAGGTTCTATCAGGAAACTGCTATAGCATTATTCAACCAGAGCCACAAAATTAAGTCAAATGCACGTTTCCTTTATTTAGTGTGACAATGAAGCGGACTGGAAACCTATGGTTAATCTTCGGCTATAACCAGATTGTTGTGATCCAGTTGCTAAGATATGACATCCGCAATACTATCCATAATCACTTTAACACCACGCGAACTGAATGACGTGTATGAATAAAAAATCTGTTATGCTCATATCATTAGGGACACCTAATTTTTTATTCATATAATTACATCTGCTGTAATTAAGCGTAAACAGTTATAGTTTAACCTTTACCTGAATACCACATACGGCTAGTTACGCTACGAACTAATTATTTTGCGGGTAATTGAAGGTGATTATGCGATTGAGCAGTAAAGCAAACGTTACTGTGTTTGAATTTGAAACACATTGTAACTAGTAAAGCAATAATTAGTTTATTTCATAGTAGATCATTAATTAATGAAGTATAGTGACCTAATGTTATCACCTCTGAAAGAGTTAATAATTCAAAAATGTGTGGTGTCGTTGAGATATAGGCTTGCAAGTACTAAATAATAACTAAAGACTTTAGACTGAGAAGTTGAGGCAAGCATTTGTCTCGTTTGCAGTAGTAATGATCGTCTTGAGCTCAACACTTTGAGACAAGTAATTATGTCTTCAAATTGATACAGTAATACTTCCACACAGAAGCAGTAGCAGAGATGACAACCGGGCGGTACCTTACCTAAACTTACCCTGGTAACAGAAATCTTCAACCAATGCCTTTTCACAAATATGTATATTTTCATATACATACATATCTGCATAAATATATATACATATTAATTCACGTTTTACAAATCGATTACCTAATATTTCAAGAGTAATGTTTACAATGGATATTCTGATCCTCAGATAATCAAGGACTTTTTAGCTGCAATAAAGATATCAGTGTTTTCGTAGTCAGTGATGCTACCACGAAACGGTATTAAATTTAGGTTATAAAAAATATCAGGTTTGAAAATATATTAAATTCGTAAATTTTGTAATTTAAGTATAAAATGCTTAGGACCCGTTTCCAATGCGAACTCGTAAACCAGTAGTATTAAAAGAGACCGGAAGAGTAGATTTTTTTTGGAATAATATTTAGTCGGTATAGCTTATATTAATAATATTAATAAAGTACACGATAAATAATCAACAAGTAAGGTATATAAACAAAACGATATATAGAGGTATATCGGAACAGCGGTAGTCAGTGTCGTGTCAGACCGTCGCACGCGCCGACGTGAGTCACTCATCGCGCTGAGCTCATGCCATTGGTCAGTGGCTACTGCGCACCAAGATTTTATCTTACAAATTAAAAAGTTTATTTTCAGATAGCGAAAATTTATTCCTATTAATACTTAACATAATTTAGCATATCGATCGTACCTATCCCGTTATCGATATGCACCTCTACAAATCTTACGCACATCACTACACCTTTCCACAAGACCTGTAAGTGCGAGCGAGACAGGCAGATAAATATGATTAATGACCCGAAGCCTCAGTTCATAATGCGCCGACTAAAGTAAAATGTCACCGATCGACGAGTATGTCCAGGCGTGGTCTCCAATTGTGTAATGTCATTGCAGATGACATTGGATAAGAGAGGACGTGCGAATGTCAGTCCGGCCGCAATATTGCATCAATATTTTTGTAGTTATGTAGTTGCGTCTCTGTCACTCTGTCGCAGCTCCGAGCGCAATAGTCGACACATTTTAATCTGAGTCGTCGGGCAATAAATGTCACTGACTGTAGAAATGTGCACGCAATGCAACCAGTCATCGATACTTAACTACCTGCTCTCGCGGGGACACTCACGTGTTCCTGTTTTTAAAAGAATTGAAAACTGACCCCTATAAAAAAATTTCTTCATGATTACGACGTAACAAACATTTTAGCTTACAAATTCAAAACTTTTATTTTCAGATAGCGTAAAATTATTTCTATTAATTTAGCATATCGATCGTACCTATCCCGTTATCGATATGCACCTATACAATTCTTACGCACATCACTACACCTCGCTATAAGATCTGTAAGTGCGAGCGAGACAGACAGATAAATTTGATTTAAAGTTTAAAATGCGTCGACTACAGCTATAACGCCATTCCAATTTAAACAGTTATATTTGCACACAGCTGAATAACGACAGATACCAGCTGGGAGGTACCTATAAGGTCCCCGGCAACAGAAACCTTCCACCAGTCGCCGGTCATAAATATGTAGATGTGTATATATATACATAAATATCCATTTATTAATATATAAAATGTTTACCAAATCAATATATATTATACGACAAAAAAAAACCGGTGAAATTAATTTAAAATAAGAAACGGAGAGAATTGTGGTTATGAGATATTATCGTATGTTCAATTTCAATAAAATGATGACAAGTAATTAATTGAAGTTACGAACCTCTGCTATCCAAATTACAATGAGCTCTTTCATCGGTATTGGGTACACTATTCACATAATATTTCAAGAGCTCCTATTAAAATGGATATTATGATCCCCAGCTCATGAAGGATTTTTTTAACCACAATAAAACTGTCAGTGTTTTCGAACAGTTGTTGGTGTTGCCAAGAGAAAATTATCAGCTTTCAAAATATAGAATTTGTTATTTATGTCATTTAAGTATTTGCAGTATGTAGTAAATATTTAAGTACAAAACGCTTAGGACCCGCTTCCTATAGAAATTTGTAAACTAGTAGTATTAAAATAGACCGAAACAATTGACTTTTTTGGAATCATATTTATGATCATTAAAATTAAAAGATAATTTTCATAAGTTCTAAAATAACCTAAACGTCAGACTTTTAGTATTATCCTCTTAAATAATATTTATCAAGTGTTTTCCTTGGTTAAATTCATAATAAAGATACTGTTACAAATATCATAAAGGCGCTGTATCATGGAAGGTGATTGGAGTATGACGATTTGCAAACGTCTGTAGGCGCCTTCGCAAACATTCTTACAAACATTAAGACAGACTCAATGATATATTGATGTCTTCGCCTTTAGACAAAATGTTAAGTCTATTTGTCTCAACATCACAGGTCTGTTCTAACGCCTATTAATTCTCTCCAACAGGCTCCCGTCTCGTCGTGGCGGAGGGGCTCAGTAACCATGGCGGGGTTGCCCACGGTGAAGCGAAGAGGATTAGACCAGGCCGGCACGCGGCGAAGGGCCGGACCGCTGCGGCCGCTCCAGGTTAGAGCATCGGTTGGATAACTGAACCTCACCGGAGCGGCCGGGGGCTTCAGAGGCGGTTTTATGCTGCCCTTTGCGGCCAGGCTGCAGAGGCAGTTTTATAGTGCCCTCTGCAGCCGAGGTGGAATCGCGGAGAGAGTATCCTCTGCGACTAACAACGGGTGGCGGCGGGTTCAACATCGGATCCGCCGGAGGGAGCCGGGAGAGTTTTTTCTCTTGGCTTTCATGGCCTTTGGGCGACGGGTTCGGGGGAATCTGTTGCCCGCGCTACAGCAGAAGGTCGAGGAGGGGGTGCTCTGAATGTTCCGGCGTGCCCCTGCGGAGGTGGAAAGAGAGGGTTTATCCCTCCCTCCCGAGATGGGCCTACGAAAGCGGCCAGCGGCGGCGGGCTCGCGGATGGTGGATAAGCATTCCCGTAACCCTGCCATCAGGGGATGAGTTGGAACATCGTGGAGATTTTAGTCGGTGCAAGTCCGACATAACTCGTCTTTGCCTCCCGCGAGGACGGGTATGCGCAGGCATTTCGTCCACGTAAAACAGAAAAAAAAACACCTATTAAATCTTTGACAGCGTTATAAAAAAAAAAATACATAACTAACTTTCGATGCACAAGTAATTCGGAATAACAAAAAAAGTGTAAAATTTTTGTCATTCATTGTATGATCCACAGATAGTTGTTTATTATATTTATAACAAAGTCGCTTTGCATATGGAATCAACGTATAGGGTTAACGTAAAATGTCTTTTTTGAAAAAAAAATCACAATTTTGAAATTAATTACAACCGAAATTTCAACATATACTTATTTAACTGTATATTACCCATTATATTACATTATATGTTTATAAACTAATATTTTTTGTAGTTTCATCAAACTGTTCCTTAAAACTAAGTATTCATAAATCACCGCTTTCGGGAAGTAGGAAGTAATTCGACATAGCCATATTTTCACGTAAATTAGATAGTTTAAAATTTTTAAACCGTTTATTAATTGGATGATCTCTAGTTAGTTATTTTATTTATTAACGCAAATGTCTCGTATCTGTTGAAAAAACTATCACATTTTTAAAGTTCATTTCCGCCTAAATTTCAACGTATATTTCTTTAAATACTTAATACATTACATTCTATATATACAAACTAATATTTTTTGTAGTTTCATCAAAATGTTCCTTAAAACTAATTATTCATTAATGCACCGCTTTCGGGAATCAATGGATTATTTAAATCAGATCTGTTTGCGATCCTCATCTTTTCCTCGATTTCTTGTAAAGTTTTATCTTTAGTTTCCGGCAAAATCCCGAATAGTATAGCTAAACAAGTTGTTACTATGGTAGCGTATATAGCATAGGTACCCGATACTCCGGTATGTTCGATCATAACAGGAGTAACCTTTAAGGTAGCGGCGTAAAATATTGTGAATACTACTCCTGATACGAAGGAGCATAAACCTTTATGCTCTAATGGAAATATTTCACCGGATATTGTAAATGCCACCGGTATAATACTTACATGAGCCATGAATGTATGCAGCAATATCAAACACGGCGTCAGCCATGACTTCTGTGATGATAAGCTGAACTGAGATTTCAGAGCCATCGATAAACTAATAACAAACATTAACACAACTGTAAGCGATCCAAAACCGAAGAGCAGAGTGCGTCTGTTGAATATTCTGATTACGAAACATGAAATCGATAAAGCGGAAATCAATAACAGATCAGACACAACAGAACAATATTTCGCAGTAGATTGGCTTCCGGTTATTTCTACTAATATTTGAGTTATATAAGCTAACAGAAAGTATCTTCCGCAAGCGTCTATACTTAAGGTCAGGAGAGCTACAATTAGACAGGCTTTCTGCATTTCTTTATTCCGAAGCTTCTGTAGGAGTTTCTTCCAATGTGATAATTTTTCAAATTTTTCATGTCCTTGCCGTCTCTCAATCTGAGTTTTTATTAATTCTTTCAATTCCTTCTTACTATTCTCTGAGTCCCCATTCAGCCATAGGAAGGCCTTCTCACACTCCTCGAAGCGTCCTTTCATTGCTAGAAAAGCTGGACTCTCGGGCCATAGCAAAACCAGTATTATTGCTAAAATTAGTGGCAACGAACATAAGACTGCTATTTGTTTCCATGTACATATTAGTGCTAGGGAGTGACAGACTAAAGCACCGAAACCACTTGTCACTTTCTTGATGATTATAAAGCACCCTCTACGTTTTGGACTAGTGTACTCGGAAACGGTCATAACAGTGATGAACACACCTCCCACGCTTAAACCTTGGATTGCTCTTCCTAGGAGTAACATTGGAACACTGTCTGCCATATACAACATAATCCAACCGGTGAACAGGGCGGAATTTAATCCAATACTGACAGCTTTGCGTCCGAAGGTTTGGAATATTGGTGAGAAAATGAAGAATCCAGCAACTCCGGATATTCCATTGATTGAAGCTGAAAGACAAAAACGTCAATCTTTAGTCAGCTGTCATGTAGTATATATTATAAGAACCACTTCTAATTTCAATTTCTTTACAAATTCCAGAAAGAAAGAGAAAGGATTGTACCACGCTGATCGCCAACCTTCACTAGTTGGAGAAGCACTTTAAGAAGAAGAAGAATTTCTGATTATACTGGTGTCAAAAATTTATTGTTACTATAAAGAAGTTTTCTTTATTTTAGGTAAGAATGGGGAATGAGCCAATCATCATCAGCCGATAGACGTCCACAGCTGGACATAGGCCTTCTTCAAAGATTCCCACTTCCATCGGGTATGGATTCATATGAAGAGATTTGGGCGATATTCCACCTCGCTGGTCCAATGCTGTTTGGTGGGAGCAAGACCCTCGTTTGTTGATTAGCAGGGTGCATCACGAGCAGGTGAGGTTGGTTTGGATTCCGTGAGTTGTTGTGCGGGAAACCTTTACACACCGCTCTATTTAACTTCAAAAAACAAATATTCTACGAACCTATCCACGAGGCCTGGCTGGAGGTCGCTTTAAAGTCAGTGCTGTTCGGAGACAGGATGGACAGGTTCAACGCCGACGGGAACGCAACCATGACACCCGCTGACCAAGAGTAAAGGCCTGCTGCGAGTAGTACATAGCTCTGTAAAATTAAATGATAGCGATAATTAGGATTTTTACACTACGTCGCATTTTGCAGTTAATTTGCGATGTATGATGACCCTTTGGTCATTTGCTTTTTTAAAATTAAATAATATTTAGGTCGTGGCCTGGTGTTAAGTGGTTATTTGGTCTGCGGTGTCGAAACGCACTGTCATAGTAAGTCTTCTCACTCTTTACCTGAAACTCTGCAGCGCCTAACAAAGGAATGCTTCATCACTTCAGCCTATTGTTGTCCACTGTTGAACCTAGGCCTCCCCAATCAGCTTCCATCGTTTAATAATAAGTAGAATCGATTAATTGTAATTAATGGAAAAGGAGACAAAATTAATAAAAAAATATATAAACAAATAAATAATGTAAACAAAGAAAGTAAACAAATTAAAGAAGGAGAAGAAGAGAGAAGAGAAACAAGCAGCATAGGAATGATTGTTTCAGGAGAAGACGACGAGGCGACAGTGTTCACTCACTTGTGGGAGGTATGAAAGAAGGAAATGGAATGGAGTAAGAAAGGAGATAAAAAGCCTGGTAGATAAGTAAAGTTTGATAGAAGAGTAAGAGGAAAATATAGAGATAAGAAATTATGATGGAAAATAAATTAAATGTATAAATAGGCTCTGACCCACCATACGCAGAGGAAGATTTAAAAAAAAAAAAAAAAAGCTTCCATCGGGACCGGTCCGATGCCACGTGCATCCACCGACTCTCTGGGATGTTCATCAGATTGTTGGTCTAAGATTGCATTACCTCAGGAAATAAGCACTCAAAGTTCCATAAGAAATTTAGAAGGAATTAAATAGTAAATCCAGTTGATGTGATCGATGTGGAGATCTTAGAGGGAGGCCAATGTCCAGCAGTGGGCGTCTATCAATATAAGATTCACTTCTTGTTATAGCTTTGTGCGTTTATTTGTTGTTTATTATACTAATAGACAAGCATGATGTTCACTTGATTGTAAGTGATACGATCGCTTTATAATTTTTTGTATGAAAAGGTAGATTATATGAGGAAGTAACAATGTCTACTATAGATTATGCAGGGAAGTTATTTACAATATTTGACCAATAGATACGGACCTTGACCTTTCCCAATGGTTAGACTATTAATTACATTTGATAAAAGGTTTCATTAATTATATAGTGCGAGATTTTTAGGGAAGCGTATGTCCAACAGTGGGCGAGTATAGGTTGATGATGACGTGATAATGATGAATTATTTAAATATGATCCAGATTTTTAAGGCGATCACTGATGCTGGTCGATTAATTCCGCCGCAATAGCAACTTCACTTCGGCTGATAATATATAAAATAGATTATTTGGGGATGTGGTCGATAAAAAGAAGCATTTGATGTTTACTTTAGATATTTGATCATCAGTAGTTTCGTACCTGCCTCCACCAGGGTAGGTTGACGGTGCAGCTCATCACTGTCGCCGATATAAACACCGACTACGGCGCAACCTGCGCGCGTCGGTTTATCTTTTATAAACAAACGTTTCAACCAACATTTAGCTAATAATAATATATTTGCATATTAATCGCTTTTGACACTATTTACACAATAGCAAAGCGATTGATAGGGAACACGATGGGAATTGCCCGAAAGCAAGTGATGGCCGATGAGGCCTTTATCAGAACAACACCAGTGTACTGGTTTTAACTAGCAACAGAAATAACGCAAATAATAACAGTTTCTTTTGAACAAGTGTGAAGGCGAAATTGCGAAAATGGTTTTCAGTAGATTCATGAATAAAACGAGGTTATTGTATTGAATATAGCTGAAATAATAAAGCGTGAATTATTAAATGGGAACTTTAAACAGTAATATTCCCATAGAGCTGAACAGCGGCAGCATATCAGGCAACAGACACCCACCACCGGTGACTCTCCATATATATATGGCAACTCCAACATAGCATTTAGTTAATTCCTTAATGTTTAGAAGTTAAACTGGTTAGGTAAGTTTTTTTTTTTTTTTGGATACCGACATTTATGTTTATAGATGTCATTTATTTACTTGTAGATAAGGATGATAGTGTCGATGAAATTAGTTTTGTTTTACGGTCCCCAAACACATTTCTTCGAAGAATGAATGATTTATGTTAAAGTTTAGACTAGTGAAGGTTTATTAAAAGCATAGTGAGATACTTAATAAGTGTTGTAAATGCGTATGATCAAGTTGACATTGTTGAAAATAGCTTAGCGAGGACAAAGAATCAATTTAGATAAACGTGACTATCGAGTTAAATTAATAGTTTCCTTTATTTTGTAAAAATAGTAATTATTTTAGTGACTCTGAATGTAAGCGCATAGTATCATTGAGGTCGAACCGAGCAATGGTGAATGGGATTTGAATGGTGATACGGTTTTTCTGGAGCAGCAAATCCAGGTTCTGTTCTACTCTTGTAAACATTCTTGTTGTCAATTTGCATCTTATAAAAAAGCGAATGTTAAAAAGCGCCACATTGTTATGGACAAGGATAGTCATTTACCATCAGATAAGCGTTCCGCTGATGGTGGCGTTTTGATATCCTCGATAGCTTGTCCACTATCGTCACAGTTACATTAAAAATACGGAACCACATCGTTTGATACTTCTGGCGACTTCCACCTCGTCAAGTTAATGTGTATATATTTAAGTAATTGACAGTGAGGAATGGGTGGCCATTTACCAATTTTTTTTTAAATTATATAGAGACATTTAGACGTTTTAATTTATGTCTTAAACAGACTAATTAAACGAATGATTTAATGAATTAGCAATATGAACACTTTGTTACAAACGTGTATAGTTCGAGACATAAAAAGATCGTTACGTAAGTAGTAACCTTGTAACAATTGAACCGATAACAGGTTTATTTTTTGTATGTTAAGTAATTTGATAATGTCTTTAGTAATTACTGGAAAAACAATACGAGATGAGAAAATATGTTAATCACCTTATGATATTTTTGTGCTCTAAATGACTTCAAAAATCAGATCTTTTGGTTAGTGCAATGTTTCATACAGGTACATTGACTGCTTAACAGCAAATCTCATCATCATCAGAATTTGTTTGTCACATTCATAAAACTAATCAGTTATCCAACTATTCTTTAATTGTTGGTATTGAAGGTAGACTTAAATTTACAACAGCTTTATATTTTTCTAGGATGTTAAATAGATAGAAAAAAAACACGATTTCTTTGTTCACAAAATAAATAAAGTCCGAGGCTGACAAACGAGTTTTTTATATTAATTAAAAAAGTTTTAGCGCACCTTCCGCTTCCGCGAGAAATTCCACGAACGTGTACGGAATATCCCATACAGAGGGTACAGTCCCTGATAATTCGTTTATTATTGAAATTCTTTAAAATATAACTCGAATACCCACATTTTTAAAAAAAATTGTAGCCACAGTGTCCAATTATTACCTTGTTCCTGTTTGAAAGGTGCTGTAACTAACGAAATTATAAAGCGACAGATATAATTACGAATATACTTTGTAACAAAGCAATTAGTACAATAGTAATATATGTCAATAGTTTTATATGAAAACAAAAACTTACTATTAAGCTAACTAAGTTGGAGTGTAAGGGGTCCGGCACAACACTTCACGGGTCCCAAGTCAATCTGAACGCGAGACCGATCGATATGGAATTCTTTGGGGGAGGCTACTGACCAGCAGTGGACGTCTATCGGCTGATGATAAAGCGAAACTCACCTGCTTGTAACGCATCCTGCTAATCAACAAACAAGGCTCTGGCTCCCACCAACTCGCATGGGACCAGCGTGGTGGGAAATGGCCCAAATCACCCCATTTGAACCACTACAAACGAAGGTCGCGGGAAACCTTTTCATACGGGCAGCGCAAGACAGATCTATGTATATTAGCTGATGATGAAGTTAACTTGTTGATCTACTTCTTATGGTAAGTTCTATGGCTAATGATTTTAATTTGATTGTCAAGTTTAACTACTTCCGTGATGTAATTACTAACCGCTTGCTTTGTTACACGACGGTTTCTGATTTGGTTCGAAACCCACAGGTGTAATTTGGTAGGTGGTAGGGTTTTTAGATTCCCACCCCCGTCTCATCTAGGAGACGCTGGCCACTCGGGGCTCTGTTATTATTCCAATTTTTCATGCTGAATACTAGGGAATATAGTTCAGTGGTTTCCTGTTGCCTTCTGCACCAAGCATTTTAGAGATTACTTATACCTCAAGGCTGCTGAAGCCTCATCCAGCCAGATGCCTAACCGGTTTTATGGTTATACTGCCATTGAGCAGGTGAGGTTGACTGATGGGCCGAATAGTTCTTGTTTTCCGTTCTCCCCTTACCGCCCTATCTAACCAGAGATAGAAAGGATTGTATCACGCTGATAGCCAATCTTCACTAGTTGGAGAGGCACTTTAAGAAGAAGGAGGGTTTTCAGAAACTGCCTCGTTAACTACCATCTTGATTAAGTAACTCAGCCGCCGTAACAGAATCTCGGTATTCCGGATTGCAACAAGAGTTTTCTAAGCCAACAGATTTAAGTATCTACAGCCTCATAAAACAAGCTCAAGTCTTAAGTTACTGCAGGTGAGAAAATGTCTCCGTAATGTTAAATACTTAAAGTATTTGATTTCTAAGCAGAAATTTAAGTAGAATTTTTTAAAAAAAATACGAAACGGAAACGAAACAACGAGTGCCAATAAAGATATATATTATTTCAACGAAGTGCTTCCTCAACACGAGGGTCCTCGAAAAGATACAGAATCTTCGCAGCAAAATGGAGCCAAGTAAGAACTGAGAGCGAATGAGACTCTTAATAAACAGGCAAAGCGAGTGCTTCTTTTAATTTTGTAAAGCGGCTCTTGAAGGAGAGAAGCGATGACGAATTACTTTCAATGGACTCACGAACTCCTGAACATATTTACGCAGACAAAAAATACTGTATCTCGTGTATATATCCTATATCCTACATGTACACCGTAATACTACGACGTCAATCAATATAAGCCGACAGACGTAGATCTTCCTCAAAGATTTCCACATCGATCGATCCTGCGCTGCCCGTATCCAGCTGCTTTCTACAACCTTCACCAGATCATCGGACCGTTTGGTGGGGGGTCTGCCAACACTGCGTCTTCCGGTACGCGGTGGTCATTCGAGGACTTTGATGCTATATCCCCTGTTAGTCTTTCGAGCGATGTGTCCTGCCCATTGCCACTCGAGGCTAGCAATCTTTTGGGTTATGTCGGTGATCTTAGTTCTCCTGCGTATATCCTCATTTCTGAATCGATCATGCCAGGAAACCCCGAGCATAGCCCTTTCCATTGCTCTGTATGCTGCATGAAGGTTTTTCACAAGGCCCACTGTAAGTGATTTCATATCCTTAACATGTAGAACTCCACAGTGTCCTTCATTACGCATTTATCTAGAACAACGAAATATACTGCAGTGTACAATGAGGAACTGAAATAAAAAAAAAAAAACATTTTAAGATGGTTAGATTTCCGTTTCTACACGAATTCATTTTGGTCGTTTAACTGGTGGTAGGTCTATGTTGTCATTATCACAGCCCTATAGTCCCGGGCAAGTAAGAATAGGACTAAGGTAAGCCCTGCCTGTCATAGAAGGCCACTGGAAGGGCCTAGGAGTTTCGCGGGCTTTGAGGGTGGATGCCCTTATCGCTCAACGAGCGAACCTGCCTGGGACAGCGTTTGGCTCAGCGATGGTGCCTAGGAGAGTGAGGATCCTCAAGAAGTGAAGCGGGGCACCGGTTCGTTCGATAAGCGATCGCGGCACCTCTCCGAATGCACTAATGCAGACTTTCTCATAACCCTGACTTCCCCCCAAAAGCAGATTATTTTTAGAAGATTTCCCCTCCGAAACCAGACACCGCCTATATAGGTTACACAACAGCACCTATTTCTGCTGACAAATTGTATGGCATTAGTGCACCGGTTTAAAGGGCGTTATAGCTGATCAAAATATCGGGGTAGCGACCCTTTACATCTTATGTGTCAATGATGAGCTTAATTCTGTGTATAACTTCCTAACGAGCGCCACATTATTATAGTCGGAGGTTTCGCATACCATCAGGTGAAAGTCCGGCTCGTCTCGTCGTAGTATAAAAAAAATATCATCCTAATTAGCATATCGTCCTTATTCGCAGGTGTATTAATTACCGCAGGAGAAGGTCCCGCTCATACCTTGACATCATCGAATAAAAAAAACGATTTTATCTCTCAAGTAGTATACAAACATTATAATAATTTTAAGGGTAGCGTAATTCAAATATATTATAAATCCTTGATTTTTATGTAAAAAAGTACCTTATATAATTTATGTTTGTGTGCATATTCTAGTATATCCCCAGAAGTCTTCAGTTACACCTGAATCCTCGTATTTTCAGAGGCAGGAGAACCTAAGAATCCATTAATCACAGCGGGAAAAACATTCCTCCGTTGACATATGAAGGAATTATCTTCTCGCCGGAAACAAAAGGATACGGGCGATTATTTTGCCATGACGGTGTTATCTTCCGGTGAATCTTTCAGTTGATTTCCGGTTACGAATTTGTAAGGGTTTTATTTTAACCAGGTATGACCTATTTGCGAGTTTCATTTCGTTGAATCTTGATGGTGGTGATGTATTTGGAGCGGAAGTCGTATTTTGCGTTACGGAGGAATCGTGGGCGGATGATATGAAGAAGTGAGAAATAATGTTCTAAGATCAACCTTTATAAAGCGTCAGACATCCATCAATCTTAATCATTGTAGATCTTTATTTGCTATTGTGATATAAGCCTCAACTAGTGGGAATATAAAGTGGGCTTATGTGAGAATGAATTTGGTCTAACCTAGCGGTCTCTGTTGCTGAGGATTATCTATGGTGCCACAGCAGCTCCTGTTTCTGTCGCCAAATAGCTAGCTAGTGAAACTACTGTTACAAGGCGACTGATTAAGTGATGCTGTGTATTCATCCTAATTAACCCATGTTGTCATAGAACTTTTACTCAGCTCTATACCCTTTGTGACTTATAATATTAATATATATCTTTTTTTTCATTCATTAGTGACGAGAGAAGCGTGACGTTCACCGGATGTTAAGTGATACGCCTGCCCATAACAATATGGCGCTAATTAGGACGATACATACTGTACCACCGTCCGTTAGTCACTTGTGACTGCAAGACGTTGAGTCTCGTTACGCTAGTAAATATAAACGCTACAGAGCCCTTCGAACCGAAACACAGTAATTTATGGTACCACTGTAATAGGATTTCATTTGAGATAAGGACACAAATAAATAATTTAAAAAAAAATAACCATTAAGCTGATACACTCGCTCGTTTCATGTCTCGGGTCATGTAGAGGAAGTACTGTTTTAAAATCTGATGTTAAAACTGAAAAGTTTATCACGTATTTTCAAGTGTTCGAAAAATGATTTTATAAAACGAATTCCTATGAATTTTATTCAGGGTAGTATATTGTATAGATGTCGCAATGCCTTTACGAGACGGGACGTGGCACAGTCAAAGAGGTTGCACAGGATGGAGGCGCCACCTAGACCTGGTGATATAATTTGCACAAATTGCACTACCTTGTTAGCGCTGGATGTAAATCTCTTTCTCTTGTACGTTGTTAAGTTTCCCAAAGGATTGTTCATGTTTCAGTCTTTGTAAGGTCTACATTAGAATAAGGAGTTCTACTTGTACGTAACTTAACAATAATTTTTAAAATAAAAAAAATCCTCACAGGATATTGTCGATGGTTGGAATTATTTAATGGAAAAAAAAACTATGTAGGTAGGTTTGATAGTCTTTTCTGAAGAGAAGATGACGAGACACCGCTGGTCGGTCTCCGTTGTCGGAAACTGCCATTATAGCAGCGACAAATATTACTGTGTTCTCGTTTAAAGGGCGCTGCAGCTGTTAAAATTACTGGGGTTATAGAACTAAACGTCTGTACTCATGTCGAGCACAATCTATGGCTGTGTATATCATCCTAACTAGCGTCACGTTGTTTTGGGAAGATGTATATCTTTTATGCTTCTGGATCATTTAGATATATATACATTTGGAAAAAGCCTTATTTTATATATACCGAGAAAACAGTGTGCTGTTCTCGGATTGTGTAAAATTACGACTCCATTCACAAGGGTATAACTTCCGCCCGCCATTGATAAAACAGTTTTACAGTTCGCAGGAAACTAATGGCTGGGAAGTAAATCTTATTTACTTACTATAGTAACAGCAAAGTAATTATCAGAAGAAAAAATATTTGTTATTGAAAGCTGTAAAGGTTTTCTTAATTAGAACTTCTTTAACTCCTGTGCAACATGCAGGTTTTAGTGGTAGGGTTCTTCGGACCCTATCTGACTAGCTACCACCCTCCTGAAGAGTTTCCTATCATAACAGCATTGGTATATTTCTTCTATCAATACATGACAGTCGGAATATACCCGTACTGACCGAGTTCATTTCACCACCCGCAACTTAATTTTCACTCATCAATTATATCAAGTTAAAGTTCAAGTGTTAGCTTATTTTAAATAAAAACATCTCTTAGTAAATATTGTATTACATTCGAGTATTACATCAGACTTGAGCACAGTCATGTTTGCACACTACAGCCTGTCAGCAGAAGATACCTAGACGTTTTCCGGTTAACGAGATTTTCCACCAATCCATTTTGTTATAAGCAAGCGACCTCTAATAACTCTTTCAACAATTGCGCGATTGTTGCTTACTGCATTTTGAAGCAGTAACCCTGCATCTTACTACTGGAATACTGCTGGTCAGTAACCGTAGTTTTATTTGGCAATGAACTATTCAGTTCTCTGCAGCTTTGTGGAGGATTGGGACGTTTGTCGGCGTGGAGCTGGCCTCATCACTTATGCATCGCCGCCTTTTGTGCTGAGAGCAAACCTTTCCAAGTTAAGAATTCCATTAATAACTTAAAATATTTTAATACCGAAACAAGATAATCTCCGTAGTGCCAGTTCCTGATAAATGGTCTTGTTGAAAAAGCGATGCGTATACTGAAATTACTGAAGTCACGTGACTTAGGGTTAAACTTCATTAACTTATAAAAGTAAAAAAATAGGACTCTAGAGCAAGACGTTCATTTATTGCTAAGATTACTCTTTTCCTAACATATAAGACGCACGTTAAGATATGCACACAAACTCATGGAAATTTCATCAATCATTATTTTTTTTTGTTACTGGCACATCTTACTTTTGCCCTCAACTATAAGGCGCTAGTTAAGATATGCACACAATTTTATAAGCTTTTCTTCATTCATTAATAAATTAACATTAGCAGATGTTTGGTCTTGCCGTAACAATAAAGCGCTATTTAAGATGTATACACAATTTTGTAATTAATCATTTTTTTTTAAAAAAATGATATTTCATTCTTTAAAAGATTACTGTGCAAACTTTAGTAGTATGTAGATGTAAGATATCATGACGCAAAGCGATTACTACAATAAGGTGTAGTGTAAACCATCATAAGTAGCGCTGCATTGGAAGGGTAGGCTCATTACGTATTTAGCGAACATCTTCGTCTCGTGGCTATTATTAATATTAAAAAAAAAAATCATATCCTTCATCGGAAGTTCAAGTTCATTGGAAATTGAATCCGCTCCTCTGACACTGAAACTGACACGGTTTCCTGAAACGAAATCGAAATGTTCTTAAAGTCACAGCTTTCAAGGGACATCAATTAATGAACATTGATTCTCCTTGTCAGATAAAGCCCACAGTCCCAGCAGTGAGAAGGATAAAACAGCTGTTAATCCTATCATTCATATATTTATATATACAATTCTATATTTGTGTGCTAATTAAGTTATTTATATTGAGCACAATGATCCATCAGACGGCAGCTGTCGACGGCTGACCGTGACACTGTCGGCCATAAATCGACAGTGTATCTGATGCTAAGCATTTATCTCGTGTCTTTGATGTACGAACGAGCTCGCGGGGATAAATTAATGGGGTTAGCTACCCTTAATGACACATCCAGATCAATACATTGGAAACATACCGCTCTAAAGCGTAGTTGTGGTCTGTAATGTAAATTTTCTAATTATGCGACTGAGTAGCTCTATGTTTTTTTTTCTTTTTTTTTCGTTCCCTCTGCGTATTGTGGGTCAGGGCCTTTATTTATCTTAACATTTACCATCACATATTTCTTATTTCTAATACCAAATTCTCATCTTTCATACTATTCATCTTTTATACTCTGTTCTTCTTTCACACTTCTCTTCTCTATCGTACTGCCTTCCATTTCTGTCTGTCACCCCTTCTATCAGCTGCGAGGACTGTCTTCTTTATATATTTCTGGGAAGAGCCTGAAATTATAAATTATCCCCTATAGCATACTTTTTCTTCTTGTTCTTCTCGGTTTCCTGCATCATTTTTCTTCCGATCAGATTTTTTGTTTTTAGTACTACTGCTACTGATTTTTTATTTACAATTCTTACTTAAATATTTACTTTACAGTAGCTCTGTGTTGGCGGAGACTGTGTAGGTACCACCGCAGTTTCTATTTTCGCCCCCAAACAGTACTGTTCCGATTTTAAGGGTTCTGCAGCCAGAAAATTTTCAAGCTAACGAGATTTAATATCTTATCTCTTAAGGCGACCAGCACTATAATGTGCAGTGTATTCTAATTAGCGCGGCATTATGAACAGGAGTATCATTTACCTTCATCTGAACCTCTCGTTGGTTGAGTTGTTCCTGCGAATAAAAACAAATAAGATTATGTAGACTACCCCTCATTGTAGTCATAAGATATTAAGGCTCGTTACCGTGGTAATTTAATTCGCCGATAAGGAGTGTTTACTCAACATACTATCTTAATATTTTGATCGAACATTAGTTCTTACAGAGAGGAACGATTTCGATGTTTTCTTTTTCTTTGTAAAGAGATTGACGTTATGAAATGGTAAATCTTTACAAACAAAGAGAAAGAAAGAGAAGATTAATTAATTTAAGATTTCTTAATTATTATCTCTACGAAAATTTCAGTGTTTACGTCTAATAGTATCGGCGATCCCCTGATGAGTCAATGAATCTTTGGATATCTCCTATATATATATAGATTTCTAGAAAATAGTTTGAGGTTCATCATCGCTACCTTTATCATCATAGACAGATAGCGTATGAAACAAACCGCCTATGAATTTCCCTCGGGTTTACCCGTTTTCGATTTCGTGAATATATTGTATTTCGACACCTGATGAAATTCTAGCTGATCTTTGTAAAGCTTTCAATAGTAATGTAGCCGATTTTTTTATATGTAACATTATCCGCTGTACTTCACAATTCTTATAAGGTAGTAACAAAGACAGTGATGTTCAAAGTCGTTTCTGTAAATTTATTTTTTAAACGAAGCGAGGAGTCGAATAAGATAGTTCATCTGGTAGTAAATGCGATCGTCGCTTCGAGAGGCTACAGTATGAGCTCTAGTGGTACCTACCTAGACGGTCTCTGGCCACAGAGACCTACCACCAGTGAAGTTATACACAACGAAGCCTCTTCTTTTATGTATGTAAATATATGCATAAATTATGAAGATGTGATAGCAGATACGATAGTAAATGGAACTTGGGAAATATACATGAAAATATACGCACGGGTTCTATACCAACTCAACTCGAGCTGATGGTGAAAGGAAATATCGCGAAAAAACCGAAATACTTCAAGAACAACGGTTTACGAAAAATTACTTTTAATTCAAACAAAATTTCAACAGCCATACAGCGGGAAGCTTCGCAGTAGTATTCTTTGTATTCGGCGGAAGTGTGATTACGTGTAACGGGGCTGCGGAAGTTCTGTGACAACAAATTTACACATTCATTACTACACGATAAGGAGCAGTAAAGCGCTGCGGTGTGCAGTATTTAGGTGTGGAATGAACGAAACCACTGCACAAAGTTACATCCGCTAAGTTGAGTCTAGACTTTGAGTAGAAATGAAAACTAGATCGGGCTTTAGTTTCAAACGGTTTGTTTTAACAACCAAGCACATCCAGATCTTGACAATACACAAGATAATGAGATATTAATTTACTGGTGGTAGGTCTCTGTATTTTTTTTTACGAAGTGATGAAGCGGCGCGCCTGCCCACAAAAGCGTGGCGCTAGTTAGAATGATGTACACTGCACCACATTGTGCTCATCGCCTTGCGACACGTGTTGAATTTTGGTCACCCTAGTAATTTTATTAGCTACAGCGCCTTTCAAACTGGAACACAGTAATGTTCTTAGACTAGTGTTTGGTGACTGTAATAGGCTGGCGGTGGTATCACCTACCTAAACGGTCCCCCCCAGCAACAAAAATCTACCACCAGCAAATGTTGCTGGAGATCGTCTATGTAAGTCACACCGCAGCTTCTATTGCGACGGACGAACAGTA
This sequence comes from Ornithoptera priamus, assembly GCA_029034505.1. Lineage (NCBI taxonomy): Eukaryota > Metazoa > Arthropoda > Insecta > Lepidoptera > Papilionidae > Ornithoptera > Ornithoptera priamus. The sequence continues at coordinate 2,305,456 of JARDWD010000500.1, read as the reverse complement.
CTGTGTTCCAGTTTGAAGGACGTTGTAGCTAATGTAAGCAAGTAACGAGACTCGATGACAGATATCTCATTAGTGGTCATTCTTAGTAGCACCGCATTGTTACGGGCAGGAGTATCATATCATCAGATGAACATCTCGTTTGTCTCGTCGTATTAAAAAAAATACATTTTTTTTAGAGATTGCTATTACTTAATCCGTGCTGGCTATTGCTATATTGAAACTGTGTTTGGAGCCATAATGGATTAATGCTTAGCAGATTTGGGTCCATGCCAAACGTACTTCGGGAGGAGTGTTAACAAATTACTGTTAGCTATACAAGCGTACTAACTCTGGTAGTGGTGAAACTTCGAATACTTCCGGTGGCGGAACTTTATCACAGAGAACTACCACTTTCAGCCGTTTGCAAACTTTAACTCACACTATGAAATTTTCAAGAAAAACTATATATACGAATATAAAGTTAAAAACGTTTATTAACTGTCTTCATAGTGCAGTTGCAAACTACTTGCTTACAACCTCCGCATTACCATCTGGTTCGATTCCGTGACCATATGTTGCCAAGTTTATTGGTGGGGTTATTTGCACCCCTAGCATTTTAAATATTCCTCACTTTCTTTTGCATTGTGGTATTTTTCAGAGAAAAAATCTTCGCAAGAAAGTTTCAACCATTGACATCCTCGCTATTACTTAAAGCCGTGTGAATTTAAGTCCGAAATTATTCAATTATAAATAAAATAAAGTATATATATATATGCATATATATGAATACGAAAATGAAATTCTTTAAACATGTAAGAGATAAAATTTTTCGTTTCAGATTAACAGGAACGTAATTATGAACTCTCGTGATGGTGCGGCTGTGATCACATATTCATACGTGATCATCTACTGTAGTAGTAGCGAGATAACTGGCCGAATAACTAGTCAGTGATTCAGACAGCTAATATTAGTCGATAAACATCAGCAGTAGCATCACAATGACGCCATCTTGAATAACCGTTAGAAGTAATACAAAATGGCGTCTCGTATGATTTTATCTCACAGAGATGCCTCTAGCTAGCTGTATTGTTTATTATGGCTCTAGGATTTATTGTCAGTTATGATTTTAAAAAAAAATTGGAGGTGCTTTTAAATAACCATTGTGATGGGCAATGAATAACAGATAGTGCTCCGGTCACGCGATATACAAACACCGATTTGGATTCCCGCCAAATGCTCTTAATGGGAAGTTAAAGCTGATTACACATTGCTGTGTAAATTATATCATTGATATGTTTAAATGAATTAATTATCACAAAAGTTCGTTACAACGAGCATCCGGAAGACAGCGAAAGACAAGAGAATGGATGCGGTGTGATTATCTCGAAATAAAAAGGTTCGCATGGTATCCAAATCCAAGATAAAACTCGACGATGATGATTCTTTATCAGTTTCTAATCCCTGGTTCAAGGGAACTATAAAAGTAAATATATACTTAGTTATGCATAATAAGTTCAAACATTATTTAATGTCACTAAAAAATTGTAATGTTATCCTATCAATCACTAACCAAATTCATTGACCTTAAGCTTTCGGTGAAGGAAGGTGTCTTGAGGGAACCAACCTGTTCCAGGTACAAACTTAGCGAACGTGGTAATTGACTTTAGCTTGCAACACAATGTTACTTTACTGAATATTAAGACCAGAATGGTTGTTACGTTATAATTACATAACTGTAAGATTTATCGGTGTGAAGATAAGTTTTAAATAACTTAATAATGAATGAAAAGCTCTTTCCATCGGTCGGTAACATAACAAGTTAGGACACAAGTTGTAAGCGACGTTTGCGTTCACGCTCACCCCGACAGACAAGTTATCAAGTTGCGGCAAACTTTGGCCTCTCATTAACTGCAGGTGCGGCACAAATGACATTTACACTCCGAGCCCCTGGAGCCTGGATATAACTCCTAAACAACCCGATTAAAACAACTTACACGTATGGAACTACTACTATAGCCTCGTTATCAATAAGGGTTTATTTAAATTACTTATGCAAGCATTGATTAGCAAACTTATCACATGTAAAGAAAAGTATAAAGGCACTATTCCATTAGGAAATTTCTCTCAATAAACCTAATATTAGAAAATTTGATGATGATAAGTATTGTTGGATCAATAAGGTCTTAATATCCTTGCGCAGTGTGGTGGAGGCAATCTAGTGAAAGCAGCAAGGAATCATTGAACCAGTCGCGCTGGAAATCCATGAGAGGCTACATTTCAAACAGTGGAGGACTACAGTCTGAAATGGTGATGATGATGACTATCTTGACAAACTAAAGATGATATATAGTGATACTGTTTACAACTAGAATCAGCTATAATTTGAAAAAGAAAACAATGGAAGTTTGTATAGAAATCAACAGTGCAAATTAATTCCTCTCTCTAAGGGTTGGCATTTTTCTTTTTAAAATTTTATGGGACTACTATTGAAGTCTTCTCATTGTAATAATAGAATCCAAATGCTGAATTATGAGGTAACCATATATTGCTGTATTCTAAAGCACATCTTAGGACCGCCGGAACAATCGCGGCGAACTCACTTCATCGTCTTCAGGCTCATCGGTATTCATGACCAAGTAATGAGTAAATAAGTAAACCTTACGTTACCATATTATTTTAAAAATAAATATCCTCCCTCGTTCTTCATTAAAAAAATTAACTTCATTACTTATGCACATCGTTCATTCGCATTCGTAACTAGGAGACAAACGACTCAGAGTCGGCTCGGAAGATTTATATGGTGCGGGCGTTTCTCCGCACTCGGAACAAATGGCTTTCAATACAGCAGCGAAGATATATACATCGCGCCTGAAGAGTTTCTGGCATTGTTCTGGACTTGGAAGTACAATTACGTACAGTACTCTGTATAAATTTAACCCCAACAACCGAAGATCATGGGCCATAGTTCATACCACGTGACTTCAGGTTGCAGTTGAGAGATCTAGACTGGATAGTTAATTATTTATTACACGAAAATTTCAATCACTTTGCAGCAGCCATGGTTAAGGAAGGATCAATATCCTTGTATTGATACACGTCCTGAGATCATATTCATCATAGGGTACTTATAGTTCTTTAATTATTCTTTAGAGTTCAATTTCGTCATGAAGAGTTCACTGTGTCTGAACTGATGTCTTCAGTGAAATGCTTGGTGTTTGATTTGATTTTATTGATAATGGGATCCAAAGCCGTTGGTATTAACCAAACATTTCCTCTGTGTATATTAGGATTTATTGTTAACAGTCTAGCGAATCATAATTTATAGGGATCGGTGTCTCTTTGCAAGTACTTGTGGAATATCAAACAATCAATACGGTCGGAGATTGCGGACTCTCAGATTATTTTATATTATATACAACGATTTGAATTGTCGATCAATTTAATAACCAATAGTCGTGAACAACAGGCTCAAATGATTCGCAAATCTCAACTTTAATTAATTCATTCCCATAAATTAATTATAACGCTGCCAACGGACGGACGGACGGACGACTGTTGATGTGCGATATTGTGCTAGTATCAATACAGTTATTTGTGAAACGTTCAAATCAAAGCTATTCGCGTTTAAATTAATTCTACAACTGTATTCAACGGCTTTTTAATGACAAATACAAGGTTGTCAAGTTCGCATATGTTCTTCCTCATTATAACTATTTACAGAGTGGTCATGGTCATCGCTTTAGGTAATGGTGGCAAGCTCCACAGCACGCCGCGACTCTTCTCAGATGACCGCCTTCCTATTGCATTCATGTAGTGGTAACGATGATGAGCCATATACTGCCGCTTTTAACTGGTCAGTCCATCTCATAGGCGTTCTTCCTCGTGCTCTGGTGCTCTCAACCTTTCTCTGGACCACAAGACGGTCAATATCTCCCATCGGCGGCATACGTGAACAAAAATGGTGAAGAAACGAGACTGTACTGAAGACGATAAACGCTGCTTGGTGCCGAGTTCACGAAGTAATGGCTCTTATGAAATAAAGCGATGAAATGAGCAAGACGTTTACTTAATGGTATGTGATACACCCGCCCATAACAACGTGGTGCTAGTTAGGATGACATACACAGCACCACATTGTACTTATCGACTGAAGTTATAAGTTTTTAAATTTCGCTACCTAAGTAATTGACTAGCTATAACGCCATTCAAAACGAATGACAGTAATGTTGGTATACTAGTATTTGACGGCTGCAATAGAAACTGCGGTGGTACCTACCTAGCCGTAGAAGGCGACTATAAGGATCTAGGAGTTTCGTGGGTGTTGAGGATTGGGGTCCTTATCGCTCAACTAGCGAACCTGCATGGGACAGCGTATGGCTCAGCGGTGGTGCTTAAGAGGGTTAGGCCCCTCCTCCGTGACGTTGTAACACTAAGTCGTTGGTGCAAGGCCGACATATTGTTGGGCAAGTCTTTGCGCCCGTGAGGGCAAGCATTTATCTCACGTAAAGCAAAAAAAAAGTGATAAAGTAGACTAACCTAGTAAAATAATAATCTTCTTTTAGAAATCGATTAATCATCACGATATTCTTAAAATTTATTAATGGAGATCAAGAAGTCGAAATGGTAATGATGATAGTAAGATTTTTTAAAAACTTTAGTAAAACATCCGTATCATTTACTCGTAATAATAAGTCAGATGTTCAGCACTGATGCATTAAGGAAGTCTGGAGTCGATGGTGACAGTGCAAACCTGTCGCTTCGTGAAGTAATAGATGCTCAGCCGGGCTTCGCATAAAGCCGGCTCCGAATCGACTGACGCCGTCAAGTGAGGTTCAATTCCAGATTTATTTTAAAACTTCAATTTCTCTAACACACCCCGTAACTTAATTTTCGAGCGAGATTCGTTTGTTTTAAATTTATAAAGGAAGTCCACTCTATCTGGATTTGCTAGACGGTAAATGTATCAATTTTAAAGTAAACTACACTATACAGGGCACATTGCTCGAAGGACCGACAGCCGATGGGGTAGTATTGGGAACCCTCCCACAAGGTGGACCTACAATCTGGTGAGAATCGCGAGAACCCACTGGATGCGAGCGACGCGGGACCAATCGACGAGGAGATCTCTAAGGGAGGCCTATGCCCAGCAGTGGACATCTACCGGCTGATAATGATGTATACATAGAATAAAAAATATAGACAAAAGCCATCGGATAATATTTATAAACAGTGGTTTTACATATGAACAACAGATATATATAGAGTTGATATAGATATATGTTTTATAAAGTATTTAATGGAAATATATATATATATTTTTTTAAACTACAAAGCGACGAGACCAGCGAAACGGTCACCTGATCGTAAGTGATAAGCCCGCCGTTAACAACATCGCGCTAGTTAGGATTTTATGCACAGCACCACATTGGGCACGTCGCTTTGAGACATAAGATACTACAGCGCCCTCCAAACCGGAACACAGTTATGTTTAATGTTTGTCGGTTGCAATAGGCGCTGCAATAGTTACCTAGACGGTCTCCGGCAACAGGGATCTACCAGCAGTGAATATCCGGTACAAATATATTCGGTTATTTTATTCGAATACGTCCCTTTGTTTACAAAATGGCGTCGACTCGTTCATAATTTCGTGGAATCGTTACGAACATTTGCACGCGGAAATAACTTTATTAACGTTTGAATCATTCAAACGTCACATATATAAACACGGACAAACAAACAAACAAACAAACGATCCGTTTCATATGCATAAATACAATTATGACTATGAAAATTTAATTATTTTGCATGTGAATGTACATAATTAACTAATGGTACTAGGTCTCTGTTGCCGGAGACCGTTTAGATAGGTACCACCGCAGCGCTTATTGCAGCCGACAAACAGTACAGTGCGAACATTACTGTGTTCCGGTTCGAAGGACGCTGTAACTTATGTAATTATTAGGGTAACGAGACAATATCTACGTTCAAAGGTGATGAGCGCTATGTGGTGCAGTATATATTATCCTAACCAGCGCTACATAGTTATCGGCGTATCATTTCCCATCATGTGAACGTGATACTCATCTGTCTTGTTTTTTTTTTTTAACAATGAAGCGACGAGACGAATGAGATGTTCACCTGATGGTAAGTGATACACTTGCCAATAACAATATGACGCTAACTGGGATGGTATATAGTGCACACATTGTTCTATAATACACCATCATCATCATCAGATGATAGTCGTCCACTGCTGGACATAAGCCTCTCTCAGAGATTTCCATAGAGTTCATTGTAAGGGAACAGGGCCTTAGCCCAGCATGCTAGCCCAGTGTAGGTTTGTGGATGGTCAGCGCCTTGTCTGTTATTCAGCAGGGTGCACCGCGTGTAGGTGAGATTGACTTGGACTCCGTAATCCTCCGTAGTCCCTTTAATTCATTTTATGTCTATATTTAGATTTTTTAAGACATAAGAATGTCTTACCGAGAACTCTTCGGCTTCCCTACATTGACAGCCGGTACACAGAAGTTTTTTTTTTATTTAATTAAGCGACGTGACGAGCAGAGCCTTCACCTGTTGGTAAATTATACGCCCGCCCATAACAAAATGGCGCTTTTCAGGGTGACACATGCTGCACCACATTGAATTCACCGATTGGAATGTAGCATGACAACAGGGACCTATCGTCAGTAAACAGTAGACTTCATATAACAGAACTGAACTATAATCAACAGTAAAATAGACTCAGAGTTACACAGCTGATGATGGATACGGAGATGCTAGAAGTATCACTGCGTGATCCAATCAGAAATGAGGAGATCCACAAAAGAACCAGAGTCACCGACATAGCCCTATGAGTCGCAACGCTAAAGTGGCAATGATCCAGGCACATAGCTTGTAGAACCGATGGACGTTGGGTCTTAAAGTGCTGGAATGGCAACAGCATTAATAGACCCCCCATTAAGTAGACAGAGGGCAAAAGGAATCGCTGGGAGCCACTGGATTCAGAAAGCACAGACTGTGTCTTGAGGAACACATAACAGACCTATATCCAGGAGTAGAAACCACAGACTGAAATGATGGTGATGAATGATTAAGTAGTATAATTTTCCGTTACGCGATCTTCACGACATCTAAACCTTGGAGTGACGTCATCTATCAATTAACTGAAGATTATTTCAAATTCATACGACATCAAAGTTCAAACCAATTTCAAATCAATCCTTCCCCCAACCCGAACTTGACGTGGGTCCTAACTGACTTGTGATAGGAGATCCATATCAAAGGGTCCTACTGTCTAATACCTATCAATATTATTAATAAATGTCGGGATTAGTTTATTGTTCACCAAATAAATGTGTGATGCAGCAGCTCAAGATCTGATAGAGAAGGTCTTAAAACAGTAGTCGGCATCAATCGGCTTATGATGATATTAGCAAACGGAAGCTTCCTATTGCCAGGGACCGTCTAAGTATCGACGCAGTTCGAAATACATTACCGGTTACCGGTTTGAAGAGTGTTGTAGGTAGTGAAGTTACTGGGGTAGCGAGACGTAATATCTTGTGTGTTAAGGCGATGAGCACAATTTGGTACATCTATACATCATATTTACTAGCGCCACGTGTTGCGTAAGCATATCACTTATCATTAGGTGAACGTCTCGCTCATTAATTTCTTTCATCGAGTAGAAATAAGTAGTAAGAGTTTATCATCTGTTTGTTTTTTTTTTTGCCTGCCCATCGTGGCGCTCGTCGGTATAAACTCTAAAGCACCATACTGCACGACGCTATGAGGCACAAGATGTTAAATCTCGTTACCCAGGTAATTCCACTAATTACAAATCCTATTAATGAAACACAGTAATGTTTGAATACTTTTGCGGTTGTAATAAGGGTTGAAGTAGTACCTACCTAGATAGACTTCAACAGAAATCTACCACTAGTATCAATGTTGTATTGTAAAGCTTCTACCATAATAGCATTACTAGCTTCCGTCTGTTGTCGTATGAGGACCAGAGCATTTTAGGAGCGAGACGACCCTCAAGGTCATTGTTAGTCATTAACAATTTAAGTACCAGTCTTAGTCAATTAAACCATGTGCATTACCAAGTGGACTCGAACAACGGGCTCACCAGCGTATAACGGAGAATAATAAATTCCTCTTTGTATGGAAACCGTCTCAGATCTGCAACTGTTACTTCAGAGTTCATGCCAAATACATTAGGCCTGCTGCCAACTTGGCCAACCTTTCGAGGCACATGTCGACGTAACGCCACTAAAAGTAGAAGGGTATGAAAATATTTCATTTATTGAAAATTGTAATCATAACATCAATCAATCATCAGCCGATAGACGTCTACTGCTGGAGACAAGTCTCCTCCAAAGATCCCACATTGATCGGTCCTGCGCTGCCCGTATCCAGCGACCCCCGTGACCTTACAGTCAGCAATGGCACCGGTACCTCTGGGCATCACACCAGACCGCCGTTATCACAGAAGCCGTTGTTTGTAAGGGTACTTATGAGGGGATCTAGGCCATTTCCCACTACGCCGGCCCAATGCAGGTTGGTGAGTGTCACTGAAGTAACAGATAGATAAATATTTAACTTCATAACATGCGTGGAAGACGTTTAACTTCATGAATTACGAGCTGATAATTCGAAAGGGTTAAATAAATTCTTTTGAATCATAGCTAATAGCCCTTTGATTTAATTCACCCCTCAGTTTACAGCGAAAGTCAAACATGGCGGACAACACTGATCTTTTGTCCATTTTATACGTTAGATGGCAGTATACTAAATTATCTTCATGATACAATATATGCGATTTATAACATTTAAGCAAATTATTAAATAATTTGCTATAAATATTGTTATTAATATACTATTGAGCTTTGTAGGGGTAAATTATATATACTATCAGATATTTACCTCCGAGTATAAACAGTAGGTGTCCGTACAAAATACTTTCTAGTATTTCATTCTTTAGTTTTTGTATATCTACTTTTACAACATATTCATTTGTGCAAGGTTTTTGTTTATTTATTTATCCTTCAGGTACACGATTGAGGGTTTAACGTATATCTATATTATTGTATATTTTATACTATGTCTATACTATTTGCAGTGAACACAGCCAATTTCACATAATAATTCAATGAAAACCGAGTAAAATAGGTCTAAGGAGATATTTTTAAATTGCTCGTTCGAATTTGCTCTTAGTAGTATTTATACGGTTTATAAAATAAACATTATTTAGCAAGCAATAAAAATACTTCACAGTATTTTGAAACCTAGTTTGAGTAATACACAAACCAGCAGCATGTAGTGCAACAATTGCAAACAATTATGTTTAATTTCATACAGGCAAATACGATTCCACATATAGGAACCTACAAAAATTCGTTATAATAATAGAAAATAAATATTTCCCTAACTTGCCCTCTGCAGATCTCCCCTCGCTCTTTGTGTTCGGGCGGATGGCGCAACCATAGCACGGTTGAAATACGTACACAGCCATCTACCGGGGATTTGGAAAACGTTTTCTTTCAAATAATCATGTATTCCTGCTCACTAACTCTTACTTTTTCTGTTCATGTACTGATTCATTCTTAATTACTCTTTCTTTTTTAATGCTCTAAATTTTATTAAGGCGTCAAATGTATTACAAGTTGTGAGATTTAAATGTTTCCGTGTAAAATCGAATAAATGATTGTTTCCGACGTAACAAGTGATGGTGTTTGGATAGTGGAGGAGTATTCTTGACCCGCCCTGGCCACCATTCCCGTATTGAAAATCGAATGGTATTACAGCATTGCTGTATTTCTGCTGAGAACATATGAGAGCCGAAGTGTCACGTCACATTATCACTAAATATCATCTATTTACTATATTTCGTTACTGAAATAAGGGTTATTAGTAAATGAAGATAAGCGTAATGGAGTGCCTCGTTCAGAAATCGCCGAAGGCATGTCGCACAATTACTGGTAACGAAACATTTTGTCGCACTACTCTGCGGCAATAAACAATCTAAATAACCAAGTATACATTGGTACGCTTTGATTTCAAAGAGGAATAATTTTGTTGGCTATTAAGACCGCTGCTTATGAACAGAATAACTTTCTTTACTATTCTATATATTAAAGAAAGAGATAGATATATAATTATAAACTTTATTATCTTTTTTTTAATTGCTATTTAGTATTAGTAACGTAGTAGTTAAGATATCGGTGCGTGGTGTTAGAAATGTATGTTATATCTATAGGTCGTGCTCCGGTACGAGAGATCTAATACAAAGGAATTGAGTATCAAATATCGTGATTAAGATCTTTATCATTATCATTTCAGCATATCACTGCTGTAGTCCACTGCTGAACATGGGTGTTCTTAATGGATTTCCATCGTGATTGATTTTGTATACAACCAACGGTTCATTGCGTCAAGGATTAACTAGTTATAATACCTAACCCCTACATCCCCTACCCAATATATAATAATATATTAATTTTCATAATATATATAGATCAATAATAAGACGTTATACTGCAGTGCTGAACAGCAAAAGCACCATTTGTGTTTCATAATGCCTGTCGTAAGTCAGGATTACAACTCGGAGTTTGCTAGATGGAGGTCTAGTGAATACGTGGTTCGCTTTATATCCCTACAAACGACGATGGCCTTTCAGGAGTTTGATCAAGATAAGGATTGATGCAGTCTAGACTACATGTTCCTGGGAACGTGGATTACTTGAATATGATACCATGTACGTTAAAGTTGTAACGATGCGTTTGTCTTTTAATTCATGTTCACGCATACATTTTCAACGAGATACAGATCAGACTTTGCTTCATCTTTTATTGTCGAGTATTATCTCTGAGCTGGTTGGTTGGTGATAGCTACAGAGATATACAAATGGGACTACACTGCTGACAAAATTATATAATGCTTTTTAAGGATACATGTAATAAAACGCCTCAAAGGAGTAGTACAAGTAGTAGATAATTAGTGAGTCCAAGTAAAATATTGTTTTCATTATTACACAAGGAGAAGTAACTTTTATCTATTTGTTCTTAAAGGGATATGTCTATTCTTAACCTGGTAAATTAAATCGCTGCAGCGGTCTTCTAACACGGGTATAACAACAACACAATATAAGGTAGCAAATTTATAATGTAGCAGAGTTTACTAGATCTTCAATATTCTTCTTCTTAAGGTGCCTCACTGACTAGCGGAGGTTGGTGGTCGGTTCACTATATTTCGCCCGGTCTCTTGCGAGGCGGAACGGTTGGGCAACACTCACGGTACCGGTCCACTCCCTGATTATCATCAGGATCCTGATTAACGCAGCCATGATTTCTTCCTACCACCCACACTCATCATCCGCAACTTTGCCCAACAAGATGAGTTGAAGCAGTATGTTCCAGCATCTTCAATACAGTATTATCCAAATCTTACTCCTTTTAAAATTATGATTCTATTATTATCGAGTTTTAATAAATAAAAAATCTAAAACCAACATTACAAAAATGACAACTTTAAGAATAAAATAGGAACATAGTTTTCCTATACTTGACTCCGTAAGCTGGCAACCAACGCCTGTCCTTCGGGATTTGGATGAGAACGTTATTATCCTTTTAGAAATTCACACCAAAATCAATAAAGTTTTTATTCCCTTCTCTTGTCATTTATTAAATTTCTTAAATTATAGGTATTCTCTTTATCTATCTCCCTCTCTTCTAAAGTATAAGAGAATATAGGAATTAAGTCAATATACATACAATATTATAGTTAACGTGGACGTCCATCGGTTGAGATGATATTAATATATTGATATATTCAGGATGTTATTAAAACTATTAGCTTACACATAGTAGTCTTCATGGGGAAAAATGCAACTTTAATGCATCTCCTCTGAGAAAGTTGTCTCATGACATCGTGATCTTGATTTCTGATCTCTCTCAGGAACTATTAGGTGTGTATTCTCTTAGGTACAAGGGTAATAATTTCATATGTATATAATCAATATGTTCATATGTTTGTATTATTAATAACATATAATTTTTATGAGGAAAAATAAATAATTGAGAATTAATTTACAATATTAGAGATTAATAGAGAGATGATATATGGAGAGACTTTCACCTAATGGTAAGTAATATGCCTGGCCAAAATAACGTGGCGCTAGGTGATGTACACAGAATTGTGCTCGTTGCTTTGAGCCTTAAGAAGTTGAGTTCTATTACCTCAGTAATTCCACTAGCTACAGCGCCCTTCGAACCAGAACACAGAATTATGGTACTATGCTATTTGCCGGCTGCAACAGGCGCTGTGGCGGTCACTACCTAGACTCCGACAATAGAGACCCGTCACTACTATAGTAATACTAATTTAATGTAATGATGTAATGAAATATGAATATAGCAGTGACTTCTTCATGAACTGTAGTGTATAATGTGTGAAGGTGAAGACGGATCGATGTAACCTCAGTTATTTTTCACGAGCTTTCAAAACAGCGTGCCGACGACGCGATAACGCCGCAGTATATTTTAAGCGGCCGTGAAATTTATTGAAGTGTTTATTTTAAGATGGGCCGGCTTTAACACGTAGCGTACGTACGGCCGTCGTGTTTCTTGACGTGGACCATAAATATAAATAAAAAATATAACCTCACATATAGTATCTTATATATATTCATATTATATCACGTCAGTAAATTACTTTTACGTTGCCGATGACCTTAAAGATGATGCAGAATTGAGAGAGACCGTAGAGAGTTGACAGTCCGCTGTAATATGACATTTCGCAGGTTCGCGTCCTGAGGCCGTTAAGATTATATTATTCAAAGTCTTTTATACATGCAGCTCAGCTTCAGCTCTACACATCTAATATAACCATGTGTTTAGGATTTCTGATGGGTCTACCCCAGCACTGCAGCGCATCAGATATGTTCCCCAAGCATGCCAAAGATTTCTTTGCAATTCTGCGCAAAAAGACTGCTTCAATGCTTTGCAGATTCCGAGCTACTCCCAATCGAATTCTCAAAATGATTTTTGGACAGTATAGTTCTCAGTGGTGGGTAAAAGGAGTATGGGTCGTTGGAGGAAATTGTGGCTGGGTAAGATCGCGAGTGCCGGCCAACTGTTCCGCGCCCACAAGAGACTGGACGAAATATGGCGAACTGACGGAGATGCACCTTAAGAAGAAAAGATAGTTCATCTCTTTTAGACCATTATGTGTAAAGCTGTATGTCTACCGCAAAATTACTTTATAAGTAAAATTAAATTTTTACCTTAATTTTAAAATTATGAAATACCACCCTGTTACTAACGTAGCCATTAACCACAAATTATTACTAACTCACTAAAACTATGACCCTAGTGACCGAAATAAAATCTATTTACTATTATTATTGTGAAGGGTTTTATTTTCTCAGCTCTTAGGGTAGTAATAACAGCATTTACGGGCCCTAGCTAAGTAAATGCAGCAGATCTTCTATTTACATGAACTTTCTTATGATTCTACATATGTATACCTGCTACTGCATACGTGTGGTGGACTACCTGTTATGGACAAAACTGTGGGAACCACGTATACTTTATCTTGTCTCCAGATTCTAGCTACTTTGTCCTACAATTCTACATATTTACTAATTTTTTCAGCTAATATCTTTTGTATGTTGTGTGTGTTGGGAACTTCAGTGTCAATTATGTGATTTTTTTTTTATCTGGTATAGTAATATAGGATCTGTTGTAATCAGTTGTTCTATGGAAGAGTATAGAGCGGTCGTACAAGAGTTTGTGCGTTTTAATTTCCGGAATTGTATCCGGTGCGTAGTTGTAGTAAGGAATGTTTGTATCCGAATGAGTTTATGTTTGACTGCTAGTTTTTTGTGAATGACGTTTGCATCCTGGTTATGTCTGTGAGTGTAATCCGTTTGTGTTGTGCAAGCTCCTGTTTCTGATTGTGTGTGACATTTACGGCATTTATGGTTAGTGACTGTTGGATCTTTAATTATATATTTTCTGTAGTTTTTAGTATTGATTATTTGGTCTTGTATCGCGATTATAAATCCTTAATATATATGTATTTTTTTTCAATATATTTAATTAATCAAAGTATGCACCATTGTTATCTATGCACTTTTGTCATCTCATTGGTAGTTCATTGATCCCTTTACTAAAAAAAATATGGGGACGAGAATAAATAAACTCTTTGAAGGCGGTTTGAACTGCTGCATCGAAGTTGGATTTTTTTCCATGTAAGAAGTTGTCCAAATTCCGGAAAAAATGGTAATCTGTTGGGGCAAGGTCCGGGGAGTACGGTGGATGTCGCAGACATTCCAATTGTAGCTCATCTAACTTAGTGATTGTTTGTTGTACAGTGTGTGATCTTGCGTTGTCGTGAAGCAGCAGTGGCCTAGAGCTATTGACCAATCTCGGTTGTTTAGCAGCTAGTTCTTCCTTCATGGTCTGCAGTTGCTGACAATAGATATCTGTCGTAATCGTTTGGCCAGATTTTAGAAAGCTGTAGTGAACGACACCGGCGCTAGTCCACCAAATACTCACAAGTAACTTTTTATGAGTCAATTTTCGTTTAGAGCAGGATTTGGCTGGTCTCCGGAGTTCAGCCATTGCGACAAGCGCTTCCGATTATCGTACAGTACCCACTTTCCATCACAAGTAATGATTCGATTTTAAATCCCTTCATCATTGTGTCGGCTGAGCAAAGTAACACTGCAGCAGCAGTCGACGCGTGTTTGCAAGTTCGATTCACTCAATTCATGAGGTACCCATCGTTCAAGTTTTTTACTTTCTCTATTTGCTTCAAGTAGATTAATACAGTTTTGTCACTTACCCGAAGCCTGCAGCTTTCTCTGAGGTGCTTTGTGATGGATTTGCTTCTACCTGCCTTTAATTCTTCATTTTTTACCTTTGTCTCTGGCCGTCGTGGTTGGTTTTGAAGGTCGAAATTTCCAGAACAAAAACGTTGAAACCAAAAACGTACCGTGCTTTCTTTTGCGATACCAGCACCGTACACATCATTAATCCTTCAAGCTGTTTCTGCAGCATTGGTGCCACGGTACAGCTCGCGCTCGTTAATATACCGATATTTCATGTTTTGTTCCAGATCATGTTGCCGTCGACCATGGAGGATTTGTTCTTCCAGTCTTCAATTTTCTTTTTCTGCGGTTCGTCGTTGTGACGTTGATTGTTTATGGGGCTTATTAATATTATTATACTATTATTAGTAATTACACTAGCTACAGCGCCGTTCAAACCAAATTACAGTGATGCTTGCATACTACTTTTTCGCTGTAGAAAAGGCGCTGCGGTGGTACCTACCTGGATGGTCACCGGCAACAGAGACCTACCACCAGTGAAGTACCTCATGAGAGGCCCATGGACCTCCTTAGTAGTACCTACACAGTTTTTCAGTATATATTTACTCGTCAAATATTCATTGCTTATTGTAATTTCGTTAAGTTGTTTTTCACTTAGCATAAAGAACAGCTCTGAATATATAAACTCACTTAAGTAAGGATTAACTTGAATATTATTTGAGTTGCTTGTAATGAATATATTACAAAGAAACATTGTTTTTTTTATTTAAATAATTCATATTGTGAAAATAATAGCTTTTTTCAGTTTGTATCAGTCATTATCAGATCTGTTCTGAAGAGGCGGAAATCGAGAAGAGTTTAATAAAGACCTTTTCATTGTAATCATTATTATCTCTTTCTGTTGCCAGGGGCTATCTAGGTACATTACCTCTGCCGCCCAACATTACTGTGTTCCGGCTTTAAGGACGCTGTTAGCTAGTGTAATTACTGGAGTAACGAGACGTAGTATTGTAGTCGGCCTAATAGTGTAATATGTAGTAGTATATATCATTCTGACTAGCGCAACGTTGTTATCGCGTATCACTTATCGTCAGGTGATTGTTCCGCTCGTTCCGTCGCTTCTTCATCATCATCAGGCGATAGACGGTCACTGCTGTACATAGGCCTCTGCCCAAGGATCGAGTAGGGATTCGTATGGATTTGGGTCACTTCCCGCCAGGTTGGCCGAATACGGGTTGGCGGGAGCTAGAGCCTCGTTTGTTGATTAGCAGGGTGCACCACGAGCAGGTGAAGTTGGCTTAAATCCTGTGAGTTGTTGTGCGGGAACCCTTACACCCATTGGCAAAAAAATTTATAAAAAAAATTTATATTACACTTTATTTATAATTTTATTGTTAGTAGAAGTAGAACTGCTTGAAAACCACGATATGGCGTATGATACGCATTAAACTCACCACTCCCCTTTTTAGGGTGGTTAATTTACATGTATAGTACGAGTTGAACACGTATGTCAGAAAATCATGTTATATACAATCATCATCTTCATGGATGTCATAAATCAATTAAACCATCACATTAATACAATAAATGGCGCGATTAACTTAGTGCTAACTTGGAGAGTTACGAACAGGGCCCATCTGCTTGATGTAATCAAGTTATCAGGATAGAACCCTAGTCCGTGAGTTCGATACAATGTTTGAACTATTTACAAAATTTCTCTTAAATTCAACGAAGCAGCGACGCTGACCATTAACTTGGCGCTAGTTAAGTACATTGCATAGTTTTATTGGTGGTAGGTCTCTGTTGCCGGAGACTGTCCAGACAAGCACCGATTTCTGCCGTAATAGTGTACTGTGGAAGATTACTGTGGTAATCAGACAACATCTTATGTCTCAAGGCAACGTGTGCAATGTAGTGCTATGTACAATATCCTAAACAGCACTTACTATTCAGTGAATAGTTTCCTCATCTCGTCGCTTCGCAGAATAATAAGAGATAACACTGTAGCCATCTACCTGATACAAGACGTCGACGTTGAAGTCGTATTGCCACAAATTTTATTAGCTATTAACACTTATATTTGGTTGTAGGAATAGGAGTTAAGAGAGAGTAGAGAGGATGGAGGCTGCAGAGTTAATCTACGGTCCTCTGCAAAAGACCTACTAACCAATAAAGTCGTACTGCAACATTTTGTAAGAAGGAAGGAATAAGAAGTGAATACTGCTTGCTCTTTCTCGCTGAATATTTTATCTTGGGTTATTTACCCCTAAATATGTTACGTATTATAAATGCGCAGAGATAATAGCTTAAATGATACTAAAATAAGTGAAGATATTTTGATCATTTATATGGAGAAACTAGCAAAACAATTGGATGATGTTATTCAAATAAATAAAATTTGAATTTCAAATTGTGCATTAACACAACCAGTTGGTCCATTAACATACAAAGCAGTCCCATCCACGGACTCTTTGGCACTGTATTAATAATTTATGACTATTCAGAAAACTGTTATTAATTATTAAAATCATAAAACTCAACAGTTATCTGTGTAGCAGTGAAAATCTTAAAATCAAACAATTCTTCTTGCCACGGTATCATAGAAACAACATCAGGCTGAAGTTTATTTAAGTACCAAAGTTAACGATAGATCAGAAATCATTGTTGACTTAATATTAAGTGTTTTTTTTTATTAGAAGCTACCACACGAGGGGGACGTGCACCTGATGGTAAGTGATACGCACACCAAGCGTCAGTTAGGATGACATACACATCACTTCATTGTTCTCGTCCACTTGGTACACGAGATGTTAGGTCTCGTTTCCGCAGTAATTTCGCTAGCTACAGCGCCTTAATACTGGAACACAGTAATGTTTGCACACTACTGTTTGTCTGTCGGAATAAGCGCTGCGGTGGTAGCTACTTAGCGGGTATCTGCGCGACAGAGATGTACCACCAGTGAATATAATGGTGAATGAAGACCATCATAATAATAAAAGCACCGTCCTAGATGAATATGATCATATGTCATAGTTAATTGAATTACCGGTAACAAAACATAAATCAAATTCACACACAATATTGATAACTCATCGGAAAGAGATTTTTTTTTGTTTTATCTCTTTATAAATAAGTACCTCCGCCTCGAAAACATTCCTGACTATTATCTTAGAGATGTATAAACAGGTACAAAAATAGAGCTCCGCCGGAAGCTGTGCGATAGTGGCAATAATATTATTTTGTTCTTGTGGCATTCATTTATCTTCATACCGCTGGGACTATGAGGTGACGGAGGCCTTTATGAGACTGAAATAAATGTAATTTTGTCCCGTTGGCCTATATATCCTCAGGACTTTTCCACATTCATTTCCGCGCTAGACAGCAGCCGAGGAACAGGAAATTGTAAAAATTGCAAGCAAATATTATTACATTACTGCTAAACTTCTACTTTTTCCACAAAACGCATCGCATTTAATCAGACAACAAAAACTGTTGTTTAAGATAAAATAATATTCTAGATTTGTAAACGAAACCTATGAATCCACAAGATCAGAGAAATAAACTTTTGATGTATTTACAATATTTCACTTTCAAATATCATCTTTAAAAATATTGACATATCTCATCATCATCAGCCGGTAGACGTCCGCTGCTGGACATAGGCCTCTCCCAAAGATCTCCATATCGATCCTGCACTGCCTGCATCCTCGCTTGTAGGGGTTCAT
Source organism: Ornithoptera priamus (assembly GCA_029034505.1). Taxonomy (NCBI): domain Eukaryota; kingdom Metazoa; phylum Arthropoda; class Insecta; order Lepidoptera; family Papilionidae; genus Ornithoptera; species Ornithoptera priamus. The sequence continues at coordinate 2,286,916 of JARDWD010000500.1, read as the reverse complement.
TTAGGGGGATTTGGGCTATTTGCGACCACGCTGGCTGGGCCATTGCGATGCGAGTTGGTGGAAGACAGAGCCTCGCTTGTTGGTCAGCAGGCACCACGAGCAGGTGAGGTTGCCTTGGGTCCCGTAGGTTGATATACAGATATTATTCTTAGACCTTTTCTGCGTAATAGAACAAATTTTTTCTCTATCGCTTAAAAAGAAAACCACTTTGTGAGAGACATTTCTTACTAAACCTTTATCTGTAGTCTTTCTCCCTGCATCTATAATACTATGTGATGGTTTGTTGTTACTCTTACCTACTTATCTGTGTAAATCTGTAGTTAAATGTCTTCCTGATACTACTTTCCTTAACTGGAAGCTGAAGGTCAGTGGAGTCCAAACGCTTTCGAATTTCGTTCGACCGCACTGACAAATTAACTTATCACCGCTTCATAAAAAATATATTCAAACAAAATTTTCGTTATCAGGTCAACTAGATTAGTATCATTAATAATTTTTTTTTTTTTAAATATTTATTGCATGACAATAAGTAACGACTTTTTTATAACACTTATATGGATAACTAAATTTTAGTAATAATATTATTATACTCAAAATTGCGGCAGCTGTTGAGGTATATAAACAGAATATAAGGTTATATATACAATAGTTATAATTAAGATGGAGACAAAGTTTACAATACTGGCGAAATCAATCCAAACTGTTGAAATTTTAAAAGCGGTTTCTTCATCATTCTTATTCACCTTTCCGGTCTTCCATCTAGGCCATATGAAATATTTGCCGTAAGGTTCGAAGATTCCCTCGCACAGTGCTGTTATATAATTCGGAGGGGGAGCGGTTCTTCTGCACAAGTGAGTCAGGAGGTAAGTAATCCCGATCGCCACCAGTGTTAGCACTATGGAGGTGCGCGAGTAAATCAATACGGTGGGCGTATCCGCGCTGTGTTTGGGCAGGTCGCTGCTGATCTCTTGCAAAAAGAAAAACTGGTTCAGCAAGCTGAAACATTGGATACTTAAACGCACTTTATCATTTACGTCAAGGGTCATCGACAGCACGGTGAGAGTGGACAAAACAAGAGGAGGTGCTATGATGATCGCCGCTAGGCTCAAACCTTGGCGCTCTAAAATAAAACTGAAATAAAACTGTACATCACTATTTGGATTTTTGGCATTTGAATAATCAATGATGTTCCAACCTGGACCATATTCCGCTCCCAACATACTAACCGCCCGCGAGGAGTTAAAGGTAAATGTAACATTATCAATTGGTGATCTGGAACCAAATTTGAAAGTGCAGTTTTGCGTATCGTACGGCCAATCCGTCAATTTGGAACTGCAGACGGATTCCAACATTTTCCACAGTATACAGTATACGTTTCCTGTTTTATCCACTCTGCTTGTGGTAAAGAAATAATCGAGATCATCGTAGCCGTGTGCAGTGTGATGTTTTAAATTAGGATTCCAAATTCTGGTACTCGACAGAAGAATTTCCTCGATACCGTCGTATTCGTCCGGGTTCCACTTGAGCCTCGGATCATTCCACACTAAGAACAGCCAACTGCTAATTGAAAAGATTTCTTCTTTGTCGTCGAATTTGAAGGATTTGAGTACGAATCTTACTGATACGACTGTATTGTTCCTGTCGGGAGGCTCGTTTTGATCGGCGCATGAGATCAAGTCTTTCCGCAACTGCTGCTCCCATGCGGTTTCAAGAAATCGGTTGTCTATTACACAATCTTCGCCCTTTGTTATATGAAAAAATAAAAATAACAGAGAACACGAGTACGCGATCATATTGAATGAGATAAAATTGAGAACTACCGTTGTTGGAATAATTCGATCCATCTACGCCCCCCGCGATACGTTAATGTCGATGATAACAAGTATCAATGTAAGCCAGACTAGTTTTAGTTTCCATAGGCGAAAAATAGACTTAATCAAGATTTCGATGTTCATATTTAAGCTTCGTTGGAAAAAAATTATAGGGGTTACAAAACCAGTAAGGGTTCTACAGTTTACAAGACATTATACATAATTACGACCTTAGCAGTTTACGAGATCACACAGACAATTAGCTACATTTAATCTATTACATAAATCGCTAATCCATCAGCCGATAGACGTCCACTGCTGGACATAGATCTTCCCCAAAGATCCCTACATCGATTGGTCCTGCGCTGTCCGAATCCAGCTGATTCTCTCGACCTTTAATCGTTTGTAGAGGTATGGATTTGCGCCCTTTCCCACCACGCTGGCCCCATCCAGGTTGGTGGGAGCCAGAGCCTCGTTAGTTGAATAGCAAGGTGCACCACGAGCAGGTGAAGCTGGCTTGTATCCCGGAGTTGTTGTGCGGGACCCCTTACACCCCAAAACACCCTTATACCTCATAAATTATTAAACACTGGTACAATAATGTGTTTATATTTTATTTCCCATATTTTCTGCAAAAAAACAGTTTTGAACAAATATTATTCACAGCTTCCTTATTATTTATATCTATATATCTATAAATCTTGAACGAAAGTTTTTTTTTAATTGGCATAATTTTTAATTTTTCGGTTATCATTTATCTAACATACGTTTGTCTATCATTCTGCTATATATTAAAAAAATTTGTCTGCTGCAGTTGTAAAAATAAATTAATAAAGCGCTTAAAGAATTTATAAATAATATAGAAAAGGTTTATTTAAATTTATTTTATTTATTGGGAAAACTAATTGTATATACACAAAATAAAGTTATGATAATAGAATATAAGTAAATACATAATCTACTACATTTTCCACGAGTTAACACAGCGTTTAAGGATAAGAAAAATAACTAAATTAAATAAAAGGTTTAATAAGAATGTTTGTGAACTTTTTTAGTTAAACTGGAGGAAACAATAACTATGTATAATGTTATAAAATGTAAGGAATTAATTATTAACGGCAGATTGTCACAAGCCCAAAGTAATTCCAGCGCAATTTGTTCGGGGATAAATTGCAAATCCGTGAAATATTTTAGAGAAAGGTCTTCAATGATTAAATTCCTTTAGCTTCTGTCCTTGTTGGATATTGATAAGGAGCTTTGATAAGCTATTTTGAGAAATCGTCCCGCCACTCTTCATAATTTGTGTCCGTTTAAATAAAATGTCGACGGAGTAGTGAAGCGCGCTTTTATAGAATTTATATTTCGAAACTAATAATATTTGCATACCCTAAAACTAAAATTAGTATTTTGTAAGCTCTCATCAATGACGTGGAGACCAGTGTCCTACAGAGAGCAACAAGAGAAAGAACGCTTGGATGTAGTTCGACGCGAGGTGGAAAAGATCGCGAGGAAGAAGAGGAAATGGATAGGACAATAGACTATAATTTAGTGAGACGTACTTTGGAGTGTAGATCCCGCGCAAACACACGCAGGAACGGAAGACCAGCAAAAGAATAGAAACATGATAAGCAAATAGAAAATGAATGCAGACGGTAATGGATCGGAAATTGAAGACAGTAAGATTGATATAAGGTTGACCTTGCTGGATGTGAGCAACGCGAGACCGATCGATGTGGAGATCTTTGGAGGAGGCGTATGTCCAGAAGTGGGCGTCTATCAGCCGATAATGATCACAATGAAGATAAGTATATTATTTTTATTATTAATATGTTGTCTATATATTGCCGTACATATAATACTTCTATACTGAAGAAGTTCATTACAGCGTTTAAGATCACATATTTTTACTTATAAAATTAACTTATAAAATTGTTGTTTTTTTGTTATTATTTCTAATTGTTGTTTTTATATGTTTGCATCCAAAATATTTGATGTCCCAAGAAAAGTGATAATTTTTATTGTTTTTTCTTTATTATTATAGTCTACATGTAAACTGTAATAATGTACCTGAATCCGGTCATGAAGTTCGGTTAAAAATTAAAATGCATTTATTTTTAAGGTAATATTATTAAAATGTATACCTACATATTTATTAGTCTTAGCAAAGAATAAAAAACAATATTCTATTCGAAATGGCCACCTTTGGTTTTTATCCAGGCTTTTAATCTGTTCGGCCACGTATCTATGGATTTACGCACAGCTTCCAAGAGAAATTTCGCAACGTTCACGTTTAGAGTAAGCCATGTCCTCTAAAACTGATCATAATTTAAATTCTAAAGGGATGAGGTCTGGGCTAGATGTGGGCCAATCTTCAGCTCTTATAAAGATCGGAACAATGGTTTCGAGCCGGGCTTGGGTAGTTCTTGCTTTATGACCAGGTATTCGCAGGTATCTGCACTGAATCCGATTATTTGCTGCGAGCATAAAATTCTGATTTTTTACAATAAATAACCTTCACCATAAATACCGCTCATCACTATCGTCTGGTGCCGTTCCTAATTGTATTGTCAGCCGAGATGGTTGACGGCCCGTCGCAGCCTTTGGGACAATGCAGTATTTATTCATTGAGCTGGATTTAGGTCTGACATCTGAAACAGTCCGTAAGGATATTAAATTTAAAATCTATATAAAAAAACAACAGCATCCATGACGGAGAGAGATCCTTCCTTTATAATAGAATTCAAGTTAATTTTAGGAGCTACTTGTGTTAGAATTAGAGCAGTCGCACGATTTTTTGAATCCACTTGTCTATGGTTTTCATAAAAGCTTTTCAGTGTTTCTTCCGAGTCTTCCAGGCATTAACTTTCATCCCATTAACTTTCTCACTTGTAACAAACGTAATAATGTCAAGTCATTAATGTTTTCATAAACATAAAATCTTACTGAATTAAAAAAAAATAACGAAACAGTAATAACATCTATTATATCAGTTTTTTCCGGATATACTTTTAAACGCCTGAAAGGGTTTCGCCAAAACCTTCACTGATAGATGGCTATAAGGACCAATGGATCTCATAACAAAAAATTATAGAGATCCGAGTGAAAATTAAATTCGTAAAATTATAAACGAATTCCGATTCAGTTTGATCAACCATCAGCCGATAATCGTCCTTTGACGACACAGGCTTCCTCAAAGATCTTCGCATCATATGGGAGGTTTGCCCACGACACTGACTCAATGCATTCGTGGGAGCTGGAACCTCGTTTGTTGATTAGCAAGGTACAACACAAGCAGGTAAGATTTTTTTTTGCTTAACGTGGGGAAAATGTCCGCTAGCTCGTCCTCGCGGGGGCAAGGACATGTTATGTCGGACTTGCACCGACTAAACCCCCTCCCCCCACGATGTTCCTCTTCATCGCTTAAGGCGGGGTTACGGGAACTCTTTTGCATCCATACCTCGGGAGAGAGGGATGAACCCTCTCTTTGCGCGTCTGTGGAGTCACACCAGAACATACAGCGCGCCTCCTCCTCGGCCACTTGCAATCGCGCAGGCAACGGATTCCTCCGAACCCGTCACCCAGAGGCCACGGGAGCCAAGAGAGAAAACTCCCCTGACTCCTTTCGGCGGATCCGATGTTGGTCCCGCTGCCACCCGTTACATGGCCGCGGAGGATAGGGAGAGCGGCGCATCGCAATACCGACACTCCTCTTCCTCCGCGGCCCCACCGACGCTGCATCAGCGGTGCGACACCGCTTAGTCGCAGAGGGTACTCCCTTCGCGACTGCAACTCGGCTGCAAAGGACAGCATAAAGCCGCCTGCAGCCCATTAGCGCGCATCCGAGGTGAGCTCACGTTGAACCTCCGGAGCTATAACCTGGAGCGGCCGCCTCGGACCGACTCGGTAGATTCCTCTTTATTTCACTGTGGGTGACACAGCCACGGCTACTGAGCCTCTCCGCCACGATAACGCGGGAACCTGTTGGGGGGACCACGAACAATGGATGGTGTAGGTCCCGTAAGTTATTGTGCGCGACTCCTTAGATTCTTTGATTGACTTCAATCGATTGTGCTCTCATATTTCCTTTGACATTAAAAATATGAAGAAATATATCTGTATGTTAGATGTACGTCAAATTGGAATGAATAGAGTTTAAAAATTCTACATCCGTTGGGAACTAATAGAGGGAAATGGTTTAAATGAATTAAGGTTTGAACTTGCAGCGGATGTGAGGATTTTACAAAGCAGTCCGCATTTTGTATCGCGTCCTGTCCAGCAAATGAAATATACGAGCAAATGTGTCGGACGGCGGGAATTGACTAGTTCTATTACTTATTCATTTAGTCGACTCTATGGCGCACTTGTTTTGGAGCACGAGGTCTCAATTTCTATTTTTCAGCGATTCGGCGGTTTTTTCTTTACTTGGTAATCTTCTCCCATGATCAAACTGTCGCCATAGTAGCCTTACATTATACATCCCTCCTTCACTGTTTCCAATCTTGTGGTGGTTGAAGGATGACTTGGGTAAAGTTGGGTGAAAAGCAGACAAACCTATATGGTCATATAATTGTAACTAAGGAGGTTTCTCCCAGGTGGGTTTAATGAAGCCGCTTTAGATGTCTAGCTATAGCTGGGGCAGCAGTGTCCGATCAGCGAGGCGACATACCATAATTCACACGGAGACAGGAACTTCTTGTCTCTAATATAACTTAATAAAATTAAGTAAAAGGTTAACCTATGCATATGCAAATATAACCTATGCATATGCTAATATAACCACACATTATTGTATATATATTACCAAGTTCCGGTCTGGACAGAGTTGTAGCTAGTCAAATTACTGAGGTATAGAAGCTGAACATATTATCTCAATGCGACGAGCTTAATATGGTGGTGTAGTGTATATCATCCCCACCAGCACCACGCAGGCTGTAAAATATTATCAAAATATACTTATACTCATCATCAGCCGATAGACGTCTTAGCCGGGGTCAGGATAAAGTTATAATACATTTTAAAGTAAAAAAAAAATATCGCTTCTACAATTTAAGCATTTGTTATTGAATTTCGTGATTATAAGTAATAATATCTACTTTGCAATACTGTCACATAGAGGGAGTTAAGTCCTCATAGTCCCCACACGTACGTTTGGTGCCGTCCCCGTTGGCGGGCGGAAACTATTTAACTCGATTCATTACTTTTTACATTCCCAGCTGTTGCATTTATTTATTTATTGTTCATTTTGCTTTATATTTATTGTTGGAAGACGCTGATGAAGGAAACGCTGAAGAAGAAGTCACGTTCTAAGAAAAACACCTGTCAAATTGATGCGACGTCCAAACTCGAAACGAGATGGTAAATGATCTAGACGAGCTACATGTTCACTTTGTGGTGAGTTCACTTATCCATAACAACATAGTGCCAGTTAGGATGACATACACTACACTATATTCTTCTCGTTGCTTTGAGATATATAATGTTAAGTTTAAACTTGACATTAATGTTTGCATATTAATTTTAAGCGACAGAAATAGGAACTGCGGTAGTAACTACGAGATCATTAGTATTCTCGACTATCTCCTTGTTAGATAAGGTCACGGTTCCCAGCTGTGGGAATAAGCTGTAAAATTATGAGCGCGTAATGAATTTAGTGAGAAATAACAATGAGTGTGATCTGTTTATTATTTAATATTGGTAATAATAGCAGCTTATCTTTTATTACATAGTTTCAGCAAACTGTATCCTTGCATGAAGGATACTATAATTTCTTCACTATATTAACCTGAACTATTAAACTTTATAGGGGTGAAAAGCTTGCTGTTAGATTATTATGTTAAACCGCATAAAATTGTTTCGTATCGTAGTAAAACCATAGTTAATTTTCGAAAAAAAAAACAGCTTAGATGAACTAATTACGGTAACATAAAACACATTACCAGCATAATAATCCCGGGCGGAGCGAGCTTTTAACGTAATAAAAAGCGCTTTGCATAATTACAGGCACGCGTCTCCAGCGTCACCAAGTGGCTAAGTCATGACTCGCTACATTTAAGTTATCGTTTCAAAAGCGGTGACCAACTTTGTCGGTGAAAAGATACGATAACATAGCTTTTTTATATTAGACGTTTCAATGGAGCTGATGAGGCAGGTAGAGAGGTTAGGAAGTCAATTCTTATAAAAGCCGTTTTTTGTTGCTGGAGACCCTCTAGGTAGATAGCTCTGCAGCTCAGCACAGTAGTTAGTGAAATTACTAAGGTAATGAAACTTGACATATCTGTCAACTCGATGAGCACAATGTAGTGCAGTGTAAATAATCCTAACAAAGGGCACAATGTTATCATCAGGTCTCGCATCTCTCGTAGCTTCGTAAAATAAAACATCTGTGTTGGACTCTCATCCCCGATCTTAAAATAGAGGTGGTACTAGTAAGCATATATGTACGTCTTCGCAACTGTCCAAACATGATGTCGTGAAGACCTTCTAAACTGATTCTAGCTATGACTGCTGTATCTTTAACTGCTTTGAACTTGTGGACATGGTTATCCACGGTGAAGTAAAGAGGAACCTGGTCGGCCTATGCTGACAGGATGTTTCAAGCTGGTCTCTCCAGCTTGTCGGTGGAAGGGGGTGAAAGGCACAAAGTACGAGCCTATTTTTACTGTAGTTAGGAACTACCGAGGACTTTTAGAGGAAGTCAAGTCGAGGTTCCATTTCACCGCTATTTTTATATAAAAAGTGGGGGTTACTTTATATTTATTTATTAATAACTTAAATTACGAACATTAATTACAAAATGTGGTTATTAGGTGATATTGTTGAGGGTCCCGCACTATAAGTCACATAATGGTCCAAATCCCCCCATAACCCCTACATACAACAGCCGCTAGTACCCAGCGGTACCGGAGGCCATACTGACTGTATGTAGAGATCTTTGGGGGAGGCTTATGTCCAGTTGTAGACATCTATCGGCTGATGAAGTTGTTACTTAAACTTTACAAACAAGCGTCGTATTGTTACGAGTAAGTCCTGTTATTTACCACCAAGCACTTGTCCACATCGTGTTATCAGATTATATAAAGAAATTAAGAATACTCTATACAATTATTAATAATTCCTTGTGACTACTAACTACTTGTGATATCACGTAGAAGCGTCGCCCCTTAACAAAGTTATTAAATACTGTTCACATATATATGTACAGATTTATATACATGTCGGAGATTGGATGACGCAACGACAAATTTGAGGGTATTCGGATATAGTAGTTGGTAACACTGAGGATGATTCGTTAAATTTCAATGTCATTTCGAGGAAGGACACAAAGAGGAACGTGGAGCGGGAGAGGACACTCTTTTGGAGGCCAGACGACGGTCAACACAAGTATAGCTGATCTTTGTCCGACTTTGCCGCTTTGCAATCAATTTGTTGGATTAAAAGCCTATTGAGTCGCTTCTTAAAATCCACAATGAATGAATATCGGAGGGACGAAGAACGCCCACATTCTACCACCCTTTGATATATATATATATATATATATATATATATATATCATCCTCAGCCGATAGACTTCACACGCAGGCCTCCCCTAAAGATCTTCAAGCTTTTTATATATGATATAAACATTAAAGTCTCGTTATCTCAGTAATTAAGCGCCCCTCTGTCCCTATTTTATTTTATTATTGTTGAGGAATCTTTCAAATATATCCTGCTTCTGAAGGGAAGATTAAAGATGTTGGATTTGTACTCGCTAAAACTATCGATTGTCATCTTAAATGCGTTGCGGTGCGCCTCCGGGTACATCTACGAAAAGCACTGGTGCTTCCCTGCACTTCGATTAAACACGTCCATCGGAAGGCCGTACGTAACCTTTCTCGATACCCTCGCAGATCAGCTCGTCTTTGACGGCCACCTAGGGCTTACTTTAGTTCTATTTTTAATAGTGTGAGACTACAGGGCCGATCTCCGTCTCTCCTAATAATAACTACAGACTTCAGTCTCGGATAGAGTTATATATAAAAAAATTCTTAACTGTAATATTTAACTTATAAAGAAAAACGAGAATTATATGCTTTTTTTTTCAGCTGTAATCAAGGGATAATGAGAGCGACGATGGCTCAGTGGAAACGGAAACACTCATCGCCAATTACCTCTGACACACTGCTACGGTGACGCCGTCATTGATCAGCTAAAAGCACAATTAAGCATTGTTATTCGCTTTAAGTAACAAAATAACATTTTCTGATGGAATATAAGTAATGTAACTTTAAAATTAATTCTCTTTTACCACTTGTTATGTAAACAATACGGAAGTTGATCTGATCTAAAATGAGCCAGCACAACGAAGACATCCTTGACAAATTTGGATGGTAATTAGTGTTGGAACGGTTGACTGCTGTCTAGTAATAAATATGAAAAAGGTATGATGGTATTGTTAAGCTACTCAAAAGTCAAACTTCCAAAGAAAAACTAAGTAAAATAAATACTTAGCTTAACTTAGCAAAAACAAAATTATATTGTAAAAGTTTCCATTATCATATAAAAAAAATTATCATATAAAAAAAAAAACTTGTTTTTACCGGAAATAAATTCTACGTTACTATCCTACTAGTAGTGTGCAAACACAAACATGTTCTGGTTTAAAGGGCGCTGTAGAAGGCCTCGCTCATCTCGTCGCTTGTAGGAGTAAAAAGGCAACAGATTTATCATAATACCTTCTTTTTAAAGTAAATTTCCTTTGTTTATTAACTTTTAAAAACAATAACATTATTATCAAGTTCGTGCAATGTGAGGGACTGAAGCCTTTCTCTGTTAACCCGAAGGTATACTGGTTCGATTCTTAGAACACATGTTCTGCAACTGCAAACTTGGTATTCATCCGATCCATTCATCAGCTGGAGAATTCTGGGCGAGTCATCATTATCGACGACCTCAATGATATTTAAAATTATCGAGACCAATCTTATTGTATAGAAAAAATAAACAATAATCAGCAAAGATGCTGAAATGCAAAGGGATATGCTCAGGGTTTCCTTGAGTGATCGAATAAGAAATGAGGAGATCCGCAGAACTAAAGGTCGCTGACATAGTCCAAAAGATTGCCAGCCTATAGTGGCAATAGGCAGGACACATATCTCGAAGGACTAACAGCCGATGGAGCACTAATGATCCTTGAATGGCGACCGTATACCGGAAGACGTGGTGTTAGCAGGTCCTCCAAAAGGTGGTGCGACGATCTTGTGGAGGTTGAGAGAAGCAGCTGGATGCGGGCAGCTCAGGATCGGTCGATGTGGAGATCTTTGAGGGAAGACTATGCCCAGCAGTGGACGTCTGTCGACTGATAATGATGACGATGAATAATCTACTATGGTCACACATATAATATTTAATAAAATTTAATATACAGCTTTAGTAAAACGGAGAGATCTTTTTATTACGTGTCTAACTTCCTGTGCGAGATTAGTTATAGTATTGTGGAAGTTGGAGGACTGAACGGACTACGTTTGCAAATCAGTTCCTCGCCGGCAGACGAGTCTGGAAACTTTCTAAGGGGGGTATTAATTTGCAAAACGCCAATTGGATTTCTGTCGGAGTTCTACTTTAATAAAGACGTCCTCACGTTATATATAAAAGTTTTTAAACTTCCTCTCGTGTTGCGTCACACGAGACGTCTCTCTAATATCTGTTTTTTCAACAGCTAATTTACGTCCCCATTCTTGGGGCACAAGCTTACCCTCAATATAAGGGTGATGGGGCCACAGTCATCACGCGGCCCCAATTAGTGACTTCACACACACCTTAGAATAAATTTTAATCCATGTTCAGGTTTCCTCGCGATGTTTTCCTTCACCGTTTGTATTTCGCTGTTGTTACTTAAGTTCACAAATGTACATAACTTAAATGTTAAAGTCATCGGTACATGCAAAAATTCGAACTAAGAGCGTGTTTTACGAAATGTTAGCCATAGAAGTGATTACAGGGATGTTAAAAACGAGAAAGGTCCTGAGTGCAACCTGTTGCCACCAGGTGGGAATATTTCTAACAAATGTCAAGTCATAACAAATTTAGTTCTATGTTAGGGTTAGCAAAGCGGACGGGAAACAACTTGTTCCTTATAAAACTAAGCTTCATCGCTGAAATTGTCTTATCTGAAATAGTCGACTTATCTTAAGTGTTAATAGTGGTGTGGTATTTTAATACAGACTATGCGTGGCGGAGGCTGTACATACTAGGAAAGCTTTTCACCGGCAGCAGGTCGCTGTTGCCGAAGACCGTCTAGGTGAGTACCACCGCAGCTTCTATTTCCGCCGTCAAACAGTAGTGTTCATTACCATGTTCCGGTTTGAAAGGAGTTGTAGCTAGAGAAACTACTGGGGTAACGAGATTTAATTATCTTATGAATCACAGCGACGAGCGCAATGTGGTGCTGTGTACAACATCCTAACTAGCGCCACGTTGTTATGGGCGGGCGTGTCACTTGCCATCAGGTGAACGTGCTGTTAGTCTCGTCGCTTCATAAAAAAAAGCTGTTCCTGATATGAATCAATATACGCAAAATTTTCACCGGAAATCCTACTTGGAATCAAACATATTCCTCTTCTATACCAATAGCGCATCTGCTATTTATATTTTAAAATTTCCTACTTACACAACAATCGCGCTAATTATGTTAATTATAGTCATATAATATAATTTGTAAAAGCTTGTTTTACGAGTTGAAGCAATAGGTGACGGCGCGGGTTCCGCATTGAATTAAATCAGAAGGGGGTTTTATTGAGCCATCAAACACAAGCACCGTATCAAATGGGGGCTGGTGACTGTCATAAACATAACATTTGATTCACCTTACCTGCCGTTTAAGCCGCGGTTTAAAGGATTCCCGCCCTTCCCCGCTGAACTACAAAGGGGTCGTAAAGACAAGATAACCTTACTACGTACAGAATAACTTCCGTCCAATAATATATGTAAATATATAGTTTCTGTTTATTTAAACTTAAAGTGCAAAGTAGTGCAACAACATGTTCTTGACTGTTGCCGTTTAATTATAACGCAAGTAACTTCAAAAGTAAATAAGCTGTTACTGGTAATTAAGAGCGTTTCACCAACGCAAATCACATCATCATTTATCACCAGTTGGGATATTAGTCAAGTATTAAGTTAATGAGTAAAAATAAACAATACAACTTAAACGGCGGAGTTACTACTACATTCCCTTCCACACCAATTACATATAATATAGACAGTTTAAATATAATTAGATATATAATAGTTATATTCATATAGTAGGTTCACTACACCTGATGGTAAGTAATACCCATAACAACGTGGACGCTGGTTAATGTGGTAACATCATCACTCGATAGAAGGCCATAGCTGGACATAGGTCTCCCTCAACGTTCTCCAGATCAATTTAATCCATTTCCCACCACGCTGGCCCAATGTGGGTAGGTGGGAGCCAGAGCCTCGTTCGTTGATTAGCAGAATGCACCACGAGCAGATGAGGTTGGCTTACCCCACCCCGTTCACCCCGTAATATGATAACACTGCAAAATATTGTGATTATCGCCTTGTGACATACATTAAGTCTTCTTACCCCTATAATTTGTAGTAGCTACAGCGCCCTTCAAACCGTAACACAGTAATGTTGTTAAGAGTTGCAATGGGTAAAGAGGAATCATAACTTATTATTTTTATTAACATAAAAACTGCAATCTTCTAGAAGACTATGTTCAGGATATAGTTCATATAGCTCGAGGAGACAAAGGCTGTGTTAGTATAATCATCCTAACTAGGACATCATTGTAACTATAATGTGCATCAGATAAACATCCCGCTCCTCTCATATAATGACTATATATATATCCTCGATTAACATAGATTTTGTACCTTATCGACATTTATTATGAGAGTTATTGAAATAGAGAACAATGCGTTTAAACCGGAGTTCAACATCTGATATGGACCGTTAACATCAACGCTTCCGTTAACTACCTTTCGATCTACCGGCTCATGAACGATCGGTTTAACCGATAACGGCTGAAAGTAATCATTGATTAATGATAATCATCGTTAATACTATCAATAAGTAAACTAAGTTGTTCTCTCATGCGACTTTGTATATATTTATTACGGGACCTTGAAGGTCCTTGTTGCCGAAGACCGACTAGGTACCACCTCATCTCCTATCTTTGCCGCTCTTTTTTTTAAGAAGTCCACGCCGCTCGTTTCTTTAACGATCGTAGCAGCTTCATCAAACTTATCTAAACGAAAAAGAAAAGATAAGATACAATTGAAAATAAAACTTAAAAAGTAAAGACGTAACATGTAATAACACAAATCTAAATATATATATATATATATGTAAAAAAAATTGTATATAAAAAAGGAAAGAGAAAAGTGAGACAATATTAGATGAGTAGGAGTTGATGACTTAAGTAGAAGAAGGTGTAAATAAATTACATACAAGATAGGTATACATATGAAATCTTAAACACTCTACTTAGTTTAAGATCAGATGACGGTGAGGACTTTGGGGTAATTGGAGTAAGGCTCGGGCGCGTCCTCTGATCACCGCCTGTGTTGCAGGCCGAAGGCAGTGAACATTGCCCGGGCAGGTGTGACTTGTTGACCAATCAGCGGCGGAAGTCGGTGGTGGGTGATTCGTGCTTGTCGGGCTGACCCTCTGCGTCGGTGTGGAGCGAAAGCACGCACCGGAGACGCTGGTGGCAACGATTCTTCCTCTTGGCATCGGGAGACATTACTCCACTCTTTGCTCTACTAGTGGGTTAAAGTGATGTTGTGGCGTTGGCAAAATGATAACACAATCTTGCATGAATTGTCTTATGGGAGGGAATTTAAGGTCACTGCTTGTCTATACTCCTTTGATATCACTCAGCACTCTTAACCGGTTAAGCAGTTCTGGATGACCTGCATGAGTTCGTGTACCAGAGGAACAGTGCGCAAATAACCCATAAATCACAATAGGTCTTGTACAAGTGCACCTTGTGTTTTAGGAGTATCTTGCTAGATTTGCATAGCAAGGGATGAAATCTGCCCAGTACAAAAAGAAACCTTATTCCTCACTCTGCGAATTTGGCTTTTGTACATCACATGTTCCGGTTTGAAGTACTTTCGTAGCTATTGAAATTACTGTTTGGTAATAAGACAAGATCTTATGTCTTAAAGCGACGAGTACAATGAGTTGCTGTACACAGCATCTGTACAGATATACATATCATCCTCACTAGCGCTGCGATATGGACAGACGTATCTCTTCATCATCACATCTTTCGTCATTAATTAAACTTTGCCGGACAAAAAATAATAATTTTCATATTCATGGACATTGATAGGTTTTTTAATATAATTAACAGCTACAGTGTATATCCAGTGTACTCTCCAGTGTAACACAGTGTATTGTCCCGCCCGAAGCTCTCCACACTGCCGTCCCCCCACATTCTAATCGACGTTATTAAATCGCTGGAACTCCACGTCAAAGCCTCTTACCGTCAGGACAGCTAGATTACATGCCGATTAAATTTACCGTCTTAATAGGGCACGCACCCTTGTCAATGGCGTGCTTTGTTGCCGACATCGTAAATTATAAACTAGGGTAGCTAAATTTCTACACGTTACGTATAATCAAGATTAGATATTCCCGAAGTGGTCCATCCCGCTGGAGTGTAGATCGTCGTAGTATATCTGCTGACAAACAATAGTGTTTAAGCGTTACTACCGGTTTGAAAGGTGTTGTAGCTAGTGTAATCATTGGGTCAATGAGATTCAACATGTCTCAGGTGACGAGCGCCATCTGATGGATTATATCATCATAACTAGCAGCACGCTGGGCGGACGTTTCACTTACCATCTGATGAATGTATCGCTCATCTCGTCGCTTAATTGAATAATAAAAAAAATCTTTAGGGTCTAAAACAATTTCCCAATCCAATTTTGTACTAATAGGAAAAAAAACTGTTTGAACATCTCGCTCGCCTCGTCCTCCTCGTTAAGTAAGCTTTAATGTCAAGTAGATTGCTGCAATCGAATTCCCGACAAAAGCTTTCCTTAAAATTATCACAGCTATATATATATATGACATATTACATATGTTTGTTTCTACACCTTGAAACTATACAAGGTCATTAACCCGGACCCAGGAAAGACGCGGTCACCTTTCTCTTCCATCCACTAGGGTAGTTCCTGTTTGGCGCGTCGGAGTCGTGGGGGTGAGCACTCAACATCGCCAGTACGCCGATATATTTGGGTATCCGACCCAGTTTCGCAGGGTATAACGCGAAGCTCTTGCGCAAGGTTACGGGTCATGCCCTCAACGGCTGTGACGGCGGAGATGGAGACCATCAGTACGGCCAAACAGGCGGGAGAGGCAAATCACCCAGCTAGAAGCTATCTCTGCATATTGAAGTTTTCAGGCTCTGCTGGAGTTGTGGTGTTAGGCAGGATACTACATAGAGATGGTAACGGAAGTCAAATAGAAGACCCAACGATAGCGCCCATATACCTTCAACGAGGTGTACGGTCTTGGTGTCCGGCGGCCGCCAGCCGTAAAATTAGATTTAGAAGAATGACAGGGAGGGCCAACTCCAAGTAAAGATGGGTCAAGGTCTAGCAAAAAGAAGAAAGATCTATGTTTATTCCTGTAAGACTTAAGTTATGAATTAAGTGTTGCATTATAGCATCACAGTTGCTCGTAAATGGCTCAGTAATGGCGATAGGCGCGTCTTGGCGATCCCCGAGATGTGCCCCCTAAATAATCGTCCCCACTTTTCATGTCTTAATTCTATTATCACCGCAAATTTGTCTTCACTTATTCCTCACAAGTTTGCTTTTTGACTTGGATATAGTCACATATATTTCTTTTATGCTTCTCCTTATTTCTGTAATAATCAAGGATTTCCTTATCCTTTCCCCCCTCTGCAATACTTCCACTCCCATACCATTATATATATAGGATACATCCAGAGATTCATTGATTTATCACAAGGTCTCCAAAACTAATACACGTAAACACTTAAAATTTGGTACAGGCTATTCCTCTCAATGAACTCCAACAAAAGACGGCCCTAAGTGCTCGGCGGGGCCAGTGGCCGTGCCGACCATAACGGAGGATCGATCGATATGGAGATTATTATGTGAGGCCTAAGTCCAGCAGTGGGCGTCTGTCCGCTGATAATCATTTTCTACCGCCGTTGAGATCTGTTAATAAAATTTCAGTTTATATCACATAGGAGGTTAGTACACAAAGAAAGAATAATAATATGTAATCTAATTTATTTAAAGGACTACCACCTATCATCATCATCATATTATCACATTATTCATCATCATCATCGCATATGGAACCATGAGGCCTGGAGATTAGAAATCTGGTAGGAATATTCCTTTTGCTTAGTATAGATCAGTTGAGAATCTATTTTACAAAATTCCTTCCCCCAAGGGTGTCACGGTTAGCAGAGCGAGCGGGGAACAGCTGGTATAAATCTAAGTAACAATTAAACTTAGTTTTTTTTATATTCTATTATCATTTGCCTTTTTTTTTCTTTATTTCACTTACGCAATTTGGGATCATGCGTCTTAGTTATATACAGTTCTTACCTATTTACATCACTCTAAAACTTTTTAATTTAAATAGTAATAATAAACGGTAAGTAAAGACCGGATATCCGGTACTATGTTAATCAAAAAAATTAATAACAGTATAATTACAAAAGTTACAGGTTTAATGCAAGCCCTAAAGAGTTAAACCAATATTTCCAAGAATTTCATTGGCTACTGTATTGTTATGTGATGATTATGATTTGGAAGAAATTAAACGATGAACCGAAATGAATATTTTTATAATTCCTTAACATCATCAGCCGATAGACATCCCCTGCTGATCGTGGGCATCTCCCAAAGATGTCCACGTCGATCGGTCTTGCGCTGCCCGCATTGACCGGCACGACTACCGGTCCCGTCGGACACTTGGGCCGGTCTTTTATTAGAGTTCATTGATGAGAACTGGGCCTTAGCACACCACCCTGGCCCAGTGCGGATTACTAGTGTTGTCGGAGCCTCGTCTGTTATTCAGCAGGGTGCATCGCCTGCAGGTGAGGTGATAGAAGCCTTTACTGAAGAAAGCCTACTAAAACAAACTTTTCAAAATCGAACTTCCGGACTCGTGTATCGCTCGTACTATCTGTATAGATTAATCGCAGTATCGCCTCATAGTTCAAAACGGAAATGATCCTAGAAATTAATCAGGATATTCCCACAGCGTACCACTTTATAAATGATCAGAGAACCCCTTTTTCCGATGCAGTTGCGATTCTTTATTAGACGATAATTCATTATATATCTAAACTCTTCCTGGACACCTGACTCACATGAATCCAAATATTTTTCTTGAATATTCTTCTTGCTACATTCGATTGCGATAACTTCTATGACAATATTTTAAATCTAAGTATATGTCTTACATAAATATAAGTTAGATACAAAATTGCCGATGGCCAAATGGTTGGCTAAACGCGATGAACATCATCCGGCAGCCGCGCCGCTAACCGAGAACAGATTTAAAACATCGCGTACCGGCTATAAATCAAACGCCGCGTGTGAGTGATGCCCGCGATCCTCACAACCCTCACTACACCCTCTGATCGATATGAGGGCGCTGCCAATGTCTTTATGAGGGCTAAATGAATTTTATTATTACAATATTGTATGTTTTTTTTAATTGAAACAGACTAAACTTTAATCACGATTTCGCATGATTTTAAATTATACTACGTATTATGCCACCGATAACATTATGGGGGTACATGGATGGAGATTTGCCAGGTGGTTTCCTTAATACCCTATCACCAACAGCCGAAATATGGTATAGTTTTCACCTTTGATAACTACCCCAAATAACAACCACTACAGTAAATTTTGTGTTAACTACCACAAAATGGGGTTACCGACGAAATGCTTCATTCGAATACATCGTACATGATTCGATAAACTACCCCTATTATTTACCATAAACATAATCAGTTGATTCATCTCTTTCAACAAAAAAGTTTCTATTATTACTAAAAACTAATATAAATTGGCAGGAAACTGGTACAAGCTGATGATGATGATTATTTTAAAATGTGTGTCGCAAATAGTATAACACTTCCGAGTAGCTTTAATCGACGGAAGTAATCCTATGTACTTGGTTTCAGTTCTCTTCTATTAAGACAAACGAACAGCCTCCATCTTATGAAGAATAAATTAAGCATGAATACTAGTATTGGAATGTAGATATAGTTCGAAAGCTTTGGTGCCTAAGTTGTAGTTTAAAAAAAAGGAAGGTCTAAATAGAATTATAGCATAAGTAGCTCAAGTTATGCATAATACAAAAGAACAATATTGGATAAATCCCGTGGTGGGGTGAGGTCGGATAACGCAATCAAAACATCGTGATAACAGAATTACCGGCGCGAATAACTTAGTCCCAACTTGAGGACACGTTGCGTGAGTTACGATCGAGTCCCATCTGCTTGTCGGCGTAATTAAGTTAACAGATTAGGACCCGGGCCCGCGTGTTAGACATCAATTACTAAATCGTTCCGTACCTTTTTTGCTCTTTGCATTTAATAAGAGCTACGAGCCAGGTTCACCTGATGGTAAGGATGTTATACTCCGCATCACATTGTGCTGGTAGCTTTCAGACATATGATATAGATTCTCATTACCCCGTCAATTGCACTAGCGATAGCGCCCTCCAACCCGGAACACAGTAATGTTTGCACATCACTGTTTGTCTGCTGATATAGTAGCTGCGGTGGTGCCTACCTAGACAGTCTCCGGCAACAGAGACCTACCACCAGTTCTTCCGTGTAGGAGATACTTTATCAGAAGAGGCGACTAAAAGGTTTTCCAAGGTGATAACAGCTGTTCTTCATGTGACATCAAATTATTGTGGTTACTATATCGCATGCTAGGAACGAAGCGAGAACATCAATCAATCATCAGCCGATAAACGTCTACAGCTGGACGTAGCGATCAGCAGCTTCTTGAGATCTTCACACAGTTATCATGGACTTCGGTAAAGCCGAACATTAAGCGCCTATTTTGGGCCATTTCGCATTGGCGCTGGGCCAGTGCGGGTTAGTGGGAGCCAGAGCCTCGTTTGTTGATTAGAAGGTGGTGCATCAGGATCAGGCGAGATGTTTTGCGAGGCCCCTTACACCCCGAGAATATCCATTACCCTCTAATGTTGTCACACCAATGTTCAGCAATAACCATTTTTTCATCTGCTTTTTAAAAAGGACCATAGTCCTTCTTAGTCCTGACTTATAAATGCGACTCTACAGGAACGCAATAGGGGTTAAAATGGTTTCCTTTGTAGTAACTTAATAATTTAAGTTCTTATTCTGATATATTTTTATATAGCCTAGTAAATTATTACTTTCCTATAACAGAAGTAAGAGATATCCGGATGGACCGACGACATCATCAGGTCGGAAGTGGGTGGATGCGAGAAGCTGAAGATCGCATTTGGTGGAAAACATTGGATATCTTATATCCGGCAGTAGACAAAGAAAGTTTGATAATGATGAAGAAGTGATTCATCATTTCTGTTATGACCAGCATTATCACCTTATAAAACCAATGCGCTTAGATTATGCGATTGATAAACTTAATACGTCATCATCATCATTATCAGCCGATACATGCTCACCGCTGGACATAACCATCACCCAAAGGTCTCCATCGATCGCTACCGTGTTGCTCTCATCCAGTATGTGACCTTGGATATCTTTTCAGACGGATATTGAAAAATCTGATATACAGCAATTTAAAGTACAGTTGATACATCAAGCGCAATCTAAATGCTCCATGGCCCTATGAAATAAGGTTCAAATTGAAACCAAATACATCTTGCGTTCCCGCCGCGCATGCGCGTTCGTTGATCATCAGCTGGTTTTGATTTTGTGTTTCATTGCTGTTTTTTTTAGTAATGCACTTTTTATGAAACTATCGTTTCATTTAGCTGTACTAACACGATTGAGTGTAAATAAAACGTTTTATAAATATGATTTTTTTTTTAAACAGAATCGATTTTTTTACCCTACCTTCATCAGAGATGTCATTAGTATTATTGTCTGTCTACGTTTTCGGAAACGGTCTCCTAACACACAGTAGAATTAAATTTGAAATTTAAACCTGAAATCTGTCAGAAATATTACCGACCGGCGATAACTCGCACTCTCCTCCACCCCCTCGATTTATTCTCATAATTAACATCTCCTGGAACTCGTTTTGGAGAAGGTATTTAATAAAATCTATTCTTAGCTGACGTCTAAACAGCGGAAGCAATATCTGTACCAAATTTTGAGTATTTATGTCTAACAGTTTCGAAGATCTCGTGATGAGTAAATGAATCTTAATGACTGATAAGATTTAAGATAAAAGAAATAAAAAAAAAATGAAAACATGAAATGGAATTAGCGCGGTAATGACTACACGGCAGATCTGTCGCACTCGGCATTTGATTTATCGCTCGCACGCGTGCTATAGAACTGTCTCCTGCTGGCTTAACTGGCAGTAACAACTCTTAACAGCCAATTTCCTTAGTGAATTATAGAATATTCCTAAATACATTATAATTCATAAAAAAAAATATTATTTTAAGTATATATTTTTAGATGTGTTGTTACTCTAAGATCTAACAGAGATCATTCGGTGTGCGTCGGTATTACATGAAATGTTTCCTTCATCCCCACCATCAAATGATGTACTAACCGCAGGGCGAGACACCATGCATATATTGTGAACATCCCCAGTATGCGAAAAACTAATTTGGACCCTCGTTATTCATTATAACAGAGAAGGAAAAGAAGAATTTGCCGGGATCAGTATTTCCGTATGAACCAAGTGGATATCTTCGAGAGAAGAGTGAATGGGCTGTTACTGGGTTAGCGTGCTTTACCATCAAAGACTATGATGATGATGGGATGATAATCTCTTAGAGTTAATTGCTGGACATAGATGCTACATAGGCATTAAGTCAGCCATAGTTACTTCCACATACAGCAATAAGTAAAAGCTTTATATAAAGATAAGTTAACTGTACGTTTTTACATAGTCTCAGGACAAGTGTTTCGTGTGGATATTCTACATACAATATATGCCCCTTAAAATATGTTATCACGCTTGGTAAGTGAATCCTTTACAGTAGAATATACACACGAAACACCTGTTCTGAGACTATGTAAAAAATTTACAGTGTACCCTGTAAAAAATCTACAGGGTGGGTTCATATATATTGTATCAGTAGTGAACATTTATGATTATCATCATTTTAGTCTATTGTCCATTAAACATCCTATCCAATGAACATAGATAGATGTTAAGGAAACTAGTGGAAATTTGTCTTACTATTTAATTATCTCTTTGAGTAATAAGTTAAGGTCCATTCCATTTCATCCTTTTACAAATTTATCTGTAAAATATGACTTATAATAAAATTATCTTAACCAAGTGATATATTGTACAATAGCGATAAGCTAGTTAGAATGTGTACTCAGTACTTCACTGTATATATCAGTTTGTGATGAAACTACTCGATTTCCTTACCCCCTGTAATTTCCCTATCTACAGCACCTTGTACCTATATTCTAATACAGACTAGCCTGCGAACTCTGCTGACCTTAAGCGATCAGCGTAGCCTATAAGCAACAGCGACATCACTCTCTAGCGCCGACAGAAGAATAACTTAACATTGCAACCCCTATATAACCCGCAACGGGTTAGTCATAGGACAATTAACCTTTAGTTGCAAATATAGAAGTTGTTATAAACCAAGTTCTTACTTAACCGGTAATGTATCATAAATTTATAATTCTAGTTTTTAGTTTCCGTCGGCATTTCAGTTTTTCACGAAAGTTTCGCGCGCAAAGTTCCCGAGTGCCGCTGAAATGTTGCGAAGTATGAGAAGTTTTACAAAATTTTATGCACCTCCTTTTTAAAATTTCCCATTTAATTTTTAACTTTGACAGCTCAAGTAGGTTGAGATTGTGTGGCGCTGAAGCAAACCACTTATTTAAGTACACACTCGTCCAGTCAAAGGCTGATCGGTGGTAGAGTTTTTGAAGATGCTCTTTATTGCATTTAAACGTTATTTTGATAGATGGTGATTGGTAAACTTTAGTATACATTGAATTAGTCGCTTAAGATTTTAAATTTTAATTATCGGCCGACAGATGTCCACTGTTGGACGTAGGCCTCACTCAAAGATCCCCACATCAACCGGTCCTGCGCTGCCGTCGTTTGTACGGATTCACATGGAAGGACTTGGGCCATTTCCCATCACGCTAGCCCAGTGCGAGTTGGTGGGAGCCAGAGCCTCGTTCATTGATTAGCGGCGTGCACCGCGAGGAGGTGAGGTTAGCTTGGATCTCGTGAGTTGTTGTGCGAGACCCCTTACGCCCCTTAAATCATAACCCCAGTTTTTACACTAGTTAGAGCCACCTTAAAACCGGAACATGACAATGTTTTCGCGGCAGAAATATGAGCTATGTTAGTACAGATAATAATTGTGTATATAATGTAAACATATACACATATATATATATATGATATGTATATATATATTATTATGTATTTCATTAAATGTGTATTCCAAAGTTTATTTACCTTATAGTTGTGTACAATGTGAGATAAAGGTGTATTCAAGTGACGGCTTGATATGTCAGCCCCGCCGAAATTAAATTCCACCCTCCTCCACCCAGGACCCTTTAACGGCACCGGGACCTCTTCATGTTTATCTCGAACAGTGGGACGGACAGGCGCTTTGAACTCTTAATCAAGTTTATTGTTTAAATCTTAAGTTATTACATACACAATTAAGCGAAAACTATCGCTTTAAAGATAACTTTGAGAGCCGCAGACTGAAGAGTTTTGAGGTATATCTTTAAATCTTAATATCACTTAAAAGCTCCCAACTGGACAAAGCTGCATCACACGGCTCGAGTAGCACCAGTTTCCTGGAAGTAGGATTACATAGTGATTCCAGTTTCTCAACTCTCGCATCTAAAGTCGACTTTTGAGAGTTTCTCGGAGATTTAATTTTCACTTTACTCTGGATCTGGGTGAATTGAAACGAGGATAAAACACTGCCTCTTTGTTTATTTAAACTTTATCACTACCTTAACTAGATTGTTGGTTGTGTATGGATAAGTTTAACTATTCGCCGGAGGTCAATGACCTAAGGATTAAAATTCTTCTTTCCTTTATACATTGCAGCAACAAGGTACACAGGACGAACACTTCGTACGCCCGTTCGTGATATGATAATAAGGATAGTTTTTTGGATTAGTAAAATGTTAAGTCAGTTGGAAGTTTACTACGTTTAGTGGTTATGTCAGTAATTTCACTAAAAGCAGTATCCTTCGAACGTAACCTTGGCAGGAAAACTTTATCATGTGGTGGAACTTTATTGGCGATAGCGTGCAGGAATAAGTGCAGGAGTAGTCTTGAAATTTATTTTCTTTTTCATTTAACACTATGTAAAATACAGGGGAAGTATTAAGTTATTCTATATTAGATTTTTAACTGAACCTCATTAGCATTATTAGCATTATTCTTAAATATCAATAATCCTTTGTTTTACATATTTTACGTAAACAATTCTAGGTAACTTAGCGCAGCGGGATGCACGAATGCAACTGCCGCCGTATTTCATAATGTTTCTCATAAGTCAGGATTAGCATTCGGAGCCGGTAAGACGGAAGTTCCGGAGTATGCGCGTCCGCTTTGCATCTCTGCGAACGTGGTGACGTTTTAGCAGGGCAAATACAACCGAATCCAACGGGAAGTCGGATATCTGAGGAAATTACTTAATTTTGTATGTGAATATTGGACTTTCATTATTTTTGTTAAAGATCGTTAAGAAATATTCTGTTATCAGAAAACTGTACGTCATCTGTTATCAGCAGCAAGAGAAAAGTTAAAAAATGCATTTGGTTTATAGCTTAATCGGATCGAAAACAACTTGATAAAGTGACTTTATCTTCAATGTTCACCTTAAATAGCATTTAAAATCTAGATAAAAATGTGCATGCTTAATAAAGGACCCCTAAGTAATTTCATTCCAAGTGCGAGTAAAGACTGTTCATAGAGATGAATCTTATCAATAAAAACTGTACACAATACTTTGAACCTAAACCTACGTAAATATAAAAAACAGTGGGAAGAAAAAAAACATTTCTTATCACTCTTATACAACATGCCGTTTTTTAATGAATTTGATTATTGATAAACGATAATTGGGGTGAGATGGAAGAAATCCGAGATATCTTCCGCGAAGCTTAAATATATATTGGATGAGAAAGCTCTTGTAAAATATATTTAATATTTCATAAAACTCCTATAAAAAAGTACAGAAATATTCTAAAAAAAAAAAAATTTGTTTATTAACAATTTTTATATGCTGGTAGCGCCAGTGTCTTCCATCCTCAAGACGATAGAGATCAGGTCGCTTGCAGTTCTGTACAGTATACCCGTGGACGACCTATTCAATCACCATCAGGAGAGATGTGGCCAAGAGTTAATTATTCTATATATCTAGAAATCTCTAGAAATCTTTTAGTTGTACTGTTGATATCTTAACAAGGTATTCATCTTTAGCATACAGATAATGAAAATATATACAAACAGCTCTAACTAAGCTGTTTGTCCTTATTTAGCTAGAATGTATTTTAAACTGGAGCACAGTAAAGTTTATTGTTATATGTTATTACTAGCTAGATATTAAAATATATTCAACTTGATTTTTATATGACGTTTAGTAATAATAAGTCTTAAAAGGATGAGGCGTACTAGCTCAGAAAAGTATAGCTGGAGATTGACAATCTGTCTCTAGTGTTGGTCCCTCATCTCAGCCACTGTAAAGTTAGAAGGACAAAGTCCTACTTAAATAGCCTTGGAGCTGAACTGGGGATCAACTTAGTGGCTACCCCGATGAGACAGTTAAACGGGGTTGGTAACACGGACGTCGTTACCTTTCACTGTTCAATGTAAGCAGCACCACACATGTGGAAGCAAAGGCCTCAGTTTGTGACAGCGCATCACCGAATATAATACATTGCGCCGTAAAAAGATTTTTATTGAGAGTAAGAACAATCTTAACATCTAGATGATTAATTAATTACCCCTAAGTAACTAAAGCTGTATTCAAGTAAACCAAAGTAATGAATAAAAATTACATTTCATCCCGTCTATTTGTAACGGAGACGGTATAATGAAATGAAGGAACAAAGAGCTATTAGTAACAATTAAATACAAATAAATTCCTTCCGCAAACCATTCATCATAGGGAGGCTGTAATGATCATACTTTTTCAGGGTACTTCGCGATTTTTATCATTAATTTATCAAAGTTAAAATTCTACTGTTATAAGTGACAACCTTTCCGACGGAAGCTGTATAAAAGAGCAACTTCTTTTGACGCGTTGCGAATTGGATTTTATGAAACGAAAAAGTGTAACGCAGGCAACTATAAATGCTGAAAAGTTATGCTGTAGGGAATGTTTGTTTCAGGCCCTCCCCCCTCCGTCCCTCCAGGAATACAAGGAGGCAGTCTCCACTTCGAGCAGAGAGGATGCACGAAAGAAGGAATTGGGATTAAGCACGAAAGATAAGTATGGAAAGTAAGACAAGAGAGAGTGAAAGACGAGTATGAAGAAAAATAAGATGTAAGAATTCGATGTTAAGTGATTGATATGAATAGACCCTGACCCACCATACGCAGGGGTGAACGCTTAAAAAAAAAAAAAAAACTATACATGCGTACAGAAAGTCTAGACTGTGAGAGTATGAGATAAAACCGTTTTACTTTTCATATCGTTTTTCTCCTCTTTGTCCCTGCATCGCACTACTCTACTGAATATGTCCGAAATATATAAAGAGAAGAAAGAGATAAAAATATTGAAATCTATACATTACTATATTTACTCTTCATATTTCTTCTGTTTCTTCCTACTTCAACTTCACCGATATAGTCCAAAAGATTGCTAGTCTCAACTGGCAATGTGTAGGACACATCGCTTGAGGGTCTGATATCCGATGTGGCACTAAGGTCCTCGAATGGCGACGGCGTATCGGGAGACGTAGTGTTGGCAGACCCCCCACCAGGGGTTCCGACGATCTGGTGGGAAGCAGTTGGATGCAGGCAGCGCACGATCAATCGATGTGGAGATCTAAGGGTGTGGCAGCAGTGGACTCCTTCTCCGTCTACTACCTCCACAGTGTATTCGTCTTGTTATAGAGAGTTTCACTTCTACCGCGTTTGAGCTCACGAGTTTTTTTTTTCTTTACGAAAATGATCGTTATATGCTAAAAATATTAAAGTAAACACCAATCTAGTGACGTCCATTTGCATATGTCTAAACCGGAAGTAATTTAGTTTTAAGTTAAATTTAGAGAAATTACTTCAATACACGGGTTAAAGGTTGGCCAAATTGGTCTGGTGCCAAATGTTTTTGGCAAGAAATGTGTACAAATAACACTCACAGATGCAAGTGTTTGCATTTAGACGAAAATACATACAGGGTGACGCAAAATTAATCCTTCTATCAGAAAATGCTATAAATGTTGACTTGATGTAAAAAAATTAAAAGACCAAATAAAAATAATCCACAAGAAGAATCAAAGTTTTTATTTTTTTTTTAAATTACAGCCAAAAAACATCGGAAGGTTATTTTTGCGCCACCTGTATATATGTATATAATTGTATAAATGAATTTTTATTTGGTCCTTTAATTTTAATTTATATACATATATATAAGGTGGCGCAAAAATAACGTGGCGATGTTTTTTGGCTGTAATTAAAAAAAAAAAAACATGAAAAACTGATTCTTCTTGTGGGTTATTTTTTTTTGGTCTTTAAATTTTTTTACATCAAGGCAAAATTTATAGCATTTTCTGATAGGAGGATTACTTTTGCGCCATCCTGTATAAGGTTTAGTTGATGGGGTTAGAGAGAATTGCTATTCTGCATTTATCACTATATAAATAAGATCAAGGCATTATTTAGACGTCCATCACTGGTGATTAATCCACCATCACCATAAGCCAACAGACGTCCACTGTTGGACATAGCTCTCCCCAAAAATCCCCATATCGATCGGTCCTGTGCCGCCCGCATCATCAGGCACCAGGGGTCGTCGTTTATAGGGTTTCATATAGGGGTAATTTAGACCATTTCCCACCACGCTAGCCCAATGTGTGTTGGTGGGGTGCATCGCGAGCAGGTGAGGTTGTCTTGGGTCCCGTGTGTTGTGCGGGAGCACTTACACCCCCTAATAAAATACGCGAACTATTTAGGTCATTATAGTGGTCATTATAAGGCATGTTTTGTTTCTTAACAAGCTGGACTTTAATCTGATGGTAAATATTATGCCCACCCATAAGTTAACCGCACTTGTTAATACGACAAACTACACCACATCGTGTCCTACGTCTTCAAATGTATTAAATCTCGTTACCCCGGTAATTTTTTTAGCTATAACGCGCCTCAAACCGGAGTACTTTTTGATGAACTTTCAAATTTTGTTTAGATATCTCATTGTAGTTGTAAATTACTCTTCTCTCCTCCGCTACACAGTAATTTGAAACAATACCGCGGATGTGTATAACTTAGTGCTTAACCCCAGGGGTTGAACTATGTAAAATTTACCTGACGTTACATAGTACAATATCAGAACAGTAATATAACTTATACCGTATAACTTAACTGGTTTAGATTTGCTTATTCAGACGTTAGAAGGACTCCGCGGTGTCTGCTACATTGTACCGGATACAAGGGTGCAGTTTTGCTCCAACTTTAATTGCTTACTGTGGACAACAGTTTGACCATTAGCTTCACTTTAATGATAATTCTATTAACAATAATACTTAAATTTTCATCTCATTGATGCTGCAGCGTGTTGCAATACAAGGGTTCTGAGTTTGATTCAGATCCACAAAATCTGAATTATTTCACTATAACGACATTGATTTCCTTTTGACCATACTATGGCATAATAATGCTAGACCTATTTCACTATCTAAGACTACACCCTCATGGTCACTTAACATTAAGTGAAATTGTGAAATTATTAAATTTTCATCAGTTTTCATTAAGAACACTTGTTCGGTTCTTAACAATTGATTCTGCATTATATCAAAACAAAACCACAATTTTTTACCGGAAGTTATCAATGGCAAAAAAAAACATTTCCATATCACCGACCCTTTGGTCACTAATTTTTTTTTAAATTTTTCGTCTAATTTGATATTAAACAATTCCTATGTAATATACAAGTATTCTTATTAACAAAAAAAAGGGCTTGATCTTAACTATATTAAATGTTTAGTCAACAGCAAGTAGGAAATAGTTCTTATCAATATCCTTAAAATCCCATCTGAAACTAAAATCTCTTAAATGTACAAAAAAAAACAAGCTAAAATCTAGAACTTTTTTATACTAGCACTGCATTGAACTAGAAAGTCTAGAAACCACTGTTCAGTGGAAGTCCATCAATTCAGTCGATATCTATGAGTCTTTCTAGTATACGCTATTTAATTCTTGACTGTCTTTCTAGAAGAAAAACTTCAAGAGAATTTTTCGATATATTTTTTTTTTATATCCAATTAAGTGAAGAGACGAATGAGATGTTCACCTGATTGTAAGTGATACGCCAGAGTATAGCAACGTGGCGCTAATTAGGAAGATAGATACAACACCGTATTACGCTCGTCGCCTGAGATATAAGATGTTGTGTCTTGTTACCCCGGTAATTACACTAGCAACAGCGCCGTTCAAACCAGAACACAATACTGTTTGTCGGCCGCAATACTACATCTAGACTAGTCTGGCAGCAGAGACCTACCTTGTCTAAAGTAATAAGTATAGTATGAAGGTTTGGAAGGACTACTTAAAATAATATTATTTTGATACTGTGTACTGAAAGTCCGATTTTATTGATTTCATTCAAATAAAACAGAACAAAAAAAAAAGTCATAATGGCCGACACTAATGACACACGAATGACACTCTCATTTTTTATCAGCGGTTAAAGTTCATCTTACATTTGAACATATGAATGGTAGATGACTAACTATAATGTGCTTTACCGTATAATAAGCGGATCGTGGGCGCTGCTAACTTTAGCTTGACAGTAATTAAGTAAGCTAAAGTGATTAAGTCGAGATGTCGGGAGCTTTGAAGTAAATAACTCGATTACTTACATGAATTAAGATGCTCAGTTTTCAGATGGATTTTACATAGCTACGTTGTTATTGTAAAATGATATTGAAGTTCATGTAACAATGGAACTGTGTAAGTGAGACGGATGAGGAAAGATCGGTGATGGCACTGCGGTGATTACATCTATCACTTAGTAGCGTATAAACGTTACTATGTTCCATTTTTTGTTCAACGAACGCTATATTGTTGTGTAAACATCCTTACTAACATATCATTGTTAGACTTATTAGCTATATGAAGAATGTGAGAAATAAAATCTAGGATTATCAGTCTTAAATAGCGCCATATTAATACCTGAAGTCTATATAAAACTCTAAGTTTTGTGTTTGTATGGCTGTAGCACAATTGTATCTAACCCAAGTATCCGCTTTCACTAATCATCATCCGATACACGTCCACTGCTGGTCAAAGGCCATCCTCTTAGATAAGGAGTAGGGCTGTTTTTCACCGCGCTGAGCCTGTACGGGTTAGTGGAAGCCAGAGCAGGGATTGTTGATTAGCAGGGTGCATCACGAGCAGGTGAAATAGACTTAGGTCCCGCGAGTTCTTGTGCGGGGCCTCTACACCAGTTGCACCCTTTTACTAATACTTATCTTATTCATATGCAGCTAAGTGTGTGTCGTTTGTCGCCGATAGCTTATTAGCTTCTAGCGTAAAAATGGCAGCCAATGGAGTGAAGTTGTCAAGGAATTCAAATAGTTCACATATACTGACTGATACCATGCACGCAATCCCCATTCGCACGGGTCTACATACAACTCCTTATCAGCATTTAGCGCGAAGTAACAAGACACCAAGACCGTTGGATACGCCGGGTCCCTCGGGATGGCGAGCGAATAACAGAGTCGAAGATCCAACATCGACTTGCATTGACCTATCTAGACTTAATATAGTTTGTAATTAAATTTTAATAAATAGTTTAAATATAAATAGCTTTTATGCAAGTTCCGGCTGGAGCCCACGTAGTTCGTTGAATCTAGGGTAGATGGCAGCACTATACAGTGTGAAAGGTAATAGGAGTAAAAGATCTGTAAGGGCTAAAGTATAGCTCGTATCCTATCTATCTATATATGGAATATACCGTACAAACACAATGCTGCTGGAGTTATTAATTTTTCAAATATTTTTCCAAAAATTTTCTGAGAAAAAATATGATAATTTTATTTCTTAGTTATTTCTACACAAATTTTAATGTAATATATATTATTTAATGATTGTGTCATTAAATTAAATTAATAATCATCACTTTAGAAGCTAAAACTTTTAAATTAGGTTCTTTGAAAGTCGTGAAAGTAAAAAATCAAGCGTCATAAAAAGTACGTATAAATCACATAAATAAGTACCTGACATCAATACCTATCCGACAAGTTATAAGAAAGTACATAAATTTCCAAAAATTAAAAAAAAGGATAAGCAGAAGTCTATCCTCCTCTTAGAAGAATATCTCCTCCTTGCAGGGTCTCTTTCCCCCAGGGCCTGAACCGGTGTATAATGGTAGGGGTAGAGCCTTGCCGTGCACAGAGCAAACCACACATTCCATTGTGTTAAAGCCAGCAATCTTGCCACGACTCTCGTTGATGTAGTCAGGTCTATAACGAAATGGTCTATGATTCCTTCTTCTCCTTCGGTATCGTAGATCCGTGGCCTACCTGCATCACGTCGTCTCTGTTGAACGCTGCCAGTTTCCCTGACGCGTTGATACGCCGCAGCAGACTCCATGATTTAGTAGGTGACGATATGGAAAACGTAGC
The DNA here is from genome assembly GCA_029034505.1 of Ornithoptera priamus. NCBI lineage: Eukaryota > Metazoa > Arthropoda > Insecta > Lepidoptera > Papilionidae > Ornithoptera > Ornithoptera priamus. Next base: position 2,255,079 of record JARDWD010000500.1, on the reverse strand, counting down.
TGTTATTCTCTTCTTGCTTGTGAAGAATTTCCGTCACTAAGTCCATAACAATAGAACATGTCAATATATTCTTCATTACCGTAATCCGCCATTGAAACTAAATCTATTTGATATGGAAAAGAAAAACTATTCAGAATTAAGGAGACAACGATAATGTACTTCCGCCCACAAAACTAGTTACATTTTAACTGTCGTACTGACTCATTACTTAAAAAGATGTTTTTTTTTTTATCTAAATCTTAGAAACTTAATTTTAAGATTAAATGAAAATGTAAATAAGACGCTTTATTTCTTACTGTCACGACTTTCAAAGAACCTAATCTAGAAGTTTTAGCCCCTAAGTGATGATTATTAATTTAATTTAATAAAACAATGATTAAATAATAATTATTATATTAAAATTTGTGTAGAAATAACTAAGAAATAAAATTATCGAATTTTTTGAAAAATATGTAAAAAATGAATAACTCCAGCAGCATTGTGTTTGTACGGTATATTCCATACATAGATAGACAGGATACGAGCTATACTTTAGCCCCTACAGATCTTTTACACCTGCGAGTATTACCTTTCAACTTGTATACATCCAAGTTATTCAAGATATATGTTATTACGGGATATTCTTCTTTTAAGTTAGAAGACAATTAATAATGCTGACAACGTTATTCAATTTAACTGCTCGATTTGAACATTTCGCTTAAATCGAGACATTACTCGATTTATTTGTTAAGGGAGACAATGTTAAGCGAAATTTTCTAAGTAGTGCATCAATATTAATACTAGTCTAGACTAATTTATTACACAGCTTACTCTGTCGTATAAAATATGCAAACACTGCATTGAGGCAAATTATTAGAAGAAGTAACGAATAAGTCAAGGGTTGACTATCACATATTAATTTTTATTTCCATTTTAAGTATGTTTAAAAATTTTATTATGTGTAACGATATTTATAATCAAATTATTAAACATACTTAAAATGGAAAAAAAAAAAAAACAAAAAATTATAACAATACCAAAAACCATCAAGGTACATTGAATTATAATCATGGTGTAGATTTCTTTTGCAGTTGAGCCATCATTCATCATTATCAGCCTTTGTTTGTCCACTGCTGGATATAGGCCTTCCTCAATGGCTTCCAACAAATGCGATCCTCAGCTTTTCGCATCCACCCACTTCCGACCGCTCTGATGGTGTCGTCGGTCCAACTGCAGGGAGGACATCCTACACTTCTGCGACCTGTACGCGGCCTCCACTCCAAGACTTTCCTCCTCCATCGACCGTCACTGACACGACAGACATAGCCGACTTCAGTTTGCAGATTTTGAGAACTACGTCGACAACTTTAATTCTAGATCGAATATCTTCGTTCCAGATTTTTTCCTTCAGAGAAAATCCCGGCGTTGTCCTTACCATCGCTCGCTGCGCTCCTTTGAATCGGTGGACCAGCCTGATATCATTACTCTACTCAGATTTACAAGGCACCAGACTACTGCGGCAACTGGTTTATGTTATTACTTGTCTTACAGCGATAACCGATACATTTTGCTGTGTAAATATCCTAGCAAGTTGCACATTTATTAACGCACTTATTATAATCAAGTCAACTCCTCGTCGATTCCTTATATTAAAAGCTGGCATACTATTCAGAGGCATAATTTGATGTTTCTACATTTCTCTTTCTTCAATGTTCTGGCCTACAATTTCACTTGATATTAAGTGATTTCGAAGATGAACAAAATGAACTCAACTAGAACAGCTTGGCTCTCATATGCATGACTATGAACCGGTGTATATTACTAGGGGTACATCTCATTTGCCGGAGTACGTCCAGGTAGGTACCACGGTAGCTACAGTATGCAAAAACTACTGTGTTCCGGATTGAAGGGCGTTGTAGCTTGTGTAACCACTAGGGTAATGAGATTCAACGGCTTATGTCTCAAGGCTGCGAGCACAATGTGCTGCTGTGTGTGACCACGTAAATGGCGCTGTGTTGTTACGGATAGGCGTATCACTTACCATCAGATGAACGTCCCGCTCGTCTGATCGCTTATTTTAACAAAAAAAAATTAATTACTAATAATTATTATATCATATATATATATAAATTAATTAATTTTTATATATATATATATATGATAGAACAGAGATCTGCAGGTTACAAAGCGATTAGATTTATTCTCTTGTTGTTCTTACACTATGATAGCATTATCACTAACCATCTGATGAAGATAATAATACACCAAATGATTTATGTAGAAGGTATGTAAACAATTGTAACCGAACACCGCATACAGCTACAGGAAATAGGTTTCCCGCAGTAGCTGGATGTAAACACAATCAGGTCCACAAGAATGCTTACATAACGCCAGCTCCCATCTCTCGCATCTATGTACTCTGCGACAATGTAGTTTACTTTGACGATTACTATCTCCAGTCTAGAAAGTAAGCAATCTACTTTTTATGTTTATTTACATCCCTCAATTTCAACCCTGCAATTGAAAATACGGATAGGGATAGCTAAATTGATCTAACGGTACACAGCGGTATGACAAAGGCATTACTTTGAACTTAACTTTACTTTGTCTAAGAGAGATAAGGGGGGTATAATCAAATATATATAGAGATAAATATACATATGGATTTAAGACGCACATGGTGCAGCGTCGGATGCTGGCAATGACTATCAGGTCATCAGAGGAGGGCTCGGGCCCGTCCTCCGATCACCTCCGTCTGTGAAGGCAGGTGAGGACCGCTCGGGCAGCCGGATGTGACTTGTGTGCGCGGTGTGCGAGCCTGGCTGGCGCTTCACCCAGCGGCGGAAGCGGCGCGGCCGAAATGTGGTGAATCCCTGATTGGTGTCTTCACGCTTGGATGTCGTATTGTGCGTGTTGATATCGGTGGTAAGTGTGTCGTGCCGACCGTCTGTATCTATGTGAAGCGGAAGCACGACCCGAGGACATCAATACTCACTGGTGGCATTGGGGATCGGGACGTAGTCCACTACTAGCTCTATTAGTGAGGTCGAGTGGTGTGTACCATATCGCACTCGTGGCGTAACGGGTGCAGCGGTTCTGGATGATCTGTATGAGTTTAAGGGTGTCGGAGGAAGAATGCCAAATACAACGCACGTCTGTCATAATAGGGGATTAATTTCAACAAAATTTACTAGTAAGGGTATAATTTTTTTATTATAGCACCATTAATAATATATATCAGGCATATAAATATAAATAAAAATGAACATCCATCAACCAGCACCTGGTCTGCATGCTGAACTCCCAGCTTTGAGACTATTGAGTGGGTTTTATTATGTATAGTTCGGTAAACTGTACGTTGCTTATACACAAAGTAATAAAGTTTAAATTAATTCGTAAACTTATGTAAGTGTACTTAGTTTTATAAAACGGATGTGGTTAAGTTAAAGTTGTGTAATACGGCGGAGGAAACAGAAGACGGACGACCGCAATTTGCAGCGCAGCGCTCTTGCAGACGTAAATGTCTGCAGCCTGCTGCCGAATGGAGTTCCGCTTTGTACTTTACTAGGAAATGAACTGTATATACATAACATACATATATACATAATAGACATGTACACAAAATATACATATACACCAAATATACATATATACTGGTGGTAGATCTCTGTTACCGGAGATCGTCTAGGTGGGTATTACCGCTGCGCATATTTCTGCCGCCAAACAGTACTGCGCAAACATTACTGTGTTCCGGTTTGAAGGGTGTTGTAGCTAATGTAATTACTGGGATAACGAGACTCAACATCTTATGTGTCTGGCGACGAGCGTAATATGCAGTGTATACCATCTTAATTAGCGCCACGTTGTTATCGGCGATCGTATCACTTACCATCAGGAGGTTCTACGAGCAATGACTAGCATTTTCTAATTATTCTGAACTAGTAACATTTTTTTTTTTATTAAATTATGTGACGAACAAGCAGGAAGTTCACCTGGTGGTAATTGATACGCCTGCCTATATCAACGTGGCGCTCGTTAGGATGATATATACAGCATCATATTGCGCTCGTCGCAGTCATAAAATGTTAAGTCTTACTATCCAGGTACTTTCACTAGCTACAACGTCCTTCGAACCGGAAAAAAGTAATGTCTGTACAGTACTGTTTATCAAGAGAAATAGTTGCTGCGGCGGGGGTTGTAATTAACTGATTCTCTGGCTACAGAAACCTACCACCAGTTATATAGATATATATTAAACATAATTGATGTTTAGTTAGAATATTTACTGCGATAAAGTAATAGTTATTCGGTAAACGAGTAAAGATCGCGATTCGCAAAAAGAGATTGGGAAACGAGGGTAGTTTATTTCATAAAGTGGGGTATTAGCGCAGCGGACGTCAGCTCTCAGCGGCAAGCGGGAGTAATGCCTGCTTCCGGTGTACGTTGTAAATAGCCGCTCCAGTTTCAAGTGAATCGAGTGGGAATCTTTACAGTGTGTTATTTTTTTTATATATATGCGATTATACGACGAGATGAGCGCAGCGATCGTTAAGATATACAATGCACTCATTCGCCTGAAATGTAAATTATTGTCTTGTTATCCTAGTTACTACTCTGACTACAGCGCCCTTCAAACCGAAACACAGTAATGCCTGCGTACTTGTGTTTTGCGGCGGATATAGATGCTGCGGTGGGACCTATCTTTATTTTTATCGCGGGTGCAATCTTCTTAAAAGTTACCTTGCTTCTGGGGGAAGACAAAGTTATGTGAGGCTTCTACCCACTCAAACCCCCGCGGTGGTCTCCCTTCGTACATTGGGAGGAGCTCCGGGATCTACGGTACACACCAGTGCCTCCCTGCTCTCTGGCTAAAACTTCTCACGGAAGGGCAAAGCCTTCCTTAGCACCCACGATGTGCTATGGCAAATACAAGACCACCACGCATTTAACGTTCTCCTAAGGCTCGCTCATCAAGGTCTGGAGGCCCCCATCCTCAAGGTTCACGTACTTGAGAACTCTTTCACAGGCAGGGTATACCCTTAATCTTACTCTTAATAACCTGAGTCTACACGGCTGATGGGCCGAGGTGAGGTCTTCGTCTACGAATGAAGTCAGCCCTCTCCCGACTCCGCTCGGTGGACTCCATCTGCACCATGACACTGATAAACTTGACAGTCACGAAACTTTGTATTCCCCATTTATCTACAGAAGTAGTAAACTTAATCATTTTAATGATTATTAGTATAAATCATAATTGTCTGTCTACCCTCATATTTTAAATCTACCTTTAGCCATAGAAACATTTTTGTTCCGATAGTTATGAGGCCAGAGTATACTGAGCGGGCATGGTTTATCATGCACAGCTTTAATGTATCTTGAGATCACGTGAAGCGAACGTCGAGAAAGAGATCATTGTTAATAAAAAAAAAATATCCAGAGCGTTGCGGGTACACTCCACAGCCGCCGACGAACGGCCACGCAGTATTACGGGGGGATTAGAGACCGAAACATTTACGCTAAAACTCTTAAAACCTGCCTCGTTACCCCGGTAATTTAGCTTAATTTTATTTAATAAATATTATCATTTACAAAGTTACAAGTACCTTCAATGCGGCCGCGACACTGTACCCATAAATCGCAAATCCACTATAATGGCTACCGTTTATCTGGATACTGATGAATGGAGTAAGCGAGCTCAGCTGGTTACCTATAGATATATTAATCACACGGATGACATCTAATCTATCCAGGTAAGGATGTTACATAGGATGTTTATCCCGATAATACTTTTATTTGGCTTGTATCAATGTATATTTGACTACTTTTCGATCCATTTGCTGTCCACTCAAAATCTGTGACGCATCTTTCATGTTGGAGACTGTCTATACATATTACACCACAGTCGTAATATGTAACGCTAAATAACATAGTCTAAATATTCGTTATCATCATCATCAGCCAAAGGACTAACAAACCTGGACATAAGCCTTCCTCAAAGATCTCCACCTAAAGTCAGTATGGCCGCCGGTACCAGTGGGCACTAAGGGCTGTCGTAAGTAGGAGTTCATATGGGTATATGAGCCATTTACCACCATGCTGGCCCAGTGCTGGTTGGCGAGAGCCATAGCCTCGTTTGTGGATTTGCAGGTGGTGCATCACGAGCAGGAGTTGTTTTGCAACTAAGATGTTCTGTTTCGTTATGGAAAACTACTATTTAGCAGCAGAAATATTCTGCTGCTATGTCACCGTCTGGGTAAGTAACATCGCATGATCTAATTCTACCCTCTCTGACTGACTATAGAAGCCTTTCAAAAGCTTAAGAATACTTAATGAAATACCACAGTTTTTATTCTTTTATGCGGTGACAAAGCTGAGCTTCATATATCCTGGCAAGAGAATTACCATCAGTAAACCAGTAACTGGTCCTGTTCTTGTCAGTGTATAAAACCGACGGCGGCTCTAACCGAACAGTGCCATTGACACAAAGTTCAGGTTCGCCTTCGGGCGCTCTAAATTCCAGCACTGAAATTCCAATACGTAAAAAATCGAATGAAAGGCTGAATACGTAACGAATACGGAGGTGAATATCAGGATTCAAATGTATTCCTTTGATATTTAAATCATTGGCTAATGATAGGCTCCCGCAGGATATCCTTGTTGGGGAGCACTTGATATCCATACACATACAGGCAAGGTATGTATTTAGGTCTGATTTATAAAGGAGATTATTTACAGACAATACATGTTCGCATAGCTGGTGAGTCTCTGCTGCGGGAAGCCCTCCAGGTAAGGTACCACCGCAGCTCCTACTCCTGCTGCCAAACAGTGATGTGCATATATTATTGTGTTCCAGTTTGGAAGGTGGCGTATCTAGTGAAATTACTAATGTGGTATGGTGTGTCATCCTAACTAGCGCAACGTTTTTGTATTGTTGTTAAGTCTCGTTACCTCGGTAATTCCACTAGCTACTGTTTCGCCGCCTAAAATAGAAGCGGCGGTTTAAAATCAAATACAAAACCCATTCAAAACATGCATACATTCTAATCACTAAGTCACCAGGGGCACGTTGCTTGTTTTCATACTGTTGTGTATAAAATGTAAATTAAGTTTAAAACGTATAAAGATAGATAAAGCACGGAGTTGGCTCATTTAATTAGGTAAAGCCCATAACTTAAGTAAACAAAGGGAAGTCTCCGATTTACTTGGGGCAATTTTAGAAGAACGGCTGCGGCGCAGTGGTTGGAGTGGGGAGTGTTTTAGATTCGATTCTGTATATCGTTTTATACAAAGCTTCGTTAAGTCAAAATTATACTATTGAGTATTTTATAAGTATAACCCGCAGGTTTAATGTTGAACTTAGTATAAGTTATACGTATGTATATATAACTAGTCTTGCCATAAATACTGTTATACAAAAACTTCGATTTTGATTGCACATATTTTTTCGTCTTCATTATCAACGACTTGCACAAAGTGGGTATGGAGCCGTCGGTCATATTCCAGACTCTTCAAAGGCTTGCTATCAGCCGTATGTTCGTATATCGCACAGACAAACAGATACAACAACAATTCCTCTCTAGAAGACCAGAAAAGATCGGGACGGCCGCGTGCCGTTAGAACTGTTACAAAGGCTGTTAATGCTGTTAAAGCCAGAATTCGTCGAAACCCCATAAGGAAGCAAATCAAAAAATCTTATTACGAGAAATGAAGATTCCCGCCAGGACTCTGTCGCGTATTATAAAACAAGACCTGAAGCTCGGTGCTCGGTGCTTATCGTCGATATACAGGACATGCCCTAAATCAATCTTTACAATTAAAGATGGATGGAGAAGATCGATCAAAACGACCAGACCTTCTGTCGTGATACGCAGGTGAAGACCACAGAAATATCCTCTTTACCAATAAAAAAATCCACGATTGAAGAACACTACAATAAGCAAAATGACAAAGTGTACGCTCACAGCTCTAAAGAAGCTGCTCCAGTGGCGGTGGTCGGAAAGGTACAACGTGGTCATCATCCTGCGTCAGTGATGGTTTGGTGGGGCGTGTCTTATCAAGGAATCACAAAACTGCATCTTTGTAAAAAAGATTGAAAACTTCAGCCAAAGTGTATTAAGATCTTGGATCATGTTGTGAAACCTCTCAGCAATACACTTTTTAAAAATATACCCTGGACTTTCCAGCAGGATCCTAAATATAACCCGATAGACTTTCACTGCTGGACATAGGCCTCCACCAAACATTCCCATACTATCATAGGATTTATATGGGGAAATATGAGCCAGTTCCCACCACGCTGAGTGGTGGAAGAAGAGCCTCGTTTTTTATTGTGCGGGAACCCTTACACCCACTTGCAGACTGAATATATTCAACCCTTATTATCCTGTTATCCCAATATATTACAAATAACGATACGAATCGGAAAATCGGATTATCATTACCGACCGATCCAATACGGGAAGTAAAATTAATAAAGACAATAATCCCATACTGTTGTGTCGAACAAGCCAGCGTTGGCTTGCCTCTGTTATTGTTGGTGGACAACATTATACAACAGTGAATAATGTAGCAATGAAAACTTTTTCAATTTACTAGCGAAATATTCACCTGATGGTAAGAGAGCGGTGTAAGGGGTCACGCACAACAATTCGAGGGAACCAAGCCATCCTAACCTTGTCGTAGTGCACCATGCTAACCAACAAACGAGGCTCTCGCTCCCATCAACCCGCATTCGGCCGACGTGGTGGCTAATGGCCGAAATCCTCCTCTTATGAATCCCTATCGATGTAGGAAACTTTGGGGGAATCTTTTGTCCAGAAGTGGACGTCCCTTGGCTGATAATCGTGATGGTAAGAGAACCACCTGCCCAAAAGACAGGCGCTATTGCTAGTTAAATTACTGAAGTAATAATACTTCATACGTCTCAAAGCGGCGAGTACAATGGGGTGTTATATGTATTATGCTTCTTAACGCCACTTTGTTATGAGCTGGTGAATCACTACCATCAGTGAGTTTTTAGCTCGTCTGGTCGCTTCGTCGAAAAAAAAACATACGGCTCACTGCGAGATATTGACTCTACATTGAATTTCGTTTCCCCTGTAATTTCATCAGTTATAGCGCCCTTTAAACCAGAACACAATAATGCTTGCAAAGTATTGTTTGTCGGCTGCTATATGAGCTACGCTGGTACCTACCTAGGCGGTCTGTGGGAGTTGGTGATTAGAATGTAGTACGCTGGTTAATGAGCCTTTTCTGCTATTATATAATACTATCCCCTTAGTATTCGTCTTTTACAATACTTCCAATTATATCATTTATATTATATATATATATATATATCATCAGCCGATTGACGTCTACTGCTGGATATAGGCCTCCCCCAACAATTCCACCTCGATGTAATAGGGATTTATATGGGAGAATTTGGACCATTTCCCACCACGGTGCCTCAATGCGGGTAGGTGGGAGCTGACAGCCTCGTTTGTTGATCAGCAGCATGCACGACGAGCAGATAAGGTTGGCTTGGTTTCCATGAATTTTTGCGCGGGAACCCTTACATCTTTACTTTTACTTAATTCATTATAATGAAACAGACCCTGGCGGAGTCTTCGTGGTCTCGTAGAATCGTTGGAGCTTTTTTAACATTATATGTTTAAATAAGTGTTTATTGGTTATCTTTTGCATTAACCTTTTCAACGCACCATACTCGGTGCTACACAGCCCCTTCAGCTGATTGGGAGTACGTCGATTGGCCTGGACAGGTTTCCCATAAGCGAACATAAAAATTAACTTATTATAGTACAGTCGACCACACTAATACATATAATATTGTAAAATCATCATCATCAGCCGACTGCTGGAGATAGACCTGCCATACTCCAATTCCTGCCAATTCTTACTCCAACTCCTTACTACCATAACTCCAATATCTGCCGACAAACAGTAGTGTGTAAACGTTACCGTGTTCCGGTTTGAAAGGTGTAGCTAGTGTAATTACTGAAGTAACAAGATATACCATCCCAACTAGCTATGACTTACCATGAGGTGATCGTGTCGCTCGTCGCATAGCATTTTTTTCGATTTTTTTTATTCGATTAAGCGACAAGACGAGCGGAATATTCACCTGATGTTGAGTGTTACACGTGTCCGTAATAACGTAGCGCTAGTTAGGATGATATACACAGCAACACATTGTGCTCGGCGCATTGAGACATGAGATGTAGTCTCGTTGCTTCAGTAATTACACTAGCTACAGCGCCGATCAAACCGGACAATACTGTTTGTCGACGGAAATGGGAGCTGCGGTATTAGTTATGTAGACGGTCTCCGGAAACAGGAGACATATCATCAATCAGTTGGTTGCCAATTTATGAGAGTAGGAGCATTTTTGACTGGCACGTCACACCATCTGCAGCCTCATTATCACTTAACACCACGGGAAGTTGAGAAAAATATAAAGGACAAATAAAATACTGTTCCTTTATATTTTTTTGAGAAACAGTTGTTTTGTTTTATCTCTTTTATTCCCATCAAATATCTCCTTGATCTGTATATGAATGATTCAATACGATAGTAGGTGACGCTACCTACAAACTACTTTCACGAGGCTCGGTTCAAATTTCATGAGGTGACGCAATTCATTTATACACAAAATCGAAAAGGGGAATACCCCGGGGAAATCCCAGGTTCGTTTCATATGCAATATTTCTTCCCCGGCGATGGAGGCATCGATGGCGAGCGTTTTGTGTTTTATTTAACGAACACAAAAACACTAACACGTTTTTTTTTATATACATACCGTTTAACTTTCAATTCGCTGTGTGCGCTGTCTTCAACTGTCCTGTAGAAAGGCACTACCTCCACAAGCTTGCTTGCTTAGTAACACGGATGTCCTTAGTTCGATTCCGGAGCCACGAGTGTGATTTGTACTGTAGCAGCATTGTGTTCAGGCTAACACGCTTCACCATTAACGACCTTATTGTCACTTAAAATCATGTGAGATTGAGACCAAATATTAGATCGCTTCGACTCGCGGGATCCAAGTAAACCTCATTCTGCCTGTGGTAGACCCTGCTAATCAACAAACAAGGCTCTGGCGCTCCCACCAATCCGCATTGAGTCAGCGTGGTGGGAAATGGTCCAAATCCTTCATATGAACCCTACCCGATCGTGGTATAAATCTTTGGGAGAAGTCTATGTCCAGCTGTGGACATCTATCGGCTGATGATGATGAATAGATCGCTGTGGCTAAAATGCGGTAAAGTGCTTTAAAGTGTTCTTATACTAGCCTCAAATAATCTTAATCTTAACATTCCCAGTATCAGAGAACTGACTGCTGGTACCAATAATAGATGGTGTAAAAAAAAAAATGTTGGTCACTTTAACATTCAGTAACATACAAACATTTATTATTTGTATGGAAAATGTAGAAGTTCGTAACGTCATAATAAAGCTACATTATTTATTGTAACGGCAGGCGCGGCCATTTCGCATGCAAATACGGCCCTAACGGCATCTCTGCAACAAAAAAAAAGGTCCCACTTGATCCTTTTAAAGGATTCTCAGCTCTTGAATGGGGCGTGTTCGTGTAATTTTATATTTATATGGATATTGTACGGCAACATCTTAACAGGTCGTTAAGACGAAATTTCAGTGTTGGTAACAGAATAAAGTCTAGTACCGAATCGCCGTCATTACTTATGAATGTCTATTTCCAGCAAACCAATACTAGGAAGAGAATAGGTTTCCTCTTAAATTTGCTCTTGATGATATAGAAACTCTCCCACTATAGAAACAATATGGAATGAGATTAGATGAGAGAGATTACAAGAAAGACCTTTTTTTTATATCGGAGAAAATCCCCAAAAGATATTTTTAGATTCGAAAGATTTATTGATTATCAGATAATAATATCGTGATAGCTCAGTGAGTAATGCGATGAAACAAGCTATACTTCTATACGAGACGCAGGTTCGATCTAAACATGAGCAGCTGGTTAAGGAATACATGAACAAAAACAATAAATTCCACGAGGAACAGCTTACATGGACATGTGACTTCTTCAAAATTCCTTGTAGAAAAGTCCCAATTGTGGGAGCATTACGAAAACTGTTTTTAAAAAAAATTCTAATAAAATTCTTCGGCGATTCGAAACATTAAGAGGGCAGAGGGAACTCAAAGAACAGACAGTTTAGAGCATCCTCTTAATCACGCTCTAAGTATCAGCTTTTCTATTTCCTTGGTCTAATTGTACAATGTTACGCACATACTGGTAAACAGTATTCAGATCATACTAGCTCTTTACACAACTAGTAAACAGTAATATTGTGGGGACTCACAATATAAAAGGAAACTACTACCAGTCAAACAGTTTAGATGTTGTTTCTGAACTGAACCGCGGACATCCTTGCAGGTAGTTAGTTCCTAGGCAGCGAAGGTAATTATAATCTATACTTTAGTAAACAGTATTCAGATCATACTAGCTCTTTAACAACTAGTTAACAGTAAATTGGACTCAAATAATACCAGTCAAACAGTTTAGATGTTGTTTCTGAACTGAACCGCGGACTTCCTTGCAGGTAGTTAGTTCCTAGGCAGGAGGTAATTATAATCTATACTTTAGTTACATCATCATCATTATTAATGTCCTCTAAATAGAACAAAAGTCGTCCATAGTGAGTCTCCACCGCGTCTGGCCTTTTTCCTTATTTCCCTTAGTTATCTTTCTTTTCAGTCAATGAGCAACCCAATGTTGGTAGCTGTGAGATATAAGATGTTAGGTCTCAAAACCAAAGTAATTTTGACTAGCTACAACACCTTTCAAATCGGAACACAGTAATGTTTACACACTAGTATATATAGGCAGAAATACAAGCTGCGATGATATCTATCTAGATCTGTCTTTGGCAAGAGGAAGCTATTATTAGTGGAAATTCCACTTCTTACTGATCTCCTTCGTCTCGCCTGGTACTCCTTTAATAACGTAAAAAAAGGACTTTTATTTCAGATTCAAGATCCATATTAATACATGGGAAAAAAACAAAACTATTATATAAATAAATAAAAAAATATCTCTTCCGGATTAGCCAGCAATGTTCAACCACTGTTTATAAGTATGGATATAATGCTACCTCATTGCCAATTCCTCAACTATCAAAAGTTAGTACACATGCCGAGCATGGCGATAAATGACGTGATGCACTTCCTCTGTATGCCGTCGAACGAGTCCAGCTCCAAAGTGCATTTCGGAAGCACTGCAGCACCTTTTTAACCCCAACAGGTATCTGAAAATGTTGTTATACTGGACACCGATACCATTCAATGACTTTCTGGAATAATCGGTATAGAAACTCTGACAATAACTTCGAAATAGTATGTAATCGAAATAAATATTAGACAAAGCAGCAGACACGACGAGTGCCAAGAATAGTACATTTTATAATATTAATGGGGTAGTTAACGAGAAAAGATTTTCCTCAAGCACAAAAGGCGGCGATGCATAAGTAATGAGACTATCTCCCGCCGACAAACGTTCGAATACTCCATTGTGCAGTGTTGAATATTACATCACCAAATAAAACGACGATTTCTGACTATCAAAATGTTATCCGAGCTAAAAAAGCTGCTTCCACATTTAAGCTACAAGATGGTTCTAAGTATTCTGCTTACTTAAGTTCAACGGATCGACGATGATTGTTTATATTCATTCATAACATAGTGTTAGTTAATATTTTTTTTACAGGAAGTGTGGACAAATGAGCGACAGTTCACCTGGTGAAATGTAATCACTGATGCACATGGACAGTCGCAACACCAGAGGGGTCGCGGAAACTTTGCCGAACTCAAACAACAATTATACAGAACACCACAGATGTCCACTGCTGGCCTATGTTTAGTAATAAACTTCTATTGGCCGTTGATTATGATGATGATGATGATGATACAGAACACTTCATTGCACTCAACCCTTTAGGTTATAAAATAACTAATTTTCGCCATCACTGTTGTTTTCCCAGCTACAACTCGATTCAGATCAGATCATAGTAATAATTGCAAACTAACATCCGCACCGATAAAAAGCAATTTCCACCAGCAAGAATTTTTTAGATGTTTGCATAAGTAATAGGTGTATAAGTATGAAGAGGTTTCTCTTCAGAATAAAGAAGACTGATCACCGGAAATGCGATGTTAGGGCTGGTTCCGATTAGGAGAATAGACAAATCTTTGGCTGCCGTAAGACGGCGAGTAAAAGGGTTTGCATTCAGAGTTGCAGACCCACACCGCCCTTATAAAAGTTGGTGGGGACAGCAGACATTAAGAGTGTCATAGAGACGAAATGGGCACCAATGGTGACCATAGAAAAGTTTTAAGAGGTTCTACCCACTGATATACACAGCACCAAACTTTGCTCATCCCCTTAAGCTATAAGATATTAACTATTGTTGCAGCTACAAACCCTTTGAAACTGAAACACCTGTTTAGCTGCTGAAAACAGAGCTGAGGCTGTAGCTACCTAAACGGTCACTGGCTACAGAAATTTACCACCAGTATATTCACTGCTTGCCAACGTAGTATTCAGATTATAATCAGAGTGGAATTAATAAAAGAACATAATTGGCAATTTGTAATGACAATGCTTAACCACTGATCGGTTGGTATGACCCTCATCAGCTGATAAATGTCCACTGCTGGACATATGTCCTAAAGATCTCCACATACGGTCAGCACGGCTTCCGTACCGCTGGGCACTAGGGGCTGTCTTATGTAAAGGTTCATATGGGGGAACATAAGGCAATTTCCCGCCACGCTGGCCCAATACTGGTTGACGGAAGCTAGAGCTTCGTTTATTGATTAGCAGGGTGTACCACGAGCAGGTGAGGTTGGCTTGGGTCTTCAGAGTTGTTGTGCGGGACCCCTTACACCCTTGTATATAGGCACCCCTATGTTTATATAGGTATTGTGAATGTAGTCTCATCATTAATTGCCTATTTAGGTACTTTTCATAGAATAAAATCATGTAAAGAAATCAGTTCATGTAACAGTAGGTAATTACCATCAGTTATGTTACAGCACTTGGGAGGTAGCGGTTTTACTGTAGATCTCCAAATCGTCTTTTTATTTACAGTATATACTTTAGACAGTGTTTGTTGTTGTCATACATATTAATTACAAACAATACAAATCCGTCGCCATTATACTCACATTATAGCTTTTTTACTCATTGATTCAGCGTATCTTTTAATTCAGGTTTCAATCTTGGTCAGCTTAGAGCACTGCTTTCAATATTGCCCTATACCGCTAGTAATTTTACTAAGGTGACTTCTCATCTTGTAACGTGTCCAAAAATGAATGTCCAAGATGAAGATATGCATATGAATTAACAAACTATTCACTTAAGCTTCGACATACAAACAGGTGTTTCACAGGGATGCATATTAGGTCCCATCTTATTCCTTTTATACATTAATGAAAATTTTCAGACTATTAATCATAAAGTAGTATTATTTATTGTGTGAAAGTGTTATGATATAGAAGGAGGCTGCTGAGCGCGATCGAGGGAAGATAGATCCCGCTCGGAGACCAGGTCGCCGTGGCTCTAACGCGCAACGTCACGTCGCACCGGTATATCATTTTCCCCTACTTTAATGGGGCCTTTTGGGTCGTTGGCGGTTCGGATAGGAGTTCTCATTGCCTTTTAAACGACCCTGAGGAGGATGATGGCAGGACCTATTCTCCGGTCATTGAAGTACTCACGAGACTGATAGGATCTGCATAAAGCAGACCCCGGGACGGACTATCCCAGTATAGCGTTAACAAAGTTGCGGTTGTATTCCGAACGGAGATGCTGTAACCTCTCCAAACGCCGAAGGTGACCAACGAGAGGGTTTTAGTGGTTAATAATCTCCACATACCTATGACTTCCCCTCAAAAGACAGAGTATCTTTTCGAAAATTTCCCTCCCGAAACCAAAAGACAAAAAAAAATGTATTTGCTGACGACATTTCTATAACAATGACTTCGAATAAAAATAGTTATTCAAGTAAACATCATCATCATCAGCCGACAGACGTCCGCTGCCGGAAGTAGGCTTCCCTCAAAGATCTCCACGTCGACCAGTCCTGCGTGAAGAAACAACATTAAACATCGCCAGATATTAATGATCCTATTGATAAAACTATTAATTAGTTAGATATAAATCCTTTTAATATAACTTGAAAAGAATATGTCACAGGATCATGAAACAATGGTATCTTCTTCAAATCGCATCGATCTGGCAAATCCATTGACGAGAATCGATTCAAAACAATTATTGCTGTGGTAACTAGATGACCTAGTACATAAATTCAAGAGCGCGGGGGAAGAGGGGGTTTAAAAAAGGCTTAAGTAACATAAACAGCGGAGTAATTACGCGGAGCGGGGCTCGTTAATAAAAGCTTTTTATCGGACAAGACTGATTGCCCTGAATTAGTCAGCGAAATGCTTCTTTCCAAGTCCCCGCTGAACAATTCAGTGCAGGACACTTTAGAGAATGGCCTAAGATAAAATGGAGATTGATTCTCTTGTCCGTGGTACTAAGAAAATCTCTTGAGGTTACATTTTTCGACTACACAAAAATGAAAGGCTTAATTTGTACAGGACTGCTTGTATCAGAAACTTTTTTTTATACTACGAAGTGACGAGATGATCGGGTCGTTCACATGATGGTAAATGATACGCCCCTATAACAAAGTCGCAATACTTAAGACGTTAAACACAGCACCACATAGCGGTCAACGCCTTGAGATATAAGATGATTGAGTCTCATAACCCCAGTAATTTTACTGGTTACAGCATCTTTTAAACCGGAATTCATACTTGGTCGGTTTCCAGTAACTGGGACCTAGCACCAGTAAAGAACTCAAAATTTTTGGTTTAAAAAGGCAGAAGATTTCCTGCAATGGTTTAAAGTATACCCTTCCTTCCTCCTGCCCTTTCTCATCTATGTGGGGTCGGCTCAGTATGTACTTCTTTTCTCTCTCTCTATCAGCGATCATATTTAATTTCACACTCTTCTCACACATATCATCTTTCACACAATCCATCAACACTTTCTTCGGTCTTCCTCTACCCTTATAACTATCCTCTTTCATTCTCATTACTTTCTTAATACGTCCTTCATCCCTCCGCATACCATGCTCGTACCACGCTAATCTCTTGCTCCAACATTCGGACATAATAGGAAAAAGGAAAACAATAGAAATGCAGTAAATTTAAAGTATACCATTATACGTAAATATTGAACTGATGAAGGTTGCGGGAAATCACTGGATTTATGGAGCTCCTATGTCCAGTAGTAGACGACCTACTGATGGTGATGATCATAACGTAAATATTTGACATGATAAACCTTTCCCATTGTGGAAGAAAGTGGACATTTAATTCTTTTATCATGATAGTAGAATACATGATGTTCCTTTCTTACCTCAACACTTCTAAGAGCGCGTGTAGTTTGCTGATACCGGAGATCATCTAGGTAGGTACCACGACAGCTCCTATTTCTGCAGCTTAATAGTAGTGTGCAGACATTACTATATTCCGGTTTGAAAGACGTTTTAACTAGTGCAATTACTGAGATTAACACATCTCATGTCTCAATGCAATGAATATGATTCTGTACATAAGGCTAACTTCCGCCATTTTGTGAATCAGTTACCACCAGGTGGACATTGTGAACGACTGGTCACTTCGTCGAATAAAAAAAAATGTGCCTTTGGAAATGTTTTCTATCTGAAGATAACAACTCACGAACGGGAAAGTTTAGACATAAAGAGCAATGTATCTCATGACTTTAAATCGTTTATGTGTTAAGGATTCAGAACGCGATTCTCTACACTGCACTTATACTGCGCTGTAGTATGCAAGTAGCATCTAACTCTGGCACTTTATACAGTTCCAATCGAGTTTACTTAAATGCGAGGGTTTATACTGTTGCCTCTTTCGCGAACTAGTTGTGTAACATGCGATTTCTGAAGCGTCTGTAATTGAGTGTTAGAATACGATCTCGAATGGTTAAATGTTAACTGATGAAATGAGAGAAGGTTTTCTTTTAAACTCTTTTTATAGTTTACGTATAACTACTCAAATTAACCGATGGTATTTCTTTCGCCTAACAAACATTACTGTGTTCTAGTTGAACAGGTGTTTTAGCTGATACAGGATAACGATACTCACTACATACTCGACAAGTGCTGCGTTGTTAAAAGTGGGTTAATTAGTGGGTAAGTGCATTAATTATTATCAAGCAAATATTCTTCTCATCTCGTAAATTAAAATATTTACAGAGTTAATAGATTCTTCGTGAAAAGAATAGTAGGTGGGCTCTTCGATTCGTTCCTCAGGGGATTAATCAGACCATCACCTCAGGGTCGTTGAATAACTGTTCTTATATCTCTCTTAAATCTACTTTATCTTAAATACTTACGCTAATATGTTTGTCTCTTTTGTATAAGGGACGTTATCAGTAGTTAGTTTTTTATCAATAGTAGTATGGTTTCTGATTTTTCAGTGGTACAGGCACACGCTGGGTACTCCTTGAACATAAACTTGTGTAAATACTCTGAGAAATCTATTCCAACTCGTCGCTTCGTAGTATAAAAAAAAGTTTTTTATATTACAGGGATAACGACATCTAACATATAACTCAAGGCGACGAGCAAAATGTGGTGTAGTGTATATCATCCTTATCATCGCCACGATGTTACCGGCGAGCTGTATCACTTACCATCAAGTTACCGTTCGTAACGTCACTTAGTAGAATAAAAAAACACTGTCGATGCCGATTTCTTACTATAATCCCTCTCCCGATTTACGCCGTTACACTTTCGTTGTAAAATAATGTGATAACAAAATTCAATTAATGTTTAATACTTTGTAAATATACAAGTTCGCCATTTTATTATAATTCTGGTTATAATAGTATAAAAGGAAATACGACGGAGACGCGATGCCCTCGCAATTTCCATTCGCCGTCAGCTGACGCGTTAAACGCAAGATACACAGCGAGCTCTGCGCCGGGGTAGATACCGCGCTCTGAAAGGATTCTTTGTCGGATATTCCGACCGGCTCTCTCGTCGGTACATAAACTTAAAAAGGCGAATTCCGATGCCCGAACAGTTCAGAAAACTTAGACAGATAAATAAATAATTTCTTTATTGTAGCCTAAATAGAACAAAGACACATGCATACACATTAACGAGCATAAGAGCTGTCCTTACATAAGCGCATGAACTAGCTTGACATACTGTAACTAGTCTGACCATAAATACTGTTACATAAATCCTTTTTTTTCAACTTATTAATTATTTTGAATTTGGAACACGTATATTATTTTAAAAACTTCTTTCGATTTTGCGCCATTTCACATATTTTTTCGTGTTCATTATCAAATTACAATATGGAATGGGGTGTTAAATAAAATAGGATTGCAGTGATCGTCACTGCACAAAGTGGGTATGGAGCCGTCGGTCATATTCCAGACGCTTCAAAGGCTTGCTATCAGCCATATGTTCGTATACCGCACTATCAACAGATACAACAACACTTCCTCTGTCGAAGACCAGAAAAGATCGGAGCGGCCGCGTGCTGTTAGAACTACAAAGGCTGTTAATGCTGTTAAAGCCAGAATTCGTCGAAACCCCATTAGGAAGCAAATGAAAAATTTTATTACGAGATGAAGATTCCCGCTTGGATTCTGTCGCATATTATAAAACAAGACCTGAAGCTCGGTGCTCGGTACTTATCGTCGACATACAAGACATGCCCTATATTCAATCCATAGATTCATGGCCAAACAGAATACGCCTGTATAAAAGCCCAAAGTGGCCATTTCGTTTTAATTTTTTTTTTTTTTTGTTGAGACTAATAAATATGTAGGTATAAATTTTAATAATATAACATTACTTCTTTAGAAGAATGCATTCTCATTTGTAACAGAACTTATGGCCGAACTAGGTATAGTAAAGACATGAGAGTGTGTGTGCTGCAATGGTACAAAAGGCCGTGGCTCAGTGGATTATTCCCTACTTGAGATGAAACACTAATTTTTTTTTTACTATTTCATAGTGCGATCGCGATCAAGGAGATATCATGCTGCTGCTAATGTTATTCATAATTTTTTATACATCATTGTAATTGCAATAGATCCTCGTAAATATAGTGCTAGTCATAAATATTAAAATTTTCCAATATGAACAGTTTTAAACATATTTTTTTAATACTAAAAACAGTTACTTTGACTCATAGATGGAGGTATATTGTTCCAACACTTGATGACCTATATGAGTGATGATGATGAGAAGATGAGTAGAGATAGGTACGCTCGCTTCTTGCATTTACTTCAGTATTATAATTTCAGAAACTTTAATATATTAGTATTTAGTTGAAAAAGAAATTAATGACCAAAGTTTTCTCAATCCAAACATCAGTTCAAAGATGACATCTCATGATGATGATTCGCTGTAGAGTTCTTTAAATATAGTATTCTAGAATATTAGATTCAACTCTTAAGCTGATCGATTGAATGTAAACTTTCAAAGTTTTTCAAGGAAAAAAACTATTTTATCTCTGACAATAGACTATATATATCTGTCTATGAAATCGTATAGGGTTTTTTTATTCATTATTATGTAACTATTAATAACAACATGCAAAATCTGTATATATTTATAAAACAAATCAATAATTATGGTTTTAAACAATCCTATCAAATAACAATTTTGTTAGATAAAACTGATATAAAACAAATGTTAACGCTAACGATCCTTCGAGCCGGATTTGAACCAGAGACCTATGGATATCGACATGTACCTCTACAGTCCACCGCTCTACCAACTGAGCTATCCAAGGTTGCGAGGACCTGGAGTGAAAAGGTAACTTTGTTGACGACCACTGCAAGGTTACTAAAGTAAAAATATTAGTAAGGCGTTAGATAACTAAAAAAGACAAACTATGGACTGTTAAAAGGAAAGTCCTTTCTTAATTTTAAAATCGGTTCAACCGACTAGAAACATCAATACGAAAAGTTGAAAAAACTTTCCAGGTGATTGATATCCACTACTGGATATAACCCTGCTCCAAAGGAAGTGTTATAATTGCTGAAATTGCCACTCCGTCCCAAGGAGAGGATAACTTAGTTAAGTTTTTATACTTATACTGTTCCCTGCCCCTTTTGCTGGCCGTTATGCATAATTAGACTTCAATATTCCTTGAGAGAAACCGCAACAGCAAATGACCTGTAGCAACCGTTACTATAGCAACCGCATAAATAATATCAAGTCAATTGAAAATAAATTGATGAAGCATCTATGAAATAAAAAATATAAATACCATATAACTATCTATTAATTATCCAGCATCTAATAGTCATGTTCCTTTGTCGATACATACATTCACTAGTTTTCAGGTGATTGGCGAACAAAGAAAACCTATTTTCATTATATATATATACACATATATATATATGATATACAGTAATCCTTTCACAGAGTATATAAATTTCCATAACTCCTATAAAAAGGGTTTCTACTGATTACGGGGTCCACATCAACTCGAACAAATATATATATATATATATATATATATGTGTGTGTGTGTGTGTGTGTGTGATGTGATATTTTAATCAAAATTGCTTGAATAATGAATAATATTCATTAGCTATTTTAATATAATCTTCGTTACAATCGTCTTTAATCACTTCTGTTCATCCGTCTTGCCCTTCTCTCTCTTCCTTCTCGCACATATCCTACCTCTTGTCTATACAGTTATATTCCACATACATACATATATGCTCTAGGTTGTCTATTACGATACACTTGGGACATATATCAAATTAAAAAAAAAAGATATTGATGGTCATTTTTCCGGGATCCATCTAGGGCATATCACCGCAGCTCCTATTCCCGCCGCCGAACAGTACTCTGGGAATATTATTGTGTTCCGATCTCAAGGGCGTTAGCTAATTAAACTAATAAGGTTAACATATCATGTCTCAAGGTGATGAACACAACGTGGTGTAGTGTATATCATCCTAACTAGCGCCGCGTCGTTATAGGCCAGGGTATCAGTTAGCAACAGGTGAACGTCTTGCTTGTATCATTCAACGAAAATATGTGGACGATGGAGTTAGTCTCATCCGTTCTGTGCACGAGTTAAGCCTGCAAGTTCTAACTTTTAAGTTATATGTAAAAAAAGATCAAAAATGATGAAAAGCAAATCACGTATCGGTAATTTACTGTGCACGTTTTTTTTCTACGAACTCTCCTTTTTCAATCTCACAAAACTTTCGGACCCACGTCAAGACTGCTCGAACGTTTTCATCCATGGGTATAAGTGGCGTTGAAATATTGACTCCTTCATAATAACGAGCACGAGAAATTATTATTTTTTTAAAGGATATTTTTAACATACGGGTTTTTTTTATAATTATTTAATATACCCGTACAAAACTATAATAAAATTATATCCAACACAGAAAAAACCACTAGAAGACTTCAATACATACTTATAAAGCTAATTCTGAAAACATCGGACTGTTGACATTAATTAAATGCTGTTGGTATTTCTTGATGACTATGACGTTAGGAGACACTGGTGGTAGGTCACTTACCGGAGACCGCCTAGGTAGGAACCACCGCTCGATGGAGGTACGAGGAGCACTTCAACCGCCTGGTCCCTACGATTGAGAAAGTAGTGGGTGCTCTGCATAAACTGCTGCCTAATCTCGGAGGCCCTCGGGAAGGAGTCCCCCGCTTCTATGCGGGCGTCGTGCGATCAATGCTCTCTATGTCCCTTATTTGGGAAAGAGAGGGTTGAGTGCGAAGTGAAGATGGGAAAAAAGATAGATACTGGAGTCACTGGGTCTCTGATGAATAAGGACGAAAGTCGACCAATATTTCTTGAATATTGTAGCAAAACAATAGGAAAAATAATAAAAACAAATAAAAATGTAAACATATAAATAAATAATTAAAACTAAAAATAACTAATTGTCATAATAAATAAATAATTGTGACAAAAATGTAAGCAAAATGTAATAAGAAATACATAAAAAAATTAATATCAGCGAATAAAGAAGAAGAAAAAACTACGAGGAAGAACCATGCTACAGGGGATGATTCTTTTCAGGCTCCCCTCAGAAATACAAAGTTTCTACTTCGGAGGAAGTCTTCACTTCGGAGAGGAGGAATGACAGAAAGAAACGAATGTGGAATGCTAGAAAGAGATACGAGTGAAAGATAAATAGAGAACAAAAGATGATAAGAATGATAGACGATAATTAAGTAAAAATAGATGTGATTAAAATTAAAAATTAAGATTGTAGTTGAAAAAAAAATTAAAATAAAGGCCCTGACCCAGAACACGCACGAAGAATAATTAAAAAAAAAAATCAGCGTGCAGCGAAAGACAGCCATTCGTATCGAACGATATCTTTTGAGGCGACCACTATCCTAGCCCAGTTCCCACCTCTAGACATTCTGGCACTTAATGCATTGAGGGAGTCCACCGAGGGGTTTTAATGGGTAGAAGCCACACATAACCTTATCTTCTTAGAAGCAAGGTATCTTTTAAGAAGAATTTCCCGGCGATATAAAAAAGAAAAAAAAAGAAGGCAGAAACCACCGCAGTGTCTATTTCTGTCGTCAAACAGTTGTGTGCTAACATTGCTGTGTTCGAAGGGTACTGTAGTTAACGATATTACTAGGGTAATGACACTCAACATGTTTTTTTTTGGTTTCTTGAGGAAATCTTCGAAAAGATACTCTGCTTTTTGGGGGAAGTCAGAGTTATGTGCAGACTTTTACCCAATAAAACCCCCTCGGTGGTCACTTTCGGCGTTTGAAGAGGTTACGGGATCTCCGTTCAGAACACAACCGCCGCCTCGCTAACGCTATGCTAGGATAACTGGGATACTACTTCAATGACCGGAAACCACGTACAGCCTTTGTCCTCCTCAGGGTCGTTTAGAAGGCGATGAGAACCCCTATCCTAATCGCCATCGACCCCAAGGGCCTTTTTATAGTAGGGGAACACCAATCACCGGCGCGACGTGTTTACAAGCGGTAGAGCTACGACGGCTTCGTGTTCGAGCGGGATCTAGATAGAACAGGATCTGTTCTATCTAGATCCCGCTCGGCAGCCTCCTCTTGTACCATTACAATTTCATAAAAGGAGGCTACGGCCCTCCATGTAATGTCTCCTCCCAGCGTAGCCGGCACGATTGCACGATTCCCTCCGATCCGATTTTTTAGGATCCGCCGCTCCCGTCCAGATGTGGACATCTATTGGCTGATATTGATGATGCACATATTGCATAAATTTAAACAAATAAATATTAATTTTGACTACTTTTTCTTATTTTTCTATTTGGTTTTCATTAAATTAAACGTATATTCATTGAATTGCAACATGCCATTCTAATTAAGCAAGAGTAGCTTTCTTTATCTAAGTTTTCTATACTTTGTATCGTTTTAATTTTTATATACAGTATTTAAGTTTCTCAAAGAAAGTCTTAAAACGGTTCGATGTAATCAAAAAGGAAAAAGCGAAAAAGTATGGAAAATTCTTTTGTGATTTTTTTGTGAACCCAAATCACTGTCAGACTACACTACCATTAAAAATGGTCGCGAGGAAGTATAGAAAATAAATCTAGACCTAAGATTAAATACTAATTTAATCTTTTTATGTCATTTTAAGGATTTCATCATAATGTTTCTAAAAAAGTTTTATAGGATAATCAATAATTTTTAGTGTTAAAGATAAGAAATAGATTCTTTCAATTTAGAATAGTATCAAGAATATTCAGACATTTTTAAAGATATGGTTTATCCCGCACAATATATATATATAGCAAAACTAATAGCAATTTTTGAGTGTTCAAGTCTAATAGTTTCGTAGATCTCGTGAAGAGCCAATGAATCTCTATACATCTTATATTACCTGACTCATGCAACAAAGTATTAACCAAAAATAGAGCCTGTACTGATATTAACATTAAACAGGACATTTTTAACTTCTAATTATATATGTCGGTATACACATTTATCACATATTTAATATTTTTTTTCCTGGTAAACTAAAAAATGTCATGTCCCGTTTAAATTTACAGCAACATCCGGTATACAACGCAGGTTTTTCTCCGTTATACCCTCGTCAAAGGGTTCTTGAAACATTGACTTATGAAACATGTTTCTTGCCGTACGCACATCAAATATTACTCTATATATATTTTTTTTAATAGTTTAATGTCCGCCCATACAAGTACAGCCTCTTTTCCTCATCGTTTGTATAAATTAAGTTTTTTTTTTTTTTATTTAATTAAGCAACGAGACGAACGGGAAGTACCCTTAATGGTAAGTGAAACACTCGCCTATAACAACGTGGCGCTGGTTAGGATATATTACATAATATCGCGCTAGTTGCCTGAGATATAAAATGTTGAGTCTCGTTACCCCAGTAATTAGACTAGCTATAGCGCCCTTCAAAGTGGAACACGGTAATGTTTGCACAGTACTGTTTGTCGGCTACCATAAGTGCTGTGGAGGTCCCCAGAACAGCTTTTCGCCTGGTCGTGGCGGTGGGGCTCAGTAGCCGTGGCTTGGTTACCCACGGTGAAGCTAAGAGGAACCTACCCGGCCGGCCCGAGGTGGCCGCTCCAAGAAAGTTCCGTGAGCTCACCTCGGATGTGTGCCGGTGGGCTGCAGGGGCAGGTTTATACTGCACTTTGCAGCCGAGGTGTAGTCGCAGAGGGAAAGGAATGTCGGTATTGCGATTTACCCCTCTCCCTACCCTCCGCGACTAAGCGGTGCGGCCGCGGTGGAAGATGAATATCGGTATTGCATATCGCTTAAAATAACTTTATCAAATAAGTTAAATAAACAGTACACCTAGTAATATCACTAGTCGCGCCATTTGTAATATTATTGTTCGCGGCTAATATTTATATTTGTAAATAAAGGTACTAGGTCTCCGTCACAGAGATCTACCACCATTAAAAATTATCTAAATTTACTACAAAATAACTTTATCAAATAAGTTAAATAAACAGTACACCTAGTAATATCACTAGTCGCGCCATTTGTAATATTATTGTTCGCGGCTAATATTTATATTTGTAAATAAAGGTACTAGGTCTCCGTCACAGAGATCTACCACCATTAAAAATTATCTAAATTTACTACAAAATAACTTTATCAAATAAGTTAAATAAACAGTACACCTAGTAATATCACTAGTCGCGCCATTTGTAATATTATTGTTCGCGGCTAATATTTATATTTGTAAATAAAGGTACTAGGTCTCCGTCACAGAGATCTACCACCATTAAAAATTATCTAAATTTACTACAAAATAACTTTATCAAATAAGTTAAATAAACAGTACACCTAGTAATATCACTAGTCGCGCCATTTGTAATATTATTGTTCGCGGCTAATATTTATATTTGTAAATAAAGGTACTAGGTCTCCGTCACAGAGATCTACCACCATTAAAAATTATCTAAATTTACTACAAAATAACTTTATCAAATAAGTTAAATAAACAGTACACCTAGTAATATCACTAGTCGCGCCATTTGTAATATTATTGTTCGCGGCTAATATTTATATTTGTAAATAAAGGTACTAAGGTCTCCGTCACAGAGATCTACCACCATTAAAAATTATCTAAATTTACTACAAAATAACTTTATCAAATAAGTTAAATAAACAGTACACCTAGTAATATCACTAGTCGCGCCATTTGTAATATTATTGTTCGCGGCTAATATTTATATTTGTAAATAAAAGTACAAGGTCTCCGTCACAGAGATCTACCACCATTAAAAATTATCTAAATTTACTACAAAATAACTTTATCAAATAAGTTAAATAAACAGTACACCTAGTAATATCACTAGTCGCGCCATTTGTAATATTATTGTTCGCGGCTAATATTTATATTTGTAAATAAAAGTACAAGGTCTCCGTCACAGAGATCTACCACCATTAAAAATTATCTAAATTTACTACAAAATAACTTTATCAAATAAGTTAAATAAACAGTACACCTAGTAATATCACTAGTCGCGCCATTTGTAATATTATTGTTCGCGGCTAATATTTATATTTGTAAATAAAAGTACAAGGTCTCCGTCACAGAGATCTACCACCATTAAAAATTATCTAAATTTACTACAAAATAACTTTATCAAATAAGTTAAATAAACAGTACACCTAGTAATATCACTAGTCGCGCCATTTGTAATATTATTGTTCGCGGCTAATATTTATATTTGTAAATAAAGGTACTAGGTCTCCGTCACAGAGATCTACCACCATTAAAAATTATCTAAATTTACTACAAAATAACTTTATCAAATAAGTTAAATAAACAGTACACCTAGTAATATCACTAGTCGCGCCATTTGTAATATTATTGTTCGCGGCTAATATTTATATTTGTAAATAAAGGTACTAGGTCTCCGTCACAGAGATCTACCACCATTAAAAATTATCTAAATTTACTACAAAATAACTTTATCAAATAAGTTAAATAAACAGTACACCTAGTAATATCACTAGTCGCGCCATTTGTAATATTATTGTTCGCGGCTAATATTTATATTTGTAAATAAAAGTATAAGGTCTCCGTCACAGAGATCTACCACCATTAAAAATTATCTAAATTTACTACAAAATAACTTTATCAAATAAGTTAAATAAACAGTACACCTAGTAATATCACTAGTCGCGCCATTTGTAATATTATTGTTCGCGGCTAATATTTATATTTGTAAATAAAAGTACAAGGTCTCCGTCACAGAGATCTACCACCATTAAAAATTATCTAAATTTACTACAAAATAACTTTATCAAATAAGTTAAATAAACAGTACACCTAGTAATATCACTAGTCGCGCCATTTGTAATATTATTGTTCGCGGCTAATATTTATATTTGTAAATAAAGGTACTAGGTCTCCGTCACAGAGATCTACCACCATTAAAAATTATCTAAATTTACTACAAAATAACTTTATCAAATAAGTTAAATAAACAGTACACCTAGTAATATCACTAGTCGCGCCATTTGTAATATTATTGTTCGCGGCTAATATTTATATTTGTAAATAAAGGTACTAGGTCTCCGTCACAGAGATCTACCACCATTAAAAATTATCTAAATTTACTACAAAATAACTTTATCAAATAAGTTAAATAAACAGTACACCTAGTAATATCACTAGTCGCGCCATTTGTAATATTATTGTTCGCGGCTAATATTTATATTTGTAAATAAAGGTACTAAGGTCTCCGTCACAGAGATCTACCACCATTAAAAATTATCTAAATTTACTACAAAATAACTTTATCAAATAAGTTAAATAAACAGTACACCTAGTAATATCACTAGTCGCGCCATTTGTAATATTATTGTTCGCGGCTAATATTTATATTTGTAAATAAAGGTACTAGGTCTCCGTCACAGAGATCTACCACCATTAAAAATTATCTAAATTTACCTCAAAAATAACTTTATCAAATAAGTTAAATAAACAGTACACCTAGTAATATCACTAGTCGCGCCATTTGTAATATTATTGTTCGCGGCTAATATTTATATTTGTAAATAAAGGTACTAGGTCTCCGTCACAGAGATCTACCACCATTAAAAATTATCTAAATTTACTACAAAATAACTTTATCAAATAAGTTAAATAAACTGTACACCTAGTAATATTACTATGTGTACAGTTTATTTATAAATTTTTTTATATTTATATTTATATTATGTATATTTGTAAATAAAAGTATGAGGGAACTGGCAACACTTTCGCCAGGTGGGGTGTAGGTGGGGATAGCACGGTAAAAAGTGTATAAATACAGGTCTCGAGTCATTATTCACTCCCATTCTCACTGACTGTCTATCAGAGTGCGGTTTCTAGAGTGAGTATCATCGACGTCGATCTTATGTTTTCTTTTCTTTCTTCTGCCATGTGTTCTGTCTTCTTGTTTGTTTTAAAAAAGGTTCTCTTGACCTTCAGGTGAGCGTTTTACCCGTTTCAATACTTAAAGTTAAAAAAAATATATCACAAAAAGCCGACGTTGATTTTCAGTGGAGCGTAAATCAACTCCGGGAGTGGTCTCAATTCGCCGCAAAAAGGGTCCATTACAAAAGACAGATTGTACAATGAACAAGAAAATGGGGTCAGGTCGGGAGTGACCACTTTATGAACAATAGGCGACATCGCTACATTTGCTAATACAACAGGGAAATGTAAAGGTTACAGCTGAAAATAATAATACACCTACTCGTAAATCCGACGATAAATTTGATCGTAAATTTCGGGCTCGCTGAAGAGTGAAAATGTCTTGCTTGGCAGCAGCCTGGATTAGATCTCTTAGTCCGTTGTTAGATTTATAGACAACAGACAACAATTTAAATAGCAACATGCATTAGTCAATGACACTTCTATAACTTGCATACTTCTCTGGGGAAGCAATACAAATAAGTCTGCCTCCGACACAGGAAAGCGCCAGCGTTTACACGTTTCGTATTACTTGTTGCCAGTCAACTGCTTGGAGCTGGTGTAGGTCTTGCTATATGACATCCTTCCAACCCCAGCTAGGTTCATGGCTAATCGTGGTTCCGCTTTTAAGAAGCTGCGATTGTGACCCGTCCAGCAAATGGCTTATCAAGAGAACTCTCTGGGGCCTTAGTTTTCCCTTGATGTTCGCTTCACCATCCAGCATCAATTTTTCTGTTGTATCGGACACGCCAACTGCCGTCCTTTCTTTGGGTCGAGCTCAAAATCCTTCGCATAATTTCAGTACATCGAGTTTGGTCTTATCACGGTCTGGTAAATGCAAATCTCGGACTTTCTACTCGATTACTACTTTAGTGTGTATTAACGAGGGTCCAAAATCCCACACTTTACTTTTGTATCTTGCCCGCCGCTACTTATTATTACATTCTAATTGATTCTCTCTCCTCAATCTATTTTCCAGAGTGACATAATCCAAAATTAGATCAACACGGAATAAATTCTATTACACACGAGAAGTAACACAAAGAAGAAAATGAAAGAAACCCACATCGAAAAAATATATTTTGCACCTATGAGCTAACATGTAACGTGTTCCTGTTCCATTGATGCTAGAACTAGTACTAGACTAACAATACTTAAATAAGTAGTAACTTAAATAAATAAACATCTTAACTGGCATCGCAAAGTTATGAGAAGTCTTACCAAATACTCGCTAATTTATCCGATACTCAGGTGACGATAAGAGGCCGAAAGGAGGACGCTGTATGAACCGGCCAGCTCTTGCAGAGGTAGAAATGGAATCTCTTTCCCCGAGATGGAGCATGGAGCAGCCGGACCTGGCGTGGGCGCGGAGGTGTACAAAAGCGTAAACCGGCCATAAAGAGATGACGGAGAAAACTCGTTGGGGTTTTAGTAGGTGCAAGACCGAGGTAACCTGTTTTTGGACAGGTAAGCGAAGATTTTTCTCCCACGTAAAACAAAAACTCGCCAATTTACCCGAATTTTGTTGAGCGCTTTCTTTCTATAAAAAAACCTATGTATTTTTTTCCTAATTTCTTCTGACTCGGATCAGAGGTCGGTTATCTACATATGCAATAATTGCATTAAAGAATTTACACGCTTATCTAGAATCGCCAATTCCTATTTGCAGTTCTCTGTGCAACGTATATACAAAATTCTAGAAACTCGTTCCTAATTATCTTATTACTAATTAACAAAATTTTTTATATCTATTTTTGTATCTAAATCTATACGTTTTCTCCCGAACAGCGTGCACTCCACGATCAAGCATGATTGTTTCTTCTTGTAAGGCAATACAAAGACGTCTGCAGAACCGGACTATTATTCAACTTGAAGGGAAACCAGTACTCGGAAAATCCGCCATAACCTGTGAGTACTTGCGCGAGTAACTTGTCTGTTTTTATTTTTTTAATGGGTTCGTATGCCTCGATGGTATCCGAAAAATATCGCTTGATGACATTATCCGATGTATTTCAGTAGACGAGGACAACTTGGTGCAGTGTATATTATCCTAACTAGCGTCACGTTGTTAAATGCAGGCGTATCGCTATCGGATGTAAAAAAATAGTTCTAGCCTAACAGTTGCTGTACACTAAGTATTGGACGAAGTTGAATCATAATCTAGGTCATACGTAATCAGTATTTATCGCAGAATGTTGGTTAGGTTCGGAACACATTGAGTACTTTATAACTTTTTGGTAAAAAATAACCAAAATATATTTATTATATTATATATATTTTTGTCCTAATGTGAGGATCAAGTCGAGTAATAGAATAGGAGCGAGTTTCTTTTGCCGGAGACCGTCCAGGTAGGTAACACCGCTGCTCTTATAGCAGCCGACCGACAGTACTGTACACATTACTGTGTTCTGGTTTGAAAGGTGTTTTAGCTAGTGAAATCGGCGGGCATCGTCAACTTCGTGTATCTCAAGTTGACGAGAACAATGTGATGCTGTCTTTATCATCATTACATAGTTATGGGCGATCATGTAATTTTCCATGACACGGGTCTCCAGATCATAAAAAGGTATGACTATCATTTAATAGTAAGTTATATTATATAACATGTAACAATATAGTACTAGTTAAGATAACTGTATTATTACTAGTCGTATATTAGTCGAAATACTAATCAACTTATATTGAGAAAAACTAGGGTTAAATGTTCAAGTAATCATTGTCAAGGAACTTCCGGAACATCTGATGTGTCTGTACTTCTTTAAAGATAAAGCATAATAGATCACGTACAAGAAATCCAGATGAGAATCGAGTGTGTACGCAACCTTAGTGGTGGTTCCAAAGCGGGCTGCTGGATAATTGGGTAAATAGTAGGTAATTTACATTCATCGGAGATCCGTTTTAGCTCGCATATTGATTGCTTGCCCACTCCGCGCTGTATTGACTCTGTCACTCCATTGGATTATGTTTGATTACTTCTGTACAGAGGAATTATAACAGACGAAGTCGTGTAATAGCATCGTTTCCTGAAAAACCAGCTGGAACTTCTCAAGATATTGCAACAGCTACTTGGAAGATGGCACTTGATTGATTCGCCGCACCATTCCATATAATGTATAGTTTTTGTACATATTAATTTGTAATCACATTTTTATATTTATGTACTTGGTATGTTCTTATCAAACAGGCTAAGCAATAGATCTTCCTCAAGGATCTCCATGCCGACCGTTCCATGCTGTCCGTATTCAGTGACTTCCTGCATTGAATGGGATTATTGCACGCTTGCCCAGTGCATGTTAGTGGGTAGTCAAATCCTCGTCTATTATTTAGAAGGGTGCACTGCGTGCAGGTGCGGTTGAATTGGGCTCCGTAAGATATTAAGCGGGAAACCCCTTGCACCCCTGTATGTTCTTGGTATGTGCTGTTAATATATCATTTGATAAGAACTTTACTTAATATGTGCTCATTGTTTACCTGCCATTATTACTTATTTGCTACCGGCATGCCTGCCTGCTTCACTGCTTGTCTCCTCGCTTGTTGACTTGCTTATTTACCTGTTTATTTATTTGCTTTTTTATTATGAACTCTCAATCTGTAGTACATACATCAACCCATATCTTCAACCTGCATGATAACGACACTATACCGATTACGATTAACTGGTTATCCAAATTGAATGTAACATCGAAAATGTTGACTGGAATAATTGAATGCTCCGACAGTGAGTTCGTGTCTCCGTCGTTAAGACCTTAATCGACTAAGTTAGGTTGGGATTCTCCGAACGCTGTCTTCAAGTTACCGCTGTATTTGCAATTTTGCCGTCGGACGTTGTCTGAACAACTTTAGAAATCGTTAAGTAACCAGTATACGTTAGAACGTATTAGAAAATGGTGGGAAGGAAATACATAAGAGAAAGAAATATAATAAGAAAGTAGTAAAAAACATAAAATGTAAGAAATGTAAGTCTATTTGAATACATAGAGAAAAGTACAAAGAAAATACGTGGAGAAAAGAAAGTAAAACTCTGGGAAATGGGATGGAAAAGGAAAGAAAGGTAATAAAATAACAAAAAAGGAAAGAATAGAATAAGAAATGTGGGGAAGGATGAGAGACGATGAATAGTAGAGAAATAAGAGTAGACGGAAAGGTAAGATTTAAAATGTGATGGAGGAGAGGAAAGGAATGGAAGATAATGTGAAGGATAAAAGTGAGAACTGGAATGAAAACACAATAAAGAACAACACCGAGAACACCGTAAATAAAAAAAAAAACGGTAGACGTTTGGCAATTCTAATTAAATGTGCAAGGAGTAAAATCAAATTATCAGTTCCTTGTTACAGGTACATCATCTATTTTGATATAGATTAGTTAGTGATATAGCCTTTCATCCTCATCTCCAGTTCTTCTTTTGCCGTTTTGAACTGATGGAAAAGCCAAATCCTCCCTCTTTTTCAGTGTTTAAAGTATTTCTTCAATTGTCTACCAGAACTTCTAGCAGCAGCCAAAAATCAGTTCATGGTTTGCTTGGTCTACAAATCCAGCAATAATATGAAACTGTTATTAACATGTATAATATCAACATACATTAATGTATCATCATCATCATCAACCGTCGATAGACGTCCACTGTTGGACATAAACCTCCCCCAAAGATCAACGTATCGGTCCCGGGCTGCTCGCATCCAGTGGGTTCTCGCGATTCTCACCAGATCGTCGGTCCACCTTGTGGGAGGCCTCCTAAAACATTCATCTATATATATAGACAATGAATCTATGACAGTCACAAAAAGATTACCGTTTCTGAGACTAGACAGCTAATCGGCCTTGTGACGGAAGTTGGTAATTGCTTTCCGGTTGGTAAGTAGTTTGGATGATTTTTAAACACTTCCATATTGCTGTTAAATAGTTGTTAAACTTATAACATATGAGAGTCGGGAGTATTTTAAAATTGGATGAGAATGACGGAGATAAAGTTTTAGTCTGAAGTCTATTAAAAACGAACACACTGACCAATTCGTCTCCTTTTTTAAGGGTTTATCACGAAATATATTTTACCTCTTGTCAGTGTAATCCGACATCCGTCATATACACATCTTAGATATATAAGTCATGTTTCGACTATAAAAATATAATCCTCTTTATGCTCCAAGTGTCCTATATATACGAGAAGATAAAGAAGGATCAGATTCTTGTCGTTACTTAAATCACCAAGGTTAAAGCTTGACCACGATCCCATCTTTTTTTTTTTTTTTTTTTTATTAACGTGTGTAACAAAATGCTAACGGATTGCACACCCCGTACCAATACTGGGCCGGTAGTGGGGTAGTGTCGGACTCCAACCGACTAAAACGCTTCACACGGTGTTCCGCCTCACCCAATAGTTACGAGGGTAGCGTAATGATACGCATTATCCGCAACCCCCGTTTGGCACCCGGTTCGAACGGGTCCACCTCGGGGAGGGATGAGAACCATCCCTCCCATTACACAAGCCCTACGTGACGACGCATCGGAACACAAGATGCGTCGCCAAAGTCACCTCGGGAACCCTTTCCAAGGGGGGCGCCGGACCGACGGCCCTTGCCGGTCGCGGCGCCAGGTTCCTCTGCCGGAGGGGACGATCGGCGGAAGTGCGCTCGAGTTCCGCCAGATGGCGGTGAACCGTCGTCGCGCAACTCCCGCATCACGTCCCCGCGGCATCCGCTCTACGGTAAGAACCAGTCTCCCGTTTCCGCGTCACAATAGAGTCGCGAAATCGGGATACCACCGCTTGTGACCTCTCGCTTTCCGACCAATGGCCGTCAAGCGAGAGGCCACTCCCTAGCGCCGCCACGATTGCGGTCCTACGGCCCTCACGTGAGAGCAATCGACCGAGGTGTGGGACGACGATGGATCGTCGCACGCCTCGGCCGCCCTACCGCCCTACTCAGGCGTGGATATGTCCCGGAGCACAAAAGCACCCCGTGACCATCCACGCCTGGCGGAACTTATGGACTCCGCAGTCCCTCTCGAGCTGCTCCGCGCCGACGACCGGGCGGCTTTTTGGAGTTAGGCGACACCACTTTAGTGGAGCACGCCTCTCCGCCGCACCTATGGCCGGCCGGTTTCCTAGCCGAACTGCAACGATTGCAGTGCGGCCGGGCGGTGCAGATGGCCGCTACGTGGCCGCTCTTTCCGCAGCGATAGCACTCATCGCTGCGGTCCGAGTCGGACTTACAGTTAGCTCTAACGTGCCCCTCTTCGAGGCACTTAAAGCAACGCTGGGGTCGGCTCTTGAGTAGAGATACTCGAGCCGACACCCACCCTATCAAAAGCCGTCCCCCGTCCACGACTTTTTGAGCTGCTCCCACGGGACAGCGTAACCACGCCGTCCCGAGGCCGGAGGCTCCGAACGAGACGCCGCCCGTCCGAACTTGTTCGACCGGGCAGCCTCCCGCTCGCGCCACCGCTGCAGCCACGTCGCCGCTCGTGACCGAGTCGTCGAGTCCGGAGACCCTCAACTCGGCGCACTTGAGCGGCCTGGCGACACGGACGACCCCCTCGCCGAGAGACTCGCGGAGCCTCCTAGCCAGGTTGTCGGCCTTATCGCCGGTGTCGACGCCGGGGATTTCCAAAATCCGCGCCCCGGTCGCCGCCGCCCTAATCCGGAGATCGGCGATGCCGATCTCGTCGAGGTTCACGCGCTGCCTAGCCTGGACCAGGACTTGGGCGTACGAGACGCCCTTCTCCTTGGCCTCAGGCAGCAGCGTGAGCACTACGGCTGCGGACCGCGGGGTCCGCAGCTTTCGTGGTCGCCTCTTTTTCCCTCGCCCGCGGCTACGCTTGCGTTTAGCGCCTGCCGCGTTGCTCGATCGCTGCTGCTGCAGTTTCGGCTGCGACTGCTGTCGCTGCTTCGGCTGCTGCCGCGCGATCATCAGGATAGTCTTCCTCGCCGGAGGACCATCCTTACCCTCTTTGGGTACTTTTCGTACTACCGCATTCCACGCTTCCTCCAAGGGAGGTGGCGTGGGCGCGGGCACGAAAGACCCAGGTTGCGGAGCGGTGTTCGCAGCCTTCTTCCTCGCTCCCTTCGGTGCAGGACCGGGCTTTTTAACGGCTTGCGCCGCCGGTCGCCCGGTCGCGCCTAAGGGTGGACGGACACGCTTCTCTGGGAGAAGCCTGTCCTCCAATGATGCCAGGCGAGCGTTCAGCATCGTCCCGACCTGCATCATTACGCTCCGGCAGATGTCTTCTACCGGTAGCGACCCCTGTTCGGAAGAAGCGGCGACGGTGCGCCGTTTCTTCCTTACCGGAAAAGTCGTCCCCGCACTAGGCGGGGACTCCTCGCCGGTGTCCGAACGATGAGAGGGCGCGGGTCGTTCCCGACGCTCTCTCTCGTCGAACTGCGCCCTCAGGTTGGCCAATTCCTTGCGGAAGTCGGCCACCTCGGCGCGCAAGCGGGCGTTTTCCCGCACGAGATCGAATTTTAAATTCTTTGATTTGCTGGCGATCGTTGCGATCAGATCAGCGTCATCAAAGACGACCCTCTGCAGCATGGCAGCGGTCTGGTCATCTGGAGCCATTCTTGGCTCCAGCGCCGGAGACCGTGCGAGCCTCCTCTCCCGGTTTCGGCGGAACTTCGCCGCGGTCGCAGCGAGATCCTCCTCCGCCTGGAGTCTCAGCTCCTGCCGCCTTTCGGCGTCGAACGCGGCCTTAGCCTTGCTAAGGCCGACGTATTTCCCTGTCGTGGGCGGACGTCCGCGGCCACGACGCTCTGGCTCGAAACCAGATTTTGCATCGTCCTCCTCTGAGGAGGACGAGAATGAGTCCCTACTCGAGCGGCGTCTCTTGCG
This sequence comes from Ornithoptera priamus, assembly GCA_029034505.1. Lineage (NCBI taxonomy): Eukaryota > Metazoa > Arthropoda > Insecta > Lepidoptera > Papilionidae > Ornithoptera > Ornithoptera priamus. The sequence continues at coordinate 2,218,231 of JARDWD010000500.1, read as the reverse complement.
CTCTCGCCCACGGCTTGAGTCGCGAGACGCCATCGTGGCGAGGCTGCAGTCGGAAACCGACGCCGCCTCGCTTAGGTCAGTCCGGGTATGGACGAGAGCCATGTCTACATCGACATCGCTCTCGCCCTCTCTACGCTCAGAGCGCAGTCGCTCCAGCACCACTCGCGCTTGAGGAAGCGCGGTTGGCGTAGGAGCGCGCTGCGCGAGCTCGTCACTTTTGGTGGTTTGGCCACCGCCCCTCTTGGGGCGTAGCATTCTCGCCGCTGAAGATGGTGATGCCGACGTTACGCCGGCATCACACCGCCGTGCACACACTCCCTCGCCCATAACAGTTTTGCCCACCCCAGAGTACGAAGGGCAGACGGCGCTAAGCGCCGTGTGGGATTCCCCAGCCATACGGCCGGGACCCACCTGGGTAGTTATGTCTTTTAAACTGTTCTCCATAGTGTGTTGTTTGCTGATCCACAGCTTTGGGCGCTAGCGACCAATACCCTTGGCCATTCATCCCATCGGCGCGCCGTACCTTAGGATTGGGGTGATTTGAGAGGTTGTCTTCCTCTTGACTCCGGTCGCAATGACCGCAGTTCCCGCTCCCGCTCGGGGTGTGCTATAAGCGGGCTACGGGTGCGCCCGACGTGGCCTAAGCCAACAGCCGCCCTAAGGGCGGACTCGCCGCGCGACTCGACTGCTTGCACGGAATAGAAAACTGTATCCTCGAGGGAAAATTCAGTTTTCGCTTCCGTGGGCGATGGGTTCGTCACTTCCCGACGCCCCTGTCGGATTATTAGCCGTCAGCTGTCCTATGCCCGAAAACATAAGACAACTGCCGTTGCCCAGAGTGCACCAGTCCCAAGAGATGCCCTTACCCCCCGAACCGAAGTTCGAAGAGTAACTGCATCCCCCGGGCACACGAGGAGGTTATCCGACCCGCACCCTACCACGATCCCATCTTGTGTTAAGTGGCAAAGTCGTCTGAAGTGGTAAATCGTACTAACCAAGTAACCTATTCACTCAATCAAACAGTATAGAATTTTTTTTTAACTTTTTATTTATAAGCCGTGATAACTTGATTTGTTGTATGTATGCAGTACTGTTATTCTAGACGTGCGAGATCGATCCCTGCTGAGCTTAATCTTCCAGTAAAGGAAAACATCATGAGCAATCAATCGTGACTGATCGATGTGCTGATCTTTCGAGGAGGCTTCTGTGCAGCAGTGGACGTCTAACGGCTGATGATAATGATCTTGCAAGAAGTTGTTCTTGTGTCGACATTTATCATTTACCACCCCCACTTGGCCAATGTGGTTGGTAAACACCCTTTACTTTCTTGGAAATGTATATCAGACAGATTTTTTTATTATAATTTATACAAATCATTTTTTATTACAGAAAAAACAATTGCTGCTTTATGTAAATACAAAAAGGGGTGTAAGGAGTCCTGCACAACAACTCACGTGAGTCAAGCAAACCTCACTTGCTCGTGGTTCACTCTGCTGATCACCAAACGAGGCTCTGACGCACACCAACCCGCATTGGGCCATCGTGGTGGGAAATGCCCCTAATCCCCCCATACGAACCCCTTCAAATGACTGCCACTAGTGCACGGCGGTACCTGAGGCCATGCTGACGGTCTAGTAAAGGGCACGGAAAGCCGCTGGATGCAAGCAGCACGGGACCGATTTATGTAGATGTCTACGGAGGAAGCCTATGGCCAGCAGTGGACGTCTATCGGATGACGATGATGATAAAAAGAGGTAGTTCTTTGTTGCCGGAGATCTAGACACATACCATGGCAGCGCCCATTTCCGCCATCGAACAGTGGTGAGCAAACATTACGGTATTTCATTACTAAGGGCATTGTAGCCAGTGTAATTACTGAGATAACTAGACACAAAATCTTATGCTTCAAGATGACGAGCACAATGTGGTGCAGTGTATATGATCCTTCATATTCGTCTTATAAAAAAAATGAGGGCATTGACTTTTCTAAGTTAATTCCAAGTCTTACTTAATCCAGTTTAAGTTTATGCAGAGAACGTGCGTCGTTAGAGTGAACATTAATTATTCAGTTAGTGAAACTTTGATCGGGGTTAATTTGATTGCATGAATGTATTTTTCAGCGGAAGAAGGCGGACGGTCGCACAGTTCAAGTGACCGTAATAAATATCGTGTGAACTTCAGGCGACTCTTCGTAGACACCTACGTTGGTTTTTTAACTTCGAAATAGTTTTTATACTTCAATTCGAAGAACTATCAATAACATCGTAGACATCAACAAACAAGCTCATTATTCTATATAAATTTGAACTTCTTGGAAATAGCAGCCGCTGGTAGTATTTGCAAACTGGTATGATTTCAAGTCCCATATGAAAGTGCATCTTTGTTAAGTAGATAACGCAATTGCCACGTCCGATCCCGTAAGTCAATTATTCGTAAGCTTTTCCTATAAAAAATAATAGTAGAATGTCTATGTATCCGATGTATTGTGCATTATTTAAAAATCTAGTTAAAAGTCCAAGTCTCTTTTAAAATCGTGTAATTGCTTTCAAAGTTTAAAAAAACCCTTTCAACCTTCGGTTTGAACACACTAAAGCCAACCAAAATATACAATTAAATATTTCATCTATTCACCCAAAGAGGGCGCTGATTTAAACCTAGATATGAAAAAATAAACCACTTTTTGAAAGATATCTAAAATAAACAATAACAATAAATATGCAAAGATGTAACCTTAGTAAACTTTATAATTAATTTTTACAATTAATACTTAATTTAATTAAAATTATTTCGCTTATCATCAAACACCATGTTTACGTGATGATACTTTCCGTAGTGTCCGGTGTTAAAAGAATATATTCCCTCCAACGGCCGCTATACGGCATTATTATGGATTATGGAAGGCGCTTTCTATTCAATATATATGCCGTGTGGAATAATGTCTAAACGGGACAAAAATCTGCAAGTACAATGTGTTACAAGCGCGACCCTTCTATTGTGTTTTTGAACATATCCAAAAAGAGGAAGAAAAGAATTTCTTTCGGTACGTATTCCCCAATTCTATTTCGCGTTTGCTGCAAATTGTTTGTTGCATTCACTCTTTATTCGATTCTTGTGTACACTGCATTAAAAATGTTTTCAACAGAAATTGACAAATGCAAAATTAATCACTTGCATTCCCACAGTGGAGACTGGGATATTCTTTAAACAGCTATATGATCAATTTCGAGGTATATTCTTACTGATAAATAGTATCGTATTAATCACTAACCTAACGAGGTAATACTTTTCATTTTTAACCTACATTTAATTTCAATTTCACATGGTGACGGTAAAACGTAAGCAAAATACTCTGGCGCATCCTGTTTCCTAAATATTGACAGTCGTCACACAGTGCTTCACTACACTCTACTTCACTACATCAGAAATCAAAACTAGGACCATCCTGTTACAAGACCAAATAGATAAGACATTTACACCACTACATAAAAGAGTATCGTTGATAGCATTTTTGTGTTTTAACTGCGGTACGAATGAGTTACTTGAAATTACTATTCTACCACGTTGTAACTTTAACGTCTTGAAGTGTTGAAGTGGAAGGTTTATATATGAGAATATAAAAGGATTAAACATTTACAAAACAAAGTGGCGGCCGCTATCGGATGCAAAGCGCGATTACGTGTTAGGTAAATGTTTGAGCGCATGCAATATTCATTTCGCTTTATCTCCGCGCCTTGCACCATACGTTTATACGAAACTCGGCCATTTTGCTTTGGGTTTTGAAAACGAGTTTACGTACGATATTGGCTCCGATATTACGACTTTAATGGAATTCAATATTGGACGAAGCGGGAATAGATATCGGACTATCTAAATTCCGCGGCACGGTGTGAAACATGTGCATTTGAGCTCGCAGATAACATTTTTGCAGATAAAATGTTGATTTGTGTTTAATTATCATTTTCAAATAATCGATTGAATCTTACAAATTCATATTTATAATTCAATCGCTTGTGATATCTTTAAAAATCTGTGTATGTTTATTTAATTCTGCGTATGTATGAAGGGATTACTTGCTTTTGATTTAGAAGACAATTGCTTGTGATATTACAAGCATATTCGTAATATCTTACGAGTTGAATAACCAAAAAAAAAAGATCTTTTTCGAATATACGAGACCCTAGTGAAAGGCACACAACAAACAACCTTAGTGTAATACGTTTGCAAACATTGTAACGTTTAAGCGGCGCGCGTTATCGCTGAAATGAAATATTAATATCAAATCTCGTCTACGTTCATCCCCTCACTTGCAAATTGGATTCTGTTGCTCAAGTACGCGTGTGAATTGCAGTGAATTCTATCAGTGATGTTTACCTTTTCCATCTTTTTTTTTTTTTAGACTAAAATATTCAAGACGCATATCCAGAAATCGGAATGATTTTTTACCTTTTCAAATGAATACTTAGACGAATAATGTGATCTCATATGGAGCTTTATTCATCTGCGCGCCAACTTGATACTTCCCAAATAAAGAACTTGATCACCTTTTTATTAGACTTCTATAACAGGCATTGCTTACTTTAGTCATAGTACTAACCCGAGACTACACGCCTATTTTTTATCTTTAAATCGGAAAAAATGTATATTAAACTACTTAAGAGAAAGCTACATACAAGCGGTCAGGTAATCCTATATGATCAGCACTGATAGTCACTGTTCTGGGTGACGGGGGAGGATTGTAAGCTGTTCTGCCTTTAGAGAAGAGCGGTATTTTGTTTCTTAATTCACCGGAAATACCTCCAGCTGCTATTCAAATTCAAACAATATTCCACAAGTAAGCCGTCGCTTTGTATATTATAGAATATTGATTTTATATTAATAAAAATACTTTTACGGAACTATCTGAAATAAAAACTTAATAATGTTATTTTTGATCGTATTAGAAACTAACTTACTAATTACTTTGCTCTAATCAAAAAGTATTCGGCCGAGCGGTGCGCATAACACGTTATTGGATTTCGTTGTGCACGGTGCAATAAATTTAAAATCAATTTTTGTGATGAAATATTTTTACTAAATAAAGGGGGTTGAATTTATAAAGCATAGGTCGTTAAACGCGTATGCCTATTGACATCACCATCATCGTCGTCATCATCTTCGTCATCGTCATCATCATCATCATCATCGTCATCATCACGGCCATCATCACCACAATCATCGCCACCACCGCCATCACCACCATCACCACCACCCCCATCACCATCACCACCATCATCATCACCACCATCATCACCGCAACCACCATCATCACCACCACAACCACCATCATCACCACCACCATCACCATTATCATCACCACCACCACCATCACCATCGTCATCACTACCATCACCATCACTACCATCACCATCACCATTATCTAGACCCCCCTGCTGTATATAGGCCGCCCCGAAGATCACCACATCGATCAGTCCTGCGCTGCCCGGCCACCTCTCGGGTACCACCGGCCTTTGTTTCTAGGGAATATGGGCCATTTCCCACCACGCTGGCCAGAAGCGACTTGACACAAGCCAGAGCCTAGTTTATTAATTGACAGGGTGCACCACGAACAGGTTACGTTGGCTTGGGCCCCGTGAGTTGTTAAACCCCCTATACAATTATACATAAACAATAGCACAACAATAATAGTCTAATTGTAATAGGGGTTTTTTGTTTTTTTTTATTAACGTGTGTAACAAAATGCTAACGGAACGCACACCCCGTACCAATACTGGGCTGGTAGTGGGGTAGTGTCGGACTCCAACCGACGCACGTCCAGGCGCCCCTCTCGGCGCCACCTCTCCTCCTCGTCCGGCGACGGACGCTCGCCCCCTCGCTCGAAGGCGCACTTCCTCCGCCAGTACATACGCGCCAGCGACTCCGCTTCCGGAACGGGCCCGCCTCGGGGAGGGATGTGAAGCATCCCTCCCAATTGACAAAATCCCTATCACTAACACTAAGCGGCGACGCGTCGGAATACGAGACGCGTCGCCAGATACGCCCCAGGAACCCTTTCCAAGGGGGGCGCCGGACCGACGTCCCTTGTCGGTCGCGGCGCCAGGTTCCTCTGCCTAAGGAGGCAAGCGGCGGTCGTGCGCCCGGCTCCGCCCGTTGGCGACGAGCCGTCTGCGCACTGCGACCGCCTCCTGCCCCCTCGGCGCCCGCTCTCTGTGACGCTCGGTCTCTCGCTTCTGCGACATAACGATGTCGCAGAATCGGGATACCGCGTCCCATGCCGCCTCGCTTCCGACCATGGTCCGGACCACGGCCGGTAGCAAGAGGTCACTCCCTATCGCCGCTACGAACGCGGCCCTATCCCCCTCGAATTGCGAGCAATCGGCCAAGGTGTGCGACGATGTGTCCACCGGGTGTTCACACTCGTCGTACGCCCCGTCCGTCCTACCGCTACACTGACGCTGGTGCAGATAGCTCCCGAAGCAACCGTGCCCCGTGAGTATCTGCACCAGGCGGAAGTTTAAAACTCCGCTATCCCTATCCAACCAGTCCTTGAGGATCGGTCTTACGGCCTCCACGGTGAGGCGGCCGTGCGTCGGGTCTCGGAGTCGCCGCTCCCATCGCCGACGCACGTCCAGGCGCCCCTCTCGGCGCCATCTCGCCTCCTCGACCGGCGACGGACGCTCGCCCCCCCGCTCGAGGGCGCACTTCCGCCGCCAGTACATATGCGCCAGCGACTCCGCTTCCAGATCCCACGGCGGCGTTCCGGCGAGGACGCACGCCGCCTCGAAGGAGACGGTACGGTAACCGCGTACGACCCGTATGGCCATGACACGCTGCGGTGATCGCAGCAGAGTCCGGCCGCGGGCCGACAGGTTCTCCGCCCATATGGGCGCCCCGTATAACGCCATAGAGCGCACCACTCCGGTGTAGAGTCCCCGGCATCCTACGCTCGGTTCGCCCAGATTGGGCAGAAGGCGGCTCAGGGACCCAGCCGCTCGAATGAGCTTCCGGCTCAGCTGCCGAAAGTGCTCGTCGAACCTCCACCGGCCGTCGAGAACGAGTCCCTAGTACTTCATGGAAGTACCGACGGCGATGGAAGTCCCTCCGACTATCAGCTCCGCTCCCGGCGGAGGCCCGTTCCGAGCGCCGTGGAAGCATAGAGCCTCGCACTTGCCCAGCGCCACCTCCAACCCCAAGCGCCGAATGCGTGCGACGACTTGGGCTACGCCCGCAGTCGCCAACACGCGCGCCTCCCTAAAGGTGCGTCCGCGGGCCGTCACCAGAGTGTCGTCGGCGTAACAAGTCACGTCGACTCCTCCGAGGTTAGCCCCGCGCAGCACCGAGTCGTAACCGACGTTCCACAGGAGCGGTCCGAGGACCGAACCCTGCGGGACACCGCACGACGCGACACGCCGTGCCGACACCACTCTTCTCGCGTCGGGTACCTCACGAACCGGTTCGAGAGGTACGTCCCGATCGTCCGCCTCAGGTAGACCGGGACCCCGAACTGGACCAGCGCAGCGGTGATCTTTTCCCACGGAAGGGTGTTGAACGCGTTGGCGATATCGAGCGACACCGCCAACACCACCACTCCGTGAGACACCGCGTCGTTCGCTATGGCGCGCACCCGTGCTGTAGCGTCGACGGTCGACCTGCTCCTGCGGAATCCGAACTGTGAATCATTCAGATCGGGATCCAAAGCTAGAGCCCACGCGCGGCCGGGTATACCGTCGGGCCCAGGAGCGGTGTCTCTGACACGCATCCTTTTGACGGCCGCCGTCAATTCTCCTTCGCTGACACCCGGGGCGTCATCCGGGTCGAAGGAGTCTTGTTGCTCCCCCCTCGGCCGACGCGGGACTGAGTCGCTGTCGATGGCGACCCCTCGACGTCCTGCCGTGGGAACAGGGTGCAGATCGTTCGGTCGAGAAGTTCCGGTCGGAGGCTGCGAGTCAGAGGGGGTTGCCGCACCCTCATATACGGCTTCTCGAAAGGGTCGCCGTCCAATGACTCGAGCATCTCGACTTCGGAGGCCTTCTTTGCCTCAGCGATCGCGACCACCAGCTCCTTCACGTTGGCCCTGTGCGCCGCATACAGCCGCTTCTCCTCGGCCGTATCGCGCCTCCGTCGACGTCGGCACCTGTGGTACCGTCGCCGGCTCGCCACGCACGCCTTACGAAGCCGCGCTAGGTCCGCCGACCACCAGTACACACCGCGCCTAGGAGGCAGGGAGCGCACTCGCGGCATGCTCGCATCGCACACTCGCGACACGGCCGCCGCCAGTCTCTCCGCTTCCTCCTCTACGTCGACCGCCGCCGTGGACGTCCTAGACGCTCTAGACGCCCTACCCTCGCGGACCCAGGCCTCGACCAGAGTCGCCTCCTCGAGGAGGTCGCGGTCGAGACGCCTTAACGCCCACCGAGGGCCGTCCCCGACCAAGGGTCGACTAGGATCGCTCGGAGTGCCCGAGGCCGCCGAGACACTGAATCGGACGTACAAATGGTCCGACAGCGTCTCTACGCCCTCGAGCACTTCCCAATCCCCGATGCGGCGGGCCAGGGCATCTCCAGCGAACGTAACGTCCACTATAGAGCCGCCGCGTTTCCGCACGCACGTGTTCGTCGTCCCCCTGTTGAGCACGACCAACCCGGCCCCGACCGCGAACCCCTCGAGCGCGGCACCGCGTGCGCTCGTCGCCGGGCACCCCCACGCCTTCGACTTGGCGTTGAGATCTCCAGCGAAGAGAACGCGACCCGACCCGGTCCGGCCGATGAGAGCACCCACCTCGTCGAGCAGCCGCTCGAATTCGGCTAAGCTGCGATTCGGCGAAAAGTATGCTCCCACGACCAGAACGTCCCCGACCCGCCCCGCGACGTAACCCCGCCCGCGCTCCACCGACTCTAGGTCGGGGGAGCCGTTCGAGGTCACCGTACCTATGGCCACCGTTCCGTCCACGTCCCCCGCCCGGCTCTCCCACGATGGGACGTAATACGGCTCGCTGACCACAACGACGTTGATCGACCGCTCCGCCATGCTCTGGTACAACAGGTCCTGAGCTCTGGCGCAGTGGTTGATGTTCGCCTGGAGGAAGTTGAGGTCCATCGCTATTCGACGGACATCTCAACCACCTCGCGCACGAAACCCGCGCTCGTGCTCAACGCTGGCGGTCGAGTGACCCCGGGGCCCCCACCGCCGCGCTTACCGTTTTTTTGCGTCGCTTTAACGACGCGCGCCTTGGCGCATGCATTACCGCCGCCTCTATTGGTCGGCCGGTTTACCCGCCGCACTGCAGCGGTTGCAGTGCGGCGGGGCGGAGCAATCGGCGGCTTTGTGGCCGTTCTTACCGCACCGATAGCACTCATCGCTGCGGTCCGACTCGGCCTTACAGTTTGCTTTCAGGTGCCCCTTTTCGAGGCACCTGAAGCAACGCTGCGGTCGCCTCTCGAGAAGTGTGACCTGCGCAGACACCCAGCCAACCAGGAGTCTGCCGCCGTTCACCACTTTCTGCGCCGCGACCACGGGGCAGCGCAACCACGCCGTCCCGAGGCCGGACGCGCCGACCGAGACGCTGCCCGACCTGACGTGGTCGGCCGGACAGCCCCCTGCACGCGCAACCGCGGCGACTAGGTCGGTGCTCGTCACCGAGTCGTCGAGTCCTGAGACTCTCAACTCGGCGCACTTCACCGGCCTGGCGATGCGCACGACCTCCTCGCCCAGAGACTCGCGGAGCCTCTTTGCGAGGTTATCGGCTTTCTCGCCGTTGCCGGCGCCGGGCACTTGCAAGATGCGCGCTCCGGTCGCCGCCGTCTTAAAACGTATCCCGGCAATGCCGAGATCGTTCAAGTTGACCTGCTCCTTCGCCCGGGCGATGACTTGAGCGTACGTAACGCCCTTCGTCATCGCTTCGGGCGACAGGGTCACCACGACCGCTGCGGACCTCGGGGCCCTCAGCTTTCGCGGGCGGCTCTTCTTGTCGCTTTTGCGCTTCGCGCTCTGCCGCTTCTGCTGCTGCTGCTGCGGCGGCTTCGGCTGCGACTGCTGTCGCTGCTTCCGCCGCTGCTGCTGCTGCGTCTGCGGCAGTCGCTGCGCCCTCCTCGGCTTTCTAGCCACGACGTTCCACCCCTCCTCTAGAGGAGGTGGGGCGGGCGCGGGCTTAAAAGCGCCGGTCGACGAAGAGGAAGTCGGCTTCTCCGCCGCCTTCTTCGTCTTCCCCTTCCCAACCCCTTTCCCTTTACCCGCGAGGGCTTTGGGAACGGGGTTCGCGGTAACCGCGATGACCGCCTTCGGCGCTGGGCCGGCCTTTTTGGCGGCTGATGCCGCCTGCCTTGCCGCAGCAGCTAGCGGTGGGCGGACAAGCTTTTCCGGGAGAAGCCTATCCTCCAGCGATGCCAGGCGGGCCGACACCATCGTCCCCACCTGCATCATCACCGTGCGACATATCTCCTCGACCGACAAAGTCGTCGGTTCGAGTCGATCGGCGCCGGTGCACCGCTTCTTCTTCGCCGGGCGGGCCGCCTCCTCTCGGGGAGACTCCTCGCCGGCGTTCGAGCGAGAGGGCGCGGGTCGTTCCCGCCGCTCACTCTCGTCGAACTCCGCCCTGAGGTTGGCCAGTTCCTTACAGAAATCGGCCACCTCGGCGCGCAGGCGTGCGTTTTCCGCCTGCAGCTGCCGCGTCTCGTCTGTCACCGTGCGAGACCCGATGGCCGCCACGGCCGCCTTGATGGAGGCCGCGGCTTCCTTCAGATCCCGCACGAGATCAGACTTTAGGTTCTTCGACTTGCTGGCGATCGTTGCGATCAGCTCAGCGTCATCGAAGACGCCTTTCTGCAGCATGGCAGCGGTCTGGTCGTCCGGAGCCATTCTTGGCTCCAGCGCCGGAGACCGTGCGAGCCTCCTCTCCCGGCTTCGGCGGTACCTCGCCGCGGTCGCGGCGAGTTCCTCCTTCGCCTGGAGTTTCAGCTCTTGACGCCTTTCGGCGTCAAACGCGGCCTTAGCAAGGCTAAGGCCGACGTATTTGCCTGTCGTGGGCAGACGTCCACGACGCTCCGTCTTGTTGCCGGGACGCTCGGTCTCGGCGATCTCGGTGGTCTTGTCGTCCTCCTCGGAGGATGCCGACAAGCCGTCCCTGCTGGGACGACGTCGTTTGCGGTCCTGCCAAAAGCGGGACCCGCCTGACGCCACCGTAGCGAGGCTGCCGTCGGAAACCGCGGCAGCCTCGTCGTCACAAATTGGAGTAACGGAGGTCATGTCGACATCGTAGTCGATGTCGCCCTCGTCGTTATGCGGCTCGAAGCGCAGCCGCTCCAACACCACCCGCGCTTCGGGAAGCGCAGTCGGTGTTGGCGCGCGTTGCGCGAGCCCGTCAAAATCGGTAGGTTTTTTTTTTTTTTTTTTTATTAACGTGTAACAAAATGCTAACGGATTGCACACCCCGTACCAATACTGGGCCGGTAGTGGGGTAGTGTCGGACTCCAACCGACTAAAAAGCTTCACACGGTATTCCATCACATCCGCAAGGAACGCGCGAGGGTCGCGGGATAACGCTTTAAACAGTTCTTCCGCAACCCCCGTTCGGTGCCCGTATCGAACGGGCCCGCCTCGGGGAGGGATGTGAACGAATGTGTCACGTGTGTGAATGTGTCACGTTAATAAAAAAATAAATAAAAAACCCTTGAACTCGAGCAGGCTCTGGAAAAATGGAAGCGTCAGTTACAGAAAGGTGGCTTGCTACTGAATATTGCGAAGACCCAGTACATGGTTTGCAACGATCCAGTTTCAGAAAAGGTACCTCTTATCATCGATGGACAACCAGTCATAAAATGTGACGAATACAAATATTTGGGATCCATAGTACACTCTTCTGGAAATCTGGACAAAAATATTCAGCATCGTATAGCAGCGGCCTGGCTTAAATGGCGGGAAGTGACTGGTGTAACCTGTGACAGACGAATGCCAGTAAAAATGCCGGTCCTCACATACGGCAGCGAGACTTGGGCCATAACTCAGCGCCAAACCAATGAAATCCAAGTCGCCGAAATGAAAATGCTCCGGTGGATGTGCGGAGTGACGAGACTCGACAAAATCCGCAACGAGTACGTCCGCGGCAGTCTCGGTGTATGCAACATCGCCGACAAGCTGCAAGAGAGCAGACTTCGTTGGTATGGGCACATAAAAAGAAGACCTCCTGACTATGTTGAAAATGTTATGGTCAATCTGAACATCACGGGGTCCAGACCCAGAGGGCGGCCAAAGACCAGATGGACAGACGTGGTCAAAAAGATCTAGAGTTCTGCAAATTTACCGAAGAGGACGCGTCTGACAGAGCGAAGTGAATGAGAAAGACCAGAAAGGCAGACCCCACCATCAGATGGGAATAAAAATGCCACAGACAGAGAGAGAGAGTATAATATAAAGATTAGAAAAAAACTATTTCCGGCGTGCCTTAATACCCGTAACACCCCCATAACTCGTTTTGGGACAGAAATTTTGTGGAATGGTTTCTCAGCTGACCTTTAAATGCCAAAAAGCAATATCTCTACCAAATATTGAGTGTTTACGTCCAGTAGTTTCGATGATATCGTGTATACGTCACTACTGTTGGGTACACAGGCCTACCCTCAATATGAAGGCGATGGGCCATAGTCACCATGAGGGCCAAATGCGGATTGATGACTTCACACACAGTTTAAAATAAATGCTAATTCATGTGCCGGTTTCCTCGCGATGTTTCCCTTCACCGTTTGTATTTCGCTGTTGTTACTTAAGTTCACAAAGGTACATAACTTAAATATTAAAGTGCTATCTTCGGACTGAAGGCCGCATGTTCTAAGCATTAGGCCAGCAAGCTGAGATGATTCCTGAAGTCCGAGGATCGTTGTTATTATTATTCCGCGAAGCGACGAGACAACTTGTAACACCTCGGAACTAGTTAGCATGATGTATACTGCTCCAAAATGTGCTCATTGTCTTGAGACTCAAAATATCAAATTTTATTACACCAATAATTTCTGTAGGTACAACGTCCTTGAAACCGTAACACAGTAATGTATCCACCTTACTCTTTGCCGACAGCAATAAAAGCTGCTGTGGCAACTACTTAAACATTCTCCAACAGAGATATCATCATCTGTCGATAGACGTCCACAGCTGAACACAGTCCTCCGCCAAAGATCTCCACATCGATTGGTTCCGCGTTCCTTGCATCCAGTGGGTTCCCGCGATTCTCGCCCAATCCTCGGCCACAACAGAGATATAGCCCAGTTAACTGAAAGAACTTTCTTTGACTTTACAGGGCAGTAAATGTAACATTACAGTTAAGTATTTCATATAAACTTGCCGCACAGTAATGAGATCACATCTGACTGTATCAGATAAGAGAACAGTTAGTTTTTTTTACTAATTTAGATATGAATAATAACTCCTAAAAAGGAATAATATAAATAGAAATCTAACTGGGGTCAAACGTTGCCCTGATCGCTTAGACGAAATGAAATTTTATTAAACCCACTTCTTGGGCCTTTGGACCCTCTGTCAAACATAACAGGTCTACTTAAACTCTCGTTTTAATGCGTTTCTTATAATATCTCAATATACACAAACACTTTAACTGAATCTGTTTCTAATATTCGTCATCTTACATTCATCATCATCATCATCATCATCAACCTGTAGATCTTTTGTAAGATACTCCACAAAATTCAATTTGCCTCGTTTGAGTAAAGCTCTTAGCGATTCTTGTGATCTCTTGCCTTTTCATGTATTGATGATTACCAGGTCTAGACTCATTTAGGTCCATATCTCTGTTTGAAATCTCAATGAATATGAATGACGCGAGATCTAAACAGGATCTATTCATTTAGCTAAATTAAATTTCTTTTAAGAGGCGACGGTTCTTGTAAAGGTGATTTTACCTTTCGAAACTTGATACGGGTTAAACCAACGTCCAATTTGTTTGGTTCAATTAAATATGCGTTAAGTTTAACTGCTGTTCATGCCTTTTTAATTAACATCCATTTGTTCATTAACAGAACAGTTCAGTTTCTTTTTATTCATCATTGACATCGGAGTCTAGTATTGAGCAGTAAAATTTCCAATGGACGAATCTCATTTGTTTATGATTGTTTGCGTGATTGTTCTCGTGTTGTACCTTTGTTGGAGCTTCACCATGTCTCCTGGCATCAAATCCTCTACCTCTCTGTTGTTCTCAATTTTTATTTTCATCGACCGTAAAAATTAAATGTACGTAGCGAAGCACGTAAAAAAGTCGTTTAGCTCGCGAAGCACCCGTAAGTATTCAAGCTCCATTACCTAGACATAAATCCTTAATAACTTTAAGCTCATTTCGCAAATCGTTTTTTAAATGAATACTTAAATATTATAATTCCTTGAACTTGTTACTGTTTCTGGTAAAGTTAAGGTAGTCTTAAAAGTGTTAATTTCGGTATTTCAGATATATCTCTAAAAATTTTTATATCTAATAACTAATTTTTTTTAATAGCCAATTTACGTCCCTACTGTTCAGGCACAGGCCTACCCTTAATATGAGGGCGATGGGTCATAGTCATCACGAGGGCCTGATGCGGAATGGTGACTTCACACATCTTAGATTAAATCCTAATTCATGTGCAGGTTTACTCGCGATGTTTTCCTTCACCGTTTGTATGTCGCTGTTACTAAAGTAACTTGAATATTAAACTCATCGGTACATGCCAAAATTCAAACCCACGACCTTCGGAATGGAGACCATACGCTCTAACCATTAAACCAGCTCCAACCATTATCACAGAAGTTAAAGAAGCTTACATTTTCTTGTATCACTTATCATATGGTGATAAGTGATACAAGAAATGACCTGGCCTGACCAAGTACCAAACTGTATAAAAATATATCGGACTTCAATAGGGACTGTAATCATCATCTTCAGCCGATAGACATCCACTGCTGGGTATAAGCCTCCCCCAAAGATCTTCACATGTAACAGGGGCTGTAAACAAAACGAAAATTTTACTAACGAAATTATTAGGGATAAAATAAACTTACTACTCACTAAAACTTTTTCTAACTTTCCGCCACACCTTTTTTGGCAATTTAAAAACTAATTATAATCCAGTAACTAACAGGAATACTTCCGATAAAATTAAACGTACGCGCCTTGGGGATTAATTTTGCAGTATCATACCCCAATCAAATTATCAAACTACCCTCACGCCGCGCTTCCGACATTCACTGTATGGAATTATATGATGAAATAAAATTTCTATAGTATGATGGTAATTAAAGTGAAATAAGTGTACAGAACAGGTATGATGGTACAACTTTAAAATATTTTTTTTTCTTTGACGGAAGTTCGTAAATTTTAAATGGGAAATTAATTTATTATATAATACAATAATTACAGTAAATACGAGATGATCGTCGTTATCAATATTAATTAAAAAACGGTCCACTGCTGAGGTTAGGAGTCAAGGATATCCACATCGATTGCCGCTGCGATTCTTGCTCTCTCCCACTGTTTCCACGTGATCGTTGGTCGACCTTGGAATTTGAAACATTATTACATTTTATTAACTTAAAATAACAATTATTCTATCAATAAATAATTCTTATACTCTGTTACCTTATAAAAAAAAATCTTATTACAGGGTTATTACCAATTAGTATTTCTTTGCAGTGATATAAAGGAAATTGATAATACTGATTAATTGAAAGATATATATATGTAAATGTTAAGATATGTATATAATAAGTAACTTAAAATATATACTTATAAAATTATTAACAAGTTTTTTCATATTTTCAGTTTCATATAACTTCCGTAGGCCTAAGTCCAGCTGTGGACGTCTGTCGGCTGATGAGGATGACGATAACTTCCTACTTGTACATTTAAATAAACATAGACCGTTAAAGTTGAACTCTAAGCAACATTAGAATGTCAACTTGTTACTTGAGAGGTTAGCACATCGCCTCTTTAGCTCAGTGGTAGAGCACTGGTCTCGTAAACCAGGGGTCGTGAGTTCAAACCTCACAGGAGGCAAACCACCCCCAATCTTTTCTTTTTCCTTTTTCTAAACAAATATAGTTATTTAATTTTTGAATGATGATCATTATTACCTCTTTCAGTAACGTTGATCATTTAATTGCAATGAAGAGTAAAAATAAGGCATACAGAATAAAGCTCAACTGGGACACTGAGTTGGATTTAAGTTGTATAGCTATACGGAAGTAGAATAAGTATATACCGGATATTCTGCTTTTATCTAATTGTACATGGGTCTTCTGTTCGTAATTGTTTGCAGAGTCATGCTGTAATCAAATGATGGTCAAATAACATTAGGGTCGCCCAAATGGTGTAATGAGTCGGCATTCCTAACTCTTGTCAACTGTCATACATTAATTATGGTAATGTATGACGTAAACATTTAGCTTTAAACAATATAAAATATAAATTTTTTTAACATTTTTAATTAACGAAAGGAAAGAGTATGTTAACTGTATTATTATTGATCTTTTTTACTAATTACTTATTATAGATTAATTAAATAATGATACTTTGAAGTGAATGAACAAAGAGCTACGCCCGATGGTAGTAACGGCGAGTCCACAAGAATTCATCAAACGATATTGTTCAGCGTATTATGTTTCTTCGCTTGAAACATGCAATATTATATATTGTTACCTTGGTAATTTTTGTAGTCACAGCCTTATTTAATCCTTAAAGCTATAGTAATACATTTTTCATATAATATTGAGATGGAGTTAGAGATTTCTTTGATGCAGTGTAGAAGGGATTATAGTTCTCTACACGATCAAATCAAAAATATGAAGAGGCTATTGTTAAGTGTACGCTTGCCTCAGGTCCATGTAGTCTCAGACTATTGAGAATAGGACTAAAGTTGCCTGTCGTAGAAGGTGACGAACAGGGTCTTCAGGTTCGCGGTGGACGACAACTCCCCGAACAGATTCCCGCTTTGTCGTAGCGAAGCAACCTTCACGGCCGGCCCGAGGCGTAGAGCCGCCTTGAAGTGGCCGCTCCAGATGATCAAATCAGGTGATGTGTGTCCGACATGACCTGTCTTTGCCTCTGCAAGGACAGGTATACGAAGCCATTTCCCTACGTAAAAAAAAGGATAGACAAGAAATATGAAGTGGTATCGTGTTTGTAGTAGAATTTAGGGTGCTGGGGAATCACCGATATCCGTGAAATATCCCGGCTTTCTGCAATGCAGTAAGTGTGACCACCGAGGATGGTTTTTTAGATATAAATACCCACGTAACTTTGACTTCTTCCCAGGATATTATTTGAAAATTTATACTCCGCACCAATGCGTCTCGCTACCATCACCAGATTGTCAGTCAACTTAGTGAGGTATTATCACAAGTTAAAACGACTTACAAACTATCAAACTAAAACTTTTCAAGTAGAAAATCTGAAGCAGAATCGCAGTGTACCATAAGATTTGAACAGATCAGGATCGGCTGCCAATTGATACGGCATAACGGGGATTACAGAGTGCAAATCTTGTTCGGTCCAGCGATTGCCGAGCTACGCTCTAATTAGATCTGGGGGGTTTGGGGTCAAACCGCTGCGAAATTCAGTGATTCGGTTTAACGCAATTACTTGTTCGCTATGCTGCCACTATCCAGTTAATACTCACAGTTCACTCGCCTAAAGCAGCATCTTTATATCTCAATCCCAGCAGTGAGACCTAAACAATAACTAACGATCATACTAGTGATAAGTCTAAGTAGGTACGTTCGCAGCTCCTTTTTCTGCTGCCAAACAGTAATGTGCAAACATTATTGACTTCCGGTTTTAAGGGCGTTATAATTAGTGAAATTACTGGGGTAGCCACACACGCCTTCTATAACTTACGTTTCAAGGCGACGAGCACAAGGTGGTGTGGAGTGTTTATAATCTCAGCTAGTGTTACGTTGTTATCGGCATGGATATCACTTACCATCAGATGAACGCTTTGTTGAACCAAAAATTATAGCGAGGAGTCTTATTGAAGAGTCAAGTTTAAAAATACCTTTTATTGCTTGTTGATAATGCAATGTATTAACTACCTATGTAGTCCAGATTAGTCTGTGAACCAGTCCTTGAAGTAATTCCAGTAGTAACAAAATTTGCAGAATTCAGACGAAGAAAGAGTCTTTGTAAGCGCAAGTCCACCAGCATGTTGTCAATCTACTGCCATAACAGCAGTTCGATATTCCATTAATCATAAATACAATATTCAAAGCTTACTAAGGGACCAGCCATCACCATCTCTAATCCTGTCACTTAATATTATATCACATCATCAGCCGATAAACGTCCACTGCTGGACACATTCCTCCCTCAAAGATCTCCAGAGTTCATTGGGGGAATTGGGCCTTAGCCCACCACTCTGACCCAGGGCGAGTCGGTAGTAGGTCAGAGCCTCAACTGTTATTCAGCAGAGTCCACCGTGTGCAGGTGAGGTTGACTTGGGCTCCGTAATACATTGGGCGGAGCCCCTTACACCTCTAATTATATGAAACTTAAAAATGACTTAAAAACTTATAAAACTAAAATGAAGTTATTAAAGTTAATAAATTTTCATCCAGTTAATCCGTCAGATCATTGGAATGGTAAAAATACTTAATTTCTAATATTAGGAATTCAACTAACGCTTGTGAACGTAGTAGAAAGTTTAACAAATTTATTATAGACATCCAAACGTATATATACTATATTAGTTGTTCCACGCCCACTTTCCTGACTTTCATAAAATCCATTCTTAGCTGATCTCTAAACGGTTGGTACGGAAAAGAAAAACTATTCAGAATTAAGCGGATAGCGATAATGTACTTCCGCCCACGAAACTAGTTACATTTTAACTGTCGTACTGACTCTTTACCTAAAAATATTTTTTTTTCTATACTTTAGAAACTTTATGTACTTTCTTATACATTGTCGGATAGGTATTGAAGTCAGGTACTTATTTATGTGCTTTATACGTATTTTTTTTAAATAAAATTTTATTTTAAGATTAAATAAAAATGTAAGTATGACGCTTTTTTTCTTACTGTCACGACTTTGAAAGAACCTAATTTAAAAGTTTTAGCCTCTGAGTGATGATTATTAATTTAATTTAATAAAACAATAATTATTATATTAAAACTTGTGTAGAAATAAGTAAGAAATAAAATCATAGAATTTTTTACCAGAAAATCGGCAATTTTTTTTAAAATATTAAAAAATGAATAACTCCAGCAGCATTGTGCTTGTACGGTATATTCCATACATAGATAGACAGGATACGAGCTATACTTTAGCCCATACAGATCTTTTACACCTATTACCTTTCACACTGTATATATAGAGATAGATATAAATCGTTAAACTATGTTGCATGTTAGAACAGGTGTATTAAATTAAATAACAGCTTGTAAATTTACTAAGGGATCATCAATCTTGATTCCTATACACGCTGAGAGGGTTCAGCGGCTACCTTAGTGGGGGAAGGAAAGGTTAACAACACAAATATACCAAAATCTATCAACCTTTATGTCGTACAGACTAATTTCTTGTTTAATAATACAGAAAACTAGTTCCATTTTGGGACATAGGTTATAGAATTTGTGTGCTAGAGCTAACTACAACCCTAATAATACAATTAGCTACCGTAAATTATTACTCGTATATTCCAGCTGTCAAAATGTGAGACATTTGAGTTAGTTTTCCCTGCGAACACGTCTCATGATTCACGGATTCTTTTTCACTTAACACTATCTTATCTTGAGTAAGTTTTACTTTATTGCAGATAAAAAAAAACGAAGTTAACTATAGTATTTTTAACGCTAGCGTACCACACTTTAGAAGATAATGTATGTGTTATACAGAACGTAATCACTATCTGTTTGTATTCTTTTAGAATCTAGATTTGATTATTCTCAAAATGGCCTATGAACAGTTTTGAAAATAAAAGATCCTCATGAATGTCGACCACTATTAGGAAATATTTTTATTAACCTAAATATATCCTTAATATATTTTTAACCCCCAAAGGGAGTAGAAGACCTAGACATCTACCTGATGACAAATCATATATGCATCTCAATGGCGCTAGTTAAGATGAAAACACTATGTCCAAGTGATAAAATTTTTCACGATTAATTATCAAGATTTTGAAAAAAGATCAACTGAAAGAAAATCCATTCGGATGATCGTTGTAAAAAATTCTAACTCGATACTTTAAAATCAAAATTGCATACAATCAAAATTAAGTTTTAGTTTTTCACTTAATACGCGATCGCTTTTCCTAAGCACTATAGCCGCGGCCTTAATTCGCGCTCACAATAGATAATTATTTGTGCGGAGTTAGTGTAAGATTAGTTCCCACACCTGTTCATTTCATCTCTGTAAATAATTTACTATGTTAATTATTACTGTAAGGTAAACCAGATTTTTCTGGACTAATTATAGACAATAGTTAATACATCGATGATTAATGGTATGTTATGAAAAAAAAACTACATGATTGGTGACAGTAGTAACGTTTGTATTGTTCTATCACCGGTTCGTTAGAACTCTCTGGAAAAGAATAGGGGTAGAAACTTGGGGAACGTTAAATCTAACAAAATGTATAAATATATATCTATATATATATAACATATATTTGTTATTTATTTTATATATATATATAATGAAAATGGGTTTACTTCGTATCACGTAAAAGCTAGTGGAAGCATCGACGTGGAAACACGAGCATTCTATTAGGAATGATTTGTTGATGGTTACTGGTTATTTATTATTTAGATTTCATAGATACTTCAACATTTTATTTCTAACCGACTTTTGTAAACATTTTCATATCGTATTATTTATGCGGTTGCTATAGTAACGGTTGGTATAGAAAGTAATTTGCAGTTGCGGTTGCTCACAAGTAATGTTTCTATGTCTATACTACGGCCAGCAAAGCTGCCGATGAACAGCTGGTAATTGATATTTTAGAATATTTACACTATCATAAGACTTTAAATTATCGATAGTTAAACGTATATATATTTTTATTATTCGTATTAGACGAGCGGGACGTTCACCTGATGGTAAGTGATACGCCAGCCCATAACAACATGACGGTAGTTAGGATGGGGTACACAATACCATACTGCGCTCGTCGCCTGAGATATAAGATCTTGATTACACTAGCTACAACGCTCTTCAAACCAGAACACAGTAATGTATGCACACTACTGTTTGGCGGTAGAAATAGGCGCTGCGGTGGTACCTACCTAGACAGTCTCCGGCAACAGAGACCTAGTTATTTACAAATACACGTAACTTATATCAATAACGAAGGCTTATATATAACTTCATTCATTAAGCGGTTTATTAATTGGCTATACATTGTATGTCTTAAAAAATCATTCCTCACCAGTCAATTAATTTAGTTGCTATTTTATAGTAACTTCCTCAACTTATTTAACAATATATCCAGTTGTTGATATAATTTTAACAATCACCTGAAAGTTAGTAATACCCCTGAGTGTGTTGCCTAACTTAGTAATATAACTATTGTTATATGTGGCTCTAATTTAGCTGGCCGCGGCGCCTTATATCAGTAATGTTTGTAGGTTACTGGTAAGGAGTAAGGAAAAGGCGATGTGGTGGTACGTATCTAAACGGTCTGCAGTGAGAGAAACCGACCATTAGTAAGTATTTTTTATGATTATTATACACTAGCCTCAATGGAAGGCTCTAGTGCGAGCTGTCTAGGGTTTAAGGGGTTATGCTCAACTTCTTACGGAGGCTTAGTCAACCTCATCGGCATGCGGTGCACCCTGCTAAACAACAGACGAGGCTCTGATCACCCACCAACCCGCATTGGGCCAGCGTGGTAAGGCTAATGCACAATTCCCCCTTACTTAGGATTCTTGAAGGACGCTTTTGCCCCAGCAAGTGGGCTTTATCAGGCTGATAAGAAGAATACCACATTTTTTTTTTGCTTTACGTCGGTGGTACTTTTTTTGTTTAAATTGTAACACAAAAAAGATTTACTGATGGAAGATCTCCGCTACAGAGAATGGAGTCCAAACATTACTGCGTTCCAGTAACTAGTACCGCTCGTTCCTATTATAGACTCGTCTTGTCGCTTTTTTTGAATAAAAACACGAACCCTAAGTGTAGAAGGTAAAATAAACATCAAAAATGTAAATTCAAAAACGTCCGAGTTAGAAAGATTAAGTTGCTTTAGATTTGAATACAGGATCAAACTAAGTTAGCAACGCCAGCTCATAAAAAATATAAAGTTAATTTTAATTGAATTTATTCCCTTGAAAGTTCAGCGAGAGCCCGGGAATGTTTCTGAAGTACCCGCACAAAAGTGGACCAGAAAGGAAAGAAGAAATACATTAAAAAGTTGTCTGTTATTTAGAAATGTTGCCACCGACAAAATTTATTTTCCACGCAATCGAGTAAAGTAGAAATATTTCTCGATGTTTATTTCGTGATTCGTTTCAAAAGATTAGAGAGTTGTAAGAAGTTTTTAAATTGATTTGCTGCTCCCGTCTCCAGAAACTTTTGAATTGAAGCTTTTTTTAACAATTTCACCTTTATCTAAATTGGTAACACTGCATTTTTTAGAAAGAGGACAATTTAAATCTATCTATAGTCACGACCAATGGTTATAGTAAGAGTATTTTATTTTTTAACGTTTTACAACAAACAAAAGTCGCATTTTTGGGTCGACTTATTAAATGTATCCTAATAATAGTTATTACCGTAATAATTGAATTGAACCAAAGACATTGGGGAAGAACTACATCCAGCGGTGGATAAATAAAAGCTGATAATGATGACGATCGTAATAATAGTACTAGAAAGCCGTGAAAGCTAAATATGTAAATTTCGTAAAGTGGTGCAGATTTTATTCCCATTGAACATAACCTTCTGGTAAAGAAAAGCATGGTGAAGTAACTGGCGTTTTCCAATAACGTCAACAATCTTGGGCGTGACGTAACCAACCCCCACTTGGCTAGCGTGGCCGTTGAATCTCTCCTTGTAAGAAAAGGCTTCGAGTCCCAATAAAGGAAAAGCATATTTAATATTAAAGTACTTACTCCTCTGGCGCAGCGACCCAAAGTGAAGCTTGGCCAGACACTCAAGAGAATAAACAATCTAAAACGTCTTCCTAATTAGAAAGTTGGCTATTCATACAAAAGAGATTATAAAAAAAAATCAATTTTGTAGCGAAATAAACGTATGCGTGGAAATTGTCCAAAACACAACGAAATGAACAAAGCTCTTATTGCATTACGGGGTAGGGGTTTCGTGAAAATTGCGGAATGTCTCAACACGCCGGCGGCTATTGTCGGCGAGGTGCCAGGAATCTCCGGGGGCTTCGCTCAATGAGCATTCAAAGCACTGCACAATCTAGGTCTCACATAGTATACATAATTCGCCATTGTCCTGAATGCTCGGATGTGCAAAACTATGTAACTTAAACCTTTATTGTGAACGTTGTAAAAATGGAACACGATCAAATACTAGCATACTATATATTAAAACTAGACCAAGACAAACCATTCCCATCACCACCACCACCATCAGCCGATAGACGTCCACTGCTGGATATAGGCCTCCCCAAAGGTCCTACGTCGATCGGTCTTGTGCCGCCCGCATCAGCGGAAACAAGTGGCCGTCGTTTGTAGGGTTTCATATGGGGGTATTTCGGCCAGTTCCTACCACGCTGCCCCTATACGTGTTGGTGGGAGCCAGAGCCTTGTTTGTTGGTTAGCAGGGCGCACCGCGAGCAGGTGAGGTTGGCTTGGGTCCCGTAAGTTGTTGTACGAGACCCATTACACCCCTTTTTTCCCATTACAATTCCCATACAAAAACGAATTTCTTGGTTTTAAACTTTCCCACAGATAAGTTCTCCATATTTTAAATATTAACGTTTTTTTATGTAATTAAGCAATGAGACGATCGGAACCGTTCACCTGATGATGAGTGATACGAACGCCCATAACCAACGCGGCGCTAGTTAAAATGGTGGCCCTGCATCACATTGCGCACATCGCCTGAAACATAAGATGTTGAATCTCGCTACCCCAGTAATTACACTAGGAACGACCTTCAAACCGGAACAGAGTAATGTTTGCACACCACTATTTGACCGCAGAAATAGGCGCTGCGATTGTACCCACCAAGACGATCTTCGACAACAGAGACATGAATCTATAATAAAATTATCAGTGTTATAGATTTCTTTCATCATCAGCCGATAGATGCCCATTATTGGATATAGGGCTCTGTCAGAGACCTCCACTCCACTAGGTCCTGCAATGCTTGTATGTAGCGGTTTACCACGACCTTTATCAGATCATTCATCTAGCTTCTACTGTCGACCGTTAGTCCTTCGAACAATATCGCTTGCCATTGCGACTGAAGTCTAGCAATCTCTAGGACTATGTCCGTAACCTTAGTTCTCCGATGAATCTTTGTATTCCTGATTACTCCTGAGATAAACTCCAAACATAGCTCTCTCCATTGCCCTTTGGGTGACTTTGAGTCTCTTTGGCCTTTTGTGAGATAGCTAGTTCAAGAGACCGTGGATTCGGGTCCACGAGTCTACTATCAGATAAGCTGTGAAAGTCACTATGGCCTTCATCATCAGAATCTATCTGAGTTCCGTATGTCCCCACTAGCAATACGCACGTATTAAAGATTTTTGTCTTTTCACTATCATCTCAATTTCCTAGCACTTAATAAATAAAATAGAGTTAACTAAACAAATAAAGGTACAGTTAAACCGAGCAGTACAGCATCAGCAGTCTGCTGGAAAAACCATCTGTTTTTACTTGTGAAATAGATATATTTCGTAATTAATTTTGTTTCAGCAAAACAAAAACTTTAGTTTCGTCGATGAAGCTTTGTACTCGTTCGTCAGTTTATTTCAGTTTAAATGGCGGAGTTAAATTTTTATTCAGTCACTGTATTTGAACTGCGGAGTAATTTTGAGATACGCTGCAGGTTTTATTGCGTCTAGTAAAATAGAAAGGCCAAATAAAAATCCTTTTCTATCAAAAGAGATCAGTCAACTCTTTAACACTGCTTTAACCGACCTGTCTTTTTTTCAGGGAATATTTGATAAAAATAAACTTTCTAAGAACGGCTATTTTAACTGCAACATTAAGGATTAATCGCCTTGATAATACGGGAGTCCACCAGTTCGATCCTCCATCAGTCCATCAGTTTGAATTTCGAAGAATTAGGCCTTTACTTAATTGTGTATGTCGCCTTGATAATACGAGGGTCCAGCAGTTCGATCCTCCATCAGTCCATCAGTTTGAATTTCGAAGAATTAGGCCTTTACTTAATTGTGTATGCTCAAGTGTAATTTTACAAATTTAGCGGCGAGTTAATTCGCGAAGACGCGCTAACTAAAGTTACTTTTGCATAACTTAAATCGAAACACGTATAGAACTTGTAATACATCAACAAATGTCAAGACGAAAAGCAATAAGCAACCTGATATATGAAAGAAAATACAATTACAATACATTATCCTCCCCTTTATTCTACTTTAGTTTGCTCACCTTTCTCATGAAAGGCGACTGAAAGGTTGTGGCGCTTTCAAGTTGTGAAAGGTCGTTGATACCCTCGATGAACTTTTATATTAGTTTTATAGGTAATATTCATTAATATTAACTTTGAAAGAAGAGATCATAAATATAACATGTTAATATTTAATAGTCAGGGGAGAGGAAAAAATATAAATCCCTTGATTTAAGCAGAGATTTCTAAGCACTAAAATCTGCTCGCTTCGTAATGCCAAATGATTGTGATGAGATGTCATGCTTTTGTCGTCGTAGTACATGAATCGATAAAGTTTTTGGCGCTTTTGGTGCTTTACAGGGTGCATCACAGATTTGGAGAATTAAACATGTACGGTAACCACATGTTAATTAAAGTCCAACAGTTTCAGTGTCAAATAATAATCAAAATGAGGATGTCATGAAAAAAGCATCCATAGCAAAGAAGCCTGAAATTCTCGCTAGTATCCACAGCATCTTTGAATATTAGACATGGCTATAGAATATTGAATTTATTTAAAGCCAGTGATGAAAACAAACGATCTACCACTGTATTGTTTTTTATTCTACGACGCGGATATTTGTCGGAAGGCTCAAACGCCAACACATCTGGGATTTTGGGACTTTGTTGATTAAAAGTCCTAACTTAATACGAGACGGCTTCCTCGCTGGAGGAACAGTGCTTTCCTGACAATGAACTCCTACAACATATCTGTTAAGCCGATCGCAGGATTAATTAGAAGAAAAAAAAACCTAGACTCAACGAAACGCGCTGAACGTTCACCTGGTAGTAAGCACCTACCATCAAGTGAACGTCCCGCTCGTCTTATCGCTTAATTATATATATATAAAAACATGTAAAAATTACTTAGTTTAAAAGTAATACAGCCTTCAATTATTTTACATGAAACACGTACAATTCACAGCATTATTCAAGTCACAAGATTAATTCCATTATCTATTAAAATATACTAAAATAATGATGATTAACATGTATTCTCTTATCTACTTTATATATTTATCATGTTCATTTGTATGGTAGTATATGCTTGATCAAATGAAAATTGGAATTTGAAGCTAATATTTAACATTATATATATATACGTATATAGAAGTATATATACATATATTGTGATGAGAATCGCAGGAACCCACTAGATGCGAGCAACGCCTGACTGCTTGATGTGGCAATCTTTAAGGGAGGCTTACGTCCAGCTCTGGAAGTCTATCGGCTGATGATGATAATACATATATTTTTGTTTATTCAACAGCCAATTTACGTCTCACACTGTTGGGGTACAGGCCTACCCTCAATATGAGGGCGATGGCCAGTCACCACTCGAGCCCAATGCGGATTGGTGACTTCACAGACACCTTAGAATAAATCCTAATTCATGTGCAGGTTTCCTCGCGATGTTCTCCTTCACCGTTTGTAATTTCGCTGTTGTTACTTAAGTTCACAAATGAACATAACTTAGATACTAAAGTCATCGGTACATGCCGGGATTCGAACCCGCGACCTTCGGAGTGAAGAACGCACGCTCGAACCATTAGGACAGCAAGCTCTATTTACGTATATACATATGTATTGTATAAATATATTTATACAATATAGTACGAAGTCTGCTTACCTCATAGTATATAATGTTGCTTTATTATTAAATGCTTCTGATTCATTCCTCTTATCTTATTATCATAACATTATAATTTTTTTAATTATCATCAAAAACGTCGATTAGTTTGTAAATTGAGAACATAACCATGTATTTGATCATACTACACATCGCCTCTTTAGCTCAGTGGTAGAGCACTGGTCTCGTAAACCAGGGGTCGTGAGTTCAAACCTCACAGGAGGCAAAATTATTATCAAATTACTTTTTCCATCATATGAGTAAGTTTACGTAATTTTATTGTTCTTTTTCTTTATTGTATATATAAAATGTTAATTTAATACTTTACCATGTATTTACATTATGTAGAAAAGAAAAATAAGATCATAAGTAATATTTTTTTTATTATTCAATTAAGCCATGAGGCGAGCGGGTTCACCAGATGGTAAGTAACGCGCTGTCCATAATAACACGGCCCTAGAGTAGTAAATACTGCACCACATTACGCTCGTCGCATGAGTCGTAAGATGTCGAGTCTCGTTACCCCAGTAATTACACTAGCTACAGCGCCCTTTAAACCGGAACAAAGTAATGTTTGCACACTGCTGTTTGACGGCAGAGATTGCTGCGATGCTACCTATATAAACGATCTCCGACAACAGAGACATATCTACCACCAGTAAAAGTTCTGCTCTTCTCGTCCGTGAGTCAAATAAAAGAAAAGATTTTTGAAAAGTTGCAAAAGTTTAAAGCGTGTACTTATAAAAAGTCTAGATTATTATATGAACACTATTCCCAGTCCGCTTTGATGGCCGTGACACCCTCGGAACTCGCTTTTGGGGAAGGAATTTTGTATAATCCAATGTTAGCTGACCTTCAATTGGCAGAAGCAATATCTCTACAAAATTTTGAGTATTCACTTCTGATAGTTCGTCTCTGAATATCTCCTATGTATATATATATATATATATACATATGAGTTTAAGAGCATTGCATCGTACAAACCTACTTTCAATTTATGATATAAGTAGATGTTTCTTTTCGACACGTACCCATGCATTATAGCATTAGGATAATATACACTGCACATCATTGAGCTCGTCGTCTTGAGACATAGATCTTGACTGTCATTATTGAAAGGACTAACTCTCATATGTAATATAACTCTCATAACAAACATTATGTTTCATCGTTCAGGTACTCAAATTTAGTGCATATAATGTTAGGTGTAATGATATTTAAAAAAAAAAAATTATGAAAATCATCCGCAACCATATCATCCTTCCGTATATTTATATTTACGACTCCCAAATAAGACCCAGGCAAACATATTAGGGTTATTAAACCCATAAAGCTTGCGTCTGGTTATAGCGGCGACATATTATTATAGTGTACCATTGTTGAGAAGATTTACTGCATCTTTTGTGGGTTATTTTCTTTATTCCTTATATTTAAATGGGATGAATGTACATGAATGTAGTATTTGTATAATATAACTTAACATCCTACTAGATTTGAAGTGGAATCTTTGATGAGAAAGTACACTATCCTACTACAGTAGCCTAATTAATCTTCTTTTGAAGAACTCTGTGTCAAACGTTGTTGGAAACACGGTCGCCGGTAACCCATTCTAGTAGTTTGCAGCACAGATTACAAACGACGAAGCCGAAAGCTCCGTCACAGCCCGCTTTGAGGTACGTACCGCGTCCCAAATTCTGTTTCTGCGACACCAATCCTTTGTCTATTCCCTTCTCATATTTCAAAGGTTTTATAATGAAACACAGTGATTGAATAAAACGATCAGCGCCAGTCCGAGGAGTTCTAAATTACATTACCACAAAGAAATTTTAAAATATTAATTATATGTTATTAATATGGATTGACAGCGACAGTTGATTAAAAAAATACATGAAACGTTTAGTGAGGGTACTGTAGCTGTGTCACGGTTCTATATTTATCTCATCACATGAAAAAAAGGAGTTTTATATACAATAGTATTTATGTAAAACATAAATCAATTCTGGTAATAGATACCCACTGCCAGAGACAATCTAAATAGTTACTATAAAAGCGTAAATTTTGATTACCAAACAGTATTGTGCAAATGTTACTGTATTGAATTCTAAAAGGGGTTGTATCAAACCGAATTACAGGGTTAATGAGACTTACCATCTCATAGCTCGAGATGCTAAGTATAATTCGGTGCTGTGTACATCATTCTACCTACCGCAATATTATTGTAGATAGACGTATATATTTTTTTTTTAATTTAAAATAAGAGGCAAACGAGCAAGACGGGTCACCTGATGGTAAGTGATTCACCGCCGCCCACGTCACCAGCGACGCCAGTGCGTTGCCTACCCTCAGGTAAGAATATGCTCTTTTCTTGAATAACCCAATGTCGCAGTTGTTGGGGAAGACCGCTGATGGCAACGAGTTCCAGATATTTACTGTGCGTGGCAGAAAACTGTTTTTAAAACGCCATATACCACCACGGAAGGCACACTTGTCGCGTCGCTTTGTCAAACAAAAAAAATAAAGCAAATAGGTTATTGTCGGGTAAAACAAAACAATGAGCACACAAAATTGAATTGCATTAATAACAGAGAGCATTTCAATTGGAAGCCTGCAACAGAGACTTCAATCAGGAGTCACTTGTTACCCGTGCGCCGTCGACGGCCGCTGTGTGCCACTGGCTTTAAATTAGACGTACAACGAAATGCACTCGGGCCAACAGTTGCATGGATCCATTGAAAAATCTTCAGCGCACGATTTAAATAAGAGATACGCGAAATCATATTTGTTTTCCACTTTACGCGCAACCCACACGGATGTACGCTACGTTCAAAAGTCAGGTCTTGCGTAAATACTTCATTCTTTATATTTTTTGCACATTAAAATATTATTTGTGTGTGTTAATATTTCTATAGGCATCACCATCAATAATCATCATCAGTCCACTGCTAGATATAGGCGTCCCCCAAAAATCCCCACATCAATCCTACGTTGCCAGCATCGCTGGGTACTAGAGCTGTCGTTTGTAGGGGTCTATATGGAGGGACGCGAACTATTTTCCACCACGCTGGCCTAATGCGCGTTGATGGGAGTCAGAGCTTCGTTTTTTGATTAGCAGGGTACACCACGAACAGGTGAGTTTGTCTTAGGTCCCGTGAGTTGTTGTGAACCCCTTGCATCAATCACCTTCGTAATCAACCATTATTAATGCGCTGCTGGGCAGAAGTCTTGTCTTATATGCGGTCCGAGCTTTTAGTGTCTATCCACTTCCGGCCGCTCCCAAGATGTTATCGTTCCATCTGAAGAAAGTGGTCTTACAGGGCTACACCTCAAAACATAACATGAGCGGTCTAAGTGTTTTAAACGGCGTTGCTTAATAAGTCGTTATATGATAGCGACTCACGTTCAGTTTAACAGCTGCTAACCACTTTCCTTGTAACACCAGTGGACCTAAGTTAATTTAGAGGTCACTTAAAAAGTAGAATATGAACAGTGAAAGGAACTTTTAGACCCGCTTATTTGGCATCCTTCTTCATTGTAAATCTGGCGTATCGGAGAACACAGGATACTCTTGACAAGCACACTATTTCCTGCGGCTTCGTCTTCATTGAACAACATATGAAATAGCCGTTCAACTTTTTTCTTCCAACGAACAGTACTCTCTTAAGATGATATTAATCATCCCACAAAACGATGACGTGGATTTCTTAGTAGATATATTTGCAATAGTCTAGTAATTTTATTCTAGTTTTCTTCTTATCAATTAGTATATTAATATTACTTAAATTCGTATTCCATTACAAACGACGACAAATAATAAATATTTCAATATCCATTCGGTTACTTCCTTTACTGGTGTTAGGTCTCTGTTGCCGTAGACCGTCTAGGTAGGTATCACCGCAACGTTTATATCTGTGGGCGAACCGTACTGTACAAACCTTACTGTGTTCCGGTTTAAAAGGCGCTGTAGCTAGTGTAATTACCGGGGTAACGAGACTCGGTATCTTGTCTCAGGAGACAAGCGCAAAGCGGTGCAGTGTAAATCATCGTAACTAACACCATGTAGCAAAAATATAATTTAAGAGCGATAACCTCAATGTGCCCAAAATTTGTTATAAACATTACTTTTGACTCTCTAATCAAGTTTAGTGACTATTCATTCATTAACAACTCTTTGTTAATAATTGACTAGTCACCGGACTCGCAGCTAAACACTCAAACATCAAATTACCAAAATGTAGGGTCGTTATAAAAAAAGTCGATTTCGAAGGATGAGTCGCAAAGTTACTTCAAAATAAGCTCAAAGTAATCCTGACGTCACTCAAACATTTTTTAATAGGTAAATGGAAGTGAAGCAGGAAGAGGTAATGTGAAAACGTCAACGGGGACATAAAATCCTGCCGGCGTTCGCAACAGGACGGAAATCGACGCACATTTCAATCGAGCAGAGCTGACAGCTTTGAAACGGCGTGCCAAGATTCAAATCATTTTGGAAATTTTTAGAAGTCGCTGAATTTCAAAATGACATTTAAGCTTTCAGGGGCAAATTGGATTATTCGTGTTTGTGAACCCAGAATTTCACTTGAAATCCTTAATAAAAATAGCATTTCAGATTTTAATACTTGTTTTCATTATTCATAAATAGAATTTATTATTGGAGAATAGCTCTAAATCTTTATAAATCTCTAGAAAAACTATCACAATACTCTAATTTTATCTTATAATAAATTATTATTTGTCACACTCAATACTAAATGTGGGTAGTATAATAAACGAAATATAAGGTGGTAATAACAATAACACGAGCGTCAATAGTGCAGTTGCAATTTGTCGGTCGCGGTGAGCGGATGTTACGTGTTTGAATATCTATGCTTACTAAAATGTTTGACAATATTAAAAAAAAAAAAACACTTTTCTTAAATTAGCTACTCGATATATATTTTTTTTTTTACATATTCAATTTTTCGAAGCGATGTACGTTGCATCGCTTTGTACAGGGTTCCACATCATTATCTCAAAGCGAAGAATCTTTGAGACATATGATGTGGAGTCCTAATGAAAATAAAGTAATTACCCTTGCTTCAGCGCCTTTCAAACTCGACAACAGTAAAGTTTGCATACTACTGCCTGACGTCAACAATAGTCACTGCAGCGTCTCTTACTTAGACGGTCTCCGGCAACAGAGACCTACCACCGGAAAAAGTTATTATATTAGTAATTGAAAATTAAATATATTTTTAAGGTTCAATACAAGAAAATATCAAGTAGTATTTAACTTAATTAATCCACGACGAAAAAAGTTTAAATAAGGTATGTAGAGTTAAAAGTCATGGCTCATTAAGCAGCATCACTGAACTTGTAAGTCTGCAAAAGCCGTGTCCAAGGAGAAGCAATAAGAGTATCTCATATAAAATAAACCCCCATTTCTATTTAAGTCAAAACCTTTTCTCATCGCAAAATAACTATATTAATGCTTCTGCTTTTGCTACGTTTTTATAAGAAAAGTTATTTTTTTTTTTTAGCTATTCATAATTTTAATCTACTACAATGAGCGATTAGGTACCGAGCTCACTGTTATCTCATTGTTGTCCCTCTTTAGATGGTATATCGAGTTACCTTTGTAACGTCATATTATCTTGAAAAAATTTCTTAAACCTAAAATTTGTGTTAAGTATATTCTCTTTTTTTTATACAATTAAGCGATGGCACTAGCGGGACGTTCATTTGATGATGATAAGCCCCCCATAACAACGTGGCACTAGTTATGTTGTTATACACTGCACCACATTGCTCTCGTCGTCTGAGACATAATGTTGAGTCTCGTTATCCCAGTAATTAATTCGACTAGCTACAACGCCCCTTCAAACTGGAACATAATACTGTTGCATTTTACTGTTTCCGCGCTGCAGTGGTACCCAACTATACGGTCTCCGGCAATAGAGATCTAACATCAATAAAAATCGTCATCTGCCGCGCGCTGTTGATGATGCTGATACTATTGATTATCTAACGCTCACTTCACCACGTCTAAGTTAAATTGAATCTCTACAAATTTACGAACTTGAAATATGCCTTTGGCAGATGGCGAAGTGCGTTGATGAGTTCTTGACTTTTATATAGACCAAGTTATGTCTGTATATATCTGTTTTAATATTAGAAGTATAAAGAAAATAGAGGAACTTATTTACTGTTCTCATCATAAGAGAAAACTCCGTATGTTCTCCATGAATTAAAACACCTTTCATCATAACTCTTTGAAAAGATTTAAAAACAAAGTAAAGTTAAGAAAATAACGTGTACAATAAAATACATTATAATAAATCCTTCGAGCCGGATTTGAACCAGCGACCTATGGATCACAGCAAATTACACTCCTATACAGTCCACCGCTCTGCCAACTGAGCTATCGAAGGCTTGTAATTAGGGATGTAATATAAAAATTTAAGAATTCGTTCGTCAAACAGTTTTTCGATCATACTTACCATATTAACAAATCGCTGATGGTAGTTCACTGATGCTGGCGACCGTTTACCTAGGTATCACTGAAACTCCTGTATTTGTCAGCGATGAAAATAACGTTTCATCTTTTTTTT
Organism: Ornithoptera priamus; assembly: GCA_029034505.1. Lineage (NCBI taxonomy): Eukaryota > Metazoa > Arthropoda > Insecta > Lepidoptera > Papilionidae > Ornithoptera > Ornithoptera priamus. The sequence goes on along the minus strand of JARDWD010000500.1, from coordinate 2,184,462 downwards.
TTTTATTTAAATTAAGCGACTAAACGAACGAGTCGTTCACCTGATGGTAAGTGATACGCCTGCCCATAACAACGTTAGGATAATATATACTGCGTCACTGCGTTTGCCGCTTGTGACTTAAAGTGTTGAGTCTCGTCACACCTAATTATACTAGCTACAACGCCCTTCAAACCGAAACACAATACTTTTCCCACACTACTGTTTGAAGGCAGAAATAAGAACTGCAGTGGTACGTACCTGGACGTCCTCCGGGAATGACGTATTGTAAAATTGTCATGATCATCATCATCAACATTATCAGCTTTTGTTTATCCACTGCTGGATATAAACCTTCCCCAAAGTCTTGCACCAAATGCGATCCTTAGCTTCTCGCATCCACCCAGCTCCGACTGCTCTGATGATGTCGTGCATCTAGAGCAGAGTTCCCCAAACTTTTTTGTGACGTAGACCCCTTGCCATGTTTTACCGCGTTGGATAGACCCCCTACTTATCTGATATTGATTTCCTGTAAATTTCTAACTGTAGTGAAGTTTAGTGTTAAAAAGTTAAAGTAAAAACACATGTTAATTTAAACATTTATTTTAATTAAATTAAAACTACTCAAAATAAAATTTTGTATCTGTTATGTAAAATATACGTAACATTAAATAAACATAAAATAAACTATAAATAAAATAACATAAACAATAACTCAATATTTTTACTTCATAGGTACTTTTATAAATAATGTATTTTGATATTATAAGACAGTGTGGTGTAAGTAAATAGGTACTATCAGTGTATGTGTTGAGATCCACTATCGTGGACCCCCATTTTCATTTCATGGACCCCCAAATTTTTTTCGCTGATGTAGACCCCTTGCAGGTTGTCATAGACCCCTAGGGGTCGATACAGACCACTTTGGGAATCGCTGATCTAGAGCGAGGGCGTCAAACGCTTCTGCAACCTGTGCGCGGTCTCCACTCCAAGACTTTCCTCCCCCATTGATCGTCACTGACACGACAGACATGGCCTGCCCACTGCCACTTCAGCTTGCAGATTTTGAGAGCTATATCGACAACTTTAATTCTCTGTCGAATTTCTTCGTTCCAGATTTTGTCCCTTAGGAAAAGGCCAAACATAGCTCTCTCCATCGCTTGCTGTACTACTTTGAATCGGTAGACCAGACCAATGGTCAGGTGCCATGTCTCTGCGCCGTAAATAAGGGTGGGGAGGGCGCACTTGTTAAAGGGTGAGAATGTGGTGGAGTTTCCCAAATGCTGCCCAGCTGAGTCGAATGCGTCTATCGATCTGTTTGTTGAAGTTACCTCGGCCAAGTTCTATAACCTTTCCGAGGTAGACGTACTCTTTTACTTATATAATCACCGCGTTCCCGATGGTTACTAGACTAGGGATCATTAAAAGATCGCACATGACTTTAGTCTTGTTCAAATTCATCTACAGTCCCACGCATCGGGAAGCGGCATTGAGATCATTCAGCATCCGGCTAAGATCCTACAGCGATTCTGCCATTACAACCACGTAATCGGCAGACCGTAGGTGCGATAAGTACTCGCCGTTAATGTTGATACCCTCGTGTGTTCCAATCTAGAGTCTTAAATACGTTTTCCAGCGCAGTTTTGAACAATTTCGGTGATATTACATCCCCCTGTCTCACCCCTCGTTGCAGCTGGACAGGCTTCGACTACTGTTTTTGGATTCGCACAGCCACTATTGCGGCGTTGGACAGGCACTTTAGTACATCGATGAAGCGGTGGTCGACTTGACATCGCTGTAAGGACTCCAGAACTGACCAGGTCTCAATGGAGTCGAAGGCCTTTTCGTAATCCACGAAGGCCACCACACAAAGCGTCATATTATACTCCATAGATTTTTGTATATCCTGCCGCAGAGTATGGATGTGGTCCACGGTGCTGTAACCTTTATCGACCCGGCCTGTTCCGGCGGCTGATGTTCATCTAGCCTTTAGAAGAAGAAACGGTTCGTAATAACCCTAGAAAACAGTTTGTAGACGTGGGACAAGAGCGCTATCGGTCTATAGTTCTTCAATAAGAGTTTATCACCTTTGTTAAAGAACAAGACAACCACGCTCCTGGACCACGACGATGGTGTGATTGCTTCATGGATTACGGAGTTAAACAGACGCTGCATCTCTTTAAGGACTTAGGTCCTTCCAGTCCTCAGCAATTCTGATGTAATTCCGTCCTCTCCAGGAGATCTACCATTGTTCAACTGCTCAAGAGCTATACTAATGTCGCCTATGCTGATGTCTGAAATATCCTCCGAGTGGTGTCGCGTTAGCGGAGCTCATCTATCATTTGCGCGAGAAGCGGGTGTGGGTGGTAGTTCGTAGCCAGCATAAAGTTTGCTATAGAAGTTCTCTACTTCGGCGGATATCTCCGGCTTAGAGACGTCCATGCTCTGTCTTGATCCTCAGCAGATGGGCACTTCCGGATGACCGAGCAACGATCTTGGGGCCCTTGTGACGCTCTATCGCATCTTCAATTCGTTTAGTATTGAAGTTAGCCCGCCACAGTTATGAGCGGGCGTAACACTCACCATCAGATGAACGTCCCGCTCGTCCCGTCTCTTTGTAGTATTATATAAAAGAAGCGGACCAGATCCGCGAGCCTTGAGTCCAATGAAGCTGCTATGGTTTTCAAACGATACTAGCAGCACAATTTTATAATAAAAAATTATAGTTCAGAAGTATGAAATCTATAATAAACACATACATAAATAATAATAAACAAAATTGGATGCGAACAACGCGGGTGGAGAACAACGATCGATGTGGAGATCTTTGCAGGAGGCCTATGTCCAACGGTGGACATATATTAGCTAATGATGAGTAAATAAAAGTAAGCGTACCTCAACCTTGATAATATTATTAATTTACTGAAGCATTGTTTATTTTTATAAACTATTGAAAGCTGACAATATTAAACAAAGTAGATCTATATGCAATGTTCACGCAAATTCACATATGTAATTATTTAATGTTACAGTCATTATTATTATCCAACTATTTAAAATGTAAATAGTTCAGATTACCGACATCCTTATTCAATAGGGTTATGCGCGTACGCTTGTCCAGTCGGGTAGGCAGAGAAATTCCCCCGCGCGGAGCTACCCCGGAGTCCGGTGTGCCAGGAAGCGCCCGCCACTTCGATGTCAATCGTCGAAACGTTAACAACGTATAGTTTTAGACTCGCGAGCCGCGCCCAATCAGATATATCAATTAAAGTAATTGCAGACTATTATGATATTGTCTAATAAAAGTAAGTGAAAATCAGAATACAGTGTAGTATTGTATAAATATTCAGAAACTATATTTGTAACTCGAATTTTAAAAATAAACATTATAATTATTCTGTCACCCGTCTCAGTATTTTATTGGAAAAAAGTCAACTCTGTGAACTATATTGTAGTAAATAATTCAGGAAGTTATACACTACACTGTTGGTGGCCCATTTCAGAATACTTAAATCAGTTCCCTCCGCCATTAACCAATGTGCTCATCTAATTATACAATCACTACAGTTAGATTTGCCCACAGCAGTTCATATTAAAAAAAATACTAAACATAGATGTTTTTAAGCAAATTATGTTAACAACCGTCATTATCTTTTTTAACGTCTAAAACAAACCTTCGATAGCTCAGTTGGTAGAGCGGTGGACTGTAGAGGAACTTTCACTGGCATCCATAGGTCGCTGGTTCAAATCCGGCTCGAAGGAGTATGAATTTTTTATAATTTTATATCTACAAATACAAGTTACATAACTCCTAATTCTTTAGTCTGAATTATTTATATTTATAAATAAAAATATATAAATATGTGTACGTATTAATCAATACGTATTTTGTTTTAAATAGTATAATAGAAAAATTGTTCTTCGAGGTTAAAGTATGATGTACATACATTCCGGTAACCTACCAAGGCTTTTAAATAGTGTTAACTACTTCCGTGATCTAAGCGCTTGCCTTCTGTCTAGCAGTTAACGAATAAGTTAAACAGACGAACTTATTTACAGCGGTATATTTCATGCATTTTGTGAGATTAATTTTCTTTTAGACAAACAAACAATTGTATTACCATATTGTCAATAATATTGACCGTGCTATAAAATTTGAATAACCATCAAGTTAACATACATCATCAAAAGTTTTACTGTTGTGGAAAATAGTCATAAAAATGTCTGGACACAGGTCACATAATGAACAAGAGAAGTTTTTGTCTGGAAGAATATTAAATAACTGCTCAAATTGGGAGATTCTGTTACCTGAAGAATTCATTGCTTTTGAGTCAGTATACCGTTATTCTAATTACTTTATTTGAAAGGGGACTAATTCAAAATTTAACAATAATTAAAAAAAATGCTGTATTTGATTTTATTTTTATGGGGTGTGAGGGCTCCCGTACTACAATTCACGGGACCCAAGCCAACCCGCATTGAACCAGCGAAGTAGAAAACGGCCCAAATCTTCTCCTATGAACCCCTTCAAATGAAGGTCGCGGGAAGCCGCTGGACGCGGAGAGCGCAAGTCCGATTGATGTGGAGATTTTTGCGAGAGGCCTATGTCCAGCTGTGATCGTCTATCGATTGAAGATGGATTGACAAGTATTTGACAATCAACATTGTTTACATTACATAAAAAGTTTGTTTAGATTTTTTCCCTATATAGCTGATCTTATGATCTGAATTTTGATATTTAAAGGGTTTGTACATTAAATTTTGATAAATAATTAAAAATTACCTTTATGATTAATTGACTAATTTAAAACATGTTAAACAATGGTACCAAATACCTGAATGGAAAACAGAAAATAAAACAAGTTCAACGATATTCATAATTACTTATCATTTCCCTGTTACTTGTTTACTTAATAGCTTAATTATCTGATAACTAGCAGAATTAAGATTGCTTTTATAAGTAATAAATGATATGAAATTACTTTATCATTTATTTCTTATAATATTTCATTATAGTTTTCTGTAATATGAAAATTGCGGTTTATTTTTCGTAGGCGTTGTAGAAGATTGGTACGACAAAGCAGTAATGAAAGTGAATAGTTTCTCAGAATGAAATAGAAAAAATAATTAAAAGCTGGCCTTTTTTTCATAATAAGTAAAGAAAAAAATAATACTCTCACTAATATAGAATGACTTTGATTATTATTATAACGAATTTTTATTCCAGTGTTGCTGAACGTATACCGGAGATAATTCTAACAAATACGAAAGAGATTAAAACATTTGGCACAATAACTCACGAAATCCAAGTTAACTTCACCTGTTTGTAGAACATATCCTGCTGCTCAAAAAACGAAGACCTGGCTCCCACCAACCCGCATTGGGCTAGCGTAGTGGAAAATGTCCCAACCTTCTCTCTCCATATGGATTCCTACCCGATCGATCTGACAGAGGCCAATGTCCAGCAGTGGACGTCTATTGGCTGATAGTGTTTTAGCTTTATTACAAATGATTTGATGAGTACTATAGTGTAAACACTTTATTGCTAGTGCTGTTAATGCATGTAATTACTTAAAACAGGTGAGCTCAATTACCTGTCCATATCGATTTTTTTTTAGATTTATGTCTAGAAAGAACGGATTTCTATAAGTAACTAATGACGTTCATTTATTTACGAGAGACTATTACCTCTCGTTTTATCTAGTTGATGAGACCGGCGACACGTTCACTTGATGGTAAGTGATACATCTAGCCATAATAATATAACGCTAGTTGGGATGGTATACATTGAGCGTCTGCGTCCTCATCGCCTTGAGACAGGCTGTTAGGTTTCCTTACCCCAGTAATTTTGCTAACTACCACTACTTTCAAACCGGAACACATTAATGGCTGCACACTACTGTTTGGCGGTAGGAATAAGAGCTGCGGTCGTACCTACTTAGATGGTCTCCGACAACGGAAACCTATCATCAGTATAAATTTCAATAATTGAATGGTTAAACTTTATATGGTTTTAAGTGACGTTGAGATCATAGGTGGTGAATAACGACACTCATACGTTGACAACTGAACAGCAATACTGTTACGATAGCAGTTTTTACAATATGTTGATGGCAGCTAGACGGTAAAAATAATACCTTAATTCGAATTTCTACTACGGTTCCTATAACAAAGATCACACAGTCGTTTAATCATTGATCACTATCTCAATAAACAGTGTGTACTGCAGTCGACTATCAGTGTTTACTGCGCGTGACAGCTCACAGTTCGCTCTAACTCAAATTCAATCAGCATATTTGCCGAGATGATTATTCGGAGCGTAAATAACGATCTGCTATTATAATGTACACTGTTTAATTATAACGATCAAATATATCGCTACTACTTTAAAACTAAATAGACTGGAGAAGCTTAGCGATGTATTTATTAAGGAATGGATCGGGTTTAAATGCCATCAGTGAAAAAGAATAGCTGAGGATCGATTTGGTTTTCTCAATCTAATCGCTAAATTTCAGTTTGAAGAGGGCACCTAAAGATGATGATTTGTTACGGACGCTTACTATTTTTATAGTAAAAATAAGAGTGGACAGTCCTGATGGTGACCAATGAAATCAACAAATCACAGGCTAAGTTGATTAGAGCAATATATAGATTGATACAATTTTGTAATACTAAGATTTTGTAATGACAGGTTACCAATAACGGTATAGTTAAAATTAACTACAGAATTTAAACCATTTCAGTTAGGGATTACAGATCATTTTAATAATACATTTTTTTCAGAAATCTTAGGCGAGATTGATTTCTTACCGACCTAGCTCCGGCTTTGTGGCGATGGGGTTCTATAGCTGCAGCTTAAATACCTACGTTGAAGCTAAAGATGACCGACACGGCCGGTGCACTTTATAGGCCTGGCGCTATGTGGACGACAACGAAGGACAACAGGCATAATTTAAATAAAACCACACAGGTGGATAGCGCTTCAGCGCCTAACACAGTGCGCAATCCTTTTGCTGGTTGTAGAACCTCATAGTTACTGAAATAACAAAGATAACGAGACTTAAAACTATTGCCGTATAGAATTTAAGTTATCCGCGTCTGGTATCGTAAAATATGCTAACACAGAAATCGAAAAGCATTGTCCAAAAAATAAGTTAGAAGATGAGTTAAATGGATTTTTTTTCCAAGCATTTATAGAACGTAGGGTCTTTCGGAAGAACTTAAATAGGACCTGTCAACTTTCCAATATTGAAATGAAAGTCAATTTCCACCTTATTTTCAGTTTAATATCGTTCTTATAAACATTGCTGTTTTTAAACTATTCTTTACTTTACCTTTTAAATGTGCTTGCAATAAGAAATAATTATAGAAATGAAATAAAATGTTTAGTTAATGCTAAAAATGTCAGTTGCATAGTTACTATTGTGTATTTAAAATCACACGTAATACAAAAAAAAAAATGTATTAAACTAAACTTAGTACTTTATTCGTTGTATCAATGTACAACTTTAATTAAGCATTTGTCCTGCCATATGGAGATCCTTAGTTTGATTCTAGGACAAAATGTAGTAGTTTGGATAGTGAAAGGATTATGGTTATACCCAAACCCACCTATCTACTACCCCTATTTTGTAAACTTATCGTCATTACATTGCAGTATTCCAACTGCCAAATTATGAATGCCAGAGTATTCTGGGCTTGAAAGTCACTCTGATCAAGGCCACATTCTCATTTTACTTCATATGAAATTGAAGTTATAAAAAAAAGTTAATAGTGTCATTGACTTCCTCTGGAGTTCTAGGGAAATTTTTCTATTTTAAAAAGAATCACTAGAGTAGTGCTACATTGAATTTCTTATTTAATATTATTGAATAGAACTAGATTATGTTGAATTACATCGATTGAAATCTTTATGCACCCATAATGAATTTTACTTGAAAAGTTTTATAGACACATCTTTAAAAGTAAATTGAAATGGTTCAACATTTATACTTTAAAGAAACTTCATTGAATTTGTGATGAAAGTTAGATTTGGCGATAAAACTAACTTCAGATTGAGCTCTGCGTCATTTGAAGTTTTATTATTTTACTAGCTAAACTCTGCAAACCTTTTTAACACCCTCTCCAGTATAGTGCTTAAACACTTTCCTAGTAACAAGAAAAATTGCCACCAAACAGTAGTGTGCATTAATTACTGTAATCCAGTGTGAAAGGTGTTGTAGCAAGTTAAATTACTAGGTAACAAAACTTAACATGTTGTTTTGGGGTAACATGTTGTAAAGTTTGGTTGGTATCCGAAGTTATTTGACTCTGCCTGGTTTGCCACCAACTGCTTATTGTTAATATGTCACTATAACAACTTTGCTGTGTTCCAGCTATCATCATATGACAGTCAGAATACTTCTAACAAGTTTGCTTCTATATCCATTGTCTCATTCATCATGTTAGGCCTAAACTTATTAAGAGCAGTCTTTCTAAATTTAGATACTAAATTTTTTCCGCTCTTTATTTCCATAAAATAGATTTTCCTAAAAATAAGCAACTTTTTATTTAACGTTAGCTGTATATCGATATGGATCATAACAATATCTGTGCATCTGCTCCAGAGGATTACATTGAATGGTTCGACCAACCAACTGTTTTTGTCTGTATGCTCATTAACATTTAGTAATAGACAGAGATTGTAATAGATTAATATTTTAACATATTCTGCATGTTGTGTAAATAAAATTAATGGGTATTTCAATATTAACACAAACATGTTATTTAATAATATCAATAGAGATACTACAGTGAAAACTAATTTTTGTCAGTAAACAACAAGTTATCATTTGCAATTTAAATACAAAAAAGCCAAACTAGAGAAGAGTATATCATAATAAAAAAAATTGATAAATTTTTATTTCAATTCATGCATAACGATGATAGCTTGTGTTATTAAAATTTTTTTTTCAACAGTGTTATTCTAAGTAGCAAAGAAAGTGTATAAAAATGTATTGTTGTCTTACACAATAATAAAAATATAAGAACATAGCTAAGTGCATCATATTCTTTGGTGACACTGTTTGTAATGTTTATTAATTCATATAAATTAACTGTTTCCAACAAATCTTATTGTTTTTCTATATACATAAAATATTAAATAAACATTTATATTAAAAGATGTTGCATGCAGATATCTCATGTAATACAAAGAGTTTAAAGTGTTTTATTTACTTAGTCGTACTATAAATATTTGTTAATGCACAATTGTTTAGATAACTATATATCAAAAATGTTGCAAATAATGTTTTTAACAAATTTAAAAGTAAACCGTTTATAATTTAATTGCATTAACAGATAGTACAACAAATATTAATTTAAAATGACGAGACTCTCTCTGCAACAAGCATTGTTGTTAGTAGTCTTACAGTTGCTTGCTCTGTCTTTTTACCTAGTATCTAGGAAGAAACAATACTTTGTAAAGATTACATATATAGATAAAAATTATTCTGTAGTAAATAAAATTATTAATACTGAAGTAAAATAATATGCTGAGCTACATTTAATTAGTTAAATTGATCAAAAGGATAACACACAACTTTGCAGAATGAGCAATAATACAATTTTTTCTTTTCGTCAATGTTTATGAAAAACTATTAGTCACTCTGGAATACTTTTGCAGGATTAAAGATTTTATAGATTGACAGTGTTATGTTTAAATAACGATAATGCGAAATTTATCGAATTTTTACAATTCTACACAAATTTAACTAATTACATGGTTTTATGGACTCCGTTGAAAATAATTTAGTGAAATTGTGTGTAAATTGGTCTATATCCAGCAGCGGACGCCTATCGGCTGATGTGAGTAAATTCAATATTAAGATGCGTAAACTTTATACTTTGAACTTAAGTCAATGTGTACTTTATTATAATATGTTGAAGACATATTTGTGCATAACATATTTAAAGATTCCGCTTTTTAATTATAAAAACATAATTTTATTAAGTTTAGTTTATTATTAAGATTCGATGTTTGGTAAGTTTATGACTTGAATCACTCATATCTATATATCGTCAATAGGCATTGGTGGCCTGCCATAAGCTGACGACATTTTTAAATATTGTTCTATATCGATTTGTTATTATTATAGACATTTTATTTTGTACTTACACCAACAGAAAATATGCACGAATAAACTTCAATTTACTTTGTAACATTTTTTGACGGTGTCTTAACATTCTGTGTTGCAATTTAAATAAAGACGTTTATAGTTATTGACACATGTTTTTTTTATGATTATTAAAATACAAACTTTCTAAGATATTCATAATGTATAAAACACATTTAACATATTATCAAATATATTTACAATTATAAAAAAGTCACAAATTTTATATCTTTATAGAACTATTATTTAGAGATATTAGAACAACTACGTATAGAAATTTATATTAATATCCAACAGTAAAAAGTACAAAAAAACTTTATTTACGTTAATTATTTAAAAAAATTTGGCGATATATCATTATTTGAAATTGAGTGCTTTGAAAATGACTACAGACTTAATTAAATGAAAGAAGTTTATAGCGCAACTACTGCAATAATTGTAATTAGTAGGTTATAATTATAGGAGTAAAATAATTAATGCTCTTAATTTAATAATTTAAAATATGTAACAATTAAAAAAGTAGTAAATGGTGTTTGGCCTAACTATAAATTTTTAATAAAGCTTTGATTAGTGCTATCCCTCTAGCGAGAGTAACCTTAAACTTTGCGTTGGCGGAAGATGGCCGTCGCGTGCCGATTGTCGCTCTGAATGTTTACGACGGTTTAATAAGTTTTCAACTAACGTACTGTTTCAAAAAGTAGTAAACTGTTTATGAAGATGCTTCTTTTTACTTTGTAGTTCTTTCCGCTTTATTCTTTTAAGGTATCATATAATTCTTCACTCAAAAAAAGTGTTGCGACTGGTGTACACAAGTTACTAGTTTTCAGAGAAGTTTTTTTTAGTGGAATGTTGTGATTTAATAAAGTGAAATTGTGCTATTATTGTGGATTTTCGATTGGATCAGGTTTAAAAGTTATATTCATCTTGCAAAGGTATGTTAAATTGGATTTGTAAATCGTTAGAAATGAAACTTTTGAAAGTTCAAGTTTGTTTACCTCGCATTCACCGCGCATGATCGCTTAGGATGAACTTCATTCTTCAAATACAGGATTATCTCATAACTTGGTGACCTTGTTCGTTTTATAAAAGAACGAATTAAAACTATAAAAACAACAGATGAATAAGAACTTTAATTATAATCTTCTATATGAACACATTTGTTTTATTTTTGTAACGTTATGATAATAAATTCAATAAAATATTTTGTTTACATGTGATATTTTACAAATTAATTTCTACAAATTCCTATTCATTTAATCTACTTATTCGTATTTTAACGGTCAACGAACTGACGATCGTGATCGAACCATATACAGCCTCCGCCGCCGACTGCTTTCTATATAAAAAGAAAACATATCATAGAACAGGATTGTTTGAGAATAGCTTACATCGTACAGCAACTACAGTTGGAAAATCCCTTAGTTATTTAATTTTAGGGCAACTATACGAAACAGACTATACTATCTGTAAATTTTACTATTGGCAAATGTCTATTGCTGGAGATCGTCAAGGTTGATACAACCGTAGTTCCTGTTTCTGCTGATAAACAATTGTAAGATGCAAAAATTACTGTGTTCAAGTTCAAAAAGTTCTATTTAGTGAAATCACTGGAGTAACGTGATTTACCATTTTTTTTGTACCAAAACGACGAAGACTTGATACTTTTATTTATCATCCTGATTAGCAATAAAATGTTATGGACCTGCGCTTACCATCAGGTCGTGCTCCTCTCGCCGGTTTGTAAAACAAAGCTCTTATGACTGTGGTCATACAGTTTTAAAAGTAAGAATATTATTCAATATTTTCGATTATATCAAGCATAGGTAATATATGTCCGCTGCATATTTTGTGTGGTCTTGTCGCAGAGCAAATTTAATTCTGATAAATATAAGTCATAAAAGTACTAAAAATTTGTTGCTGAAATATATATTGTAAATGAAATATACTGTTCATTGAATGTATACTAAATAACCCCACGATTGTACATCTAGTATTATGTGGTAATTCACAATATGGATCCAGTTCCACATAGATAATTAATTTGAAATCAAACAAAAGATATTACGACGTTATCGACCAACAAATGAATACTGCTGTTTATTTTAGATAAAGATACAAATTAAATATCCAAAGAAATATTTCAAAGAAGCATTAAGATAAAAATATACCAAGATTGTTCATGTATTTATTTATATGCAACTTAGAACATTCCCTCTGTTGAATTCAATTACGAATATGTCAAGGTTTACAGCATAATTATAGTCTGCGATCTGATCAATCTATTCACTGGTCACTCATCAACCATGCGAATGATTAAGGTCGTGATAATAGAGCTTTTATTATAGTATTTAATGTATATCAAAAATACTATAAGAAAGATATATTTTAATTTATGCTCATGTGTTGGCGGTATAGCTCTAAAAGGTATCCACTCGTGGTTGATCTTTATTGTTGGTGACCGTCTAGGTAAGTACCACCGCAGCGCTTATAGTAGCCGACAAAAGTGAGCAAACATTACTCTGTTTATGTTTGATCGGTGGTGTAGTTAGTGAAATTACAGGGGAAACGACACTTACCATCTTAAGTGTCAACGGGGTAAGCAAGATGTGGTGCAGTATATATCATCCTAACTAGCGCCACGTTATGAGTAGGCGAATCACATCTAAGATAAATGTCCCGCTCGTCTTGTCGTTTCATAGAATAAAAAAGGTAACGTATTCACATAATCTAGAAAAGAATCGAATCACCAACTATATCGACTTACTGTCGTCACCCGCTGTACCTAGGCTTCCCCAATGGATTTCAAGAGCGACCGGAAATAAAGTGAATCATATAAAAGACAGAGATATTAATACATTTCTTAATACAAAATACGATCTAGAAATAGACGTTTTTCGTTGTTTTTAATATAATATTGATTTTATCAAAGTTCAAATGTATGTTAATGTGTAACATATAAACATTTCATAAGTAGTAGTTTTAAACATTGTATTACTTTATTGGGATCTTGGATACTTATGGGTAATAAGGTTAACTGTTATATAGCCTTTATATTTCAACTTATATTCATAAATACTACATTGAAGCTAATTATCTGATAGTGAAAATATTCAACTCCGTGAGCCGGTAATTTAATTCAATTAGCTTTGAGGGACGTGGGAGACGAGCTCTTCCTCCCTTCGGAACCTCGGAGGGCGTTAGGAGGCGCTAACTAATAATTTAATTGCCGTTTAATCGGAATTAGTAATGCAAGCCGCCGCACCGTTTGTACTTCCGCTACTAGATAATAAATGCCTAACTATAAAGAAGAAAGTTGGAAATCCTCTAAGTTGTCTATTAAGTTGAAATGCATTAAATGTGAACACATCTTACTGGCTCATGTAAAAAAATTACTATTTATTTAAACTTTTTATTAATGTAAAGTTTAAATTTTTTACTGTTGGTTTATATATATAATATCCCCATTAACAACTTAAAGGTGGTAGGGGTTCACGGCTAAAATCAATGTTATGGATTCGGACCGATCTTCACTCTTAGAGAGAGAAATGTAAAACCATTGTTGATTTTTGGTTGAGGCGGTGTAAGAGGGATCCCCCATAACAACACACGGGTTCAAGCCAACCTCGCCTACTAGTGGCGCACCTTGTTAGTAAACAAACGAGGATCTCGCTCTTATCAAATTGCATTAGGCCAGAATGGTGGGAAATGGCCCAAATCCCCCCCTTTTGAACCCCTGCAAACAAAGGTCACGGGAAGCCGCTGGATGCGGGCGGCGCAAGACCGATCGATGTAGAGAACTTTGTGGAGGGAGACATATCCAGCCGTGGACGTCTATCGGCTGATGATGATTGTCAATGTTACCTCTTATAATTGTTTCTTTTTATTATTTCGATTGGAGCAATTGGACTAAGGTTTTTCCGAGGAACAATACTTAGTTCAAGTTTTGACTACATCTATATGCTACTTTGCGCTGACTTAATTTGATCCGATACCATTTTTCTTTAAGATAACCATTTAATGGAAGACAAATTGATGGAGGTTTTCTATATTTTCATTTAATAGACATCTAAGGTTTAATTATAAATTCACTCTACCCTTAAACAGTATGTGGTTGAAATCTTTTATTTGTTAATTTAAACCTCTTAGAACTATAACGTCTATTTGTCATATGCGCGCGTTTGTTGGCACTTGTGGTATAATTGTTAACCACGAGTTTGTTTCGAGTGTGTTTACCTTATTTTCGGAAATGGACGCCTGAAGTGGTGTTGACGTATCGCTCTCGAGGAGTTTTCTGGATTCCGGTCCGAACAGATTTGAAAATGTTTGAAATTCCGCTTCACCTGCGGCATGTCAAGTGTGAGGATAAATTAAAGTAGGTAATAAACTATGTGAACAAATATTTCGCTTTTAAAGTTTTGTTTTTAATATACTATATTTAGTTAGTCATAGTAAATATAACAGAACCAAAGTTGGTCTTAATACCAAACAAATATTGTTTGTTGAGGACAAGGATGTAGTAGAAAGAAAGGAAGCCGACCACACTCTATATATTTTTTTATTCTACAAAGAGATGAGTCGACGGGACGTTCATCTGGTGGTAAGTGATACGCTTACTCATTAACAAAATCGCGCTAGTTAGGATAATTCACACTACACCACATTGTGCTCGTCGTTTTGAGACATAAAATGTAATGTCACGTTCGTCATTATCAGCGGATAAACGTTTAATGTTGGACATAGGCTACCCCCAAAGATTTCCACATCAATCGCATAGGAGTGGGGGGATTTTGGCTATTTTCCACCACACTGACCAAATGCTGGTTGTTGGAAGCTCGTTGCCTTAATAATCTCACTAGCTACTGCACCCTTCAAACCGAAATGAGAAATGTCTAGAAAGAGAATGAGAGGGATTTGGAGCACGATTACTTCGTAAATAAATATTAAATAGATTTAATTAAGACAAGCCTTTTATTGAAATTGCTGTATTATTCTTAAAACTTTAAATAACTCATAGTTTCCTTATATTTATAAACATATAAAATACTGAATCGTGTTTAATTCAGTCCTTTTTTATCCGGAGGTTTTAAGCATTTTGCAGCAGCCGTGAAGCTTAAATAAACAACATACACTATTAAATACGCAATATTCGAAAATAACATTTGTTTCATACAGAACACAGAGGAGGAGATATTTTTAATTTTTGAATTAATAGATGGGGCAAAGAAAATATATAATTACACCCCATTTCGTGGGAATGATTTACGATCAGCGGCTGGTAAATTGACTTAATGAATGAAATAGCAGTTTCGTCGAAACACCGACGAGCTACGAGCGTTATGTATTTAATAATTTCACCTGGCTTTTACCTTTCATGATATCATTAAAGAAACATTATAATATACAATCGGGGTCTTTGAACATGCTTTAATAGGCAAAACCTGTATAAAGTCAAATAAGCTTGTCCAACAAATACAACTGTTCTCGTCTCTGTTGACTGTAAGGTGGAACCTGGAAATTTTGACGCAGCTTTTAAATATTTTGAGTATAAAAAAACTTTATTATTACTTAGGAAAAACTTGAGATAAAATATAGGATATTATACCGATAGTCTTTTGGGTGCAATCGCTTAAATAGATACTACTGTATCGTTTTTGGCGTTATACTAAATCATATATCCTTGCGATGATAATAACTTGATGCATTATTTTTAGGGTAGGTTATTTTGATTTTTGTTAAAATATAGTAAAGATTCATAAAGAGTATAAAACAGTAATATCGTGTAATTTTAATTACATCTCTGTGTTTGCGGGTTACCGTAAAATCCAGAGGAAATGTAAGAGAATGCCGACAACACTGAGCAGCAATTCCGCAGCTTAAAGATCTTAAACAAAAGCCAAGTGAGTTGGTTCGGATTGTGCCCGGAGTGGTTATTTGTTCTCGCGGCGTCTGCGGCGAGTCAACATTTGCACTGGCCGCCTCTGTTTGCAGTGTTCAAACTCTGTCATTAGATCTCGGCTTTATGAAGCTGTATGCATTCGTACGTATTCGGACGCTTCTTTTGAAGACAAAACACTGTCATAAATGCATGCGTCTTTGAAATCAAGACAAAGCCTTCTGTGTTATTCCGCTTTCTTTTAGAATTGCTCACTTACTAATTAAATTTTGAATGGCAACTTACTGGTGGTAGGTCGCTCTTGCTAGATACCATCTAGCTCGTAATCACCGCAGTTCTTGTTTTTACCGTTAAACAGTAATGTTTTCTCACTACTCTGTTCCGGTTTGAAGGGCGTTCTAGCTAGTGTAAATACCTGAAAAACAAAACATCGTCTTATCTTTCAAAACGAGCGCAGTATACCAATCTTCATGCATTGTTCATATTGTTTTAATTTCCTATTTTTACTTTTAAACAGTAACATGCAAATATTACTTCGTTCCGGGTTGAAGGACTGTATCGCTAGTAGAATTAGTGAATTTCACTAGCGATACAGTCCCTTAATCCGGACTATAAGAGTACCCCAGTGGGTAACGAAATTCAACGCCTTATGTTTCAAGGCAACGAGCACAATACAGTGCAGTGTATATAAATCGAAATAACGCCTCGTTGTTATGGCTTTAAGTGTATCACTTACCATCAGGTGAACGTTTCGTCGCCTAGTAGAATACATTTTTAAAATTATCGATTAATAATTTCTGGGCTTGTACAATATTGATATCTCTAATAAAACGATCTTACCGATTACTGTGAGAATAAAAATGTATTTCAAAGTGTTATTTTGAATAATTTTGTTTTTTTTTTTAACAATGCGGCACAAAACATGTTATCCGACTGGAGTAGCTATGTTAATATCCTAAAAGATAGCAGCTCTGAGTGAATTTTGCAATGAACATTTAGAATCCCCATAAAAGCCTCGCAGGCTTTCGAAGTTATGCAAAGTTTTAACATGGACCATGGCTCACTAAAAGTAAGAGTTTATTTATTATATAAAGTATATAACGAATGACAGAAATTAATTGGTCATAAATTGACCTTAATGTATATCATATATACATACAGTTTCTTTACTACAAATCGCTTTAGTTTCACAGATTTTGATGAGTATTTCAGAGTTCATCAATTGAAGAAATCATCTTCACATTACGCGTTATTACATAAATGAGGTTCTTTAGACTGTTTTGTAAAACTGGTCCCTATTAAAGGTATTAGACGTGTTCAGAATATACTATTATGCAAAATTTACATTTGTCCTGAACAATAAGTATTCAACTTACACAAAGGGACTGTGGGAATGTCTGAAACATAAACTACAGTATTTATCACTAACACTTAAACGGTAGATGGTCTCTGTTCCCGTAATCAGTTTATATAGATTTCTACCTTGCTACCTCAATCCCTGCTTCTGTAGACATTGAATGTAAGTAGATAGAAATCGTTAAGCATTAGCAAACGGCAGTATGCTACAGCTACTTAAATTATTATGGTAAGGAAATCTTAATAGTGTCATGATGTGTCTCAAGTGCGTAATATAAACATCCTGACTAGCATTTAATTGTTATGAACTTATCAGGAGAACATCCTGTTCTTGTCGTTGTTTTGTAATATAAAAAAACGACTCCACTACATGTGTACTGTTTATATTATTATTACATAAATATACTAGCTGTTCCTCGTCGCTTTGTTGATCGTAACATACAATTAGAACGCTGATGACTTTCTAAGCAACCGTTACTATAGCAACGGCATAAATAATTTGAAATGAAAATTGATACAAGTTAATAAGAAATAACATGAAGGATCTATGATATTCAAAAGATAAATAGCCTATAACCATCTACAGATCATACCGAGTCAAATGGTTGTATTCCTATGTCGATACGTTCACCAGTTTCCACGTGATTGGTAAACAAACAAATTTTCCTTATAAATATTTATTATATATAGATTACTGCCGAGAACTAGAACTAAAGAACTATATAAGATAGTTACTAACGTGGTTCTTTTTTTGTTCGATGAAACGAGTGAGACTTTCACCTAATGGTGGTTGATACGCCTGATTATACCTGCGTACGTGGCGATAGTTAGGATGATATACACTGCACGACATTGCCTTTGTCGCCTTAAGCCAAGAGTTAAGTCATGTTACCCCGGTAATTTCACGTTTGCACTATTGGAATATTTCACATTTAAGTTACTACAATTATTATAAAATCTTTTCACACGAAACATTAAAAAACTATCCACTACTTGTTTATATAAACTTAAGTTATGTAAGTATAAACATTTGCGTTATAAACAATAGCACCTATTCATTTACACAGACAAGCACACAACTTCATAGTCGAACCGTAGTCTGTTTTATGTCACCGCCGAAGAGTTCGAGCGTTAATTGGGAGACACTCTAATTAATCTCAACGCTTAAAGCATTCACTTTCATGTAAGTCAAACACTTGGAAGCAGTTTAGAAGGAATAGATCATACAAATCATTTAGATAATGTCATGTAAGGAATGCAAACTCCTGTATACTTTCTTAATGTTTTATTCATATTGTCTTACAAGTACCAATTTATCAGCAGCAGTAATATATATCTGTTGCAAGGAACCTAAGTGGTGATACCATAGTGCTTATTTCCGTTGTAAACCACTTAGTAAATATTCTTGTTTTATTATTTTTTAATTACAACGAAGAGAAGACTAATGAGATATTTATCATCATTATCAGCCGATAGACGTCCACTGCTTGACATAGAGCTCCCCCAAAGATCTCCACATCGATCGGTCCCTAGAGAGATGTTCACCTGACGGTTAATAACGCACCACCTATCTATAATAATGTGGAAGTAGTTAGGATAATATACACATCACAGCTTTGAGTATTATTAGTAGCTACAAGTTCATTAAAAAAGAATATAGTAACGTGGACACTATTTTAGGCAGCATTTGAAAGGCACTGTATGTTAAAGATTTTATGTATCTGATCCTGTTCTAAATACTCTATCGCTTTGTAGGATGTTAAACAGGATACTTACTAACAAAATTCCCTATTCTGCCTCGTGTCCTTGTTAAAGATAATTACGGATTTGTTTTCGTATACTATCGCAGTCAAACTTTCTATTTGCCATCAGTATAAATTAAGTCTTAAATTATTGCGACGCCCTTGACATAATTTCTCCATTCACTGCAAAACAGAGGCTTTCATACCATTTTCATATTCGAAGGTCGCGTCCCAACTTCGGCAATAATTATTGAAGTTAAAAAACTGCCATCAATAACGTCCAACCTCCTTCGATACGGTTTTTACTACTCTTATAAAGTGCTTTAAGTTCCTCCATCGCAGCGAAGAGGATCCAGTGTCGTGATATTTAAATTAAGTGGATTGATAAGTTTTCCGTTTTGTTACAGATCGTCTTATCATTTTTCTGCTGTTATCATATGGATACTGTTAAACGTGACAGTCATTATTGGTTGATTTTGCTTGTTTGTACTTGTGCACCTTACCAGAGGAGCCAGGAGCTCAAACTTATTCCTACCCGAATAATGTTCATAAAACCGGAAAACAGACTACTGTTTATTTAATTAAATAATTATAACGTATCCTGTATATACACTCTAAAAAGGAAATAGACGATAATTTGTGCGGAGCGCAAACATTTATATCCAACCCTTTGATATCTCTTTCAAGTGAAGCTGTATAGTAAGCATAGATTTTAGGGTTAAAATGTATAAGTTAATTTTTTTTTCTATGTATTGATAGGACGAGCGTAACTTTCACCTGACGTTAAGTGATATACATCTGCCTATAACAACGTGGCGCCAGTTAATATGTTATATATATATAGTAACGTATTGTGTGTGTCGCTTTGAGACATGAGATGTTACGTCTCATTACCGCAATAATGTCACTATCTTCCACGAACTTGAACCCACTACTATGTGGGAGTAATATTACTAGTAACGGTGATAACTATCTAGGCGGTCTCTAGAAAAAGAGACCTACTACCAGCAGTCTTTCTACTATTAGTCTTACACCTGTAATGGTTAATATCTCACAGTCCACAGTTACAGTCCACTGATAATTAAATTAAATAATTATACATATTCCACATATAAAAATCGAATTAAAGCAAAATATAGAGAAACCAGCGATAATTTGAATGGAATGCAAACATACAAATTCTTATCATATTACTGTTAAGTATATTTGTATATTAGATATATGTATTAAGGTTAATACGTATGTCATAATCATCATCAACAGCCGATTGACGCTCACTGCTGGACATGAGCCTCAGCCAAAGACAGTAATGTTGATGGGAGTTATGAAAAAATATGTTAAATTACTTAAAAATAATACAAATCATGTGTACATTACATTGAAAACGCTAAATTCCTTAATATTATGTCTAC
This sequence comes from Ornithoptera priamus, assembly GCA_029034505.1. Lineage (NCBI taxonomy): Eukaryota > Metazoa > Arthropoda > Insecta > Lepidoptera > Papilionidae > Ornithoptera > Ornithoptera priamus. The sequence continues at coordinate 2,163,929 of JARDWD010000500.1, read as the reverse complement.
AGTTTTTAAGACGAGTTCTCATTAGCTGAGGGCATAGGCCTCGCTCAGGGATTCTCGTTGAGGGGGAACTGGATCTCAACCTTAGCACGTTGGCCAAGTGAGGGTTGGTGGGTGATCAAAGCCCCGTCTCTTGTTTAGCAGGATGCATCTCGTTTACTTGGGCTCGGTTATATATTGGGTGGAACCTCTTACACATTATATGTTATCTAACTATATATTTATAATAAAAATAGGTTTTCTTTGGTCACCAATCACGAGAAAATTATTGAAGACATAGGAACACGATGTGTACATTGTTATAGGCTATTTACTTATGGAATTTCATAGATCATCATTTTATTTCTAATTAATTGTTATACATTTTCATTTCGTGTCATTTATCCGGTTGTCACAGTAACGGTTGCCATGGAAAGTCATTTGCGGTTGCCGTTGCTATGAAGGAACATTTCAGACAAGATTTGAAGTCTAATTTTATATTACGGCCAGCAAAGCGGGCGAGGAACAACTAGTATGATAAATGTCTATTGTAATCGACGACCACTTACTACCAATGATTTCAATATTAAATTTCGCCATCGCCCCGTCAAACTGTCAATGTATTGATGATGCATTGAATGAGAAACATACTTAGCTTATTAAGAGTCATCTGGTTTATTTAAAAGCCAATCAATCTACCTTCCGTTTAAAGCTATGAACATAACTATACATTGTTGTAATTTGTTTTAATTATAAAGCATTGAAACTGTAAGCGCATTCAAGAGCTGATGATTTAACCAAGTCATACTGATGTTTGAAGCACTTGCTTCGAAAATTTTTATTAAATATACTTACTCTTCAAAATTGATCTTAATAATGCTTTTACACTACTCGGCGGTAGTAAAGCGTCTTAGTTCCCATCCAAATCGGTAAACTTCCATTCATTGCACTCAATAATGTCGTAATCATAATCAATATTAAATCCTATTGATTTCTAGTTACTGAATTACCTAAAACGCCTTCGATTAGGCTAGTACACTGAGCTCTTGAAGATCACACAAAAATCTGCTAAAAATCGACTACCATAGCTTACTGAGGATGGAGATAAGTTAAACAGTTTCTAATGCAATTAATTTTAAGAAATTTCATTGATTCTATTACATAAACATTATTATCATCTCAACTGATGAACGTCCACTGCTGGACAGTCATGTACACTATTAAATGATTACGTTTATGATCATTGAAATAGAGAGAAACTTTTATATGGTCCTCGATAACATTAATTACACCGGGAAAAGAACGGAAAGCGATTTTAATAATTTACGAGCGCATAATTTATCAGCGCGAATAAATTTCGGATCACCATCTGCATTTTCATAATCTCCACGACCCCAAGCGCAAGCGGAGAGTGCAATAAATATTGTATGCTTGGGGTGTGCACGATATTTGCTAACTTACAGCCCCCCGCTACTGTACAGGGGTTGTATCATTCTATTCATAATATGTTCCGAATTTGCGAATGTACTACACAATTGATATCCGACTTTATATCCCTGAAATAAAGTGTAATTTTCAATTTGACCCGGCGAGATTTTTTATCGCGTTAGATTTATGTAGCTTATTACATTTTATGCCCGTGAAAACATGTTGAGTGATAGATGCAATACTATGCTTTATTGCGTACGCGTTAGAAACTATTTGTTTCGCGAACCTTTGTATATTTTATGGTATGAACACGATTCGGAACCCCTTTTTCGTCGAGCTCATAAATTATCTACTTAGGTTTGCATTTGGCGATAAATTGGTTTTCGTTCCTTGTCCAATTGTGAAAGCAACGTCAACAGTTTCATATTGATGTCCTAATACAAATATTTTCCGATCATACATGTAAGTGAATGCATTACCAGTTTTAATATTAAAATGTATTACATTCCTTTCTCTTTTCACTTACAATTACAGAATTATCAATTTATCATTGAAACAATTAAAGTTTAAGAATTCTCTATTGAAATACAGATGAATGTTATGTTATGATATTTACTACCGTGTTAAATCATTCCATAAACTAACATATTAATTTTTAACTACTCAAGTGTTATCTATTTATGTTGCTCACTTATTTAACTTAAAATGTATATGGGAGATCATAATATAGACAAAAAATTTATTTAACTATGTATTTGATATGGCTGAATTATTGATATTTTATTTAGTTTCTTTTTATGATAAGTGCTTTTCAAGGTATCCGTAGACTTTTCTAGGTAATTCTTCATGAATATTTATTATAAAGCATTATTAATACTAAGTGTTAGAACAAAAGGATTTGTATTTTTAATGCGATCGTAATTATTACGCGTAAGCACTGATCACCTATCTCTATACTTCGCATGTATTCAGACGTTCACATGGAAAGGTATCTAAAAGCAATGTTAACCAAGAGCGCAGATAATAATCTACAGAGTTATTACTTGTTATTACCGTTGGTTTATCGAGCTTATCAGATCTAGATGTCCGACTGATACTTACCTAATCTATATTCTTGATATCTCCGGTCACAGGTCAGAGGATGCCGTAAGTTATTCGTTGCTACCTCTAAACGTACAACGATATATGTGACTTATTTCAATAAAGTTACGATCGATGTTTGTTTGGCGAGGCAAATCATTTATAAGGATCCGAACGATAGCTCCTTCAAAGATACACTGCGAAGAACTCGGTGTGGATCTCAGCCTATTTATGAACCTGATGAATTGCCTCCACATTTATTATCAAAGCGTCTGATTGAATTATTTGAGAGTTTCTGTCAATGTGAGTTATTTATCATGTGTATTATATTTAAATTTATTCTACATTATTTATAAGGAATAATTGCACAAGTTCGGTACTAGCGAGTTCAATAAGGCGCTTTATAACTGAATACTTTATCATCAGTACATATTTCTAGCTTATACATACACATTATGACTAATGCTATGTTAGCTTTATTGACCGCACATAATGTTCATTGCAGTCTATTTGTCAGAGATAAATAAATACGATAAACGATGTATTAGCTTTGATTGATTTCATTTCCTCATTATACATTTACGTTGACATGGTATATTTTTTGGTCTCTGTTACTATATTAAATTTCTAGTCACATTCACAAAGTGTTCCTGTTTTAATCATGTTTCTGTTTTACTACTATATTAATGTAATTATAAACAGTAAAAGATTAGAATGTACTTTATAATAACAATCATTAGTTTCGCTTAGAGAGACATCTATAACCTTCAAAATATATATCCTTCTTATTAAAGTCCAAAAAATATTGTCTATTATTTGATTTAACTATATTAACCACAGCAAACGGTTATACTAGTTACTCTAGTGATGAGTAAAATTGCTCTTAGTCTTGCGAAAAACCAAGACCAAGACCGAGACAGATGAACAATACCAAGACAGACTTACGATGCTAGACCAAGACTAAATGTGTAAGATTAAATGAAAAAATAAAAAATTCCTTTGAAATTATGAATTAAAATATTTGTCATAACTTGAACATACTTTTCTTCTGGTAACAAAATATTTAATATATTATAGAAATAAATATCCGAAACTGAGACTAGAAGTATTTAAGCGAGACCAAGGCAAGTACCAAGATTGTCCATGTCTTGGACTTGTTCTTGCTTTGCTCATGACTAGCAGTAAAACGTAGTAATTTGATTGTTTTCAAAATAATGAATGAAACAGTAAGTTCATACGAGTAGTTGATCACGTAATAACATTTAATACTGTTCGCACTTTTCGTGAAAGAAATCAGATCTGAAATAAATAGATGAGAGTAAGGTGTCATCAGTAAAATTATAACTGAAGTATTTACTTTTAATTTGAACAAATATTTGTAATCAATTAACTGTGGCAATAATAAAGCACGTTAAAGATATCGCTTACGACAAACTTACAAGTGTTTTAATATCGTTTATTTTGTTTGCCCGGCGGCTTCTTTTGTGGTGTTTTTAGGGCTGTCGTGTATTTCCTTACAATTTTTCCGGCCCGCCGCTTCCGGTTGTCGGAGTAATTAGCTGTCCCCGTGCCTCTAATACATTTTCCCCCAATTTAACACTAGGGTCTGAATATAACGTTGAGTCATTTTAATTTGGTAATATCGCTTTAAACGATGTCATAAAATTTCCCTACTAGTTTGCTTTGAAAACACATTAGAACCTTTTCAAATTAAACTGCATACTTAATGATAATTTGTGTAAAAGAATTTAGAGATCAGATATTTGAGATAAAAGATACTCATTTTTAAAGATTGTTGATAACGTCAAGTATGAATATATATTAGATATATATTTTGTGAATGATTTGTGTAATTAATTTGTTAAATGTGATAATCGCTCATATATTTTATCATGTATATACCCTTATAAAATCTTTAAAAATCGCATTAACTGGTGGTAGGTCTGCTGCCGGAGACTGTATAGGTAGGTACCACCGCAGCGCCTACTACTGCCGCCAAACAACAGCATGCATAAAATACTGTGTTCCGGTTTGAAGAGCGCTGTAGCTAATATAATTACTGAGGTAACGAGATTTAACAACAAATGTCTCAAGGTGAGGGGCGCAGTGTAGTGCAGTGTATACCTGACGGGCGCCACGTTAACAACAGGTGAAGGTCTCGTCGCTTTGTTGAATATAAAAAAGCCTTAAGAAGAAATTCTGCCTGATCAAGCTCACGACAAACCATTACCAATAATTTAGTACTGAGATTCTTAGAAGACGTGAACCTAATTGCCGTATAATAATATTATATCATAAATTACAATCTCAGTATTAAGTACTAATTAACAAACTTTACGGCGTACCTAAGTTTAGTACTTAAATATTCAATTCAAACAAAATACAATTATTGGCAATGCTTTGTTTTGAGAATGGGTAATCATTTAATAAAACTTTCATATGCCGTAGCAGTATGCAGCACATTTTTTTTTAATACGGATTTGAATATAGGCCAGAGAAATGGAGACAAGTTGAAAAAAGGGCCAGTTCATTAACCAAACCATTAAGTTGGTGCGGCCGTCATTCCTTATGACTATGCCCTACGTTTTTAAGCTCGCGTTTGACATATCCGTCTCGTATCGCTGAATAATGGATTTGGGCCATTAAAATATCTGGCTCCGGACGCCCCAGCGCTTCTAAATATAACGGGACACGGTACCGTGACAGCTAAATGTTTATTTGTGGGAATAACTGTAGAGGATTTTGGGATAGAAGCTTTTTAAGTTTGTATTATGTCCGATTTGAACATTTGAACTTGCCGATTAAGGTTTGTCGAATCCTATTGCTCATAAGTCCTGTCGCGTTATGATATATGAAACAGTTAAAAGGAATTTAATAAAAAACAAACATGTTTTGATATATTTTTAGTAATTTTAACGTGAGTAAATAAATGCAGATTTTATAACGGAAAAATTATAAATGAAGGAAACAGTGTAATTTTAAGGATGAATTTTAAGAATACGAAAATTCTTATATTATTGCAAATTGTTTGAAAAATTATTAAAAATAAATTTTTGATTCAGATGTTATATCTTCGTATACAGTTTTTTTTAAGTTTAATAAAGTGTAAGCTAAAAGAATCTTTCTGTGTCTTCCTGTGTTCATCAAAGTGTGGGCTGATTATAGCAGATCTTCACTATAAAGGCTCAATCAGACTTCCTTTAAGACAAATGCTATATCAGCTTGTGCTCGATGGACTCTCGAAGTCAACACATTACGCTATGTTACAAATAGTCTTAGTAAACTATTGGTTTTTATCAATTTTCGGGACTGTGTGAGGGTCGAATTTATCTTTAAGTACAACTCACACGCATACGCTAGATATCTGTGTAAATATTACAATGAAATTCTAAAAGTTTTGACAACAATATTGTCACAGTTCAAACCTTTTCTATTTGTTTTAGTTTATATTTATTGCGTTTGTTTTAAAAAAACTATAGAAATAAACATTTGTGGCGAGCCGTTTTTACAATGTTTGTTTAACTGTGACACATCAAAACCTCATGATATGATCTTTTATATTTGGAGTCAGTTTATATTTATCAAACAAAAAGTTTTAAATTTCTAATTCTCAATAGTAAACTTTTCACATACATCTTTAGAAGTTTGTCATACAAGTAATGTAATAAGAAAAATATTTTTATAATTCCGTAAAGCATTAAGTTTTCACTTAAAGCTGCTAGAAAGCGTAGAATTTTACTCTAACGTCTCTAGTGTCTGTTGACAGAGACAGTCTAGGTACGTACAACCGCAGGTCTATTTCTGCCGTCCAATAATGTGTTCCGGTTTGAAAGGCATTCTAGCTAATGGAGTTATTGTGGATAAAAGACTTCATATTTTTTGTCTCAAGGTGGCGATCACAATATAATGCTGTGTATGTCATCCTAACTAGCGCTGCTTTGTTACTACGCGTGTCTATCACCATGGAGTAAACATTTCGCTCATTTCATCGCTTCTTTGAATAAAAAAAAACAAAACAATTTTAGCCTTATCATCTGATGTCTTTATAAATCCTTGTGATATTCATACAATGGGGTCGTCGGTTCATGTGATAAGAAGTCATATGAAGATGCTTACTCCAGAATCTTATAACTCAGAAAATAATGTGGGAGGCTAGTAACGATAAATGAAAGGAAAATGTTTAATATCCACCCTTAATTTATTATCATGTTAGTATGAACGAATCGCATTTAATTACAAAATAATTAGAAAACGGTCGTCGATGAGAGTTACATTTCCTTTGTTAAAATATGTATTGAAAAGTTGTATAAACCCTTACTAAATATTTCATGGGCTTAAAACTTCAGGCAACATTCGAGTCGTAGCTTTTGTTCCGTGCTGCGAAACCGTCGTTTTACTTGTTTAATTACGGAGTACGTGAATTATAAATGAGGAAACCTTTTGCTTTATTTTTTCAACGAATCACGTTTTTAAGGAAACTCTTTGTACGGCTTTTCTGTATGCGCGAATACTGAATGCACCCACGCTGTCATATCTTGTTATATAAAGATTATTATTTGCTGAAAGCTCATCATATTGGGACATATTCAATATTTGATGTATTTGTGAGATGAATAAATGCCTTTTCATTGAAAATAACAACTAAAAATTCTCACAAATGTATATGTCCATTCTGATTGACTTTTTAGCTATTTTTTAAAATAAAATAAAAATAGTTTTTATACACTTTCTGCTTAACATTTTCCCTAAGCTATATCTTGTTCTTTTTTAGGTCTTTAATTATTCACTATTAGAATCATAGGTAAGATAGCATATTTGTTTTAAATAACTTGAACAACTTGGGAGTCCAAATAGGCCATATTCAAAATTTGTGTAAATGGAGTACTCCTAGACATGTATCATGATGAGATGTGATAGAGTAGAAAATGAGGTAGGAAATTAAGAACCGAAAAGAAATTAAAATAAATTATATGTATATTAACAAATATCATAACATAAATAAATAAATACATACATATTTACTGGTGGTGGATTTCTGTTGCTGGACATCAACTGAGTAAGTATCACAGCAGTGCCTGTCTGCTACCAAACACTTATGTGCAAATACTACTGTGTTAATGCAAGAAGAGGGCTGTAGCTAGAGAAACTGGCAACGACTGGCGCAATATTGCTGAATATCATCCTAAATAGCGCCACATTGTTATGAGTAAACGTATCACTTACTATCAGGTGAACATTGTCTAGTCGCTTGGTAGAAAAGAAAAAAAAAACGAATTACTAGGCATAAGTATTAAAGTAATGACTACGCGCCATTCTTCTAAAGACAATATTTCTCATGGTATATTTTATGGTTAAATCATTAATCATGAAAAATATTGGTTAAATATAAAAGGTAAAAGCGTGTATTGTTTAAATACACAGTTTACGCGATACATCACCATAAAAATTTTGCAAATGCATCACATTTCTTTATGGGAGAAAGTTTATTAATAAAATATGAGTATGTGCATTTACATATTGTGTACCGTCGTGCTCCTACCAAAGTAAACATATCCAATATTTAAGTCACGTAAATACTCTGTACAGAAAATGCGGTGCTGATGAACCCTTTAATAAACCAATGGCGAAATAGAGTGGCACGTCTCATATAAATGGCCGTTTAACTGTATTCAGAGAATATTTTTCGTGCTCTGCAATCTATACGGTGGAATGTTTAACATATACATTGCTGCGCTTGCTATGTTATTGTTATTACCGTCTTCCAGTTTACTATAATGGTATTGAAACTGTAGAATGGATAATTTCCTTTTATTTGGAATTCTCAATTAGAGCCTTAATTGGATTTTTAATTAGAATATTTACAGCAGACGAAATTACTAGGGTAAAGCGCCTTAATATCATGTGTTATTAGGGGACAAGCGTAATGTAATGCAGTTTACACCATCCTGGGCTAACGCTTATTTGTGATAAGCTGACATTATTTATCTTTAGCTGAACATTAACTTCGCTTGGATAGTCCGTTACTTCGCCAAGGCGTCATCTTATCCCAACCCTCTGGTGGCCAAAGCGGCCAACTACGAGCCGCTCTCGAATCCCCAGATTAAAAAGCGCACACCACAGCATGCGCTAATTCCGCCATCACCAAGGGTCCCTCGCACCACACACGAACCCACAGTCACCGATAACACCCACGTTACCACTTCGGACACTACCAACACGCTCCGAATTTCGACATCACGCCGTCCTCGCTTCGTCACACACCGCGTACACTAATTACACCCGCGAACAGGAGCGGTCTTCACCGCCCAGAGATTCCGACTCAGGCGAAGGTAGTCGGGGAACGGGTCTGCGCCCGTCCTAGACGACCGAGTAGTTTCGCTTGAAAAACTAACAATCAGACACATAAAATCCCGCCGTCGGATAACTACACTCCACGTAGTACATTTTTTTTATAAACAGGCCGTGGATCCGGCTCCACGGGCCCAATGTCAGATAAGCTGTAAAAGTCGCATGGCTTGCAGCGCTGACATCGTTCGAATCTAGTGTGATAGTCCGTTGAATAAAAAAAAGATTGTTATGTCAATGTAAATGCAAAGTAACTCTATTTTTTTTATCTTCACAGGGCTTTCTATTGAACTCCATTTTATTTGGTATTAAATAATAATAAAGTCAATGGAAGATGTACTCATTCAGTCTCTCATATATTGACAGCTGGAATGCTGATATGTTTACAATTGCGGAGTGTTTGTTAGCGAGGCGGACCCAAAAAAACCCTATTATCAACCAGATTGCCTGATGTCTCCGTGCTATAAGGCAAGCGAATAGCGCTACGAAACCAGTAAAGGGATGTTATATCAGATATTATCCAACGACGATGTCGAGGATAGAGCGAAGTGTGGAAGAAAGAAAAAGAAAGCTAACCCCATTGCTATATGGAATAATGGGCTACGAAAGGAGAGCTTATTATACAAATTCACTTATTGCATCGCACTACAGGTCGTTTTGTGTAAAAAAATATTTTTTTCTTTATAATAGTCACGATTATCATCTAAGTCATCACCTGCTACAGTTTCAAAATGCTGCGGCACGTCAGCAATAAGTCTTCCGCATGAGTCACCTTTTCAATCTCTAAAATCATATGATTTGATTATATAGTTTAATTAATAATTTTTGACTTATTTGTACGAGTGCAATAATAATTTGCACAATAACAATTTAACAAATTATAACATTGTCCGCATTTTACAGAAATAAAATCTTTGTTTTGAAAGATCTTTAGTAAACAACAATGCCTTCGTGTTTTTATCATTGAATATATTTTTTGCTTTTTTTTATTTGTACATACATTTCTATCGCGAAAAATCCAAAATTTCACATCGCATTGGAAATTACGAACTTGTTTGACAGGTGTCAAGGAACGTCGGTCCCTCGGGCCGCTTGACAATGTATCTGAAGTAATATAATTATATAAAAAAATTTACAAATTTAAAGTAGACGCGAATTTAAGTTTGTTAACTAAATTGTTGTTATTTATGCTTAACATACATAAATAATGCAGTTCATTCATTATTTATGTAGTTCACTTTGCACCGACGACAATCGAAAGAAGTAAACACATGACTGTCGTCGTCATTTATAGATGGTAAGTCTCTGTTGCCGGGGACCGTTTGGGTAGATACCACAGCAGCTCCTATTCCACCCGATAAACACTATACAAATAACACTGCTCCAGTTTGAAGGGCGCTGTAGCTAGTGAAACTGCTAGGGTGTCGAGACCTAACATCTTATGTCTAAAAGCAACGAGCATAATGTAGTACAGTGTATATCATCCTAACCAGCGCTACATTGCTATGGCCAAGCACATCACTTACGAATAGGTGAATGTCTTGCTCGTCTCGTCGCGTCGTCGAATGAAAAAAGTAATGAAAACTCAGGTAATAGTGTTAGGGATAGAGTAGTATACCAAAATTACATGATGAAAGGAATGATCCTAGAAGTAATGTCTTATTCTAAAATATTTTTGCCTGTCACAATTTAAATATGAAGTCTGTCTAGTTTAGTTTGAACTGAAGAAATAAGCCCTTCAGTGCCATTCCTATCAACAAAATGGTAACACTAAAATTTTCCTCGGCAAGTAAGTATTTGGTCGTCTAGTTCTTAAATGTTTTTACTATTTTTTGGTTAAGATAATTATTGTTAGTATTGATGATAAATTACACCAATATTGTCCTTAATAACAAATGTACTTCTATATACCTATATCTAATAGTACACGACCGACTGTAGTACACTGAATCTACTTACGAATGCACTATTAAGGTGTTTTTTTTTTTTTTTTTAATCGTTTCCCGTGCGTGTTTTGAGTCAGGGCCTTTTGCTTTCACTCACTTAACATCATTTTATGTTTTTCAGTTTTTCCTCACTTATCATCTTTTATCCTGTACTTATCTGTCATACATTTCTTATCTTAATCATTCTCCATTCTATTTCCTTCTTTCATCCATCCTCTTAGAGTGAAGACGCCTTCTGAAGAGGGGGGGGGAGACTGAAACAAAGCATACTCTGCAGCATATTTTCTATCTTCTTTCTTCCTTTTCTTTTCTCCATTCCTTGCTTCCTTCTTTGCTTCTTCCTTATGTTTTCCTTTTTACCTTTTGTTCTCCCCCACTATTAAGGTGTTACTGGTAGACAGTGAAACAGATAATAGATCCATACAAACGATTGGACTGGGCTTAAATGCCTTCATTTACAAAGAATTTCGGAAAGATGTGATCAGGTTTCTCAATGTTATCGCCTAACCTCAGTTTGAAGAAAGCGTCTTATGATTATATATTGTCTCTTCTTGTTGACTCTTCTTATATATTGAGGTATGTGCGTGATGTACTGTAATATTCAAGCGTATGTGGCGGCCATAGACATTACGCTTAACCACAAATGTAGATTCGCGGAATGCAATATAGGGTTTTAAGCAGGCTCGCGCATGTTAACAGGGACGCATATGTTTGTTGAATTCCAAGATCTTATTTGAAATGCATCCAACATTGTTGTCTGGCGCATAGCAAGCAAGCGCGTAAGTTCCTGGATGGATACCCTGTTGAATGTTCGGTGCATCAGTGTATGAATGATTTCATGTATGTAAATGTGCATTTGTAAATGTCATGAGGTTTTAGAAAATTGTATCCTGTATCAAGATTCGAATACGTTTAAGATAGTTATCATATTAGTATCTCATTGAAATAAATCATCTCACTATACCTAGTTGATGTTGCATTGGGCGGGCAATAAAGCCGATCATGGGCTGAAGATTGGATGGAAAATGAATACAGCAAAAGATTGACACCTGCCAGCTAAACTGGACCGGACTTAATAAATCGACTAGGAAAACGTTGGACGCAAGTGGCATCAGACCAGTCGCCCCGGAAACCGATTGAGGAAACATACTTTAAGCAGTGAACAACGACAGGCAGAAATGATGATGATGATCTTAATTTGACGTTAATAATAATAACGCGCGATGCGTTATTTATTTATTGAGTTATAAACACAGATTTTTATATTGAGTATAATGCAACAGATCAAGCATAACTAACTATTAACCCATTTCCATGTACAGAAATGTAGTGAACTAATATATTAATATAGTATAATAATCTTAAAATTATGTATCATAATACCCACTTGCTACGTCCATTATTCTCTTAGTAAATCTATGTTCATGTTACCTACAATGAGCGTTTCTGTAATTACTTAAAAGAAAAACTCATTTGTAAAGATATTTTCATGTTATCAATTTTTCTAAGACTTACAGGTCACGTTTCACAGACGTTTCATTAGGTTCACTGAAATGTTAAGAATTTCTGCAATTACTTGGTAAAAATTGAACATATTTTCTAAGTACACTACGAACAAAATTCCTTTTCAAAGCACTAAAGTATATTACCCGGATGTCTTAAGAAATGAAGACTTACAGACTAGAGATTATATTTTTCATTGTTCATTGACCATTTTTAATAGGCTTCTTCCATTGATTCGTATCAGCTTTATGTTGACAGTAAATTACAACAGTCATTATTTATTTGTGATGCTTATTTTTAAAAACAAAATTTCAATATAAAATAAGCATGTATAACTTTAAAAAATCATCTTAATTTGTAACATAACTACTACCTAAATTGTGCTTAATTGTGAAGATAATAAAACATTACAAAAAACTGTTAAATGCTAAGAGAAAACAACTCCAGGAAAATTGTATAACGTACGACCTTTTCGAAAGGACTAATTGCCAACTCCTGGGCCGAGCCTGTCGAATATGGCAACCCCTGTGCCGAGCCAGTCGAATATGGCAACCCCCGTGCCAAGCCTGTCGAATATGGTAACCTCTCCTTTCTTAGTGTAAGCCTGTGTTTAAAATTGATCAGTAATAGGGCTGTAATGACTAATCAATTAAGTTAATGATCACAAAGGTATAAGTTATAAGAAATTATATTGCCACCAGAGATCTAATAGCATTAAATGATATTACCTCTTTCAAATAAACTTCAACGGATAAATGTTAAGCAATAGCGACATTTTTAAAATGATTAATTTAGAACCGATGTCCTTCAAAGGCTTTAAAGCAAACCTCGTTGCAAATTTCGTCGTAGTATTTTAAAATACACCGTATTCAATAAGTTTGAGCGGCGAAACCCCATCTTAAAGTCAGAATAGTTCACGAGCATACAAAGTTAAAGTAATTTATTTACCGTTGGAAACGACGCGCAAGTTGAAAGCAATAACTCGGGCTTATGTTTTATATTAGGTTCTGAGTTTCCACTTTATGAATACGAATCTACTCGGAACTTCACGGGAATTTGACGTCGACGACTTACGTATTCCTAGTGCGTTTGACTTCCACCGACGATGTTATTACTCGCTAAGTACTCGCTTATTTTCATAAACTTTGTGAAAGTATTTCTTACGGCGGAATACGTAACGGCATTTGGACGGTGGCCAAATACATTTGAGTTATTATCTCCCTCAGTGCGGGCGCGACTCCCTTGTGATTTTGTTCACGCCAATTTTGATGTCAAAGTTGAAATAATATTTAGCTTGCGCTCACAAAAGCTCTGATTAAAGAGTAAAACACACCTACATTATATTGTTGTTGTTTATCTCTGTTGCCCGACACAGTCTACTCGGATACCAAAGCAGATCGTATTTCTGCTGCAAAATAGTACTGTGCAAACGTTACTGTGTTAATATTTGATATACGCTGTAGCTAGTGACAATAGGACCTAACGTCTTATGTTGTAAGGCGGCGAGTAAAATACGGTGCATGAGCTTGAATATCCCACGTTGTTATAGGTCTTACCGTTCAGCTCTATAGTCTCAGACTTAAGAAAACGACTAAGTTATTCTCTGCCTGTCGTACAAGGCGGCTAAAAGGCTCCTCGGGTTCGTGAGTCTTGAAGGTGGGGGCCCCCAGAGCTCAATAATAATAAGAGGACAAATGCATATTGGTCTTGCATTTGCTGTAGCACCGTGGTTGCTAAATAAGGCTTTGCTCTTCCGTGGGATGTTTCAGCCGTAGTGCAAGGGGGCACCGATGCGTTCCGTAGTAGATCCAAGAGCTACACCTAATGTACTGACGGAGATCACCAAGGGGGTTTTAGTGGGTGGATCCCCGCATGACCTTGTCCACCCCCAAAAAGAAAGGTATCTTTTAAAATTTCCCCCATGATATGAAAAGACCTTTACCGTTAGGTGAACATCTCGGTAGTCTCATCGTTTAGTCGAGTAAAAAAAACGTAGTAAACTACTTACCTAACATTTATTTCGAAGCTTTATGACTTATATTATAAGCCATATCAGTTTCTCTTTTGCTACAGTCGCTTAGCTAAGTACTACCACCGCAGCGCCTATTTCTGTCCCAAAGACTAGTGTGCAAATATTACTGTGTTTGGGTTTGAAAGGCGCTTTAGTTGGTATAATTACTGGGGTAAGTAGACTTAACACCTTATGTCTCAAAGCGATGAGCGCAAATAATACTTAAGGAGCAGCTCTTTGTTATGGGCGGGCGTATGCTTACCATCAGGCGAAGGTACCGCTTGTCTGGTCGCATGGTTGAAAAAAAAAATAACTGACTAAACAAAAAAACGATAAATCACAGAAAAATGCAACAATACAAAGTTTAATAGCCCACAACGTTGCTTATTAAGTGCGTGTATATTCTGTGTACAATAATGACTGAAAAGAAACTGTGGGAACAAAAACGTCCGAAGGAAAAAATGGCTGCCATCAATTTTTTATGCGGTGTCAATAAGCGGTGCGGTGGAAAGGCGTAAAATGAAACGTATAATGGAGAGGTCGGGACGGAAATTACAAACTTGGCGAAGCACATGTTCTTTAATAACAGAGGGCCGTTGTAGAAGGTCAGGTGTGGTCGGGAGGGCGAGGGAATAATGTTCTTTTATTGATACAATTTTTTCACCAGTTTTACTACGATAACTTATATTACGTAAAATTTACCTCGATATCATAGATTTTTACGTTATATTGTTATAAATATTGTATACTATCGAAGGGTGTAAGGGGTCCCGCACAGCAACTCGCGGGACCTAGGTCAACTTCGTCTGCTCGTGGTGCACCCTGCTAATCAACAAACGAGGCTCTGACTCTCACCAACCCGCATCGGTCCAGCGTGGTGGGAACTGGCTCAGATCCCCCATATGATCCCCTACAAACACGGAGATCTTTGGGTGAGGCCTATGTACAGCAGTGGACGTCTATCAGCTGAAGATGATGATGATGATACCACCGAACACCTTCAAGTAAGATTAATATTTAAGAACTGGTATTAGGTCTCTGTTATAAGAGAACATTTAGGTAGGTACCGTCTTGATGCGAAATTGCAAGGTGGGAATCTCCAGCTCCAATCCGAGGCAGAAGTATGGCCAACCGTTCATGTAATTCCGATCAAAGGTTTTGAGAGGAATACCATGAGGTTTTAGCCGGAAAGACATTACCCTTCTGTTGTCCATGCAACACAGGAGTATCCGATGTAGGATTTCCTCTAAAAAAAGGTGAGTAGCTTCCATTTCTATCATTAAACAGTAGTGTGCAAATATTACTTTGTTCCGGTTTGAAAGCAGTTCCAGCTTGTGAAATTGTTAGGGTAACATATATTGTCTCAAAAAGACGAGCGCAACGTGGTGCAGTGTTTAGTATCCTACTAGCGCCACGTTGTTATAAAACACTTTTCGCATCTCTACGTCTAATAAAAAAAATTACAAATTAATGGAGCATACAATAATCGATTATGGACGTTTGAACATACTATCGTTGCGATAGCTACATTGCGTGATACCTCTAAGAATACGTGAAAATACCTTTTCTCTTGTAAAGCGTATTTTTTTGCAATTGTTATAAGACATACCTGATATATGGAATCTCTAGTGATAGTTTTATAATACGGCTTAAGGTGTAATTGTCGCGATAATGTCGTACACCGACCTTAGTTCTACATAGAAAAAGAGATGTCTACGTTCTGTGTAAGTATTAATATATGTTTTATTATTGATATATTTTTGTTTACTGCGATCTCATGTTTGTGTTTGCCCGCGTACAATAAAGCGCACGATATGGCGTTCAGTTAAATTAATAGGCAAAATTACATACAACTACCGCTTTATATCGAGAGCCTGTCATAATAGCGACCGCACTATATTGTATTGTCCCGGGGGACGGGCGATGCTTTGTCGTTAAATAAATAAAGTGACTCGTTTATTTTCTGCATACCAGATTTTTTTCATACATTTTCGTATGTATTTATTATATTCAGATTATACTTGAAATCGATATTGCTTTTTTTTAATTAACTTTAACACTAGGTAGGTCGAAGACCGACTAGGTAGGTATCACTGCAGCGCCTATTGCACAAACTAGTGTGCAAGCATTACCGTGTTCTCGTTTGAAGGGTGCTGTAGCTCGTGTGCAGGGGTAACAAAACTCAACATATTTTTCAAGGCGACGAGCACAGGTGGCGCTGTGTATAACACTAAACTTCATGTGATTTTATCGCCCGTTGCTTCTTTGGACAATAAAAAAAACTTTAAAATATAAGCGAAAACGTGTGTAAGCGACATTGACAATTACATAAATATTTGTTGCTAATACATTACTAATCGGATGATCTTTGACGAAGATCATTCGAAGGGATCTAATGCTGGATACTGAACGTATACTTTCTATCTGTATTTTCTTGTATTATTGGTGGCAAGGGTAACCCATCGCAATTTTAATACGTTACAGGTTTTTTTGCGCAGAACATTAATTATATTTTCAGGTACATATGCCATTAAAAGTCTGGTCAAAATGACACTAAAAAAAATTTAATTAGTTTTTTGTTCAACTGATGTTATTAATATTTATATATGACAAAAAATATCTTTGTTATAATAATACAACTCTCAATTTGAATTACATGTTGGTACAAGTAGTAAAGTTAATGCTTGGTAAAATCCCAAAAGAGAACAACGTTGGCGATATCCTTTTATTTATATTTAAGCTGTATCCTTTACACAAATGTGCATATTTTCGCTCTGTATCTATCTCGTACATGAGATACCTTGTGTTGTTGAATTGAATGGGATTCTAATGCACCGTCGTTGAGCATTCGCTTTGTGTATTTCGTAGGATATTATAATCATATCTTTCTATTCATTCTTACTTCTTATTCCTGGAGGCTCATCCTTTCAATAGTCCCACCACATACACAAGATATAAGTAATGTACTATCTCCAAACGGAATTATTTTCATTGTACCATGTCACATAGTATTTTTTGAATTGACGACAATAATATTTGATAATACTTTGAATCAAACTAACTTCACAAGAGATTGCCAATTATCCATAAAACACAATGGAAAATATTTAATGTTTTTGCATGTAATTTATAATAGATAAAACATTTGTAGATTTAGTCATATCCAAAGCAACTTAAGTCGATTATGATATTAATTATACAAAAAACTCAATGCATTATACTTGGAGCAATAGGACGGACAGAGAGATTACCGCAACATGGTTTCGATAGGATTAAATCCCGATTTTTCATTTCTTAAGAGAACAAGGTAAGGAAGGACTGAATGACTTCCATGGAATCTCCATAAATTAAGGTTACAAAAGGCAAATTTACAACGCAAGCATTTTTTCTTGTAAACTGCTAAGAACACTTTCTAATAAGTACAGTGCAAAGAATGTGAGCACAGAGCAGAAAGCTAAGTATGACGTAGCTTAGTAGAGCGTTAATGTAACCATAAAAGGTACGATGGAATTTTTATATTGTTAGTTTTTCAGGTACATCGTAAAGTTCGGAGACAGAAATAGAAGAAGCAGCGGTACCTTTTCATCTCAATTCTATACGCGACTGCGGCCTTTCTACCGCTATGTTAATACAGTTCCTTCTGTATGTATCAGTTACCCGCTTCCTCGCAGAGGTATACCACCCAGTCCACGTCCCATCATTAATTACACGTGATCTACGTATCATTACGTTAAATATAACCATTAGATTTTGCTAGTACATCAATTTTTTTTTGTTTTAATGAAATCATATACTCGGTTAAATTCAATATTTTAAAGTAAGGAAGAAAATCTGCTAAGTTTGGAAATAAAAAAAATCAACATTTTTAGTACTTATCTCTTAGTGATTTTAAATCAGAGGATATGGTACAGACCACTGAATTTATAATGTTATATTCAAAATAAACTAAAGTACAAAATTAAGTTACTCTGCTTATAAATCATTTGCGTATCAAAGAGCGTCGGCAGTCGTTCCGAGGCACTTGCGTGTGACATTTGTAGTGTCTTATCGTGATGGAGCACTTTTTGTGTTTTCTTTTAGAAAGCAAAACGGCTGCTGATAAGCGACAACAAACCTTTTATATGCCTGCCCTATTTTCAAGTTTCGGACACGTCGGATGCTGATAAAATCAAGTTTAGTTACTACCCACAAAGATATGATTTACGTGATTCATTGGCAGGTAGTTGATAAACTTCTTGATTAGCTACGCTTTACAGTTAAAATGGTGTTAGACATGTCTTTAAATGACTTTTTTAATGTTTTAGTATTCAAGCTCTCTAGGTAAAATTTAGAATATCTTCAAGTCAGCTGTACATTAGTTTAACATTATCCACGAAATAATGTCTCGTAGACTTTTTCGAAATCCAATACATTGCATATATTAATAATTATTGATCATGTTTTTGTAATACAACTCATACATATTAAATACAAGTCAGCGGCGGAGTCTGTGAATGCTGCACGACTCGGAACGAGTTTCGAAATTCATGTAAAGATACTCCCACATCTCCGAATTGGTAACAATAACTTACTGCTGAGAATTGACGGCATAACTCTTAAGCTTATCCAAATTTAACACATAACAAATACCAATGAGTTATATTATCAATTTGTTGTCCATTTTATATGGAAATTCGTATATATGATGTAAACCAACAGTAAATGTTTACTTATGATGATTGAAGCAATTTTTGGAGTTTCATATGCTAATGATTATATGTACTATATTATTGTATCTTTGGTGTTATCATTGTAGCTTTTGTATCAGTGTTGAGGTTTTTATTCAAACATTTGTATGCCTAAGACGTTTAATGTGATCATTTCGTACTTAAATAAGTTTGAATTTATACTTAACAGCGCCACATTAATACGTGTATTTATATAATCTAATTTCTGATGATGTTGAGCGTGGACCCGGATCCAAGGCCTGTTAATACATTTCTTGTGCTCTTAAATTCAGAAAATCAATATATTTTTATCATTTGTTTGGTTTGTTATAATTCCATTGTATTAATATAATAATAATAACTATAATTCGAAAACGTTTCTATATATATTTCTATATCTGACCACCTATATGCTTGTTGTAAGTTTTATTTAATGCATTACCACATAGGTGCATTTCTAATTTCCAGATCTACACAGTAGTTGCGTTGGAGAGGTCCGGACACGTCTAAAGCTCTCGCCTAATTAGAGCACGGTAAGCCACTTACCCGAGCTGACAGGTTTACACAGTGCCGGCGCGGACGTCTTCGGATTTATTTCTGTACCTGAATCCGTTTTAAATCTGCTCGAAACATGGCTCAGATTTCTTGTAAATGGTGTAATTATGTACTCAGATGTGTGAAATCTGGCAAACGTTATCATCTAGGTAAAGATTTGATTTTCAGGCTGACTCAGGTACTCACCGGATACGGCTGTTTTAAGTTATAAGATCGGACTCGAACCAAAGACGCAATGCCGCCATTGTGACGGGAACCTGGATTCCGCTCAGCATACGCTCGCAGATTGTCCTAGGTGGAAGTCCGAACGGCGAATCTTGGTTCACAAGATCGGGCATGATCTTTCCTTGCTAGTAGCGATATCGGCTGCACTGGCAAAGAAAAATGCGTGGATTGCGTTGGTTGACATCTGTGAAACCGTCATGGTGCAGAAGCAATCCGCGGAACGAAGTCGGAAGAGGGCCGACGCTGTTCATAGACGAGGACGTTAAAGCGGTGATTACGGACGCCCCAGTCCGCCATCTCTGTAGTCTCGGGCTATTAAGAATAGGACAAAGGTATTTTTTTGCTTGTTGTACAAGGCGACTAAAATGGTCCTCGGGTCCGTGAGCTTTGAGTGTGGGGGCCCTCAGAGTTTAATAAGCGAATCTTAGGAGGACGGCAAATACATGGTCGTCTTGTATTTACCGTAGCCCAGCGTGGGTGCTTAGGAAGACTTTGGCCTTCCGTGAAATGTTTTAGGGCACCGGTGCGTTCCGTAGGAGATCTCGGAGCCCCTCTTAATGCACTGAGGGACACCATCGAAGGGGTTTTAGTGGAAAGAACCTCTAAATAACCTTGTCATCCCCCCAGAATCAAGATATCTTTTAAGAAGTTTTCCCCTGCGATAAAAAAGGTACGGATTTAATTACTCTGATACATGATTTTTATATTCGTTTCAATTCCATTTGATTAAGATTTCATCATCATAAACAGCCCGCGTTCAAGACTAAGATTAAACCTTGATTCATATTAATTGATTATTCTAAAACGTAAGTTGACCTAATGTCTTAAACACCGCGTTGTAATACTAATAGGTGTTTATGTTAAATATTACCTGAATATAATTAAACTTACATACGGTAGCAATCGCGCAACACCAAAAAGAAGCTAATGCAGACGCTCATATTTTCTATCTTTTTATATGCTTCTGAAACCTGGACACTAAAAGCGAGAGTGAGATCGAGGATTGACGCGTTCGAAATGTGGTGTTGGCGCAGAATGCTGAGGATATCCTGGACGGAACGTCGCACAAACGAGTCAATCCTCAAACAGTTGAACATAACAACACGTCTCTCAACAATATCTGTAGACTCTCAGAACTCGAATCTCAGACAGTCCGGAAAGACTGATTATTACTGGTTGTGTGGAAGGAAAGAGAGCGAGAGGGCGGTATCCTACAAGATGGACACGCACAACTCAGGACGCTACGGGAGCGACCCTACAATCATCCATCCAAATGGCGCAAGACAGAAATGTCTGGAAAGAAATGGTGGCCAGGGCAACGCACCATAGTCACGTCCCTCAGTCATGAGGTTACGACAAAGAAGAAGAACATACGGTAGCGTAAAAAATTTCATTCGTTTATATTTTAATAAACCAAATAAGTTAAAGTTGTGGAGGTTTTACAGCGACATATAGTCTTATAAAATATTGTAACAAATTATTATATTTAAATGATACGGACTTTTCCAAATGAATGCCTGCAATATCGCGTATTAAGTCCGTAACTTGAAATGTACCGGTTCGCTGAAAACATGCTGAAAACGATTATATGAATACCGCATAGATTTACATCCAATTAATATTTCATACGATCTTCATTGCAGTTTGTCAGTTATGGTACATTTTGTTAAGTATTTCAATTTTTATATTCAACGGTGATTCGTACTCGTCAATGAATGACCATGTATGTAATGAGAAAGATCCAACAGCTGTGTCTTTTAAAGCAGTCCAAGTAAGTTTTCGTGCACGATTCACTAAGCCGAAGGTAGAGTATGTCTTATGATGTAACAAGTACTTCTGTTATAGAAAACGTTTTTGGTTTTTGCTCGAGGTCTGATTATTGTAAATAGTACCCCGCAAACATTACTACTGTTATCTTGAGAATCTTGACCCTTTAAATTATTAGGACAATTATGAAATATTATTAATTTTAAGTCTTATGAAGCGTTCATTCGTGCTGTGTTAAGTATTTATTTGAAAATGATGGACTCTTATATCACTAGGTAAGGCATCAGTTACACTTAAATGTAGAAGTCGTAAAGTATTTGTAATGAATCAACAATAAATTTCGAATTTAGTACAAGGGCAAAGGACTAGATAGATATGCAACGATAAGTTATTTCATCAGTGGGGGCTGGATATCATGACGCCTTTATATTAATGGTTTCTCGTGTTCTGACAACCCATTCTGATCGCAGCCTTATGTAAAGCGTCGTATACATGTGTATTTATAGTCTTTTTCACTTGGTGAATCGGAAGACTTGCGTTTTGTCCATGCGGCCCGTTACCATCAATATTGCCAATTGTGGCAAGCGTTTTCAAATTTCTGTTTTTTCTCGATTTTGTTACTTATGAAACTAGAATTTGTTATATTATTTCGTACGTCAATAGAGATATTATTTCTTTAAAATTCATCAGATATGTAATTTGGCCCGCAGGCAGTCCACTCTGACGCTGCTCGTAATTACGTCGGTCGTATTTACGTCGCGGGAGATGTCACTTGCGTCGGATAATTAACATTTATTTACATCTAGCGATCCGATGCCGTTTGGACGGGCCTTAATTATGTACTACGTGGGGTAATTAAGCGTTTAATTTTTTCTCCCCAAAAACATCGTCATCCGATTTGTATTACTGTTAATAATAAAATATTTCCAACATAAAATTCAAAATATAGATGTAGTTAATATTCACATGTGGAATATAAAGCGCACTAGCCTCTTAATGTCGTTGTTGTACCTGGAATATTCAATCTTCTATGAAACTAACCGAAGCAAAGACTTATCAACTATTCATAAATATCAGTTTGTACTTCCGTTGTAATAATTTCATAGATAGCGCAGTGTCCATCAATAAGCCAAATGGGTTTCCAGTCATTGAGCGCGTCGTAGTAATAAAGTTTAATTGAACCAATAACGTATGTACCGAAGTGTTTAAATTAGTTTTTTATTACTTTTCTAACACGTACCTAATATGTAGGTAAATTCATTTTAGATAATACTTTTGGAATCGGGACTTATATAACTTACTTACCATATGAAAAAATTTGGACCATATCATCAAGTAAATGGTATCAGTGAAATGATGCTTACTTTTTCATCCGTCTGAAATAGTGATTGGTCACCTTGCGCCCGTCATGGCATCAAATGTACCAGCGAGTTCTTATATATCCTGACAGCGACCAGCGATTATTAATATCTCACAATATTAGCCATTAGTGGTTAGCTGTCCATAAGACAGATTTTTATTATGATATATATAATTGTTAAGCAATGTCAAATAGCTTTTCTTTAGCGACGACACGTGAGGGATGTTCAACTGGGTGGTAAGTAATACGCTTGCCGGTTACAATGTATCGTTAGTTAGTATGATAAAAGCTGCACCAAATAATTCTTGACCCTTTAAAAACTTAAAAGTTATGTCTCGTTACCCCAGTAAATAAGGAACTCCGTAATAGTTACACAATACTGTGTGTAGTAATGGGAGCTGCAGTGGTATCTACTAGAGTACGATTACTTATGTAATACAGTATATAATGATTGTATAAATACCTAATGTTTAATGAAATACTATATAATAGTTTTCTTATTGCTGTTTGCTTATCTACAAAATAATCCAGTAAATTACACCTAAGTAATCAATACTCATGTTATGCATGTCAAGCACATTATGCATCGATAAAGTACTTATTCTTAAAGTTATAGCTTGAAATAATAGGACCATAAAGCTCGTTTACCTGGCCACACACAACACCTACACTTCTGCGGATCTGTCGCCCGTCTGTCGTTCTAAACTCCAAGTTACGTGAAGTTGCAAGCTACACTGCTGTCATTGTACTTCTATAAATAGCTGGTGCAATGTTTACAATAAGCTTGTTATACAATTTAAATTCCTATTATGTTCGTGTTAGAGACGATTGTCCCGTATATACGAACATTATCTATAAATAAGTTGGAAAAGTCACTGTTTTATGAACTTGTTCCGGAGATATGCTAAAGTATAGTAGATAATTTAAAATTGCCTTATAAATATTTTATGAGAGAGTAGGAACATTTATACAAAAACTGAGACTTTGTTTTATATAGAAGCGACGAAGCGAGTAGGGTGTTCACTTGATGGTAAGAGATATGTATACCAATAAGAAGATAAATTCGAAGATATTTCTCGTTTTTTCAAGCTTTTGTACTCCAAACAAAAAAACGTCAGGATATTTTGTTATATACTAAAATTATACAATACATTGTAGAAAATACAGTATGAAGCAATCGTACAGTAGTTTGTAATGCAGTCGCACGTGGTATGTCTCGAAGATACGCGGATTCGGTCCTCACAGCATTTTTTTTAGATAGTGCGGACTCTCTCCTCATTAGAGAAAAGTTAGTTTCATTGTTATGACAAAGCATTTTTTTTTAGTAAGAAAAAGTGGAAGTATAGGCTTATTTCATTTTGTGTTTAATTAGTTTTCGAAAATAACGGTTTAAATTAGAACGTATTCATGCTATTGTTCTTAACGTTTCAGGAACTTAATCCAATACAGTTTCGAATGTAACAACAAACCGAGGAGGGGTGGACTATATATCCTCGCTGTAAGACTGTTGTAATGCACTGTTCCGGCTGACTTTGCTCAAACGTTGCTCGTATTTCCTAAATAATATTTGTGGCCTGTGTAAAGTGCTGTTTAGTTGGTAACAATGTAAATCAAAACGTCAAGACGTTGAGATATGTGGCCGTGCGGACGCGTCTCGGGGCACGCTGTACTGAATGCTAATTCGGACGGGATATTTAGGAGCACCGTGAAGGGCCATTAAACTGGGAAATATGTTAACCGGAGACGTTACGCCGGCGAGAACGTTGCCATACAACGAGGTGAAAATTTTGAAATGTGTGTGAGTTTAAAAAAGTCATTTCAAACGGTTTATGGTTCCGAATATATAAATATAATTTTTTACTTTCACCAGAAACTGAGAAGGAGATTAGAATATTTACCTAGCTGAACCAATTTATTTTTACTGAGAATATTCAATTTTATTATAATTTACTAGTGGAAGGTCTCTGTTGCTGGAGATTGTTTAGGTAGGTAACACCGCAGCTCCTATTTCTGCCTCCGACAATAGTGTGCAAACATTACTGTATTCTGAATTGAAAGGAGTTTCAGCTAGTGAAATTACTAGGATAACGATACTACAATTTATGTCTTAAGGCGCAATCCACGTTGTTACGGGCAGATGTATCATTTACCATCAGGTGAACGTCCCACTCGTCTCGTCGCTTTGTGGTCGTCCATCGGTTATAGAACTGTCTTGAACGAAATCGGTCTTACCATTACGGACGTTTCGGAATCCACAGTAACTTCTAACCTCAACAGTGTAACAGTCGAATAATTACTAAATGTATTTCTAATAAATAACATACCATTAGCTAAGATTCCGATTGGCATTCCAACTTTAACCCTTGCCTGAATGAGTACATTTGTCGTTCTCTGACAAAATAATCAATTTACGATAGTGGATGCCATGAACAGGTTCCGGTTGAAAAATTTTTTTCATTTTGTAGATTAAAAATGTTAAAAATTCAGCAACAGTAATATTATACACTTTTGCCTATGAATAATAGATTTTATGTTTACGCGATAGCATCGGTTAATGGTACCGGTTTTTAATTGGAAATAAAACCAATGTAGTCTTATATTCTTCACTGTATTTGTATTTAGATTTGGCAGATGAATTAGTGTTAATTTATGATATACATTAACAGCTCACTTTTTGTACACTGCTGAAACACGAACTTTAACTTAATGTTAAACAGTGTCACATTATAAAATATTGCAATATCACCCCCTAACAATATTCACGTAAGACATTAATGTGACAAATCGCTACTATATTAACCCGTGATGCAGACCCGCGTTAATGTGTATCGTTACAATTCCTCAACTCCTGGGGCATTTTCGGGACATGACAACTTACATTATTATGCTTTACTTTAACTAAGGGCGGTTTACACAATACTGGTAAATACGTTTTTTTTTATCGTTTATAATATTGAAAGATAGCAATCGGCAAAAGGTAAATAGAATTATTACATTAATAAGATGATTACTCAATTTAAGATGTAACTGCTTAAGTATTAAATCAAAAGGGAGCTATAGTGAATACTGACTGACATATTCACCCGGAAACGGGAGTATGTGTACATTCCTATACCACAATTGTGTGGAAATCATTTCCGTTGATCTGGTCATAAGACCGGTGAAAGACACTGTAGAGTTTTAGGAAAGAGTCCGACATAAATAAAACTAAACTGTATTGGGAGAAGTACCTGACGTAGGATTACCCCTTGAAAATAGTTCTCCCTTTTATTTTAACGTATTTCTTGTAAATTAATGTTACACTATAAATTGTGGTCCTCAATGTATCACAACTTTACTGTGATGTGTACGAATCGCTTCCGTCAGTGTTACATTTGAATAGCGGTCCAAAAGACATATCTAACATAGTTGAGTTGTTACGTTTGTTAAGTTGTTGAGTATAATACATTTATTATTTATTTGCGGTGTATTCATACTGAAACATTAACAACAAACAAAAATATTATAGTTAACATATTTTAACATGTACACAATACTTTGGACGTAATAACGAAAACAAGAAACGTTACAAACCAAAAAAATAACAGAATATTCTCGTCAATTACAACATAAAAACTTAACTTTAATAAAACTACTTTTAATAAAGTAACTTCCGGAACAATTTATTTTTTCAAACGTTACGTACGTCCATTTCTAGGATTTCGAAGTAGATGATATATGTATCCTAGTTGTGTCCTTCCGCTTTGGTGACCATAATAGAATATCAGACTTGAAATTTCTGTGAAATTTTTCTTGAGAGCAACCGCAAAAGCAAAGGACTTTCTATAGCAACCACATAAATAATACTAAATGAAAATGTCTATAAAAGTTAATTAGATGAAGGATTTAAGAAATCCAAAAAAAAAATATCCTGTAACTATCAACAAATCATTCCGCGTCGAAGGCTCATGTTTCCATGTCGATACGTTCCCTAGTTTCGACGAGATTGGTGATCAAGCAAAACCCGTTTTCGTTATATATATTTCATCATATATACACATACATACATATACTTGTATTTTTATGAGCAAATAGGTGCGCACAAAAAGCGATTACTTCACATGGTAGGAAATGATCACTAGCGCCTATTGACTGTCGCAATATCAAAGGGGTCGCAGCTACATTGGCGACCTTTAAGTGAACACCAACAGTGGAGGATTTAGCTTTGTGTCGTGTACTGCGCTGGTGGAAAGTTTGGCTGGCTGGGAACGGCTGGAATACTTATTCTTCATTATATATATAGGAAATATCCAGAGTTTCATTGGGTCATCCCCGAAACTAATATTAGACGTAAATTTTCGAAATTTGTTAGAGATATTGCTTCTGCCGTTTGAAGGTTAGCTAGGAATGGATTTTTACAACATTACTTCCCTGTAAGGAGTTTGACGGGTGCTACAGGGAACAGCTAGTGTATTACTATTTCTATTAAGCAAAGAATGTTCTCCTATATTTCTTCTATTGCGAGGGCGGCTAAAAATGTACTAGAAACTATAAGGATATATCGAGGTTACCAAAATCCTTGGATGTCAGCAATTGGAATAATAAATATGCGGAAAACGTTAAACTTTTGCTTCATTAAATCAAGCAAGTTCATAATTAATTCGTCTGCTTCCAAAACAGTTAAACAAACTCGTTAGCACAGTCAGTCGTTTGTAAGGAGCGCGTGCTACTGTGTTCGTCTGATGGAAACTAAACACGTCCAGGACAAGTCTGGGCTTCATTTTAGATAGTTAAGTGCGTAGCTCGCGACGGTGCAAACTTTACTGCGCACCCCCACTGCCATTCAGAGACAGGCGGTGCAACAACTTAATTACACATTTCCTCCTCATATCAGACTTAATTGGTCGCGTGCCTCGAGCACATGCAAGCGAAAAGTCGACTTATTTCAACTAACGCAATGTTACTACAACGTTTACTTTTATGAGAAGATTCTGTATCCAAAACCAATAGTGTTCCTACGCCTAATATAGACATGCTTCAACAATAAATATTTATTATTATCACTTTTATTACTATTATCACTTTTCCAGTCTTTCCTGTAGCTCTTTTGTGAATATCTGTTTACGTCACAAAATTGTGTAACGAAAAAAAAAAACGTTAAAGGACGTATTGATAAATTTTTAATCTGTGTGTTGTAGAAATGTTATTTAACTAAAATACCATCAAAATACACTAAAGTGCTGGTCCTGTTGTAGTTACCGAATATGGTCGAATTCTTCATTAAGTGCAGATTCTAATTAGGTAGAATATTTTAAATTAATTAATTTAAGTAGAAGTAGTAGTAAGTCGTTTCACTTTATTGCACGAAGCGAAAGTTATACGCCCACCCATTAGTGTCGCTTTGGTTAGGATACACTGCAACGCTCACTCGTCGCTTAAGGACACAAAATGTTAAGACTCGTTACCCCAGCCAATTCATTAACTACAACGCCCTACAAGCCGGAACACAATAAGTACACTTTTGTTTATCAGCAAAAACTGCTGACGTTTATTTTTGTATATAATTTCACAACTTCCAAATCTTCTACAACTTTGTTGAAAGTGCTTCAGAGCTAAACATATTTCCTAAACTTGCAATCTGCTGTATAATTTACTTTTATAAACAAAGCACTTTTGTGTAAACAAATATATTTCATGTAGATATAATTCAATGTAATAGACAATTAAGTAGACAATATCAGAGTAAACAGTGGCTTTAAGAAGTTAAGATTGAAGATACTGTTATCGGGTTGTTTATTAAGTCCTTTCTTTAAGGATAATACGGAAGGAAGAAATTAAGTTTAAATAGGAACGAGAATACTAAAGTATAACTTGACAATCTTAAGAAAAATTATGTTATTTTTGAATGCATGTTTATTAATAAAAATAATTATATTCAATAGTAGACTGTAGTAGGCTGATGATAGACATGCATGTCTATACTTGATTCCATTAAGGAACAGCCTTTTGAAATGTTGCGTTTGTCCAGTATTTTTGTTAGATAAAGAGGTTATAGTAAAGGTGTCAGGGGGTACGACTAACATCTTACGGAGCCCGAGTCAACTTCACCTGCACGCGGCGCATCCTGCTAAACAACAGACGAGGCTCTGACTACCCACCAATCCGCACTGGCCTAGCGTGGGTAAGGCTATGGCCAATTCCCTCTCGGTGAGGATCCTTGAAGCAGGCCTATACCCAGTAGTGCGCATTATCCGGCTAATAATGAAGAGTTTATAGTATCACACTTCCCATTTGTTACTTTACTGACGGAGGATAAATAAAGTAACCAGCTGAATCTCTTATTCTGTATGATATGGGAAATCACCGACTGATAATGTCCCTGTTTTATAAGTTGTGGTATCACCTTCTCACATATTAAGTAATGTCCGAAATAGGATATTTTTTCACAACATCACGCTACTCCTGTCGCCACGATGACAATGATTTCAAGACTCCAGTGAATCACTCCAGTCGTTCATCGGTCACGTGTCTTTGCTATTCATAAAATATACTTTTGTAATTCAATCGATAACTTTGATAGGAAATAGATGAAGGTTTTATTACGACCCTTTTTAGCGTGAATGTAATTTTGAAGACCCTACACAAGCCATAATTTTAATATCGTCAAACACACGTTGCTAGGGTCGGATATCCGGGAAGCCGTTACAAGTGAAACAAATTCGGGTGTGTGCTCGCTGGCTCGTGTAGAGCTAAGTTTAGCTGAAGCATACAATGCACAGACCGCTCTAGAGTATGCAGTAAAATAATATTTGCTTATTTATAAAAAAAGTAATGATGAACATTTAGAACATTCAACAACCACCTGACACACCGCACTTTTGCAAAAGATCTTGCAGATGTGTAAATTCTGAAATTGAATAGTTCTATGCTCGTTATGGCGCGAATTTTTTAGTTAGAACAGTGATGTGTTTATTAAATTAATGATGCTGCAACTCTTTACTACCGGCGAGTCCTTATTCAACCATTAACTTCTCGCTCGCCACGTCAATTTACGTCCTTCAAAAGTCAAGTTAACTTGATTATGATCTAGACATTCTAACAGAAATATGTTTAGCGGGCAACACAACTTATGATGACCTAAATTAGTGCTCAAGTTAATCTAATCTAAGTAAATTAAGTCCCTATTCCCTATGTAATAATTTACTGTTCCAAATGCCGCGTATTAAGCCTTAGAGAATAACGCTAGCCGCAAAACTAATTAACAATAAACATTATAAGAGCTGATTCCGTTCATCAACCTCTAACTAAATAACTTAGCTTAATCTGTTACCGTGCTACTTAATAAAGCGATTACCGACTGGAATGAAAATTTAATAATTTCACGAACACCACCGCACCGTAGATAAATCGAGTCTACATTAAGCTTGGAAGTTTATGGGGTGGAACTTTAAATTCCGTCTACGCCGGGCTCCCAAAAATGTGGACGTCGCAAAATAAGAGGATAATGTGCGTTAAATGTAAATTATGCGTCGTTAAGGTCATTAGTTATTGTCCGTTAGAGATAGGGACCGGCGGGAGCGCCGTATCGATTCTATATTGAACTAGACTAGATTATTTTAAATGGAGGTTCTGACATTTAACGTGATAACTTCTTTTATCTTCGATCCACTTTGCGATTTCTATTCGAAGGTCAAAAGACAGACCAAACCATTCCAGATTCTATTCCAGAGATAACTTCTCAATATGAGAGTAAACCGTAATCAAATATAAGCATGTACAGTTCATGAAAGGCGAAATATGAAAAAGAATGACATGACGATGTTGACACTTTTTTCAAAACATCATAACATCAACAGGGACACCGCTGTAACTTATCGCGACCGGTCGCGAAGTTATTGTAGTTTCGGATTTTCAATTAAGATATGCAAATAGGTTTCCGATTGAAATTCACGCATTATCCCGTGCGCGAGTGATGCTAAAGCACGTCCGTTAGACACGGCGAGAAAATAGTGCATTTCTAATAATTTACTTAAACGACGCCGCGTTCTCATTGTAAACAATTTTAGTTTTAACATCTGTAAAACAAAATAAAAAACTCTTCATTTTTGGAGTCTACACGTCTTCGTCACCAAAGTCCACTACTAGATAAAGGTCTCTCCCAAGCAACGCCATTTAGCTCGATCTTCGGCTCAACTTACTTATTAAAAATTATTCAAAAAGTATAATACTTGTCTTATTTAAGTATAGTGCAAAACGGCGAGTAAAAGAGAGTAGAGACAGTAACGTACGAGTTAAAAACCAAAAGTTTTTAATGTTTTTATCATCATCATTATCAGCCTTTGTTTATCCACTGCTGGATATAGGGCTTCCCTAATGTCTTCTACCAAATGCGATCCTCTGCTTCTCGCATCCTCCCACATCCGACCGTTCTGATGATGTCGTCTGTTCATCTGGAGGGAAGGCGTCCTATACATCTGCAACCTGTACGCGAGCTCCACTTCCAAGACTTTCCTCCCACATTGGCCGTCACTGACAATACAGACATAGCCGGCCCACTGCTACTTCAGCTTACAGATTTTGAGAGATACGTCGACAACTTTAGTTCTCTGTCGAATTTCTTCGTTCTGGATTTTGTCCCCTACAGAAATGCCAAGCACAGCTCTCTCCATCGCTCGCTGTGCTACTTTGAATCGGTGGACTAGCCCGATGGTCAGGTAAATAAGAGTGCGAATGATGTACTAGTTAAAGACTAGTCTTTGGAGAGTATTTGTGAGGAGAGGATGTGGCGGAATTTCCCAACCGCTGCCCAGCCAAGCTGAATGCGTCTATCGATCTCTTCGTTGAAGTTCCTCGGTCGAGTTCTATAACCACCCATTATAATGATTATCGGTGATTTAGCAATTCAACTATAATTATATTGTTATATTATTTGTAATTTTTGGTACATAAAATTAATATAAATAGTATGAAGTAATGGATAATAAAAAGCTAGTAACCATATTACTATACTCAAACCTCACAAAGGGTCGACCCCTAAAATGATGTACGTATTATTTCAAGTAAAAAAAATTGAGTAGTATAGAATAATTTTTGGTATATTAAAGTTCGACATTAAAAACTAACTAGGGTAGAGATGGAATTAATTTCCCGGAGAAAGGTTAGGAGCTCGTTGCGTACAGAATTTAATCAGAGGACGCGAGCTAAGGGTTGGTCCGTAGAGGAATCATTTACTCTGAAATTCGACGTGTGCGAGTTATCTAATAAAGTTTAACGCAACTTACGCAAGATGGTCTAAATTGCGAAATTGCTGTGTTAACGTGGGCGCGTACATAATTTCTGCGCTGTCGAGGTAGACGTGTATTTAATTCCAATACTGTCTTAACACTTTACTTCCTACGTTACTTTTTAAAAGCTGTATCATCATCAGCAAGTCGAGGCTGTATTTTATGTAAATAGATTAAGTTCGTAAATATAACAATATTTTGTAAATTAGCGGAAAACAAAAACAGAACCCCGACAATGGGTTAAACAGGAGAGTACGATTTTCAATATAACCTGTATTGAAATTGTATGATAAATATTGATAGAAAGGCAAGTCGTCAAATGATTTAAGCTTATTATAAATCATATGAGATATATTCACGAGAGGGTAAGAATAGAAAATATTTAGTGAGTCAATAAATAAATAATTATGCCAATTATATATGCTTTTAGTATATGTAAGCCTTATTGTATTTAATTATATCATCATCACCAGCCGATAGGCGTGCACTGCTGGACATAGGCCTCCACCAGAGAACCCCACATCTATTAATAATATATATATATTCAATCCATTGATGACCATCTCTTATATGAATAAATTAAATAATTTGTAACCGAGTAGTAAAGTGATTATTTAATTGAGTAATATTCTAATTAAATGGAATGGTCCTCGTTGAAAAGAGCTCTTCATTATGAACCCGTAACCCGCTTTACTAGAAATTATACCCTCACTAAACAGAATAACGTGGACCACAGACCAAAACAATTAAGCTTTCTGACACGATTACTCGCATAGCAACACTCACGGCTTGTGAGGTTAAAAGCATATACGGATACTGTCACACTTGCTGTATTTTAGTCTGTGCAAACTGGCAAAGGTATATACTCTACATACAACCAAAGTTCTATTAAAGCTAATCCGGTTATCTCAGATTTTCTAAGAAGGCTATTTTTATCTCATCTAGGTTATCGCTTGACCACAATGACGCTTATTAAGTTGTGATGTAATCTATGATAGATAAGTGCACTAGTCTACTAATAGCATATTTCTCCAAGTTTTGAGGTAAGTCATCCTATTAGGGAATTCATAATCATTATAATCATTCCCGTAAAATTAAAACTTATTAATTGATCTTAAAACTTTAGCGAATATACATTTCTAAGATTTATAAAAGAAAATAGCCAAGAGAGGTGTGGTGTCCCCGCAACGGTTTTTATAGCCTGTCACAGTAATATGAAAGCCGCAATTGCATTCCGGACAATACCAAAATCCCATGAACGCTTCAAACGCTGAAGTAGACCATTGAAAGGGTTTTAATGGGTAAAACTCGCCACATAAATCCAACGTCTCTCTATAACGCAAGGAATCTTTTGCAGATATCACACTGGATACCACAAAGATATTGATGTTGTTAATTATGTTAATTAGCTAAACAATACAATATTAGTTTATCCAATGACTGCTTTATAAGAACATATTAAATTTGAATGATATGTACTTAATTTGTAACTAGTATAGAGGTGCTTTTAACGGAAAACAAAACCAATACTGTGACCATTTCCGTAACCCACAGACAGCGCCGGCCGCCGATACGGAATCATTAACTTTACAGTGGAGCGAACAATTACTGAAAGTGGCACTGAAGCGAGCGCCTCGCACTCGAGCCGGCGCGATAAAAACAGAATTATCCAAATAAACCCCGATGATTTGCACTAAACCGAACCGTAAATTCGATAACCTTAGAAGGAATGCGGTCGCACCTGTAAATTTTACTTAGCACTTAGCCCAGCACGGGGAGGCGTGAAATCTCTACTAAAACAGTCCTGCAATATTTACAGTCTGCGATAGGGGCGTCGCTCATGATCCCCGCTACGCTCCAACCTCCACGTAAACTTTTTTTGTTATACTACGAAGCGACGAAAAGAGCGGGACGTTCACCTGATGGTAAGTGATACACCCACCTATAATAATGAGACACTGCACCACATTGTGCTCGTCGCGTTGAGACATAAGTTACCGAGTCCCGTAACCCAACTCGCTATTATTCGTGGGATGCGTACGCTTAGAAAGTTAAATTTTTATAAAATTATAATTATTTTTTAAACGAGGCAATAATTATAATACGCTGTACATTACCATATATACATATATAATAAACACAAATTATATCTATCAAAATAAAATTAACAAGTCTGCACAATATTCATTAGTATACCAATGTACAAAAGAGAGACTATTCAAACATTATAATAAGTACGTTTTTATTTTACCCACTATCTTTTATCTATTTTGTTCTTAGCGTAACAAGGGATCATCACCCTCTTAATAAACAGAATCGCAATTTACAAAGTAACTTGAGCACTGAAATAATGATACCGTCTGTTTTGAAGGTACTTTACTAATATCAGCGCTATCATGTGAATGACTTCATTATGACAGAGTAACTCGTCTTGCGACTGAAATATAGCAGATGTGAATAAGACAGCTGATAATGCCGACGCGAGCCATGCTCCTGAAGTACACGACACTGAACGTATATTTTCCAAAACGGTGAATGAAATTTAATGAAATATTTATTTATAATATTTGCATACAGATAAAATAATAAAATCAATTTATTGTGGTACGTCTATAATGTAACTAGTAAAAGCCCGGCAGTCAACAGAATTGACTGTTGTTTTAGATATGATAGGTTATGATTAAAAATATCTGTACAAAGGTATCTGCTAATTCAAATTGTAATTATTATTATTTGTTGTGGAAATTTAATTAAACTAGTAAATATATTGTTTATAAACAATCTTATAATTATAACTAATTGTTGTGGAAATCAGTGAAAACGCGAACAGCTGTTTTACATTAAAATATTCTATTTATTATCAATGTCTAATTGTTATAGAAATTTAATTCAACAGTGATAATTGCATGCATGCATGGCATCAGTGTGTGTGGACGGTTCGAATCCCGCACCGACTTCACTCCATTGTCCGGCGCACGCTGTCCCGCAACAAACCAATAAGCTGTCGGCGACAAACCGACACACACTTAAACTGAATATGCATGAGAAGATATGAAAATTATATTGCAACTATGCAGTGTTATTTTTTGTGAAGTTATAATACTATAAATACTTATAAATGCATTTCTTTGATCTTTCAAAAGATCTAATGTGATAGATTAGTATCGAGTACTTCATCCTACTATCACCAATAACGATTTTCTTTGACATGGAACCCAAGGGTTGACGTAGTTAATATTAACTGTTCCCCGGCAGACTTTTCTGGCTGTAATATAGAATTAGATTTGTAATTGAACTGAAATATTCCTTTAGAACATCCGCAACCGCACATGAGGTTTTATAACATAGCACACAAGATTTACGAACAAAGGAAACTTATTTGCATTATATATGTATATATATATATATAATGATTTTTCAAATGTTTTAATTATTTTAAGGGCATTTATAGTCTACTGTGTACAAAATCGATAAAAAGAATTCTTATATCTAACTAATTTTAACATATGGCATCATTAATAAATATACACAAAATTTTATATGTAATGGTAATACATAAAAGAGCACAAAAAATATACACACAGGGGATAATAAAAAACACTAAGTACTATATTTTGAAGGAACTCTCTTGACCAATATTAGTAAAAACAGAGAATATCAAAAGCTATCTCTACAAATAATCTTAAGAGATTCTTGTATAAATTTAGTTGTTTAGTCTGAACTGGTGAAAAAAATATTTCAGGTAAATGTAGAACTATTTATATAATTACACTCGCCTCTGAAATCTAGTAAGATTTTTCACAATTCTTCCATCTATTTTATTTTAACTTGACCTAAATCTGGTGTCTTATGTTTTCAGCCGCCAACAAAATTGTCTTTTCTTTCGCGACGCAGCCGAGTTATTTTACAATCAATCAAAATTAAGGAAATAATATCATTGGAGTTTTTGCTGGCTTCTCCGAAAAACTTCTAAATTACAGCCGTAGAAACAATGAAAAACCATTAGCCGCAAATTGCTTCTTAGTCATTCTGTACAACCCGTCTCGCGCTCGAGAGCTGAACAAATCCGTCATTGTCATATACGGTTACTGAGGCGCTATTATTTGTTTGTTTCACGTGGCCTGTGCCAGGGCATTGTGACCCTAAACACTGTAATGTTAACTTATCGTATGCAGATGCGGTTCAATCATTTTTTTTTTTTTTGAAGGTGTACAAATTGAGGCAAATTGTGAGAAACGTTGCCTCTGTATAATTAGGGTGTATGTGGTTTAACAAATAACTTGAATTATTACGGGAACCGTGAAAAATTTTTAAGTTATGCATTATGTGTTTTTTTGTTGTTAAAACCTCTTTACTGGTGGTATGTCCCTGTTGCCGGACACCATCTAGGTAGGTACCATCGCAGCTCCTAATTCTGCCGCCAAACATTTCCGTGCAAACATCACCATGTTCCGGTTTGAAGGATGATGTAGCTAGTGTTATTACTGGGGTAACGATACTAACGCCTTACGTCTCAGTAGTATATATCATTCTAACCAGCGCCACGTTGTTTTGGGCAGACGTATCACATATCATTAGGTGAACGTCTATGCAATCGTTTATCAGAAACGTTAATCTGAATTTCCCATTCATCATGGGTTAAGCATTCCTATGTATGATAACTTACATATTCATATTTTAAAAAATTTTAGGACCAGGCAGATAAAGTATGTTTATAACACATCTCCAACATTTCGCTTATTATTTACAAATATATATATATATATATATATATATTTTACAACAACCACACTAAAAAATGGAAATGTACTAACAGCAGGATGTTTCTCATAATATATAATGTAATATATGTTCTGTTACACCCGTATATATTTAGGCTGTATTAAAGCTTCTTCCTACGGAGAACAGGAACATACTAGTACCAGAATATCGTCTGTCGAATACACCACTTGCCAGTTGGCAAGTTTACCCGATTAGATTTTGGCACTTTGACAGTTTCACTCTGGTATTACTAGGCGTGATGTACTTTAATTTTTTTAACAGTTATTGTACGGCTGAAATTATTTATAAAGGAAATA
The DNA here is from genome assembly GCA_029034505.1 of Ornithoptera priamus. Classification (NCBI taxonomy): domain Eukaryota; kingdom Metazoa; phylum Arthropoda; class Insecta; order Lepidoptera; family Papilionidae; genus Ornithoptera; species Ornithoptera priamus. The sequence continues at coordinate 2,126,686 of JARDWD010000500.1, read as the reverse complement.
TTTTATCAAAGTGATTAAGAATGTAACAATCACTAAACTTTATGTATTACTTGCTTATAAAATTGTTATTTTTTTTTTTCAGGTAAATTGCGTCTTCTATCATCAAGTAAAGAGAAAAAAATTCAATAAATACCTTAATACGATTAAAATGTAAAACGGACCTTCCGTCAAGTTGCGATTCCTCGCACGTTATGGTAATGTGCGAATCCTCACAAAAAAATCTCATGATTAAGGTTGTTCTGGTTTACGTGGCGACCCCCATTGTTTAATTAGAGTCAATTATTAACTTACGCACTGCCCCCTCGTGCAACAAACGTTGTGGTACATAATTTCACAAATTGCTTGATTAAACTTAATCAATCAAAGATCATATCATAACACCGGGTACTATTCCTATACTGTATATATTTTTATAGGTGGTATAAAAAAATACGAATGAGCTTATACAGTAACTGCTTCAAATGGAGACAATGTCTACCTACCGTGCCATTGGTGAGGTTTGCCAGACAGGACTTAGTCTGCCAAAATGTACGGAGTTGTGCACTACTACCCTGCAAACCATGAAGGAAGAACTAGCTGCTAAACAACCGAGATTGGTCAATCGCTCTAGGGTACAACAACGCAGGACCACGTATTGCACAACAAACAACCACTACGTTAGATGAGCTACAATTGGAATGTCTGCGATATCCACCGTACTCCCCGGACCTTGCACCAACAGATTATCGTTTTTTTTTCGAAATTTGGACAACTTTTTACAAAGAAAAAAATTCACCTCGGACGCGATAGTCCAAACCGCCTTCAAAAAGTTTATTGATTATCGCCCCCATGGTTTTTTTAGTAAAGAGATCAATGAACTACCTTTGAGATGGCAAAAGTGCATAGATAGCAACGGTGCACATACTTTGAATTATTAACTACATTTTACAAAAAAAAAATCCTTTATATTCCTCCCGTACAAAACGCCAATTTCTTATGTAAGTACCTAATATTTACACACTAACTACTAAGCCGTACAAACTTAGCACTGCATGTATTAGTCTCTTGCTCGGAGCTAAGTTATAAAGGTCACGGGCTGTACGTTCAGTTTAATAGTTTACCAGGTCTTCTTGTTAACATAAATCTCAACTATTCATTGAGACAAGAATTTTCCATGGTTTTTTAAGCTAACGGAACAAAACAACTAGATAAAAGCAATGATTGTATTAGAGAATAGAAATAGTCTATTATTAGGTTAGCTTGCTTTATGTTCATAGACTACAAGTTTATATATATAGTTTTTTACTTTATTCGAGGATGCATCGACACTGGACAGACATTCATCTAACCATAAGACATAATAAGGTAAAACACCTTCCCATAAGAACGTGGCGCCAGTTAAGGTTATGTACACTGCATTAAATTGTGCTCGTGCCTGTGTCTTGAAATTAGATGTAGTGTCATTATTCCAGTAGTTTCACTTTTTATATTATAACTTGATGTCAGCAGACATTATCCTATACATATCTCATCATCATATATTTTACTGTCCATAGGGGATTATTGCCTATAAGTAACCACGCTGGGCATGCGGGGTGGCTACTGTAAGGTATTGGTGGGGATAGGAAGATGTGGGATGAATGCAGACTTTTGAGAGGAGTGTTGCGAACTACTACACGGGAATAACGGGTAATCTAGGATGCTACTCTTTGGAATATTGTTGGGGAAAGAATGGTAATACCCGTGGTCTTTGGGGGCGCGAACCCGTTTTAATCGGACAGATAAACCCACTGTCAAGGTATGCTAGTAATGGTCGTAGGAGTATTATGCTGACCTTTCCCTGGATTTTTCCTACTTTAGTCGCTTTTTACGACACGCCAAAGGTTTTTCTTCTTTCAAATTCTAACCCGTCGCCCACACAGAAGATCTTATAAAAATGACACTCGTCCCTATTTCATTTTACAATAGTCACATTTCTATAGATATTAACTTGTTCTCAAATGTTGTCAGAGATTTTGGATCCAGAAGAAAAAGTCCGCTCACGAAGGAGTCGTCGATCCCATGTTGCAACCTAACCAAGTGTATGATTACTATTTAACCATTCTTACTCCACCGTTTCCCTCATTACCTTTAGGTGTGCGGAGCAGAACTAATCGTAGAATTTTACGGCATCATTAGTGCGGTCCCGGGCTTTTTTTCCCCAACGTCGCCCATTTAATGTTTTCATTTTGTTCTTCAACTCGGACGGAAGTTGCGGCCCGCTTGATTGGAGCACGGGCTCTATTATGTCGGATTTAGTATTTTTTTTTTTGATTAATCATTAACGTTGTAATCAAATTACTTGATACATTTACTTTTTTATTGATCTTGTATTTCAGGTTTATTGGTACAAGCTTTCTAACGCAGCTTATGCTTCTAACTTTTATATTGAAACCGGTTTGAAATAAAACGTCACTTATAAATTTAATTTTGTAGTTACATTGGTATTTTTTATCGATATTCTCTGATCATAAAAAATCTTTTTTTTTTTGGTAATTAAATTAAAATTATTATATAGATATTTATTCAATTACGTTCTAATTTTTTTAACACGGACTATACCTAGCTCAAGTGTAGCGGAGAATTCATGTTCATATAAATTTTCAATAAAATTTTGCCAGTTTTAATAAAAAAAAATTTATAATTATCGTTTAGGAAACGGGCTTCGACCGTTTTTCTTTAACTATTGATGAATTTTCACATAAAATATGCGAGTTTTTAATAAAAATTTCCCATCGCAACCGGCCCTAACGACCATAAGCACCGCCGCCGCAGCCATGAATCAGCGCCGTGTTCCCGTTATATCGTCCATGAATAAAATTTCACGTAAAAATTCAAATTAACCATTTTCTTCCTACTATAATAACTTACTCTGTCGTGCTGTTCTTGGATTAAAAATAAGCTTCCTGGTTGGCATTTGTAAGTCCAGTATTTTACTTAGTTGACGGTGAAATTTTATTACTGAACGACATTTTTTTTTTCCCGCACAGAGACCTGAAATTAGTTGTCGTCTGTTGGTATTACGGAAGCATAACGACCTTTGTAACAAATAATCTATACAATATAGTACTTTTCTTTATTCTGGCAATCATTAAAGACAGTAGTCTGGTAACGCTGAATAACATGGTACTTATTTTATCTATTAGAAAATAATACTGGTGGTAAGTTCTTCTTGCAGAAAACTGTTTAGGTAGGTACCAACGAAGCTCCTACTTCCTCCGTTAAACAGCAGTATGCGAACCTTACTGCGTTTCAGTTTGAGAGGCGATGTAGCTAGTAAAATTACTGATTTAACGGAGACTTAATATCTAAGGTCTCAAAGCGAAGAGTGCCACGTCGTTCTATCCTAATTAATGCGACGTTATTTCAGGTAAGCTTATTTTCACTTACAATAAGTTGGTTCTTCCTACTTGTAGCTTTATTAAATACAAAAATATTTTTTTAAAAAATGAGTTCTTACAAGGGTCCTAAGTTATATAACTTTATTTAAAAAATGGGGCGAGGAGACGAGCGGAACGTTCAGCTCATGATGGTAAGCGACACGACTGCCAATAATAAAGTCGCACTAGATACGATGTTGTGCACTGCACCATATTGCGCTCGTGGATTTGATACAGCATGTTAAATCTCATTACGCCAGTAATTTCACTAGCTACAACTCCCTTCAATCCGAAATACAGTAATTGCACAGTAATGGTAACACACAGTAAATAACAGTTTGGCAGAAATAAGAGCTGCGGTGGTACCTACTTAAACAGTTTCCGGTAACAAAGACCTACCGCCAGTAAACCTAGCAGCAAAGGCAAATCTCCAGCAATTAAGTTTGATTTGATCAAATTGTAATAAGAACCAAGTCATCAATATAGTTACTATGACAACGTTTCATGCAAAGCAATATCTTTAACGGATTTCTAACAGAATAACCAATTACGGCGGTAATTACAAAAAGCCACGGCACGTAGGCTCGAAAAGATTGAAGCAAAATAAGAATTTGTAGTACATTCAAATTTTATATACATTATATGATTTGGCTTTGCACCACTTGATATATCACATTTCACTTAATGACACCATTTAGCAATATTGATAATTTATAAGTGACATTGTCTATTGTATTTCATCAACTTAATTATGGTGCAGGTAAAATAAGGGTACTAGCATATTAAAAGGCCTTTTTTTGTGTTCAAATAATTGTCGTGTCGGAAGTTGATCTGATAGTAAGCACGCCTACTCATACCACCGTCTCGTCCTTGTCGTCTCGAGACAAGATGTTAAACGTCATTCATTATACACTAATTAAAGTAACTAGACCGATTTTCACATCGGAAGACAGTGATATTCTATATTACTGTGTGGTGGCAGTACCACATGCAGCACACGTAATCGTATCACCAGTAAAAAGATGAGACAACTGGTCGTAAGTTTGAATCCGTTATACGTATGATGCAGCGAACCCTACCGACAAAAAGTACTAGTTTATTTCAATAAGATTAGCTAGATTCGAACGATGTCAGCGCTACAAGCCATGCTACTTTTACAGCTTATCTGATACTGGGCTTGTGGACCCGGATCCACAGCCTGTTAATAAGATTATACTTCTTTCGTGGCGCAGAGTCTAAACTCTTGCGCTGTTAGACGGAGGTTTTTAGTTCGACTTCAGAGTTCAATATTTTGTAGTTTGCGTAGTTTTAGAATTTTCCCAATCCCCCAAATTGTAAATCTGTCGTCCAAACAGGCAGCATCGCTTTCTTCCGGCTGTTATCGAGCTAACACTGAGATAGTCAAAAGCAGACACGAGGGAACTGAGGTGAAGTATTGATCAATTTCCGATAAAAAAAAATGAAAATAACTTTGTATTTACTGGTGTAATAAATGAGAGTATTCCGGCAAGTGTGGAAACTCGCATCTCCGATATCGAAACGTTTTGGAAAGCGATAAAGCTGCGCGGCCAAACTCGAGTGGCATGACGTCGCATTTAAATGTTACAACTCGATTCCACTTAGAGCTTTATAATATTGAGTTTATCTAAAAAAATGATCTTAAACGTTAATAAGTCAGTTCCCTAATCTATATATAATGGTTTCACATGTCTCCCGTGTAATTACCGGCGGTAACAGTTTTAAAAACTTATGTTTTATGGTGAGTCCGATCGTGTTCGGTTTAAGTTTCGACGTGTAGTGTTTGTGGTATGATTAAGTATTTTTAGTTTTGTTTTCATCTTCATTACCACTGTAAGAAGTCTATATCATCCAACTTTCAATACGTAATCTCTAAATCTTGCGCAATATGCAATTTTACAATTTCGCTATAAGCTTTACAAGGCCAACCTCAAGATGACCAGAATATGATGATTGCCCAAGCTATTTCTTAAATTTATCTATAGTAATACATAATAATTTATGAAAAATTGTGTGGTGAGTTCTTGGTGATTTTTTTTGTATTAAGTATATTTGTGGACGACATTGGCACCGTAATGTTAAAAAAGTGATATGGAAGTATTCGCAAAATAAAATTGTTGTTAATATTTATTTACACTGACTTAAACATTCGCTACCGCTACTCGCTACCGCTTGTAACGTAAAGCGTACAGTATGTGGGTGGAGTTGGCCGTACCGCAGACTAGAAGGCGTGGAGGTTAATGCTAGTTTTGATTAGATTTCCACAGCTTGAGTTTTTTTTTTATTTCTAATCTCCATTGTTGCTTTTAGATCTTAGTTTTTATGGTAGCGATGGTATTCGTTATTTGATACCTCGCATTAATGGTGTCTTGATTGAATTCGAATTTATTACACCCGCCTCACCGCCATGTGAACCGGATCGATGTTGTATATCTCATTTACTAATCCCTCGACTGGTTTTACACTTTTGACAGATCCAGAGTAAGTGCTGGTTGTTGCGTAAGCGCATCAACTCGTAATGGGAAGAGATAATAGCTTAAGAATGCGCTACTTTATTTATTAATACCAAAGCTGTATAACATTAAAAATTTCGGCTCAAACTCTCACAAAGCATGTTAGCAGTGAAGAAAAAGAGTCTACCTGCACTTTAATCTCTACATCTACAGTAGATTGAATGTAAAATATTGTTCATACTTCTACGTTTAAATAAATTTATATTACTATACTTCCCCAAACCACACACAAGTTAGGGAACAGTAATTATATATACTTAAAATAAAAGCTGTCATATTCAGCCATCTGCATTAAAATAATAATTGAAGTTTTCAAATTGTATGCAACCTTTAAGAAACGATGTATCTATTTAAGCTTTGGATAGTAAAGATATTTTTCTTTATTGGCTATTTCCCCACGTTGGGCAGAATGTGGATGTATTGTTCAGTCATTCTTTTCTATTGGAAATGTAGTTTCTTTGAAACTACGAACGTGCTAGTACAAAATAAAATAGACAAAAAATACATTTATCGTTTTGTAACACTTGGTTCCAAGGCCACTCACAAGAGGTATAGGAATCAATCAACTGTTGTATGCAGCAAGGTCGCATTTAAAAACCGGTAGTGTACTATACCATACAAGGCTTCTATATGTGCTACTATACAAATAAAGTCAGAGCTAAGTATGGAACAGTGTTAGTCGTAGCTTTAGCAACTCATAATAGTATTTCCTAGAAATTTTATATACATTCGGATACATCATTTAAGGTATAAACATATAAAAGGTTTTTCTTTAATTTATTTTCTATTTATTTATTTTGAAAGAAGATTAATTAAAGAGGTATACAAAGTAAGAATGATTGGACAAATCGGTGCAGGTCGATCTAGGCGGACAGATTCCGATCAAATCGAAGATGTCCTAAAGAAAGCCCTGGAGCCAAGAGTACTCATAACCGATGAGCATGCATGAAGACGCTCATGAAAGTAGAGCAAGCGGCAGGTGAAGGAGGTGAAGGAGAGAGGTGTGCCAGGATCGTAGCAAGTGGTGAGAGGTGGTCTCTGCTTACCCCACTGGAAACGAGGCGGAATATATATGTACGTATGTATTTTACTACTCATTTTCTTGTTCGTTTTATCTATAAACTTATTACAGATAAATTGGCTAACATTAATGTTAGGGTTGTATCATGAGTGAAGGAGACAGAAATGTCAAATCCAGGTAAACAGAGGCTCATTTTACTAAGAAGTAACAAATATACATTTTGAGTGTTTCAAGAAAAATATTGTATCGTACTTTTAAAAGTTAGGTGTAATCAACATGAATTAATCGAATATTTCCAAAGCCCTCGTAAAAGAAGTAGACAGTATTTTGAATTGTTGATCTCATCGTTTTATTTCACAATAAAACGTTAATCGTAAACAAATATAAAGTTCTATCGCCCGCATGGTTAACATGTGATATGTATCGAGGGGTTAGTATTTCGAATGGTTCACTAAAAACTACACTATAGGTGATAAAAGAAAATACCAACCCGCAAATGCCCCGGCCAGTTTCTAGGATAGGGTATTGTAACTATATACAAATAAGGATGTTACCCACGATTCGTTTCGTTATATCGATGTTTTTTAATTCATCACATTTTACTCAAATCTAAAGTAAGTATATCAAAGTATTATTACTAGATCATGTAGAAACTATACGCAGTGTCGTGCTGTCGTTAGTTATTATTCATATTATAATTATTTTGTGGTCAATGGAGTTTTTATCATCACAATTATTTAATTCGTGGATTTCAGGTGAAAATCGTTCAAGATCATGGAGAAAAAATATTATAAAACTACCATGTATATACCATCCATAATGCAAAAGTTAACCATATGCAAATATTGACGAAAATGACTAATTGTCATCTCGACGCTGATTGGATTATTTATGCACACAAAAGGAAAATGTACAATAAAAAATACAATAGTCAAGTGCGAGTTGGCGACTATTACATTTTCACGATAGCTGTTATCGCTTTTTAATGTTTTTATCTGAAGCTTAAGCTAAGTGGGAATTAAATTTATGCCTCTTCAAGAGCCAAAAAATATTTTAAACATACAAAGTGCTAGCAAAGCCAGCCGGTCGAGGTTTAAGATTTCATAATTTAAAAAAAATACATAAATGAGTTATAAATTAAACACAAAAATTATGGGGATGAATCCATCAAAATTTAAATGATCATTGTCGTTAATTTCACTTTCTTCTACTCTTTTCTCTAACAGGTGAAGAATATCACCCACAGCCATTAACATTTTAGTTTGCATAATTTCTTCTTTGTGATTGATACAAAAACAAATAGGACTCATCGATGTGGACCATGAAAGTTCGAAAAAAAAAACTATTGCTCGGATCGGCACCAAAATTTGTAAGATCAATCACTAGGCAAATCTTAAGATTATTTGAAAATTTCATTGTCAAGTTGTTTTGAAATTCATAAGCAACGTACTTTTCCTTTTATGTATATAGATAGATGAAGTTGATTAAAAATGTTCCTTTAAGGACACGAACGCATGTTTAAGAACATCACTACATGGCAATAAAGCGAACCCCGATGGCGGGTCTCCAACCACGCCTCTACCGCCACTACTGCCTCAATAAGGGCCACGGTGCCGAACAGTGGACAATAGAAAGCGAATCGGGCCCTATTCGAACTTTCTCAATGGAATTACTTACCTATCTTTTGTACACATTCCTCACTCTTTTATACGCCACAATGCCTCAACTTTCAATAAAACTTTGGGGTGTATTGATGTGAAACGTCACTACTATAACATTTGATCGGGCGTGGGGTCGCTCCGTACAGGCAAGCATTGCTTACTCTGACTCCATAAACATATCTAAATAATGATCTCTCAAGTTACACAAAATTTAAATTGACTAAATTGTTAAGTTCATATTTAGCTATAGATAAGCACAGAGACTTCGGGTATGGTTTTTATACTCTACACGAAATCTGTGTACACGTCCGTACTCGTATGAGGTTTACATAATTATAAAGTGCTTTTTAGGTGCTGTTAAAATATTAAGGTCAATTAATTGTTTAAACTTTTTTTAAATTCACTGAATTAACTAAACCACAAAACATTCAAACTGAGTGATAATAATAAAACAAAGTACTGAAGTTAATGGTTAGTCTAAGTAAAAGTAACTGCAGCGTATTTAAGTTATTCAATATTAAAGTTTATAACTGTGTAGCGTTGCAATTATTTAATATTACATGATAACTTTTGTAGTTTTTGTTGTTTTATTTAATTGCAAATGCACGAGTATACTAAATTAGGTCAAGTATAGTGCCAATAAAATATTCTCTTTCTTTTCTTTGCTTTCTAATATAATAAATAGGTAAATTACGTCCATTGTTTGTCTCCAGTACTTATACTGGTGGTACATTTCTCATGCTAGAGATCATCTAAGTACCTACATAGACGATTATAACTATGTGATAATAAGAGCTACCACACTACTATCCTACCACAGGAGGATATTTATTCCGTAGAGTCATTACTATGTTCCCGTATGAAAGGCGTTGTAGCTAGCGGATTACTGGAGTAACGAGACATCTTAATTCTAAAATTGACCGGCACAGTGTGGTGCAGTATATATGATCCTCACTAGCGACATGTTATGGACGAGTTCGTGTTGTCGCTTCATCGAATAAAAAATACTTGATAAAAGGTTTACGTCTTACATTTTATAGGAAGCGTAATATAGTCATTAAATTTTTTTTTACTTTTACACTTGTCTATCCTATGGCATTACTACACTCTATGTAGTAGAAGCATTAATTTAATCACCAATACCTCCCTTAACACGAGGAATCGTCACCTCAGTAAGACCTTGTTCAAGCGACCCTACATCGGCACGGGAAATGAATTAATCAAACATTACCTCCTTATCGCATTAATTAATTAACATGCAGTAGCCATTGGGCCCGTTTGCAGTTAGCAGGGGCATTTGTAATTAACTACGAAGATTAATTCTGACGTGTTCAGTCGCTGTCTTTAACAGTTGTATTAATACACTAAAATAGAATTTTATGATGGCAATGTGTTGTTGTATTTAAATTTTTTTTTGTATTTGTTCTAACTTAAAATAGAATAACCATAGTTTTATAAATTTCTAGGTAACTAATTGCTAGGTAGCTAATAGTAAAAATGGACATAGTTAAAACATAATAGATAATAATAGAGAGGTGTGTTACGACCCGATCCTACTTATTTTTTTGTTCAACGAAATGACAAGACGAGCGACAAGTTCATCTTATGGTAAATGGTACGTCTAGCCATACACTGTGGCTCTTGTTACAATGATACACACAGCACCACATCTTCCTCGACGCCTTGAAACAAGATGTTAAGTCTCGTTACTTTGGAAATTTCATAAGCTACAACATTCTTTTAACTAGAAGACAGTAATAATTGCACACTACTGTATGGCGACTGAAAAAGGTGCTGCCGTGATGTCATCTACCTGGACGGTCTTCTACAACGAAGACCTATCACTATTTACACATCTAATTTTTCTGGTTGTTTAGCGAAGGATATATTAATCCTGTGATTTTAATAGTTACAGTTAAAAGACTACTGTTTAACTAAGACTGACTTCGAATTAACTGGTTCATGCATCTTTAAAGGATGATTTTCTATAAAATATAAATAGTTGAATAAATCTTATATGAGATCTAAATCTGACATACAGAGGTCTACAAAATGTCCCAAATAAAGTGTTTTGTTGTACTGATAATATATGCAAATTATTATTTAAAAAAATCTTACTAATTTTTAATAGTTAGAAGTTGTCTTTTCAACGGGGAATATGTGTAATTTCAATTTAACGATTACAACAAGGCAACCCGAAACGTTCAAAGCTGTGGTTAAGTTTAAAATTCCATGCGCCCACGCACTCGGAACAATTGCTCGTAGAAAATAGTTTAAGATAAGAGGAACCGTTTTTGAAAGTATTTCTTACGCATACCTCAAAGAGTTCTACAAGTATTTTTTACACGTAGCATTTAAAACTCCGCGCTGTTCCATAATTATAATATTTTTCTTTGTGGTCAACTTCTAGATTAAGGCATCTCGCCCTTTGTACAAATTACAAGAAAACTGCATACTTAATTGTAAAAAATGTAATTGTTTTGCACTAAGTTATTTCTTTATGCAGCGCTCGTGTTGTTACATTGTTATACTTGGTAGTATAATTTAATATTCTTTCTATGCGTTTGTATTATTCAAATGCAGCTTGTGAGTATGTGTGAAGTTGCCACGGAATTCAAATAGTCCTGATACCATGCATGCAATTATCATTGCTAAATTCAATTTTCATAACGATTAAGATTAATAATAATTAGAAGATTTTAATGTTACTAGAATAGCAGTTGATTGGGCCGACTGCTGGGATTTTACTAGTTTTATTATATCTCATTATATATTTATGTGTGTCTACGTTTAAATCTTACACTACCATTCCTTCCCAAAAATTTTAAATGAGTAAGTATCACTTATTCATTTTAAAAGATTTTGTTTGCTCACTCTAATCACAATATGTATTTTCACGGTAATAGTCAGTAATAATATATTCTTTTAATAATTACATAAACTGCATCTGATCAAAATTATTTTAACACGCCCATAGTTTAATATATTTGGATTAATCCAAAATAATATAATTTTTCTTCCAAATATTACTAGATGCTTATACTGCTAAATGATTTTTGATTTAACTAAAAGATAGATTTTATATTTTGAAGGTATAACAAAACCATACAAAATCTATTCGATTTATAAATATACTAGCTGTTGCCCAGCTTTGGTGGTCGTAATATAAAAGTAGATTTGATATTTGTCAGATTTCTTGAGAGCAATCGCAACCGAATATCAGTGACAACCGTTACTATAGCCAGCGCATGGATCATACGACACGAAAATTTTTATTAAAGTAAATCAGAAAAAAAATTACGGAGGTTCTATAAAATTAAAAAAAAAAACCTATAACCTTCTGCAAATCATTCCGCGTCGAATGATGTTCCCCTGGGGATACGTTCACTAGTTTTCATGTGATTGGCGAACAAACAATATTTCGTTTTCTATATACATAGAACCTCTCGTAGCGCTAAGTAAACAAACGTAGCGTTTTCAAGATGACGCGCCGCTAACCGGGACGGCAGCTTGACGTGTAAAAGCTCCCGCGCTTTCTCTCACTGACGTATACATAATTTTTTTTTTAGATCAAAACTGCTGTCGCGGCTTGGTACCCTGCCAGCTACAAGCATTAAAAATGTTGCTATACTTTCTCTCAAAGTGGAAATATAATTTACTTAAGTGATGCTTTTTCATTATTTATGCTGAGATTTTTCTAATTATTCTAATTGATAGCTGTTTTCATTATATATACTATTATAAATGGATGTATGCCCGTCCCTCGGTTTGCACGGTTCTTGAATTACACGGTTTCGCTTTTACACGGTTTTTAAATAAAAAAAATTTTTTTTTTCTTATTCTGATAGTTTTGCATTATGCCATTTATCAGTATCATATTGATGAACGTACTCTTTTAAAAGCGCGTTCAAAGTTACCGAACGCAACCTTTTCCAAAATAATAAGGGACTCTTGCTTGCATTAGCCTCTTTGTTGGAAGAAGAAACTTTAACGTCATATGTTCTGATTGAATTCTAATAACAGGTGAAAAAAGGTAATTTTTTAATTTTAAAAATTTATTTCGTAATAGTGTTTCAACTTTATTACATCCTGTAATGTCAATAGAAAGAAAACCCAAGGAAATGAAAACAACCAGTTTGGAAAAAAAAATTTTTTAGACAAACTAAAATCTGGACAAGGTTCAACATCCGTAGGAAAAAATTTGGAATGAATGAAGTCACAATCCCCCTTTTATTCTTCATTCCTTATTACTTTATTGGCATGGGTACAATATGGGCATTAGACATAATCTTTGTCTTCCCCATATTCATTTTAAGACCCACGCGTCGGGACGCTCTACAGAGGTCATCGAGCATTTTGCCAAGGTCTTGCATAGTCTCAGCCATGACCACAATGTCATAAGCGAATCTAAAATGGGTCATGTACTCGCCGTTTATGTTGATGTCATGTCCTGTCCAGACCAAAAGTTTGAAAACGTCTTCCAGCGCTGCTGACACCTCGCTGTAACTGGATAGGTTTCGTGTGATGGTCTTGAAGGCGGACTGACATAGTAACGTTTTCATACAATGACCGGAAAACTTCGACGTAAGGATGGTCTATTTGGCACAGCTGGAGCGACTGTAGCACAGCACATGTTTTGACAGAATCGGAGGCTTTTTCATAGTCCACGAACGGTAAGTTAACCTCATGGACAAGCAGGATTCCTACAAATAGGAAGACCGTTAAAATATAGCAGTCAAAAAAGACGGCATATTTACACAGGACAAATACACTCTAAAATGACGATTCGGCAACGTTCTCTACCCGAAAAACACTATTTTAAGGAAAAATAAATACAAAATCAGATTCCATTGATTTGTATTCCCCTTCCAGCCGAGGCTCCCGAAATTTCTTTAACATTTCGCTGTTCTTTCTTCCTAATACCAAGGCGGGTTGCTTGGTGCAAATCTAAGGATTGAAGCGAGAAAATTAATTAAAAATTATTATTTATATATTTATTATTATTATAAGTTTCAATTAAGATAAAACATATATATATTAAAAGAACGTCGAATGATACCGCGTCTACTTACTTCGTATCAGAAACTCGTGGAATACTTTTTGCATCAACTTAAAACTGTTTAATTATTTAAAGTTTGATATGTTTATGTAAATAACAATTTTTTAAACAAAATAATTAAACAGATGATGATTTATGATTTCCTTCAGTAGTATACTTTATCATGGTTTTTTTTTATTCTCCGAAGAGTTAGAAAAGCGGAGGACGTTATCTTGATGCTGAGTTATACGCCTGTTGATAACAAGGTAGCACTACTTTTTTTTTATTGTTCCCCCTGCGTGTTGTGGGTCAGGGCTTTTTATTGACATTTCACTTAACATCCTAGTTTATCTTATCTCTATACATTTTGTATAGGTAGCATTACTTACGATGACATACACTGCACTACGTTGTGCTCATCGCCTTAAAACACAATATATGTCATATTATTTACTTTAACAATAGAAGGAGAAGGCACAGTAAAACATATCAGCCTTTTTACGTCGCCATATACTCGGCAAGCGCGTTAAAGTTTAAGAGATTAATGTTGAACTTAACAACAACATTTACAACATATTATAATGCAGTTTACGGCGTCTCTAATGGTCTGAGAATCGAATGTAGATTACAGGGTTTTATACTTCGTGTCATAAACAATGATTACAGTTGTAATTTACCGTTTCTCTTGTATTACATGCGTAGTAATAATGTGATTTATGCATATTGCAATTGGACTAAATTAGCCGCGGAATGTATCTGTTGCATGTTATTCTACCTAGTGGCGGTAGAGTAGAGCGGCTTTTCAGAATGCTTATTTTTGTTGCCATGCAACAGGCGATAGATATTAGTCTTTCCCAGTTTGAGTGTTGGCCTGACTTACCACGTACCATTAAGTGAAATCCTTGCTCATCGCGTCAAACAGTTTAAAAAATCCAAATACGGGGGTTATTTGTCATGTCATGTTTTGATGGCATGAATACTATCATAATGTTGTCTAGAAGTAAAAGTTCAACATACGTCGGTTTTGTTTCATATGAATAAAATTCAATCTTCGTAAAAGAGAAAGACACCTTTTTAATTCATCTCCAAAATCTCATGGACTCCGAGATGCAAATGTTTTTGAAGTAAACTGTTATAACGGCTAATACGTCTAGTGATCGAAGACTATTGTTCTACAATTTGGATGCAGATACTAAGTTAATTTTGAGGATGATACTGAAAACGTATTCAATCTTTTATAAATATTTCGTTATTATATCTATCAAGTTTGTTTACATAAAAACATATATACATAGACGAGAACCGGTAAACGCTTACATTATAATTTCATTAACAATTTAATCAACTTGTGCGAAGTACTGGAACCTTAATAGCGTTATCAAGTTTATAAGTTAAAATAACGTTAACAGTCGACGATAGTGAACGTTGGGTGTTTTAGGTGAATTAGTTATTAATAATTTAACCGTGGAAACGTTGAAATGGTTTCCTGTATAATCGTGTATAATTAAAATGCATTGGTGTTTTGTACGTAGAGGTGTGACGGATTCCGCACAACAAACACACGGGACCCGGGCCAATCTCACCTACTCCCGGTGCACCCTGCTAATCAACAAACGAGACTCAGGGTCGCTCCAACTCACGTTGAGCCAGCGTGGTGGGAAGTGACCCAAATCCCACCATACGAAACGGCCTCTTATGACCGGCTACGCCAGCACCATAGGACCAATCGATGTGGGGATTTTTGGTGGAGGTCTATGTCCAGCTATGGAGGTCTACCGACTGATAGTGGTGGTGGTGTTATGTAGGTCGGGAGAAGGAAAAAGTCATGGTTGAGGATTCAGGAAATGGACTGGCGTATCTGGTGCGTCCAAATTGTTCTGCCGAACCAGAGACAGAAAAGACTGTACCATACTGATCGCCAATCTTCACTAGTTGGAGAGGCGCTTTAAGAAGGTGTTATGTAGTTTGTCGGTAGTTGCTCAATCACTGTCTATCGTTAGTAGTAAAATTTAAATAATAAAAACATTTTCCTTAATACAACAGATTAGAGGAAAAGTATATGTCCTTTATTTGTAGTTTTAGTTGTAGTGTTAGTGTGATCATTCTGGTTAATTAGCCATTAATATTAATAAACTCAACCTAAGAAAGACAAACAACTTATGTTCTACATGTGATATCCTCGAGTTTATATTTCTTTGAAAGGTGATCTATTGAAAAGTTGCGCAATCAGCGCATATATTATAAAATTTTTACTTAAGCATATGATTACAAATTTTCTGAAAGGTTGTCTGTCTCCTGTTCTAAAATATTTTTTTATTTAAACTTATTAATTTTAAAGTGAATCTCTTTAAGTTCAACACTTGGGTCGCACAAGGAATCGGCCACGGTCAATGTTTATGGAGGGAAACGGGATTCTCCGTGAACAACGGCCATCCCAACGGTAAATAAGAGCCGGAGCGGATATTTCGAATAGATGTGAATTGCACGAGCGATGTGTCCGAATCTAGAAGATTGTGCTTGTGTACATTGACGTAGGTAGCCGTGGAATGCGCACGCAATTCTACTTAATCACATATTTTATATTGATTCACGTATCCTATGGGCGTATGTGGTTTTGTTTGGGAGAAGTTACACGCACAATTGTGATACAAAAATAGTTTCTTCTAGCTGTTTTTTTGCGAAATCCACTAAGTTAATATTGGTGCTGTTTCCCTAATTGTGGTACTTTTAAATCCTTAGCAATATAAAGACATAATTTCATTTCCCACTGTATTAGTAAACTATAAAGTTAATAAGTGGTATATGTTTATCTTTAGCTTGATCTCATGTCATTAGCTTCGCAAATTTATAGATGTTTCTTTACAGCAAAAGCTTTAGCACTCTTCTAGGATAAGGTAACGGCTATAATTTTAATCGATATTATTATTGGTATTTCTATTATGATCTTACTTTTTCGAAGACATGTAATCCCTCTACTAAGAATCCTTATTAAACAAGGCTGTTTATTACGATAATACTGCTTTACAAAGGTTTCCTTCTTTTTAAATTATTAAAATTAATTTATAATATAGGAATAAAAGGTCGTTAATTTATCTCAAGTACTACTGCGTAGTTAATAAGTATATACTATATAACTATATCTAAAAGATTTATTAACTGTACCGCTGTTCGTTTTTATACAAATTAATGATGACAGTATTAATAGTTCCTAATTCTGTAGAATTATTATATATGTACATTGATAAGATATATTACTTTCATTATACGAGAATGTACCGTTCACAATAAACTACTGTATTTCTAATTTCAGAACGGAAGTTGCTTTTCGCTAGAACATAACCCGTCAACTCACTTCGTTTCGTTCCCTCTCGAGTATCTCGGCGACAGTGTCTAGGTCGGCACTTAGCGCGCCCTTGTTTTCTAAACGGGCCTCGGTTTAAACTTACTTTAAATTCATTATTTTCATATAGCTCTTTTTCAACTGTTTACGTGAACTATCATGTGATATTACACAAAGTTCAACGAGCCTACTAACAAGAAATTTAAGTACAATCAACGTTACAAACATTTGGTCAAAAATACCGAACCAATAGTAGAATTTATTTACAAAACCACTAACACGATTAACACTGCCTGTATTAACCAATTCGGTTTAACGTAGAGCCAAAACCGACTTTTTTAATCGAATCAAGTAAATTAATAGAATCAATTGACGATACTTGTTGCACCGGACCGTCATACATTAACTATAGATCTCCTTTTTTGATACTTGATGATTTCGGAGTAAATGTAAATCTTAATAAAAATATTATCAGTCGTAGAATACTGCCCACTTCTATAACGGCTGGCTGTGACGAATGTTCTTTAGCGACTGTTCGCTCCTGGCGACACGTAGTGCCATTACTTCCTGTCTCGGCTACGAATAAATTTCTCATGAGGACGTAATAATGATAGTTAGTCGTGGAAATGAGCCAGTAATGGAACATTATGTGTCTACACACCCAATGTTCCATTACTGGTCAGGTCAATGCTTCTTCTCTTATGAGAATATTTGAAGTAGGAAGAGAATTTTTGACCTGCCACCAAAAGAGTAGTGTTATCAATTTAACGCTGCGTGTTCTTGAATCTCAATCTCTTTAAAATTATCAATCAATCTTATCTATCAATCTTCTCTTTAAAATTATTGCATGTACTGTAAAATTTTATTTATTTGAAAATAAGATACAGAAGTTCGAAGTCTATTAGGCTCGGTACCCATAACATGCGGTTAAGCAGTTTATTTTTAAAGGTTAAAAAACTCTGGCCCTCTTATCTAACAGGTTATTCTTTTAATCGCCTTTTACAACTTTCTGAGTATAGCGGAAGAACGATCTAACTCCCTGTCTCTTTCCTGTAATTTTAATAATATTTTTTTAAATATATATTACAGGTATGGACCAAAATGCACACCAAAAATAAATTTTGCATAGAGCAATAGTGCAATAGTTAGTGTCGCATATATTATTCTTTCCGATTAAACATAAAACGCACATGATAGTTAATTGGTATTGAGTACACGTAACGAGCAGTAGAATAGACGAATGTTGTCGCTTAATTTATCCTGTGGCTTGGGCAGCTGAATGGGGAATGTAGGAAGAGTCGCCAATTGCAATGTCAGCGGTGACCTTTGCTACTAACCAGAGTATTGGCCCGACGTGCTGGTATCCCGTTTGTTGATAACATATTTATTACTCATACCATGATACAAACCCTGAATCTAGAAACCGAACGATGTCGCGAATGATGAAGTATTATAAATAATACCCATAAAAAATACCATAATGTTTATATTTAGAGTGAATAGGATGAAGGAAAACTATTAATAAACCTATAAGTATTATAACATATAATGGCGAAATTATTAAAACAATTTTCTTCTTAAGTAAGCGTTAACGATGATCTCAAGCCGGTTTTCATAAATCTTACATTGTCACAACTTTGACACAGATATAAATATTCGTCAGTGAGAAACCAGCTGTTACAACTTACAGAGGCATTATTAAATTCGGACCACAGTATAATAAAAAACCGTAGAACTTCCATGATAAAAAAAAAAATTGTTTATTTGTATAAAATACCGAATTTTCCGTAAAATGGTTGAACTATAATTTTATATCTAAAAGAACTACTGCGGTTTTAATAAAAGATCATACAACATGATTGGTCTAGTCATATCATTAAAAAAAATATATTTATGTATATATATATTATTGTTTTAATTTACATCTAAACAATGGAAATAATAATAATTTAATAACAGTATTCCAAAAGTATAATCCCTAAGATATATATTGATTAATAAGAAAAAATGTAAGTACTTTTGTTTTGTCAGTGCCGTTACTCTACGCTGGCCAAGTTTGGTGATTCAAATAGATATACATATTTCATTATCATGATCATCATCAGCCGAGAGACGTCCACTGCTGGACACAGGCCTCGTGCAAAGAATTTCACATCGATTGGTCTAACTCTGCTCACATCCCGCAGCTTCCCGCGACTTTCATTTGTAGGGAGGGATTGTACACTGGCTAGGTTTATTGATTCCAATAGATATACTTATTTATTAATCAACTAATATATTGTCAAATCTTCTAAAATCATAACCAAGTTATTGTATCAAAAGCATACACTACTTAGCACTACGTTTTTAATAAAACAAGCCGCTGAGAACAATCTGTTGTCTCGAAACTTTTAAAGTAGCCAAGTAATTTCCAGAAGTTTTGAGTGTAACGGAGTACAGCCATCTTGCGCTACATAATCGCTGTAAATAGCTGTCATTGTTATCTCCATATCGGCGTAAAATTTTATCCGGGGGTCGCTTTCTCGCTTCTTTCTTACAGCGAGGCGCTATCGGGGCGATCGCGACGCGCGTTAAGCGGGGCCGCGACGTACGCGCGCTATCGCCGCATCTCGTCGCCGTGCGCGCACGGAAACCATCCGAACACACAGCGCTTCCTATCATCCAGAGCATTGTCTTCCTTCTAATAATAATTTTCCGTTTCACAATATACGTGCTTTAGTTTTTACAAGCTCATGGCTTGCCTTGATCGTAACTTACCTATTGAATATTGATACGGACGACTTCTCTAGGTCCATCACAAAATCTACGACCCAACTTAAAGGAAGCCTTTATTCAGCAATTTGCAATTTCCGACCAATAATAAATCCAGCAATAAGTCAGTCTCCTGATAGCAAGTGATACTCCTGCGCATGACAATATGTCGATATAAACACTACACCACAACTGTGGTTGTTGCTTTGAGGAATAAGATGTTACGTCTCGTTATTTTAGTAATTTCAATACTTACTGTGTCTTTCAAACCGGAACACACTTAGATCGCTTGCGGCAACAGTGTTCTACCACCACTAAAAATTAATAACAATCGAAAAAAAGTAATAACAAAGTATAATTCCCCAATATAAATTCTGTTAACAAAAAAGAAAAAGTTGACAAATTCACACAAAACATACATACAAATAATAACAAAAATGTAACACAACTGTAACAATCATTTAATATAACCCTTTATACAAAAAGCAGAGGGATAAAACTGAAACATTTTAATAATTGAAACAATCCCCCAACACGTCTTCCAACATCTGCGTTGGTCCATTCATTTTATGTACTCTGAGCACTCGAAGAGAGATTTTCTCTTACAAAGACCGCTCGGATCCCCGCTTAATAAAAAACCATTGCATTCTAATATGACCTACTGCTGTTCGGGGGTTGTTTGCACTGTTCACTGTCCGTTTAATATTTTACTTTACGTCTCTAACAATAAAGTTGTACAACACTTAACTAATTAAAATTGTATTCAACACGGCGACCATCTGGCGAATGGATGCCATTATCTGCTTATCTTTGTGTAGTACTAAATTTTTATAATCGTTTTCATTCTTTTCACGCGAATATAAAACAGAATTATTCCACGATGTTTCTCTTAGATGGTTACTCTATTTAGATCGGTTTATAATTTATAATTAAAAGTGGTACGGTTTGTTTATTTTATAAAATTAAAAATGTCTAAGTACTTGCTTATCATTATGATTGATAACCACCAAAGACTACATCGCCGCTTACCGTCAGGTGGGATCGTAGTTAGGCGCTAGACCATAAAATAGAAAAAATTGTTTTAGTTTATAAATATTCCATTTTCATTCTTGTCGGGTTTTTATCATTAGGATAAATTTAATTATGTTCATAGTGATCAATTTGTATTAATGAAAATCATTTATAACAGTCGTACCACCATATTTCAAACATTATTGTATTTCAGTCTGGAAGGCGCTGTAAATAATAAAATTACTGTCTTGACCGTCACCACTTTTATGTATTATATTTTATGATGAGTAGACAAATATCTATTAGCAACCAATTAATAAAATTGTTAAAATTGGAATTAAACGCAATGTTTCTAATTACATTAAACAGCCGCATTTAGTGTTATTATATAAGATAGTTAAGGAGATCATTGCTAAGATTACTATGAGGGTGTCATGGTCACTTTATGACCAAACCCTCTATGAAAATAAATAAATAATAACCATTTGCATCACCGCTAACAAATATTTAATATTAAATAAAGTGTGCTATACTAGCTATCTACATCTACTTCAGTTCAGATCTTACTCTGCAGCTTCAGGCTCTCTAAATCTTATGTATTAAATTCAAAATTGGTAAAAACCTCATTAAAAATAACACTCCAAACTTATGATTGTTTGAAGTCGACCGAGGGCTTATCCGACTCGCTAAGTTTAAATTAAACTTGTCTCCCTACGTAGCTACCGAGGGTTACTTTGTCAGTTTCTTTAAGGAAAAATGAGGGGCCGCTAGAATAGCCCCGCAGAAGAATCTTAATTTGAAAGTACGAGGTTTCGTGACTTACATATTTATTATGTCGCCGTTGTGAGGTAAGTGACTTTCAAAGTTGGAATTCAAATGTCAAGTGAAATTAATGCGATATTTAAGGGTGGGCGAGATTAAAACGAACGTTCGCCATTCTAATATAAAACATATTATTCGCCGGCGTAGCATGTAGAAAGGATTGATAAAGATTATATGCATAATATTGATAACGAATGTCTTATACATATTACCTGGGTGTTTTAGCTAATGTTTAATGAAACAGCTTGAATACTTTAGTAAGAGTAAATAGTGCAACAGGTGCGACCGCACGCCGCGACCGACACATTGCAACTGCCATATTGATGTCTGTTGATATTATTACTATCTTAACTAACTTATTGCTTATATTAATGTCCACATTAATTGTTTAAAAATTAAGTACACAATCTATATTTAAGTGTTCTTATCAATCATCAGCCGTCCACTGTTATACAATGCCCTCCCCATAGATCTACATATGTGGTTGTTTGAAGTGCATGAACAATTTTTAATTTAATATTAAATACTTATACATATATAATATAATAGGTATAAGCAAAATTAAGTAGACGGTTGTGTTGTATTAAATTAAGCGGCCTATGGATAGCAATATAGTCCTGATCAGGATTTCTCACATCACATTGCGTTCGACATGTTTATTATCCTAGTTACATACGGTTGCCTAGACGGCATCCTATATAGAGAAACTACAGGGTAGTATACGTTTTTTATTATATAAGTTCAAAAATATGTATGTATGAAAGTATAAAAATAAATAAACATTTGCTTGTAAGTTATACATCCGAATATCTTTACAAACTTGAATACAATCTGTTGCGTACATACAACAATCTTCAAAAGTTTGTTGTTTACTTTCTCTTAAAGCCAATATCAGCGCCATGTGTTTGTAAATAACTTTTTGGCTCACGCATTACTTACCATACTGTTAGACAGTCTATAAACAATTTAGTGTCTAACTTACAAAGTCTAATCCCATATCTCATATCTTTTATAATATGCCTTTCTTGCTGATAGTCGTCTCTATCTATGAATGTCCCTGTTGCGGGACACCGTCTTCCGGAGTACTGCCGCAGCAACTGTTCCTGTCTAGAGGGCAGTTGTGTGAAAATTTGAACCTGTTTTAATAAGAATAGTGCTGTAGTTAATAAAATTATCGAGTTAACATGACAATTATTTTATTTCTTAAGGTGGTGACCATAAACGCATTACTTTGCACAGGCCGTGGATCCAGGTCCACGCGCTCAATGTTAGATATGCTGTAACAGTCGAATGGCTTGCAGCGTTGACATCATCATGAATCCAGCATTACTTTGTTTGGGACAGCATAAATATAATGCGCCCCTGGTAGTATAAATTGGTACCAGGCGCGCATTTATCCAGTCTTGAAGTTATGTGGGTAAAAAAGAATATTGGAATGCATTGGCCCCAATTACGTCTTGTAATTATATCGCACATAAGACCACTCTTTAATTCACTGGACATTTTTGCGGACCGCACGACTCTTCCCAAATTAGGGGCTAGTCGGAGTAATTCCCTTTGAAATGATCACGAGTTTAGGCCCGCCCGGCCCCACTCTACTCTCTACCCCTTCGCTCCCCTCCTATTCTCCCCGCGCGTTCTCCAGGCGTTATTTTAATTGCGACGCGAACTGAACTTACTTTTGATGGACATTTTAAAAGCATTGTACATTTTTTTTTCGTTTGCTGTACCCTTTGCTGTTGTCTAATAAACTTAATATTTCAATACAATTTGCACCCTTTCACTTTTAGGTTTATTTTTAAATTATTTATATACAAAGTTGAGATTGCAGTGATGTCGCTGAGAACATTATTAGTGTTTATATTTTTAACAAGTGGCAATCGAAGATTGTTAACTCAGGTCTTCCAAGTGCCACTTAAGGCGGTTCGACGGCAGGAACGAGGTAGGGCTTTTGCTGCGTGGTGGAGGCGAACCTGTCGGTCTTCGATGTCTGGATGCAACGATGCGGAGGAAGTCTCACCGTCGATTCCGCGATTATCCGTGTAAGATTGGACGCAAAGCGACGGCGATTTGCTTCCACTGTGGAAGAAGAAAGCAGGATTCCGCATGGCACTTGCTCGCGGATTGCCCGGCGTGGAAATCAGAGCGGCTGACCCTGGAAAACCGGATTAGACGGAATCTTTCTTTGCCAGCCATAGTGTCGGAGATGCTAGGCGGTTTTGAATGCAATATAGGAGATATTGCATGGAGAGCCGTAGCCCGCTTTTGTAAAACTATTATGGTATGAAAGGAAGCTGCTGAACGGACTCGAGAGAGGATAAATCCTGCTCAGAGACGGAGCCGTCGTGGCGCTTACGCGCGACAACACGACGCACCGGTGAATAGTGTTCCCGTACCTTAGTGGGACCTTTGGGGTCGTTGGCGGTCAGAATGGAGATTCTTATCGCCTTTAACGACTCTGAGAACAAAACAAGGGCTGAACGTGGTCTTCTTCTATTGAAGTAGTACTCGCGATGATGGTAAGGACTGTTTAAAATAGACCCCGGGCTATCCCAGCATAGCGTTAGATGCCGCGGTTGCGTTCCAAACAGAGATCTCATGACTCTCCAAATGTTGAAAATAACCACCCAGAGGGTTTTATCGGGTAAAATCTCCATATAACTTTGACTTCCCTCAGAAGACAAAGAATCTTTAGGAAAATTTCACCTACACAAACAAAAAAAAGGTCTTCCAGGTGCCACAGCAGCACCTATTTGTGCTAACGGTAAATATTTTTTTTTGTAATTAAGCGACGAGACGAGCGGCACGTTCACTTAATGGTAAGTGGTTCACCCGCCCATAACAACGTGACGCTATTCACAACACCACATTACGCTCGTCGCTTTGAGACATAAAATATTAAGCCTGGCTATCCCAGTAATTACACTAGTTACAGCACCCTTCAAACCGGAGCATAGTAAGGTTTGCACACTACTGTTTTTCAGCAGAACTGGGAGCTGCGGTGGTACCTATCTAGGCGATTACAGTATTTTTGAATAGTGTTAGAACAATTATTTATTAGTAAAACATCTATCAAGGTTCGGAGCAGTAAAATGTGTCGCTGGAACATACTGGTGCTGCCACATTGTTAAGAACAGAGCGTGTGGCTCTACTGAAACAATAATACGAACTAAACTTAATATTTATTCAATAAAAATTTATCTAATAGAAAATTACATTGCCTTATAAACTTTTTTTTTGTATAAAACGGTAAGAAGTGAAATAGGCTTAAAAGACCATTACCATATTACCATAGTTTACTTTACCATATTTTCTCAATCCGGCCACCAACTAAACTTCAGATAGAATGAAGCCCCGGATGATGATAATTTTTCTGATGTGTAAGTTACTACAGGTCGCTGTTTATTGTTTCAAACAATATTACTTTATTATAAAAAATATTAAGATCTTCATAGTAAACAATGGTTGTAGTTAACCTATTAAGGTTTCATTATGAGGGTGCCTTACCCTGCCTACCTTTTATCGGAGTAGTCATCTTGTTCTCGATCCCCACAACTGATACTCTGTTATTTCCTATTAATGACTTATTTTCCCTCGCTCAAATAGCCCCTTGCCGTGCGCTCCGCGATACCCTCCTGTTTCCAGGGTTGTCACCTTTGCTTAGCTAATCAATAATAAATTGCTCTAGACTCATTGTAAGGATATCCGCAGACCTAGGAGCTGAAAGTTGCTGGACTCGAACAGCGTAAGATCTTGTTATGAATTATTATAATACATTGCAAGAAACATATCCAGCGGTGGATATCCATCAGTTCAGATTAATAATGAAGAACTTGTTCTATGCAGATTGATCTATTATAAATTATTTAAAAACTGTTGGTGCTCTGCGAATGACCACAACGTCTTAGGCCTTAGTCCTTCCATGGCCATGGCTAATGTGAGTTACTAAAAACGTCCTCGGTTTGTGTAAATAATATAAATGTTCTGAAACATATTTAAAATCTATGTAATTATTTTTTTAAAATATGATAACGTAAATTTATTTGAGTTTAGCTTGTCTTAGAACGATATTTAATCTATTCATAGATTCGCACATCGCCTTAATATAATTATTCTTACGGCGAAATATTTAAACTATAATGATTTATAAAATAATTAACTTCCGAGAGATCTAAATACTATGTACACATTACAAAAAAAAACATTTAAAAAAAATGGGTTATGATATGAATTTGTGCAACCCCTAGCCGGTAACACAATAGTCAAAGGAATTTTTGACAACGGCTTGCTTATTAGATCTGTCGATAAGATAGGAGACAATATAATTTAATCAAATAGCTACATTTATTGCTTCTTTTCAAGTTTTGATGAGTTATTGTATTTCCTATTTTGTTGATAAAACACTTTGTTAATGTTTTATTATTAGTGGCATTTACTTGCCTCCGCAGCGCTGCGGCTAACCGCTGGCCCAATACTTCCTAATTTCGTTTGTTGTAAGTGGTCTGGTCCCAGTACAGTGATATACTATAACCTAACTCGAAACATCGTGGGTTTAAATGTTCAATACAAACATGACTTTAGTATTGCCACAATATAATCTTTTTAATACAAACCTTAACATAAATATTCAGAGAAAATTTCATGTGTTTATCATATGTCGTGAGTTCCCTAAGTAAACTTTCGTGCTTACAAATTTCGAACCCGTTGTTAATTATCCCCGTGCTAATAAACTGTGTACACAACTCAACAGGTTCACTGTTTTAACTAATTTAAAACCGACTCATGCGCTGAAAGGGGCCCAACAATTTACCCTTATCGAAAATTAAAGCTTTTATCATCTCGCTTTGATACATTATTCATAATACCGAGTAGGTGTTTGTTGGTGCCTTTATGAAAATGCCGCCACGAGATCAGATGGATCTTTGGTAAAAAATACCATTAAAATGATTAAGAACTCCAGGTTTTAGAAGTTATAAGCGTTATAGAGAGTAGACAATAATATACAAAAAAACTTGAACACTATAAAAATCAACTTTAGTACCTGAATTTTACTTAAACTAATTCAATATTGTCTGCTAAAGACAGCTGTCATTAGTATGACTTGTAATTTAGCTACACATATTTTTTTTCTAACAGCCAATTTACGACCGTGCTGTTGGGGCATAGGCCTACCCTCATTATAAGGGCGATGGGCCATAGTCACCACCCGGGCCCAATGCGGATTGCTGACTTTACACACAGCTTAAAACAAATTATTATCCAAGTGCAGGTTTCCTCGCGATGTTTTCCTTCGCCGTTTCTATTTCGCTGTTGTTACTAAAGTTCACAAATGTACGTAACTTAAATACGCACATGTCGTGAGTCGAACCCACGACCTACGGAATGAAGGCCTCACGTTCTAACCATTAGGACAGCGAGCTACTACACAATAATTTTACTTCAAGAACTGTCCAATTTTGATATTTCTTATTTGAATATATAAAAATGTATATCTCAAAGGTATAACGAAGTAACTGCTAAAGCTGTCCTGCTACCTTAACGGTCCGGGAACAGAGAGAGTATATTAAATATAGTATATAAGTAGTTTTCTTCTACAAGGTGTAGTCGCATCCTTGAAACTGTTTGCTTCGGTGCGCGGCGATTCATTTTGTAATGTCAAACACAAAATTGCGAGCCACTTTGAGAGCGGGCGAGCGACGGCCGCTCGTTACAGCTCCCAGGGTTGTTTGTTTCAAAGCTGCAACGCTGCACTGGGCCCGTTTGAAGTTACTCTTTTTATATTTCTCGTTTTGCTAATTAATATTTTCAGACAGCTCTCTCTCCATTTGTGGTCGCTCATTCTCTTTTTATATATATATATATTTTTACCTTCCACAATAGCAACATTTCCGTTTTAAATATGTGATATTTTAAAATGTACTTCCTAACAGCAAATATAAAGTTTCTATATGTTACATAAAATGTGTTCAATGCTGGCAGGTCTTGGTTACGGCTACCATTATATTATTAACGTAGAAATATTTTTTTTTTCAACGAAGCGACGAGACGAGCGGTAAGTTCATGTGATAATAAGTGATACTTCTGCCCATAATAACGTGGCACTAGTTAGGATGGTATACACTGCGCTACATTGCGCTCGTCGCCTTGAGACATAAGATGTTAAGCTTCGTTACCCTAGTAATTTCACTAGCTACAACTCCATTCAATCCGGAACACAGTAAAATTTACACACTACTGTTTTGCGGCAGCAATAGCTGCGGTCGTACCTGCCCAGGCAGACTCCGGCAACTGATACTTGCCACTAGTTAATTCCTTAACAGATCTCGGGATCCTACACTCTGCCCACCGAGGGATCTCAGTGGATACAAATCCCACATATCCTTGTCGTCTCGGCAAAAGAAAAGTGAGATTTTTCTTCTCGTATAAAAGTTCTCTTTCGGGGGGCAGTATCAGTATTTACCGACAAAAAGTTGTGTGCAATCGTAAATATGTTCCGATTTGAAGGATGTTGTTGCTAGTGACATTACTGGGACAACGACATTTTATGCCTCGAGGCTATGAGCACAATGTGGTGCAGTAGTGTATCATCCTAACTACCGCCGCATTGTTATGGATGTAACATCTATCATCGGGTAAATGTCTAACTCGTTTCGTTGCTACGTCGAATAAAAAAATGTGGTTTGAACTTTTTATAAACGGAGCTTACCATTGCTGCAGATTAAAATTATATTATGTATTTTTTTTGTATGTGTATATTTGTATATTATATATTATACTTATATTTATTTGATGAACCTACCTCACCATCTCTGCATTACCCAAGGTAAACTGGAAGATAATGCTAATGGCATTAAGGTCACCTACACACGATGTGTATAAAGTGTAAAAATAAAATAAAGTGGCTTATAGCCATGAAAATATATTTGTTTTAAAGTCCCTACAGTATGTACAGTTGTACGATTTAATTATGACATAATTAAATTTATAAACGATTTTATAAAGTCTTCGCTATTTAATAGAATGTATCAAATAGGAATCAACGTTAGAAACATTGGCTAATTATACATACATGGGAAACACATAAATAATCAGCGTCAGTCACCAAGTTGAGATGAAATGCACCCTATTTCCAGTCAGTCAGAGCGAGCGATAAATCTCACCAGGGTTTGGCGACAGGGCCATTACTACGTGCGATGTGGGAGATGCATAAATCGCAACACCGCCCTCGCCAAGTCGGGGGCGAGATCGGTTAATTTATTTGATGGGTGCTTAGTAAGTGTTGGAGGGTATGATAGAAATGTTTGCACGGCGCTGCGCTTTATGTTTGTTTGTGAGGCACTTGATGTATTATCGAACTGGGTCTGAGTAACGTGCTCTCGTAACATTATTGCTGTAGTCTCTACGCCAGCGAACCACTTGCTTACGGCATTTGAATACAGGAACAAAGTGCAGATGGAAATTAGACGGTGATAAATTTTTTCAGACTAATTTCCTACCTATGGTACACTAGGGATATTATCACCGTTGTAATCTATAATACTCTGGAGGAGCACGCCTCATCGTCTTCGGGCTTCTTAAGATCCTGACAACTTTAATACGATTAATTATCAAAAAAAAAATTCTTGTCTACTTGTTACTTAACTGAATATTAATATAAACCTAGTAATATTAAAACAAAAATGTGCCGCGTACTATGAGGATTTTTGGACCATATGTTAGTTTTATTTATAAAAATTTACATAAATAAATTATAACTTTTTTATTCGTGGGGAAATTCTGCATGAATACTTTCCTGTTGCGGGTGCAACGAAAAAGTTATACCAGACTCTAAAACCTCACGGTTTCTTCGCTGCCCCTTTGGCCGAAACTGCGGGAACCATTTCGCACAGTACTACCGCAGCTACGGTAACGTCGGCATACTAATGGCCCCAACATAACATTCTTCTTTCGGTTTTTTATGGAAACCCAAAACAGTGGTTCTGCGTGGAAAATACATTCGCCTTGTTGAAGCTTAGATTAATAAAAGAAAATATAATGTTGTAATGAAGAGTCGTAGTTTAAAAAACTTTATAGTTACTATTAAAAACTTGAAGGCTATAAATACCGATAAAACGATCCGCTGTACATTAATTACACTGCATTTAAGAAAATAATTACTGTCATTATTTCGAAGCTTTACCCCGGGAGCTACAGCGGGCGCCTGATAGAATTTCCTCTAAATACAAGAAGAAGGGATCTGCAATAACCATACGTCATAGCGGGCCGTAAAACGGAGAGAAGCCTCGGTAATATTTTCCGACATCATAAATATAGTGACGATTTTATTGGCAATTTCAATGGACCGAGTTGTAAAACTAAACGATAAAATAGGATATGACCTTGGACGTTTTATATAAACATTGTAAATATACTGTAGATAACAGTAACAGCGCTAATTGTTTTAAAACGGTGTTATAATTAATTTTTTAGCAACGAGACATACAAGATGTTAATAGAGATATAAGTCAGGATAATATACACTGCACTAAATTGTTCTAGATGCTTTGAAGCAAGGTGTTAAGTCTAGTCGCCGCAGCAGTTTTACCAGGTACAGCGCCCTTGAGACCTGAACACAGTAATGCTTGCTCAGTACTGTTAGGTAGTATAAATAGATATTACAATGATAACTACCTCTTTAGATGATCTCCGATAAGAGACCTATATACATTAAAAAAAATAGAACAACTATAATGCTATTGGGGTCTAAAGGTTCCCGCACAACAACTCAAGGGATTCAAACCAACCTCACCTGCTTGTGGTGCATCCTGCTAATCAACAAACGAGGCTCTGGCTGCCATCAATCTACATTGGGCCAGTGTCGTGGGAAATAGCCGAAACCTTTTACATGAATCTCATATGAATCCGGTCAATGTGGGAACCTTCGGAGCAAACCCATGTGCAGCAGTGGATGTCTGTCGGCTGATAATGATGATGACCATTGCTTTCAAAGCTTTCACTTAAGATGACTTCACATGTTTACATATTGAAATGCATCAAGTCGAAACGGCAAAGCAAATCTAAATTTATTCTGCCACGACACAAATTGAAAAGGATTCCTCATGTTATTTTTTTTTATTTCGGTAAGTTTGTAGAAGGTTTTTAAAATTAAGCTAAAATATTGTGAATATTTTTAAATATCACGACATTACGTTATCATGGTGTGTCGCTGATGGTGGGTCCAGCAATTACCTACATACCTATCAAGACGGTGTCCGGGCCGTCCTGGTAGTTCTTCAAAAGGGATGTGAAAATGGTTCTGCAGGGTTAGCAACACGCCCAGTGATACCTCTGGTGTTACTGGCGCTCATAGTCTGCAGTTACTGCTCATCATCAGGCGGGACGCAAATCTATTTGCCACCTACGTGGTATAAAAGAAAAGCTAGTGTACTTACTAGGGAAACAAGACAACATCTTATGTCTCAAGGCTACGAGCGCAACGTGATGCAGTGTATACCATACCATCTAGCGCCACGTTGTTATGAGCAGGCGTATCACTTATCATCAGGTGATTGTCCCGCTCGTCTCGTCGTTTCGTTGATTAAAAAAAAATATTGCTTGTGGCTCATGGAGTAAAAATATAATAGTTTCAAGAATGTAACCCAACAGTTCTGTTACGTCCGGGGTAAAAGGTAATTTCTAGTGTTAGCGAACGTTGAAATTGAAAAATCGATTTTTTTAACATGCAACACTAAATGAGAAACTCTTCAAACTCTCAACAGTTGCCAGACTTGTTTGACAGTTGGAATAGATTTACAGACGCCGAGGCCCGAATTTATGTTTAGAAACGTGCTCGGTAAAAACGCATAGCGAGCTCCATTGCGGCTCATAAAACTGTTTACAAGTAAAGAAGAGCTCGGTAACGATAACCACGTGTATTAATGTGTCGTTTACTAAGCGTTTAAACTTAATAGTGAGAATAAAATAAAACACATTAAATAGGAAAAACTATTTACTGCCAATACACATTAATTCGACGACTGTTTTTAGGATAAGGTTAACAAACCTTAGAAGCTAAAATCTTACTGCAGCTAAAGTAGGAAAACTTAAAAAAAATCACATTTTTGAATTTATATTAATACCTAATTCTGAAGATCAATCTTTTCTTTGGTCCATAAATAACAAGGAAAATGACCACTATTAATTAATGATAAATATACTTTTACTGGTGGTAAGTTTATTTCCGGGGACTATGGAGGCAGGTAACAGCGCAACGCCTATTTCTGCCGCCAGAAAGTGTATATAGTATGCAGACATAACTATGTTACAATTTGAAGGGCGTTGTAGCTAGTGAAATTACTGGGGTAACGGAACTTAAAATCCTACATCTCACGACGTCGTGCACAATGTGGTGTAGTGTACATCATTCTAATAAGCCTTATGAGTTCATGGGTTATAAGGGTGTTACTTGCCATAATGTGAACGTCTCGCTCGCCCCGTAGTCTTGAACTTTCGTATACAGATCAGTTTTTAATTATTTAAGGGAGCTTGTGTGACGGAAGCTTTGTAATGAGGCGAAAAGTTTGCATTCGACGTTTGACTGATACGCGCGCATAACCGATTAGCGCGCGACACGGATACGTCATCGCGTCGGAGGATGGAGGGTGGGGGGTTGGGAAACGGATACACGTTCCATGGCGCTGACAAGTTTACGTATAAACGCAACCCCGTATCAGTTCAGAGCAACAGTGTAGCCCGTGCCGTTGTAATTTCTAGGTGGGTGAATGGATTGGACGTCTATCCTCATTAATAACGTTTTTACAACTAAGAAATAATACAATTTCTTTTCTATAAACTATGCGATGTCCCGATCATTTAGTGTGTCTATCAATATACAACACTCATAACAATGTGACCTTAGTTTGGATACTTATAATGCACCATATTGCATTTGACGCGATTGCAGATGTAAAATTTAAAGTACCTTCATCACAACAGCTTTAATGGCTTTTAATTTTTGCGGTACTAAACTAGCTTTTTCTATAATAATATTAATTGCTGTTTACTTTCTGATCAACTTATATTAAGCTTTTAATGGTGTTGCATATACATAATGTTTTTATGTCTTTTAAAATTTCAATAATCATTAATAATAATGAAAATAATTAAAAAAAAATCATAAAAAATCTGTTCAGTTATAAAATAGTATTATTAAACAAATACAAGAGTATCGTTATCTTATTTCTCTGGTATTTATCTTCAACCTTTCGCACCGCTTGCAGGAATCGATAATTTGATCGAGCCCTACTATATCTATAAAAAGTAATTCAATAGTATCATTTGTTATTTCCTCTCATCGCTCCGAAGCAATTTGATACAATTTCACTAATGAGCAGCGATCCGCACCTGGAGTATAATTATTTACATTTCCCGAGGATTACAAAGCGGCCCACTTGGCAATTCGAGCTACGTAGACGAAACGAGCTCGCACCGTAACCGAGCCGGAGGGCCCTCTCATTATTTGATACCTGATTCTTCAGACGCCTTAACTTTTAATTACTCTATTAGGTGTGCGAGTCGTTTGTAAGTTACTTAAAACGCGATACTTAATTTCAAATAGTAATAACGGCAGCGATCGCGAAATTACTTAATGTACATCAATCTTCGTAAATACAAAACTGTATTCGTCTATTACGTATTAGCATCATACCAGTCGCTGCATCAATTTTGATGATAGTTTATTGATTATCACACATACCTCATTACTTATTCTTAACTCATATTTCTGTTAGGAATAATTAATAAAAATAACTAATTTCAATCAAGAATATTTTACTATCTATTCTTGTGGTAACGAGATACTATTTAGTCTTAAAATCATCTTAAGACTTGATAATAAGGCTTACGAGTGTACTGATGCTTTTTAAACATCTCATCACTTTTGAACGTGATCTAACAATAGGGTGATGAGGCTGTAGGTGAAAAAGGACATCGATGTAATGACGGTAGTAAATTTATAGAAGAGAACTATAACTTACCTTGTCAATATTTTAAAATGCATAATAGTACATACACTTTTGAAAAAAAATTGCTTTTTCTATGTCAATGTCTACTCATCGTCTGAATCTAGGCTACAGTTATCAATAAATATATAATTATATGATTGATCAAGTGATTGTCATTTTTATGCAAAAATTTAAAGTTTCATTACTTAGGTACTTATCAGCCAGATAACTCCCACTGTCGGGGATAGGCTCCCTCAAGGATCTCCACGTCGATTTGTCCTGCGCTGTCCGCATCCAGCGGCTTTCTGCAACCTTCATCAAATCGTCGGTCCACCTCATGGGTGGTGTGCCAGCACTGCGTCCGTAGTATGCGGTCGCCATTCAAGGAACCTGCTGCCATTGCCACTTAAGAGTTGCAATGTTTTGGACTATGTCGGTGACTGCAATTCTTCTGAGGATCTCCTTATTTCTAAATCGATAATGCAGAGAAACCCGTTGCTCTCTGTGCGACCTGAAGCTTTTTCACAAGGGCCACTACAAGCTTCTAGATCACTTTGGTACATACACATCACTTAGGTACTTTCATAACATCGGTTGTGATGTTTAAGATAACTCCAGATTGCTACAAACAGACCAAGTAAATAATTTATCCTTTTTTTCAACAGCCGATTTACGTCCCCAATGTTGGGGCACAGGCATACCCTTAATTTGAGGGCGATAGGCCTTAGTCACCACGCAGTCCCAATGCGGATTGGTGACCTTCACACACATTTTAGAATAAAATCTAATGCATGTTCAGGTTCCTCGCGATGTTTTCCTTCACCGTTTGTATTTAGCTGTTGGTACTTAAGTTGACAAATGTACATAACTTAAATATTAAAGTCATCGGTACTTGCCGAGATTCGCACCCGCAACCTTCAGAATAATAGCCCAGTCATATTAGGGCTTTCACCTCGGAATGAAATATAATAAGCTGCAAATTGGTATGAACCTTTGTTTTGTCATTCTAAATGTTGTCTCAAAAGTCACAATCGTTATCGTGTCCGCGTCTCAAGATATTCAAGGTCAAAGGTCACAAAAATCGGTTTTTCGCGAATATCTGGCTTCCTATCGGTTAAATGAGATTTGCATTTATTATAAAAGTTGTAGGCTATAAAATTCCCTACAACTTTTGTTTAAACTTTTTTTTCATACGACCAA
This sequence comes from Ornithoptera priamus, assembly GCA_029034505.1. Taxonomy (NCBI): domain Eukaryota; kingdom Metazoa; phylum Arthropoda; class Insecta; order Lepidoptera; family Papilionidae; genus Ornithoptera; species Ornithoptera priamus. Next base: position 2,091,932 of record JARDWD010000500.1, on the reverse strand, counting down.
CCGTTTTGAAGGTAGAGCGCGAAGAGTGCACATCGTACAGTCATATACGGCCTAATGCAAGGTCAAGCGTGAGTTATGGTTATCAGTACGTTATAAAGTCAATTATTTACTTGGAAATTATAATTATTAAACAATGCCTATTATTTATGTACTAACTATTAATTATTTATATTTAATTAAAGTAAGTAACTTGATTATTTATATATAATTATTCATATTTAACTATTTAAGTATAAAATATTATTAATTCTGGATTATATATTTTAGTTTTATTTTAAGTTAAAATGATAGTAAGAGTATATATTTTACACATATTTTTATTTATTATTAAATACGGCATAATATACATTTATCAAAATGTGAGTTCAAATATCAAAAGTATCTTTGTTGATTTTAATTGTAATGAAATTGGAAATGGAAGCTAATTATCTTCTTCTTCTTCGTCGTCTTCTTCTTCTTGTCGCTCAAAAATGTTCGATTCATTGTCATCATCCTCATTATCTGTCATGTTCATCTCCAAACCTTCCAGAATATCGGGATCATATGTATTTTCTTCATCGGGATTACTTGGATACAGTGAAGCGTTGAGGCAAGCTTGACTCATACAAAGTGGAGAGAGTGGCCTTGAATACTATAGAACATCTGTCCCGGCAATGAATAGAAAAGGGCATAGGGTAGGGACAAGTATTTCCAGGTATATAAGTATTGAGAAATTTACGCGTTTTAAAGAAAAGATATATAATGTCGTGTTAACTTAAAATAAAACTAAAATATATAATCCAGAATTAATAATATTTTATACTTAAATAGTTAAATATGAATAATTATATATAAATAATCAAGTTACTTACTTTAATTAAATATAAATAATTAATAGTTAGTACATAAATAATAGGCATTGTTTAATAATTATAATTTCCAAGTAAATAATTGACTTTATAACGTACTGATAACCATAACTCACGCTTGACCTTGCATTAGGCCGTATATGACTGTACGATGTGCACTCTTCGCGCTCTACCTTCAAAACGGTTGGTCGTATGAAAAAAAAGTTTAAACAAAAGTTGTAGGGAATTTTATAGCCTACAACTTTTATAATAAATGCAAATCTCATTTAACCGATAGGAAGCCAGATATTCGCGAAAAACCGATTTTTGTGACCTTTGACCTTGAATATCTTGAGACGCGGACACGATAACGATTGTGACTTTTGAGACAACATTTAGAATGACAAAACAAAGGTTCATACCAATTTGCAGCTTATTATCTTTCATTCCGAGGTTGACCCCTTTTTTTACCTAATATGACTGGGCTATAAAGGCCGCACGCTCTAACCACCAGAAAGCTACTTATTTTTTTTTTCTCGTACAAAATGAAAATATTTATTGCATATAGATACATGCATTATACTTCTATACAACATTTTTTTTAATTACTTATTAATATGTTATACAAACACAAATAACTTTAGAAATATCCATAAAATTATAACATGTATACCGGCATAAGTAAGCACATGGCGTGCTAAGCACCATATTGTATTCAGTGGCCCTAACAAAGGGTTATGAGTGAGTACGTTTCACATTGTGCTTAATTAACGTTAGTTATTTTTTTTACTCGCCAAAAGTCAAAATCCGTACTGAAATCAACCCTCGGGCGCTCCAATTGCGGCGCGCTCCATTACCCGCGCTGGTCATTATCGGGCGAGTTATGGCTTCATTTTTAATGGACTGACACGCGCTCCCGCTGCCCTTCTATTGTTTAAAGTAGAGCCTATGGTCATAGACGCAGTGGTCTATACTACAGAACGAACCGCGTAATGATCAGTTATAATAGAAATTGGAAATAACCATAACGCCAACAGCATGTTTGTTTGAACAATTAAACATTAGAAAAAAATTTAATTTTCTTAAAAGTAGGGGGAACCTTTTGTGCCCCAAAATCTAAAGACAAAGCAGCGACAAATTCACATTTAATTTTTGATATATCAATTTTAAATATGCAATAGACAGATATATACAGACTTTTGAATATAGATATTAAGAAAATCATATTACTAGAAGTATTATAATATGTAAACGAGGCTCTGGATCCCATCAACCCGCATTGGGACTGCGAGATGGGAAATGGCCTAAATCCCCGCAAATGAACCCCGACGACGAGCTCTAGCACCCGGCGGTGCCGGAGGCCATGCTGGCTGTAGCGATGTGGAGATTTTTAGGAAGGCCTACGTCAAGCAGTGGACTTATATCGGCTGATGATGATGATGATTATAATAGGTGAATGAGTGGAACAGCTGAACGAGACCAAAAATTTTTAGATGGATTATGTGTAGAAGACATGCGTGTAAAAGAGAGAGTAGCGATGAGAGAGTAGGAACAGGGCAGGGAGACGGTACATATTTTAAAAAGTAATCTCGAACATGCCATTTTAGAACATCGTTAAGAGATGAAAAAAAAACCTCATTCGATATAAAAATATTACTATTATCAATAATAAAAACTATTTTGTTGATCCCATACAGACAAAACTCGAGTTCCTATTCATAAGACTTCCGATTTTCATCTTCCATTGGACACGACAGAGAAGTAATCAACGTGTCAAAGAGATGAATCTTAACTCTAGCGATGCGTAGGAATTGCTTATTTACTATACTGATATCATTTTGATAACATAATAAACATTGGTTATTTTTATATATAACTGTTAACGGTATTTAACTTTTGTAATGATATTCAATGTAATGAAAATTCCTTTCTTATTTCAGGTAATTTTTATACTTAATCTGCTACAAGCTGATATAAGGCTACTTGGACGGATGACAGTTGGTGAGTTATTGGACCAACAACAATCATGATCTAGAAATTGAACTAAAAGCTGAAGAAAATGGTATATTATTGTCAATTTTTACAAAATAAGGACACTAGAGAATGGTTTTTAAAATATTGTCAATGTTTAACATAACTTGTTAACTGACAACTTAAAGTATTGATGTAAGACAAATGTAGGTTAGTTTTGATGTGTTTCAGAAGTCATCACAGTATTCAAATCATAACTTTGAGTATAACAATAGCTGAACAGCTTTCTTGTGATATTTGTTAGTTATCTAAGTTATAATAGAATAGAAAAATGAACGTAGAAAGCATTAATGGATTATACACTTTACATTACAAACAATAGTTTCTTAATATGGCTGACAAAGTATACGAGTATGTTATGTTTAATATACGTCTATGAAAATTATTACCAGACGTTATTTTTTGAAACCAGCCACTGGTTTTTAGACACTAATACCTAGGGGTTGCCTTGTGCTTAATTAAGCGTTAGGTTCAATATCTATAATTTTTTATTAGCTTCTTTTTCCATCAGCACTAGGGTAAATAATTCTAATAAAACGTTTTAACGATATGATTCTTTTAATCAGTATCTATTTTTTTCCATCCCAACATCATAGGTATCATTAGTACTGTCGTCTGTCTTCGTTTTCGGAAGCGGTCTCCTAGTACACAGTATAGACGAAAATAAGACCTGTATAATTACGAATATCGATAATTATCCGTGAATTTTTAACAGACAGTTTTTATATTCAATGGCAATAGATGGTAAGAAATTACGGCCAATAAATCTCTCAAATCATACAAGGGTAACCCGCGTCAAATTCGTGTAACAAATAAGGCAACTTAGTCTAGGAAAGACATAACAATAAATTTCCCCAGGCTTTTCTTTAATGAAAAAAAAGTAAAATGGAAACATTTCATTAAGGGTAAGTTACGCGATAATCCAAGGGGAGTGACTCGGAGGGTCGGTGGTTGATAGGTACTTTTAGTGGCGAGGAGCACGGAATTATGTTATTGTATTGCTCTACCGTTGTTACGCTTGCCTTATCATATTCATTGGTTAAGAAATAAATGAAACTTTGTTCATTTGCAGTCCATTGTACAGTTGGTTCGTTGTTTCTTCGAACAGTTTTCATACTTAATGTACCCCACCCCATATTATTCCATCATTTAAAATAACTTTTGTATTCTGACTATTATCGCCATCTAAAGGGGCCAACACCATTACGACAATATAGTCATACCATTTATCTGAAAATAACACATCTTAAGTTTATCTGATGTTATGAAATTTTATTATAGTTTTATCCACAATTTTGAAACGTTAATAGAATTTATTTGCACATAGCTGACTTCCTTTAGAAAGACACAAAGCATTGACGAAATACTCGCAGAAATACAACTAACATCCCCTGTAATCTGTTTAAAAATTTTTATGCCTTCTGGTGGATTCCCTGTATGGAGAGTTTGTTCTCTTATACATTTTCTGAACTATTCTATTTCGGTTAACATAGATAGTAAAATAATCAATAACATAAATAAAAAGTGATTTTATATTACAATTAGCAGTCGGTACATACTATATAATAAAGTTACTCCGGCAATGGTTGCGAAGTTAATAATAATTCGCCGAGTTACAAAATGAAATTTTCAATTCAAAACACCGTGCTTTATTCCTTAGACAAACAACAATCTAGATAGTACGTTTAATTTGAACACAAGTATCCAATTGTAACCTTAAACAAATAACATTTCAATGTAAACATAGTCCTATAAAATTATACGAGTAGTCGAAATTCCCGGAGGCGACAATTGTTATCTGACTATTGTTGTATCAATGTTTACACCGTGCTTACTCTATAGAAACGTTTACGTAAAACACGAATTACGGATCCACCCCCATTGAGCAGCTTTTTGTATACCGCCATATTGTAATATTATTCATAGAAACAACGCAATAACTCCACTTCGTGATATAACCATCTCAACTTGTGGGTAACGCGTTGCAATGCGAGCTGTACTATGTTACGCGCTCCACACGTAACACTACGTACTAGTATATAATTTTTTTTTCTAATTCTTTTACCAACATAGATATTTTAATATTACCTTCCAGTACGTTATAAACACCCTTACCCTTACTAAGGGCGTAGAGACATGGTACCTGACCATCGGGCTGGTCCACCGATTCAAAGTAGCACAGCGAGCGACGGAGAAAGCTGTGCTTGGCATTTCTGTAAGGGACAAAATCCGGAACGAAGAAATTCGACGGAGAACTAAAGTTGTCGACGTAGCTCTCAAAATCTGTAAGCTGAAGTGGCACTGGGCCGGCCATGTCTGTCGTGTCAGTGACGGTCGATGTGGGAGGAAAGTCTTGGAGTGGACGCCGCGTACAGATCGCAGTAGTGTTCGCCTTCGCTCAAAATAGACTGACGATATCATCAGGCCGGTCGGAAGTGGATGAATGCGAGAAGCTGAGGATCGCATTTGGTGGACGATATTATGGAAGACCTATAGATCCAGCAGTGGATAAAGAAAGGCTGATAATAATGAATTTGACGTTATAAATAAACTTAACCAGCAGTAAATGTTAGAGTTGTTATAATTCTGAATATCTATATTCTCACATGTTTATTATCACCGTTAGCGCAAACTACTGTCAGATTTTAGTCTTAGAATTTCTATATTGACAATGTGCTCAATGGTTACCGTCTTTTCTTTGGAATTGCTGCATCCATACAGTGGAAGTATATTTCAACCGGAGGACATAATCAAATATATAAATGAATAATCAAAAAAAAAATCGTAAGTATAATTGAAGCCCAGTCGATTTGCTCATAAACAGAAACATTGGGATCGCTCCCACAAAATGGCTTTTAATCATCGTCAACGCTGATACCAGAGTTTTAATTTCCCGAATGGGGCTCGCAGCGCGTTACCAAATTGATATCTTTGTTTTACGCGTTATTAATCAGACCACGGTTGGTACGGACATATATTAAATTATTGCGTTTTTTTTTTATTAACTCTACACATTCAAAATAAATTAGGTTTTAAAATTAAGCAATACTTTCACCAACAAATAAGTTATTAAAAATAATGTACTTGTAAATAGTTTTAAACAAAATATTACCATTATTACCATGAGCCCGTATAACACCGTTCTATGCTTAATAATTTTAACAGAGGGGATTGCGTTGATCACATCCAGCAAGTTTCCGCAACCTTTAGCAGATCGTCCGTCAATTTCGTGAAGGAACTCCATTTACTAGTACACAGCCATCACTTAAGGACAATATCGCTACAACCACTGATAGCTCTTTAACTATTGCACCGAAGCGAATCGTAGAAGTTCCCAGGGTTCCCTGCAACCCACTGGGGATGACCACCGGGAAGATTTTATTCATCATCCATCCTCCTCCAAAAACAGGGCATCTATAATAGATTTTTCTCTAAAAGATGACTCTTAAAATATAATTTATCCTTATGATTTCATCACGCCGAGTTCTCTCCATAGCCCATAAAAATTTTAGTACCTGTACACGCTTTAAGACAATATTTAAAATTAAGGGAAAAATATGTATGAATCCAAATAGTTAGTTTTTTAATTACATTTCATCAAATTAAGATATACGGAATCTTTCTACATTCTCACACATGCAAAACCATGACGTGTATTCATCCATTGACAAGGCTTATTTAAATTTATAATCTTGAATCCTTGCGGGGGAAGCTGTTGCGTATGAGAGACGAGTGGGTGTCTTTTTTATATAACACAAACTGACGTCTCGTCGGAGATGTTCAACTGGTGATGAGTAACACGTCCACAATAGTATGCATAGTTACAATTGAGGTCGCCTTGTGACACAAAATATGCATATCGTATTAAACTATTAATTATACAACCTACAGCATGCTCCGTAATGGAATACGAAATAAATACAATACGATTTTTTAAATACAGTTTAGATACGAGGAGGGATCAAAAAGTAGTGAGAACGATATATATACTCCTTGGTATGAAAAAAAAACACCTACTGGCATAGCTCAGATACATATTTGTAATATTAATAAAGAAAAAATCTTCGATTCTCTTTTATTTATTTCTGGATGTAGTCATTTGTTGGCTTCGTGTCGGAACTTGTTCTCGAAAATGGAGAAAAGCGAAGTGCGAGCCGTTATTAAATACCTCTGTTTAAAAAAGTTAACGACGCACGAGATTTATTGCGATTTGGAGGCGACATTAGGAGAGTCTACTCCGCCGTATTCCACTGTCGCAAGGTGGGCTTGTCAATTTCGAGTAGGGAGAACGAGCACGGAAGACGAACATCGTTGCGGCAGTCTATCGACATCAGTCACCCAAGAAAATGTTGCGAAAGTCGAGAAAATTGTATTGAGCGATCGAAGAGTTACCATCCGATACTTAATTCAAGAAATGGGCATTTCATATGGAAGTATTCAATCCTTGTTGAAACAATCTTTAAATATGAAAAAAGTCTCCGCAAGATGAGTGCCGAGAATGTTAACCGACACTCAGAAACAAAATCGACTTGACATTTCGAAGATATTGTTGGACAAGTTTCAAGAAGATTATGAAAACTTTTTGTCTCGTTTCGTAACAATGGACAAAACATGGGTCCATCAAATTGATCCCGAGACAAAACAGCAATCTTCGCAATAGAAATCGCCATCATCACCGACCCTGAAGAACTTTCGTGCCGTGGCATCGGCTACAAGGTTACGGCCTCAATATTTTGGGACTCAAAAGGGATATTGTTTATTGATTACCTGGAGCGTGGAACCACAATTACAGACTAATATTATGCAGCTTTAGTTTTCAGGCAAGTTGATGAATGCCATCAAAGAGAAAAGGAGAGGGAAACTTCGAAGGGGCGTGCTGTTTCATCACGACAACGTACCCGCGCACAGATCGGCGTTTGCTATGGGTGCCATTTAGCAAGCTGGCTTCGAATTGGTTGACTATCCTCTTTATTCACCAGATCTGGCGCCTAGCGATTTTTATCTGTTCCCCAAATTGAAAGAATACTTAAGGGAAAACAGGTACAAAGACGATAACGAGGTTGATTGATGGATGCCGTGGAGCGCTTTTTGCAGAACCAAGACAAAACTTTTTTTTGAAAGGGATATTGAAGCCTTGGAAAAGCGCTGGACTCGGTGTGCAGAGAGACTCGGGAGACTATGTAGAAAAATAAATTATTATGTTATCAAGAGATAGAATATAATGAATATTCTATCTCATTCTCACTACTTTTTGATCCCTCCTCATGTATGCCTAGGCGATTTCTAATAAATCTATAATCCAATAATGTCTAAAATATTTTTCAATTACGCGTTATCTATATATGTATATATATATATATAGTACATATATATGATTTTCACCAATGTAGTGACTTATCGTGATCTCCAGAACCATAACCATAAAATAAAATTTGATAGAGTTATCAATGCTTAATTAAAGAAATTTATTTATTTAATATATAAAATATAAAAATTTATAAAATAAGTCACTTTTTGACTTGTTTACTTGTTATTGTCGGTATCGGCGCGATCAATCGACCAATCAGAACATGAGCTTGGTTTTAGGAGGGGGGAATGAAATAGCGGGAGAAATTCTTACTGGTACGTACGGTCTGTTGGCGGCGACTGAAATGTAAGGTTAGCCTACAAAAAAGTTTGTATTTTTTTCTATGAAATAAGTGTGTGTAATATTGTACAATAATTATAAAATGTGAGTACTATCCACCGATTCTTTTATTTCAATTATTAATCTATATTAGACACGTGTAGTAATCCAGAGGTCGAAGGAATGTTAAAGTTTGTACCAACAATAGGAGAAATATTCCTTTTGCCTAGTACAGCTAAGAGCCAATTTTACGAAATGTTACCCGTAAATGTGGTTTCGGGAGTGCTATAGCCAAGAAAGCGGCGGGGAACAGCTAGTGTCTTAAATAGATTTTGCACGATTAATATGATATTAAAGTCTGAAAACCGTCCCAAATATTACTTAATAAATGTTTTATGGTTTGATTTATAACACAAATCAAAAAATAAAATAAACACAGCAAGTTTCGTATATATTGCTATGTATCCCTAATAACCATGTATTAGGATTTCCTTTAAAAATTTCATAACTCAATCAACATTATTAATTCTATGTTTAATTGATTAATTACTCATTCCGTACATCTGGTATACACGCGAGGGTAGAGGATAAAAGAGAACACACGCTGACTGAGAACACGACATTGATTGAACTGAGCTGATTAAAATCAGTAGTAGTATTGTAATGTAAACTAATTGACTGACAAATATGACCGATCATTATTTTTAGTGCTTCCCATCATAAAAACATACATTTTAAATATCTAGATATGCAAGGTTCAAGTCTAAATTTAAATTTGATATAGTGATCCATAAGCCAGCGTAGTGAGAAGTGATCCAAACCCCCCCATATGAAACCTACAAACGATGGCCTCTGGTGCCCCGTGATACGGGCGGCACAGGACCGATCGATGGGATGTTGGGAGTAGGCCTATGTCCAGCAGTCAAGGTCTATCGGCTGATGGCGGAGGATCCATAAAGGTTCTTTATAAGAGGTTAACATTCTCTCTGCTGGAGATCAGGTACTCCTTATGTATTATGAATAATGTCGACTAATCGTGTTACAAGTTTTTATAAACGTTTATTGATAAGTTACCGATTTGCCAACAATATTTCTTCACTAAATATCTATATGCGTGTTTGTTTGCAAGTACAAGTCTAAAGCTTAAATAATTATATTTTTTAATAGTAATAGTATTTTTTTTAATATTGGTAGTATTAATAACATAATGATTATAATTTTCTTCGTAATTTTATTATTCACGCAATAGTAATGAGAATAATCTTTCACCAATACTTTCAAGAAGATTTTAAATTACCATTAAACATTTGAATTAACACTGAAATAGTTGAAATTCAAGGTCAGTGTTTTTACGATGTCTGATTCTCTACTGGGTGTTAGGAGACCGTTTCCGAATACGAAGACAGACGATAGTACTAATGACATCTCTGATGACGGAACGGAAAAAAAATAGATCCTGATTAAAAAAACGTCATATTTTTAAAACGTTTTATTAGCATTATTTACGCTCCATCATGTTACATCTAAATGAAACGATAGTTCATAAAAAATACATTATTAAATAAACCAGCAATGAAATAAAAAATCAAAACCAGCTGAGGCTCGGATCAAGGAACGCGCAGGCGCGGCGGGAACTCGAGATGTATTTGGTTTCAATTTGAACCTTATTGCATAAGGCCATGGAGCATTTAGATCAGTAAGATGTGTCATACGAAATGTTTTTTATATATATTATATAATGATTTTGTGTTTCATCGTTGTTTTATTTTTTAGTAAAATAATGTATTTTTTATGATTCTCGTTGCACTCTACTAACACGATGGAGCGTAAATAATGCTAATAAAACGTTTTAAAAATATATACATTTTTTTTAATCAGGATCGTTTTTTTCCGTTCCATCATCAAAGGTGTCATTAGTACTATCGTCTGTCTTCGTTTTCGGAAACGGTCTCCTAACACACAGTATATGTGCTATTATATATAGCATATATAACATGCCACCATCGCTGCAGACGGAACCTTAAATAAGGATAAAGTTATGTAACCTGCTGTATATCCTGTACCTCCATTTTCATTTCGTAACCAATATAATGTTCAGAAACACGTGTCTTATTAATATTCAACCTTTATTCGGAGTATAATTCAAACGCCTATGAGGCGCCCTGCGGCGGTCTGATTATCTCGTATAACGGCCACGAGGAACTGAACTGTTCGAAGTCAAGTGCAATACCTGATTGCGTTTCCAGATTGCGAGCTTTAATAATACATCCGGCGTAACGGATTTAAGGACATAGTCTGTACTAGTCAGGTTTATTGCTGTAAAATATCAAAGGTTACAAGCATTGCTCACGAACCACATAAATCTATGTATACGTGAAAATATTTACTTCCTCTTTGTTCTAGACTAGAGAAATATTTAACATAATATTTTTTTTGTTTACTAGATTTTTGAATTTGTTATTAAAATCTTATTATGTCTTAGGCATGAAAGATTTAAAGATAGTAATCACTATTTGATCTGCAGCGTCTAACAGGACATTTTTAAGATATAGCATAATTTCCAGTTCATTAAGGATTTAATTTTAATTTTGTTAAATTATTTGACCTCACTTGTATAAACATACTTTACCCTTTTATTCTTAGCCTATGATAATCCACTGTCGGACATAGGTCTCTATAAGGACCCTACACTTTAACTTTCGTTTTTAAGTGCGTGATAAGTAAGTTGTAACCAGCCGCCTTACACAGAACACCTCTCCAACTGATGAGGAACAATTGGGGTTTATTTCTACGGCTCATGTGATCTAGATGTAAATAATAATAAATGAATAAACTTTATTTCGTTCTCTGGGCCCATAGTAGTAGTAACAATATTTGCTTAATGGCGGCTACGTTAGTAACAGGGTAGTAATTATATAATTTTATTTTACTTATATAAGTTTATTATTCAGATATGACCTTCTATTGTGTCTATTGTTTAAATGCATTCATTTTCTATAATTTTTTTTGGAAGTTCGTTGATAATTCTACAAAGCAGTCCCATTATAAAAGGTTATTTATACTAGTGGTAGGACTATCGTCTAAGTAGATACCACCGCAGCCTCTATTTCCGCCGGCAAACAGTAGTGTGATGATAACAGTATTGTGTTCCGGATTGGAGGGCATTGTAGTTAGTTAAATTACTAGAGTAACGAAATTTAACATTTTGTGTGTCAAGGCGATAAGCACAATGCGGTGCAGAGTATGTCATTATATCTAGTGCCACATTGTTACGACCAGGTGAACATCCGGCTCGAGTCGCCGCTTCATTAAAAAAATATTGTTCTTAGTACTTTTTTTTTAAATTATTTATAATAGTTAACGTGATTTAGTTTTTTTTGTAAAAAGATTTTACTCTAAGTTTTGAACATATGAGTATGTCAAATATTGAAACAATTTTTTTTCTTGATGTAACAAACCGACAATTAGATTAATGTATATGTCAAGGTGAACCGATGTACTAATATTTTACTTTAGAGACACGAATAAGTTTTATGGTATAATGAGTTCTTGGTGCGGTGAAGGCTGCGCGGGCGCTCTGATGTCACTGACACCAATTTCAGGAGTGCCTTTAGTGTCTAGGCGAAGCGGAAGCGGTGGAGAGAGAAAGCGGTGTTAGATTAATTTCACTTCTATATCATATATTGTTTTTGATAATTATTTGTACGTCCATAACAATATGAGGCCTATATTTAGAATGGTTTATACTGCACCACATTATAATCCACATTTTCAGGTATAAAAAGTAAATAATGATGTTAGTAATAGCATGTACTTCTAGCCGAGTAGCCCTTACAATAAAAAAAAAAAACAATCTTAAAATTTTCTAAAACATAAAAAAGTATATTTTGTACTCGTATGGTAAATTTATATATATAATCATACAGATCCCGGTTTTCAGCGCTCGAAAGTGGACTCGGGGTCCACCAGCCCAATATCGATGAGCTGTAAGAATCAACATTAACACTAAGCGCTTCACTTCATCAGGGAATAGTTGTCTGCTTACTGATGAGTTCATTACTCCGCGTGACAGTATAGCATAGTTATTTTTTATACTCTAATCTTTGTTTATCGGTGAATTACAAAAACGATAATACCATAACTTTATAGATGAAAAGAGAATGGACTGTTTTTGATAATTAATAAAAAAAAAACTTTTGTGTACTGGTCATTTAATGTTAATTTTCATTTATTATATTGTGTATATAAAATATTTAAAAACAATATATATTGGTCAGCTGTAACCTCACCGTACAGCAGACGCTCTCCGGCACCGTACAAACCGGTCCGCGCGCACCGCGTCGCGCGATATGCCCGCCCGTGTCGTCTATACGTGTGTTTTGATTTACGATCACACGTTCATATTTGATTATAATTAATGTGCCGTGGATATAAACACGTGGAATTTAAGATACATCACACTGCGACAACGGGACATTTTATATACAAAAATTTATAAAACTGACAGTGACATTTAAAAAGTTTAGTGGTGGGTCTCTGTTGACGGAGACCGTTTGGGTAGAAACCAATGCAGCTGGTCGTAGGAAGATGTTTCACGCCCTTTAATCGCGATAACTAAGGCTACGGTGGCGGATTCGAGGGTAATCCGTTACCAAGTATGCCAGGCTTCGACGTGGTGCGCGCGATACTTCCGCCTATTACTAATAAATGGGATGGAGAGTTCCAGTTCCACCCCGAAACGCAGCGTAATCAGGCCTCGCTGTCGGAACCATGGTTTTGTGCGAAAGCGTTCCCGTGGTTTCGGGTAAGAGTCCGGCATAACCCCTCTGTTGCCATCACAACAGAAAGCTATCCAATAAAGGATTTCCCCACGAACAATAAAGTTATCAATACGGCTCCTATTTCTGCCGCCAAACAGTGGTGTATTAACATTACTGTGTTCCGGATTTTACCCGCTGTAGCTGATGAAATTACTAGGGTAATGAAATTGAACATATGTCTCAACACGAGGAGCACAATGCGATGTTTGTGGATTCTATCCTAATTGTCGCGACGTTTTCACGGGCAGGCGTATAGCTTACCATCAGATGAAGGCTCCGATCGTCTCTTTCTTTCGTCGAATAAAAAAATATCTAAATTTTACCGTTAATTAAATAATTGGCGAAAGTTTATTTATATGGGTATAACATTTACTGTCGAGTTAATAATCACTTGACGAATAATATTTTAAATATTCTTTCTCAATCATTATAACTTATTTGTATGTAATTGAAACGGGAACTGTGTATGCCGGAACTACTACTTCATAAACTCGATCCGTCAATCGTCAGTCAGTCTTATCGATTGTCGAATGGAATAGGACTCGCAAAGTGAATATCAAGGCTTGTCTGTATCCAATATCTGTAGTGAAATCTAACCTGTTCATTTGTTGTTACAATACGCGTTTAGCAATGGACGATATAACACTGATTGATATTGTGAAGATTCTTTGTACCTCTAAGTTTCCTAGAGTGTTGCCTCTTGAGATACCTTCTAGAGAAAAACACGCCCAAGTAAACTGGCAATTAAATGTAAACATTGAAACTTCTATCAATTTCGCAGGATTTTCTTCTATAACACTCCTTCATTCCACAGTTACAAACTCAAATTACTTAGAAAAATGTTTTTAGCCTTAACAGATAACATTTAATATCGTTGATATCGAATCTACATATATTATAATTTTTTTTAATTGATTAAGAGACAAAAAGGGGGTGGCGTTTACCTGGTTGTAAGTGATACGTCTCCCCATAACAACAAGACGCTAGTTAACATGATATACACTGCACCGCATAGCGCTCGTCACTTTGAGTCAACTTGATGTCTCATTACCGTAGTAATTTTACTAGCTACAGCGCCGTTCACACCGGAACACAATAATGTTTCCAAACTACTGTTTGGCGGCAGAAATAGGAGTGCAGCGGTATGTACCTAGATTCCTAATGATGATAACACTGCGAGCGATTCGACTTTAAGCAGCTTATCTGACATTGGGCGCGTGGACCCGGATCCACGGCCTGTTTGGTATGTACCTAGACGGTCACCACCAATAGAGACCTACCTCCATTATGTACACAGTTTCACTAAAAATAATAATAGACTGTAATAAACGGTAGATAAGTAAGAGCTGGTAAGAAAATGATGTTTATGAAAAGAAATTGGTCTGCTATCGATCGGCACCCAGCAGAAGCATTATACTCCCGAATCTAATTAAACTTTATTCCAACTAAATCGTCCGCCCGCAGAAGGCACGGTCGAATATTCCCCAAACGGTGTCGTGTTACCCAAACTGAAGTCGAATTCAATTGAAATCCATTTCGTAATTGAGTTCTCCCCTCAATACTTCCCCGTGTGAGTGCATCGAGGTGATAATGTGACCCAGCGGGATTCCGTGGCACTTGGAAAACGTACCGAGCCGTGCGAGTGTTTGCTGTTGGATTCATTTCTGATTTAAACGTTTTTCAACTTGGTAATGGTATCTCAGACTTGAGCGACCCATTGTTACTTTTTATATACTTTTTTAAATAATATCCATACTCACCTCGTTAAAGTACTTTTAAGTTTGTGCCGGATGTGTCGTAAAAAGTTTTTACGAGTATTGCATTCAATTTCAAGTGGCTTATCGTTATTTCTCGAGATACACATTGTGATTTACCTGGTGCTGAGAAATAAGCTAATACTTTTACTGGTGGTAGGTTTTTGTTGGTAGAGACCACCCAGATATATTTCTTAACAGTAATGTTTACACATTGAAGCGATGAAGTTAAGGAAATTACTATATCAACGAAACTTGACATCTAAGGCGACGAATACTTTGTGGTGCAGGGTATCATCTAACTAGTGCCACGTTACTATGAACAGCCGTTACCATTAGTTACCGTCTCGCTCGTCTCGTCTAGTAAAAATAATATAATGCACCTGTCATATAAGATACAATATCTCAATTCCCTAATAATTTCACCAGCTATCAAAACAAACAGCTGTTATTTAATCATTGCTAATATACACATGTTTGAAGAACTAAAGTATTCATAACTTAACATACCATTTATGCTTTAAGATTACTTAATAGAAGTTAAAAATGTTTTGTTATAAAGTATTCCAATTGGATAGAGTATTTACAATAAATTTCAACAAACATCTCGTTCAGCGACTATGATGTAATAAGATCCTCACAAGCGGCAATAGTACCCATCATTCCGCTGCAAACTTGTTTATAAATTCAATTTTAAAGTGCCTTCTCGGTGTTGGGGTCCCGGCAGCACCCGGCAGCGCCCGGCGGGACCCGGCCAACGATAACAGACCCGCAGCCAGCCGACGTCGTTTCTCGCATTCGTCGGTAGTCCGTTTGATGTAATAAGTCGGCATGTATTTTAGGATAAGTGCTTGTAATCTCTGATAATATGCAAGTAAATGTCTACAGTTGAAAGACCGGGGATTATTTGTAAGACCGGTATATTTAGTTTCTGTACGGTTATTTAGATTTCTTCTAAATTAACGTATTGAAAGTTTTTATCAGTCAGTCAACTCTGTGTGCAACAATTATTTCTAATTGAAATTTGAATCGATGGCAAGTATTATTGCTATAGATCGCTACTATAATTTCTATATATAAAACACTGTACTAGTAAACTAAGTCATCATCAACACTGTCTAAAATTTTAACCCATATAACTGGAGGTTAAGATTTTTACGTAGGATTACAGGCAAGAAATATCACAAGATAACAAAGAATCCTCATATTGAAATAATTGAATTAAATAAATAATGTGTTATCTTTTATGGACCTGTTGTTACCAGTACCAAGATAATGTCCTCATCAAATTTTCTTTCATTGGAAACTGTAACTCACTTAAAGGTCATCCACATATATCCATATCCGCAAATTTTCCACCTTTTTCTTTTAGTTAATATTGCTTAATCAGACCTATCTATTGTTATTTTTTTTTATCTTTTTTTTGGTGGGGCTTTTATACCTTGGGGATACGTCAGCCTCTCCTATCTAGTGTTGTGATGATAAAACTTTCTGGTATAATAAAATAGCCTATTGACATTATTGAACACAAAATAGACGCCGGCGAGTTCTTTCCACCTGTGCTGTATTTGTTGCAAATGAAGTAAATTTTTATGTTCACTGTAAACAATAATTTAAATTTCTCCTTTGTTTAGAATGATTACAAAATACCTTTGACAAATCACAAAAACAAACAACATACTAAACAATGACAAATAGGCTTTTAGATAAAAATAACATTCATCGCTACTTTACCATCGTATATATCTTAGTGAATCCCCCGCCGTCCAATATATAAGAGGTAAGAATCGCAAGCGGTCGGATTGTCAGATATAAATAAGGTTAAGACAAAACAAAGGAGTCTCCGGTCTTATTAATGTTGTCGGTCGCCGGTTCGATGCCGACTGCGCCGATACGATACGATACGTGGCCTCTCCTGTCGCATTTCTGCTGCGGGATGGCTATTCAAATTCATTTATATTCAATTGTAATTGCCTGTACGACTTTTTTAAGCTCCAGCTAAATTTTCTACTTCCACCCCCTTATATGTATTATCTCAATCTAAATCATTTCGGGACGTCCATATTTGACAGTAGTCAACAACAGATTGAAATTATTCTCATGATGATTATAGCTATGACAAATCATTTTCTGTGAATTTGTACACCGAAGAAGTAAAATATAGTAAACCAACATGTCCCAAGAACAACTTTCGAGGATTTTTTTTCTAACAATGCTACGTTACAAGTGGGACATTAAAATGATGGTAAGAGTTACGCTCGCCAACAGTTTGGTGCTAGTTAGGATCGTATACACTGCACCACATTGCGCTCGTGGCCTTGAGACGTTGAATGTTGCTTCATTACTCCAGTATTTTTACTAGCTACAACTCCTTTTAATACAGAATACATTAATGCTTGCATAGTACTGTTTGATGATGGCAGAAATAGAAGCTGCCGTATCATATTTTGACTGACTTCGGCAACAGAGACATACCACAAGTGAAGATGATATTCGACATGCGCCAACCCACGCTTCGCCATGATAGTGAAAGCCCAGAAGAGTTAGTAATGGGAATATATTTAAAATGCTGTTTACGGTATGTAAGTGTTGTTTAGCTGTAAATATGTTCAGAAATCTTATATGACCCGCAGATCTTTCCTAACTTCAGCCTAAGACTCATCATATTAGGAATAAGTCACTTAAATGTTTATGAATAATTCTCTGTATAGAAGAATTTAATCAAAGTTTGTTTACATATCATCATCATCATCAGCCGATAGACGTCCACTGCTGGACAAAGGCCTAAGCATAGGCCTGTTTACATACACTACTACTATACTATATGCAGATAGTTCAATGCAATTTTAACTTTAATCACATAAACTCTTCGCCGCAAATAACGCAAATGCCGTAATAGCTTTAAGTAAAATTTTAGTGGTGGTATAATCTCGCGATATTGCCTGTGTAACCTGTTTTATAACTTTTTAAGTATTTAAGAGTAATATCGCTTTCATTAGTCATATAACTTATTTATAGATCATAAAATTAACTTCCCCCTAATACTTAACTAATAAAACCCTTGTTAGGAGCCTATAAAGCGATTATCATTTTGCTATAATGTTTTATCTACCATTATAATGCAATTTTGTCCTTTCGTTTAATTTCCGTGTGTAAATTTTTAATTATTGTCTTAATGTATGTTAACTTTTTTTATTTAGATTTTTTAATCTGCAATTGGCTATAACTTAGTTACACATGGTGTTCGTAGATGACGAAGCGTGCTCGTTCTGAAGGCTTTCGTATATCTGTATGTCACATATTTATACATATTATTACTTAAGATTCAAAAATGTCACTTAAATTTGTTAAAAAGAGACAAAACGAAAATAATGAAAAACCCGAAAAAAAAAAGAAAAATCATATGTAAAAAGAAATGCTCATAGATATCCCTGTCTTGCGTAAGCTGCATTAGTCTCCTTCTGTGAAGCCGTAATAGCACAGAAGGAGGCCGTCGAACAGAATCGAGAGAAAGTTGATTCCACTCGGAGAAGAAGACGACGGGGCGGTGGTAATGGACGCATCAACCCGTCAGCCCTGTAGTCTCGGGCTAGTAAGAATAAGACTAAAGTAAGCGCTGCCTGTCGTAGAAGGTGACTAAAAGGGTCTGGGAGTTTCGCAGGCCTTGAGGGTGAGGGGGATCGCTTAACAAGCGAATCTGTGTAGGACAGCCTAGGAGGGTTAAGCCCCTCGTCAGAGACGTGTTCAAAGAAAGTGTAGAGAGGCACCGGTGCGTTCTATAAGAGATCCCGGAGCCTCTCCGAATGTACTGATGCAAAGCACCGAGGGGGTTTTAGTGAGTAAAAATCTCACATAACCCTGACTTCCCTCCAGAAGCAGGGTATTTTTCGAAGATTTCCCCCCAAAAAAAAAAAGATATCCCTGTCAGGCAGAGCACTGAGCAAACTAATTGCATCTAACATAAGGTATTTGTATTATATTAAATCTAGTACAATTCTTTACTAATACTTAATTAACTAAATAAGATTGGATAAACCATGTTGTTGTTTCTTTATTTTAAGAACGGTAAAAAGGACAACAGAAGTTATATAAGCGGAATAAACAACCGCAGCGCCGTATAGCCAGCCGATCATGACTCCTGCGGGAATAGAACAAGTGATAACTTCTTTTACTGCGGCACACGTCTTGTGTATAACGGCAATATGCCCGCATAACTACCATAAAAATGTACTGTCAAACATATCTTTACTGGTAAAGTGAAGTTATGTAAACATGTACTCAATACTCTTTTTAGTTCAGATAAAATTCTTTTTAACTTATACGTATATTTTGTTTTACTATATACAACTGTTGCAGTTTCATCGGACGCAGGGCGCTCAGAAATTTTATATGTATATATACGAGTACGTAGATTTAGACATGAAGAGACTCGTCACGATATCTCAGGAACCATGAGGTCTCATAACTTGAAATTTGCTAAGAATATTCCTTGTTCCGGGTATAATTTAGCTGAGAATCGATTTTACAAGATTCCTTCCCCTAGAGGAATTGGGGCATATGGGAATGTCACGGCTAGCAAAGCGGGTGGGTAACAGCTAGTATTAATATAAGGGTAGCAATATGATTTTCCTTTTAAAATTTTCATATAGAATATTTTAAAATTTGTTTACGTTATTATAATTTTAATATAAAGTTATAGCGAAATCTACGATTCGACATAAAAGCTTTTAGCTGTTTGAAAGTGTAACGTCAGCGGTATTGCTTAAACGTTAACGCGTATGTTAATGGTTTAACGTTTTCGTTTCTCGCGTACAACAAGCGCCGTACATCCTCCGAGTGAAACATTATGGAGTTAAGAAGCGCTGATGCAGGAGAGATTACGAAACCAGGGTTTTAGGCGAAAATATAGTAATGGCTAAAGTTATCGGCTTTGCGGTAGTTTAATGTGGAGTTAACTAATGTTTTGAAATATTCCAGTTCTGCTCAGCACGAGCATAATAGACGTGTGTTGTTTAAAGAGTAGATCAACCATCTGCTTTGCTTCGGCGATTTTACAGTTTACACAAAAAAATTGATTTCCTCACTTCTTTTACCAGTTTTACTAAAGTAGAGAAGAATCGATCGAAATATATATCTCCTATGAAATTTTACAATGATATCCGTGTTTAGATAATTATAGCGTTCAATGCTTCTTAATTACAAGAAGCGATGATCTTCAGGCGACTAACAGCAACTAAATATATAAAGCTGCACAGAGGCCTAAACAGTATTCTTAGGACTTCTGACTATTAATATTTTTTATTATGACAAAGCAACGAGACAAGCCAAAACATTCACCTGACGGTAAGCGATACGCCTGCTGCTATCAATGTGGCTCTACTAAGATATACACACCACATTGTGCTTGTCGTCTTGCGACTTTAGATGTGACCTAGTAACTTCACTAGTTTCAACTACCTTCATACCATAACGCAGTAATTATTGCACATTATTATTTGTCGGCAGCTATAGAAGCCTTGTTCTGATAACAGTTCAATATAGATTTATCGCAGGCTGATATTTATTATAGTATCTAGTTCATTTTTTAACTAACATATAACTACTCGTTTTAATTTAGTATTCCTTATTGAAATAACTTTTATGTTTTTTTCGTAGCGTTATCAATCAATTTAATGTAAAACAAAATTAAATCCTGTTGTATCCGTTAGTGTTAATTTGATTGGTGCAACGGTTGCTTGGCGCCTCTAAAGCCGGCGGTAGTGAGGATAGCCCATTTGCCTAAGCCTTTTGCCAGATGCTCTCGCGTGGGCATAACCGTATTCCCGCAGTTCGGCCTTCTGGCTAATCCTGCTTTCAGGTTAATGCGTACTATTCTCGTACTCATCAGGTGGAATGGACTCTTAGAAGCAGTTTAATTAAAAGAAATACTGTGTTAAAGTTTAAATATTAAAACAGATTTTGTGGGTCTTTTTGCGCCCTTATGATGAAAATGTAACGTAACTTTTTCAAAGTCTAATATTTGACTGTGGTTGTATCTATTGTTGGAGACAATCTACGTTTGTACCTCTAAAGTAATGCGATAGTAAGCCAACATTAATTGATTAGTTGCAGAAGGCGCGGCACTTAATGAATAATCTACAGAGAAATACTTAACCTTTAAGTCAATCGTCTCGCTGCTTCGATGAATAAAAGAAAGATATGTTTTAAAAGTTGTAATGAGATAAATCGGAGGTTGCTTTACGCAGTATTTTTATCGTTTTCACCAGTCCCCTACTTGATAAATAAGGAAAATATTCTCATGCTAAGTCAGGGTCTCCCGAGATATATGTAACTATTAAAAGGCCGGCAATAAACAGAATTGATTGCTGTTCTAGTATTATTTGTTGTGGAAACTGAATTAAATCAGTAATTATTTTGTTTATAAACAATTTTATAATTATTACTAATTGTTGTGGAAATCGGTGAAAATGTATGTGTATGTGAACAGCTGTTTTACATTAAAAATCTATTTATTGTCAATTTTCATTATTATGGAAATTAAATTTGACAGTGATAATTGCATGCATGCATGGCATCAGTGTGTGTAGACTGTTCGAATCCCGCGCCGACTTCACTCCATTGTCCGGCGCACGCTGTCACGCAACAAACCAATAACCTGTCGGCGACAAACCGACACACACTTAAACTGGTATATGAATAAGATATTTATAATAGATAACAGTTATATTTTTACGAAAATAAAAATAGTTCATTTAAATAAAAGTTATAGTTTGATTGACGGTTGTTTTATTATATACTCGTATATAAATGTTAATAAGATTGCTTAGACTGCAACTACAAGTGACCGGCTCTATCCGCCTTCATCTCGAGAGACAGGCACAAAATCCCAACGTAACCATTGAAAAGTCCATCTAGATCAGTAAGTTGTTTATTTTCTTCAATTATAGGTACACCTTGTCCTTCACAAGTATACTTCTTAGTTTATTTAATGTTTTCTCAATTATTCTTAAGTTAGCCCATAAATACCATAATGATACGTACGTTTATTTGTTATTGTCTTCAACAGTTATATGTCCTAATAAATATTAACAGATCCTTTAACTTTATATGATATTAATGAATTGATATACTCTGTGGAAAAATAATGTTCATGTTATAATAAAATTTTCGATAGATTTCTTTTAAAGATGTTAATGCTGTCTTATTGACGAATTTTACAGCTTCATGGGCCCCAGGGCTAACAGAAATTTTAAGGGTACATGCATAAATATGTCTTTATATAATTAAACTAAAAGGAAGAGGATTATCGCATGAGAGAAAATTAAAAGTTTGTAACTAATATGATTAGGAAGAAATGGAAAATTTCTTTAGTGATTAGCCTTATAAAACATGTTTGTTTTACTGATGGTACATCTCTATTGCTATAGACTGTTTAGATAGGTACCGCCGCAGCAGCTGTTTCTGCCGCCAAACAGTAATGTGCAAACTTTACTGTGTTCCGGATTAAAGAGAGTTGTAGCTAGTGAAATTACTGAGGTAACGAGTTAACATTTTAGTTAGCGCCACATTATGGGCAGGTATATCACCAACAGGTGAATGTCCCACTCGTTCAGTCGCTTCGTAGAATAAACAAAAATGTTGTGTGTAAACTAAAATTTTAAAAATGAAACTGTTTACGTCCAATCTAATTTATTCAATAAGTCGACTGCTTTATCTCCATCTGAAACTGTCTAAAGTAAAGGGAGCTCCGAGATTGTTTGGAAGCAGTCAGAGGATGATTTAAGAGGGAATATTATTGAAAAACATACATACTGATTTCAATAATCCCTTGTTTCATATACTGAATAAAAGCGAAAATAAAGATAAATTAAAAAAAAATGTGTTTTTTAAAATTTACATTTGTATGTTTTTCCCTCATTTTTCGTAGTTGTAGACTAGGTTAAAAGCTAGTTGAAAAATCGTTTTGTATGTTCATTTGACTTATATTAATATTTATATATTGTCTTCACGTCGGTACAGCTTTTTAACATAAAGAAGTTCGTTTAACTTGCAAGAAAAATATACATTGAAAAGTTCATAAAAATAATATATAGCTTTTAATATGCAGCAAAAGATAACATCAGGTTAGATTATGGTTATTAATTTAATCCATTTATAACTTTCACAGTGTTTTCTCTCTCATACATTGAATGAAATCGGTTTAATATTTACTTAACAATTAGTAATAAGATAAATGCAATTTTAGATTTCATACAATATATTCAACAACAAACTTAAAATTTTAATGAAACTTTCATGTTTTCTGCGTAAATTTTAAGCGAACAAATTCCTGCGAACGCGGAAGCGGATCGTTGCCCTATTAGTTGTCCAATAGTTAGAACATGTTGCCAGTTTAACAATTACCTTGTTTCATATAGGATCCGGCCTGAGGCAGTATAACGGTATACCTGCTCATGACAACTGACAAAACGTTTGCAGCGCCTCGAGAGTTTTCAGAGTACGCATTCCGATTCTTGAAAATGAAAAGTTTTGTTAATATACTGCTCAGTAATTAATGTATATCCTCCTTTTTTATTATTGAAGAATCATAAATCTCTCTCGGTTCTCTTCCTATCTTCGAAGACGCCAGCAAATGGTTCGCATCAATGGGACTTCGTCAACTTGGTGTAACCTCAACGCTGGCGTTCCTCAAGGCGGTATTTTATCTCCTTTGCTGCTTTCAATTTTCGTTAATCTCATTACCCGTAGTCTTCAATGTGCGTACCATCTATATGCCGATGATTTGCAGTTGTATGCACAAGCTAGCGTGGATAGTGCAGATGTAGCGATAGGCGAGATTAACAAAGACCTAAAGTACATTAAGGGTTGGTTTAAGAGGTTTGGACTAACTGTTAACCCTTCCAAGTGTCAAGCTATAATAATGGGGAACCATCGGACTATCCGTAAACTGGGTTCAACAACTTTACCGACGATAATATACTATAGTAATATAATTGAATTGGCACCCTCCGTTAAAGACCTTGGTCTTCACAACACTTAGTTGGCAACAACAAGTGGCGGCTGTTAGATGGAAAGTAACTGGTACTCTTCGAGCTGTCTACCGCTTGAAAAACTTTCTCCCGTCAAGAACTAAGGCAGTGATTGTACAAACTTTAATTCTCCCTATCATCGACAATGCCAATGTGTGCTACTTCGACCTGAATGCAGACCTTCTCAATAAATATGACCGTCTTTTAAATAACTGCATTCGATTAGTTTTCAACCTTCATAAATATGATCATGTATCTACGTTTCGTTCACAGTTAAAGTGATTACCCATCCGTCAGCGGCGAAGCCTGTGTGCTCTCAACACCTTATTTTCAATTTTGACTTCTCCTAAACCACCTCCCTATCTTATTTCCTGTTTTAAGTATTTAGGTACTGACCACGACAAAGATTTTCGCTCCTCTAACAACCCGTTTTTGTGCACTTCCCACACCAATCGAAGATCAAAGATCGAAGTGTGACAAAATTATCCAATGGCATCTTATTGTTCCATCAATCCAGGCTAACGTCCTATTTAGTAGAATAATGGTACTTCTCAGTCGGATAACGCCCACTGCTGGGCATAGGCCTCCTTCAAGGTTCTCCATGCCGATTAGTGTGCGCTGCCCGCATCCAGCGGTTTTCCGCAACCTTCATCAGATCGTCGGACCATCTAGTGAAAGATCTGCCAGAATTGCGTCTGCCGGTATGCAGTCGTCATTCGAGAAACTTGCATCCTGGTCGGTCTTCAATCTTTCGAGCGATGTGTCCTGTCCAATGCCACTTAACATTGGAGGTCTTTCGGACTATGTCCGTGACTTCTTCTGCAGATCTCCTTACTTTTGATCGGATCACGCAGGGAAAAAGGTAGCATAACGATATTGAAAAAGAAAGATGGTAAAACGCTTGTATGTTTCGTAATCGGTAAGGTAGTTTAACTCGTTATCGACTTCAAAGTAGCATTTCTTATAAAACTAAAACTTATGTTTGAATTATAACTTAGTTACTTAACCCACTTATAACTAACAACGCAAAATCTTAGCAGCTTCATCGAAAATGTTAAAACATTTCAGCGTTGACTAAGGACCACTCGCTTAAAATTATGCCACACTTGAAACTGATAAAATCTCACAACCGTGATACCACTTAAAATACCACAGGTACCCCATAATAATTGCAGCAGGTCTCGCAATATTTTATCATTAATTGAAGGAATCTGCAGCCGCCATCATCCATCCGGGCGTCAACATGAGGCTGAAGCTGTTTTAATAATCACCGGACGTATAATTACCGATCATCGTACTCCGGCGATCGAAGTCGATCGGACAATTATCGATCAATTCGATATACTTAAAAAACTTGTTACTATCGCGTATGTAATTCCAATCTAGTTTGTTACGTGGAAAGTTAATCTTAGTAACTTTATTTTCGGCGTAGAGGCATGGCACCTGAACTTGAGTCCACCTATTCAAAGTGGCACAGCAAGCGATAGAGAGAGAGCTATGCTTGGCATTTCTCTAAGACATAAAATCCGGATCAAAGAAATTCGACGGAGAACTAAAGTTGTCAACGTAGCTCTCAAAATCAGTAAGCTGAAGTGACAGTGGGCTGGCCATGTCAGTCGTGTCAGTGACGGTCGATGGGTGAGAAAAGTCCGCGGAGGCTGCGTACAGGTTGCAGAAGTATAGAACGCCCTCCTTTCACATGGACCGACGACATCATCCGAGCGGTCGGAAGAGGGTGTATGCGTGAAGCTGAGGATCGCATTTGGTGGAAGCCATTGGGGAAGGCCTATATCTAGCAGTGGATAAACAAAGGCTGATAATGATGATGATGAAGGTTAATCGCTGAAAATATTTTCGCTTTGTGGTAACGTAATTTTTTTTATACAATGACGCGACAAGACGAACGGGACTTTCACCTGATGGTAATCTGATACGCCCGCTTATAAAAACATGGCTCTAGTTAGGATGGTATACACTGCAGCATGTCATTATCGTCTGTGCACACTGCATACGCTAGCCCGGTTTGAAGGGCGCTGTTACTAATGAAATCACTGGGGTAACGAAACATAACATCTTATATGTCAAGACGACGTGCACAACCTGGTGCAGTGTATATTATTCTAACGAGCGCCATGTTATGGGAATAACTTAAAATCAGGTGAACGTCGCTTACGTGTCGTCCCTTTATAGAATAAAAAAGTGAAGAGAATACTGTAGCCGACCTTTTTCACCGAGTTATTATGTTGAAGATAATTACTAAAGCAGCTGACGTCGACAAGTATCACTTAAAGGACGACAGAAGTAGGTTAAGTGTGCTTCAATATGAAGAAAGTATACGCAATATTGCTTAGCGGTAACTATTTGATACGTAATTGTAAAATTTGTTCTCATATATAATCTTTTTAAGTATCGTCGTAATTTTAATATTCTTAAACATATTTTATGCGACGACACGGAGAGTCGAGCGAGATGTTCACCTGATTGTAAGCGGTACGCCTCCCCGTAACAACGTTGCTCTAGTTAGAATGCAAACAGAACACCACACTCTCCTCGTCGCCTTAAGACAAGATGTTAAGTCTCCTTACCCCAGTAATTTCACAAGTACAACCCCATTCAAACAGGAACACATTGTTCACACACTACTCATTGGCAGCAGGTACAGTAGCTGAGATGATACTTACGGAAACAGAGATCTACCAATAAACATTTCACTGTTATTTCGTCTGACGGAGGTCCAATGCTGGACATATATACAGTTAAAGAGAGGAACCGACCGGGTTTTTTGAAATATACATTTGAAATAATATCTGTAAATTAACAATATTGAATCTTGGAAGTAGAGTACAAATACATCTCGCAACACATCCTGTTACACAATTTTTTTTTGTTCATTTTATTTAATTCGTGAGCAAAGGGAACTGCGCAGTGCGTAATGTTAGATCAAAGGTATTACGCATATTAAGAACAGAGTTTACATGAACATTTACTTATCAAAAGATGTTACCCGCCAAGTCTCATTTCCCCGTAAGAAAATTACGGTACAGGGATACGACGTTTGTGTTTGTAATTTGACTCCAGGCAGACGCCCGAAATTAGAGAACCGCTATCTAACGACTACACGCTCGTGCGAGATGAGATTCTTTTTTAAACCGGTAATTGTATTTACCGAATTACGCGGATATTGGGGGAAGATTGCTATCTTCGTTTATCGCAAGAGAGCGCTAGCGGCGACGCTGCGCTTTTACACAACATCCTTATTGCGGATGCATTATCAGTGAATTGGTAAGGCTTTCAAATAACGATCATAATTCAGACATTCGGTACTGTTTTCATATATACATTGTGTATGTATAATAGAAGATTTAAATAGTTATATTAAAAATTCATTGCTTAAAATTATTTGAATTATAATATGTATTAGTAAGTGCAATGAGCGCCTTAACGGAGGAGACCAAAGGGTAGGCATAACCAAATATCGATAGGTGTGGAAGTGGTGGAGAAAGTTACGAAGTCTTGAGAAGAATTGTATACAAGGTGAAGATCCACATGGGGTTGTAGTGTCATTTAGGAAGTGTATTACTGAAAGTATATTAGCGGAAGCCAGCTTCCTAATTCGGAGCGTAGAGCCTGCTACTTTTACTCAACATGTGTTGTTGGTATTAGGCCATGAGACAAATATTCGACAGCAATAAAAATAAATTACAATAAAACCATAATTAAAAATCTTTTAAGTTTATATAAAATAGAATTTTTGTGAAAGCAACCTAAAAGTTGTATTATTTTCATCCCTCCATCTATCTCAGAAATCTGGTAAACATACTACACAATTTTCCAGCTTCGTTATCACAATTTATTAACTTGCTACGAAGAAAGCAAAAAGGTTTATATCAGATGGTGAGATTGTAAAAAATTTCCTGTTGAGGTAAATTGTTGTTTTTTTTTTTAAATCACGATTACGCCATTTTATGGTGGATCTTCTCGATTCGTCCAGCGTTCCGAGCGGTTTGCTTATCAGCTACTTTCTGCCATCAATCTTCCGATTTAGTGGCAGCCAGGATAAAAAAAGCGATAACGAGCTCGCGACGCAAGCTTTGGCGCATACAAATTTTTATGATATTTCACAGTGAAAAAAGCCAGATAAAATTTAAAGAGGATTTTTTATAAGTCTTAAATGGTGGCTTTGTACACTTCAGTTACGAGGTTTTTATGCCTCAAATTATTCATACAATAACGAAACAAAGTATACTCAAAGGTCCATGTTGCTGATACTGATGATATCTGTTGCTGTAAACCGTTTAGCTAGATATTACCGCAGCTCTTTTTGCTACCCCCAACAGTAATGTGTATAGGTTACTGTCTTTCTGTTGAAAGAGAGTTATAACTAGTGAAGTTATTGGGATAACGTAACTCGACATCTACGTCTCAAGATGACGAACACGATGTGGTGCTGTATGTACCATTCTGACTAGCACAACGATGTTATGTGCACTTACTATCAGTCTCCTTTGTCTCGTCATTTCGTCAAATAAATCAAAATAATACTAAACTCTTGCACAAAAATCTGCATCTATAAATATTACGAATGTTGTTAGTTAGTAATGATTCTCACTTTGAAATATGTATTTTTTTTTTATTTCAATATCAAGTCAATAAATATTCGGTATATGTTTCTATTGTCCAAAATAGTCAATTATTAGTTAAAGTAATATTCTTTTTGTATTAAAAAGGGTCATTGGTTAGTGTTAGGTGGCCCTCAATTAGTCCGTTACGTACACAAGGTCGGTGAAAGTACAGGTATCATTTAACCGGAAGGATGTTTTAGGGCATCACGCTCGGTGTAGGCTTACCGGGGACTCGAAAGGCTTTGTGGTCTACCGCAACGTAAATGTCTACAAAGTGTTCTTTTAAATTATTCATTGCCTCTTCAATTGGATGTGCCCGGAAATGACTCAATTGCTAAACTGAACTTCATGTAGCTTGTTTACTACAAGTATAATTTTAATTCATTTTTCTATACAAATAAAGTTTCCTTATGCGATATCAAAGTAATATCTATGTATAGTAGTTTACAGTTCTTTAATTATTGAAATTAGTCATAGTTGCACGAGAAGTAACTTACTCTTATTGCATGCTTATAATCAAATCTATGTAGCATCAGACTATTTATCCGAAACATAACGAAGATTATTCAAAGAATATTTTTGATACATAATTTGAAGCTGTAGTAACAAAATATAAACAAACGCCGCATTTTACATGGCACACGCTATGCCGAATAAAATTTTATCCCTTTCCGACCGTCTTATTATTCCGTGCTTCGCTCAATATGCGTAAAGGGACCGATCGGCGACGGAGTCCAAAAATATCAAATTTCTGCTAAACTTAAATCAGAAATCGCTCGACTTAACGCACGAATATCGGTCGCATATTTGTTACCAACTTTTTCGGTCTATTTTTGTTTTCAAAGTTGTAAGTAACCTGTTATAAACCCATGTGGCAGACGGGCCAACACAGGACATTTGCAAACTTCTTGGCATGACAATATTTTCAAAAGATGGTATACACAGCACCACATGGTGCTCGTAGCGTTGAGACGTGAGACGTTGCGTCTCGTTACCCCAGTAATTACACCAGCAACACTGACGATGGGCGCTGAGATGATACCTAAACGTTAGACCGTCGTAGGTAAGTCCCACTATACCAAGACGAGTCTCCGACATCATAGACCAATTAGTCAGTTGACATAGTAGTCTTTTAGGCAGTGGTTATTGAAAACCTTATAGAAACCTTTAAAAATTATGATATTATAAGTTATGATTGTTTTTTAATTATTTACAATAAAGAAGTGAAAATTAACTCGCGAACAAAGAAATTTTCATATACTACTTACTACGTAGTCGAACTAATTTCTATTATATTTCTGTTTAGTTTAGTGCCTAGAACACAATAACAAATCAAATCAACTGTGGAGATCATTTCTGTTTTATCAACAAGACAAGGTTTTACTTCTGTTTGCGATATAATAATAGATTTATAGATGAAGGTAATAAAAATTTTAAATTCGGATATAAAAATTATTAAAAGCCACGCGAATTGGGCGGTCGCCAATTCGCCAGAGGAGCATCCTGCCGGTCCACCGGTCCAACGGTCCACTCTAATGTATTTTATAATACCTGACCGAAGTTGTGGGATGCATAAAGGCTAATACCTCATCTATCATTATAAAAATAGGAAATTCTTTTATCATCTCTCGTAGTTTCACAACATTAAAAATGGAGGATCAGTTTGTTTGTATACTTCACCCACGCAATGTCTTTTCTGTCCCTAATCCGAAAATGTATTAAAGAAAAAACAGTTCGTTATACTAATGACAATATAACTTACGGTACGTTAGCGAGACAATAATATAGCAATTTTATTGCTCGAAGCAGCGACGGTCGATAGGGCAGTAAGGTCCTCGAGTGGCGCTCGCGTACCGGTAGACGTAGTGTTGGGTGGCTCCCACAAGGTGGACCGACGATCTGGTGAATATCGCGAGAACCCACTGGATGCGAGCATTAACACATATTATATATACATATTCAACGATTTCATAATTTATGTCTGAACTGTATATAATAATAATAATAATATTTAAACGGATATAAAATACCGTGGTTTGTGGAACACATTACAAAGGACCCATGTCCAGCTGTGAACGTCCATCGGTTTGTAATGATAATGATAATGATGGATATAAAATATGCTTAAAGATAGTATGTGATAATTAGAATAAGTATTAAAATATATTACAGTAGAAATAAAATTTATATAACATTCAATAAAAAAAATTAGAAATCCATCGTTACAAGAAAGTCGGCGGAATCTGTTACGGAGAGGGGGTGTTCGTGTAAAAAAGACCCCAGATATTAATTCCTGTAAAGAACTAAGCGTTGTGTAATTTCGGGTACGTTGGATTTTTTTTTATAATTTCTGGGGGCGACGGTGCACTGTCCGGGTGTCGGGTTACGTGAATATAAATAACCTTCGGCACTCAGGGCAGCCGTAACTTGAGAGACAATAATTTATCGGCGCCGTCACGGAACCGTTCGCACTCCAACTGAAGTGAATTGATTGCTTTATTACGTGTTAAATGTTTAGGATAATTTTATTTTGTATGTTATGCGAACTTTTCGTAAATTATGTTCTTCAGATCCTCAACCTCTGTTTATTACTCATAATGTACTGTAGATGTTGCCGCAAACCGTCTAGGTAGGTACCACCGCCAGCTCTGTCTCGGGCTAGTAAGAATAGGGCTAAGGTAAGGCCTGCCTGTCGTAGGAGGCGACTAAAAGGTACTAGGTGTTTCACGAGCCTTGAAAGTGGGGGCCCTTATCGCTCAACTTGCGACTCTGCGTGGGACAGCGTATGGCTCAGTGATGGTGCATAGAAGGGTTAGGCTCCCTATCAGAGACGTATTAACACAGTGTAGAGGGTCACCGGTGCGTTCTATGAGATCCCAATGCCGCATGCGCTCCGATCAAATTAATGTCACCTCGCCTGTTTCAATAAAAAAAAAAACTTTTTTTTTCTCGTCTTCTCGCTAGCAGGCCAGAGAGTTCCAACACGATAGTTTTTCACAAGCTAAATTAGACCCTAGGGCTACCTTTCCGTCACAAAATCAAACACTTCTTCATTGAAAGGAGTTTACCACTTAATATTATGAAACTGTGTACAAATTACTAATGTAATAAAATGTAGTATTATTCTAAGGAAATGAAATATTGAGAAATAGCTTGCAGAATCTGTTTACTGTTTCTTTCCGATCTGGTCTCTAAATTTGATTTATACAGTTTGGAAACGTTGAGTCTGTATTGCTACATATTTCGTTTTCTGTCACACAAAGGGGATATTTACAATAAAATCAAACGCGCAATGTTATAGTAATCCTTTGACATATAAATCCAATAATCTAAAACGGCATAACTCGCTATATACGCTGGTACATATTGTGTTACCCTTGTTGAAGTGTTTGAACTTTGATTTATTCGAGCTGCGATTTCGAAAGAGCCTGTTCAGGACTACAAAAAACTTGAAATAAATGTCACGAACCATATTCGCAGGACAAGAAATTTTAATTTAAACTAAATACAAATAAAATTGTTGTTGTTATTTTTAAATGAAATTAAGGAGATTACATGTGGCTGAGACGCGAATGTTAAGATGGATGTGTGGTGTGACAAGGATGGATAAAATTAAGAATGAGTATATAAGAGGAAGTCTGAAAGTTGCTCCAATGACAGAAAAATTAAGGAGCAAGAGGGCGTCGTGCGGGCATGCTATGGGGAGGGATGAAGGACATATAACAAAGAAAGTAATGAGAATGAACGTGGATGGTTATAAGGGTAGAAGAAAACCGAAGAAAGTGTGGATGGATTGTGTGAAAGATGCAATGTGTAAGATGAGTGTGAATTCAGATATCGCCGCTGATAGAGGAATGTGGAAGAAAGTACATACTGTGCCGACCCCACATACCTGGGAAAAGGGCAGAAGGATTTTTAAATAAAATTGATTAAAATGCATTACACTATAAGACATATTTAATCTATCAAAAATGTATAATTTGTCGCTAATACAATTGTCTGATAATGAAAGTGATAGTCAAGTTGCAGTCTTTAAATACACGTTAATTTAACTATGTTAAATTAAAATCAAATTCCAATTTGGTTAATCAGTAGACACTGCCTGAATTTATATTACCACAATCATCTATCCACGGCAGTACACCGCTAGACATAGCTGTTTTGCGTAAATTTTTTTTATTTATAGATATGGCTAAACTTCAATTTTGTCTAATCAACCCAGCGGTTAGCGTGTCGGCTTATGATGACAGACTGCCTACACAAACAATATATATATCACTATTATTTTTTTAAAGATAATATTCACGGTAAATATTGACAAACTACTTAAGAGAAATCAATACTAAACCACTTAAATTCATGGAAATAGGTTAATAGTCGTAGACGAACAGATACTTATAATCCTCACAAACGTTCCGGAACCTTTGTAGTGATGCATTTCAACTGCATTTCAAACGATCGACTTTTCTGATCACGTGAACGGTATACCGAGTTCTCTTTTTTTTTTTTAAAAAAAAAACCCTTTTTCATTTGCAGCTTCACCCCGGCGCGCAGGTCGCTTATCTCGGCTGCACGAGGAATCCTTTAGAGCATTCGCGTGTTCTGCTCTATTGTGCCTGTGATAAATGAAGTCTCACGCCCCGCCCGCGCGCCCGCCTATCTAAACATGCTCGTAACGAAGAAAGCGTATCGCTGATTAAGTACAATGGGAGATTGTTAGTGAATGTCTCACGTCAATTGCATGCTAATTGAATTTTTTGAGTCTTATGTTAAAAGCGCCCTGGTGACGTTGATACCGCTGATTACCATCCCGTACTAGTCTAATGTATATATAGGGGCGTGCGCTTCAGAGACGCAACTAAGCACTGCGTACCCTAACTTCCTATGCATACACTATCCGAAATCTTTGTGCATGCCTCGTTGAAGCTTTTTTAAAACAACTTGAAAAGACAGCATTCTTATGGTGAATAATTGCATAGGACAGAAGTATATAGAATTCTTTAAAAGAGGCATATAAATAGACAGCTCTCTTATTTTATTTATTTATTCAGGACCATCATCCGAAATAATAATAAATAACTGATATAAATTTATATATTCAAATAACATTCGCATTGCATATGAGTAATAAACAAAGGAGTTAATAAGTGAAAATTAAATTATTAAACTATACAAATACTAATAGTGAAAATATATATTATAGTTTCCACTACTGAAACTCGAGGCCTTTTATCAATGGGAGAGATTCAAGGTCGTTTATGCATCACCTTAGCCAATTGGCGGATGTCACATATCTACGAAAACCGTTGTTTTTGGAACAAGTCGTTTTCCAAACAATTTGTTTTACTTCACCGGAAATTCAAACTCAGGCTATACCGAACCTGCGCCTCTTCTAGACATTTAACAGGTGCTGACGTTTTACACACTAAGCTGTCATAACTTATTCATTCTTATTTTAAAAGCTTACGTTCGTTACCATCATTTCTAATTAATCATCGTAATCTTTTTTTAATAAAATTAGAGAACGTTGTAAAAAATGGATTCGAAAAATATCCAAACTTGATCTTAGAGCAAACATCACTGTAAGTTTCTACCACTACCTAAGGGTACTACCACTATCTAGTGTAATCTACTACTACCACTATCTAAGAGTAATCGAATTTTTTAAGTTCTAAGAGAAGTTCTTGTTACCTAAGACTATTTCTGTATTACATTCATATAAAATAAGCAATTTAGAAAATAGTTTCTAAGAGTATGTATCTTATATGAAATAAAAATGAAGCCTTCGTGAATATTGCATATGGCATGTTGCGTTTAGCCATTTTCCTTTTTGCTAGTTCGTTACAAATAGCGTTGTTTGCTCATTAGAGTGATACAAACGGGGGATCTGTTAGTGGCTGCATTATGCCGATAGAATACTAAGTGGTTCTATTAAAGTCTCACAATGTTGTTCCTTAGTGAGATGCGGCATTCAAAATTATGTTAT
Source organism: Ornithoptera priamus (assembly GCA_029034505.1). Taxonomy (NCBI): domain Eukaryota; kingdom Metazoa; phylum Arthropoda; class Insecta; order Lepidoptera; family Papilionidae; genus Ornithoptera; species Ornithoptera priamus. The sequence goes on along the minus strand of JARDWD010000500.1, from coordinate 2,057,237 downwards.
AGTTTTTATATCCCACTCACGACTTATTTTAAATTTTAATAAATTACCGAAAATTTGCTTATGGTGAGAATTTAGATGTTATTTCACATCCTGTTAAAAATAGCTCATAATCGATACATATAAACTATGGCCTGGATATTTATAGTAAAAAATCAACCATATCAACTTTCAAAACTAAAACTGATCACGATTGAAATACTAGAACTATTTTTTTTTCTGCAAACGTACTGCTTTACTGTGGTTTATTCTATGGAGTAAAAAGGAATTGGGCTTATGTTAAGTTTGATCGATGGTCTGGTATGGTATGACATCCAATGGAATCTTTGCGAGTAGGCCTGAAATACCATTAAAATCTTTCATTCTTTGGTTGAAAAAAAAATTACTAGAAGCACTAGAATGTTGTGTTCGTAAAGGAATAATAAATGCCCACGTCTTTACCGGTAGACCACAAATGTTTCCCACGACTCATTGCCGAAGTTTCAATACGCTCTCCAACGTTCACAAACGGAATGCTTAAGAAAGAACTGCAGTATAAAATGCTTTAAAATTTAACTTAAACAAAAACTTTTTAATTACCGTGCAAACCAGACCAAACGTTTTAAAACAACAAGCATAATGTATATATAGTTCCAACTAATTATATTCTCAAAATCGGAAGTAGTGACAGCTCTGTTTGTCAGTGCTGTTGCTGGATATAGGCATTCCCCAATGTCTTGTCACAGGATCGGACGCGCTGAAAATTACGAAAAGGCACGGGTTCGAACCCTATTCAGTTGAGGCTTTCGGTGAATAGTTTCAGTGAAAAGTATATAAAAACCGATATGCTCCAAGAACAGACCTTGGATATGTATTCCAGTTCTATACCTATATACCTGCACTTATTGTCCGTGGTGGATAAATGACCTTAACTCTCCTTGCGAGAAATGGTTCCAGTCCCAGTTGTGGGTAGTTGACTGTTTAAAAAAATTACATTCTATCGCCTTGTTATGACGTACATTCGAAGGTATATAAATATTTTTTTTTCTAAACAGATTTGAAGAAAAATTTGCATAGGTTATTGTTAGCTTAACGAGTCTCAGCGGGACATGATAGAATATAAATCCCTTGTTGTTACCTCGCAGATTATGTACGACTAGTTATTTCACTTGCAAATAGCGTTTATTACGGAGAACGTCTGGTGATTGCTTGGCGGTGCGTGATCCGGTTCGCAATGCGCCGTGAGTACTCGGCGCAGGTATGTACGCGGCGTAGACATGAGTCGATTGTAGCGTATGTTGATAATTCAGTTAACACTGTACATATTCATCAAGACCTCGTGAGCTATAAAAATGTCTTATCGATGACACAAAGAGTTCTATTTAATGAAGCAACGAAACAGGCGGGTCATCCACCTGATGGTAAGTGATACGTCTGTCCGTAACGAGGCGCTAGTTAGGATGGTACTCACTGCACCATATGTCGCCTTTAGACATACGATGTTTAGTCTCGTTAGCCCGGTAGTTTCAGTGGCTATAACTCCTTTTAAACCGGGACGCAGTAATGTTTGCACACTACTGTTTGTCAGCTGCAGTAAGCGCTGCGGTGGTACCTAGACGGTCTCCCGCAACAGAGACTAGACTAGACTGGTAGTAGTACCAGTGACTATAACAATGTTGTGGATGCACCAGTATGTTTCAGTTTAAAGGGGCATTGAAAAAACCAACGCGACTTACAATCCTTTCTGTTAACTTTATACACGATGCGGTGTTATTTATGTATTGTAAAGACCTGGAAGGTTCATTTTATAACAGGTGTTAAAAGCAATATCATTAAGGTTTTAAATCTGGAGACATGCTCATAATTTCAAGTTAAATAGTGGTAGGTCTCTTGCTGGATAGCCGATGGAACTTCGTCGAGCACTTCGATCGTCTCGTCCCCCGGATTCAAAAGGTAGCGGGTGCTATGCACCGACTGCTACCGAATCTAGGAGGGCCGAGGGAAGAAGTTCGCCGTCTCTATGCAGGCGTGGTGCGCTCGGTCGCACTCTACGGATCTCCTGTATGGGCCGACATACTCTCGCGTAGACGGCGTCGGGCGGCGAAGCTTAACGCTACGCAACGCACTATTGCGATTAGAGTCGCTCGAGGATACAGGACGATTTCGTACGAGGCGGCCACACTCTTGGCGCGGTTCCCACCTCTGGACATCCTGGCGGATATGGACGCAGAGATCTTTCATAAGATCCGCATCCTCCGTCAAACCGATGATCCAGAAGAGACGGTCGAAGAGCTTCGACGAGGAGCCAGAAGGCGGGCACTGGGGCGTTGGCGAGAAAGGTTAATGGAACCTCGCAATATTCGTCAGCGCGCGGTTAGTGCGATTCTGCCCAGCTTAACGGCTTGGCTGAAGAATAGTGGACGGGTGACCTACCATTTAACGCAGATACTCACCGGACATGGCTGCTTCGGGGAGTATCTGCACAGGATAGGCAGGGAGGAGTCGGCGCAATGCCATCATTGTAGGGCGGCCGAGGATTCCGCGCAGCACACGCTCGAACACTGCCCTGCTTGGGAGTCGGAGCGACGGATCCTCGTCCAAAACATCGGACAAGACCTCTCCCCGGCGGCCGTAATAGCGGCGATGACGAGAAGCCGGGAAGCGTGGCACAGTGTCCTTTCCTTTTGCGACACAGTAATGTTCGCAAAGGAAGATGCTGAGCGAGCCAGGGAACGCGCAGATCCCGCTCGTCGGAGGAGCCGTAGAGGCAGACGAAGATAGCTGGCCCGTTATGGGCGCCGCGCTGGAGGACACTGGTGCGTTCTTTTAGAGATCCTGGAGTCCTTCACAAGCGCTGAGGACGGGGTCGATGTGGTTTTAGTGGGTATTCCGGCAGTGCGCCGGCGAGTCCCACATACCCGCCCGTTACGCGGCGGGATGCCTAAATGCATTTCCCATCGTTAAAAAAAAAAAAAAAAAAAAAGGTCTCTTGCTGGAGACCGTCTGGGTAGGTACCGCGGCAGCGCCTATTTCTGCCCCTAAACAGTAGTGTACACACATTACTGTGTGCTGGCTTACCTGGATGTAGCTAGTGAAATTCCTGAGGTATCGAGACCCAATTGGTTATGTCTCAAGGCGACGAGCACGATGTAGTGCTGTGTATATTTCTTACGCAGGGGTGTCACTTACTATTATAACGTTAGTTAGTATCGAAGCATTGTCGAATATAAAACAATCTTTAACTACTAAATATATAAGATAATTTATTCTGAAACGTTATCAATGTATAAATTATTCCTGAAGATCTTTACCAGATTTATTCTGTTATTGGCAGAAGATTATTTTAGAATATATGTTACGCGATGTGCAAATACTGTGTGGCATTAATAAATGGTAGAGAATTACATACACATCAGTAAGCGCAGCTTCCTTTTTCAATAATGTAAATTTTTGCCGGGGTGGCTTTAGTAATTCTCACTCGTTTCAAAAATGTGTCGAGTGCTTCTTTTTAACGGGGGTGAAATGAGATAATTCATAAACGCATAAACTTGTTTGAATTTACCGTTTAAAATATTATGGTTACGTTTTAAGCGAGACATAGAGGATATCCTTTTTTCATGAGCGTGTATTTTTTCTTAAATAAACACCGCAAGTTTTTGTTCTATTCATAGTTTTGTATTGCAAAGATTATAAAGCCTTCTAATATAATAAAATAATGAAGCCCCAGGTAATAGAATGCGTGTCTAATAACATTTCATTTAGTCTTTGACCTTAAACAAAAATTGAAGAAACTTATAAAATAGAAGATAGAGTTTAGAAAATACACGTCTTTACTCTCTATAAATAAAAACTCATACTGTTTTTAAACTTGACGTTTGTGAAGAAAAATCTACATATTTTTTTACTCATATAAAGGTATTTTTCATTTTATTAGTGCAAGGTTACTGTTGCCGGATACGATCTGGATAGATCTGCCTGTCGTCTGTGTTCCAGTTTGAGAAGTGCAGTAACAAGCAAAATTATCAGTTTATTCAAATTTGATATATTATGTTTCAAGGCGGTAAACATAAAGCGCTGCAGTGTATGCATCCTATTATTGCATTGTTATTCTGTCAAGGGGGAGTAAGAGGTCCTGCACAACAACTCACGGGGTCCAAGCCAACCTCACCTGCCCGTGGTGCACCCTGCTAAACAATAAACGAGGCTCTGGCTTCCACCAACCCGCATTAGACAAGCGTGGTGGGAAACTGCGCAAATCCCCCCACGTGAATCCTTATTAAAGGCTGCGAGAAGCCGCTGGATGCAGTTAGCGCTAGACCGATCGATGTGGAGATCTTTGGAAGAGGCCTATGTCCAGCAGTGGACATCTATCGGCTGATGATGATGATATTTTGTCGAGTAATAAAATTTTCACATCTAAGTGTACATATTTCACCCCTACGATAAATTAAAGTTTAGTTTTATCGATATATCTATAAATTGGTTTCTTATATAAAGTTGCGGGTAACAATAACAATTAAGGATCCCTTTGTATCAAATTTCTTTTCAGAATTTTGTAATATTAAACGAGGTTGGACTTTACTACACAGGTACTTTATTAAGCAATCAAGGATTTAATTTAAATATCTATGAAAGCCGAAATTCAAGATCAGGTAAAATAAAAGAAAACTATTTGTAACGATTTTCAATCAAATCGTAAGTGAAAAGAGAACGAAAACATATCCGTTGGGGTCGGTAATTCTGAAGCCGCCAGTTTCAGGGTGCAGTTATAACGGCGTACTAATAAAACCCGGTGCCGACTGCCTGGCCCCGCGAGAGGCAAATGGAAACCGATGGCTCCACTTTAATTGACTCATCCGTATATCGGGTATCTTCAGTCCACCCAATACACGAATACTCGTCTTCGTACTGAAATTAATTAAAGAAATGCGCTATTTTTTATTTTCCATTTTTTTTATAATAAATTATCCAAATAGGCTCTAGTACGATCAGTTTTAAAACAAACTCATAGAAGACATCTACTAAACGATAGCGCATGGTAACCACTGACACCATCTGGTGTAAACCAAATATTTTTTTTATAATGAGGAATAAGTATTAACAGATCACAGCAGATTTTATCCACATGATCGCTGCTATTGCGAATGTTGAATATTATTCCTTTACATGGGTGTGTTTAAAAATATGTAAAAAAAAAAATCTTTACATACTTGCTGAAAATTTCTAACGTACAGGTTGCATCGGTGCAGAACTATAGGCTGCAGCAGTCTTCGAAACGGAATACAGTAATTTTTAGATATTACTTACGTCATAAACAGGCTTAATATGTATTCTGATGCGACCTCCTACAAAAGAGGCCAGCAGAATAATTTTAAGATATTCGGTTTGAAAATTGAAACTTATGTGAATAACATATTCATTTCAAAACAAATTTCCTATGCCATTCATCATAATAGAATAGGTCTTCGGACGTTAATAATATAGCTGGATATTATAGATGTACCGTGTCAAGTTAATTCGGATAAAAAACCCACGCAGAAATGACGGACAGCTTCCGACAATCTTTAACGTTTTTACATCTAAAACTGCTTTTTTTTTTGTTTGCGTCTCTAAGAAAATTGCAATCTCGAGGAACTGGACGCTGAGTCATTTGATTGCTATTTAAACTAAAATACCAGTAAATGAGTCTGCGAGTACTCGAGACAAAGGAAAACGGGAATGATTAAAAACGAGCAATTAAAATAAGAAGTGGGTACTTGTTGATGGTGAAGTGGCACTTGACAAATGAATCTGTGATTAACATCCATTCGCCTTTTTGTTGTATTACGTTGCTTTTAATGCCACGATCCGTATCGAAGGCACATGATACTAACTCGCACAATCGAAAACAATGTTTCATAGAGTATTATTAACTCATCCGTAACCAGCAACCTATCAGTAATAATTGGATCATCTCGTCGATCCAGTGTTAAATTGAGTCTGTTAAAATGTAGGCAGGAAATAAGGTTAATAATAAAAACCTTTTTCATTCAAGTTAAAACGTTATATGTGTATTATAACTTGAGGCCATTTGAACTTTTTAAAAAGGGTCGATTGGCCCTTTGAGAGTCGGCCAAAAGTAAATTAAATACGCGTTTCATTCCGTTTTGAGGGCACTGCCAGTATTTTTAATTCAGTTAGTGTTAAGTGAGTCAGCTCTGAAAGAATTGTCTGGAACTGATTCGCTTAAGACAAAAACTTGAAAAAAGGCTGCGTTAAAAGGCGAGAGAAAAGCGATGATTCATGACTGGAATTTAATTTTTGAAGAATGCCCTCGCGTTTAGTGATGGAAACGTTAAAAAAAGTTTCGCGATGAAAGCGAATCGGGGCCGTGGTGACCTTTTATGATGGGGGATATCAAAGTGTCTCGGCAAATACAACCCTTTTTAATAGCATCACATAACGTACTCCTGGGAAACCTTTTTAATTCATAATTGACTTATCCGACATAATTCCGAGAGCGCGGCAGTTTATGGAGAATTTAATGGAATATCGATATTAAACAATTTTCATAATGTATATCGTGGTCATACTCGTTAATTATACGATCGCTATGAATCATTTTTAACTTTAGCCGTACTTGTACATTTTTAAATGAAAAGGTCAGAATAAATCATCAATGAATCGATTTCTGTGTATTGATGTAGCTCAGAGTCGGTTTTGTGAAGGGTGGAATTTAGTTACTTCTTTCGCATATTTTGTGGCAATACGCCACTGCCTATATATTTGTATCCCGTACTGAAGTGACCTAAATAAGAAGGCAACTGTGTCGCTTAGCCGACTGCTATGCTTACCGATTACCAATTTATTTTAATCATTTCATATAGCGTTCTCCAGTAATAGCATCGATGTGGCATTATCACCAGCGAAGCCTTGACGATAGAGATGAAGTGATGATGGATTAATTATTTTTATTGACGTATAGAAAGGGAGAAATTGCTTTCGTTTAAGTGAAGTGGCATAATAATATTTCTAATTAAACCAAAATTTATAGTATTGAAACATTACTGTGTGCCAGATTGAAGAGAGCTGTAGCAAGCTAAATTACTGGGGTAATTAGATTAAACATCATGTCATAGACATACACTGATGCAGCGTATACATACTAGCTTATGTAATGTCACGTTGTTGTGGGCGGGAGTTTCACTTACCATCATGTAAACGTCGCGCTCATCTCGATACTTCATAGAATAAAAACGATCCAGTAATAAATATAGTAAAGTCGAAATATGAATGTAATAAATTATAACAGGCGTTCAAGCGCATATATTTTTATATTATAACATTTTTAGTATCATATCTCAGATTTACACCAGACATGAAACATGCTAGAAACCAAATAAAAAAATATCTTTTTATGTTTTAATTTCCCGCTTACAAAGTTGTCACCTCAGTTCACGGTTTTCACCAAAAAAAACCCTTTTGACCATTACTCATTCATGAAAAATTTTCAGTTGCCTTTCATGAAATGGTCCAACGCATAGTCTCGTCATAAAAGCATTACGCCGCGCGCATTATAAAGCTGTCGCTTTGACGTGACGTGTACTCGCGTCGCTCGAACAAAACAACACGTACACAGTTCACGTCCGTCACATAAGTCCCGGCACTTCGCGCGTCCGCAGGCACGCTGAAACTGCGAGCTACCTTAGGCCGCGTTCACAGTCACAACGCGCGCATGCCTTCCTAACTATATACACGGGGAACACAGCGATTATAACACAAGGAGCGTATGAATATAACACAAGGAAAACAATGAATGTTACACATGCTATTTGTGACACAATCCGTGTTACTACACTCAATGCGATCATACTACTGATATGTTTAAGAACTAACACTTAATCTAGCTTCACATGGTGTGTAGTTATGAATTGTCACAGGTGAAGGATATAAAACAGTGCTCTCTCTGGCTCTATGTTGGCGGCCAGAATAACGTGTAGATTTACCCTGGGCACGCAGTAACTAACTAGCCAGGCGAGATCGAAAAACACTATCACTAATTAGAGTACATCATCATGAGCAGCCGGCGGCAGACACTACACGAGGCTACGAAGTCTATCGGAGAACTTCCAAGATAATATATAATTAATTATTTATACAAAAATAAGTGCGGATACTGTGTGTATATATATATATATATATATATATATATATAGATTCATTATCACCATCAGCCGATATATGTCCACTGATGAATATAAGCCTCCACCAAAAATCTCCACATCGATCGATTCCGTGTTGCTCGCATCCAGTAGGTTTCTGCGATTCTCACCAGATCGTCGGTCCATCTTGTGTGAAGTCTCTAAACTCTACATCTACCGGTACACAGAGAGTAAAGGGTTCCGCATAACAACTCACGGGACCCAAGCCAACCTCACCTACTCGTGGTGCGCCCTACTATTCAACAGACGAGGTTCTAGCTCTTACCAACCCTCATACACAGCTTTACCAGATAATAATAAATAAAAAACGGTCTTCTCTCATAATTTTTCTTACATGTTTGTATATATTTTGTTACTATGGATTATATCTAATAACTCTTCTTAAATTTTTATGCCCATTTGTGCTTCTGTTCAAAAGTGTTCAATTCCAGCGAAACGGTTTAGCTTCTAGCAGTAGTCCTGCACAACACAAGAATTTGTTTTCAGTAACAATTAATTTTCTAGATTAATATAACTATATTACCATCAAAAATTTTCGCTGCTTACCGTCAAACGAGACCTTAATTAATTACTAGCTTAATTAAAAGAATTCGCATATATCTTAGTACTAGTATATTACATTGATACAATATTGTAGAGTTCATAGAATTTAACCTTGCTTCTACCGCCGTGCTCTCGGTGTGAACAGAGCCTTAACTGGCATAAGCTCTGGCATGAATATTAAACTCAAAACGCGTCTCATTATGATGTGTTGTAAATGTAAACTAAGGCAGTAGATTAGCGACGCGTATGTGACACATCTTTATTAATCAATTCTCTTTCTTAACTATGATTTCAAAATTACTTCATGTACCAAATACAAAACGAGGAATACAAAACGTTTTTGATGTAAGTACGAAATAATCTCCCGCACGACTATACGCACTCCGTTATACTGATAGCGAGTCGCTGGAGACTAGAGATTAACATTACTGGGTCATAGTTTAAAAGGCGGTGGTGAACTAGTGTAATTACCGGGTCAACGAAAAATCTTATCTCTCAGTCTCATAGCGACGGGTACAATGTGGTGCATTGTATATCATCCTAACTAGCGCCTCCTTATTGGCTATAACGGATAAAGAAATAGCCTAGAAGTATACACATAATTTTTTTTTATTATCATTATTTAGTCTGCTCTTACCAGCTCCCATACATACTATTCATAATAAAGTTACTGCTCTTAAGAAAAACATGTGTGAGATAAGATATTACTGTAATTTCTCTTATCAACATTGAGACTAGTAATTAATTGACTTGAGAAATAAATTTATACCTTTTCTATGTTGCAGGCCAATATAAACCCACCACAAAATATGCGGAGATGTAGTGTAGGTAGTAAAACGCACTAGTCTAGATAAACATATTTATAAAGAAGAAACATCTCTCACTGATCGAATAAGTGTTGAGACGCGCAACATCGGTTTCATCCGTAATTCATACACGGTATCGCTACAAACTGGTTGTACCACCGTTAGATCTTATTTATTATAACTTTCCGAAATATAAGAAAAGTATATCTTAAATAATCATTATGTTTATAGATCTATAATAAGCCAAGCAGTAGCTAGATTCTTGCCCTGTTGTTGGTCTTTCTAACTAGATTAACAGACCGCAAATTGCAGAATACGGACCATGATCAGTTTTTTCTAATTCGTCTCGCTATCGTTATCTATATATCGTAAATTTGTTAACGTAACAGGATTTGCTGTATTACTACTATCTGAGCGATCTAACTTTATCAACTTCCGCCTCCTTGTCATTAACATCACGCGAAATTGTTATCATAGCTTACTCTTCGTCTGCTTCTTTGTCCTGCCCTTTTTCTAGGTATGTGGTGTCGGCACAGTATGTACTTCTCTTCCACAGTCCTCTATCAGCGGCCATATCTGAATTCACACTCTTCTTACACATGTCATCTTCCACACAATCCATCCACACTTTCTTCGGTCTTCCTCTAGCCTTATAACCATCCACATTCATTCTCATTACTTTCTTTGTTATATATCCCTTCATCCCTCCGCATATATCATACCTTACTATAGATACAAAACCACCAAATCTCATATAAATGTTCGCATCAATTCTTAACGCGTTCAATGTTCTCAACTATTAATAAACAATCCCGCGCCGGTGTGACACGCGACCTCTTAAAGCCCGCATGGGTGTGCATCAAATGCAGAGCGCCACTTTGCATATTCACACACACACCCTCACCTCCTCCTACCCCATGTTTGACTAACGCGCTTTTCAAAATGGCCGATCCGGCGCCCGATTGAATGAATACACTATTTCACACATTGCGCCTTTTAACTGTTCCATTGCATTTATCCGATGTTTACGCGGCGCCCGTTTGCTTTTCGTGTGAAAATCCAGCAGTAATTTAAATTTAATATTGCAACTTTGTTACGTATGCGGTCAATTACTGAATGTGCGTTTTTGATACCGTCAACCGTATTACTAGCAACGTGCGACGGCATTGATTATCTGACCAGCGTCGTATACTATTGTATACCAGAATTATAGCATACTCGCTATTCCCCGCCGGCTTTGTTGGCCATAATGTATAATAAAATTAGACTTGAAACTTGTCTGAAATATTCCTTGAGAGCGACTGCAACAGCAAATGACTTTCTATAGCAACCGCATAAATAATACGAAATAAAAGTTAGATAGAAATAAAATAATGAAGAATCTATGAAATTCAAAAATTCTTGTACAGATCATTCCGTGTCGAATGATCATGTTCCCATGGCAATACGTTCACTGGTTTTCACATTATTGGCAAACAAACCAAACCCATTTTCATTATATATATATGTATATAGATGCAGATATCATTTATATGCCAGTCTAACGAACTGAAGGCGGCTGATAGCTTTTAGAGGCGTATGAATAATAACAATATACAATTATTTCAGGCTAGGCGGCTCCTACTGTATTAGAGTAAACAGATAGTCTCTTAAATGTAATATTAAGTTATGAAATTCAAGAAACTAACAGCTAAAGGTCAGACTGAAAGACTGTCAAAAGGAAGTCACATTCTTCGGGGAAGGTTGACGACTCCAACCATTGACTGCGACAATCTTAATAGAATTTTTTTTTTATAAAATTTTTTCCTTAAGGGAATTTACGCGGGGGTGTCACGACCAGCAAAACGGATGGGGAACAAGTAGTCTAATTATAAATATACGACATCTGTTTTAAAAAAAGTTTGTTGACATTTCATTATTTTTGTTCCAGGTAATATTTGATCAATGGAGGCGATGCAAACGTTACCTAGATTTTTAAAGGATACGACAGAGTATTTAAATACTATTTCCGAACGATCTCGGAGGGCATGGAAATAAAAACTTGGTGAATAAAATGTGTAGTTTAGTAATTTGTAAATATTTATGATTTCACTATGGACAGGAATAACTTTTCCAGCAAAATATATATACTGTTATATGTTGGATATATGTGGTATCAAATCGATCTTGACAGAAATAGTTCGAGAATACCACTGTTCAGCAGTGGACATCAATAGGCTTAAATTATTATGATGGTTAAAAAAATAGTTCACACTTGCCGAAGGTCGTTGAGGGAATCTCAATTTGTAAATGATGTATTTTGCATTTTACATTATTAAACACAATTTTGCATAATTTATAGTCGTTGATATAGTTACACTTACGTTTAATGTACTTGCTGACTAATAATGCTCATTAGCGAGTAATCAGCGATGAATGCACGAATTAGCATTCACTTAATCACACGGCGGCGTGACCACGAATCGTCCACCATTGTCTTTTGGTACATTCAATATTGTGTTCGTCGTGATGCACCGGTTGGACACATCATCCATAAGTAATCTATTATCTTTTAATCTACATACTATATATCTATCAAACAATTTCACCAGTACGCTTCAATATCCACTACTGACTCAAAAGAGGAATGTTCACCTTAGACGTTTGTTGGATACTATCGAAACTTCTATCTGAAGATAATAAATGAAATGTAGTGCTATGTAAAAACATCCTTAGTATAACCTCATTGTAATGTACAGGCGTATTATTATACAACTGTTTGAGTGGCTTTATCATTTAAAAACAATCATAGCTTCCGTATTCATATGAAACGTAAACTGGTTGTTTCTAACTTGCGTTTAACAGTGATATATGAATAAGTTACTAAACTAACGAACATTACTTGTCCTAAATGATGAACGCAAAGTAATCGAAGATAGAACCTTCTTTACCTATAACATATTTTAGATGTTTACATCCGATAAACATCATTCTTGTTAAATTAGGAAAACTATTCATTAAAATATTAAAGCGATTTAATTATTAATAATTACTTTTATTTTTAATATTCAAAAAAGCGTTAATCTTTATCAAACATCTGAGATTCAATAATATACATCATCCTTATCTAATAACATCGGGCCCCCGGGGACCCTCGATTAAGCCGGCTGATACAGCGACCCTATAACCGTGATCACAAGTCGGCCGCTCTCCTCGCAAGCTCACAAAACGATGCGGCCTAGTTAACTAAAATAATCGCGGTCCCTCCCGGAGACTCGAACTCGAACTCGAACTCGAACAGGCGGCTTGCGTGGCCAAATATTTACATGATGTGATTTGGGTTAATCGACGCCTAGAGTGTATACTGAATTTCAGTACGACGTTGTTGTACTGGCGGTATACATTCGTCTCACGAATTTTGTTGATCTTCGCATGTAACGTTACAGCTTTTTGCGAGCTTTAAAATCGCTTAATGTTGTACCGTCTTGTTATACCACTCGCTTCCGCCTGTTAGATGGCATAAGCAGTGCTAGCTACAATGAACACAAATGTGAAAACAAAAATATATTAATACAGTAGCTTAGATAACAGTCAGAGCTGATAGATGTAATGTAAGAACAAATGTAAATAGTGTAAACAAGTGATCAATATATAAATAGAATAAATAAAAAAACAAGAAATATTAAGCCATAAATAATAATATTTAGGGAGACTAGTAAAAAATAGAAACCGCTCAGTGTCACAGAACTAATGTGGCGAGTGCGAATGCCGAACGCGAACTAAGATCTTTTGGTTTACAAGCTGCATCTTTAACTGGTTTAGCTTCTCTTATAAAACAGAGGTTCCTACCATCTTATAGGTACATAGATTCTTCAACCCGCCTGGCTTGTTACCACCATCACAATGTAGACCAACCGCTCTAAAGGTATTGCTGTATAACGGTTGTCAACTCAAAAAGTCTGGATTTTCTGAGTTAGCATTACAACGTTGTTAATTATTTAACTTTTAACCCAGTAAATAGATAAAAAAACATTAATCAATTCACGATTTAAATATTTTTACTATACGAGCTCACCTGATGGTAAGCAATATGCCCGTCCATAACCAAGTAACACGTTATTCTCCTCGCCTTGAGATACAAAATATAGTCTCGTTACGCCGATAATTTCACCAGCTACAGCGCCTTTCAAACCGGAACATGGCAACGTTTGTACAGTACTGTTTCACATCAGGAATAGGAGCTGCAGTGGTACCTACATAGACGGTCTCCGGCAACAGAGGCCTACCACCAGTAATAATATAAACTCTAATATTGTTTTATAATGGAATCGTGGCACCGTGACGCACTTGCGCGTAATCAGTACAAATCATCTCTAGAAATGATCGCTGTGCGCAACACCGGCTCCGTATCAACACGGCCTAATAATAACTTTCTCCGCTCATAACGCAATTTCAGGTGTCGGCCGTGTACGGCCGCAGCCCAATTAACCGGCAGACACAATTTTAACACCACAATATATCATTTTCATTCGCTCGATCACGCCGTGAGAGGTAACGGGCCGTGCGCTGATGGGAACCGAGCGCTCGTATTATTACGTTACACGATGTAGATCGCCGTGATACTGTGCGGATACTGTGCGTACCTTCCACCGGCAATAGTTACAGCGATAAGGAAATTGATATATAAAAAAAAATCTTTGAACTTGACACCCATTTGAGAACACTTTGAATCTGGAGAAAAAAACCACAAAGTCACCTGAAAATTACTTAATAGAAAACAAGAAAAATATTGATTTAAAACCTGCTGAATACCGACGACGACCGTCTACGACCGTACGAACGACCGTCTAGGTCATAACTTCTGCAGTTTCTACATCTGCCGCCAAACAGTTGTGCAAACATTACTACGTTCCAGTTTAAAAGGTGTCGTAGCCGGTGTATTTGCTGGGGTAACGGTATATTAATATTATATGCCCTATCCTTACCAGCGCCACATTATGGGCAGGCGTACCACTAACCATCGGTCACCTACGTCTCGTATATAACAAAAACAAAACCTCCTTATAGTCTATACCTACATCGACATATTGTTGTTATTTTTATTATCAATCAGTTATAGTAATGAACATAGTAGAATTCTTACTCAGCATTTACATATTTTTGGTATGCCATTATATAATATTCTACGTACATTTCAAATGTTATAAAACAAGGCTGAGGGTTCACCATGCGTGCTCGCCATGCGGAGAACTATCTGACTCTCTTATTATGAACCGCTGGATCATAGCAGTAGCGAAACATTTACTGGTGGTAGGTCTCTGATGTCGAAGACTGGTTAGATAGGCACCACCGCAACGCTTATTTCTACCACCAAACAGTTGTATGCAAACATTACTATGTTCCGATTTGAAGGACGCTGTAGCTAGTGTAATTTCTGGAGTAACGAGACACTACATATTATGTATCAAGGCGACGAGCACAATGCGGTGCTGTGTATGTATAGCATCCTAATTAGTGCTACGTTGTTATGGGCAGGCGAATCACTTCCCATCGAAGGTCCCGCACGTGTTGTCACTTCCTTTGAATAAAAAAATTATAACATAAGGCACACATACGGATTCGAAAACATCCTTACAAGCAATTAAACTCTGTAGCAATTGGCTTTAGCATCGAACTGAAGATCTCCGTGTTATAAGGCGAGTGACTTGCCGCTGCGCAACCGAGGGAGTTAAGTTATATTCCACTAATAAAGAGTATCTTTTTATATCGAGCACATTGTGAAGATTTCTGATGCGTATCTAAACCAAAGCGAAGTGTATTATTTATATTAGCCAAAGTAAACACATAGAACATAGCCGTGGTTAAAATACAGATTGTAAAATCGGCGGTCGCAGCGGCTCGCGCGGTTGCGTGGCGCGCGTGTGGTCTGACCTTTATTAAAATTTTACGGCACAACTAGCTAGCTTATGGCCGCGGCTTCGGCAATTGATACTATAACATAGTTTGTTTACTTTAAAAATAATTATAAAAGGTAATATATGTCAGCAACATTAAAATGCGAGCAACGCGGAACCGATCGAACTGGAGATCTTTGATGGAAGCCTATATCCAGCAGTAGACGTCTATCGAGTGATGATGATGATGATAATATTAAAGTAAATATCTGATTTTATATGCATATTAAATAGGTTGATGAAAGGACTATAAAATGGCAAATAAAGTATTTAGTTAACTGACAAAGGATTATTTGTATGGACATGAGTACTAACCAGTTAATCAAAATTTTTGTACATAACATTACAAATAATCCCTTGCGGCATATATTACCAGTATTTGTAATCAAAGCGGATACAGTTTATGTTGGTGTAGCACTTTATATATGTGGCAGCACTGTCAGTCTTTCACTGACTGTCACCGGGAATACGACTCGTGCGGGCATTCAAGTTTATAACTCGTTTGTATAAAGTATCTGATGTGTTTATTAATCTGACATGACATTGTGAATATTCTACAATAGAAGATATGTTATTTATGTCTTTGAGTTTCCTGCCGTTTTCGTTGGAAAAGTGTGTGCTAGCAAACCGACGATAATAAACGTTAAAACTTCGAACAAACAAAGTTTTTTCATAAAACTTTTTTAATCAAAGATAGATAATTTTTGCGAAGACGCACAGCTTCCTCATATAGCACCAATTTGCGCTCGTCTCAATGACACGAAAACGATGAGTATCGCTGCTTACGTTATTGCAATAACTATAGTCCCCTGTAAACCGGCATATTTGCTATTTATTACTGTTTGTAGAGATCGCGGTCTTCCCCGACAACTGCGACATTGGGTTATTCAAGAAAAGAGCATATTCTTACCTGAAGGATAGGCAACGCACTGGCGTCGCTAGTGACGTGGGCGGCGGTGAATCACTTACCATCAGGTGACCCGTCTTGCTCGTTTGCCTTATCTATGCTATAAAAAAAAAAAAAAAAAGAGATGAAGGTTAGAAATAAACTGTGTTCCTAGAATCTTAGTATTTAATGGACTTAAACATAAACGAATACCTTATACGACTACTTTGCGAGCAAAATCAACAGGCGTTACTTTTTACATAAGTGTCCGGCAACATTACTCTTGTAGTACAAAGATATTGAAATATAGATATAGATAAAGACATCAAGATTTTGTCTTTTTATTCACTCGAACTATGAAGTCAGCAGTGACTGCCAACGAGTTATAGTTTAAGGCGAAGAGCTGATCTTCAATCCTAGTGCGGAGCTCTGTAATGTTAAAATAACTGATTCTTAATTTTATTAGTATTGAATAAAAATGAAGAACAAAAATGTTCAGCGAGCAAAGTGTTTTTCTATAGAAAGGAGATTTATTCTTATAAATTACCACGAAATAAGTAAACTGGCTGAGAAGTAAAAATAATCGGTAAAAAATCTACATACAAAGCGGCCTCTGTCACGTCCCACAGACGGACGGACCGGCTTGTCAATTAAAAGTCCGCTTGAGTTATTATCAGCACACACGCGATCCACGGCCTGATACTCTCCGCTAGCATATGTAAATAACTTGTTGATGTACCCGCCGATACCTTCTTTATTTCGCATACCTGCGCTATAAGCCGCCTTCACAATGCGCGAGCGACAGCGACGAATCAATGGCAACAGTGATAAGTTTACATTGTCTTAAAAACATGAAAAGTTGAAGTTAAAGTAACGCTCACTTCGCATCTATTCTTTAAGAGAAAGAATGAAATTTGATGCTATGTAAACATTTTAGGAGGTGAGGGGTGTAAGTGTTCCCGCACAACTACTCACGAGATCCAACTCAAACTCACTTGCCCGTGATGCACCCTGTTAATCAACAAACGAGGCTCAACGACGGCCAACTCGCAATGAGCCAGCGTGATGGGAAAAAGTCATGGTGATGGAATATTAGAGAATGGACTGGCATATATGAGGCGTCGGAATTGTTCCGCCGAACAAGAGACAAAAGATTGTACCACGCTGATCGCCAACCTTCAATAGTTGGAAAGGCACTTTAAGAAGAAGAAGGTGGGATATAGCCCCAATCTCCCCTTATGAATCCCTACTCGATCGATGTAGGAATCTTTGGGGGAGACCTATGTCCAGCTGTGGACATCTACCGGCTGACAATAAAACATTTTAACAAGGGCGTAATTGTTGTTATCTGGCGATCACACTTTTGACCTTTTGTTAAAACATCTAGTAGCTAGATGTTGTGTGAAATGTTGAATACATAAAAATCCAGCTTACGTTGTGAAACGGTTTTAAAGCTGGAATTCCACGCGTGTTGCTGCCTTCTTGAATAATATATTGGGTAATTGTTTTCACTTTAGAGTATTCCGGAAATTTACATCTCTTGGTTTAAGGTTGTGAGGATTTGCATACGAAAAACGTCTGAATAGTAGTGGTTTCACGATATTGTGTAAATATATTTCAGTAGACGCATTCTTTATTAACAAATCGAGACTGAGGAAGTTACAACCCTATACGTATGCTTCATATTTAGTGCTTATACTCGTACATTTAAACAACTGTGCTAGGCCAATGGGAATGACTATGTCCAGCAGTGGTCGTCTATCGACTGATTATAATGATGATGAAGAAGAATATAAATATAACAAATGATATCTATGGGATTTCATGAAGATCGGGTTGAATGCTTTTTCATATAACTATGTGGCATTAGTACACTTAATACTTTGGTTTTATTTGGAAATTTTAATCCCTAATTCGTCGACTGAGCATCGGTTGATGGAGCATTGTTATAATACAGTTATTCAGCCTTTCATAAACTAATAACCTGCTATTACATTTTCCGGCCCTGTTAGCAGAAATTTATCGCAACATTTACCATATTGTACGCAACTCGGGCGAGCCCAGAGGAAAAATGCCCGAGCGTTTTGCGCATCCGAATGCTCCTTAAATAAAACGAGATTATCAAAGGCCTTTGCGAGACGAGCGTATACAATAACCCTAATTTGGCTACCGTCCAGGGCCCGTCCCGCGGCCGCGCCGCCCCCGTCCCGCTCTCGTGCCGTTTAGATTGTATCGTTAGGTCGCCGGAATTAAATTCAGTGCCTCGGCGGTAGCGAGATTAACTGCGTAATGTTTGCGAAAATGTACCGGAACTGGGGAGTGCAGTTACATGGATGCTGCCGTACGAAAATTAAAAATAAACATCTATTTATTTTCTTTATTCTGTGCATAAAAATTAAAGGGAGAAAATGCGAATCTTGACACCAACGTTAAACAGGCATACGTGGATGTGAATTTATATATTTTGTTAGTGATAGGTATAGGTATAGGTAGTATATTCTATTAGATATATAGAGGTGTAAGGGGTGCCCCGCAACAACTCATGGGACCTAAGCCAACCTCACTTGCTCGTGGTGCACCCTGCTAATCAACAAACAAGGCTCTGGCTCCCGCCATCCCGCAATGGGCCAACGTGGAGGAAATTGCCCAAATCCCCCCATATGAATCCCTTCATACGACCGTCCCTAGTGTCCAGCGGTACAGGAGCCTTTGAAGTTCTTTGGGAGAGGCCTATGTCCAGTAGTGTACGTCTATCGGCTGATGATGATAATGATGATGTCTCTGTTTCCGCAGACTGTCTAGCGCAGGTACAATTGCAGCACCTGTTTCTGCCGCAAAACAGTAGTGTGCAATCATTACTGTGTTCCGGTATGAAAAGCGCTGTACGCTAGTGCAATTACTAGGGTAACGGGACTCAACATATATCGCAGACGACGGGCTCAATATGGTGCAATATATATTACCCTAACTAGCGCCACGTTGTTATGGCCGGGCGTATCACTGACTATTAAGTGAAACGTCCCGCTTGTTGCATAATTGAATAAAAAAAAATGTATGTATACCTTACCTTCGAAGAAGTTCTCTTATATTGTTGAACTCTCTCTTAAGGTTGAGCTGAATTATATTTACTTCTGTAAAATTCTATATGATCTTGAGAATTGGCATATTTACATATACATTCGATAAAAACATTTTCGGATAAAATTCGAAATGACATGCAGATGCCTCTTGAAACGTCTCTTCAAATTAAAAAAAAAAAACTTAGCGATGGTTGCTATTAAATTAGACAGTAACGCTTTTTTCATATAATCTACTTCTATTTAACTCTTATTCAACACGGTAGGATAATTTTGGTACGTAATGAAGGATATTGTATGTTAATTTTTTCCAACGAGTTGTAGATGATCTTTTTTTATGAGCGGACACGGGCCATTGAGGCACTTCCGTTTCTATGAAGGGAATTTTATTTTTAATATCAAATATTCAGATAACCTTCTCTTTTGACATTGGAGCGATCTCGAGAGCTTTTTAAGTATGTACTTAGCTGGAGGTGGCGATTTTTAATGACCTGATGTCTAAAGTAAGTTTGTATTCATTGGGTTATTTAATTTTTAAGACGCAATCTCGGTTATATAAAATCGTTAGTAAAGTACTGCGTAATGCGACAGTGGCTGCCTCTACCGCAAAGCAGTAACGATTGTCGAATAAAATTATATAACAAAGTACTAGAAATTTTGGTAAATAAATCAAAAGTTTCATAACCTGTTTGTGAATTTTAATAGGAAAATCCTATTAATAGTTTTATGGCGCAGGGGACACAATTTCGTAGTGCTGAATTGTATTGGTTAAATTCCGACGAATCTCGTCGCTTACAGACAGCTATAAAACGATTTCATTACTATCAGTTACGAAACCTAACTTTTTAGGTTAATGTACGGATCTTTATAAAAGAAAAAGTAAAATTAAGATCGCGGCTTAAATCCCTAAACAAATGTCATCAGGATTCAGATTTTATGGGAATATAAGCCGAGAATCTACTTGGTAAAGGACACAAGTGTAAAAAATATATTCACTCTTCTCCATGACTTCAACGGTGTATCTGATCTGGAAAAAGTGACTTTGTTAGATTATCCTAATCCTTGGGTTCTCTTTTTGTTTGCGTTAAGAGGGATATTTTTGCTATTAGAACAGAACACTAGTAATACTTTTCGAATAGCATAAATTTCGTTATCATCTGCAAGTTAATAAGATGAAATAAATAAGAGATAACGTGTATCTCTCACGTGTAATACAAAATTAATATCCGTTTTATTAAGTACGAATGACATCGCAAAGAATATGCTTTGCCGTTTACTGAAATATGGCGCACTCGAGACACGATCTTGCGACCGTATATCTACGTCCGTAGGTTCTAATATCAAATGGATATTTACGCTCTTAGAGATCCAGTTAAGTCGGTAACCTCATGTGATATTCACTCGAGGAATCGATCGATCAACGTCCGTGTAACTCAAGTGAACGCTCCATCAAACGGTGGCTCCCAACAGGTGATGTTAATGTAACGGTGTGCTGGATATGTAAAATTATATCTGCTATGAAGTAGTGAGTCATTTCGAGTCTGTTCTCGGGCAACATAATCTTTGCATCTAAGCTATTGTACCCGGATTTAATATATCTTTGATCATTTGCTATGTGCTCGTTTATTGTTTACGCCGCATTATATTCAGACGCCAACACACATTTAACTAGCCTAATCTTTACGACTCTTTCCTTGTGAGAGAACTATTTATTATTAACACAGTTTTTTTTGTATACAGTTACTGTTCAGTACAAATGTGTACAGTAAAGTGGTGGAATATATAAAATAAGAAGAATAACTTTGAAAGTAAGAACACAGTACAAAAATGTAATATATGTCAGATGAGAAAATTGCTACTACTGCTACAACTCTGGCGCAGCGACCAAAAGTGAGTCTTGGCCTCCGACATAAGAGAGCGTCAGCATTGTCTGTCTCGCACTACCTCTTTCCAGTTCACTGCTTGAAGCTCGCGTAGGTCGTGCTCTAAGGCGTTCTTACAACGATATCTGGGACGGCCGACAGTTCGGCGCCCAATTGGAATACCAAGAAATGCTTTTTCGACTCTACGATCACCTCCCATCCTTAACAAGTAGCCCATCTAGCGAAGTCTATTAGCTTTAGCTTCCCCTATGATGTTCGATTCGCCAACCAGCCTTGGACATTAACTTGAACATAAATGGACTTATGGATTTTTATTTTACGGATGCATAAGTTCTTGAACGATCAGCTCAAAGGTTGGAGGTTTAAACAGTTGCCTTTGCCTATTTAGATAAATATACATTTGTCTGTAATTATTATGTAGATCAGAACAGATTAAACAGTTAAAATTATATACACAGATTATACTAATCCTTGAATAATTACTCTTCCAGCAATTCCAAACATTTAAGTGAACAATAATGATAAAATAAATATCGTAATGTAACTTGTACATTGTTGGATTCTTGGTCTTGTATTTGTATAAAATCATTGATCATAGTCCTCTGCAATACTGCTGCAGTTGAACATACTGCTAAGTAGTATAAAGTAAGTTCGGAGGCAGTGATCACTTTAAGAGTAAGTTTCAACGTACTATTGTATGACTACGTAGTCATCGGATGTCACTACTAATTTAATCGTTACTTATAAAAACAATAATGTTTAGTAGTACTTCTGTGTGAGTTATATCTATACATCATTGTGTAAAGCCCCCTAACCCTGTTGATATGGACAAAGCTCACGGCGTCCCAAAAATATTAAATGACGTGTAGCGTCGACATCAAAATACGTCAAATTTCAATCGCGCCGCTCGCAGCTGCGACCGGCCCCTCGATAAATATTCAGAGGGCTCGTTGAGATGCGTCGGAGGGCCCGAAACGGATTTTTGATTTGGTGACAGGACGGTGGTCCGTATTTATTGTGTGCGCGAGTAGAGAACTTTTTGTATTCCGCCCTCCGGTTGGCTACCGAAGATAGTCGGCTTTTCGTGCTGCAAAACACTGAATATGTTATGTCATTATTTTTTATACAATATACACTATATTTACTATATTTTAAAAGTACTGAATACTAATAGTAAAATAACAACTTGTGTTTTCCTGCAGTAATGTATTTTAGATTTTGTTGATGTTTGCGTTTTGAAAATATAAATCAAAGAATGTCTTCAGAGTTAGATTTTCAGTATTAATTCTTAAGATATCATATGAGGATTTGTTTATTGTAACACTATGAAAATGTGAGGATCGATTCTTTGAACAAAAAAAAATTACATAAAGGAAACGAAGATAAGTCCAACTTGTTTCAATAATTGCAATGTTTTTATATAATTTCATAATGTATTAATAAAAAATATTAAAATTCGAACGATTTAATATTTTTTTTTATTGTAACTAATAATAATACTAATATGTATTTTCAGCCAAAACTTGCTTAAAGCAATTCGTAACATTGTACTAAAAAAATGATGTAGATGTTGAGGGCGGAAATAAATTTATACGTCCGTCAAATGAGCGGGGAGTGAGAGCTCATTTGCACTCGGCTGCGATTAATTTTAACGGCTAATTGAATGGCCGCGTTAAATGCAAATCTGTTGCAACTAAAAGCTTCGCTAAGTCACACTCATTGTTTTGTACTGCACTATGTTTAGATTTAATGCACTGTCCTCGCGTGATATCCGGCTGAATATAACCAGACTAATTTATATTTATAACACTGATTTACCTGTATACCTATAACTGTAGTTCGGGCCACCGTAGGTTCTACATTCACACCTATGCTTTTGATTACTACTAGTACTCTGTGCTGGTTTCCATCAATAGAACTGCAAAGTATCTGCATCCTCAGTGCATGAAATCAAGGTTTTACATCTAAACTCTAATACGAAAATTAAGTCTCTTAAAATATAATGCAATGACAATAATTGCAGTAGACATCTACAAAAGTACAAGGTCAGTTAATTATATCATATTTATGAATAAGATACCTTGCTTCTGGGGGGAAGACAAGGTTTATGTGGGGCTTCTACTCACTAAAACTTCCCTGGTGGTTACGGAGTTAGTGCATTAGGAGGGGTTTCGGGATCTCATACGAAACGCACCGGCGCCCCCCTGAACTCTGACTAAAATATCCCACCGAAAGGCTAAGCCCTCCTTAGCACCCACACTGTGCTACGGTAAATATAAGACCACCATTCACTTGCTGTCTTCCTAAGGCTTTATGAGCTCTGAAGGCTCCTTCCCTCACGTTCATGAAACCGAAAAAAATGTGAAACTTAACGATTTTGCGTGTCATTGCAGGGGCCTTGTTAATCTTCTCTGTATAGTTCCAATTCTAGTATATGTACTGCCGAAGCAAGTACATGCTTATAATATACCTATAGCATATTTTAGTTCACACAACTTTTTATGCCGTAACCTTTTTCTTAGAGAAAATGTTTTATTTATGAGGAACTTTGCAAACTTTTAGATCAGAAGCAATTAAACTGTGAACTTTAAGTTTGCACTCACATTTAAGGAAATATTACGTATACTTAGGAGTACTTTCAAACTGGTATTACTTCTAACTTTATCAAACGTATAGTTTAATTTGTAAAAGTTACTTTTTTATAAATTCATACAATTCCGAAATCTTGTCCCTGGATGGTGTGGTCTAGTCTGGGCCTTTTATTTCTATAATTGGAATTTTTATCATTCAATGATCATGGTGGGTAATATATATTATTTCAAGCGTAAGGAGAGCCCGGCGTGTATTTGTGATAAAACCAAGCAAGAAAGCAGTATACAATTAATAGTACAATGCCCGATAATTACCACCGGTGAGATAAACATGGCAAGACGTAATTTTTTATTAGAAGTACTAACGAGACGAGGAAGACGTGATGGTAAGTGATACACCTGCCCATAACAACGTAGCGCTAGTTACGGTGATATATACATCCCATTGCGATCGTCGCCTTTAGACATGATGTTTAACTCCAGTTACTTGTTTTTTTTTTCATACATTTAAGCGACTAGACGAGCGGGATGTTCACCTGATTGTGAGTGATACGTCTGCCCATAAAAGCGTGAAGCCAGTTAGGATGTTGTATAATGCACAACATTGCGGTCGTCGCCAGACATAAGATGTTGAGCTTTGTTACCACAGTAATTACATTAGCTACCATGCTCTTCAAACCGGAACATAATAACGTTTACAAGCTACTGTTTGGCGGCATAAATAGGCGCTGCTGTGGTACCTACCTAGACGGTCTCCGGCAACAGAGACCTACAACCAGTAAAGCTTGCTATGCGATGAAGCAACAACTTTAGCAACTTGTTTTGCAAATACTGGACAAGCGTACATCATCTGAATTGCTTGGTTACTTGGTGCGTTACATGGTGAAGGTATATTTGCAGCAGTAGACTACTCCAGGCCGATGAAAATAAGAATTCTATCAATTTTATACTCGTTCATTTATTCTTTATGGTATTTTACTAGCTGAAAGTCATTAAAGAGTTTATTGTTCTTTTTTGCGAAAGCTGAAACTTCTTGCACTCTGCATTCACAAAATAACATTAAAGCATGTATCAGCAGACGCTTTCGACTACTTCCGGCGCGCTCTCGGACTGCTAACGTAATGACTGTGGCTAATAAATATTCAGATTGTAAATCCTTACCGCCCCTCATCTAGTATTCAAATTAACTACGGATTGTATAACGATGTAGTCGCGGCAGCAGGGGGTGTGGGCTAATTTCTTAATATATGCTCAGCGCTCGATGTTTATTTTCAATGCTTTTGAACTACTGCTTTATGTAACGTTAAGCTGATTTTGTATTTTCCATATTATTAAGTGACGAGACAATTTCTTTTCCTGGTGACTAATGTTAAGCTTTATCCATAAAAACAAAAGGAACCGCATATCAATATATCAATTGCGTATTTAACTACAATGATTTTGTTTTATAGAAGAATACACAATAAACAAAAAATAGACTATGTCCGGTACATATGTGAAAGCGCACCCACAAAACTTTTGATCTTCGCCAGTGATCTGACTGTGCCTGTATATACCTCTATGAACTTAGCTCTGATAATACAAGTTTTTATTTTTACTCTATCGTTGTCAAATTAATTTAAGGATGTAATGTATAACTATATTATACTTACATATATTATTTATTATATTCTTATAACTAGCATCAATTATACTGCCAAATGTAAGTCTATTACGCACGTCATCTCAGCGTCATGAGCATGCATTTGGACCGAAATAAATAGTACAAATCTACTGTGGAAGATCTGTAACAAAGTGGTGTTATGATTTTTTTTAAATCTTCAAGGTCATCACCTTGACTAGACTAACACTAACCTCGTAACAACCTATTCGTATTCACTCGTTTCTAATCTAGTGAAGGTGGGAATACGAATGGATGGGATCAGCACAGGACAGATCGGTGTGGAGATCTTTTGGAGAGGCTTGTAGCTATGTGACTTGTCTACCAAGCTATTTATGACTAGCAAATAAACTTTTGAATAGTTGTTGTTTGAGGTGCCACTTTAAAAATCGTCCAGAAAAAAAATCTTATATCCGGTACACAGTATTGTTCCGCTTACACTTAGATCTACAGATTTATGGAAAGGATTTTTTTTTTATTTATTATTATTTTCGGACATAGAAGAAAGAAAATACATTGAACAATAAGTAAAAGCTTTTTGTCGTTTATATATAAACATGTAGTACATACTCATAACAGGAAGGAAGTGGGTTTTATTGACAGGTATATTAAAGATTACGGTTAAACTGATTATGAACTATCTTTTATTGCACTAGCGGTATATTAATTATGCCATTTTTAGGTAGATAATACATAGAATTTACTTTAATAATTAAGTTAAAACTACTAGAGAATTTTGGATTTTTTGGAATAGAGTGGCGGGGATATTGGAACTCTCTCCCTCATTCATTCGTTCTCATTCGTATGGTGGGATAAGGTCATCACGATTCGTTTTCATAAGCTTAAGATTCTACTCGTCGGTTCTTTAGTCCTCGAAATTGATTCCCTGCACCTAGACATTGTTATTCTAACAAACTCTGTTTCTACTTTTTATTAATTTACTTCATCAAGTATAGTCTTGCATTGTGTATTCTAGTGCGCAAGTCACTATCCTCAATTTTGAACTAGCACTAACTTTGTGAGTATTTTAGTAATACCATTTCCAGGCGCGTCCAGTTCTCTGTTCATCGTTCACTGCGGGTAACGTAATTTATCTTCTCTAATCTAGGTTGACTGGATAACTCCCCGGCCGAAGTTTAAGCGGTGAGCTGAGCCCGAGTTTCGTTGCTTTGTTTACAGAAGGAATTAAAGGAATTAGGAATTTGGCCACTTCTCAAAACTTTATGCATTTTCCACCAGCGGGACTTGTGTAATCTTATTTGTTGGTCTAGGTGCCACTTACATCCTCCGAACAGGTTCCCGCCTTGTCGTGGCGGGGGTGATCAGTAGCCGTGGCTTGGTCACCCATGGTGAAGCTAAGAGGAACCTACCCGGCCGACTAGAGATGGCCGCTCCAGGTGAGCTCCGACAGCTCACCTCGGATGTGTGCCGGTGGGATGTGTGGGTGTGCAAGCTTG
The DNA here is from genome assembly GCA_029034505.1 of Ornithoptera priamus. Classification (NCBI taxonomy): domain Eukaryota; kingdom Metazoa; phylum Arthropoda; class Insecta; order Lepidoptera; family Papilionidae; genus Ornithoptera; species Ornithoptera priamus. The sequence continues at coordinate 2,030,224 of JARDWD010000500.1, read as the reverse complement.
CACTGCCTGTCTCAACCGTGATGGAGTCACGGAGGGAAAGGAATGTCGGTATTTCGTTTCGCCGCTCTCACTGTCCTCAGTGGCCGTATAACAGTGGGCGGCAATGCCGAGCAGATCCGCCGCAGGGAATCAGGACAGTTTTTTCTTTTGGCTTCTATGGCCTCTGAGTAACGGATACGAGGGATCCTGATAAGAGGCCAAATGGAAGGCGCGCTGAATATTCCAACGCACCCTTATAGAGGTGGAAAAGGGGTCTCTCCTCCCGGAGTGGAAGCTGCGCGGTGCAGCTCGCGCTGCCGGAGTCGCGGACGGTGTGCGGTGTTCTCATGGCGCCATTGGAAAGCGACGTTGGTGGAACATCATGGGGGTTTTAGTCGCTGCAAATACGACATGTAACTGTCTTTGCCTCTGCGACCGCACTTATGCGAAGGCATTTCCCCCACGTGAAACAAAAAACAAGGCGCCGCTTACACTTTCGTAAGTATTCACTAACTTGCCTAAAATTAATGAATAAGTAAACATATATACTTATTTGTTATTTTTCTCTTAAACATATTCAAACTATGAAACAGTGGATGTTAATATAATTTCCGACTTTCAGAATCAATCGTTTTCAATGCTCCTCAGTTACATTTAGTACGGCTTACAAACAAAATCGTATTCATTACTTGGATTTTGGCTTACTTCAACACCTGCTTATATTTTTTAAAGCAACTTTAATATTGCCTCCCCGAGCCCTCACCTCTGCAAGCTTCCGCGCTGATCCGCCACGTAGTCGATGAAAAACGATCAAATGCGGACGCTGTTCAACTGGCAAGTGTAATAAATTACGCATTGCAACTTTTGCTGAGTAGCTCTACATTGGTGCATAAGAGACGATATAGTTTTATTTATCGATGTTTTGCTAACCACTATTTTACATAATGTGGAGTGGCAATGAGGTAGAAGATGAAATATGCTCGTCTAGTACATCGTATGTTGACGACAGCACTAATGCGACAATTTCATTACAGCTATATATTTATAAGATAAGAATGGTACATGGATCTTTGGTGGAAGCCAAAGATCAATAGGTATCTGTGGGCTGATGATGAAATAGTGCTAGGGTTATCCCCGTGGGGTTACCTTAGCACTCCTTTGTCATATGTTATGACATATGGCCACGGAGAGAGTGAAACACATCATCATAGTAATTTCACAAGTTAAAAAATCGTTCAGAGAGGACGATAACAAGGTTTATGGACTACTGCTTGGTACTGTATGAAGCTTTAAGGACAGTAAATGTTTACTGCAGCAAGCCAGAAAATTACTGGGCATACATTTTTACGCAACGATTAATTCCAATCACTTACTGACTTTAAGTAGCACCGTAGGTAATAAAGTTTCTAATTATTATCTTGTTTAGGATACTGTGAGATCATTATTGTCACCTAAATCGTTAATTATAATTGTTATTAATACCTAATAGGATTCCTCATATGTCGAACGGCATACATATTCATGAATCTGTAATTTTGCTATAGACATATGTACACATGAGTAGCATATCTACTTAACGGTATAAAGTTAACGTAATTATCGTCGTTAAAACATTTATCCGACCATACATGACAAGAGGTATATATAGCTCTTAAATTAGTTAACTACTTATTTTATAAAATGGCTTTATCACTTAAAAATGCGATTAGACGCTAATTGATCCCGGACTAGTAAAAAAAAAAAACCAATTAAGCATCTTGCATGGCTCCGACGCGTGAAGATACGGCGGTCGGCAATAAACCTTGCTGCCGAAAAGTACTGTTATCAGAGCTTAAAATACTTTCGTTATAATTTTAACTCTTATCTCTTAGCCGTCGTAGGAACCTTAGAATAATATTATGATTCCTAACTGTACGTTAATGCGAGTTCAAATTCTATACGATTAAAGACGTCAGTGATGATTACTGATCCAATGAATTATTACCAGATATGTCCTCAAAGTAAAGACAAAGATATTAATAAAATGTCAATACAAATCTGTTCTGATGTAATGGTATAGAACGAAAATATAATTTAAGGCGACGTTCCCTATTTGGTTCTGTGTATATCATACTAACTAGTTCCAAGTTGTTATGGACAGGTGGATCACCTATCGAATATAAAAAATTTAATAGATCCAATTTAGTACGATGTGATTCTTCCGGGAATTTCCATTAATAGCTCATGCATAGAATTGCACATCCATACTTTACCCCACAATAGAATTTAGCACATCATTAGATTAGTAATTAGGCCAGCACCATTCATGTAGGAACACAATAACATGCGCATGACATGTTTTAGCTTTACAGTTTATTTAACTGTAAACTTCATTATAGATATTTCCTCTCATAAATACTATTCACTATAATCATTTATTCAAATGCAATTTGAAACGTACACAAGCGCGTGTTGTTTGTTTATTTATTATAACATCTCGCTCAAGGTATAAAGTATCCGTTAATGAACAACTGTCTCCTTACCCAGATGTATCCCCGTTTCACTTGGACTGCATAGTAAACACATACAAGTATTGCAATTTGCAACCTTACCAACGAAAGTCTTACATTTATTTCCGAATCGAAATTTTCAATAGTGAACCTTATTCAGAAGGTGCAAAGGATTAACGTGAATAAAACCAAAGGTCCTTTCGGTGTTTGCGCAGAAAAAAAAAAAGGAATAGACGCAGGTAGAAAATTGAACACAAAAGAGTGCGTTCCGTTTCTGTTCGGCGCGCACAACTACTGTACGCTGCTCGAACCGCGCCACTAGCTTCTATTGTATTAAGATAAAGTTCAAAATCGCGCATCGATCTACCAAATAGCGAAATGGACTTTGTCAGATCTCTCCCGAGTCCAAGTTCCTTTGAAACGCTCGCTGGCGGTCAAATTTTTATAGCTATGACGAAGCGCGTTGCATTTAGTGCTTTTAGGTTAGTTTCGGTTCAATTCGCGGGACGGGATGGTGTTTCTTGTTTAACCTTATATTGTAATTAAACTCTCGGTGCGGTTCTAGTGTTTTCTGTGTTCTTTGCATCATCTACGTGGGATAATTTCATTTGTGTGCGTGTAAATGGTATGTAAAGTATATTAACATATCCAGTTGTTATTAGTTTATTTCAGTTAAAACTATTGAAAATCAAAGTTTTTAAATAATTCGCCTTATGCAGTGTATGTTTGTATGTATGTTTAAGCAAACAGTGATTAAGGTAATGTCTTGTGACAGTACTTGTCATAAAAGTTTGTTATAGTCTTCGAAATAAGTTCGGGCTCGGAATAAGTTGTTTTTTTTTTATTTCCAATTGTCGCTGATATTTTCATTCAGGGCTTATCTTATCCTATTATTTACATCTTCACTACTAATGGCTGTTTACACTTTTCTAACATTATTCCGATTCTTTTTTTTATACATATGCTATCTAATTATCTAATATTCACAAAAATACACAGAATATTATTATGTACATATGCATAAAGTAACATTTACTTATCCTTATTTGTATTATTTATCATTTATCTTACATATTTTTAAGCAATAATTTATAACCTTACTTCTAACCTAATTTAGTTTTTATCATCTCGGATACACTGGCTGTATCTATTCTTAAACCTGTCTCCTGCTCAAAATTATACCTCAAAGATATTCAGTATAGAACAGTCCGTCAGCAAATGAGGAACCGTTTCCTCCACGGCGTCATCACATTTGCACCACGGGGTCTCCCGACACTTGAAATGTTTTAAGTATTGGGAGAACCCGCCGTGGCCTCTGAACATCTGGGTTAATTGTCCAGTTGGCCGGACCTTAGTTCGGGAAAAATAAGTTAGTGATGGACGCGATGCTACCTTCGCTATATCGGGCGCTCCATCTCGCAACTGAGACATCTCGAGGCAAACGTTTAACATACAATACCGAGCACTGGTCATAATTTGGTTTCTTTCTGCTAGTAAGATCAGCCAGCTTGGCTAATTCATCAGCACGCTCATTACCAGGAACCACAATAACACACACACGCTCTCGGCAGAGGCCCTCTGCAAATTCTCCCTAGCCACCACGGCAAGAGGATGGAGCGAGCCATGATTCGTAACAGCATCGAGCGCGGCTTTACAAACACTGTGCAGACCATAATTCGCTTCCGTCCTCCTGAGAACCAATTTGGTCGTCTCATATATGGTCAGGAGTTCCGCCTGGTACTGTACAGTACGCGTACAGATATAGCTTCCGGTTTTAGTCCTCGGCCTTGCCTTTCCATATGGAAAGTGAGGCTCCAACCTAAGCTCGAACATTTAACATATGATACTTCCTGTTTGTAAGTTTTATATTGTTCTATTTACGTTTCGTGAGCGGAAATCGTGAAATATGTCCCTGTAAATAAAATTGAAAATGTGGAAACATTTTTCTTGGGAGAGATATTTGTTTACCTTAAATGATATTGAGTCGCAGGATGTATGTAATAAGATGAATAACACAAAAATTAAATCTTTATTTGATGTTTTCATATAAGAGATTATTAAAAACATTGTATATTGTAGGTCTATTTTCAGCAGTGGACGTCTGTCGGCTGACGATGATGATGATTATAACACTGTACTTATACCTTACACAGGTAAGGTACCACTTTATACTTTGATTTTCTTCATAAAGTAATTAAATTGATACAATAGAGTAAGTAGATAAGTAGTCCACTTTAATTGTGATTATCTTAGTTTTTATATTTAAGTGTTTGTGTAGTCTAATATTGGATATTTGATTTTCGCTTGTACCTGTTGTAGTTTCGCCTTCATATGAAAAATAAAGTTAAAATTTGTTAATGTGTTTGATTAATTAATTAATATGAATCGGCGTATTTCTTGTTGGTGTTCGGGAGATCGCGCGGTCTCATCTTAAAATAACACATGATGACTATCTATTAAATGATAGCACAAATCCTTATGTATAAAGTAATTTGGATTTAGGGTTTAGATAAGAATAATAATTTAAATGATACTTTTCTCTTTACAGATGTTTCAACCGACACAACGGCTAAGTAAGATGTAGCCGCTTGTCCGCTGTGAAATATCGTAGTGTCAAGAACAAACATGTCGGCACGGTCGGCGGTGATGGGCAAACAGGATTACAGCTGGCGGAGAGTGTTCAGTGGGCCTAAATGTAGTGTTGCAAAGTGTCTGGTGCTTGTGATAGTGTTGGGCCAGTGTGCTAGTGGTAAGCAGATGAGCGAGACGCTGCAGCGGGCGTTGTCAGCGGTACGGGGACCCAGCCCCGGGGCGAAGAAACTCCTCAACATACCCGAGGACGGAGGTCGGTGTTTCAACTTAATAAACTAACGCGCACTTTGCAATCAAACTTTAACACAACGTTTACTAACGGACCATCCAATTAAGTAACAAAGCGATTTAATTAAAGGTTATGAGTTGAATAATAACGCACTTACAACTCGCAGACTTAATATATCAAAGTTATTCCTCTTCACGATAACACTTCTAAGTAGAACGAAACTCGTAAAGCATCCTGATTTACGCGCCTCAGCCGACAGCGCCTAAAAGCTCCGCGTTTAATTACTTAAAAAGTTTTGACTTGTCATTATTAAGCATTCGGGGATCTGGGTGAAAGTTGCACGTAGGGTTGTCACTTCAAAGCTATTCTTAAATTGTTTCCATAAGATTATTAATAATTATTTTTTTTTTAAATTCCAATGCAACTTTCGAGCAATTGTCGTTTTTGTCGTTTGCGTTTAAAATTCAATTAAATTCTCGTTTTAGTACATTTATAAAAAAATTACCGTTTATGCGTAGCATTTCAGTTAAAAGAGTATTTGGATGTTCCATAACAGCCAATTTACGTCCCCACTCTTGGGGCACAGGCCTTTTTTTTTTGTTTAACGTGGAAGAAATGCCGGCGCATACCCGTCCTTGCGGGAGCAAGGACAGGTTATGTCGGAGTTACACCGACTAAAACCCCTACGATGTTCCGCCTCGTCGCTTTAAGGCGGGATCACGGGAACGCTTTTGCACACATCCGCGACCCCGCCAGTGCTGGCCACAGAACGCAGACCCACTTCTGGAGGGAGGGAAGAACACTCCCTCTCCACCTCTGTAGGGGCACGCCGAAACACATAGCGCGCCCCCTCCTCGGCTTCTTGCAATCTCGTGCTGCCCCACTGCTGCCGCATCAGCGGTGCGGCACCGCTTAGTCGCAGAGGGTACTACCTCCGCGACTCCACCTCGGCAGCAAAGGGCAGCATAAAGCCGCCACTGCAGCCCACCGGCGCGCATCCGAGGTGAGCTCACGGTGGACCATCGGAGCTCTAACCCGGAGCGGCCACGACAAGGCGTGAACCCGTTGGGGGGTGGGGCACAGGCCTGCCCTCAATATAAGGGCGATATTTGTACGTTAGTTGTCAAAAAATAATGCTGCTTGTACTGCTGCTTCTATGCTATGGTTTTACTTACGCGAATTTATGTCACGGTTTCAACGGATTCTTTTTTATTTTCTTAAATAGTAATAATTGCTATGTAACAGCTTTTCACGATACTAAGATATTGTTTGATTAGTTATAAGTACACAAAAACTTGAGATAAAATTTTATCACGTTTCTTCGCAGCCCTGTTTTTATGCATGCCATGACCTCTGAACTGAGTAGGTCGTTACTAATAAAAAAAATCTTATAATCGCCGCCCCCACTGGGCTTTTGTTAAACGATGTCCTGAAACTGTACTCGTTGACCTTGGAGACTTTCGGAATGAAAGTAATTATTATTTCAAGATATTGGCATAATAACTTTAACTTCTTAATAGCTAACATTTGGAAATATTTTTTTTAAGATTAGACTAATTGTTCATTTCTCAATAAAACTCATAAAAATATAGACGAATCAAATAGTATCCGTATCCAAATTATGAAACCTCCTGCGGAGAACTTAAACTTGGTTTTATGCAAATCATCCATCGTTATTATTATAACTAAATTGAGAAAGTTTAAGAATAAAATATAGATATTCAGAGATTTTTTATGATCGGTTCAGGTTTAACGCAGGTTTAATATTCTCTCAATCAATTAAACTTTGATTTGAAACATCGTCCAGCTATAATGAGAAATGATACGACTTTATAAATGATATACTTTTAAAGTGTATATTATATATAAAACTAAGAACATACGATCTACTTGCACATAAAATTATATATTATAATAAAACATTTCATTCATTTATGTTTCTCCGAAAGGGTGATATATATATCTATTGTATATCTAACAAAAACATTAAGTACACGATTTAATTTAGATTCCAATTACTTGTGTGTATTCCTATAAAATTTCTGAATCTTGACATCCAATTAATGGAAGGTTAAACTCGTTAGAATTCATTACGGCCTTACTTTTTATACGCCTTAATGAGTGTTTAAGCTTAAGTAAAAATGGTACAAGACTCATTTATAAACTATGCACGATATAGCGCAAGGTTGGTGTGTACAAGTAATGGCCGAATGTTTAATTATACAAGAGATTTCACTAAATTTCATCGTTACACAACCTAATTAAATCTCTCGAAAGTGTTCATGCATTTAGATGAAGTTATTTCAAATCAGATTACAATTTTTTTTCATGTTAATTTATCTTATCCGTTACGAATACATGTAGAAGTTATATCGCCTATATAGCTTTACTATTCAACAAAAGATATATTGTATAATATATTTTAATAGCTACGTCCTTTCGTATAGAATTTCCCATCAGCTAGATAACTCAGTAATTTTGAATCAAATGTACTTAATGTAAAATACAATGTTAGAGCAATATTCTATTATTCAAGTTTTTGGACATATATAGAACCTTATGTGTGTGACTAAACATCTCTTAGCTCGCGGATAGCAGATCCACGAGCCCCGAGTCCGATGAAGTTGCAATAATTGGCAAAAAAACTAGCGGCGCAAACTTCATCATAAAAAAAATTAAACATCTCTTTAGACGTTTCAGTCATTAAAAAAAAAAAAAACTAAAAACGTTTCGTCCTCCCTGAATCCATGTTACCACGATATGCATTGTTCCTAAGAAGAGTGCTTAAACTTAGGAAAGGCAATTCGTGTGTGCTTAACATCTCGTCGACAGGCGCAGTGTAAATAGTCTGTTATTCGACCTTTGTAATGTTCCTTTGTTTTCTGTACGACGTCGTAGACTATAAAGGGCTTTTATAATTTTTTTAATTCTATCTTAAAGCGCATATCAAGTCCACACTATAAAAGGGATTTCTGTATTTCTGTTTTATTCATCTATTAAATTTTACAAAAATGCGAAAAAATTATTTAACAGCATCTCTTCTAATAAACATATAAAAGTAGAAACTAGTTTCGCGATTGCTAATATACAATAGTATCGAATTTGCATCGCTCTTTAGATTCCTAACAACAAATAAAAAAATAGGACAACTGTCGTTTCTTCACACGGGTTTAACTGACGGCTAATGGTCCGGTTGGTTAACTGCATCGACATCATTCAAGATCATTGTTTACCGTCGGCTCTCTTCTAGTGTAAACATTTGCTCCGACATTCGTACCCACTCACAGCAACACGAGACGCAAAGCATACGCATATTAAGTCTGGACGCGCCTTTTGAAGTCTCCGTGCACACGGCGATGAGTGAAGATTACTCTAAAGTACAAGATACATTTCTCCTTTGATACGTTTCTATTTTAATTTGTTATTTCTGTACCGCAGTAGTTCGTTATCGTCGTTATGTAAATTAAAAACATTAACACCGCCTATACGGTGTTATGCATCAGTTTTGCCCGTGGTATAATTTTATCGGTGGTATATCTTGGAAGAAACCATTAACAAGTGTCTCTTAGTACTTAACCAATGCGAGCTTTATCCGATTTCTTCAGCGTTTAAATTATTAGCTTGCTTAACTATGATCTGAATTTGAACTCATCTGTGTTAATTTCATAAAAAATAATGTACTTTCTAATACAATTTCCTGAGACATATCTCCACAATCAATCTCATCTATTATTACAGAAGAATGTATAGTACGTTCTTCGATATTATCACAGTATATAAATACTTTATTATTTTTATTCCCTATTTAAGTGGCAATATAATAATGATAAAAAAATTGACATTTGATAGATCCAGGTTGAGAGTCGCCGACTTGTCCACATCTCTCTACTCAACACATCTCAAGTCAACTTTGCAATCGTTACAAATGATTAAGAGTAACCAGATAAAATTCATAAAGTTTATTACAGTATAAAGCTTATGTGTTTATAATTTACATTTTATCTTAAGATATTTTCAATTTTCGTTGAAAGTATATACCATTAGTAAATTATTTCCACGAAGTAAAGAATAATTTACCGGAATGACGACACTTAACTTCCCCGGAAGTGTCTTATAATTAATGAAAAGCTAAGGAAAAGTGTGGTTGGAAGCTTTGTACAACTGACTCGTTTATCGTGATTTTTTTATAACGGTAACTTTGTTAGTTATTCCGGATACGGAACGACGGTACTTCATATCAAGTAGAGAAGGCGGCAGAATGCTTTCTGTATGTTCAACGAACGAGGAATCGACAAAAGCTTTTCTTAATTAGACGTAACAACTTTACAGAACATTAATGCGATGTTTCATACGAATTGGGTAATAGTAATATAGACAAACAAATTATATTTTTCTATAATACCAACAGACGGAATTTCCACACATAAGTTCTTTAGTAGTCTAACCTCTCGCATTGAAATATGAAGGACCCTGGTTCGATTTCGGAGCCTCATGTGTAATAAAGTTATGATGGTAGCATATTGGGAGGTGTAAGATGGTTCCGCATAATAACTCACCCAAGCCAACCGCACCTGCTCGTGATGCACCGTGCTAATCAACAAACGAAGCTCTGGCTCCCACCAACCCGCATTGGGCCAGCGTGGTAAGAAATGGCCCAAATTCCACCATGCGAACTCCTACAAACAAAGGTAGCGGGAAGCCGGTGGATGCGAGCAGCGCAGAAATGATCAATGTAGAGATATTTGGGGGAGGGTATCGGCTGATGATGACAATGATGATGTAGCCTGTTTTATAATACTTTTGCTCTCACGACAAAATATTTTAAGATTTTTAAGGTATTAAAAATTTTTAAAATTTACAGAGTTGCTGCAGAGACCATTTAAGTAGGTACCACCGCAGCTTCTACTTCTGCCTCCAAACAGCAGTGTTCAAGCATTACCATGTTCAGGTGTAAAAAGCGTTGTAACTAGTAAATTCCTTACGTTCAGCGACAAGTACAACGTGGTGCAGTGTATACGTTCTTAACTAGCGCTACGTTATTAAGGGCAGGTGCATCACTTACCATCAGGTGAACAATTAGCTCGTTTCATTGCTTGTTCGTATAAGAGGCTACTGTAATAACTTATACGTCGTAAAAATGCAATATAAACGTGGTACAAGCAATGACTATTCCATTTAAAGTGGGACCCTCCGTCTTTACAATTAGCAATCAAAGTCATAACGTCCGGAGTACTGTTACAAGTAATAAACGCCACTTTACGTCGGGCCTGGACCCTTTCGCGGTGCTAAGCGCGTAACGTCTGAAAGTAAGGGCCCTCGCCCTTGAATAATGGTGTGGTTGTTTCAATAAATGTATTTCTTGTGGAATAATTGCTTTTTGTACAAGTAAACCTTTGCACGTTCATCTTATAAACGCTTTAAATAATATGTCTCGTTGTCTTTCTTATGTGGTTTTTTTAATTACTTTCGTCATATTAAATTTAATATTTTAGGTTTATTTCAATTTTGAAAGGTATATTACGTTAAGCTTTTAATTGCTCTGTTTATTCTAAATGTTATAATACGAAACTGTTGATATTCGAAGGAGAATTCGTTTAATCATTTCGGAGCACTCAATGCGTTTATTGCAATGTTTAACGGAACCCCATAGTATAATTAAGATCGTATTCCAAGTGTTTATTACTATTGTGTTATAGCAGAGCAGTAAATCCTGCTCGCAGGACCTATAAACTCTTTGCTCGCAGTGCAATTGGATACTGAAATAAATGCTAAAAGAATGCGAATCGACCATTTCAAATCAACTGTGTATAAAGCTTATAGAACTTTAAAGTCATTTAATGAACTAATACGATTATTGCTTTTGTTGTTTATGTATATGTAATATATCACTTTTATGTGATTAATGACGTTCCTTTGGCGAGGCCTTTGTCCGGCAATGGATTGCCGCTGGCTGATAATGTTTAATTGAATACCGAAAAGTACATAGACCCAAAAAACGGCAATGTAATATTTCACCTAAATAGAATCGGAATAAGTGTATGTTAAGTAACGGTCACTTATTGTTTAGGAAAGTAATTGATATCTTTTAATGTTGCTATAATGTAATTATTGTAAATAGTTCACAAAATCCTACATAAAAACAACACCTTATAATAGCGTTTTAAAATATTAAAGACTTAATATAACTTGATAAAACAAACCAAAGAAAAACCTCCGCTTGAGCCTGAAGCAGTGCAAGCCTCAAAAGAATATTAAATCCCGTAAAATTATAAGCTTAAAAAGCTCTTCGCCGAGATGCAATAAGAGTAACGTGTTCAAACATTTACGTTGCTCGCAGGGCGGCGTGAGTAGGGTTTGTATTTAGTGATATTTCCTCCGGAAAAAATATAAATACCTGGATTGGATGGCGTCGGGGGTGACTAGGTACGCTTCATCGGGTTCCAGTGTGTATCTCGCTGGGGATCCACTGTCACGGAAAATGAAAACTATTAAAAATGTTCCGAATATATCCTTCAGTGATACATTTCTTTTACGCTTTTAATCGATATCTCTGTTAATACATTTTTTTAATAGTATGCTAAATAGCAGATACTCTATGTAAGTACAATAAAAATTGAAAATATATATATATATATATATATATATATATTGCCACCTGTATAGACTTCATCACGATATCTCTTGAATTATAAGGCCTGGAGATTTAAAATTTGGTAAAAATGTTCCTTTTACTGGGTATAGGGTATCTATTGGGAACTGATTTTAAAAATTCCTTCACCAAAGAGAGTTGCGGGGGTGTTACGGCCAGCAAAGCAGGTGGAGGAAAGCTAGTATCATCATCAACACATTGTTTTATACTGATAACGAAAGTTTTATGTTTGTTTATAATACACTGGCCAAATGATTTTTTTGTTTGAAACTATTCCAATTCCATAGAAAGATATACACTGCACCACATTGTCTGCACCTTGAGATATAAGGTGTTAAGTCTCAGTATCCGATTATTTTCACTAGTTACAATGTCCTTCAAATTGTAATACTGTAATTTACTATATAATACATGAAGTAATATTAGTTTCATGGTTATAAATGTACAACCAATAACGGCTTTGTTTTTTAAAACCAATACTATATGCACGCACTACTGGTTCGTCATTGTGTATGCATTTCGGTCGACTGTACATTTGAGCGCTGGTAAAGACATCTAGATACTGATATTATGTAGTTAAGGAACCAAATTAAGAAATCTCTTTTTATAAATTAACAACTAGCCACGTTCACGACCAAAATTTCTTTTTTAATGTATTTTAGGAAATAATCTGCACTGTTTTATATACTTAACTATAAGTAACATCCTTATTGTAGCATTTTACTTGTCCCGCAATCTGTAAAGCAATGTGTCTCATGTCATGTGTGTGTCTTAGAATACGTACGGCCTTCACGTGTAATTTGATCACATTCCGCCCTAGCAAAGGGCCCTTTGCTACGCCGAAACAGTCCCTCGTACCCACACTACAATATTGACTCTCTATTTAAGTATACTGCCTCTATAAAGTAAGCAAATATTTACGAAATATTCACAAAAGTAACATACAACCTGATTTTGTTACAGTTTTGATAAAACGTATACAGGTGACTTCGTTAAATCTAAACAATACTTACGGCTGTAAACCATAGTTGTGTGCAGACGTTATCGAGATAATTTTTTTAGTTAGTGAAATAAATATTATAACGAGTTCGATAAATAACGTTTCACTAACGTCATTTTATTATAAACAGCATCACCGCCACCTGTATACCTTTCAAACAAAAAGTTAACGTTAGTTAAATGTGGGTTAACATATGTCGCATGTTCTCAAAGAAATTCCTTCATACGAAACTGTAGTTGGGAGCGAATCCTCTTTGAGTCATGTTTACTAGTTATTGCCGGAAGCTATCTAGGTAGGTACCACTGCAGCTCCAATTGCAGCCTACAAACAGTACTGTTCAAACGGTACTGGGTAAACGAGACTTTAGATCTTGTGTCTTAAAACGACGAATACAATGTGGTGCTGTATATACCATCCCAGCTGGGGCCACGTTATTGTGGGTAGGCGTATCACTTATCATCAGGTGAACGTCTCGCTCGTCACGTCGCTTCATAGAATAGAACAAAATAGTCATACAGCTATAGTTCCACCGCAGTTCTATAACAAAGAAAATTTATATTTAAGAATCAATAAATATACTCCCTCAGTACCGTTATCAGCACCTATTGACCCCCGACACTACAACTCCAATCGATCCCGCCCCCAAAGTTATGTTAAAAGCCTCTTCGGGCTTCAACACGCGGTCCATTTTATTGACTCCCCGATCGAGAACGCTTAGTTTTATAACTCCGCACTATTATGATATCAGATCTCATACTGAGATTACTGACAGTAAAACTACTTGCGGGTAACATTTTCAAAGTTTTATTAAACTGTAATATATTTAATATCCCAAACGCGTGGTAATTTTTTTTACCAAACTGTATTTAAATACTTATAAAATAATAAATTTGCCTAATATCATACAAAATTTGTATAACTGATTTCATGACGCAGTGGCCAATACTTGCCTTGTAGCAGGGTGGCCTTTTTTTCAATTCCGAGGATCTACATGTTATGGAGTTATCAACAACATAGCTGATTTCCAGATGTCAATATATTATATATAGATCAATATATTCTGAATAAGCAATCTTCATCATCCATGTCATGTCATCGTTATCATTTAACACTATATGAAATCAAGTTCAAGTTTTAGCCGCTTATAAAAAAAATCTAGCTGCTCTCCGCCCGCTGCACTGACCGTAACACCTCGCAACTCTCTTTGGAGAAGAAATTTTGTATAATCAATTCCTAGCTGACATCTAAATGGCAGAAGCATATATCTGTACTAAATTTTAAGTGTTTACTTCAAATAGTTTTTGAGATTTCGTTATGAGTCAATAAATCTTTGGTTATCTCCTATATATAAAAATTTTTCTTGCAAATTTAATATAAAAAAATACCTATTATTTATGAAATGAAAAAAACCTTCGTTAATTCAAAAGGTAAAGTGGATCCTGCAAATTATATAAAGTGCATTTACATGGAAGGAATAACTGACCTATTAATATATTGTTACGTTCTGCATAATAACTTTGTAAATATTTCCACTGGAATTTTTTAACAGCAAACGGACCATAGAGCCGGAAAACATTTTAAGCACGTAAATTTTTTAAATATCATATTTAAAATTAAACTCTAGGTCCAACTGTACGCTGTAGCAATTTAAAGTAAGCAATTTTAACAAACAAGGGGTCATAAATTTACATAGTTATTGTTTATTTAGACACTCCAAAATTTCTTGCAAACTCTCCGATTACTTCGTAGAGTTGTATTTCTCTGATAATTATACAAATATTTCATGTCTGTTCATATATACATATATATGTTATAATGGAAAATGTTCATATGATGCTCTCTATTCATAACAAATATTTACTTGTATATAAAACCTTATGAAGAATGAATTTGCTATATTGGAAACCACATTCGTGTCTCACTTTCGCAGTATTATTTATAAACAAGTTATTCTAAACTATAACCCAAAAATATGTTGTATGCAATCATCATCAGCCGACAGACGTACACTGCTGGACATAGGCATCCACAAAAGATCTATACATCGATCGATCCTACACTCCCCATATCTAGCTGCTCTCATTAGGAAGATTTGGGCCGTGGCACGCTGGCCCATTGCGGGTTGGTGGGTAGTCAGAGCCTCGTCTGTTATTCAGCACGGTGCACCGCGTACAAGTGAAGTTAATTTAGGCTCCGTAAGATGTTGGGCGGAACCTCTTACACTCCATTGTATGCTATGGAAATAGATATTTTAAACTGAAAGCAAAAGTCTGTATGGCTCTCCTGATCTCATGTGCATAATTATAATGATTAAAATTACTGTCGTATAATATTATCGTAATTATGTATGACGTAAATAAGTAGACTTAATATATCTTTGAGGGCAAATGAGTATTAGTAAGCTCTACTCGCCAAATGACAGGAAATAACAGGCTTGAACGGCGATCTAAATAATGTTTTAATTTAAATATTGCGGCATATATATGAAACAGGAATGAGCGCATGATTTTAATTACAACAAAAACTGTTCCCATATGAATTCACAATTAATATAACATTCACACACTGTGTCGAGGATTCATCGTAAAAAGGATTTTATTTTTTTGAATCAAAAATTTTACAGAGGCCTCTCTCCATATAACGACTCTTTGATGTGATCATCGAACTCGGATAACACAGTGAAGCAAGTTGTACACTAGTGTAACACTTTTTTTTTATGTTTCAGCCCGCACAAAAACTTTCGCAATCAACTAACTCTGTCGCGATGTTTGCGGAATAACAAACCGCGAGCGCTTTGATGATAAGCGGGATTTAGATGAACGTGCAAATATTTCAGTGTACACGTGCACTGCGGTTTTTAGCGGTGATTTGAAATGCACCGAAACCGAGATGAAAGCTTTCATATTGAGATACTTTGTCCTCTTTCACAGAGTGTTTAATAAATTTTAAATTCTAACATAGTACTTTATCATCATTATCAGGCGATAAATGTCCACTGCTGGACATAAGCCTCCTCCAAAAATCTACACATCGATCGATCTTGCGCTACTCGCATCGCCAGACACGAGGGGCCGTCGTTTATAGGTGCTCATACGAGTGGGTTTGGGCCATTTCCCACGACACAGGGCCAATGCGGGTTGGCGGGAGCCAAAGTCTCGTTTGTTGATTGACAAGGTGCGCCACGAGCAGGTGAGGTGAGCTTAAGTCCCGTGAATTGTTATGCAGGGTCACGGGTGTAAGTGACCCTGCATAACAATATATTGGATACTTC
The DNA here is from genome assembly GCA_029034505.1 of Ornithoptera priamus. Taxonomy (NCBI): domain Eukaryota; kingdom Metazoa; phylum Arthropoda; class Insecta; order Lepidoptera; family Papilionidae; genus Ornithoptera; species Ornithoptera priamus. The sequence goes on along the minus strand of JARDWD010000500.1, from coordinate 2,014,015 downwards.
AATTTTAAATTAAATTTAATTAATTGTAAGAGATTAAAAAAACTTGTATCTGTATACAAATTCAGCGCAGAGGTCGTTTAAATAACCAAATGTGTCCAAAGTCAAACACGGAACCGCGTTGCGCGCATCCACCTCGGTCCACCTTGTGGGAGGCCTCCTAACTCTACGTCTATACGCGTAGGGTACGCGGGCACTACTCAAGGACCTTACTCCTCCATCAACCGTCGAACAACCCCTACAAACGACGGTAGTTTATACACTATATAAAAATAAGTTGAATATAAATCAAGATCAAATGTTTCAACGCGCTGTCAACTTTGATCGATGTTGGACAACTTCAAGAAAAAAAAATTAAAAATGTATAAATGAACTTTTTTAATTAATAATTTTCATAAATCAGTTTGTTTCGATTTCCATAAATAAACTGTTGAGGATTAAGTTACCTACTGTTTTGTGCTGCAAGACCATCTCCCAAGATCTACGCTGTATTATGACTATGTAGATGAGGAAACCCCCTGTCTCACAGCGCAGCTATCAGGAGACTCAGCTTTAATATAAATGTAAATTTAATCTCTGTCAATAAGGCGTTTTTTCATAAGGTCTTACCTCATTGAATCAGGCGCTTGAAGTAGATTTTGGATTCATATAATTTAAAGTAAAGCTTCACGTCACCTTTAGCGATTACACAATATTCTGGTTGTTGATTACATATTTCTAAAGTATGAAGCGTTTAACTAACAATGAAAGATTTTTACCCAGCCCCACATTACGCTTTTCGCCCCTAAGATACTAAATATCATATCATAAATATAACATTAAGCATAAACTTCATCATATATCCACAACCAGTAAAAATGAAACTAAAATTTTTAAGAACATTTTTGACGGAAGTGATATAAAATTGAAGATTAGAACATTTTTTCATCAAGTTCTGTTTATCCGGAATGAGTAAACCAGTTGAAAGTGAAACCCTATCCACGGCTTATGCACGAGCTTTATGACGTCGTATATTACGCGTATCTGATGTCCGAGATTGGTAGGTTCTACCTTAAACTTAAAAAAATAGAGAGTTTTAGCCAGCGCCTAAAAATTTCCGAAACGAATATAAGATATAGAATTTGTAAGAAACCGTTCGTGTATTGATTTCATTGTTTTCTGTATTTACAAATTGGAAGTCCTTCTAGCCGTATCGTGTTTTGTTGGTTTCCGATTCTAAATACTACGAACTCTTCGGTGCCTACATATTTTATTTACCAAAAATATAAAAAAATCTGTTTTTGGTTCAACTAGCAACTTTGAACATATATAAAGAAACATTACGTAAAATTTTTACCACACAAGTTTTTTTTTTAAATTAAACAAAAAGACAAGCGGGACGTTCACCTAATATTAAGTGATACGCCCGCTCATAGCAACGTGATGTGCATGATACACATAGGATGGTGTATACTGCACCACATTGAGTTCGTCGCCTAACCCATAAGATGTTTATTCTCGTTATCCCACTAATTACACTAGCTACAACGCCTTTCAAACCGGAACACGGTAATGTTTGTCAGCCGCAATAGGCGCTGCGGTGGTACCTACCTAGACGGTCTCCCGCAACAGAGACCTACCACTACTGAGGCTACAACGTACATAGCGCGGAGGGCCTTAAAAAGGTTATGCAGTGGATGTCCTTCGGCTGATAATGTAACACATAGGTAAAAAAAAAACGTATTCTAAGAAAATCAATGTTCAAACATAAGGATAGTTTGCATTCGATATAGTTAGAAAATCGATAACGTCATAAAAGTGGGTTATGTTTGCATATGCGGCGCGAAGGTATACGCTCCGGTACAGCGCGCATTCGTCATCGGCGGACGGTGACGCATCGCGCCGACCATATCGACCATTTGTACAAACACCGTCACGACGGTAAACATTCATATGCTAATGTTTACGTTTGTCTGTCGGTCGCGCTGCGCAAACAGTCGCGTGCTTGACTGTTTGATTAGACAAGGGTTTTTATCGCCCGGCTATGTAAAGCCCTCGATACTTCGAACGCTTGATGTGTTTTCATCGAGTGTTTATAAGAACGCAACCGATACTTCGGTTTGTTTATGTATATATCACTATGTATATAATCAATTTCTCACGGCACACTACAAATATCTATAAAAATATTTTGAAGTTATTTTATGTTGTCGTTATTGTAGTATGTAGTATGACTATCAACATATATTTATAATGGGTCTATTATTATACGGCTTAGTAACGGTATACTTCGTATGGTAGCAATTATTTTTCATACTACGTAACGACATGACAAAAAAGACTCGTTTGTTAATGTTTATTCATCTTCATTTTTTTTTCAACAGCCAATTTACGTCCCACTGTTGGGGCACAGGCCTACCTTCTATATGAGGACGATGGGCCATAGTCACCACGCGGGTCCAATGCGGATTGGTGACTTCACACACTATTTAGAAAAAATCCTAATTCAAATGCAGGTTACAAACCTATTGTATATGTTATATACGATACTGCTATAACGCTGGGCCCCAAAGTGAATCTCGGATATATATATCCATGTCAGTGTATTTTTATGTACAAAAATATAATCACAAAGACTTTAATATTATTTTTAACTGAATATATGTTCCATTGCTTTATCCGTTTACGTCCGGACGTAAACACTAGTGCTTCAAAGTATCACATAATGAATTTGCTTATCGCCGTCACAAAACGTTTTATTGGCAAACGCTTCCAGTGTTCCTAGAAATTCTGAGTTAGGTACTAACATGGACACAGTTGTATATATTTTCCAGCCGCAGCATGTTTAAGCTTGTTATAAACGGTATAATGTAGTATCTACATGCAGTTGTTATTGGCAACTACTAAGTTCGTTTACTTTGTACCCCGCTGGCCCAATGGTTAGAGCGTGCGGCTTTCATTCCGTAGGTTGCGGATTAGAATCTCGGCGTGTATGATGACTTTGATACTTAAGTTATGTACATTTGTGAACTTTAGTAACAACAGCGAAATACAAACGGTGAAGGAAAGCATCGTGAGGAAACCTGGACATTAATTAGGATTTATTCTAAAGGGTATGTGAAGTCACCAATCCGCATTAGGCCCGCGTCGTGACTATGTCCCATCGCCCTCATATTGAGGGTAAGCCTGTGCCCCAACAGTGGGGTCGTAGATTGGCTCTTGAAGTTCGTTTACTATTTACTACATTTATTGTAGATAACTGATTAAATAATATAGTAGTAAAATAAATATTTAATGAATAATATTTGACTAAATAATTATTTTAATTACGGTATTCTCCATGTGTTTTCTTTGTTAATAGTTACCCTAGTACTATTGTTAACAAACATAAAGAAACTGGCATGTACAAGAACGATCTTGTCTCTTTACATATGAGATAATGAAGTGAGTTCCTACTGTGAGAACATTAAGGTTATTATATATATATGAAATATTAAATTTCGTAGTCAAGGACTAATGGATGTTTTTGGATTGCTTAAGAATGCTGTGGATGAGTTTCTTAGTTGCAATCATATTTTTATATTAAAAAATGTTTCATTTAGTTTTGTTATTTTAGGGTAGCTTAGTATGTCGTACTAGTGACGATACAATCAACTCAGTTTCCTTAACAAAAGTATTCTTCAGAGGTAATTATTACGTTACATACATAATTACACTGTTTTTTTTTTATAGCGAAAAATTTCATTTTAATTTTCGCACGCTATCTAAATTTAATTATAATCGAGTTTAATTATATATAATTAACCTCCTTAGTTTTTAGATACACGGTGTTAGTGACAAAGAGTTTGTAGATGCTGTACTGTCCTTGCTTAGGATATTCTAGCTGTCATATATACATCTGTGGGATGAAAACAATGCTTTTGTGGTAGCAGGTTGACAGTTAGGTTGGTGGTACACATGGCTCAGTAAACTAACTAGAGACCTCTACATACTACATGGCAAGTGGTTAGCCACTGCGCATTGCAGGTAGTTAAAAATGAAAAAAAATTTTTTAATAAACTTAGCAATCTATTTAATTAACGTTATGTACCATTAATTTGTAATACATAAATCTGTTACATAACTAGCAAAATTTTATTTATTTAATCCTTTTTTAGATATTTTTTTTTTTCAAGACAAACTGTATCTTCACATCTTGTTTTACAGTGATTTTACCCTTTCGCTCCAATTTATCTTTTTCTCTTTAAAGTCAAACCTTACTGTGGACCAGTGTGAAATTACTGTAACAACCTCGTATATATCAAGACGTCAAGATCAATGTGATGGTATGCGAATATCTTATCAACGCCATATTGTTACTGGCAATATTTTTTATTATGGTTATGTTATGGTTAATGATACCTCTGCCACTAACAACATTACGCTAGTTAGGATGACATACACTGAACTGGTCGTCCTGAGACAGAATGTTATCTCTCGTTATTCCAGTTATGTCACTAGTTTACAACACTACATCAACATAGTAATATCTGATATAAATCTGAAGTTAATGGTGGTTTTATAAACTTAAGTACAGATCGGATGTCGCTTGCAGACACTCTGGAACTGGTTCCCACCGGGTTCATTGAGTACTTTACCATCGTCACTATTGAACCAGTCTCGATGGGAATTAGCACCTAGAAAGAACTACTTCAACCTATACATAGAAAGATGTTACCCTGTCTGTCTGGACGTTACAATAGACTCTCGAGAGAGGGCCCTCCGTGAAGTCACTTTCAGGTGGGAGACATTTGAATATTTAAACGACCCCTGCGCTGAATTTGGATATTGGTGCAATTTTTTTTAATCTCTTACAATTCAATTTATTTTAAAATTGTTGTAAGAGGTCACGGGACACAAGCCAACCTCACCTGCTCATTAACCAACGAGACTGGCTCCCGCCAACCCGCTTTGGGCCAGCGTGATAGGAAATGGCAACCCCTCTCATATGAATCCCTACAATCGACGGCCTCTAATGCCTGGCGATTCGAGCAGCGCAGGATCAATCGATGTGGGGATCTTTGGGGGAGGCCTCTATGCAGCAGTGGATATTTTCTATCAGCTGTTGATGATGATAATAAATTCATCCTTTTGTTATATTAACTTGCCATGGACGCTGCCAATTTTAAAATATTCAATTTAAATAAATACATTTTCTCTCATTTTCGTAACATTGTTTTTTTTTTGACGATACGATAATGACATGGGCGAGACGTCCATATGGTGGTAAGTGATATACTCGACCACAACAGCGTGGTGCTAGTTAAGATGAAATACTAATACTGCACCACATTGTGCTCTCTTCGAACGAGAACACAGAAATATTTGCACTGTACTGTTTGGCGACTAAAATAGGAGCTGCGGTGGCACCTATCTAGACGCTCTCCTACAACATACACCTGATCACCAATTTATGTGACGTACCATTTACGTTTTCTACAGTAACAATTTGAGGTCCGAATTTGCGACCCCACGTATCCCGTAGATCATGCATAAACGCTTAGAATATTAGGCCTCAGTGCTTAATTGCTTGATACAATGTTAGTTTATTCATGAAAGGATATTTTAAGTCATTAAAGAAAATCGCTTACCTTGTGATTTAGGCCATACTCCAAGTACGCTTTATTATGCCACACATGAGGGGGCGGAGGATGGTTGACGTCGTGTTAAAGATTAATCTTACGCGGAAATTGTTTTTCGTAAATTGTTATTCGTTCCTTTTTTTTGTGCTCAAATATGATGAGTTTATTAGGCGCGAATAAATAATGTGTTTTTCATCTTTAGATTCGCGCAGTACATTTACATTTCGTGAGAATATCTCTCCGTTTTGTAACACTTCCATTATTCTTTAGTTGTACTAAGGTAATAGTATTCTCATACCATCCTCATAATAGTAAATAGCCCAAATCCCCCATATGAACCCATACATACGACAGCCCCCAGTGCCCACCGGTACTGGAGGCCATGCTGACTGTATGTGGAGATCTTTGCAGAGGCCTATGGCCAGCAGTGGATCTCTATCAGCTGATGATCAATAGTATTCTCATTCCAACCTCTATTATTAAATAAGTTATTAATATATCCACTCCTTGCTTAATTGTATAAATGTGATTTACACCTGTTCTGTATTTCAATTTATAATATTTCTTCAAATATAATAAAAGTAAATACATCATCAGACGTAGATGTCCACTGCTGGACATAGGCATAGGCCTCCCTCAAAAATCTCTACATCGTTTGTTGGAGTTCATTAAGGGGAATTGGTCCGTAACTCACCACGCTGGGCCAGTGCGGGTTGGTGGGTGGTCGGAGCCTCGTCTGTTATTCAGCAGGGTGCGCCGCGTGCAGGTGAACTTCACTTGGGCTCCGTAAGATATTGGGCTGAAACCCTTACACCCCTGTAAATTATCATGTTCTTATTCCAATATTTTAATTCGTAATTTATAACATTATATAGATTAATAATTTCTAGATACGAGTGAATAAATTGGCTGTTACAAAGCGGTTGCATTTTACCACTACAGACTACATCACCAATTGACATCACTAATGGATGCTAAAATTAAGTTTTTTTTTTAATTAAAGGGCTTGGTTACTCGACTACGGTTCGCTCTAAAAAAATACCAAATTTTTAGTGTTTTCCTAAAAACGAAAATAAATTGCTAACCGGTCTCACTTGAAACTTGGACGTTGAAATAAGTTTTAATCGTCTTAATCATTTATGTTTCGTTATCTTCTGTAGTTATATCATAATTGTAATATATTAATAACATAAGTTAAAAAATCTGTAAGATGAGGCAGATGTTGGTCTCTGTTGCCGTGGACCGACTAAATACCACCGCAGCTCCTATAGCAGCCGACGAACAATAGTTTGCAAACGTTGCTTTGTTCCGGTTTGAAGGGTTTTGTAGCTACTGTAATTACTAGCGTAACGAGAATTAAAATCTTATATATCAAAACGATGAATACTACGTGGCGTAGTGCATGTTGGCATGGCATGACAAAAAAAAATACCATCAGGTGAAAGCTCCACTGGTCGCTTCGTCGTATTAAAAATCTCGTTTGGTCGTTGAAAAAAATCGTCAGACGGTGTTGCGGTTAAGCGCCAGTTCTACATAAAGGCAGATAAATTAATTCAAACGTAATTACCATTACTCAACACGAAATAATAATGATATTAATGAAAATCTTTCAACGTTATATCATCTGCATTGATGATATCCATTTATAGCGTCGGCTATAACTGTATCCGAAAGCCGTTCGAACGAGTAAATGCGATCGGATATATCCGTAGCGCGTTACAGCCTCCAAATTTACAGCATAATATTTAATATTATGACAATGTACCAATCCGTCGACGTGCCACATTGTCCGCATTGGTGCACCATATATTTCCATTTACTAATGAAATAGAACATTATGACCCATCGCGTCCATCATGCGACGTTGATTGCATTTTGTCATCGAAATTTGTCAAATTGTCATTATAACATTTAATTGTTTAACATTTGTATTGAAGTATTAAAAAAAAAAAGAGATGTTTTGTTTCTACGTTTGACCGACCAGGTGAAAAAGGCTATATATCAGGGACATGGAATCCATATAGGTAAATAAGCACTGCATACCTAAATCTAACTAAATAATAAACTCTCAAGTTACTCAAAAGTTACACAACTGTACTTTTATCATTGATTAAGTTAAGTCTATTTTTAAGTATTTATATGATTTCTAGTATATCTATAAATCACAGATTTCGGGTGTCGTGTCTGTACCTTATCGAAATCTTTGCACGTTATTGCTATGGACAGCATTCTACAACGCTATATTAAACGTAAGGCAGAGAATAGAAAGAGCAAGGGTAACATCGTCGGAAGCAGATTATCATCAAGGAGTCAAGACCCTCAGCAGTGAAGATACGACTTCTTGAGAAGAAAGAAAGATTTTTTCTATTACAAAGCAAAAAAAGGCGGCGAACAGATACATCATCATCATCAGCCGATAAACGTCCATTGCAGGACATAGACCTCCCCCAACATCTCAATGGTATTCGTACGCATCTTCGCATCATTTAAGCTTCTCGAGATCTTCACCAAATCATCCGTCCATGATACAGTAGTACAGTGAGAAATTTTAACATCGAACTATACCTAAATTAAGTTTTATACATACTGATGTATTATATATAATCAGTGTGTGTTTGTTGCGATCAATTTTTATGTCTGACACACAAACTATCGATTTCACAACGATGCCATTATGGTACAGTGGTTAAACGAGGCCAGAGTCGTTTCTTATGGAATTTGTCTTATGAGATTTTTCAAATCCGTCTGTTAAAGAAGACTAACATTTATAAAAGTTTTTTATAAATATATTTTATCCCTTACAATAATTCACAAAATAGCCCAATTGCAGGGTAGTTACAAAGAAATAACGATACTATTAAGCGCGAAGCCGTTTAATCATCGAGGACTGTGAATGGCCCACACCAGCGCTTTCGCATGACAAAATAACGAATGCGGGGACGTGGTGAGGATCGTGAGAGGGAGAGGGAGGGGGGTGCCGATTGGGTAAACACAATTAGAGAGAACTGGCGCCCGTCCAGCATCCCAACTTTTAATTGATTCCAGCCCTACCGGGACCGATACGTCACTCCCGCGGTCGCGTTTGCGATAATCCCCGAGCTCTGACGCGGCGACCTTCGAACGGCTGTTCATTTCGAACTGCGCAGCTAAGCCGGAATTACGTATCTATTCCTTTTCAAATTGAACCGGAAAGAATGCTCACCGCAACGTTTACAGTCATATCTTCCGGACAGGCAACTAAGTCCTTTTTTTTAATACGCGATCTTTCATTTTGGTATATTTTTCATATATTCGTAGCATTTGATTCGGGGTAAGGTACAATACCTCTGATTCTTATCTGAACATGGAATCTCTCGGATCATTTTCCCAGAGACAACGGTATCACAGCGAACTTCCTCAGCCATGGATGCCGTCAACTATAAAGTGGAAATGGCAGAAAAGAGTGAAACCATATATATTACCATTCCTAGCTACACCACCATCGCATTTGCGGTGCTACTCTGCTTACTGCTGGAGAATAGGATCTGAGTAGAGATCCATGGCTGTGATATGATTTCAACGGTCATGTCCCCTTCACAGTTTCACATTTCATTCTTGCCAGTTTCAGAGGCCACGGCCTCTGCTCTCCGACACGACGAACACCAATTTAGAGAGATGTTGAGGCATCCTCCGAGTTAATATATTTATGGTCTGTTCGGGCGTTGTTTTTGTTTGGTTTTTATTTGAATTAAATTAGAAATGTAAGTACGGAGAGTAAGATGTACGACGAGATTTTGTAAGCGTATGTAATATGCATAAGCCGAATTGAGAAGGCTATCTGCGCTTAGTAAGCTGTGAATTATACTTTTCAAGGATTTACATGTTCAACGTGAGATTCCCATAATGCGAATCTCTCTTTTTTAAATGTTGAATTGGTTTCCTTTTTGTGTTCTTAGGAAGAATGTTTAACGGTAAACCGTTGCGAGATTTTATGTATCTTACATTTACAAATTGAAACCATATTATGACCAAGCCTAATATTTATTTAATTGAAAGAGGTTCAAATCATAAGTATCATTAACTTGTGATTGGTAATACGGTTGCTCATATCAAGGAAGTACTAATTAAAGTAATTACAATGCGCTACAATACGCTAATCACGCTAAAGGTTAAAACATAACGGCTCATATTACAGTGTACCAAGAAGCTATATAGTTTAAAAATCATATTATGGATTTATTTATACATTTTTTAAAAAATTAGATACCATATTTGATAATTTACTCATAATTACGATCTCCTTAAGCAGAAAATAGTAGTAGGAACTCGAAAGCTTTGATATAAAGATATCTTACCTTCATATATTCCAATAGGCATCCTTAATGTTGTATTAATGTAGCACTTAAAATGAATTGAAATAGAATTGGCTATCAGGATTCCATATTAAATCACAGGTCCCATCTCAGGATCCACTCGAGCAGGGCGGTAAGGGCCCTGTGACACGCGAATATTGTATCAAATTTTGTGTTCGCTCGTCATAAAGCGTTTTATATATAACCAATATTACGATCTTTCGAAGTGTTCTTCGATGTGAGGCAAAAATGATTTTTAACTTCAAACATCTCAAGGCGTCGAACCCAAAGTGGTGCAATGTATATCATCCCAACTATAGCTATATTATTTTGTAACTTACCAATAGGTGAATGATCTACTTGATGTTTTGTGGAATATTCTTTTTTTTAAACAACGACTATCATGTTTAACAAATACTTGGTAGAAGTTATTATGTTGAACCATATTCTAAGAACGAACTTCGAGATATACTTAGTGCCAAAGTTGATTACTGCGTTAAATGTTATGCCTGATCATATGGATGAAGGAAAGGAAAAATTTGTTAATGTTTAGATATTAAGAACAAAATTCTAGATACGATTAGGTATATAGGTATGAAAATATATGATGTAGTAAAAATTCTTACTGACAGGTTATTGCCTTAAGATTGAGTGATAAGTAACGGTATGATATATGGATCATTATCGACGTGTTGGTGTGGTACGAAGCAATCTCACTTCAATTTTACACGCATTTGAACGTAACGAGATCATGCGAGATGAGATTGGTACGGACACTGGGTGCCGAGTGAGCGATGTTTAAATGTTTATGACGGCGTCCGTACGCTTGTTGATCTACGCTCATCCTTTGGTTCGGTTTTGATTAGAAACCATAAACACTGATCGTGTAAGTAGGACGATTCGCCAAATTCGACGTATGTTTATATTTTACTATACATAATTATATTGAATATTATCTAAGCTTTGAAAAGGCAAGAACGTTTACTTTATAGTAAACGATACTTCTACATTAACGTTTACTCCGCCTCGAATAGCGCCAAACGTTTTCAGACATAAGAAGTTCAAGTCATATGATATTTACAACTTGTTACCCTAAATTCGCTAATCGTAGTATCCTTCAGTGATAACACAATACGAGATAACCTCCGTTGCGGGAGTATCAAAGGTTATGCCGTCTACTACCCGGTTAAAATATAATTTAGTCGGGACGGCGGAAACGTTTTGTCACACTTTTGATTCTTTAAAATAATCCAGGACACAGCAGCTGAATAAAGTTCTGAAGTACGATCTCGTATTGGCATGAAATGATATACTAAAAGATAGCTATATATAACTCAAAAATTTATGTATATTAGATCCGAAACTTCCGACGGAACTGTCGTTAGGAAGTGGCGATAACTGTCCATTAATCATTCCATTATTTTTTTTCTTATGTCCTTGTTCTTCTTTACTTATTACTCGTCATTTTAACCTTTAATATTAGAAGGAAATGGATAAGTCGTTGTAACTACTGAGCCCTTCAATTGTTACATTAAGTCATTAATAAATAATATTACTGCATATGACAAGGTATCCTATCTAGACTGAACATTACAATATTCTTTAAAAATATTTATGGGCGGAGAGTGAAAATAAATTATTTCCATTAAATAACACAGAGATCGGTAGACCAAAAGTTTATCATGTGACACCATCACCATTCGTACAATATCCCCTATTTCCAATTACTGACCGAATCCCAATCAATAAATACGAAATATCAATAAAAAATACCTTAAACCATATTAAATTACGGTATACGTAGAACTGGACGATGGGCGTTAAAATGCATCTACGATTCTCGTTCTGGCGCATTCCCTGCACTCGTCCGTAAAGTTGCTTTTTAACTAGACCGCCTGTTACACCGTGCTGTAATAAATATACACCTATTAGTCGAACAATTTGTAAGCGTTTAGTATTTGTTTTTTTTTTTGCAACACCAATACCATCGTGCGGTTATTGATGCAAGGAACATTTAAATAATTGTAGTGAATGTTGTAAAGCGAGACAGTGCTCTCTATTTATTGTTTTTATTATAGAATACTTTGCTATGTTTAATATTGTTTAAATCAATGTATTTTTTTTTGTATTAATAATAAAACAAACAATTAATGAAATTATTTATTTATTTATGCACACAGAAATTACACAAGTGCAAAGGCACTGCTAATTCCAATATGGAATTTCTTCCAGTACTCCTGTCGTTGGGAGGTTTGATAAGTGACAGTGAACCTGGTGCATTCTGATAATACTATAGAACTAAACTTATAAACTAAATATATATCTAGAATAGATTATATATAAAGAGATGAGAAAAAAATCAAAACAAATTCAAATTTATAAGTATTAAGATCGAAGTAATGTTCTTTAACGCGCTTATTAAATAGTACCACTGTCCTACCCTTGTGAATCTCCAGAGGAAGTGTATTCCAAAGTCTGAGTGAGAATATAATGATGATAATCAGGGAAAGTCTCATTAATTTACGAAAATGTTTGATTCAATGTTAATATTAGATCTTTTAGCAATTGTAATAATATTATTTTGCATATTGCAAATAAATAGTTATTGTATTATATAAATAAATATAATGTAATGTTTATTCACCTCAACAATTAATAGCTTCTACAAACTGTTCGTAAGCTTCCGACACTTTACGACAAGTTACTGGTGGTAGACTGCTGTTGTCGTGTGGACGGTCTTCGGTCCAGGTAGGTAAAGATAAAGATAATTTATTGCATTATTTTATACGTCTTCGATATTTGATATCCTTGGTTCCCTGACCTAGGAGTTTAACATGTACCTCGGGAAACCGTGCAACCTCCTAGTTTCATCGTTACGTAAATACAATTTCTAGGTAGTAAGTACCATCACTGCAGCGCTTAATACAAGCGATAAAAAATGCGAACATTACTTTGTTCCGGTTTGAAGGGCATTGAGGCTAGTGTAATTATTGGGGTAACGAGATTCAACATCTTATTATATGTTAGGGTCGACAACACGCCGTCATAGGCTGCGGTTACCGCTCAACATTTGGCGGGCCGCATGCCTATTTGCCACCTAAATGGTATAAAGAAAAAATGTCTCTGGCGACATCATCGTAACCAGCACCACGTTATGGGCAGGCGTATCACTTACCGTCAGGTGAACATCCCGCTCGTCTCGTCGCTCCATTGAAATAAAAAAGAATAACATAAAGTATGCGATGCATTTGCTTAATGTTTTCAGAATTTTTTGGATTTTTACGGAGAAAGTGGGCAAAATCAAGGTAATGTATTAACGATGGATAAAATTTTATAAAAAGTATCGAAAATGTTTGTCTTTAATGCCGTAACATTTACAAGTTAATTGCATACTTTTTAATAGATAGATAAATTGGTTGATTTGCCCACGCATTACAAAACAGATGTATACAGACAAACATTACATCATGAAACACAGATAAACAAAAATATGTTAACATAGTAATATTTCAGATTACTTAAGTCGATCATTACTTACTTTAACTATTATTCTAAAGGTAAATTGAATGAAAGATTTATCTTTATTTTTATTAATGGAGTTTTGTCACACAGTGACCATGCCATCCCAATAGTTATGGAAGAAGATCGTGATCGAATAGTTTTAGAATATTTTTTAAGATGACGTTTGTATACTTGTATTGTGATTAATAAATCTGTATTTATTACAAAGCCATTTCTCTATATGAAAGTGTCATGGTGTTGAAAGTTTACTAAAATCTTTTAGTTAGCAGCGATAAATAAAAAGTTGGAAGATGAACATGAGCTTTTACTCGAAGCGACAAATACTACTGCTGTAATATAATCTTACAGGTGAACTTCCTATATAAATTATTGAGTCATTTTACATAATGATTTATCTTTTTTAAATATATCTGTGAATAAGATATATATTAAACTATCAACATCAAGTCACAAAGTGTTGGAATTGTATACATACACATTTATTACTCTTATCCGCAACCTTACTGCATCAAATTTATATCGTTAAATAAGTTATCGGATATATTTGTTGCTTTCCACATTTATAAAGGATTTATTATCTTTTTGATAAATATGCAAATCAGACTTTACTCGCCACCGTACAGAGAACGGTAGCTGAAAATCAGTTTCAGTACAGGTGATAAATACGCAAAGCTATTTCCTTTTCACATACACATACACACTGGTTATAGGATTTACTATGTAAAGTAAACCCATGTTTGTATTTGTGTGTGTAACGTTTTGATCCAATAAAGGTGCTGTCTCTCTATTACTTATATTTTGAACATCATAAGGTATACTTGGCGAGTACGTGGATCGACATCTTCGTGAGAACATTTCCATCTCCCACATTGTAATCACAAACCATTAAATTACGACACGGTCCTTGGTGGAGGAGCGGCCTGCTGTTTCAGCTTTTAAATACTTTTATAATTAGTTTTATTGGCTTCGGTTCGCGTTTTAAACATCGCGTGCCCGCGCACAACGCGCCGTATTTACGACTTGTTTCAACAAGTGACCGTGCTGTGGCTGCTTGGGCGAAAAAAAATGAGGGTAAAATAAATATATCGTGCATTTTGAATGCACGAAACTGTGTGTCCAGGCTGTGAGGTTTAAGTATTATTAAGCTGCGCGCGATCGCCCGGATAATGTCTTTTAAATATTTATTGTGCACGCTTACTTGTGCAATTATTTTGCGGCAAGGCCACTCTCCGATTCGTTTTATGTTTGTTAATGAAAAAAATTCACTAAGGGTCGTACTGGTTTGACTGAAATATAATTTCTATTGACGTTACCTACGATTTTACAAATCCCTATCTGCTCATAAATTATTTATAAATAGGTAAAAATAAGGTTGTACCTTAACCACAAGGAAGTCGGTCATAATATTATAATTGTAACAGTAGAAGATATTTAAACGGTATTCACTTTCTTTTTATTTTATGAGACTAAGTTTATATCTTGATGATCCCGTTCAAAACTTTAAAATAACTGGTTAAACTTTAGATGTAAGTCTCGGTAAGCAAATCTGTAGAAGCAAGAATCTTTACACAGCACAATATTATACTTATTACTATGAGATTTCTGACCATGTTGCGTTTTCCTGATAACTTTACCAGTGACAGCGTCCTTGGGACAAAACTGAGGTAGTTTTTTCAGGATTTGGTTTGGCGGCAGATATAAACGGCGAAGATCACGGTGATTATAAGTGAAGACATAAGAAACATTACTATTACCTGAAAAGCAAATAATCGTAAAAATAGAATACAAAGGAATAAAATAGAATAGAATAGAATAGAATATAAATTGAAACAACGCGTCTTATTGGCAACCGACAACTAACTTATATTTGACTTTGACAACACTTGTATGATATTTTGATGCAATGATAACAGAATAGAAAGTAAAAGTATGGAACGTAATACAAATAGCATAGAAAAGAATATAAGAGAACAGGATTGGAAAGAATATAAAATACTTTATTGCACACCAAATTATATAACAACAGATATTACATAGGGGTGTAAAGGGTCCCGTGCTAACCGGACCCAAGCCAACATCATCTGCTCGTAATTCACCTTGCTAATCAATAGACGAGGAGCTGGTTCCCACCAACCGGCATCGGTACAGCGTGGTGAGAAGAAACCTAAATCTTCTCATACGAATCCTACAAACGAAGTTCACATAAAACCGCTGGTTGCGGACAGCGCAAGACCGATCGATGTGGAGGGAGATCTTTGAGCCTATATCCAGCAGTGGCGGTCTATCGGCTGGTAATGATCATGATGTTACTACATGATTATGATTGCACTAATATGTCTTATCGTTAAATGCGATCCTTTCCAGACAACTTTTATCTGTACATATGATAGACAATTGGAAGTGATAGAAAACTTCTCGAAATCTTATTTTCTCATCTTTCTTTATCAAATAATTTTTTTTTCAATCGTTTCTAATAAATGATATACAATAATGCACCAATTTTTTTAAAAACATCGTAAAATGTTTATTTACGGTTTTTTATTTTAACAAAATAATACAAGTAATACCGTTTTTCGTATAGCACTTGTAGTCAAGGGCCGTGCAAAGGCTTTTCACCTCGCCTCAGATAGTTACTTGAACGAGCGAATGTTTTATGCATCATCTTCAACAAGTTCTTCGGACGAACCGCAGACGGAAGCAAAAAACTTTACCCGGCTGTATTGTCTTTTTAATTTGCTATTCGACTAAATATGCAGACACTTGTCAGTTGGACTTTATTGTTCTCGCTACTACAAGTTATTATTAATTTATGCACAGAAGAAGTGATGCCAAATATCAAGTGGCTGTTGACTAAGTTGATAGTTTCGCCATAAGATTAGTCGGTGATCATGATAAATATTAAACTTGATAACCTGAGTCACCGGCGTAGTGTGGCTACGCTCTCGGCATTCAACGGAATGCATTTCGGAGATTGTGCGCAGGAACAGTATCATTTGATTGCGCAATTGTCCTTCTACCCTCGGACGTACAGACACACCGTAGCCATTCACCCCTACGTTGCCGCGATCCCGTGTACGAAGCGTTTAGCATCAACCTTAATGCGAACAGCAAAGGATTGAAACAGTCTGCCAGCTCCAATGTTTCCATCCGGGTATGACGTGGGAATCGTCAAAAGAAAAGTGAATAAGATACTTCTACACTAATGCGAAACGAACAGTACATGAAAGGTGGGGAGAAGGAAAAAAGTCATGGTTGAGGAAAATCAGGAAATGTACTGGCATATCTGAGGCGTCCGAATTGTTCCGCCGAACAAGGAACAGAAAGATTGCACCACGTTGATCGACAACCTTTACTAGTTGGAGAGGCACTTTAAGAACAGAAGAAGAAGACACTAGTGCGCTCTACCACCAAAGACTACAGTCGCTACAAGCATTAGTATATACGAAAATAAAAATTGTTATAACTTTTTGAATTCTTTTTGTATTGTATGAGAATAATTATTTTAATGTTAGCCTTATCTAATCTTTCATTATATTGCTAGCTGGGTATTGTAAAATTTTATTCAGTTATTCATAAGTAAATAGCGAGGGATTTGAAGACTCATCGCGAGTCACCGTTTCTGTCCAGGTATGACGTGGGTGTCTGAAAAGATTTTACTCCTACACACTTCACTCCTACTTCACACACACATACACTACTTCTCCAATTAATATCAGCATCCTGGTAAAGCACTGATCCATGTTATACTAAAAAAAGAATTTCTTCTCTTTCCGTTTTCCACTCATCTCGATGCGATGAGACATTCTCTTCTGGTCAATTAATGCAGTCACTCAAATTAGTAATCTGATAAATATATTGTTCGTGCTTATAATGTGACAGAAACAAAGATATCATCGTGAACAGGTTGATACATAAATTATCTAGATTCTACTGGTTTTTTTTTAATTCAGCGAACCGACGAGACAAACTAGACGTTCGTCTGATGGTAAATGATGCTCTAGCCCATAACAATGTGGTCCTAGTTAGGATGATATGCACTACTTCACATTGCCTTGAGATATAGAATATTAAAACTCATTACCCCAGTAATTACACCAGCTACATCAACTTTCAAGGAGGAACACAGTATTGTTTGCACACTACCGTTTTGCGGTAAAAATAGCCGCTATGGTGGTATATATCTAGACGGTCTCCGACAATAGAGACCTACCAGCAGCACACATTTCTGCAATTATACAACATCAAACGAAATGGAGAATACTTGCAGGCCTTATCCGAAGGTCTACAAAACTATGGGTCTTGCGCTACCTTCATTCAACTGCTTTCCGCTACATCAAACAGACTTTGCTCCCAGGGACGTTACAAAGTATGTACACCGAAATCTTTGGGCTTATCTATTTTTGAAAACTTAACAAGTTGGTCTATTTAGCAATAGTCAAAATATAGATAAGTATACTTGTGTAACTTGAGAGATTATTTAGATAGGTTTAGGAAGCCGCGGGTATGCAGTGCCTATTTGCCTGTATGGAGCACACGCCCCTACCTGCCTCATCTACCGATACGCGCTCGTTGCTCTAGGAATTGTTTAAAAAAAAAAACAGTTATATTGTAGTGCAGTAAATAATTCCGATTCACCAATTTACGTGGTAATTTCGCGGGGCGTGATAAATAGTCGTTTAATCCCGCGCTGAAATTGTTCGCCGACGGACGATCGTATCCAATAACCGATTACAGTTTTCAGTAATTAATGTAGCCGGCATTAACGCTTCCCATGACTTTTCATGTACTCAATACACACATGAAACATCGGTTAAATGTTTGAACACAACTTACTATCTGTATTATAAGCATAAAAGATATTCTCTTATATATGAATCTGGGAGTTGTCTTTTTTCGTATATACTTAAAACAATAATTCTTTATTCTTTGAAAGAAAATATATTATAACTTTAATATGTTTAAAGGTAATAATTATATAGGTAATAATAAATTAAAGCTTAAGGTAAAAAATGGTAGTAATTTAATAATGTCTTTGTTTTATTGAATCTAAATCTTTATTATTTTTAAAACTAGCGAAGAGGATCTAGGTGAGTACCACTGTAGCTCCTATTTCTGCGATTAAACACTAATGTGCAAATATTACGTTCCGATGTGACAGGTGCTGTAGCTAGCGAAATTACTGTAGTAACGAGACTTAACATCTTACGTATCAAGGCGACGAACGCAATGTGGTACTGTGTATAATATTCTAACTAGCATCACTTTGTTATGGTCAGGCACTTAACCATCAGGTGATCATCCCGCTCGTTTTGTAGCTTCCTGGAATGAAAAAAAAATGTTATTTTTATTGCTAACAGCTTAAGTTCACAAGTACCATAGTTTGCCTGTAAGAGTCTTCAACATCTCTCTCCCAGGATTGTTAACGTTATCGTTTTTTTTAGCTTGTTATTACATTTACAATAAGAAGGAAAGAGAGTAACATTAACAATAGTACGGGAAATAAAATTTTTAGTAATGTTATTACTCAGCTTTAATAACTTACATTGGGGTGTGGACGAAGGATTTAGAAAAAAATCTCAATCATACGTGTTTTATTGTATCTTAATGAACATATATTTAAATGGATAACTGAAGCTTTTCGTAAAAGTAATGGTTATAGCATAGTCTCTGTAAATCTTAGTGCTAATTAATATTCACCTACAACTTTACATCACCCGTAAGATTAATACGTAAAAATGTCCTCACCTACATGCCTCCGATATTTTTCTTTGACAAACCTTTTATATGTTTTGTATGTTTTTGTTTCAGGTACGAATTTTTCAGTCTTAATCACTACTAAAATCGAAAAGGTAACTAAATATTTTTTTTTATTTATTTCATTAGCAAGAGCACGAGCGAACAGTTATTAAATAAAATTCCAATAATGAAATCACATTTGAGTATCTGAACGATTTTTTCCCCGTTCCAAGATGTTGTTCAATTTCCTGTCAATTGCCTCAGCCATCGGCATTAATCTGTGAGTAAATTTACGAATGTTGCTTTTTTCCACATAATTTCCTATTTGAATGTATAGTTTGGAGAGCGTAACTAAAATGTTGTGCTGCGGCCGGCTCGGAAGTTGATTCATTTATCACTGGGCATCTAACGGTTCGCTGCAGTCATCGGGCGGTCGGTACGTACCAAGAACCCGTCTGCGTATATTGCATGTCATCATTTGTCCCGAGACTTTGAAATTTATTCCATGGTACATGACATAAACGATTCGTTATAATAACAAACTTGATATTTACTTTTCATAATCATTTACCTTTAAGAATAATACGAGAGAATTACGCTCTTTTATGTCATTGC
This sequence comes from Ornithoptera priamus, assembly GCA_029034505.1. Classification (NCBI taxonomy): domain Eukaryota; kingdom Metazoa; phylum Arthropoda; class Insecta; order Lepidoptera; family Papilionidae; genus Ornithoptera; species Ornithoptera priamus. The sequence goes on along the minus strand of JARDWD010000500.1, from coordinate 1,994,214 downwards.
AGTAGACTATGTCACAAATAAATAGGTCATGTATTAATCATTATAGCTTAGTATGTAACTGTATATTTTTTCAGTTTTTTTTTCATTATCGTGGAACTTGAATGTGTAAAAGTGTTCTTTGTTTACAATCCTTTTTTGATTATTTTAAAATAATTTCCAAGTGTACCAAATTAAATAGTTTGAGAACAAGTTAAGTCAAAAACCAAACACACGTAGGGCAACAGACGGTAAACAAGACAGATAGATACTTTAAGATACTGATATTTTCAGACGACTATTACCATACTTTGTAAGTTAAAAATAATTATTTATAAAACCCATAATATATTGGCCAAGAAATAATGTGAATGTCGTATACACGGGGACGTGCATTTCATACAGAAAAAGCACCGTTACAGCAATTTCCCTAAAAGTATCTAAATAATAATATCTGATCTCACTCTAAAGGAGGCAATTATACTGAAATTAAATTGGAAAAGTTATGTTTCCAATTTCATTTCCGCATAGTTACCTTACCTAGGGTATGCTGCACAATGTTCTACTACCTGATGATCAGTCTAATCGTTCAGCAGTCTCTCGTTACTTACGCCCGCGCACCGGTCCATCCGGATGGAGATTAATCGCGGCGGAGCTGCCTCTCGGTATCCCGCCTAATGGGATTATCTCGTAGCGAAAACAATGCCCGCGTACCGTCATTTTTATGTATCAACCTGTCTCGTTCACCGTCGCACCTCTATCGAACTCACCTCGTCGCCGGAATTGATGTTAGTCGCGAACCTAGCAGAAATCTTTTTGCATGAGCACTCATTTTTTTTATTCGACGAAGCAACTAAACGAGTGAGATTTTCACTTGCATTGTAAGCTACACGCTTGCTCATAAAAACGTGGAGTTGGTCGGGATGATACACGACACCAGTGAGTACGATTATTATTTAGATAGGTTTAAGAAGGTAAGGCTATGCTTCAACTTTATGAAGTTCACGTCCTCGAATATACGACATTAACATTATTTCTAGACCAATATGTTAATGCTAAACTTTAAAATTACTTTTTTTAATTTACAAAATATGATTATGTACATCTGAAATTATTCGAATTTAATATCTAATTAGTAAAAATCACCGATTCTTAAAATATCTGTGTGTCTTGTTCTAACAGTCCTGTAGCCACTGAGGTAACGAAATTCAATATCTTGTCTCAGGCGACGAGCGCTGTTGTGCTGTGTATTACTTACCATCAAATGAACTTTAATAAAAAAAAACTGTCTCTGTATACCTATCACCTACTACGAGTATCACCGCAGTTTCTATCTCTACCGTAAAATTAAGTGCTTACATCTTAACCAACGCTAACTCATCTCCTCGTTTTCACGTTTATAGAATTCAGCAATATTACCTCAGTGTTCAAGAATGCGTGTACTCTCCGTGCCTACCATGAGTATGAGGTAGACATGAGTCTGTTAAAGTTATTGTGAAAACGCGTCTGAAATTATTCATAAGCGCGTTTCGAATGTATGCTTTGTCTTAACTTTCATAATTATGTACAGCATACAAGATAACTTTACGCCGGTATACGTTCAAAGATACAAATAAACAATGGCATTATCCTTCTTATTTAAATGCATCTTTCGTATTTATACGTTTTAACAGTAATGTAGTCATCAGTAGATTCCACAGGAACAAGTACACTGTTTGCTGTACTGTTAATAATCTATCTTTTAAGTCACATGAACAAATAATTCTATTTTAAAAAGTTGAAACGGACAGTTTATTTAAAGATCAGAACTTACAATTAACTGTCACATCTCATTGAAAAAGAAGTGACGGTTAAATTTAACCAGTTCACCACCAACGCGAAAGTTTATAGGAGGGCGACACAGCGCCGCATCTTATCCATAGATCTCCGGCCGCCCCGCCGGTATGGTCGTTAATCAGACGTGTTCCTGTCGCTTGTCCGTCCGTCTGTGCGTCGCACTGCGTCGCCGTCAATGTTCGCGTGACCATTTGTTAGCTGATTGTGTATAGGCGTAACTGTTTTACGAACGAATGCTCTCACTAATCTATGACTTGGCTGTGACGGTTTCTGATGTTTGTCACTGGATGTTGATTCACTGCTGACGGTGGCGATAGTTTCTTTGTTTTGTCATTCGATGACAATACTTGAACCAATCTGTGCATTTACGAAGCCGTCACTTAATACCGTTAAGATTTAAATATTTTTTCTTAGGATGTTTTAACGCAATAAATTGTTACTCTCTTCAGGCAGAGCTCGCGATGAGACAGCTTTTTCCAGAGGATATTACTTATAAACTAACACCAAAGGAATGATGGTGAATTAAACTTAGTAATTCTTTATCAGCGACAAGTCTCTGTTGCCGGAAACCGTTTAGGTAGGTATTGCAGCCGACAAACAATAATATCGCACATGTTACTTTTCCGGTTTGAAGGGCCAGTGCCAACTAGTGAGAATACAAATACGCCACTTCTAACGACACTTAACGTCTGATATTTGATGGTGCTGCATATGTCATCTTATACAGTGCTAAGTTGTTACGTGTAGGCGTATCATTTACCATCAAGTGAACGTGCCTTGCTTGGCTCGTCGCCTCGACAAATATAAAAAAGTTATGGCTTTAACGTTTTGATACGATAAATGTAAAAGTTCAAATCGTAATATAACTATTATTTAGCAGGTACATACCGTTTTTTTTGTACCCTCGCTCATCAATGCCAAACAAGGAGAAGTTTCCATGTCTGCAACTGAAGTTTAATAATACTTTGACTAATGTACACAAAATTCTTTCGTTTCTGGTGAAAACGGTCTAACGATACATCTAGCAGCTATAATCGGCAGCGTGCACTAATCCGTCAGCTTCCACTAAGTAGTGCCCGGGCGTCAGGTCGTTAATAAGGTCACGTCAGCCATCCGTCCGTTTGCATTATCCTCACTGTCGATGCTTGTGTGACCGTGTGTTAGACAGTGATTTTGCACTATTGATTAAGGTATGTGTAATAATAAATCCTATATATGATTTCTAAATATATCTAGTGCTTTTTTATTCAATTAAGCGACGAGAAAAAATGGACGTATTTGCAATTTTGACTATGTAAAAATTTTTTTACAGCTATTGATTTCTCTAGATGTTTTACTTTCAAACTAAAGTTCTCTTTCAACTGTAATTTTTGTAGTTCACCTTTATTGTTTCAAGGGTTTACAGATCCAGGTAATTTTTTCAAATAACTTTAATTCCAAAATTGGGTAAGGAGATCCTTGGAGGAGGCCTAGGTTCAGCAATGAGCGTATATCAGCTGATAATGACAATGAATGGGGTAGCTGTTGTGACTTCAAGCGTGTTAATTCATAATTTGATCCGACTGAACATTAAGTTGTTTTAAAGCAATTTAGTTAATAATCAGTTTTTAGTATTGATACTAAAAACTGATTATTAACTGAATGGAATAACGGTTGAAATGATGTTACTTGCTATATGTCATTAACTAGAAGTTCCTGTCTTTATCAATATTTTATTCATACATCATTCATCGTTCTTGATTTATATACATAGCTAAGAAACTAAGCGAGTAATGAGAACGAGTGTTTAAATCAAAATTTCAAAGGACATTTAATATTCGCACTTTTCATTAGGAACAAAAGGTGCGGAACAGTTAACGCCTATCGTTTCGCAGTTTTTATCTAAACGAGGACCGTATAAATTGTCTTCAGCGTTGCCACGCTCGGTGCGGCGCGTTCCCGGACGGTTCCGGGTTCGATTCATGGCCCAGATAAGCGTGAGCATCGTGTTCCGTTTAACTTTATACCCGCGTTGTTCACTCCCGATGGAAATCTCCGTACAACTCTACATTGTAAAGTACCGCCGATTGTTGGTAATCGTGCGAATTTAACCGCTATGCATGACCATTATTGTGTTAAATCAATATGTTCTTATTTTTTTCTTAATCGTTACTATTGAACTGCACTTCGGAAAACTATACGTAATTATTGATTTTTAATAATAGTTGTATTAAAAATTTATTTTGTATTAAACCGTATTTAACAGAGAGTTTAACTCACTATTTTCGAATCACTAATTTCACAGTGAAGTTGCCTAATGATCAAAAGCACAAAAGCGAAAACGATGTTCGTTTAATTTCAAAGTGTCGTTGCTGGAGAGTTTTCGACCATTACCAAACTGCCTTGGTTTGTTTTATTGGTTTGCCGGACGCTTACTAACTATTATCATCTTTATGAATCACGCTAAGTGGGCTATTAGTCGTCCCCTTACTTATATCTATGACTTTATTTACTTTAGTAGATCTGTGTAAACTGATCGCACTACATCGGAATTTATTCATAGCTCTCTGAGTTTTGACTACCCCCTGCGACGAATCTCGATTATATCTAAAAAATCTGAAAGAAATTTTCTTGGTATGAATATTGTGTAAACATTCTTATAAATTATGCAAATAGTTGTTACTGTCGTAACTAACAAACTCGTTTTACTGGTGGTAGATCTCTGTTGTTCAACACCTATAAGTCTAGTAGATACCATCGCTGCTCCTATTTGTGCTACCAAAGTGCGCATACATACTGTACTGTGTTCCAGTTTGAAGGACGCTGTGGCTAGAGACATTACTGTGGTAACGGGACTTTGTTGTCGGAAACCGTCTACGTAAGATACGTTGTCTCAAGGCAACGAGCACTACGTTGTGTTTTGTATGTCATTTGAACACTTGTGGTAGGTATATGTTGCACTGATGCAGACCACCGAGGATGTTTTATTGAGTAAGAATCTCACATAACCTTAACATCCTCTCAGAAGCAGGTTATCATTCGAAGATTTCCACCTCAAATTAAAAAAAAAGGATCTATATTGACAGGGACGACTGGAAGGGTACCGTGGCAATGCCTATTTCTGCTTCTAAACATTAGTGTGCATACATTGCTGTTCCCGTTTGAAAGGCGTTAGAGCTAATGTAATTACTGGGGTAACGAGACCTGACTGCTTATGTCTCAGGTGGCGAACGCAATGTGCTGCATTGTATAAAAACCTAACTATCATCATATTATGGGTGTATCACTTATCGTCAGGTGAACATCTCGCAGATATCGTCGGTTTATCGAAAAAAGGAAATACTTTTACTTATTTCCATATAGTCATTATATAAACAATTCCTTCGTTTACTATTATCACTTATTTAATATAATAATTTCACCAATTTTGTTTCAAATAAAGAACGATTTCATTTTATACATACTTTAACAAAGCCCGTGTTATAATTACCACGCAGAAAATATTAATTGGCAACATCGTCGTCGGTGTTGCTGATTATTGTATTATTTGGTTAATTAATGTTAAATTCGAAATTTATTAGTGATTCCTTTGTACTGTTAATTCCAGCCACTGCGGTTATTCTCGTAAATAATGGACCTTTCAAATCGCGACGCTTTGAGGGTCACCATACAAAAGGTTTGAAAAATAAATTTGCACAAGGGTAAAATATTTTTTTTGTGCTCTGTTTCTACAATACATCAGCTTAATCGTAGTATTATAATCGATAAAATTATATTTATGTAAATTAGCTGTTCTCCGTTATTTCTGACCGTTACACCCCCGCTAATCTGTTTGGGGAAGAAATTTCGTGAAACCTATTCTTAGCCGACTTCTAAATGGCAGAAGTAATATCTCTAACAAATTTTGAGTGTTAACATCCAATAATATTAAAGATCACGTGATCAGTCAATAATTCTATGAATATCTCTTTTTTATATGATAAAGCGACGCAGGAGATAGCAAGACGTTCATCTGATGGTAAGTGACACGCTTGCTCATAACTACGTGACGCTAGTTAAGATGATATATATAGCACCACATTGCGCTTGTCGCCTTGAAACGTGTTAAGTCCTGTTACCCCAGTAATTTCACTAGCTATAACGTCCTTCAAACCGAAACACAGTAATGTTTGGAGGCAAAAAGAAACGCTCAAGTGGTACCTAATTAAGCCTACCTATATATAGACCATATCTACATATATAGGGTGTCTCGTGGTAGATTAGGATTTCTTAATTAAATTAAAGGTGTTATTATTTTAGAATATATATATATATATATATATTTGGCATAAAAAGAAAGACGAGACATGCGGATTTTATTTTTTGAAGATCACTCCGTCCAAATGTTTTCCATCGCGACGTACACACTCGCGGAATCTTTCGAGTATATTCTGAGTGTATCTCGCGAAGGAGGCTTATGGCTCTTTCTGTGTGAGGCGTGGCGCCATCTTGTTGAAACCACGTGTGAGAGCTGTTGGATGGATGTTCTCTTAGTTTCGGTATAATAATGCGGAGATAGACATCACCATCAACAGTTACGGTTGCTCCACGAGAATTTTCAAAGTAAAACGGTCCAATTATTCCATTGACAGAAAGCGACACCAGTCCACTGCGACATCGTGACTGACCAATCCGCACAAATGCCGCGCCAAACTGTAAACCTCTTCCCGATCCCCCGCGCAACCGTTAGAAAAATATTCGAATTTCAAATCCTAAATCTGCCACGGGACAACCTATATATCATCATTATTATCATCAGCCGATAGACTTCCACTGCTGGACCTAAGCCTTCACCAAAGATATATACATCTTATATATATATGTATATATAAAGACACATTTTTCTACAATCAATTTATGTCCCTACTGTTGGGGCACAGACCTACCCTCATGAGAACGATGATTCATAGTCACCACGTGGGCCCAATGCGGATTGGTGACTTCACACACACCTTAGAATAAATCCTAATTCACGTGCCGGTTTCCTCGCGATGTTCTCCTTCACCGTTTGTATTTCACTGTTACTAAAGTTCACAAATGTACATAACTTAAATATTAAAGTCATCGGTACATGCCAAGATTAGAACCATTTGGCCAGCGAGCTACTTAGACATATATATATATTGTAGCACAACCATTATTCCGCGAGAGGATCAGTTTATTTCAAAAATAAATGCATTTTTAATGCCATACGAAGTTGGACTTCACACAGAGCGCCTTGTTTTTATCCTTAATGCTAAACAGTATCCTAAGTGTCTGTTTGCTCCGTAAAAGATTACTGTCGTAATCCCGCTTCAGTGTGGTCCCGACCAAGGTAAACAATGCCGACCCCGTTTAACATAATCCTAGCTATCCCCGGGCCTACGGTGTCCAGATTAGCGACCATGAAATCAGTTAGTTCAGATCACAGTAACAATATAAGCGACACTGACGCTCCTGATCGCATGCTGTGCGGATTATTGCGGACATTGCAACTGTTTACTAGTAATTTACGTTATGATGCTGTTACGTGAACTACATGTCTGACGATATTACTTATAAGTGTGTAAAGTCAACAAGTGTAAGGGGTTCCAAGTGATCCTGCTTGTTGTGCACCCTGCTGATCAACAAACGAAGCGCTGGCTCCGACAAACCCTCATTAGACCAGCGTGGTGAGAAACGGCCCAAAATTTCGCTATATTAACCCCTACAAACTTAAGTCGCGAGAAGCGCCTGAACGACCTGGAGGGGGACCTTTAGAGGAGGCCCATGTCCAGTAGTGGATGTCGATCAGCTGCTGATGATAATGACATAAAGTGAAGTATGTAAGATATGGATGATACTTAGTCGTGCGCATAGTTTATCATCTTTACAATATTAAGAAACGAGACCAGTCTTTGTTTCAGTATCTTTAAGAGAGCGAGGGATAGCAAAATCTGCAAGCTCAGTAATTTAGTAGATAGTTGAAAGGATTTTTTTTTAAGAATTCCGAAATTTATAAGAAAACATTTTTAGATAAACTTTTAGTAAATCCATCGTGAAGTTATATTTTAAATATTCCTTTTATACTTCGAACTTCGAACCCAAGTGTAGCCAAGTCCAATATATAGGCCAAGTTGTTAGAACATTGAAAAATAAGTTTATTTCATAATAAAAAAAACACGATAACTTACTAAAAAAATTCCGCAACGACAACGTTAGTGGTAATTTTCGCGAAGCGTCGCTAACCGGAAGTGCTAAACGATCGCTTAACGCGTTCAAGTCGGCGCTTCTGTTGTTTGGACCGCGTGCACTAACGACCCGTTCAATTTCTAACGTAATCTTAACTTGAAGATCACACTCACTACGCCGGTGCTAATATTCAATGTGTTTCCGAGTTATTATACCAGCGGTTTGTATGATTTATAACTTAGTGGATTATATTTAACTTTATTGCTGTTTTAAAACGGGCCGAATATATTCTCTTCAATTAATGCGATATACGACAACCATTTATTCGATAATTACCACACAGAGTATATTTACGGGACATCATTAATAAGATTATTTTCATAAAATAAATTAATTCGACACAAGCGCAATGATCATCATCGAACCCAAATAATTCCGTCCTATTGTATTATATATCTTTTTCTGTATTTCCTTAGGCGACGAGATAAGCAGGATGTTTACATGATGGTAAGTGATCACCTGCCCACAACAACGTGCGACTATTTAAAATGATATACATTGCACCACATTGCGCTCGAAGTCTTGAGACATAAGATATTGTCTCGTTACCCTAGTAATTACACTAGCCACAGCGCCCTTTGAACTGGTACACAGTAATCTTTGCATACTACTGTTCGGCGGCAGTAATAAGCGCTGCGGTGCTACCTACACCTACCTAGACGGTCTACGGCAAGAAAGACCTAACACCAATAAACCCCTAGTATTAAAAGAAAATTATGAGTTTACTCATTACTTTTTAATACTTTTTTAGTAATTCGTATGTATTGAGTCATTCAGTCAACAACTTGTATAACAGAATGAAAAATAATACTTTTAAAATTTGTGAAGTGATTTCAAGGAATACATACAAGGAAAAAAGTTGCAACGGTGAGTCAAGCGAACACAATCATGTATTAAGTCACTGTTTAAACACTAGAAAGTACACTTGTATGTCTGTTAGTCACATTATATTCCGTATTGCGGTCTACGGTTCATCGTTGATTTCTATCTTACTGCAATGTTTGCATTACTAGTCATAGCGATGGTTTTACACAATGGTAAATGTAGTAGGTTTTTGTAGTTATTTCACGAAAACTGATTTTAAAACTAAAAAATCTTATCATATAATCATCATCAGCCGATAGACGTCCACTGCTGGACAGAGGCCTCTCCCAAGGATTACCAAACGATCGGGTGGGAATTCATTTGAAGGGATTTGGGCCATTTTTCAGTCGAAGTCACGCTGGCCCAATGCGAGTAGGTGGGGTCCGGAGCCTTGTTTGTTTATTAGCAACGTGTACCTCGAGTAAGTGAGGTTGGCTTGGTTCCCGTGAGTTGTTGTGTGGGAACCCTACACCCCCATCATATAATATGAATAGATCGTTTGTTAGGAACACATACCAGACTTTATAAAAATTCCAATTTAGATAGTAAAGTTTGAAATGTGTAAAAAGTAGTCAATACCCTCGCAACATTCACTGCAAAATATATATCAAGAGTATAGTAACAGGCTCCATGTATCTTACTAACAAGACTTTCAAATAATTTCATTTAGTATTTGCGATATGATTCAGTTACTTTTTTTGTAGCATTTACTATATATTATATGTATTTCAAACGGGATTGTTTTCACATAGTGACAAGTATGAAATATAGTTTAGGACGTTTGTTTTGTACAAGTTAACTCTTAAGTAACATCGTAACAGGAAATAGAGGTTAATTATTTATTTAGACAGCTTTGATAATATCCTGTTTTTTAATTAAACGAGGCGACGAGACTAGCGAGACGTTTACGTGATGGTAAGCGGTAAGTCTGCTAATAACTATACAGGGATAATTAAGACGGTATACATAGTACCACATTGTGTTTGTCGCCTAGAAACATCTTCTTCTTATCAGTTCTTCAGCCTCATCTTAAAACAGGCACTGCTGCTTCCCTTTTTTTTTCACTTCACTTCGGTCTGTTTTTGACATCACGTTCATTGAGGCCACAGATATGATATCTTTTGTCATTACACTTAGCTATCGCAAGTTCAATCATAAGATCAACATGAATCTTGCTACATCAGTTAACTAAAACTTTACCAAAGTAAAGAAATGTTTCCACAGTACTGTTTGGCAATAAACAGGAGCTGCTTACCTAAACGGTCTTCGGCAACTGAGACCTATCACTATTGAAGATTCCTCTTAGTATATATATATATAAAAATATTATATTGAATACACATCCATATTGTGATAGGGGGATCATATGGGACGTCGGCAGGAAAAAAAAACATCTCAACGTAGACAGATTTATATTCTGTTCGCGTCTTCAAAAAATCAAAAAGCGTCCTATAAAATCAAGCGCTTTCCGAACAGATTTAGAGACGGGTTCGATTCTGGTCACGTCGCGATTCTTAAATCCTTCGCCGGTGGCCGATAGTTCCGGGGATTTTAATACTTACGTACTGGACCACATCCAAAAGGTCTGCGAGGAGACATGTATGGAATGAGCTTCGGACCTCCTTCAAATATAGGTCAAAACTTTTAATGCTTTTATAACGAATAAACATAAAATATTCACTTCGCTTTTGTCAGTGTTGAATTGCGAGTTCAAATGCTGTGTATACTGGTGGTAACTCTTTGAAACCGAAGACCGTCCAGGTAGTTGCCACCTAGGCCCCTATTGCAGCCGCCAAACAGTACTTTGCAAACAGAACTGCTTTTCATTGGCATTTTATATAGTGTAAAGGCGACGAACACATTGTGGTGGTGTAATACCATCCTATATCCTGTACCTTCAGATGATAGTCTCGCTTGTCGCTTTGTCAAATAAAAAAAATAGTAATGATCATCACAATACATAAAGCAAGCGATATATCGATTGCTAGTCATTTTTTATTTAGTTCATCTGATATTGGGCTTTTGGATCCAGGCTCCACGGCCTTATACAAAATTATACTTACATATATACCAACAGTATTAACAACTATGTATTCTTACAAACATCATTTAACATTCGATCGATTTACGGTATTGCTCTCCTTCCACAGATTGAGATTGAGAGAGATTGTCACAGATTCAAATCTGCCAAAAATTTGTAATCGTGATAAAAACTCAGGAGAAAATGTAAATAGAAATCATTAACAAGTGTTTACGTATGCGTCGGTGCCTTAAAAAAAATCCGTGAATACATTTCGGATATTTTTTTAAACTCTACCCATTCGCCATTTTATATATAAACTCACTAAACATTTGTTTCCGACGAGTAATCTCTTGCATATTTTTTTGTACACGTTTTTTGTGTTGCATTGTACCAATACAATAAATGTTATCCAGAGCATATAAATCTTTTTTGAACTCTCCATTGATCAGTTAAAAAAAATCGGCTTATACGTTAGTATATTTGATAACCTAGTTTTATTAAATTCTCAACTATCACTAATGTCTTTTTTATAATTGAACCTTTATATTGTTAGCTAACTATATATATTTTCATTAATATTTGCATTTGTTCTGTCAGACAATGGGTTATCTTATGAACTGGCACAGCGGCTAACCGCTGTTGAGTCCTCGGTCCGAGACCTCATGTGGTGAACATTGGTTAGGAGCAAGATTTTAAATTCCAGCAGTAACGTTACTGTATTTAGACTATTAAAATTTGCGAATAATTTAGGCGAGCTCGCTTGAACTTATTTTAATTTAAGATCATGTGTAGTACAGGTTAATTATTAGCTTAGAGACTCTGTTATAAAAAAGGACACGATTACAATTAGATGCAAGAGTCAGTTCAGTCCAGTCAAAGGACATTGGTCATGTCTTAAATTTACTGCAACTTGACGTGAATAAATTTTCCAAACAAATCGCTATAGTTAGCTGGTTAACTATGAGACGGATTAACAGTTTTGTAATATACAGGATGATTTTTGGCAAAGCGCAGAGGATAATCTACTAGTTTTAAAGAGTGATTGCATAAAAACTTAATACATGTATGAAACCAGGAAGTTGGCTGTTCCAGTTCTGTAGCTAGTCTTTTCAATTGTATATCCTTTACTAAAAAAAAAAATATGTATAATTATAAAATATATTTCAATCAACAATTAAATATTAGAATGCTTATTTTCAACAGGAAATATATCTCACAGTATTTTAATAATTTTTCATTTTGTAGCACATCCTTGTGCATAGGATAGTATAGTTTAGTAGTGAACCGTGATGGAATTCAAAACACAATAGTAGTATTTTCTCTTTCCTTTCCGACGAATAAAGGAATTCCGGGCTATTTCACTAATGTAAGGCAAATGCTCTTATATTCTATTTTAACTTATGGGGGCGTCATCTTTCTGAAGCCTTTTGTTACAAATTGCCGACGATTGAAGACAACTCTCATTGAACTGTATACCCGCACTTACAAAAGCAACTTTCATAGTAACGTTTAACTGGTGTTAGTTATAAACTTTTATTGTATTGCAATAGATTAAGGTTTTTTTTTTGAAAAGTCAATTATTTTTTAAAACACATGTTTGGTTGTAACGATTAGTTCATGTAAGAATTTGTTTTTGTAATATTGTGTTAGATATCAGAATCGGTAATAATCCTGTGAATCCATATTCTCCTAAAATTTATAATTTTTTTAATAGGTGCCTTTATAACCTTCTCGGTTTTGAAAATTCTTCAAAAACGGCGTGAAAAGGTCTCTGCAGGGTCGGCAACACGTCCATGATATCTCTGGTGTTACTGGCGGTCATAGGTTGCAGTTACCTCTCAACATCAAGCAGGCCGCATGCCTGTTCGCCACCTAAGTGGTATAAACAAAAACTGCCTTTATACTCACTTAATTTGTCAGGGTTTTATCTCCAATAGGATAGCGTTGTTCTCATTGTGAAATACATAATTGATTTCGATTTAAAGATCCTTCAAACCAATGTATAGTAAGTCGATTGAACATTGGTGTAGCTATAGATATAGTTATAGAAATGTATAAACTACATGCGTGTAATATTAGATGCCATATTCTTTATAGGCAGGTCACTGATGAAGTGCCGTTTGTTTATAAAAGCGGTAACGTGAGTTTCGTAACACATGTTTGAATCAATTAAAGCTGTATCGACATGTGAGTTGAACACGCCTGCGAGCGACGCGTGGGCAAGTGACATGAGCACAAGGCCTTAAATCGGCCGCGAGTTGTTAGTCTATTGTTCTTAGGGTTGTTGCGTAAGTGCGACCACGAAAAATACTTAAAAAAATCCTATCAGTCTTTGTATTTTCTTTTGCATAGTCTCGACTCAGACATGATCTCATCAACAGCCGATAGACGTGCCCTAATGTACATAATCCATTTTTAAGACTACAACTATCAGTCGTGCTCTGCCTTTATTCAGAGGTTTTCTACAAACTTCACCATTCTTAATTCAGTAATTACTTGTATATTATGCATAACAAACTGATTATCTAGTAGTATATTATAGTAATTCTATTGACAATCAATACACGTTATTTACTTCATAAATTAAGTTAAACTTTGGTCATCAAATTTCTGTCTTCGAAGTTTAATAATCAGTGTTTTATTAATTGTTTCCCATTATTTCAAAGTTTAGAATATACCAATGATCGTACTCAATCTGTTGTTCTTTAAGAAGTTATTATTGATGACGTTAATAAAGTTTATCTTTAGTTAATGTCCCAAGATGAGAGTCATCGTAGTGGGCCGCTAATGCAGTCGACCTTTCGATAACGCTGTTATTAACCAATCGGGGCCCAAATCGGCGCCGATACGATCTGCGAACAAGACAACGCGTGTCGTTAATACAGCCGGCTCTCGTCTGCAGCGCGGCGGGTATTCGGGTCAACAGCTCTCGTGAGGCACCGACTTTTGGCTTAACATCATTATAATTTCTTTAGTGAGAGAGTAATGGTTTTGTTTTTCTCCAGTCCATATACTGATCATGTATAATAGATTGCTTCTATCGCAGTCAAAGTTATCAAGCTATATTGACAACTTCTATAGTTATCTGTAGCTATAATTAACTAATTCAGATGTTTTATAAAATATACATGTTATCCAGGAATTCATTGACTCATCCATGAAACATAAAATTTTGATACAGATATTGCTTTTGCCATTTAGAAGTAGGCAAAGAATCAATTTTACAAAATTTCTTCCACGAAGGGAGTTGCGAGGAGGTTACGGCCAGCAAAGTGAGCGGGGTACAACTAGTTACTGTGTATAAGATAGTAACACCTGGTGTACTCTAACAAATATTTTTAATCTGTTCGACGAAGCGACATAATAATATGGCGTCAGTTGTATGATAAACATTACAGCAAATTTTGATTGTCGTTAAAAGCTTCATTATTCCCGTAAATTCACTAAATATAACGGTTTTTAACGTGAAACAGTAATCTGGGGACTGCAACGCGCATGTAATGCCACTGGTAATATTGGCGTCCATAAGCTACGATAACCACCACTTTAGTAGTATAACAAAATGCTGATGAGTAAACAATAGTAATGAAATAGATTATCGATCCAATGTATAACCAAATTCATTTTGAGGTATTATAATCGAGGACACGAAAATGTACCAAACATAATCGCTTCTACACGCCAAACGTACCCATGATATGAAGTTGAATGTGAATTTCATTGCACGGGACGCACATAATTATCGAGATTGATCCAAACGGGTTATAGGCGGGACGGGACGGGACGGGGCGTGCGCGGGACGCCGCCGCAATAGCACCCCTATTGCAACACCGCAAGGTATTCACACTGACCTCAGGGGAGCCCGACGAACAATAGTTTTTAATCAGATACCCGGAGTCAATAAATAATTATGGATGTGGCATTTCACTCCGGGGTTAATAGCTTTGCTGTTTTGCCTATCTAACCTAAATGATAAGATTAGGTAGCCAAGATTTGTAGAGCGGCTTTTACTTACTGTCGACTAATACTTGATTTAAGTTTCAATCATATTTAACTAATATTAGAACGTAAATGAAGAAATTATTTGTTGTTAAGACTAATTTATTTCTTATATGTTCAAAGTGAGAACATAGACGTGTTGCACCGGAATCGAACCAGGGACTTCGGTGTTACAAGTAAAGCACTTAAATATCTACAAGTTATTATCCAATGGTTACGGAATGAAACACGTACGCAGTACGATGTATGATGATAGTACGATGAACTTACAGTACTAGTATTGTTTCTATTATTCATTTATCTACATTTCTTCATTCATTCTATTATTCAGTTCGTTCACAAGCAGTTCACCTGGTTGTAAGTGATAGACATAACAACGTGGCGCTAATTGGGATCATATACACAGCGCCACATTGTGCACGTCGTCGTGAGACATGACATGTTAGCTCTCATTACCCCAGTAATTTCATTAGCTGCAGCGCCCTTTTAACTGGTAAACAGTATTCTTTGCACACTGCTGTTTGTCGGCTACCGTAGAAGCTGCGGTGTTAACAATCTAGATGGGCTCCTGCAACAGACACCTACCACATAAACTATGTTGTGGAGTCATTTGAGAGATGGTAATTAATATTTCTAAGTACTTAGATAAAGCACTTATTTTCATATTAAGAACAATTAAGGAAATTTTTTAAGCATTTTGTTATGACGGATTTATTTTTTCAACTATCGCACTGTAAAACTTCGAATGGCGTAGTTTGACAAGAGTCTATCCGACACTACAACTCAACAGTTCAGGTACTACAAAAATTTGAAGAGTGCCGTCGGGCGGCTTTAACAGTCGCTCTACTAACCCTAATATATATATATATATATATATATATATATATATATATTATACACACATACACAGGCTGATTTAATTAGACCAGGAGTAATACGAATACAAATACCACTATCAACTCATAATAATGACAATTGCACCCCCACAATATGGTGCTAGTTCGGGTGTTTACATTGTACCACAGAATACTTATACTAATAACATATATTATGATAAGTAATTTCCAAAACACAATTTTTTTTTTTTGAGGAAAAAATATCTCTGCTACAACGTAGAGCTCCCGTCCGAATGATGAATATGGGAAAATACTGGTTGCAGCGGACAGCATCCAACTAAGATTCCTTTGTTGCGGTGCACGTGTCGTGGATATTAAATTTCAACAGCAGAAAGCCTGTGTGACGTCACGCCGTCGGGTTACCCGCACGGCCCTCTGATAATCCTCTGACACGTGGATTATTAATTTGGGTTGGAAATTAGAACAATGTCATGTGAGAAATTTTTAATAACAGTGTAATCCTTTATTATTACAAACCAATTTCATTGTTTTCTCATCAGTTATAGTATTTCTTAATCTATAAATAATCTATTAAGACCTTACGTTTCAATTTTACTGATAAAGACACGTGTACCTAACAGTGGTCGTTAGTTTCTCTTGCTGGGGACCGTCTAGGTTGATTACAACCCAGCGCCCTTTTCTGCCCCTAAATAGTACTATGCAAATCTTCCATTGTTCCGATTTAAACAGTGATGTAGCGAGTGAAATGACTGGGGTAAAGAGACAGACAAAAATGAGGGCCACTAGTGCGTTACCAGGTTTACTTCTGGAGCGACATGCAACAGTGTTTGGATGTTTTCAAACAACAAATCAACGAGAGCAGCAGGTCATCCACATAATCCTCCCCCAAGGATTTCTACACCCCATATATTTTCATTATTCCAATAGATTAAAATGATGATGATGTTCATAAACGTTTCATTTTATGTAATTTTTTTATTTCATTAAACGACTACATGAGCGGGACATTCACCTGATGTTAAGTGACACGCCTGCCCATAACAACGTAGCGCTAGTTAGCATGATATATATTGTACTCGTTAGCTTAAAATGTAAGATGTAGTCTCGTCACCCCAAAAATTACACTAAATAAAACACCTTTCAAACCGGAACATAGTAATGTTTGCACAGTAACGTTTGGCGGCTGAAATAGGAGCTGCAGTGGACCTACCTAGACAATCTTCAGCAACATAGATCTATTACCAAAATCTTGGTAGTCTTTCGAATCTTCTTATCTAGCTACCACCATCAAGTTATAAATCTGTCGCAATAATACTATTGCTGTGTTCCGGCTGCCAACAATGTGAAACTACCAGAATCTTCTGAATGATTATGATTTATCATCCAAGTCCTGATAATAACGTAACATACCACGTAAAACTGAGGTCAAGTTTTTCACCATGTTAGTTAAAAAAAATTATTTAAAGAAACATTGTGGTAGTGTTACACGCTAATAAGTAATTTGCTCTTTTACTTCTAACAATTAGTAATGCTCCTCCCACCCTTAGCATTGTACGTTATTGCGAATCTATTGCGCATCGATACTAATCGGCGTTGCGCGATTGACCCGCTGAACCCGAGGAATCGATTTCATAATCGAAACGTGAGAATATCGTTTGGACGTAGCGAATGTAATCGTTACGGTGGACATGCGTGTGTCGTTGCTGCAATGATGCTGTATGTGAATACGGCCAGATTACAATACATAATAATATAATCTGGGTAACCACAGCACCTATTTCTACCTTCAAACTTTAGTGTGCAAATATTACTGTGTTCCGACTTCAAGAGTGATATGGTTAGTGAGGTAATTGGAGTAAAGGGACGTGTTTTAAGCGATGTAAAGGGTACCGCACAACAACTTACGGAACCTAAGCTAACCTCACCTGCTCGTAGTACACCCTGTTAATCAACAAACGAGGCTCTGGCTCCCACCAACCTACTTTGGGACAATGTGCTGGGAAATGGCCCAAATTCTACCATATGAGCCCCTACACACGACCGCTCCTATTGCTCCAACGATGACCAATCGATGTGGGAATCTTTAGGGAAGCCTAGGGTCTAGTAGTGGACGCCTATCGACTGATGGTGATGATGACATCTTATGTATCTAAGCATCGAGTACAAAACGCTGCAGTGTAAATCTAACTCTTGTCGTCACTGTGTTATCGACAGATGTATCGCTTACTATCAGGATGTCTTGTTAGTTTCCTCGCTTCGTGGAATGTTTTGAGGCATCGTATATAAAAAGCCATCGTTCGAGATAATGATAATGACTATTTAGTAGGTAGTAGTTTTATTTAGTATAGGTTCTCTATATATCGTTGCCCACAAACTTTTCTAATACAGCACGAAATTAATTCAATCTTCAAATATATTAAAGAAAAATTAGTTCGTTAATTCGTCCTCGACAACCTTATGAAAAACAACAATGCCGAAAAGCACCCCAATCGACGAAGGGTATACACTGCGCTCTAAAATCGCGCACACAATCGCATAATGATTTATGTGCGCCGCATTCATAAATCAAAAGCAACGCGCAAACAGAAATAGTCGCTGATGACATAACCAACTGCGTGCGCTAGTGTTGAGCGGTTACATGATTGAACGGTCCGCGAGGTCGCAGGGTCGAAGCCTGACCTCTCCTTTCACTTGCAGCCATTGCTCAAGCCGTTCGCCTATTGAAACCTGTACGCCGTATTTGATCCTGATGATCTTGATGGATATTACATTAACAATACTCTGCTCCCTACTGATCGCGAGCTTTACTAATGTTTTGTAACTTGGCTTGTGTTAAGTTTAATATTTTCTTTTAAGCTTTATCATTAAGTATACATATTTAGTTTTCTTTCGATTGGCAATTACATTTTGATATTACAGAAGTTCTGTTGCTGTTATGTAAAAAATACTTTAACAGGCCATTGATCCGGGTCCACGAGACCAGTATTAGATGATCTGTAAGAGTTGAGATGTCTTGCAAGCGCTTACATCTTCAGAATCTAGGAAAAAAGATTACTTTTACTAACCGATATTAACTTATAAGTGTAGTGAGTAAACTTGATATACTAAGTTAAAGAATATCTTTTTGAGCACCTATATACATGCCCTAAAGAATTACACTCTCCTTGTACATAAAGTAAGTACCATCATCACCATTATCAGCCGACAGACGTCCACTGTTGGACTTACGCCTCTCTCAAAGATCTCCATATCGATCGATCCTGCGCTGCCCGTATCCAGCTGCTGCCCGCAACCTTCACCAGATCGTCGGTCCACTCTGGTGGTGGCCTGCCAAAACTATGTTTTTCGATACACGCTCGCCATTCGAGGACCTGAGGGCTAAATCGGCTGTCAGTCCTTCGAGCGACGTGTCCTGCCCATTGCCACTTGAGGCCAGCAATCTTTTGGACTATGTCGGAGACCTTAGTTCTTCTGCGGATCTCCTCATTTCTGATTCGATCATGCAGGGAAACCCGGAGTACAGCCCTTTCCATTGCTCTCTATGTGACTTGAAGCCATTTAACAAGGCCCACTGTAAGTGGCCATGTCACGTCACATTACTCATCACTGGCGACACGCACGAATTAAAGACCTTTGTCTTTAGTAAGTTCCAATGATTAGAATATTTTTTTCACTGTATTTAGCTCATAACGGAAATCCGTATGCATGTTAACCCCCATATTGAAATTCTTAATTTGGTTATCCCGAATGGAGTGTTTAGTCTCTCGTACGTATTAACATATTTTCCAAAGTGGAGCTAGTCTTCTTAGAATCTCACAGTGTTACGACAAACATGAGTATGAGACCAATCTGAGTCATGTCCACCTGTCTTAATAGTCGTCGAAGGCTTACCGCTCAATACCGCGACCAAACCCTTTTAGTCGCCTACGGCAGGCAGTGGTTGTTTTAGTTCCATTCTTAATACCCTTAGACTATACGGTCTCCGCGTGTAAACCTAGCATTAGTGACCTCACATGTACATCCCGCTTTAAGGCGCTTTGTAAATGATTTAACTATGTGCATAAATAATGATAGGATGCAAGCTGCCCGCCCACATTATTCAAATCACTTTCAGTCAACCAGACGCCGTATATAATATTTGCATAGGACGCCCTACAAATGTATGCGTGGAGGATTGACAATGTTTATTACACACATATATATACATAAATACATTTAATGAAAATGGGTTTTCTTTGTTAGCAAATCACGTGAAAACTAGTGAACTTATCGACGTAGATTATGTTTCCATTCGACGCTGAATGATTTATAGATTATAGGCTATTTATTTTTTGGTTTGCATAGATCCTTCTTGCATACATTGCTTTGTGGAACACATTACAAGAGGTCCTATGTACAGCAGTGGTATTCCATGGGTTGAAATGATAATAGCGATGATAGATCCTTCAATATTTTATCTGTATTGTACTTTTATAAACATTTCCATTTGATGTTATTTATGCGGTTGCTATAGAAAGTCGTTTGTGGTTGCGGTTGCTCTCAACGAATATTTCAGACAAATTTCAAGTCTACTTATTCATCATCATCATCATCATTAGGTGCCCTCTTCAAACTGAAGTTTGGCTACTTATTACGATCAGCAAAGCAGGCGGGGAGCAGCCACTGTAACATAATTTTAAAACTATATATCTATTACTTCTCTGAGCATTTAGTGAAACGGAATTTGTACAGTTATAGTGCAGTCAGAGACTACATTCCCGCTCTTTCTTTGCTCCATATAAAATAAATGAAATTGTCCAAGTTTTCAGCAAATGTTACTTTCCATATTATTTGTTAAAAGATTCTTTCATAAAGTATGAGGCTAGAATATTGAGTAGAAATACAATTATTTGCTTCACCTTTTTAATACAAATCATTCCCACTGTGCGCGTGATTAAATATAGGCGACATAATTGGCGGCGAACTCGTCCCTACGGGCTAAATACTTTTTCCTCTGCTCGTGTAAACACGACACTTAAAAAAAGGGGGAAAAATTGATAAGGAAAATATTTACGTACCCAATTTGAATTCTGGTCGGCGCGCGGCAACACATCGCGGCCGTTTATTGGGCTCACGTACCCGGCCCTTCTCGCGGCGGCTTTTGACTTGTTACGTTGTAAATTAGCGGTAATGCGATTGGTTGAGCCGAAGGTATGTTATGCCTGTGTGTGCGTATTATCCGTGTTAATATATATATGAAACTGTACATCTTATATAACACCTTCCATAAACTGCGCAAACAAAGCGTTCCGTATAGCCTTTTACAATGCAAACAGATAGTGGTTACAATAATCCAGACATGATATAGGAATCATCCCTCTCAAAATCTATAAATATTAGAAATCTGTAATTTTTATGATGCACCAAAATATATGAGAATCTCGCTCTGTAGTGTAAATTCTATTTTCTTTTACACATAAACGTATAGTTTTTGTTTACTATGTCTTTAGATTCCTGCTCTGTATATACCGATTGTGATCTAGCTATTAACATCTATAACTGTAAGATGAGACGTAGGATGTTACTATCGGGATAAATGTAGACAAACAAAAGATGCAAATTATTTGTTACTCAATAAATAAACTGTCATGAACGAGATAGGTTTGCTATAACCTCACATTTATTGTCTGCGGTGTATACGAGTACGTATACATAAAAAGGCTAGGCTTTAGTAATTCAAAGTTTGTATGACACCTCAATGGAATTAAACGCCAACGTTGTTTTTGTTCCCGTTTTCGCGGTTACGTCCGTGCGGGCAAGTTTAAACAGGCTCTATATTAAAAGTGTCCTTTCAGCGTTCGCCTGAAAATATTTTAGCTGTAACAGTTATAAACGTATGAAATAGAGCAATAAAACGAACGCTATCGCAGTTTGCGGGAGAAACTTTTAAATGTCCGACACTTATTACTCTATATAATTTCAGTGCAGTTTTTATCGGCCCCGGACTTTTATTCGAGTGTACGAAAATGCTTAAAGCTTATTGAATTCAGATGTGAATAATGCTTTTTTTGTTCAAAAATTTTTAATTTCAGTAAATTAATATACCTATAGGAATAAAATTATGGCAAAATGTTATAGTACAATTTTTAAAATCGAAAATACATAGCAATACTAAAAAAAAAACTTTTTTCTTGATACAAAATCATTAAGATACGTGTTTAATTTTTTTTAATTAATTGTTCAGCTATACCTATATAGCTATCTCTACTTGCAGTTTCTCAAGAATTTAAAAAATATATCCTGTGCATGCTTGTTTCACCAATTTTGAAAAAAATCGTGTCAGTTTTCAGATAAACTGACATCTAAGTTAAATTGTCATCATAACACTTTGATTAACAAAGGCGTTATAAAAAATACGGTATATCATCCAACAATTTGTAAAGTATAAATAAATCAATCGAGTTATGTTTGTGTAACTGCCGACGATCAAACTGTCCAAACAATTTGACAGTTCGCAGATCACACCTTGACGGCTCGGGGCGGTAACTCCAACAAGTGTTCCCCCCGGGACTCTTGCATTTAACTAAGAGACCGGTTTCGCGTTCAAAATTCAGTGAAAACTCTCGCCTTTACAAATTTAATTACCTGCTAATCGAAAGTTGTATTTTAATTATCGTAATTGCCTCCAAGAGTTTATTATTTTGCACTAACTTAAACCGCGGTATTAATGTAATTGTGTTTTCGTTAATTATTAAAGTACACTGGACGCAATCAAAATAATGCAATTCACTTAAACTTAATAATATGTAGGTCACAGTATAATTATAAAGATGCAACCGCAGCATCTAATCTGCTATCGGAACAGTAAGATCATCATTATCGTCATCGTACTGCGTGTGCAATTAGAAGGACAATTAGTTTAGTTTAATAACTGGACTATTACAATTAACTGGCCTACCTCTCAAGGCGAGGAATGTAGTGCAGTTAAGAGAGGTCTCGGTGTAGGTGGATGGGCGATGTGCTAACACATTACCTGAACTTCACATGATATTAACCGCAATAACACTGAAGATGTTGAAGCGTACTCGCACAAAACATTGCAGCTAATATTGAGAGCTGCATTATAACGATGCTGTTATATTTACGACATGAAGATGGTAATTAGCCATTCTAACTCCCAGATTAGTCACGAATTCGAACTATGGATCTTATTACAAAGCAAGCGTCCAACTGCTGTACTACGGAGACAGTTAAAGTCGGTTTATTATGAAAAAATAAATACTAATAAAGAACAGGTTATACTAAGGTTGTGGTCGGTACGATTCCTTCGTTATTATTATATTATCATGAGCCTTCTCCATAATAATTACAGCTTAGTAATTCATTGTAACGTCTAACAAACGCCCAGCTACAGACTAATAATTAGTAATAATAATTTATGCGCCTTAGAGCCTACGCCGGGCAGAATCATTTACATTTCGGTACGTAGGGACCGTAATGTGTCATGATTATTGTTCAAGGCGCCTAGGTCTATCTACTTCTCTCATTAATTTAACATAATTGTAAACGTTTATTACTCTGTATAAAAAATTCATTTTCTTACCTTTAAATGAATGTTGCTTAACCGCTCTTGGTCAGGATTTTAGTAAATGCAAGCTCCGAGCCTCAGCAGTGATGTTAAGTCCGAACTGAACAAACACAGTTGGTTATATTTTTGCGATAAAACGTGACGAGATTTCGTGGTATTGGTATGCTGAGAATAAACGCTCCTTCTCATTGCTGAATTTTACAGCCCATCTAATACTAGACACGAGTTGGTCAAAGTTTTAGCATTGACACAACAAACAGACCCGTACACTATTGTATTGTACTAATGTATAAACAACAATATTAGATCAAAAATTTATAAAATTATTATAGCTGTGGTTTATATATTACAAACTGGTCAAATGTTTTCGAACATTCATTATTAGTGCATCTAAATGAGCAACTTGAATGCTTCCATCGGGGTTAAATTTAATTAACCTTAACCAATGTTGTATACACCCAGGCGATCCTTTTAATTCAAACCTGATACTGCCTGAATATCGTCCTGTAACATCTATTACTAAACGGAATATATATAAAAACAAAAACAAAAAATTGCTGTACAAGGTGGAACTCTGTTGGAAAGTCTCGGACTTGTCTTGTTCAAGATAGCCAGATACACAAAAATGGTCTGATGTTAATTGTTATTAAATTTTAGTAATATTACGCTATACAAAAGGCATCAAATAGAAATGATTGGCGTAACATCATCAAGAACAGGTTATCGATAAGGACGACCCTCAGCATTGAGGAACCGATTGATAGACAGAGAAAGGTAAATATGTAATAAGCGTTCACGAAATGTCTATAACATTATAAAATCATCCTAAGCCTCTTACAATGGCGTATCCACGACCTTCATTAGATCTCTGGTCCACATTGCTGAGGGCCCTCCAGAGCACACCTTTTATATTATGTACTACCACAGTATTTTATGTTTTGCAATAAGATAAATTCAATAAATTGAGAATCATACAACGGTGTAGTTATCTGTTATCTCACTAATGCGTTTAAGTTCAATTTGAAGATACGGAATATTGCGATATGGAGGCTTTGTTCGCAACAGGCCTGCGTCCCGATAACGGTGTGATAAGCATCAGGATTATAGGTGCGGTAATCGTATAAAAAGAAACTGTTTATGTGTTTGCGGGCGCTGAATTATAGCTATAAAGCAATTCAAGGAATTATAGCTCTTAATGTCTCAATCAAGCTAATGGAGAACCTTGGATGCTTTTTTACTGAATAATGAACGTCGGTGAAATCTGATCTTGATAGCGGTCATCGAGTTTGTAATCTGTTTTGGAGCATTGCGTTTGTTGTACCGACATATTGTAATAGCAATATGACGCTATGTAATACTTATGTATGATGATGAATGTTCTGGCTGTTCTCCGTCCGCTTTGCTGGCCGTAACATCGCGGCAACTCCCTTTGGGAAAGATACTTTGTAAAATCTATTCTAAGCTGGCCTCTAAATAACAAAAGCAATGTTTCTACCAAATTTTAAATCCTCTGTAATAGCTTTGCATATCTCGTGATGAGTCAATTAATCTCTATACATAAGTATATATATAAATATATAGAAAGAGAGATTATATGTGTTATAAATGACAGCATATTTCTTATGGAAACTTGCACTTCCTTAATACATTCCAATCTGATCAAATTTTAAGTCAATAAGCTGAACCATGTGGGATAACTATTTACCTGTTTTATAGAGCGACGACCTGGTACAGATCGAGTGACAGAATTTCGTGAAAGTATAATGGGATGAGTGGCGCAGGAAATCGATTAGGAAACTGTTCAGCAGAAAACAAAAATAAGTACAATTTTTTTTTATTTTATTTGTCAAAAAGTTAATTAGATATGCGATAAGTTAGTGGGTGTACGTCGTATGTTGAATCATAACGTGACTAGTTAGGATGATACACTGTACCACATTGTGTTACTTTATTAATTTCACTAGGTACAAAGCTCTTTAAAATGTAACATAGTTATGTTTGCATATTACTATTCGGCGGCAGAAATAGGAGCTGCGATAGCACCTACGAGAGACGGTCTCCGGCAACAGAGAGCTGTTACTGGTAATAATGAAATGATGACGATAATGATGAAGTTTATTTACATATGCATGAGTTATAGAAGCGGAGAAATAATTTACATTAACAATTTCTTTTCTACTTGTTCGTTAAAATGCGACTAGTAAAGTAACGGGAAGGAAGCCGAGACCCCGCTCGGCGAGTTGTTCAATTTAATTAATCGCCAATAACAATAATTGGTGGGCCCGAGATTTGTTTCATGCAAATCAGTTGCGGTTGTATTAGCATAGGTATAGGTGCCGGTACTACGACGTCTAGTGTTGCGACACGGCGGTCAATATCGATGTAACGACTAATTAAAAAAAATTAAATAAACCACATCTTTACAGAGAATATTTATTTTTTATGTTTTTTATTCTTCCACTTTGTACATATAAATAAAGCAAAAGACAAACAGTGATTACACTAAAATCGAGTAGAACAGGCAAACTTGACTCAACGAGCATATATGGTAAATCTTTGTGAAGTATATTTACAGTAACCTTTATATTGTGTTAAAAAAATACTTTATTGGTTATAGATACTGTCCAGTTATGTATCACCGCAGCATCTATTTCATTAGACAGGTAATATTAGTAATATGAATAGTGATGCAGCTAGGTTTGCAATTGAATACAGTCAAACGAAATAATCTAGAAGAATTCGATAAACGACATCGTTAATAAAATAATCGACATTACCTTCGTAAAGTTATAAATAACTTTAGACAATTTTTTTACTTATATAAATTTAGTTTAACGGAAGGTCAATTTAAATTCAGCCATTCAGAGAGAACCTTTATTCATCGCTAGTACATATATATTATACATACAGTAATCAGGTTTCATATACTGTAGGTTGTTTTATGAAAGTTACGTTTGTGTTACTGTGATTCGTACATCATCATCATTTCCTTCATATCCACTGTTTAACACCGCCTAGTCAGTAGCGGGAATATATGTTTTGCTCCGGTTTTAAAGGCTTTGTATCATACGTATCACTTACCATCAAGTGAACGTCACACCCATCACGTCGCTTAATCGAATAAAAAAATGAGCACACTACGTTTCTCACTGATTCTCTAGGTCTTAGGTCCACTTGACAGGTTCGATTTCCATGGTGTAGACATAAATGAGGAACAACAAAATTATCTTCAAATTGTATATGTATACAAAAACAGGATAAAAGTCTGAAATCCCATCGATTCCCACGCCTCCAACTACTGTGTTGCAATGAAATGTATCTGTTCGTTTGCAAGTGATTCTCTAAGCGTTTTAGTACTTAATGACTCTAATTTAGATTTAAATCGCTTTGTTTTAGAAGTAACTATCCAAAGGTAAACAGTGGTTACGGTTACAAGCACTGTCGGATTTAAGTAGGCTTTTAAAAGTTATATTAAAGAGCTTATTACCTAAGTATATGGTAGGCTAACCACGAGCATTCCAACAATATACCGGTAAAGCTATCTAAAGTTCTATACATTAGATTTCGGAATCGAAGCAAAGATCTATTACCGGATGCTCCAGTGACGCATTTATAAGGAGTCGTAACATCGATTAAGCATTAGATACTTTACATTCATAGTATTTATATTTGCATATAAAACGATTTAATACTAAATCAATATAGAATTTCTTACTTAATAAAATATAAGAGTCTATGGATACTCCGTATTCAAACGTAAATCGACATAAAAATTGTCGTAAAAACTTTTATACACATTGTATAGGTGAAAAGTCGGATACCCTTGACATTCCATCCACAGTACAGATAGTCGCCTATTACTGAATTTTATTTATTCGACGAAGCAACGAGACGAGCGAGACGAGTTTACATGACATAAGTGATACACCTATCCATAACAACGTACCGTTACTCAGGATGATATAAACTGCACTGGACCACATAGTGCTTGTAGACTTGAGACGTAAGATTTCTTCTAGATGGGTTTTTTCATTTAGATTACATTTCCACTATCCATAACTTGAAATTGTTGTCAAGCATTAGGCTGTATAAATTTAAAAAATATGATGTGTGATTACTCTAGTCGTTTTTCTAATTACAACGACCTTCAAACCGGAACTCAGTAAAGTTTGCCCACTACTGTTTGACGGCTGAAATAGGAACTGCCTATCTAGGCTAGGTTGGCGAAGCAGACATACGACCTATACAGTATGTAGGTAAAAATTAAAGTATATAGTTAGGTACTCATAAAGACTATAGGAAATGTTTTATCATTGGAAAGTAATTAGTTTGTATATGAAATTAATTTAGGTGTTCGAATAGTCGATCAGGTGTAGTGGACTGTGTCTTTGTACGGGCCACTGGTCCGGAACGGGAAAACCTTGTTATGCAACTGTGCGGACGGATTGTTACAAGGTGCTGCGTTCGAATCCGTATTGACAAGCGTCGCTGGTTCAACCTTTGGTTTATATGTATTGATCAAGTTTTTTTAGCGTTTGGTTTAAAGTTGCATTTCACTCCGACTTGCGGTTTAGAACACGCGATCTAGTCATCATTCAAGTTAAAAAAAACCTATAAGAAAATCGGGTCAGTCGTTGAAGAGCTCTGCAGTGCAGACAGACAGATAAAAATAGAAGAATATAGCAATATCGGTAAGAGTAAATGTAAACTATTTGATATATGTACATCATTATCGATAGATGTCCACTGCTGGACATAAGCCGTTCCAAAGATCACCACGTCTTTACGCCTTGATACGAGGGGGAGTTGGACCATTTCCCACCACGCTGGCCCGATGCATGTTGATGTTAGCCAGAGTCTCGTTTGTTGATTATCAGTGTGCACCACGAGCAGGTGAGGTGACTTGAGTCCCGTGAATTGTTGTGCGGGACCCTTTACACCCCTGATATATGTTAATAATGTATAATCCTAAATAAATCTACATTGCCAAGCCAGATGATGGCCTTCGGAGATCGTATAGGTAGACTCTCAGCTCCTATTTCCGCCGTCAAACAATACCGTGAAAACATTGTTGAGTTCTGGTATAAAGACGAAACATGTTAAGTTTGAACACCAGAAGCACATTTTACTGCAATGTATATCATCCTAGCTAGTGATATGTTGTTGTAAGCAGGCTTATCACTTAGTCAAATAAAAAATAATCATTTTTTTTTATACATATGTTCATTATAATACACACACAGCATTAACTAATTCCATCGGTGATAAGTCTCTTTTGCATGTTACCGTCTAGGTACCACCGCAGCGCCTATTGCAGTTGAAAAAAAAACAATATGCAAACATGACTATGTTCCGGTGTGAAGGTCGTTGTATCTAGCAAAAATTACTGGTGTAAAGAGCCTTAACATCTTATGTCTCACAGCGACGAGGACAATTTAGTGCTGTGTATCTATCCAAGCGGCACATTGATACGCATAGGAGTTACGTTTATATTCAGGTGAACGTCCTGCTCGTTGAATAGGAAAAAAAATATATTAATTTGTTTTCATACTCATCGACATGTTAATATATTCACACAGCATCAACATATTTTATAACTTGAAAATAAAAATAATTATTATGTTTTCAAAACAAATCGAGTGTTCGCTTGTGCTGCGTCTAGAGATTACATATTTAAAGGCACCGACTATGTTATTTATTATTAACGTTATAATGACTATTCAAATTGATATTCAAACTTGTAATTTACACCGCCGCATAACTTACCGATCTAAGTGTTAAGTTTTTCCATCGCGCGCCTAATGAATAGGCCAAATGACAAACGGTTTTATGATAATTTGCGTCGCCGTGTTTCTGATTAATGATTTGTCGAACATTTATTCATAAATTTGTGTTTGCTATCGTAATTTAACAATTTTGTTGTTTAATCATCGATTACTAAATAAAGACGGTAAATAAAGGTTTTTATATACTACAAAACCATGAGATGACAGTCTTCAGTGGCTGGTTCTTCCCCACGTGAATAAGAAGCGGCGTTTAAGACGAAGTCTCCGGTGCGTTCAGTAAAACCTTGACTAGGTCAAAATGCACCAAAAGTTACTACTAAAAGGTTTAAATAGGCATTGTAAGGTACCCGGTTCGATTCTGAGGATTATAATTTTGCTCTGTTACGTTTTAACCCTAACTTGACTACTACCCCAACGTTGTTAACATACGAGTTTATATAGTTTTACTGTATGTGATATGAGGACAAGCGTTACTTAGTTTAACAAAAACAAGTTACAATATTATTGTGTCTCCGCCAAAGAAGACTAAAGTTATCCTTCGAAGATTCCAACCCTCGCTTTCGTACCAAAAATACAATTAACAAAAATAAAAGGTGCTATTTGATTAAATTCTGTGTACTAAATCCAATGAATTATCCGATTTCCTCCCTCGAAATTTCCTGAATACTGACATCCAGGCAACTGTGTGTGTAAACTACTATATCGTGTTTCCTTTAAACACAATCGGATACATTTATCCCGGTTCGGCACGCAACTGGGAAAGGCTGACGACCCATTCCGATTGTTTGTGATCGGAGACAGTGTTGGTCAATTCCGGTCAATCACGACACGCATACGACGTTTAAGTGTTAGTCAGAGCTCGTCAAACTTTGCTTAACAAACAACAGCTCATGTTTAATCTTATAAAAAAAATTTTTTGATTAGACAGACGGTTAAAAAAAAATATTTTAAGATATGAAGGTACAGGGTGGCGCAAAAGTAATCCTCCTATCAGAAAATGCTATAAATTTTGCCTTGATGGGAAAAAATTGAAAGACCAAATAAAAATAATCCACAAGAAGGATCAGTTTTTAATTTTTTTTATTAAATTACAGCAAAAAAAAATGAAAAACATTGATTCTTCTTGTGGATTATTTTTATTTGGACTTTTAATTTTTTTACATCAAGGCAAAATTTATAACATTTTCTGATAGAAGGATTACTTTTGCCCCATCCTGTATATAAAATTTAACATAGATTTACTTTTATTTCAGTTTGATTTTTTTTTGTTGTAATAATATAGTAGCAATTTAAGCCTTGATAAATTATTCAGTACCCGGTAAGGTAGTTGATGAATTTATTTCTCTGATGACACAAAAAGGCAAACATAATGTGATGCAGCAGTTAAATCTAAAGTTCTGCAATATGGACAGCGTTTTTATCAGTGTCGAGTTGTGATAAAACATAAAAAAAAAATGTTTTAAAAATTGTATTTATTTTTTACAAGCAGCTCTTCAAAAGTTAAACTTTCGGGCCACTCCATCGTTATATTATTTTTTTTTATATTATTGCATTTTATCATATAAAAATGTGTACCGGGAAGCCTTGTTCATTCCTCTGCTTTATTCAGCTTGCCACTTGGGCGAAATAAAATTTTTGAAAAATATTTATAGGAAGTTTGAGAGGCGCTCTTAGCGCAGAGACCCAATTGACTTTACGAGCATTCTTCAAGCGATGCTCGTAAGAGATCAACAATTCTCGTTCCGTTGTCGACGGCGAGTCTCCGCGACTCTCCGCGGCCGGTAATTGTCGCTCGTGTCAATCCAATCGACAGATCGTTATCGTTGATGCATCGACGCGCCTTCATATACAGAGTAGGCAGAGCACGGGGAACAGGTATCAGGTTAAACTATGCTTTTAAACCAGACAGAGAGACAACCGGACTTTTATTTATTCAACGAAGCGGTGAGACGAACGAGACTTTCATCTGATAATTATCAATATATTAAGGTTATACACAGCAGCACATTATGCTCGTCGCATTAAAACGTGAGAAGTCAAATCTCGTTACTCCAGTACTTTCACTAGCTACAGTGTCCTTCATACAGTAACACAGTAATGTTTGCACACTATTGTTTGTCGGCAGAAAGAGGAACTGCGGCGGTACCTACCTAGTCAACAACTCTCTCCGACAACAGAGACATGTCACCAGTACCATCTACATATATGAATAAAAAAAAACATACTTATTAAAATCTAATAATGAGTCTTGAGTCTTCAGTTAGAACTAGACCTAAATCTGTGCCGTCATCACTAAAAGCACTGGATTGTATTTTAGGGTCATTTCAGCTATAAAGAGTTTTGCACGTTTATAGTGATTTTCAAGCATGATGATCCCAAATGATAATGTATAAAATATACAGTCCTGGATGTGACATTATAGCTTTAGTGATTTAAAAAACTATGCATCAATTGTATTAAAGTCTCTTCCAAACTGGTAGAGGGATTTACAGTAATCTCCCCACTGGACGAGGGATTGACGTAAATGTGTATATTATTAATGTTTCCTTA
This sequence comes from Ornithoptera priamus, assembly GCA_029034505.1. Taxonomy (NCBI): domain Eukaryota; kingdom Metazoa; phylum Arthropoda; class Insecta; order Lepidoptera; family Papilionidae; genus Ornithoptera; species Ornithoptera priamus. Next base: position 1,962,528 of record JARDWD010000500.1, on the reverse strand, counting down.
GTTGACCATTTCGAGGGTGCGGACTTTAATAGTGAATTGTATCGAGATAATTTTGTTTACACATAATGGGCAATAATTTATATAGATTATTATTAAATTAGATATATCGATTACATTTGTAAAATCGAAAAAGATTTACTTATCTAATAAATATTTGATAGAGACGTGTCCTTCATCACCAGCCGATAGACGTCCACTGCTAGACATAGTCCTCCCCTAAATGCCTCCACATCGATCGTTCCCACGTCGGGCAATTGGCAAAAGTACGGCAAAATTAATGACAGTGTTTGTAGGGGTTCATTTGAGGGGATTTGGGCTATTTCACACCACGGTGGCGCAGTGCGGGTTGGTGGAAGCCGGAGCATCGTTTGTTGATTAGCAGGGTGCATTACGTGCAGGTGAGGTTAGCTTGAGATGTTGTGCGGGACGCTTACAGCCTTCCTTGGCGTGTTCTTAATTTTTCTTAATTTTAGTTTTTTTTTAGCAGTACATTACCATGAGTTGAGGATGACAATATACTTATATTAGCAATTGATACTATGTTGTAATATATTACGGTAAATTGTACTATGCTAAGTAAAATGTATAGGTGGTAAGTTTCTGTTGCCGGAGACCGTCTTGGTGGAGTACCACCGCAGGACTTATTGTAGTCGACCAACAATAGTTTGCAAACCTTTCAATGTTACAGTTTGAAAAGCATTGTAGCTAGTTATACTATTGAGGTAACGAGATTTACCATCTTTTAAGGCGACGAGCGCAATGTGGGGGGGCAGTGTATATCATCCTAACTAGCGCAATTTTTTTGTTGAGCAGACGTATCACATCACATTAGGTTAATGTTCCGCTCGTTTCATTGCTTCGTCGAATAATAAAAAAACTATTTAATGGACTACTTTTTATTCAATAAATAGCTGATGACCGGTTTGGCTATACTTTATACTATGTATATATGAAGGAGATACCTCATTATAATGACTGTTATTGGATAATATTTTGCATAAATTTTTATATTGCATTAGTCTCATATATAGTATGAAGGAACGTAGAATTTATATTCTATAACTCTTAATCCATTGGCATTTAAACACCAACTTTATAACAGCTGGACAATATATCTAAAGGTATTATCCTCCTCTCAACCTCTTGCTTTATTGGTTGGTCTTATCACACTAAACATGATATCAATAAAATAATCTAAAATATCGACACTAATCCCTGCACTAAACCAACTCACGTAAACCAAGTGATCAAAACACGAACCAAGATAATAGTGAGGTTATTCAAACCCGACAACATCAGACGTAAACCTATATTTCAATCCGACGGCGCAATAATGTTGTTTCGGGGGCTGAGCTGATGATATCTGTGTCCTCGTATGGAAATTGTTTAGATGCCTCTTCGGCTCCTCGCTATCTAATTCGCTCATAACGCGTAAGAGGGTCGAAATTTATAGAGGTGAAACGTTTCTGGATTTAATACGAGCCGTATCCCCCGCGCTGAGGATTTGTGTTTCATATTATTGTCGCTGGGTGACTAACGGCACAGCCTTCATTATTCATTACAAATTTTTTTTCCAAAGATAAGTAAGTGCTTCCTAAGTAACAGTAGCTCTTTGACCTAAAGTAGCTCGCTGGCCTGGATAGAGCGTGCGGCGTTCATTCCGAAGGTTGCGAGTTTGAATCTCAGCATGTACGATGACTTTAATATTTAAGTTATGTACATTTGTGAACTTAAGTAACAACAGCGAAATACAAACGGTGAAGGAAAACATCGCGAGGATACTGGCACATGAATTAGCATTTATTCTAAAACTGTGTGTGAAGTCACCAATCCGCATTGGGCCCTCGTGGTGACTATAGCCCCATCTCTTTCATATTGAGGGTAGGCTTTTGCCCCAACAGTGGAAACGTAAATTTGCGGTTAAAAAAAAGGTTGTTTAATTGAAAAAGTAATGTGATTTAATAATTAACCGCCACGTATGTTAAGTCTTATTGGCTGAGTCACCGAAATAGCTCATGTTTACTTATCAGTTTTTTTTCTGTACGATAAATGGACCAGACGAGCGAGACATTCACTGGATGGTAAATAATACGCCCGCCTATAACAATGTGGCGCTAGTGTACAGCATGGTGTACACATTGCTCCCGTCATTTCACTAGATACCACTCACTATAATCCGGAGCACAGTAATGTCTGTACTGTTTGTGTACTGTGGTACCTACCGAGACGGTCTCCGGTAACAGAGACCTACCACCAATAAACAATAACATAAATATTTTCCGGTTGAAAACATTGAATGTAAATTGTGGTATAAAACGAAAATACAATTTTTGTTTTTTTTTTTAAACAAAACAGTACGCCGAAATAAAAAATATGTTATATTTTCTGTAACCGAATGGCTACAAACGCGATGATTTAATACATTTCAACTGTGGTTGTATGGTGTCTACTAATGGGGAGGTCTCACCCCCCAAAATAGAGCTATGCGGTCCAGCTGACGCTGGCGTGGTCGCGGGGGTGCGAAAGGGTTCCCGTGGCTCTGCCGTAAAGCTACGTAGGTGGAACATCGTCGTGGTTTAAGTTGCTGCAAGTCTGACATACCTCGTCTTTGCTCCCGCAAAAGCAGGTATGCGAAGGTATTTATTTCCCTCTCGTAAAACAAAAAAAAATGTAGCACTGCAGCATCCATTTTCTGCTGCTAAACAGTGCGACGAGCGCAATATGGTGCAGTGTATACCATCTTAACTAGCTCCACGTAGTTATAGACGGGCGTATCATCCACCATCTGATGAACGTTTCGTTGGTCTCGTCGCTTGGTCGAATTAAACAAAATAGATCAGTTGTTAATAAAATTGTGTTGAGTAAACATTTATCTTAATTAATAAAAAAAAGTAAAAAAAATGTATAACATTGTTATTAAATATAGTATAACGTGTTCCTAGATTACAGATTTGTGATTACAATACTTGTTAACTAGGAAACTCTTCGACCAGAAATCTTCGAACTTCAATGAAATATTGTTAATATGATAAATATTGGGGGGTAACTGTTTTTCATCTTTTTAATAAACTGTCAACCCTGTCCGTTTCATTAATTGATGTGTCCCCGTCCTCACACATCGTAACCGGTATGACAACGAAAACTATTTATTGTACAAACATTAGTAGGATATATTTTAAATTACTATACGTTCGATTTTAAACTAGATCATTTGAGAAGATCAATGAAGTCGAAATATAAACTTAATACCATACCGTGAATGTATTTTTTTTTGTTACAGGTACGATAAAGCAAAACCGGAGTTTACTGCATACGCTCTAAAGTTTCTAGATAAGGTACAATACGTTTACAAACTATTTGCGCCGCACAACAACTCCACGGGACCCAAGCCAACCTCACCTGCTCGTGGTGCACCCTGCTATTCAAACAAACGATGCTGGCTCCTACCCACCCGCATTGGGCCAGCGTGGTGGGATGTGGCCGACATCCCCCCATACAAACGACTAGAAGGTCACGGGAAGCCGTTGGACCGATCGATGTGGGGATCTTTTGCGGGAGGCCTGTATTCAATATCGGCTGATGATGATGATGTTTAATTTTATTACCTATCTATTTTAGATAGACTGCTGAATAGTTTGTAAACAATATTAGATTAATTAGGCTTAGAAAAGTATTATAAATGTTTTAGCTAATGTAATTAACGAAAAAGTTACCGTAACTAATAATAGTTAATAAAATCATATTTTCATAACAGGTTCTTTGTTTATATATGAATTATTATATAAATTATTATTAGGTTTTAAGTAAGAATCGTCAACTGGAGGTAGGAGTTTCTTGGTGAAGACCCTTTGGGTAGGTCTACAGTCCTTGTTTCTATCGCAAAACAGTCAAGTGCAAACATTACTATGTTCCAGTTTATAGGTCGTAGCTATTATATTTGTAGGGGTAGTGGGACGTAACTTATTTAAAAGTAACGAGTACAATGCAATGTAGTTGAAGGGTATTGTCGCCGGTATTGGGGTAATGAAATGATATCATATGTCTCACGGCGACGAGCAAACAAATGATCTAGTGTATATCATCCTAACTTCTTCTTATCACTCTTGACAGAGTGGTTGTGGTCATCACTTCAGGTGTTGGTCGCAAGCTTAACAACACGTCGTCATTCCTCTCTGGTGGCCGCATTCCTAGTGCAATTCATATAGTGGTAACGATGATGAGCCATTTACTGTCGCATTTATCTATTCAATCATAGGCTTTCTTCTTCGTGGCCTGGTACCCTCAACCTTTCCCTGGAGCACAAGTCGCTCAATAGCTACCTTCTCTCAGTGGCATACGTGGCCAAAAAAAGGTGAGAATATGGGACTGTACCGAAGATGATAAACGCTGCCTAATGCCGTTTTCTAAGTAGAGATTATTACCATCTGATAAAAATAAAAAATTTATTGTCGAAATATTAGGTGCATCCGTGTGAAAATGTGCACACTTCCGCCGCTCGTTGCCCACGTACGTACCGCGCGCTGATGTTTTTTTAATAAAGCGTTAAATTTTTAAAATGCCGCCGGAGACGCGGATTTAATCTCGCCCAACAGCGCGGCCGGATCGTAAAGGTCCATGTTTTTTACGTCATAAAATTTTTCCAATGGAATCTAATTTTTCCACCGCGCTCTCCCTCCCTCTAACTTTTTCCCGAAGTTAAATTGCGAATTAAGCCCGCGGCTTATTGTAATGTATGTCAATGCGTGTATATAGGAGAGCCTGTACGTGTACTTAATTGCAATTGTGTTTTTTGATGTTCCTAGTATATTAGTGGTGGGTGTCTGTTGGTGGAAATTGTCTAGGTAGGTATCACCGCAGCGCCTATTACTGTCGTAAAACAGTAGTGTGTTTACATTACTGTATTCCAGTCTGAAGAGCGCTGTAGCTAGTTTAATTACTGGGGAACGAAAATAAACATGTTATGTCTCAGACGGCGAGCGTAATATGGTGCAGTATATACCATCCTAATTACCGCCAAGTTGTTATCGGCGGGCGTATCACTTACCATCAGTTGAACGTCCCGCTCACATCGTTACTTAATTGAATAAAAAAAATACTTGATAACCCTTCATGCTATGTAATCACAAAAATTTTGAACATTTGCCTATGGCCCATAGCGCCGCAGCTGATCGCTTGCTTAACGTTAGGCTCCCAGCTCAATTTCCAGATCACTTAAGGTTGAGTATAGATGGTAATTAGAGATCTCCAGCGCACGCTGATTTGAACCTTTATCATGTAATTATACGCTATAACAATATTTTTATGATCAATTCTTTGCCAACACACATCTCAATTTTGTCCTGATAGCCACGTGTTAAATTGACGTCGGAGAAATTTATTTTTGCTCGTCTAATCTTTTAACAATGTCTCACTATCTTATCTATGTATGGAATACCCCATACAAAAACATAGGTTCTATAGTTATTAATTTTTTAATTATTTTACAAAAAAAATTCGATTTTCTAGCAAAAAATTTAATAATTTTATTTCTTACTCATTCATACACAGATTTTAATGTAATAATTGTTGTTTAATCGTTGTTTTATTAAATTAAATTAATAATCATCACTTAGAGGCTAAAACTTCTAGATTAGGTTCTTTGAAAGTCGTGACAGTAAGAAATAATCTTAAAACAAAATTTTATTTTTAAAAAACACGTTTAAAGCACATAAATAAGTACCTGACTTCAATACCTATCCGACAAGGTATAAGACAGTACATAAAGTTTCTAAAATTTAGAAAAAAAAAGCACTTATGATAAAACCAAGTACCATGACATATCAAACTGTAGAGACCCATAAAAGTATACGCCGCACCGGCCCTTAGTTTGACCTTGACCCTTTTGTTGTTGTCGTAACACGTGCGGGCTTATTGTTGTCGTTATAGATATTGAGTTCAGAGTAAAAGTTTAAAGTAACAATTAAATTAAAATTTTGCTCAAACTGACGGCCAACGGTTCCTGATACAAGCACGAAGCCTTTTTCTTAAGTCAGATCGAGTGACTCGCCCTGTGAGCTGTTCTCTTATTTTTGTCAGCTGCCACGATGATGCGTGACTTTAAATCTTCTAACGAGTTAATTGGTGGGCGGCTTACAAAATGAGAGAACAGCTCACAGGGCCCAAAAGTGTACTGCGGGGAAAAGTCTACTGTGAGGAAAAGTCTATTGCGAGGAAAAGTCTACTGCGAGTAAAAGTCTACTGCGAGGGAAAGTCTACTGCGAGGAAAAGTCTACTGCGAAGAAAAGTGTACTGTGAGGAAAAATCTACTGCAAGGCAAAGTCTACTGCGAGGAAAAGTGTACTGTGAGGAAAAGTCTACTGCGAGGAAAAGTCTACTGCGAGGAAAAGCGTACTGTGAGGAAAAACCTACTGCGAGGAAAAGTCTACTGCGAGGAAAAGTCTACTGCGAGGAAAAGTCTACTGTGAGGAAAAGTCTACTGCGAGGAAAAGTCTACTGCGAGGAAAAGCCTACTGCGAGGAAAAGTCTACTGCGAGGAAAAGTCTTCTGTGAGGATAAGTCTACTGTGAGGAAAAGTTTACTATGAGGAAAAGTTTACTCCGAGGAAAAGTCTATTGCGAGGAAAGTCTACTGCGAGGAAAAATCTACTGTGACGAAAAGTCTACTGCAAGGAAAAGTCCACTGCGAGGAAATGTCTACTGCGAAGAAAAGCCTACTGTGAAGAAAAGTCTACTGCGAGGAAAATAAAGTTTACTGCGAAAAAAAGACAACTCTTGTCTAGACTCATAAAAGTAGACGCCGTGCCGGCCCTTAATTAGACTCTTTTGTTTGTTCTTTTTCTACAGTTTGATATTTCATGGTACTTGGTTTTATTACAAGTGTTTTTTGTTTTTCTAAATTTTAGATATTTACGTTTTTATACCTTGTCGGATAGGTAAGTCAGGTACTTATTTATGTGCTTTATACGTATTTTTTATAAATAAAATATTTTTCTAAGATTAAATGAAAATGTGAGAAAGACTCTGTATTTCTTACTGTCACGACTTTCAAAGAACCTAATTTAGAAGTTTTAGCCACTAAGTGATGATTATTAATTTAATTTAATAAAACAATGATTAAACAATAATTATTACATTAAAATTTGTGTAGAAATGAGTAACAAATAAAATCATCGAATTTTTTCCCAGAAAATCAGGAATTCTTTGAAAAATATTTAAAAAATGAATAAATCCAGCAGCATTGTGTTTGTACGGTATATTCCATACATAGATAGACAGGATACGAGCTATACTTTAGCCCCTACAGATCTTCTACACCTATTACCTTTCACACTGTATATTATTTAACACGCAATACGCCCCACCACCTTCGCTCTCAGACGTTTTGAGAGCCCTCCGGGGCCGGTTGATTGTTAGGGGGAGGTTAGGGTGAATCGCACAGTAATACGCACTCCTAGTGGCCCTGAATAACGGAATTCGGCGCCCCACATGAACGCCGCTTTCCGGTAAAGGGTACCGCAATTTGTTTCCGCAGGGGCATTATTTAAAACATTTTATGATGTCATAATGGTTCTTCTTAGAGTGGAAAATGTGACGTTACGTTTACTGACGCTCCTGAGTTACTGCTTTTGTGAACCTTATCTCTTTTATGCGCTTTTTTTTGCGAAACAGATTTTGGGGGCTGTAAAAAAACAGTGCTCTCCGAGATTATTCTGTAAATGTATACTTCTCTACTCATACTATTTATTTTATCCATCATTGTCCGTCTAACCTATTTATTTAATATTAACCTTAATTAAAATTGTTAATTAACTTTTTTGCTAAACCACTGCAAAACGTACATAGTATTATTTACGTAGTACAGTGGAAGGATTACGATTAGCGGTAGTTAGTTAGGCAGGTTCCAAAAAACCTTTACCACCATTGAATCTCCACAATTTGCCTCGAAACTGCAGCAGAGCCCCGCCGTTTACGAGGCAAGTAATTAACCGCTGCACCCTGCGAGGGTACACTTAATAGGGTTAAATGCAGAACACATATTTAATCGTTGATATAACTAATTTTCTACAAATATAAACAGTTCTTTCAAATTTAAACCAAGACTGAAGACCACTAATCCGTTACGCATGTCAAGAGCGAGCTAACGTATGTCGCATGCCTACTGAAGCTGTCCCCAGAATACATTGGTTTCCTCACGATAATCTCTTTCACCAGAAATTCAGGCTCAGTTAGAATCGACGCCCACGCCGAATGCCGACCTCATATTTATACAGATTTTTTTAAACTATTTTATCCTAGTATTTTTGATTACCTAAAATTCAGTGTTATGTTGGTTATACATTGTTTGTTGACTTCAAATAAACTCCCCTATGAATCGTTTTTATTTATTTTTTTCGTAACTATCCTCATCATCATTATCAGGCGACTGACTTCCACTGCTGGACGTCTGTCGGCTTGCATAGGCCAACCCTAAAGATCTTCACATCGATCGGTCCTGCGCTGCCCGCATCCAGCTGCTTCTCGCAACCTTATTTTTTTAAATATACAATGAATTTTACTATGAATAATCTTTATCCCTAAACGAAAGTTAATAATCACGTGATGTTGGACTCATGAATATGCAGGAGGTGCTTTTGGGTGCGTGCTGATGGCGCGGCAACATGGCGGCTGTTCTGGTAAACCTTTTTCGCGTGAGCGTGACGTAGGAAAAAACAAAATAAATTTCGCATCATATATATGTATGTATGCCTTACTAATGAATACACTTCCTTTACTTACTAATCAGCACGCAGTAAACGAATTTGTATATGTTTAAAATTGCACAAAGGCGACCGATGAGGCTCTGTGTGAACATTCTATCTAATACAGTCTAGGTACATTATTGTTTATAGGTCTGTAACAGCGTTCTAGCTGCTAATTTTACTGTGATAGTGAATGATATCTAACATCTCATGACTCAAGATAAGAAGCATAATGGGATGCAGTGTATATCAGAACGGTTACATCATACGAGTAAGGAATCTTATTTTACTCATGATAGGGGTCTTTCTTGCTGAACCCTATCTACGTACCAACAGTACCGTGCAAATATTATTGTGTACTTGTTTTGAGAGGTCACTGCAAATGATGACACCACTGGGAGCAATAAGTATTGAAATTCTTTGCACTAAGCACATTTTTGTGCATTGTGTGTATATGTTGTGTATTGTGTATATGTGTTGCCTTTAAGCGAACGTCATGCTCGTATCGTCTTTTAGTGGCATAAATTTTATGTTTTGCAATGCAATGCAAAAACTTCATTCCACTGCATTTGATAATACTCTTCAGTTCAAAGGATTCTGATTCATTTCCCGCACGTTAAGGATCGATCACTGCTCCCTTACATTTACGTGCAAATTTAAGCGCTGGTGCAGTAGATTTTCAGGATTTTTTATTGTGCACGTAGGTTTATTCTTTGTTCGCTTATGTTTAAATGTTAATTGTTCAGTATTTCATTATCTATTCATATCCTACTTTTGAAGGATTTATACTATATGAATTTTTACTGAACAAAATTTTGTTTATTATATTATAATATACTCAATGTATACATATTGTTTCAAACTCACATCTGGACTAGAAAAAAATAAGTTATATTGTATACTACTTGGTTCAAAATTTAGTTTAAGATCGTGCGTTTTAGTGGCTACCACCACCACCATCAGCCGATAGACGTCCACTGCTGGACATAGGCCCCCCAAAGATTCCCACATCGATCGGTCCTGTGCTGCTCGTATCATCAGGCACCGAGGTCCGTCGTTTGTAGCGTTTCATATTGGGAGATTTGGGCCCCATCCCACCACGCGGGCTCAATGTGGGTTGGTGGGAGCCAGTGCCTCGTTACTCGATTAGCAGGGTCCACCACGAGCAGGTGAGATTGGCTTGGGTTACGTTTTAGCGGCATTATCATTTAAAGAACTAATATTTGTATGGATGAACATACATACATGTGTAATAAATAGTTATCGGCAAGTTAAATGATAAGTATTAATGATTTAATAATTAACAGAAAGTAAGATATAACGGTATATGTCCAAAAGTGGATGTCTATCGGCTGATGATGATCAACATTTGACGGGGCAGGCGTAGCTTGAAATAAACTTAAAGCTTATTCTCTATTAAAATGTTGGACAATATGAATTGTATGCGAAGTTCCTATCTATTTAAATTTTTTTATTGATTTTTAAAGTGTTTTACTATAATAAAAAAAAATCAATCCGTTTATACAGTAACAACTCTTTTCTAGTTTTTGCTGATAATGTAATAATTTTAAATTTGATTTTTTACTGATTTTGGTAAAAGTGCAAAAGTTCTGTACTGGAGACCTTATTAGAAGATAATTATAGTCAACCGATGATGCCCTTTGCTGGACTGGATGTGGGCCAATCGGTCTTGCGATGCCCGCATCCAGTTGCTTCCTATGAGCTTTAACAGCTCATCGATTTACAGGGAGGCTGAACAGCATTACGTCATAATATTTCAGTAAATGGATAAAACGATAATTATTAGAATGACATGGTCGTTGTTACAAAAAATCAATGATGTTTGGGGTAATTTAATTCCTCATCACATCCATAAAAAGGTTGTCTCCAAAAGAAATACTACAGATTGTTTTATATTTTTGAAACAATTATATTATTGTTTTCAGGACAGTAACATTTATATGAAACGCGATGCCCGCAGTTTGTTTTAGCCGGTCGGAAAATAATAGCGGAACAACGAACCGCAGCGACCCCCGGGACAACAAACTAGTTATGAAGTCAATTTCCTGGTCTTTTCGTGCCTACAGCATCGTGTGCGAGTCAGTCGGTTTGATGAAGCAATTGCATTGAGACTAGAGTGGCCATCGGATAGGCAACAAATAGTATTCAAAAGAATTAATCTTTTCAGTTCTTTAAATTATTTGAAGATATTCAAGGACACTTAAACTGAGTTCAAGACAAAGAAACAAGTGTTTTACGAATAAAACATTAAGAGAATGATCGATTCGCAATGAGCTGGATATCATCTAGGTAGTCCAGAATACGATTGTCAATTACAACGGTGTTATAGTTATAACTTATTTAGGACATTGTACTAGTCTTCAGATAATAGATGATACATAAGGCTTATTTAACTTACCATAGACTGTCTAATAAATACTTTTGAAAAATTATTGTTCGGGGATAGAAGAATCATTACAGTAGACTTTATTTAGATGATAAGTCATACACCTTTAGAATGTAGTTCTAGTTAAAATAATATATACGGTTGCACTTTGTTTCACCCTCTCATTTTTTAAAATGGAATATAATATTTATAAACAACCCACACAACTTTTCCCATTGCTGAGACTTCTCTCAAAGCGTCTCAATACTTGTTTGTGAGAATGTCTCATTAATTAAATAATTTCACAAGGTACAGCGCACGTCAAACTAGAGTACAAATTTACACATTACGCAATGGTACCTTTATAGATCTACCACTAATAATTTCCACCTATTGGTATCCGGAAAATAATTACCATCAGTTAAATAATAAAAATAATTCACTTCTTAAATACGACTGAAGTAATGGTGCTCCTACTCCAGCTTCACGCGCACCTCGGCCGCGGCCACGGCGCCGCTTCGTTACCGCCTGCAATTCCAATCGTAACTATAAACAGGTATTGTTCCTCTAGTTGTATTCCGCACACACACACGCCCCAACTCACCCCACGTCACGTGCTGCTTAATTGTGCCGAATTAACTTCCCGTTCATACGTTGTCGTGATCTCCAGAGGGGATACAATGTAACAGGCGCATAGAGATGCTAATAAGAAATGATTTACAATTAACCATCTAAAATTGTTTTTCATGTTCACACTATTACTGTATTTTATCATTTTTAATATCTTAATTTAAATATACAAAAAAAAATGTTTTTATGTGAAAATTTTAACATTTATCTTCATATGTAGAACCACCTCAATCTGATTCCAGACACAATGTTTAGTATGATCCAACAGATTACCCAATGAACTGGCTTCCGGAGATTTCTTAAGGACTCATATGATTCTTAAAAATGATCTAATAGGGTCTGTGATATCTGCTACGTGTTTGTGATACATCTATTAGTAGTACAGTCGTCCCACAGGCTGCGATAATTGTCGACCTTCAGGCGGACGGTATGTCCGTTTGCCATCTTAGTGGTATAAGAATAAAATATAACTGAAATATTAAGTATTTTAAGTGTAAATGTTAATCCAGATAAAAAGTATTTTATTATGCATTGTTAACTGTTTTACACTTTCTTTTACTCTCTTTGTAAGGTCTCTAACGTGATCAAGATTTTTCATTACTAATTAAAATGAATGTTAACAGGTCATGGGGCTCATCTCCAAAAAAAAATCTTTACTTGGGTTCTGAACAAAATTAGCTTTGAATTTCAAAAGTTCGCTAAAAATCTTCTACAATGCCCACACGTGCCAAGTTTCTGACAGTCAAACTAATATTATCCGTATTGACATTGGCAGATGTATCCGGTGCCAATTTGCTGAGTGCAGGCTGAAAAAATAATTCGTGTCACATTTTTATTCTCTACCGTGCTTTCAAAAATGACACATTTCTTCATGAAGTAATTTATAAAGCACGCTTTCATTTCACATTTCTTCATGTGAATACAAAATTACATTATAACGTAACTTAGTCGGTGATGCAGAATATTGCTAACCTAACCTAACCTTAAGGATAACGTATTATTGAATTCCATCCACTGTGTGTAGCAAAAAATATGCATTTTTCACACATACAGTAATAGTGTTCAATTTTTTTTATTCCGAGTAACGAGCCTGGCGAAAAGTCCACGACTCCTGATGACAATTGATACGCCTACCCATAACAACGTGGTGCTAGTTAAGATGATATTCACATTACCAAATTTTGTTCGTTGCCTTAAGATATGAGGAAATAAGCATCTTTACCCTATTTCACTGCTTAACACTCTTAAAACTTATTACCACCAGATCATTCCCACAATGTCGTGGCTTAATTAAGTGACATAGTTATAGCGCAAATAGAATATGTCAATATAGCAAACGAAGCCGTAAGTAAGCACTAGTTTATTTATTGAACTTTCATTGTCAGGTCGTTTTAATGACTAACCGCATAACTTATACTTGATCGGATCCGCACTTCGGGAAGCACGTCAAGCGGTTAATCCGGGTTAATGCTGTTAAGTGGTCGATAGTCGTTAACTCAAAAGAGTCGTTAAGTTAAAAGCCAAATCGCCTACTTAAAAACTTATAACTGTCGCATTAGTTACTTATCTATCGGGTTTCTAATTTCGTAACAAACTGTTTAATTTTAACTGTGATTATGTATGCAATATACATAGCACAGTTAAAATACTGTTAACATTTTTTACTTTTACGTAAATCAGTTAAAGAGCCTAGCAGGAGTCTAGCTGGTACATGTACTATCTGGAAATCTTAAATCGCAAGTTCTAAGCTGTCATGCAATCATTGTTAAAGTTGAAAAGTATTTTTTATTAAACTTAATATTAATCTTTTAGTCATATCATTATATATATATTAAACAGCATATCACTAAAAGAATGCTGTAGCCTTAAATATCGTTATTTACAAAAAGTATTCTGATCTAAAATTTGGGCCAAAAAACCGAAAATAAATATGTGTAATTTAATAATAATAATAAAATTAAGTTATTTTAACGGTGGTTACTTTAGATCTATCTTCAGAGAGAACAATATGTGTTTCATAAGTGTGACGATGTAAATTCAAATAAAACGAATGATCCTATTCAAGAATGACACGTTAAGTTGGTAAGTAGGTTGCGTTCATTATAAGTTCCCATCTGACTAGAACTACTTTCAGAATTTTACACCAAAACCCACACTGTCTCATTCAGAAACTACATAAAGAGACTTAAATGGAGCTGCAATTGTATCAAGTAGAGGTAAAGCTAACAGACGACAAAACTTGGTAGCTTTACGGGCTCTACTTTACATCGGGCCTGGGACACATTGCAACAAGCACCGGGCGTTGATCTTTTATACCACTATGTTGACAAATAGCCACGTGGTCTCACCTGATGGTATTACCGTAGGCTGTGCACTCCTTAACTACCAGAAGCAATACAAGCTCGTTGTCGACCTCGGAGATATAATTAAAGAAAGATTTTCTGGTGATAAATCTGTTGCCGGAGACCGTTGGGGTAAGTACCACTGTTGTTGCTATCGCAGATGCCAAACAGTAGCGTGCAAATATTACTGTGTTCCGGTTTGGAGGGCGATATAGCTAGGGTAATTAATGAGGTAAAGAGACTAAACATCTTTTGCCTCAAAGCGAATAGCACAATGCCTGTGCTGTGTATATTGTCTTTAATAGCACCAGGTGTTATAAGTAGGTAGGCGAACCACTTACTATCAAGTGATTGTTTCACTCATTGCGGTGCTTCGTGAAAACAAAGGATATTTTTAATCAGAACTTCTTTCCGTCTATCATAAAATGTGAACTATGAAAATGTATACAATTATTAATTTCAATAACGTATTTAATCTTTAACATAATTTCATAGATTTTATTAATTCCCGCTTAGCTTATGAATGTGGTCGCAGCATAACTAGAACGATTGTAAGGCACGAATACAAGCGGGAATCGTGATTTTTACTCAACTGTAGTTGCTTGGTTTTGTTTTATTTAAGTTCTTGTCTTGGGCTAGAAGCTGCGTTTTAGACTTTAAGAGATCTCTTACTCAGATGTTTAATGCTTGCGAACAATGATGTTATTTATTTGTATCTCAATAACCTTAACCCTTTGTGAGCAGATTAAAATTGTTTCGGGACTTTCTATCGAACTTCCCTCATTTGGTATTGATACCTGTGGTACTAGACTTATCTTTAAAATATTTGAACTTTGACAATTTGATATATGTTCAGATTTATCATCTATTTTACGTTAAGGGATTTCTCGTAATAGCTTGATGATGTATTTAAAATTTTTATTTAAAATCTTTATTGAAACAATTAATATTAGGTAGCGAAAGGCATACTTAATGCATATAAGCATTCTTCACTAGTCACCTTAGAAAAGTAAAGTTATATTTTATCACACAATATTCAGCAGTGGACATTATCCGACTGATCTGGCTTTACTGCCTGAAAGTTCAATTACAATTATCGCTTCAGCATATTTGTGCCATTTAATGGTGTTGTAATTATCACTGGGTTTAAATATGAACAGCGATTTTACTAATTAACTGATCTTATCAAATGAGTTTAATATATGGTTTTGGAAAAAAAAAATATCTGTAGTTTATCTGAAGTGTTACACAACAATATTTTATTTGTGCATATAGTCTTCTTTACAAATCCATCTGACGGTTTAGGGCATTTTGAAACTCATCAGCCGAGAACCTTTCATGCGTTCAAGCAACATAACGACAAATGTCTTCTACTTTTAAGTAAAACGTTTACTTGATGCAATAGAAGCATAAGTTGTTTTTTAAAAAATAATATTAGCAATACACTGAAGTTCCTAAACTTATGCCTAATAAACCCAAGTAAAGTGTTAAGCCCCTGTAGCCAATAATAAGTGGAAAAGTTTCGGGTGGGGATGGTAAGTTGTGTTTTGAGTAGTGTAACAAACTTCAATCCGATGGTGGTTATATCAATGGTACACTGTGGACGAAGACCTGGTGTCCCTGTTTGTTTTAGTTGCACTTTTGTATTCATAGTTTTATTGATTAAATTGACTAATCTTGTATTTGATTTCTATATTTTTGATAAACTGTACTTAAATGAGTTTTAATGTCTCATTAAAAATTCTTACACTGATCAACAGAAACGTTTGATGAGGAATAAGGTTATAACATATAGGGACGAGATTGCCATGAAGTGTACTTTTCGGTGTATGTTATTCAAATACAGTCAATCTTAAACCTACCCAGATAAGTACTAGCGCGATGGAACAGTCATCTATGAGGTATTTTTTATAGAAAGAGAACTTTATTTCCAAATTATGAACAATGAACTATTATCGTCAAATTCAAACACCTTGAAACCTCCGGCCCTTTATGCATATTCACAAACTTCTTGTCTCATGCGGTCACCCATTCATATTCAAAGGTTCATCTGCAGAGTTAGTGTACTATTCAATTATAACTGCTAAAGGGAGTGGCGGTGGCGTTTAGAAATTTAAATTTTATTTAGCATGAGGTCACAGGTCGGGTGTTTGCCGTTTGAACGTCATTGCACATGGAAATGCCTACTCAATCGCATACTCACTTATCTAATGGATTTTGAATCTTATTACGATTGATATAAGGTTCCATTTGTAACGATGTTCTCAAAGGTAGAAATACGGCTAATGAAATTAAATTTAGTGTGCAGATGTTGGGTGGATTCTTCGTTGAACATGTAACCTCTTGCACTTTGCACGATTCTGAATGCATTGAATTGTAAGAAACGTCAATTGTTATTTGATTCCTAGTATTTACTTAAAGTCTTTATGAGGCATACAATTTATCCTCTCTTAAATTATCAGCTTTAATAGTTTATATCAGCTATTTACTATTAATTAAAGGTTATATAAATTAAGGTATAACTTGACGGTTGTTTCCGCGAGAAGAATGTTATATTTTGTTTCGATGTTAAATGTAACAACGTACACAATCGTATTGTGTGTCCGAGAGTTTACTGAACATGTGAAAATATTACAGTTATAGATAATGTTCGGATGAAAGTATAACTGAATATATTGAGTTTAATTCGGAGTGTCGATCGTTCACTCGCCGCTATTGCCGATATTTCTCGCCGACACATGTTCGGGGCGAAGGCAGATGAGTTATCGGCGGTACGCCCCTAGCCGGAGGCTGGTCCCGATGCTCCTTCCAACCGGACAGCGCCCGTACCCTTGTGTTTCTCAGCATGCTTGCTTTCAATATGCAATAAAGTAAGGAGCGATGAAAATGTATAGTGAGTTACAGTTAAGCGTTCCACATTTCTTAACTGACCAACCGCCCGGTACTGCGGTCGGAGTTAAAATTCGCCGTTATACATTACAATTGTGCTGGTATAATTTATGGTTATGGTGTTTTATTGAACGAGAGTAATACAATTCTAATACATCTTTACTTCTTTTACTTAAATCCGCATTTCTTTTATGGTTTTGATATCTCTGTAGCATTCGCTAATTAATGTGGCTAGTGAGATAAAACATAAGTAAAGGTAGTAATGAAATCATTATGCGTCAATAGTTCAGTTGCAGACCGTCTATCACGGCGTGCGGACGCGTTTCTTGGATTATCTTACTTTAAATTACTATTATCATATACATTAACCAAATCATTTTTTTAACAATCATAAAGCTTTTAGTTACGAATACAGATGATTCTGTGCTTAACTAGCAGCGGTGAAAGATGTTGGATGTGAAACGAAAATATATATTAATTTATATTTAGTAGAGAACTGTTTTCAAACTCGCTCACGGTAAATAAAGCTAGTTAGTTCAACAGTTACGCAAACCGCAGCTGCAGCACAAATATTATGACGAAAACGCGAAACTGCAATATCGAGTTGTGTTCAGCGCGCTGAACATTTGTCAACCACCGCGCCGCCACCACCGCCACCACCACCGCCGCCGCCCCAACTTTGCTCATCGCGCAACTTTTATTAGTAAAGTATCGCCGTCGTTATTGTCGAAGTATTACTGGAAATAAGACCCAGGGCGGTGATCGCCGCTGTACCGCTCTCTCCCTCCCTCCATACTTTACAAACGGCGAGAATTTTTTTTTATGTCAAACTTTTATATTATAGGTATATTAACAGTTTACTATGAAGAATAATAATTGAAAAAAACTAATTATAACTAGTATTATTTCGTATTCAGGAAAGCGGGTAGACGACCGAGACGTTCATCTGATGGAAAATGATACATCTACTCATTAAAACGTGGCGCTAGTTAGGATGAAGTACACTACACTATATTGTGCTCGTCGCCTTAAGACGTAAGATGTTAATTCTCGTTATCCCAACTAAATTCAGTCGCTAAACCGCTCTTCAAACCGGAACACAATAGTGATTTCACAGCATTGTTTGTCGCTACGACAGGAGGCGGTATTACCTACCAAGACCGGCTCCTGCACCAGGAACTTACCATCAGTAAATTATATATACCTGTATTAACATTCAACAAATAGTATACATATCAATAACAGACAAAAATGTATTAAAAACGTAATATTTGTATTTGGGCCACATCTCAGCACGCTAGCTCATTATGCAGGTCGATGAGAGTTACGAGCCTCGTTTGTAGATTAGAAGAGTGCAACGCAAGCACATGAGGTTGACTTGGGTCTCGTGATCACTTTACACTGCTGGCCCAAAACCTCAAAATATGAAATCCTATAAACGACGGCCGCTCTTGCCCGATGATGCGGGCAGCACAGGACCGTTCGATGTGGGGATCTTTGAGAGAGGTCTATATGCAGCAGTAGACGTCTATCAGCTGATGGTGATAATATTTGTAAGCTGTTTCGTATAAGTTGTTAAATTTCATTACATTTATTATTAGTTATTCCCAAATATAAACGTTTAGTTTTGATGATGAGATTATATGTATTATTAATACTATTGGGCAGAAAATGTTCACCTCATTGCTTCTACTCATTGCATGAAAGTACGAAAATGTTGTGCTAACTTAACAAGCACCCGAAAAAGGACTAAGGTTTATTTTACTTAAAAATATGTTTTGTCTGTCTCTATATATATTTTTGATTTTATTGATCCTTTTATGTTTCAATGGATATTTCAAACGTCTGCTATTAAAAAAAATTATTAAAAATCTTTATACTACAACATCTAACAATAAATAAATCCATTATACTAAGCTAGTAGTTTTAGTAGATTTTATCGCCAAAAATATATGCATATATAACTTCTCGTAATGTAAATCTCATATAAAACTATTTCATATTGACAGGGGGGAGTGGGGCTGAAAGCTGATTCGTTTGTCGTAAATATTATATATAATTGATATAAACATTCAAACTTAAATTACAAATGACCACCACAATAAATAGTGAGGTAAGTATTAAGTACATATGAAGTAACTATTAGTATGTAATACATAATGCCGTGTGTATTTGATCTCTGGCGTCATTTCTAAACTTTTGTGCACCTACTTATAAACTATACTATTTTCCGTTTACCCTCACTGTAATAAAGCACGAGTGTAGTTTGATAAAGTCATATTTAACTTTAACTGTACAATTATATAGTACACATAAAAAGCTTCAATTTGTATTAACAAACAATTTTATGCTTTATGATACTATCTGTTAAAGTTGAAGTATTCATATACACTTAGATTAAAAAGTTTCTTTGTTTCTAGATCTGTAAGTTGTGTAAAAGTGTACTTACGTTACTGTGACAATCAGAGGTACGCTCTTTATATAAACAATTAAACTGCACATATTTCTCAAGTCACACAAAAGGTATGCAACCATCATTATCATAATCATTTCAACCGATGGACGTCCACTGCTGGACATAGGTCTCTTGTAATGTGTTCCACAAACCACGGTCTTGTTCTCCTCTGTCCACCTAGTAGGGGTCTGCCAAAACTGCGCTTTCCGATGCCAGTTCGCCAATACAGCAGTTTAAGACCCTGACGTCCATCGATTCTACGACCTACATGCCCCGTCCATTGCCATTTATACGCAACTATACCTAATTGAAATTCGTAAGTTAATCTTAAACTACAGATAAGCACAAAGATTTCGGGTACTGTCATCTTCTTAAAGTGCCTCTCCAATTAGTGAAGGTTGGCGATAAGCGTGATACAGTCCTTTCCGTCTCTGGTTTGGCGGAACAATTCGGACGCTCCAGATATGCCAGTCCATTCCTTGGTATTCCTCAACCATGACTTTTCCTCATCCCCACCTTTCGTTTTCCTGAAACTTTACCCATTATAATTAACTGCAGAAGATCATGTCGCCGAAGACAGAGTACATCGACCGAGGTAGGTGATTTTACGTTTCTTAACCGTAAGCATGAGGTTACGCTTTTGACGGCGAATTTCATCATCAGCCGATAGACGTCCACTGTTGGACATAGGCCTACCTCAAAGATTTCCACATGGATCGTTCCCGCGTAGCACGCATTCAGTGGGTTCTCGCAATTCTCACCACATCGTCAGTCCACCTTGTAGGAGGCCTCCAGATACTACGTCTACGGAACTGTTAATATAAAAGCTGTTGCAGCTTTTAATACAGTCACGCCTTAAATAAATGAATCTGCCCTTTCCCATACCTTTCGATATTCCTTCGGGAGTCCTGTCAAGATGCCGATCGAGTCACCTGCAGCTGGGCCTGTAACTTTCACCGCGCCGACGTGTTTCGAGAAACATCGCACCGGGTCCCCAATGTATTCCGAATGGATCGTTTAGAGGTCGTCGAGTCAATCGATGATCATGCAATTTGAGCGTATAAAAATAAATTCACGCCTTCCCTAACGTTTGACCTTATCGTATTAGGTAATGAAGTCTGACACTTACGATTCGGTGTTTAATGTGACGTGCGGACATGACAGTCGCGTGATCTTAACGATTATCGCTCGGTCAGTTATCGTAATTCCCGTGAGGTAACCGTACATACACAACTCGGGAAGCGCTGATACAAATGTATGTGGATCCGTTTTATTTATAAATTCGAGTTGATTTTTTTCTTTATTTTTAAAAATATACACAAAATTGTAAAACAGTCGATAGAGGTCCACTGTTGGACATAGGCCTCCACCGAAGATCTCCACATCGATCGGTCCTGTGCCGCTCGCATCACCGGCCACTAGCGCTATCGTTTGTACGGTTTTATAAGAGGAGATTTGGGCCACTTTCCAGCACGCTGGCTCAATGCGGGTTGGTGGGAGTCACAGCCTCGTTTGTTGATTAACAGGGTGCATCGCGAGCAATTGAGGTTGGCTTGGGACCCGTGAGTAGTTATACGGTATCTCTTACGGCCCTATAATACGGCAACGAATTATAGAATAAACCAAGTTTACAGATTAAGTTGAAACTTAATTTAATTTAAATTGTTTGTAATTTATGTTCATTGTTTTATTTCTTAAATTTTTTTTTAGAGAAATATAGAATTTGTTCACAGTTCCTTTAACATGCGACTAGAATGGTGGATAGTTATAAATGCTCTAATAAAGCTACACAAATAATGAAAACAACTTCGTACTTGTCTTTTTCTATATTATAATTCCTTATATTTGCTTTGTATAGTCTTATTTAAAAAAGTGTATCCATAACCTATTTAGGTTATGTATGTACTTAGTATTAGGCGAATTGCTACTTTGGTCTATAATTTAAGTAATACCGGTAAGCGGTTATCATCTCGATTTTAGTTACTATTTACACATGAAGTGATTAAACTAATAGGAACCTCACTGGTTGTTATATGGCTCTTAGTACTAAGTGACGTCACTGTGGGCGTGCTATAAATAAAAAGATTACACTAGCAGAACTTACAGAAAGTCTCATCACTAAATGAACGTCACTTTGCGCTCGTCGCCTTAAGATGTAAGTCTTGTTACTCCAGTTTCTTTCTTCCCTTTTGCAACAGCTTCTTTCTAGTCATTTTAATTCATTTCATTAAAACAAAATCATTATTCTTGAAATAAAGTTATAGTTATTACAGCAAGCAACAATTAAGCTTTAGGTTTTTGGAACTCTACTTACAACTTAAAACAAGTTGTTTTCTAATCATTGCACAATATTGTCTTTTATGTTTCCTATAACAAAAGGAGAATATTTAAATAGAAAAATTTATTAGTAAATAGAATAGACTACCGCATAATAGAACAGCCCCAGTTAAAGTTGCGTTTTAAAACTGGTATATTTATTTTCCATCTCTGCCGCGTATCGGGAGCGGATATCCGTTAAAACATCGCCCGGCCCGCAATTTTCTTTCGCAAGAAAGCGAAAAAAAAAACATTTTTTATTCTATTTTCTGCCATTTCAAATGGTCCTCAATACGCCAAGAATTTTCCGAATGCATTTTATTGAGTTCGATTCATTATTTAACATTATCTACTCTGCTATAGCATGAAGCTCTTTTGTTAGTCATTGTTTTTTTTTTTTAATACTTTACTCTACGGGTGAAATAATTATTTTTAAAAATCCCCTCCCTTTTAATAAAAATTTAAGTAAACTTTTATCTTATTCATGTATTAAATACAAATGTTAACCTTCTTAGTTACTTATAGCAATGTGGGGGTACCTATGGTGTTGTGTGAACGATCTAATGAGAGGTATCATGACAGAATTTTACACAGTTTTATGTACTTCATGATCATTATTTCAATCGATGGTCGTTCACATACTACACACTTGATTCTGAGTAGTAAGACCTATGCAAAAAAATATGATGCTACCGACAATTTGCAATCTATATATATTTTAATTAATTACAGATTGTACCTGCATTCTTTTATTATATTTTTCTTAACAATACCTAGTCATAAATAGGGTTCGGATGAAAGGAGATTACGTGTGGCCAAGATGCGAATGTTAAGATGGATGTGTGGTGTGACGAGGATGGATAAAATTAAGAATGAGTATATTAGAGGAAGCCTGAAAGTTGCACCAGTGACAGAGAAGTTGAGGAGCAAGAGGTTAGCGTGGTACGGGCATGTTATGCGGAGAGATGAAGGACATATAACAAAGAAAGTAATGAGAATGAATATGGATGGTTATAAGAGTAGAGGAAGATTGAAGAAAGTGTGGATGGATTGTGTGAAAGATGACATATGAAAGGAGAGTGTGAATTTAGATATGGTGACTGAAAGAGAGATGTGGGATAGAAGTACATACTGTGCCGACCCCACATAGAATGGGAGAAGGGCAGGAGGAAGAAGAAGACCTATTCATAAATAGCATACATGTTAAGCAATTGAATCCACGTAGGTTTTTAAACAGTCTTCTGTATAGTACCCGCACATAACATGTTCTTATAATTTACATTTAGAATACTTTAATCAAAAACGTTTAATAAAACTTGTTAGGAGCTCTTTCCTGGAGAAACCTATTATTTGTTTGACTTAGTCTTTTCAACGACGGGACGAGAGAGGCCCAAAAGTTTAAGGTAACGAACGGCACAGACAATATCCAATTTAGCAGCCGTCAGGGGAAAGTGGCAAAAGGTATTTGAATAAGAACTGGGTGATATTAAAGAAAATCAAATTGCTATAAATCCAGCCCCGAGAGTTACGTTCAGCTCGGAACATTGGCGCGGCGATTGATACCGCTGAATATTCGAATCTGCAATTCTGTTTTGTCTAATTAGCATTGTTTCATGTTAAGCATTCATTATTGCGATCTATTTTAGGCCACCGTTGTTTAATTTGCACACTGACAAAATTTTATCTCCAAATTTTCATCAAAAAGCCGGTTCGAACATGACAAACTACTGTCGTCATTAATCATCATCCAATATGTGACTTCCGTTTTGATGGTTACGTTGTTAATACTGTTTCCATCTTATAAGATATCCTTTTTATATTAATGACATTGTAGTTACCTACATTTAGAAAGTTACTTAGTTTATACTTAGTCAAATTGTACATGATGCCTAAAAATTATATTAGAGAGATTAAAAATAATAAACATCTTATTGTCAAACTAACGTATGCTTATCCCGATGATATACTGTAATATAAAAACCTTTATCCTTTAGGTTTGCAATAGCTTAATTTTTCAAGAGAAGGTTAGTGTTTACTTACAGGATGGTAAAAAAGGATAATACAGTTTTTTACAGTATCATACTATACTATACTATAACATTACGTATAATACGATAACACGGAGAACGTTCGCAAAGTAATGATATTCCGAATTCAATTCGTTTTAAGTTGTTAACTTCTTCATGCAAATTTCGCTGAAGGGGTTTTCGTATGCAAATGTGGCATTTCTGTTCCGGAACTTCAAAGGGGCAACAGCTGTCTTTACCTCGTTCAGAGGCGCGCGGACGGTTCGACTGTTTGTTGGCACTATTGGCCAAGCGGGTACCCGTCGCCGCACAGGACTAGTACTACGGCCTGTTTGTTGTTTTGATATATATCAGACAGTCACGATCAATTTAATGTCCAAATGCCTGATAGTATTGGGTTGGGTCCGCTCAAATTGAGACACTAGTTCTAACCCCGCACCCAAGATATTTTTGCGACCTTTTTTTTAATTCAACGGAGCCAAGATGCGAGTAGAACTTTCACTTGGTGGTAATACACTATGCCCATAACAATGTGCCGTTAGTTAGGATGGTATACACCACACAGCTCTCGTCGCCTTGAGATTTACGATGTTGTCTGGTTACCTCAGTAATTTCACTAGTTACGGCTCCCTGCTAATCGGAACACAGTAATGATTGCATACTACTGTTTGTCAGCAGAAACAAGAGAGACCTACAACCAGTAAAGAACCTTTTTTTTAATATGAACTCTTCATCAATTTAGCCTATTCTGGAATCCTTTTCAAGTGTTAAAGCCGACTGCTTTGAAGTCATTTGTATCAAACGATTCTCTGCGATCTTGATCAATTCGTCCCTCCATTGAACGGGCGCTTGTCCCGCTCTCCTTTATATACACGCGTTATGCGACACGACGAAATTTACATTTCGCTTTCCACTGTGCATGAGTTTCCGGTGAAGGAAAATATCTTGATAAAACATTCTAAGACAATCGCGATTATATAGCATCCGCCAATACCCCGCGTGGTCTTCATGGTGGATAACTAGCGCTGTTTTTCTCCATTAAAAGGAGACCACGTCTCTACATTGGGAATCTTTAAGCGAGCTGTTTATAACTTTTAAGATATTGTTTAAGAAGGGGAAGGAAATGTATATTTTATTTACACAAGAGATATTTATACTTATTTGATTGATTAATTTATTAAAGCCTTCAGAACCTTTGTTCTTTGGTAAATTTGTTAAAATCAAAATGTATGTATTTTAAGACTACCCTATTACATATTTCTATACGAAATATGATTTTGTTTTAAATTTGTTTCCGATCTTTCAGTGCGTCGCTTGTGAGTAGATATTATCTCTAATAGCAATTTTGGGAATATTCATCGTAATTGTTGTTTGTTGTCGGAATCTAGCCGTTACGGAAGTGGGGAAGCTGAGCGATAAATTATTTCAGAAAATTGCCGTACTAGACATATATTGGCTTTGATTATATTAAAACGTTTTCAGCTGCGTATCTGTAAAAGAATTTTTATTGGATGTATAAGTTTGCTATTAGATATACGTATCACTTACTGCTAGGTGAACGTCTTGCGTGCTTCACATTATAAAAGGATTAATACTTTGTGTACCCATTGTAAAGGCGATGACACCTTGTCCTAAGGTTAGAAGCTCATGTCCATTAGTGTACGTGTAATGAACTCGCGAAGGTATTTACTCTCCCCGAACAATGTAGCGTTTTATAATAGAAATATCTATTTTATCGCGATTATCTCTAATGTCTTTAATGAGATGCTGCAAAAGCTTTCGCAAGAACCATCTCCAATTGACCGATGGATGTCGGATTTCGTTTACACATGCAAAGAAAGGTTTGTCCTAGTGGGAAATCTATAGGTTTACTCCGCATATATTCTACAACTCTCAGTGTAATTCGGACAAACGAATATCCACTTTTTCGCTTATGTTATAAGGTTAATATTATGCTTGAATATCTGCAGACGGTGTAATTTGTCTTCCATGTACTGTAAGACGCTCCAGTGTTAGGACATTTTGCCTTATTTTTAAGAATTTATGGTCTCATCCTCTACATGTAGAAAGCTTTTGTGATAACAGTGATTCTATTGTGCTTGAATTTGTCTTTCAAGTATTAGGAAGTACTTTTAAATATTTTTTAAAATTCATAAGAGTTTTGGTGAATATTTTATAGAAATCAACGTTGTAATAAACTTAAAGTAAGTTATTATTATTTAATTCGTCGTGACTGCGTGTTAGTCTATTGTAATCCAACGTTATCTTAGTCTAGCGGCGGTTTTGGCAACTACCTTCCCTTGGGCGCTCTTACTAGGATGACAGCATCATTTGTATTTGACAGGATCTCACGATATTCACATGTTTCTTTATCAGAAATGGGCTATCTTTGATCTTAATTGCATGTGTTTTAAATCGGTAAATCGACTGAATATGGTGAAGCCTATTCGCCAAGAATATTCTAGCTTATATATCAGCACACTTTGCCGGAACATAATAATGCTGTTATGGACAGAATTACAAAACGAGGGAGCAAAACTATCAGACCAACTTTATAATATACCAGAATCAGAGATTCTATTGTTAAAAAGCAAGCGGTTGGATATTACACCTCAGAGGCAGTTACTTTTGCAATAACTTGCAAACAATTAGACATCAATTAAATCATGTTATATTTTCAGAAGGAAAAAAATCACTTTTTTTTTGCTGTTATAGTTAATACAACCTCGTATTACCCTCATGTTTCAAGGTATTGTACACGCAAACGCTGCACGACTTCTCACTATTCTCGTTGATATAAAAAGTGTCTCATGGGTTCTATGTTATGGACAAAGAGCAATGTGCCTTTTCACTCTTTAACAATTCAGTGGATAGGCAGCTTCCAGGTTTTTATGTTTCACCAACATAGGTCACATTTTCTGTTAACGCTATGTTATTTTCCAGTTAACATTAAATAAAGTAAAAAACATTATAGATCTAAACTCTTTAAAGCAGATAACAAAGATCGTTTAAATATCGGCAGGCTTACAAACGCTTGCTTGCGCTGGAGTATCATACATCAGCGACGGTAATCAAATTCCATCACGTAAATTGATCCCATCTTTGCTTACCTTTTCTATAAAAAGAAGAGTTCTGACATCATTGTATCATTAATATATAAAAGAATAATGATATGGTTGTGAGCAGTTAATAATTAAGAGAATAAGAAATAAAGGGAACAGGAAATAATATTTATAAGTACTGAGAAACATTAGTAAGAAAATTATTATATAATAGATTTATCAGTTCCGCCTATTCGTATACTGGTAGGCATAGGTCTCCCCAATTGATTTTCAGCGCAAATAAATAAATTACACAGGAGAGGAGAATTGGAAAGAAGAATTACTATCAGGTAGGAAGGATATAGATTGTTTCGCTTTTCCTATTTTATATAACTATGCTTAAAAACTATTAATATTTGTAACACACTTCCCCACTCAGCCCGCGCTTGTTCGCTCTAAACCAGCTCCGCGAGGGGATGTTGGGGAATATTCCACTTTGTGTTTGTGTATTACATACTGTACACATTTTATTTACAGTAATTAAAAAGTTGAGCCTACGCGTTTTATATGTCAAGTAAATGCTGCCTCGACAATGCTTTTGTGTACCTTGTTACCCATTATATTAATTAACAAGAGAAATAATAAAGTTGCATCCGAAAGAGCTTTACTCGTAGGGTAGTAAATAAAAAAAAAATATATGAAAAGTATCTTTGGTAGCAAACTACACTACCGTACTGATATGTAGTGTAGTGATAGTAATAGTGTATCGGCAAAAGTCGTTCAAATTAACATTAGTTTGATTTCAAGCTGAGATAAATATCTTTAAGGAAAATAATTCATCTTGTAGTATTTTTATCAAATTGAATATTTGATTTCATAGAGATCGTGGCTATATGTGTTAAGTTTCAAAAATTTGTTACCTTTCCACACCGTAAATATTGGTGTCATACTGTATAGACATGGGCCTCCCCCAAAGGTCATTACCGAGTAGAAATATATATCAGTAGATGAAAATTAACTTACTAGCTTCGTAATAAATATTCATTCAACAAAATGATACGACGAGCAGGACGTTCACCTGATGTCAAGTGATATGCCTGTTCATAACAAGGTGGAGCTAGTTTTTGCGATATACAGATTTGGTTTTAATCAATATTAATGATCCAAAACGTTGATCAGAGTTATAAGCGCTTACATAGACTCTTTTGTATGGAAAAGCGATTTCACATGTTGCGGAGCGTGAAATTAACAACGTATTGATCAGATGGATACCCGCGCCTGACGCAGCCTACACCTAATTCCCATTGTTGGCCCCTAACCAACCGTAGCCGATGGGAAGACCGAGCGACGTCCGCATCGTGTTCCTACCTCAGCTGGAGTACTAGATTTAATAATCTCGTTTTACATTCTCTCCCAACGTATCTCCAAATTTCCGTAATAGTTATTTGTTTCAAGCATTTTATACGATCAACAACAGTGTGCGAATGTTATTGAGTTCTGGTTTGAAGGGAGTCCTTTTTTTTTGGTTACGGTGGAGAAATCTTTGAAAGATAACTTCTGGGGGGAAGGCAGGGTTTTGTGAGATACACACCCCCTCGCTGGTCTGCATCAGTGCATTTGGAGAGGCTCTGGGATCTATTATAGAACGCACCAGTGTCCCTCTACACTGTTTAAACACGCCTCTGAGGAGGGGCTTAACCCTCCTAAGCTGTACCACGCAGGTTCGCTTGTTGAGCGATAAGGGCTCCCACCGTCAAGGCTCGCGGAACTCCTAGACCCGTTTAGTCGCTTTCTACGACAGGCAGTGTTTGAAAGGAGTCCTTGCTGCTGTAATTACTGAGGTAACAGGTCTCAACTTCTTGTCCTCAAAGCGACGAGGGCCACGTGGTGCAGTGTATAACATCCTAACTAGCGTGTCACGTTGTTATGGGCAGTGTATCACTTAACATTATGTGAACGTCCTGCTCGTCTTGTCGCTTCCTTAAATAAAATAACCGAAAATAGATTTACATAAATGCATTATAATTGGTAAATGTATGGATGTTTAATTTTTTAAAGATTACTTTTCAAAAAAATCAAACTATCTTCAGTGCCCTGCAGTGAAGATTTCTTTAAATTATTAAATCTATTTTTACTTAAGCTTTAACAGTAATTTCCTGAAATTTGCTTTAAGTTACGCTTTCTATACACCATACTTTTTTTTTAAACGGAACCGGAGACTGAAAGGAGAATTAAAAATAACTGTATTAAATAAGTAACCGGAGGAAAGTAAATCTTTTTCACAGAATTCTCATTTACAAGGTTTTTTTTTTAATTTGAGTCTTATTACAAAATTAATTTATGTAACTGTGTACAAAAAGTAAAAAAAAGAATATATATAGAAAACTTTATAATGATTAAAAAATTTATTCAATCCTCGTCACAGTATTGTGATGTTGAGATACTAACATTTAAGTCTTACTTCATTTACGTACAAAGTAATTAGGAGAATGGAGAGATTTTCGAGATGGTTGCAAGTGAAGAACCAGTTTCCACCTCCACGCTATGATTGGTAATGCGGCGTGTACTGGAGCCACTGGCAGCCCGCCAACACCACGTCTGACGCACAGAGATACAGAATTTATCAGTATGCAATAATAAGGAAATGTTAGTGTTAGGGCGCGCGTACCACGAGCGCTGCGTTAATCCTATTGGGACGTTAAGTACCTGGCTCTAAGTTCAAAGCGCCCGCGTGTCCGGCGCCCGCCCACGTCGCAGGTACGGGGTTCGCTTCCTGTGTCACCCAGATCGCCCTTTGATGGTGTCTTGTACCAATAAAAGCATTACCATGGCGCCCGGCGACGGATTTATGATTGTTTTCTTTAATATAACGTCGGCGGTGTTAGTTTTGTTTTTATTGTATAAAATCCGCTTGTGTAAAATATATCCGGTCTATCCTATTATCAATATTTATCGCTTGCTACTATGATATAGTTAAGGAAATTTATAGTTAGCGTTTGTTTATTATTTTTTAACTTTTCTTATAGAATTGGTATTTATATTCTTTTTTCAGTTCTATTTAGGCATGAATAAAATGTGAAGCTGATTAGGTGATGTACACTGCTCATCCGATTCAGATGTAACGTTTCCTTTCCACAATATCTATATGGGCTACACCGCGCTTCAAACCACAGGTCGCAAAAATGAGAGCGACGGTGATGCCTACCGGGAGCGTGCGGTCCATACAGGCAAATAAACACTGCATACCTTGGCTCCTAGAATATATCTAAATATTGATCTAAATACTGATGATACTCAAAAGGTACACAACTATACTTCGACTATTGCCTTATATAGACAAAATTGTAAAAATTATAAATTTTTTTAAGTTTGTATAAGCCTCGAGATTTTGAGATGATTTAACATACATTAACTCTTTGTTCATGCCATGAGGATAAATGTAATATAGAATAGAAGATACATTAAAAAACATTCCGAGTACACTTATATAGTGGTAGATATTCAGAATGAAAGTTAATTAACTGAAGCCAGGACCGATAACTTCAGCACTGCGGTATATGAAAAAACGATTACCTTCAAAAACATTCAGTTCGGTGATATTGAGGTTACGTGTAACTGTATGAAGCTGAAACTCATACAAGCAACGTGAAAGTTAATTTTTCATGTAATTCGCCGCCTAACATGAAACTAGTTTATCAGAGAGATACATTTATTACCGGCGGGACCGTCCAATGAAATATGCTGTTTATTTTATTTTTTTAATTCTCTCAACTTGGTAACAAACTCTGCAGCGTACGTACGAGATAACGTCACACTCGGAGGCTGCGAAATAGGCCGCCGCTGCTAACTGGGTTACCGTTTTTCGAGCACAGTCAAATATAACTAGCCGCGTGTATGTTTCAACTGGATTTGTATGCTTTTTTGATTAATGTCATACGTTGTATGGCATACTGCAGATACTGCGATTGAGTGCTGCCTCTGCACTCTGTAGCCGGGGACCGTCCGGCTACCACCACCACCGCAGCTCCTATTTCCACCGCCAAATAGTACTGTGCAATAATTACTGTGTTTCGGTTTGAAAGGTGCTATAATTATTGTAATTACTGCCGTAACGAGACTCGGTTTCTTGTCTCAAAGCGACGAGCTCCTCCTAACTACCGCCACGTTATGGGCATCTTCGAGTAAAAAAAAATGTTTATGAATTTACGTAACGGGTCATTAGTAGTATATATATATATATATGTATATTTAAATAGATGTGTTCACCGAGTTACTGTGATTAAAATATATACACAACATCTATTTGAACTTCGTCGTTTTGGGTGGGGAATAGTTTAGTAAATTTTGTAATTTATAATGTTTGAATAATCAAAACGTTTTTGTGGAGTAAAATGTGTTACTTAACTAAAACAGATTTTCTTTTTTAAGGAAAGATAAGTTCGGACTGCATTGCCTTACGAAAGTTGCCGGAGCTCAGTAGCAAAGTTTTAATGCTTTAGAGAGCATATTACCAAATAAGCTGAAATATTGATCTTAGACGCGAATCATTGTGAAGCACATCGCAATAATGTAGTTATTCAGAAGTGATTACTTATTTAACTCCATAGATATAAATAAAACTATATTCAAAATTATCAGGTATGATTACTTTTTATAGATATCATTGGTTTAATCCATTTCTATAGAATCTAAGAATTTTTTATTTTAAAACAGGATGCATAAAGACGTCGTAATCCCTTGTGGTCAATATTTGTGTGAAAACGTTTACTACCACATCGCCAGCGCAATGCAAGATCATATTAAAAGAAAACTTTGAAATATAGAAAAAACTAAGCAATTTCCCCGATATGAACCTCCTCCATTGAGTTCATGAAAAACTGTGTCGAGAGCGCTTATGATTTTTCACGTTTCCTGTTATAAAAACGTTTGCGAACCGGCGGTGGTTGAAATCAAACTGTGTCCCGAGTAATATTTTTTTTTATACACACTCAAAAAAAAAAAAATTATATAATTCTAACTTTTTATTTAGTAACATTGCGTTCGGATCTCAATTCAATACATTGAAGTACTTAATCATTTCATTACCTTCAAAAACAATGTCTGACGGATTCTGGTGTGTTTTAGTAATAGCTGGAGTTATTAGTAACCGGTTCCTTTAGTGAGGATCGACAAGTCTGGCTAGTAAGTAAGTCTGGCGGTCAGATTGGAGAAATTAATTCGTTCTTCAGTTATTCTTTTCAACTGATAGTATTTAAGCCCACTCCTTTATATGTTGAGACCATGTTATAGATTTTAAGCGGCACGAAGTGTTTGTTTAATACAGTTCGAAAATTCCTATGGGAGATTCTATACTGCAATTAATTTGCTAGACGCTGAATGTGCTTCGTCCGCATTAAAGTTTAACAGGTCCTCGCTGCGAGGTCGCAGGAGACGGCAGCTGCTTCGGGACGAGCTCAAAGAATCCCGCATTATAAGCGCACCTTCCTCCAAAGCTCTTACACTTCAATATATTACTAGAATGGTCTATCGTAGAAAGTCGAACGGCACTAATGCCGCAGACTTGGTATAATAATCGGTATAAACGGATTGGCTTTAAGCCAAACTTTTAAAATACGTCGCACCACCCTCCTCGAACACCCTCTAACGTTGTCCGATAGGAAGTGCAGCGGGTGATATATTACAACGCATTACGCGATGTGGAACTGGAATAGATGGGAATTAATTATTTTTCGCGCATCTTAATTACGACTAATGGCGGATATAAGGATATACATTGAAGAGATGAGAAATACGGCCCAATGATGTGATGATAAGCTGTACGCCCGATCGTAACGACAAAGGCACTAGTTAGGAAATTTTGATCATTTTACATCGAGTTATCGTCAGGATATATAATATGTAAACATTACTTGAAAAAACTATGTATGAACCTTCTTTTTTATTCGGTCTCTTTGCAATATAATTTCATTATGATTTTGTACAGGTTTACTTTAAAATCTACCCTAACAAATTAAATATGATTTCATAAACTGTGGGTAATATTGTAACTAATATATATATATGAAGAGTAGGTACACCTGAGTTGCTAATAATTCTTGGTACAGTAAGATGAAACAAAATGATATTCATATCAATTGATCTGTTTTTATAGAAATGTCATTGGAATAAAAATTACCTGTAATCTTCACCATCAGCTGGTAGACTTTCACTGTTGTTAATAAGTTTCCTCCAAAGAGACAGGTAAGATATACCGGGATACCGTACTTTAATCTCTGCGTTTATTTACATTTAAAAATAAACTTACCAATATCAATTTAACATAATTCCGTATCTTTTGAATGACTTAAGAGATTATTATCTAGATAGGGTTAGGGAGCTGGTGCATGCATTGCTTATTTGCCTATATATTTACGGACAGCAGGTACGTAAAAGATGTTTAAACTTGAGCAGTTTTCCGCGGCCCATGTATTCTAACAATAAAAAAAATACACAAATATCAGGAACACAAACAAAAGTTTTGGTTTATTAACCGAAAACAAATAAATATGAAAATAATGGGGTGCATACTTTTTTTTTTAACGAAGCATCGCGTCTGCCGCGGGCATATTTATATACGGGCCGTCAGTTTTCAATATTCGGGGCCGGAGTACGCCTGCGGTCAGCGTGCGTATTAAAATGCAAAATTGATATCGCACGCAAGTGCCTCCTCTTCATTGTGCTGTCTCTTGCATGGTAATATTGAAAGTCTATAAACATTAATCAACGGTAGGTTATCGTTGCAGGTAAACGTCTAGGTACCACCGCAGCTCGTATTTCTGCTACGAACAAACATTATATAGTTGTGGTTTGATGGGCGCTGTAGCTAGTGAATTTACCGGGATAACGTGATTTAATATCTGATGTCTCAAGGCGATGAGCACAATGTGGTCATGGATATAATCCTAACTAAAGCAGGCCATTTTATTACAAACAAGCCTATCACTTATCAACACACAAATGTCTCATTCGTCCCGTCACTTTGTTGAATAAAAAAAATATTCATTTTGTATAACGTAAAATTAAAATAACCTGTCTTTGACGTAAATAAACTATTTAACACATCAATCGGTATCAATTAAGGAAATTAGTATACCCTCTCAAACACTACTTATATGTATCCAAAAGAAAATGTGTATGAATTGTAATACCTTTAGTTATAGGTTTAACATGGCAGTCCACTATTTAACTCAAGACAGGAATTTTTTATTCTATCACATACATGTCAACGTCACTGCAACTCGCTTTGAAGGTAGGTAGTAAATTTCTAGAGCATCCAGACAAGACTTTACTTCTCAAAACGACGAAAACAATTTATTGCACTGTAAATATCCTAATTAGCGCTAATTTATTTGTAAAGTTCTTTGCAAGCTCCTGTAGCTTTCTATAATTCCGCGTGGAAAGTGAAATCGTGGACTTTAGCTGGTAAAAGATTATAACTCATTAATTTCCCCTCTCCATGAAATGGTATCTATCCATATATGATTTACATCTTCAGCCCATAGACGCCTAATGCTGGACATAGGCCTCTCCCAGAGATTCCCACATGATCGGCAAAGGATTCATATGAGGTGATTTGAGCGATTTCCCACCACGCTAGCCCCAATGCGTATTGGTCGGACCCAGAGCTTCGTTTGTTGATTAGCAGGGTGCAACGCGAGCAGGTGACATTGGCTTGGATCCCGTGAGTGCAGAAACCCTTACACCGATTTACGCACGAGAAAATTATTGATAAACAACCTTATTTTTTCCATTCTTGAATAATTTTTTTATCATTAACACGAAGTAGTGTTTGTTGCAGTGTAATACAAGTACATGTACACGCCAACGTTCGGAAATTGCGGTTAGCCTGCCGCCCGACTTGACATTTCCGCGTTATATCAATCTGAAAACTTACCTCGACATATTTCATTCGGAATCAAAGCAAAAACAGCTGCTACAGGCACAGCGGAACACGAATAAAAAGGTATCGGCGTCAAGCGTGTATCGCAATTTTTTTGTTCTACCCTCTCGGGCTCGACTGCATTTGATATCGCAGAGCATGCCTGTTCCTGCGATCCGCATTTGTCATTGTGCCGATGCAGCGAAGGTGAGGTCGTTAATTTTTTTTCTCGGTCACTGCCTCCGGTTACGTAACAGTCAAAGCTTTCCGATAAAAAATATTTGACTCGGAAAATGCCAGAAGAGCTTTTAATTCCTTCTTCCAAATACGCAACAAACAATTAGATTTTTTTGGATGTAGTACAAAAAGAATCAATTACAGTCTTACATCATAAAACTATTATTATAAACGAATTCATAGAATAGATGAATATATCTTAATAACAATAAAAGAAAAGCCCCAGGTCATCCCCGTCAAGCAGAGTACCGAGCGTACTAATGGCATTGTCGCATTGGATGGCACGGCTTATTGTTTGTGCCATGTTACGGCGCGCTGGTGAATGGTGTTCCTCTATTTTAATGCGGCCTTTGAGATCGTTAACCGTTAGGATGGGGGTTCTCATCGGCTTCTAATCGATCCTGAGAAGTACGATGGCTGGACGTGATCTTCGGTCATTGAAGTACTCACGAGGCTGGTAAGGTCTGTATGAAGCAAAGCCTGGGACGGACTATCCCGGCATAGCCTTAACGAGGCCGCGGTTGTGTTCCGAACGGAGATCCCGTTACCTCCCCAAACTGCGGGTTAACCACCGACAGGGTTTTAGTGGGATTAAATATCTCCACATAACTCTGTCCCCCAGAAGACAGAGTATCTTTTCGAAGATTTCACCCCTGAAACTAAAAAAGGGACTTATTAGTTGTTGTGAAGAATCCCTTACTCCTATCCTCACACCTTACCCTAATAATAACAGAGGTATTTAATAATGCCTCGCACTTCGTTTTTCTCCATTTTCGAGAACAAGTTCCGACACGAAGCCAACAAATGACTACATCCAGAAATAAATAAAAGAGAATCGAAGTTTTTTTTCTTTTTTAATATTACAAATATGTATCTGAGCTATAGCAGTATTGTTTTTTCTTACCAAGGAATATATATATGTCGTTCTCACTACTTTTTGATCCCTCCTCGTAATTGAATTGAACCTATAGTTACAGTCGGGTCTTGTCGAGGTTAGGATATGCATATTACATAGCCAGGCACGCAAGTTCCTTGCAAATATTTGTCTTGATAACTTGAACGTAACTAATATATTCCATTTGGGAATTCAAATTGTTGAAGCGTTACGCGAAACCAATGCTCGCTACTGTTGCACCGGCGGTCAAACTATCAAGGAACTTAATTATTCCACCATTACACCAGAATATACGGCAAAGCCGCTGCCTTGTGGAATATCACATATTTCTATATATAAAATATTGATTCATATATTTCTTTGCAACCGCAAATATTGTACATCCCATTGCCATTGTGACTCTGTATCCAGAACAAACACTGTCAAATATCTTGGAGTGGTTATTGATAATAAATTATCTTGGGTATCACATATTCACACCATGACAAAACCACTACGAAAATTGATTTACATTTTGAATAACTTACGCACAGTAGCTAATAAAAAGATGCTTATCTTAAGTTATAAAGATCTTGGAGAAAGTGTTTTAAATTATTGTATTACTTCATGGAGAGGAGCTGCCAAGAGCTATTTAATTAAGTTAGAACGAAGACAAAGGGCACTCCTCAAAACAATCTTTTCGATTTCCTTTTAGATTTCCAACGTCTGCATTATATCAAACAGCTAATGTATAATCTGTGCGAAAATTTTTATTTTACAGAGTATTAAAATATACCACCAAGTTATTTTACTAAGATTAGGTTTAGAGAACCAAAGAACATTGCGTCGTCTAGTACCGTTAACTAACTGTGCTGTATTTGTGAGACATTTTGAATTTTTAACCCTAAAGATTTATAACCGGACCTGTATCTTTCCCAATGTAGAATTCCTGAATAATTACAGGATTAATAGCATTGTATTTTAACAAATAATTGGACTAAATCACGAAGAGACGGCAAGTGTTCTCTCTCCAAACGTTTAACTATCGAATTTGCACTTGCACACATGAACACAGAAATCATGGGCAGGACATACAAACACAGACACCCACACGCGTGCACACGTATACGTACACATAAATAGATATATAGTATTATAAGCTATTGTCATCTCGTCAAAAAAAAAATGTGTACGATACCATAACGGAAACTGGTTCCCGAAACACAGGAAATATTCCTAGTTCGAGAATCATGGACCATAACAACT
Organism: Ornithoptera priamus; assembly: GCA_029034505.1. Classification (NCBI taxonomy): domain Eukaryota; kingdom Metazoa; phylum Arthropoda; class Insecta; order Lepidoptera; family Papilionidae; genus Ornithoptera; species Ornithoptera priamus. Next base: position 1,925,410 of record JARDWD010000500.1, on the reverse strand, counting down.
CTGTACATAGCTGAATCTTTTATAATGAAAATAAAAAAACATATTTACTACACATGAAATAACTAGTGTTCAATAAATATAAATTTATACGGTTTAAATTATTTCAATAGATAGTATATAGTTAACATCATTGTGATTTTATTTGTTTATTTATTTAACTTTATACATCTCATGTAAAGGCGGCTTAATGCCATTGGCGTTATCTTCCAGTCTATCTTGGGTAATGCAGAGATGATGAGGTAGGTGCGTCAAATAAATACAATATAAAATATAATACATATACAAAAACACATATAAATATACACATAAATACATATAAACATACAGAAACCTATACATATATGTGAGATTTGTCGAGAGGTCGAAAGTTTTTATGAAAATGGAATTAACAGATTTCAATACAGAACAAACTAAAATTCGAGCTGATTACATATATAACATTTGTTAGTATTTTCGTTTATTTACTTTTTTTATATAGTACTGGTATGTGGATAGGCAATGTGCCTTGTCGGAAACTAAGGGAATCATTTTACAATATTGCAGAGATTCATTGAAATAGCAACGCCTTCAGTTTCTATTCCGATTGTTATGTTAGTAATATTACTAACTACAACTAGCGCGGCATGAATTAACTATTTTCAAAGAAAGCTTTGTTGTCCGCCATTTTATTGCAGTGGCTGTGAACCTTCGCAATTTTAAAACTATAACCTTTGGGATTACCCAAGATAGAAGATACAAAAGATTACTTTCGCAATCGTCTTACTCAAAGAAATGTGTCAACACAAAACAATATTTTTACTGTGGTTAATTGACTAATCGTACGTTCTTATGACGTGTTAAATAAATTGTGCTGAAAATTAACTTTTATATGCAACTCGGGTGCCAAAGGCGGCAGTAGCAGTGGCAGTGGCAGTGTATTAATTCAAATCAATGCTATAAAGCAGCGAGCGAAGCGGTACGCAACATTTGCTTTGAGAACCGATTGCACATGAACCGCGCCGTGTTTGAACAAATTGGAAATAGTTTTCAAGCGCTGTTAAGCGCTGTTCAATGGCGAATATCCGCTTACTTTTGTACTTTTTATAACGTTGATTTTTCGGTAAGCGCTTAAAGATTCAATTTGTACTACTCCAGACTCGAACGTTGCTGACAGAGGAAAATATTCCAGCTGTTATTAATTGTTTCCAGTTGTTTAGTGCATTATAACATTTGGGTATTTCTTTAACACACATAAGTAATAGATACGTATTGCTACACTGTTTTTTAATACAAAATGACAATACGACAATTACTTAATATTCATGTGTTGGTGTATGCAAATGTGCATCATTTATCCCTTAACCTATTGAGTCACAGTCATTTAAAGTAGAACACAACTTTAAGCAGTTATATGCAGGAGGCTGTCTAGATACATAATCTAGGCAGCCTCGTACTAATCAACCGAGATCAACCACAGGTGTTTTGATAAACTAAGCACGTCTAATGTTCTTTTTTTATCAACAATGTTGATGCACTTCAATTTCGTATGATGTTAAGTGATAATGATGCCGTCGATGATAGAGCGTATTTCTCCAGAATACTCTGTGTCATACTTTTTAAACCGGAATACATCAAAGGTGTGTAATAGTGTCAGATTTACAATATAAATGTTGCGGAGCCTTATCATCAACCAAGCTTTACAATATCTTGATCAAGAACTAAACCAGGTATATCTATCTAACAAAGCAAGCAATACCATAGAATTCAATATTGTTGTTTTAAAAATAATATCTTGAATCGAAACTAACAATAAACGATACACGTCTTTATATCAAAGAGCGTCCATTTAAATGTAGTACAACAAAATAAGTTCCAATTACTACGCAATGTGGGAACAGCGAGTTGGTTATTTCCCTCATTCATTCCCTGGTTACGGTCACGCTACGACCTCGGAGGACATAATTGAAATTAGTCGAGGTCTGACAAATGAGGGGCACTCGCGCACCAGTTAATTATCCGTGTGCTGTTGCATTGTTGTAATTGTCACTTAAGTACTTAGTAATGGGTACATTACATAGTACTTAAGTATTCTTCGAATCCAATTACTTTTCTTGATAAAACAAAGAGAAGAGACGAGTGAGACGTTTACGTGATGGTAAATGATACTCTTGCCCCCAACAATTAAGATGATATACATTGTACCAGGTTGTGCTCGTCGTCTTTAGAAGTGATGTGTCTTGTTAACCCTATAATTTTCATAGCTACAGTGCTCTATAAATAGGAGCTGCGGTAATATCTACTTAGACGGTCTCCGGTAACAAAAACCTTTTTTTTATCTAGGGACAAATCCTCTTATGGGAATATCCTTGCTTCTGGGGAAAACATAAGGTTTTCTTCTATGTATTTCTACCCACTAAAACCAACTCAGTGCTCTCTTTCAGTGCATTAGGGAGGGCTCCGTGAACGAGTGCTATAGAACGCACGGATGCCCTTCTGCAGTCTGAATAACACATCCCATAGAAGGGCAAAGCTCTTCTTTGCATCCACCCTTTGCTATAGCAAATATAAGATAACGTTGCATTTGCTGTCCTCCAAAGGTTCGCTTATCGAGGCTCACGAACTCGAGAACCGTTTTAGTCGCCTTGCACGACAGGCAGGGAATACTATAGTCCTATTCTTAACAGCCCGAGACGGCAATAGAAACCTACCGCCTGATTAAATAGAAAACTATTTATAATTTCTATAATATATTGTTGCAGTGCATTTCCTAACAATTAACTCTAACAAACAATTGTATACTAAAGTCGCAATATGTTTGGAGGATTCCGTTTGATATTCAGTTGGCTGTACGAACGGCCGCCGGCAGCACCAAAATAACAATAACGCTCTTAATTACACAGCCGAATAGTCAAAAGTGTCTGAGAGACGATTGAAACGAGCACCCTTTGCTCAGCCCTTTGAGGCGATACAAACCGACAACAGGCAAATGTTTATTGGAATAGATAAAATTAAGTATCGCTTCAAATTTATAAATACCGCCGAGGCCGCCGCGACGAGCGAGCGAATGGAAGCTGTACTCTTACCAAACTAAAGCAATTGTAGCAACAATTAAGGCAACAATACTTATCTGCGGCGGGAACTCTATTGCTTGCTTCGGGGCGGCTGGAGACGTCTTCGTGCTGCGTTTGCAGCCGTTTAGTTACTCGCTCGAGTATGTTTGAACATCCCATATTAACTAACATTTGATTTCAAATTCATATATTGTTAAGTGACAATATAACTCCGTGTATGAAGAAGCGTGCTCAATCAGAATTATATATCTTAAGTTTTAGCAGTGATACTGTTATGGCGGTTAATTAAAGATTAGTAATTAGACGGGTAGTTGTGAAAAACTACCACCAACCATACTACACATGTTGTCTTGGAGCCGAACTAAGGGTACTACTAAATTCCTTTTGATTGCCGAAGAAAGCAAAAGGAAATTAACGCGACTATAGTCATACTGCTAATCATGATCAGGTAAAATAAACCATGACAGGGAGGAAGTCAGTGTGTGGATCTTAATAATGGAGTGGGGTGTTTTTTTGTATAAAACAACCCATGATTCAAAGTATCGAATATTCAAAGTTCAGGTGCTAATGATCACAATTTCATGGTTGATTTGATTTTAAGTTAATGTATAAACATAGTCCATGAGTTTTGAAACTTCATACATAAAAATGGCTTTCATACTCCGATTAATTGATTATCTGTTTGTATATGAAAATATCCTATACATTAATTTTCAGAGACAATAGAAAATTTATGTATATTATAGTTTTTATTATTTCGATCGATTTACAAACAGACTTGTCCGTTTCATTTGTATCTTTCAGAGTGACTATAAAATTAACTTTAGTGTACTACTATTTTAAATTCAAACTGAAGATGCTTAGTAGACGGCGTCTGCCGTATTAAGTTGAGAAAAGAATAGTTTCCATGCTTTAATTTTCAACTGATGTGTATACGGTCCGTTGTCTTTGAAAATTACAGTTGCACGGCTCGCTCGCGCTTGGCCAACACACGTTCGGCTGACGGAAGTGCGAGCGTTCACGCGTATACACGAATTGGTCAAAGTTTTATTTAACCTTTATAATTCATACGCGTGTTTTTTTTTTGTGGGCCGCCTGTGTACTCGTGCGACTTAAGCAGAATGGGTCCTGATCCTCGATTCTCTTATTTGTCGATAAAAAGTTACTCTCGTTTGTTTCATATCTTTATTAATATTTATGGTTTTAATTATTAGGTTTATTTAAGTGGCAATTACAATTCAAAATTTTCCTATTTATTTACCCTGTGACTACATAGATATATTTTATATATTAAATACAAAACTTAAGTGGTAATTCATCATCATCATCATTTTAATCGATGAGCGTCTACTGCTGGAGATAGGTCTCTTTTAATGTGTTCCACAAAATGTCTTGCGCTATTTGAATCCAGTGACTCCCAACTATGTCCTCTATCCACCTGGTGTGGGTTCTATCAGTTCGATAGAATCCCAACCCGCCTGCCAAGCGTGGTGATTATTGACAAAACCTTTTATATTGGACAAGTGGTAATTAAATGAAATAAATAACTAGGATAATTCTCTCTCTCTGTAGCATTTATTTTTCCCATCTGATGGTGGGGTCTGCCTTTCTGGTCTTTTTCTTCCACTTCGCTCTGTCGGACGCGTCCTCTTCGGTAACCTTGCAGAACTCTAGATCTTTTTGACCATATCTGTCCATCTTGTCTTTGGCCGCCCTCTGGGTCTGGACCCCGTGTTGTTCAGATTGGCCATAACATTTCCAACATAGTCAGGAGGTTTTCTTTTTATGTGCCCATACCAACGAAGTCTGCTCTCTTGCAGCTTGTCGGCGATGTTGCGTACACCGAGACTGCCGCGGACGTACTCGTTGCGGATTTTGTCGAGTCTCGTCACTCCGCACATCCACTGGAGCATTTTCATTTCGGCGACTTGGATTTCGTTGGTTTGGCGCTGAGTTATGGCCCAAGTCTCGCTGCCGTATGTTAGGACCGGCCTGATTATGGTCTTGTATACTTAGCCCTTGATTTTTACTGGCATTCGTCTGTCGCAGGTTACGCCAGTCACTTCCCGCCATTTAAGCCAGGCGCTGCTATACGATGCAATTAACGATCTTTAATTAGCTTAAAAAAGTTCTAGAATCTAGTGGAGTATAATGTGTCATAGTAAAGCTTGAGATTCTTTGCGTTATTTATTTATTCATGCCCAAATACTTGGCTATCACACTACTAAGACGGTAAGAATGTATATGCCGTATACGTCATTAAGGTCTTTAATTTTTTATGTAATAGTTGCACTATTGCGCGTCGTGTGTACTTTACGATTAAGCTTCGCAGCAGTTCGCGTACTTGTTACTATTAATGCACCCCAGCGCCCGCTGGAACACCTCCCGCCCTCTCGCAAATAAACACATGCGAGTACGTTAAAAATATTTATCTCGCGGAACTTCCAATTGTATAATAATCTCTCATTGTTGTTGCTTTTATAACTTTATAAAGATACATCCTGGAGAAAACAAAGTTATTTTTTTTTCCTTCACAAAACGTTTCTACTGGTAGTAAGTGTCTGTTGCCGGAGACGATCTAGTTAAGTGCCATATGCAGCTCATATGTCTGTCGAATAAGGGTGTGCTAATATTACTATGTTCCAGATTGAAGGGCGTTGTTGCTACTGTAACTACTGGGGTTGAGAAATTTAACATGTTATGTTTTAAGGCGAGGAGTGTAATATGCTGCAATATCTATCATCCTAAGTGACGCCATGTTGTTATGGGTAGACGTATCACTTACTATCAGGTGAACGACCCGCTCGTTCCGTAGCTTAATGGATTAAAAGAATGTTTCAGTTGTTACAGTGGCTTTTATACAAAACTCAACCTATATCTCTAGAGCCAACTCATCTTTGGTCACTATTAGTTGATAGTTATAATTGGACCCTATAATACAGTAACGTTACCAATTTGATATTAATATGTCTTTATTATTAGATAGAAAGGTTGTATTTTTCGGACACCTTCAAACAGGATCCCTTTATGAGTACCCAAGGTTGATCCTGGAGGGCATAATGGAAAACGTGCACCTGGTAGGCAGCGCAAGAAATGGTTTGACGATGTAAAGGAGTGAATCGGGTTTAAATACCATCAGTTGAAAAGAATAGCCAAGGGTTGAACTGGCTTTCTCAATCTGACCGCCAAATTTCAGTTTGAAGAGGGCACCTAATAAATGCATTAAATAATTATTAGATAATCTAAGTTTTTTTTTATTTATTAAAATAACTTTTTTTTTTGTTTTCAGGTAAGGCATACAAAAAAGTTTTTCGCACTGGATTATATTTTTGGTTTGTATTCAATAGATTTATTACTTATACTTTATTTCGAGTAATATTACATTTGTAGTACTGTAATTTTGAATTAATAGAACTTTGTCGACTTTTAGCCGAGTTAAAAACGATATCATTTAATTCAGGTACAACTCGGCTTATTATCAAAATAATGTGTGTTTCTTCAGTGGTTGTCTCAGTGGAATACTCAATTATCTCAGTTTTGTGTCTTGTTTATTCTATATACGTTTTTACAACTATCGTTGACAATTATCGAAGTGGTCCAAGACAAACAATACCGTGGGAAAGTTTATATAAAGCACCGGCCGCGTGGCGCAGTCAATGGTCGCAAACTTCTAACAACATTCTCCGTCTCGTGCACGTTCATTTGACTGTCTGTTGCATTGTTATTCTATTCGCCTCCCCCACTCTCACACCCTTCGCCGTTAACTGAGCTCTTATATAAATGAAAACATACCTTGTTTTATTACCTTTTCTCTTTGATTATTAAATAAATCGGAAATAAATTTATTTACGTCTACCGCCGCTTGTATTATTGCGTAGTTAACAAATCAAGAAAAGGACATTAAGACAGATAGCGTATTGGGTTTTTCTTGCTGCAACGCCGTACAAACCAGAACACTATAATGCTTCTGTAGTATTGCTTAGCAGTAGAACTATCAGCGGTAAATTGTATATTGTCTATATTTGGCACTTCTGGACGATAAGGTTACCAATTACAGCCCTAGTAATTATCACTAGCTACGACCAAACCCGAACATCATTTTATGGTTCAAATATTGCCTGCGTTGATAACCAGACGGTCTCTGCTGATCCACAGCAAGTAAATCAATTAATGTGTAATTATTATTCGGTTAATATTCCACAGATTAAAGGATATACGGCGGAATAGATAATCACTTTCCATCGGTTTGACGTTAAGCCTGACATTATAGCGTAATGCGTTATACAAATCGTACGAACACATGAATGTACTATGAGATTGACTTAGTTCGTCGGTGCTTAGTTAAGCTCGCAGAATGGTCATTAGTACACACAGGCGTAATCGTATAGTGTCATAACTGACATTAGTCAAATATGTACCCAATTTGATTAAAAAAAAATTACTGTTATAACACCGGTGGTTGGTATGTTGCCAGGGACCGTCTAGGTGGGTAACAACCGCAGCTTCCATTTCTGCTGCCAAACGATAGTGTGCTAACATTACTGTCAGATGCGTCAGGTTTTAAGGACGTAGTAGCTAATAAAATCAAAAACGACAAGCACACTTTGGTATATCGTCCTAAGTAGCATCAAGTTATCATGGGCGTAAAGCATACCATCAAATGAATGTTGCACTTGTTCCACTTCATTCGCTATTGACTAGATGCAGGATCAATTGTAGTTGAGATCTTTGGTTAAGGTCTATTTGCAGCAGTGGATGTCCACCGTTGAAAATGTTGTGATGATGCTGTCTTATAAGCAATATTTAGTTCTTTGCATTTCCTGTAATAAATGTAGTTAGGATAGATAATTGGATTGACTTTTTCATTTGTTAGAGAAAACTTGATTTACAGCATTGAAAATTCTAAGAGATTTGTGTATTTATTTATTTCTTCTTTATTTTGAATTAATCAATGAAAATGTGTACAAAATTCAACAAATACTGTGTTCCGAATTGAAAAGAGTTATAGTTAGTAAAATTACTAGGGCAACGGGACTTACCATCTTACGTCCAAAGGCGACGAGCGCAATGTGGTGCAGTGTATATCATCTTAACTAACGCCATGTTGTTAAGGGCAGTCGTATCACCTACTATCAGGTAAACGTGCTCGTCTCGTCGCTTTGTTGAATAAAAAAAAATAGCCTTACATCGATGTAGCAATTTTAGAGATTATACATACGTAAGGAGATAATGTGTCTCAGATATAAAGAAAATTTATCCAACAAGAATATTAGTGGCGAAAAAAAACCGACGAGTTAATTATAAACATAGTAAAAATGAGATCTGATTAAAGATTACGCATCCCGGTAAGAAATGTTATTAATTTGTTTGAATGCAGCACGTAAACACGAGTGTTGTCGCGGCGGATCCGGTTCGAACCCGTCTCGCGTAAATCAAAGTCTCAACCTAATTTATGGTTTACTCATTTGTCTCCGCTCCAATCAGTAACATGACTTGATTGTCACTACTGATATTGAACGTTAAGATTTATACAACGATCTAAATTCCTTTGTAACTACATACAACAAAATTACATCTCTCTATTCAGGACTATTATCTTATCTATTATCTTCTATTTCAGGACTTCACAAGGATTACTTCTTAATAACGTACATACCGTCCCGTAGGAAATAATCCAATAAACCTGTGATTACTCCGTCGCCTTCAAAAAACTCTTAAAAAACATCGTTTATCATCATTCACATTTTATTTTAATGTCCCTTTGAAAGACAATCTCCTAGTAAGCAAGCCAGCAGTTCTGAAATATCTGGTAGCTAGTGAAATTACACCTTGTGTTAAAAATCGACAACACTGGAGTGCACTGTGTATATGTGATAGTAACTAGCGCCACATTGTTACAGGGAGAAATATATCTTACCAGCAGATTAACATCATCCTCGTGTCGTCACTGATCTTTTTTTTATTTATTAGAGTAGAATAGCAAGAAATATCACTAAACAAAGAACGTAATGAGAATGACGTGGATGGCTATACGGGTAGAGGAAGACCGAAGAAAGTATGGATGGATTGTGTGAAAGATGACGCTTAAGACGAGTGTTAATTCAGATGTGACGGCTGATAGAAGGATATGGAAGAGAAGTACACACTGTGCCGACCCCACGTAGCTGGGAAAAAGGCAGGAGGAAGAAGAATAAGAAATATCACCATAGATTAACTGAAGAATATCTGAGCATGACTAATTAAAAATTAACTATTTATTCGTCGTTTCCAATGTACATTGTGGTATCGTGTTAAAAAATTTAACCGAGCTTCTCTCGATTAAACAAACCCACGATGTTAGCGTAACATCGATTGAAAGAGAATGCGCTGGTACCGAAGATCACATCTAACTTGTATCACCTTACCACCCGATTCATTATACTAAATTTAACCTTACCATTAACTTAACACCAACTCTATTTACATTGAGATAAAGTAGATTTTCTATCCACCACCATAGTACCAAAGTACATCTTCCCAGCTGCAGCACTAATTGTTAAACAGTATACATTGTTTTGATAAAGCCAGCATCGTATACAGTTTCTGTGAAGTTTATTTTCTGTTTGTTTAACGTGAATGTGAAACTGTATAGGCGTATGGTAGTTAAGTACAAAGTATACATGTGTAGATAGATAAATATATATTTATATATACAGAGTGAGATTCTACATTATAACACGGAGTTTATTTGATTTGTGCAACTTGTCTCTTACATAAGACAAAAAATGATATTAATTTAACATTAGGTACTACTTCATGTATAAAATGTTCTATATCATGGCAATTAGCGATATCAACGCATAGCACTATCGTAATACTATAATAAAGTAAATGTCGCTTAAGAATTTATATCCTCTGTAATTTTTTTTTAATTTTACGAAGTGATGCTATGATCGCGACGTTCATCTGATATAAACGACAGGCCCCCTTAACAACGTGGCACTAGTCACAATGATATGATATACACAACGTCGTTAAATATCGATACCCCAGCAATTTCACAGCTACAGAGCCCTTCAAACCACAACTTTTTAGTATTTGCACAATACTGTTTGTCAGCAGAAAAAGGTGCTGCGGTGACGGTCTTCAGCAAAAGACCTACTTCCAGTAATGTCATTACAAAGTTTTCGAATTCTTGTAACTAATTACTAACTGTAGTAAATACATGAAGCAAACAAACAAAGATTTTAAAAGCACGTATTGTAGAGGCGTACCTGTTACGTCTCCTTGTCTGCTTTTCTCATATTCCACCGCTCCCAGTCCAAATCTAATAACAAAACAGTATGAAGTTTGGTTTTTAAATATTAAATTCAATGTCCCTTTGTCCGCTTAAACCTGAGAACTTGTTGGAGAAATATTAATGAATAGTGTAGTTCTGTTTCCTCTTGCACAGTCCATTGTAAGATGCTTTTCAATTCGTGGGTCCATTCAGGCATAGCATATCTAAGGAGCGTCTCACAAAGAATTAATTTGAATATTAAATTGTATAGTATACTAGTTACACTATCATTAATTGAGAAGAATATCATTAAGTTTCTTTCTAATTCAACAAACAGATTCGTAGAATATCTAGTAATTTTGTTTTTTTTAAAAGTTGACAATTCACTCGGCTAATTCTTCATGTTGAAAGTAAGTTGCGCCTTCAGTAGCAAAGAAATTGGTTTAATGTAAAAATTGTGTTGAATATTCACACTTCAATCCATGAAGCTTAGACATTATAATTGGGAAGTGTAAGGGTAAAAAATTTGAGAGCAGAAACTTTCTATAAAAAGCCGGAACTGGAGAGTTGCTGTCGCGAACTGAGCCTGCAAGTTGAGTCGGTAGTTTTAATGACGTTTTTGCCCTAACTGGCACGATAAGTTTGTTTTGCACATATTCGATCAGCAAATTAACTTTTGCAATGGACTGAACGTAGATTTAACCTCTGTTTATTAGGCTTTCTTTAAAAAATTACCTTTTTTATATAAAAAAGTCTGTGTTTATATTTTTGTTTAATTGTTCAACAGAAATTATTTTTTTATTCTATTTTAAAATTATAATTAGGACAAATTACTGTTAAACAATTACAACGGTATCCATATGGTTAGTATTAAAAATAATTTACAATGACATTTCTTTATATTTGACATAGATTTTACATAGATTAAAACCTAAGATATAATATCAAATATCTAAAATGAATCTGTGGAAGTTGCTAGTACAGCATCCATTAAGAGGAAATCGATATATAAATTTTATACAAACTAGTTCCAGAGATGTCCATAGAAAGTTAAAAACAACCTAAAAGTTATATGCTTCTTTTGCGTCCTTCTACTGCACCTGGAACAGAGTGTACCTGGATGGTGCTGTTTTGCATATATGTAAAAATGAGAGATGGGAAACTCTAGATCCGATTGCGTTCGTGTAAAGTGTAAAAACAACTTGTTTCACAAATTAGTTAAGTAAACCTTGTTTTCCAAAAAAAACCTTTGCACCTTCTCTGTACCTTGTGCTAACAAAACATGTTGGAATTTAAAGTATTTTTTTATATATAATGAAGCGTCGAATCGAGCAACGCATTTACTTTGTGGTGAATGTGGTCTGCCCAAAAACAATGAGTTGCTAGTTAGGACGTTTACATAGCAACTCAAAAGGATGACAAACCTCGTTATCCGTTGTAATTTGACTGAGTACCTCTTTCTCTTTCCTGGGACAGTAATATTTGCTCAGCTCGCCAACAGTCCGTTTGTATCTATCTAGACAGTCTCCACTATACCTAGCACTAATGAAAATGTAAACGTAACTCTGTATTAATCTCGTGCATGTTTTATTCATTGTCAACATGTACAGATAACTTATCCATTACCAAATTGAATGCTCCGATTTCACGCATTATGTATTTGCATGCATATATAGGATTGTCCTATTGGCTATCCGTCGGCGGTAATGCCGCTAAATGGTCGTTCGTGCATGTATGGAAGTAGGACAGGAGGTGGGTGGAGACAGCCCCGTTAATAATTCCCGCACTAATTATTTCTCTTGAGCTGACGCTTCAGACGGATGCGATTACATCATTGTTTGCGGAATTAACGTTAAATTTAATAATTATAAGCATTTCTACATACCCATACAAATCAATGATGTTATATATACAATATATAAAGTGAATTGTAAGAGATAACTTGTCTATACTGGAATTCATTGTCTTACTGTCTCCTCATCATAAGGTGCCTTGTTTAAACCGATGTTTGGCGGTCAGATTGAGAAAATTAATCCAGATTCAGTTATTCTTTTCAACTGATGGCAGATAATACAAACTACTTAGTTTCAAATATTGGTCGTGATAATATTCTAAAAGGCGTTCGTGATGCCACTGATCTATTGGTTATGTTAACTGCTTAACATGAGACGGGCCATATACATGCGTGTTTGCCACTTTCATCATTTCATCCTTTGACCCCAAGACAGAGCAAAGAGCGCCCACCGTAATCCTACATCGCATTGGGTCTTATGCTTCACCCTTTATCTCAACTCACGTCTTCTCAATCTTCTTCGCCTTGTCTGCTACTGTGCGGCGCCACGTCTGTTTGCGCGGTCGCGCTTGCATTTTACCTGCAGCCTTTTTTTTGCCACTTTAATGGAATGGTAAAAAAGCTTCTTAAATAGACCAACGAGGGAACACCCCATTTGTGACAAATAGAAATTAAAATTTTTGCAAACTGTAGAGAATTTCTTATTCACAACTTGCTATTGCTCGGCGGTGTAGTGAAATTTATTATTATAAAGAAATCTGTTTTTGGTGACTTTTGTATATTAAACACATTTATGCTAGGCACTATTCCATTTGATGATAAGCGAATATTTAGTCTTTATAAATCGTACTAATCTAAAAGGCTACTCCTATCTTTTTTATTGACAGCATTGACTATATTCCGTATAAAGTATAAAATGAAAAAAAAAAAACGCTGCATCAAACGAGTCCATTTACTTAATTCGATCGATTCCACGCGAAAGAGCGGTGTAACCTAAGAACGGTATAAACGGTACAAAGCCACAGTTTCATCCCCGATTCATTAAAAACATTGCTCCATATCCCCATTACCCCCACACGACCACTGTTATATGTATGGCGTTAAGGGTGAAAATAGTACTACACCAATCAAGGAAACTAGTATAACATAAATTTGTAATATTTATCCTGTGGTAATTAGTGATGTTCTAGTAATAGAACAACCAATAAAAAATTAAAACATTTACATTTAGTTCTATTTACGGTCATTTTCCTTTGGCGATGTTAGAGTTTTTTTTGCTCCTGATGCAGCAAACAGCTTTAAAACACATTGCAAGCAAATGTAACGAGAAAACGTAATGATATCAATTCTGCTCGTGTCAACCAGAACACAATGAATTACATCAGCGACTCATTGTCTCCAGATGCTATCGAAGCTCGTGGCCACGACGCTGGGGAAACGACTGCAGCCTGATATAAGTCCCCTTCATTGTACCGAGTGGAAAATAGGGGAACCGCGGACCAAAATTAAACAGTCCTCCCATCTCCGAATAGAGCCTTTACTCACACCACGCCACCATAATGAAATTAATCCTGACAAGTCCTAAGACAAAATTTTAGTTGGTTCGTTTAATTTTAATTATCAAATTAGTTCAGTGCCAAGCCCGCCCGCGGCGGCCGCGGCTCTCTAAGTTAATTACCAATTTTTGATGGATATGGTATTTAGTTTCTTGCATTTCCTGTAATAAATGGATTTAGTATAGATAATTGGGTTGACTCTTTCATTTGTTAGAGAAAACTTGAGTTACAGTTACAGCATTGAAAATTTTAAGAGGATTATTTATTTATTTCTTCCTTATTTTGAACGTAATTAATGAGGGGTAAAAATTCAACAAATAGTCCAAAGAAAAAGATCAAAGAGAAAAAAGAATCTGCTTCCCGTTCAAGGGCATCCCATTTAGATCTCCACACGAAACAAAAAGAGTTGCTTTTAATTGTATTTATATTGGTTTTAACAGCAGCAATAAAATATGTATATCAATAAGGGTTGGTAATTAAAAGACTTAAATATGAATAAGAACAATAAAGTCGTTATTGCACCCATCATCATCATCATCATTATCATTATCAGTCGACAGACGTTCACTGGTGGACATAGGCCTCCTTCAAAAACTCCACATCGATCGATCCTGCGCTGCCAGCTGCTTCCCGCAACCTTCCCTAGATCGTCGGACCACCTGGTGAGGGGCCTGCTAACATTACTTCTTACGGTACGCGGTTGCCATTCGAAGACTTTAGTGCCCCTCGGCTGTCAGTCTTTCGAGTAATGTTTCCTGCCCATTGCCACTTGAGAATAGCAATCGTTTGGCCTATGTCGGTGACCTTAGCTCTTCTGCGGATCTCCTCATTTCTGATTCAATTACGCAGGGAAACCCCGAGGATAGCCCTTTCCATTGCTCTCTACGCGACTTGAAGCCTTTTCACAAGGCCCACTGTAAATGACTCATCACTGGCAACACGCACGAATTAAAGACCTTTGTCTTTAGACACTGCGGTAGTTGGGACGAGAACATGCTGCTTAGTCGGTAGGCCACTCAATGGATTATTATTGCACCCAATTCATGTAAAAATACATCCAATTTGTATCTTTAAAGTTTTCTGGTCCAAAGTAAGAGTCTATCCTAACTTAATTAAACTAAGAAAACAATAAAGAAAGTCAAACTCTAATTCAAATAGAATCTTTAAGTAATTCTTAAGCGATATTACTTTCGCTTTGTTTTATATATTTTACATTTTCATAGTCTAGGTAATTCAAATTATTCTAATACTAGTACTTTAGAATAATGGCCGTTTAGAAAGTTCTTGCTCGGGAGAAACTTGAATACGAAAGTTTAATTAATGGATTATTATTTTTATTGCTTTTACTTCATTAAAGATCAGTTCAAAGTATTTTAAAAGGGTCGGGACTTTCAAGACGTTCTTCTAATGGTGAGGTATACTTAAAACTTATAACATTGTGATGCTGCCAATAATTCTAAATCGTTCACAGCAACGTTTTGGCGTTTATCATCATTACGGTTTGTTAATGTCCATTGATGTCCCAGAGAATTGCCATATTCTCCACGCTTGGGCATGCGGGTGGGCGAGAGCGTTATTCCCGTTAAGGTCATAGAATGTTTGTCGCCCTTTGCGATACGTCAATAGTGGCGGTGATGATTATATAAATCGTCTCAGATACTTTTTTTATTTCATGACTATAATATGGTGGTTAAAACCTTAACTCCCATGTTCCTAAATTCTGAATGTATCAGGCTAATTTTTGATTTTATATGAAAGAGGTTATGTCTACTAAAGTACTACCCCGGTTAATCTTCGAAATCCTCAATAGATAATTTATCAGCAATGCGCTATTTCACGAATGACGTCACTTCAACGATGCATGCTGGAAGAGAAGTAACTAGCATAGAAATGAACTATATTAGTTTGGTTTCGTATTAATACTTTATTTACCTCGATACAGTTTTCTAATAGGATTCTGCAAATATTATTCTAATTCTTTACAATGGTAATAACAAGCATTAAAAACTTAGATATCGTTTAGAATCGTCGAGTAATATTTAAGAATATAGTTTTCGATTTTTAATACACTTCAGTTCAATACGTCTTGTAAGCACAGATTGTCTGCTTAATCACTTTTCAAATAAACGTTAAACCAGTTCCGTTTATACTTCTTGCATCTCCAAGGAACGCAAAAATATCTTCAGTGTTCCACGTCTTGTTTTATATGCATTACTATCCACTCTCAGTGAACACCGGTTGTGATGCGCCGTGAAAGAACATATCGAGAATTTATAAGTTGTTCCTAATAAAAAATATACTGAAAAAGGAAAATTCTTAGTACCCACATAGGCATGTAAATTAATACGTGTATTCCAATACTAAACGATTACTTCGATAACCAATTCATTATAAAATTCGGTGAATATCGTAGCCAACACAGCAATAGATCAGAGAAATCCACAGATTTATAACTACATTAGTAATCCTTTTTCGACATTGAAAGCAAAGTAGAACAGGCGGTGGTTGGTTGTCGGAGACGCTCTACGTGGATACCACCGCAGCTTTTATTTTTAACGCCAATTAGTACTGTGTAAATTTTACTGTGATGTAGTTTAATGGGCGTTGTAGCTAGCGAGTTTACTGGGGTAACGAGATAAGCAGATATTATGTCTCAAGGCGACAAGCATAATATCGAGCTTGTTATGAACTAGCGTATCAATAACCGTCTAGTGAATATTTCGCTCGCCGCGACGCTTAGCTAAATCGATGAAACGAGCAATGTGGTGTTAGGATAATAAATACCCCTCGATGCTATGCTCCTCGCTTTGTCTCGTTACCCCAATAATTTCACTAACTACAACGCTCTTCAAACAGAATAGTTGGTATTAAGAAAAGCGTTGCTATGATACTCATCTAGACGGATAACCAAGAGCCTTAGTTACATTTAATTCTAATAATTTATAATGGATACACTTTAAGCAATTTATTTAAAAACAACAGCCGCAGATAACAAAGATAAAGAAAATTACTGAACTCTAAGGGATGCATATCTATCTAGACGTGCGAAGGGAGATCAAAAAAGCCGCTTGCAATTAACTATGTTATTTATTATTATTGTGTACAGCCGTAGAGTAAACACCGCGCATTAATGTCTTCGAGGAGACATTACGCTGATATTTAGTAAGTTGGGCTCCGTGCTCCGCGGTGCAGGTACCTCGCTCGTTTGCATGTGTGCTGAACCGCTTATTGCCAATATTACCCAAGGCCGAGAGAGACATCTGATAGTCATTATCTATAAATATTCCGCCGTTTTATTTACCCCCGCGCGTACGAGCTATTTTGCATTTAAATTGAATGTTTATTATGCTGTTTTAATGGGTCTTTGTATGGATAATACTCATAGTTGATACATGTTGACATATTTGAGTAAAAGAGTAAAGTTATATGATACTAAATTTGACAGTAATAAGGTATGGTCCACTGCATGCGAGGCCCATCTATGTAGAGATCTTTGGGGGAGGTCTATGTTGATAATGAAGGTATAGTCTTATGATACTCTAAGGTTTGCAATAGCAGACAATACATACTCTTCCGGTGATCTGTGTTGCCAAAGACCGCCTAGGTAGGTATCAGCGCAGCTTTCATTTCCGCCGCCATATAGTAGTGTGCAAACATTACTGTATTCTGATCTGAAAGGCGTTGAAGGTAATGAAGTTACTGAGTTAATCATACTCATCATCCTATGTCTCGAGGTCCCTTCCACAACTAATGATGCAGTGTCTATCATCCTAACTAGATGATACGTACTTATCATCAGGTGAATGTTCCCTTAGTATTCCACTTCGGAGAGTAAAAAAAGGAAGAATTTATATTAGAGAAGTTAGCTTCGTAGTTATGAACGATTTTTTTTTATACTACGAAGGAGGCAAAAAAGAATACAGGATGCTTGATTTTAAACATTTATCGTAGCGTATGGACGGGCGGCTGCAGTGTTATATGCATCAGACGCGATGCCGACCAACGAGTAACCAAGGAATACTTATTCAAATATAACTTAACACCACAAAAGGAAACTAATCTCGAGCGATATAATTGCGCAAATTACACGAGCGAGTGTGCTTTAACGTGCCATTACGTAAAGTCCCGTGTGTACTCGAACCGCGCGATAACTGCTGCGATGGCTCGCTCGGCCGGTCAGGCGCGGCTTGGAGCGTCGCCAGGGCGCCTACTGCTCGCTCCCCAACCTCTACTTACCACTAAAGTAGTCATTAAGATAGACTCGACAATAATCACTTAACTTTTTGATATAACACGCTCCGTAACTTTAACAATTCGTAGATAACTTAAAGCTTCTGCCCTGGGGTTGATGTCTCTATTTTGTCTGAAGGCACCTCTTTTAAATGATACCCTGCTACTTGAGACAAGGTTATGTGTAATTAGTGTCCACTAAAACTTCCACAGTGGTCATCGTCAGTGTATTGCGAGTAGCCCCAGGCTGCTATGAAAGATATCGTTGCCTAATTGTATTGCGCCTAACCACGTCTCTGGGATGGCCGCAAACCTCTCCAGCACCCTCTAATACTACTACTAACAAAATCATAACTTTAAACTATTTTGTCAATAGCTCAACAATAATTTGAACTGTAGTGACCCTAAAATTTAAACAAAAAAATCATTCAATACTCATGAGTAGTCTGCGATTTTGAATTTTGAAAGGGGAGAGAGGCCTTCATTTAAAGTTTTTTTTTTTATTATCATGTGTAACAAAATGCTAATGGTCGCACACCCCGAAACCAGAAGGGCCGGTTACGGGGTAGTGTCCGACTCCAACCGACTAAAAAGCTTTACACGGTATTCCAATCATTTCCGAAAATATGCACGAGGGTCACGGGATAACATCGAGCAGTTCTTCCGCAACCCCCGATCGGCGCCTGGATCGAACGGGCCCGCCTCGGGGGCCTTCATTTAAAGTTGCTCTCTACGACAGGCGGAGATTTAATGATCAGAGATAAAATCTGACCTGTAGTATCGTGCCATTAATATTAAGAGTAAGGTAAGCCCTGCATGTAGAAAGTGACTAAAAGGGTTTTCGCGTTCGTTGGCTTTGAAGGTGGAGGGGCCCTCATTGACCACTAAGCGATCCGATGGTATATAACAAGTACGAGATGCTCTCGTTTGTTACGGCAAAGCGAGGGTACTGGAGCTCGCTGCCCTAATGGTTAGAGCGTGCGGCCTTCATTTCGAAGGTCGTGGGTTCGAATTTCGGCATGTACGGATGACTTTAATATTTAAGTTATATACATGTGTGTAAGTATATACATTTGTGAACTTACGACAGCGAAATACAAACAGTGAAGAAACACATAGTGAGGAAACTTGTACACGAATTAGAATTTATTCTAAAGTGTGTATGAAATCACCAATTCGCATTAGGCTCTCGTGGTGACTATGGCCCATCGCCCTCATATCGAGGGTAGGCCTGTGCCCCAACACTGGGGACCTAAATTGGCTGTCGAGATGAGAGATAAAAAAAGAAAATAAATTAGGGTTCCCCTCAAAACATATACGACTGCGAATTTTTCGATTTCATACGAAATTATGCAATTTGATTCAATATGACTATAATTGTAAAATAAATAATATATATATATATACATAGTAGTGCAGAGGCAGATTCAACAAGTACTAAACGCGATCTATATCAAGTAACTCAACCTATTTTACCACCGGATAAAACTTCAACTGGGAATAGGATTAGGTTTAACGGATGTTACAGTTACTCTCCACAAGCCCTGTTATCTCAGATTAACAGCTATTACGATCCAGTCGAACTCCGAACGAATTTCTATGTAATAAAATATCCAAGGATAGGAAATACAAATGCACTAAAGGCTATCGAGACATCGACAGTGATCGAAATATTTCGCAAATATACAGAGACAACTCATCGACGAACTCCAGTTTGACGAACGTCATGGTGATGACATAATGCTTGAACAGGATCATCCGATGTTAAACCATGTCTACAATTTGAGGATCACAATGTATTTCGTATTTAGGACAGAAGTTCGCAATTTTATGGACAAAAACTTACTACTGTATGAATATCGTATTTTTCTGTTTTAAAAAATAATGATACAGACTTACTAAGTCTCATTTCCTTCACTATTTAGAATTAACTTATTCATCATGGTTTCAATCTATTGAACATTACTGCTGAACATAAGCTTCCCCCCAAAAAGGAGTTTAAAGTACTCCGTCAATGAGTGCAGTACACTCGTAACGGTCACGGAAAAATCTGTGGTCTCAGATTGATACTCTTCTGCCACGTCGCCTTCGTATTAAGACAATGATCAGAACTGTAAAGCTATTCACAAACTTCATGTATTTCAGTGACTAAAGTACTTGTAAAACTTAACCAACTAGCAATAAAAATGACTAATAACGCGCTTTCATAATTTACGTCGTCATGATCAAAGTTTGGAGAAGTAATGTAACGTTTGAAGACATTAAAGGTGAAATGTGTTCGAGTAATTTCGGATTATGGCTCCTGAAAAACCTTACTTTGGTTTAGTTTAGTTTAGTTTAGTTTAGTTTAAATGTTTAACTGCAAACGAACACCTCGACAATTTCTTTGACAGCTCGCATGGATACCGACCATTAAACATTGAAAAATGCCGAATGGTCAATTAACAGGCATAGAAACGCGACGGACACGCGAGATACGCGAACACACGCGAACAAACTTATTTTTTAAATATACCCGATTAACTAATTATGCGATTTTAAAGTTTTAACATACATTATATAATAACGCTTTGCGTTGCTCTTATCTTTGCGGGTAATCTAATATTTAGTTAATACCTTCAACATTAACAATACGGCCTAGAATTGTTTTTTGTAAATTTTAACGCTATATTCAAAAACTAAGCTGAAAACTTTGATTAGCTTTTGAGAAATCAATAAAGCTGTTTAATTTTAAGCTCTTTTTTTAGTAGCGATTACTTAACCAACACCTATAGTATAGTAGTTATCGAAGAAATATGCTGTTTTTTTATGTGTTATGTTCCTTATAAAAATTACAGCTATGTACAGAGTAGTCATGGGCCGTGATTCCCGAATTAAGAATATTTCCTGTATTTCGAGTATATGTATACGATGATTTTACTTTATTAGTTTCTAATTATTCTAATACATTCATAATCCCTGTACATCATCATAACCAACTCTTCTGAAACACATTGAATTAAGTTTATTTTTCTAACTGATTTGTCAACTGAAATAATTTTTATCTCTTCATTCTTGCTGTAACATATCAGTTTATTAAAGAAAAATTGTTTTGATATCGTTTTACAGAAAATATTAGGAAAATGACTGTAGCCACGGATAAGTAGAAATGATGGTGATTTTTGGTTTATCATCAGAAAGCCAAGTCAATTTAGATGCACATGTTGTTCGAACACACGGTGTGCAATCTAAACAAGAATTCATTTTCCTAATATATTTCTCTCTCTTTCTCTCAAGACTATACTTTAGTTATATAACCTAGATAAAAACTTTTTTCTCCCCACAAACGCTGCGATTTCAATACGTTATTGTTCACAACGTTCCCGAGGTGAAATTACTTGGTAATAGTTTTCTATCAGGAGCTCGGCGCGTTGTATCCTCAATTATGCTCGTAGACTGTTACCGAGTGAGATTTTCCAGTAATATTGCAACTATAAAGACTAAGTAAATGTCATGAACTACGGACTTCTATAGTTGTTTCGGATCTCGGGTCTGATAGATATTATATTTATATTCTCATAGGTTTTAAGATTAGTGTTTCTTTACTTTCTAAAAAAGTCTATTGTATCCCTGTTAATAGTTGATTATGTTAATAATTAGATACTGTAAGGGAATTTGTAAAATTATTAAGTATTTTACTCTATAATTAGGCTTTGGACTCCTAGGTTCACGATATTAGTATCCGGTGCCTAAATTAGTAACCCCATTAAATTGTACGTTTGTTTAGGTAGACTTAAATATTTATGCAACTAATTTATCATCATCATTATCAGCTGATGGAGGTCCACTGCTAGCAGAGATTTCCACATACAGTTTTTATTTTTTTCTTACTTTATTTTGATTTTATAATCGTTCCCCTACGTGTGGTAGATCAACGCCTTTATTTTTCCTTATATTTACCATCATATAATTTATTTCTAGTTTTCTTCATATCAATCTTTTATTCTTTCTTATATTTCATTGTCTGCTCTTCTTACACACTTCATTTCTTCTAACATTCCGCATCCCATTTCCTTCTTTCATTCCTCTTTTGAGCGAAGACCGTCGCCTCACACGTATTTTTCACTCTGAAAAAGACCTGGAAAATATAATTTTTTTTACATTCGTTTTGTTCCTATTTTCTTCCGTTTTGTTACTCTTTCTCTTGCTCTCTTTAGTTTTCTTACATGACTATAACTATTTTACTATCACATTTCATTTTTAAATTCTTATTTATTTATTTAAAATTTTATTTTTATTTATTACATCTACTATATCCATTTTGGTGAATACCAAAAACACATAAGAGTAAAAACAAAGGAATTTACACGACGTAACCGAAAGCAATCCAGTTGGAGATCCTGTGTTCAGTACAGATTCAGTTCAAGACGCAAACACAGGTGGATTGCGTGTCTCGTACGTAGTGATTTATCGCCCTGCCTAAATATCGCCGAGCGCTGGCTGCCCAGGATTTATGCCGCCCACTCTCAGGTTTCACTCCGTGATACATTAATAAGATCGAATGCGACGGGTACTCCTTGCGCAGAATGAAAGTCCGTGTAGCGGTCACGCACAATCCGCAAATCTTCTGAAATAATTTCCTACGCAATTATATTTATTATATACCTTTTTTACATATTAAATGCGGTATAAGAATATTTTCGCGTTAATAACTAATTATTATTTTTTTAAATATCTACAACGTACCAACATTTGCCTTTTTAATGATATTGTGGTATTGATTACAAATAAATACTTTACATATTTTTTCCAATTATCTAAATTATCTCTATTAAGTAACAGAGAGACCGTGGATGCTGCGACTCGCCCACCTAATTCACACACCGGTTAATTTACTATGAAGTTAGTAGCTAGACAGCGGATTCAAACTGGTAGACTGACTGAACTGTAAACTGGTATGTAGGTAGAGGTATCATAGTGCCTGTTTCGGCTAAAATGTTGTGTGAAAATATTACTATGTTTCGGTTTGAAAGGTGTGGTAGTTACCGAAATACTGTGGTAACGAGACATAACACTTTAATTCTTAAGAGGATGAGGCACACCGTGGTGCAGTCTTTATAACCATAAGCAGCACCATATTGTTATGAGTAGACATATCATTTAAGATCAGATGACAGTGTAAATAGACTCATCGCTTCGTAGAATAAAAAACGCATCCAAATAAACGCCACAATATGTGTGTGTTCCTCAAAGTAATGAATTACGGGTTTACAAGGCTATCGCTTATCTTCTGCGCCATGGAGTTGAAACAATTAAACATAAAAGAAACAAAAGTATAATGAACGGCAAAACAATAATTATAATACTTCGATACACGAACGCTCTGCACGTTATTTCGCTTAATGTATAAATAAAACTGTTATGATGCATTGAGAAATTAGCACACTAGATTTTTTTTTAACCAGTTAATATATATAATATAAGCTGATGGAGAAAGTGAGGAACAGTGTGATAAGGGAGCGGTACGGCGTGGTTGAAGATGTAGTGACAAAGATAAAGAACAAGGATGCTTAGATGCTTCGGCCATGTAGAAAGAATGGACGAAGAACATTAACGAAAGGGGTATACAAGGTAAGAATGATAGAAAAAATCGGTGCAGGTCAACCTAGGCGGCCTGACGAAAGGCCTGGTCCTAAAGAAAGGCCGGGTCAAGAGTACTCGCAACCGACGAGCATGCATGAAGACGTTCATGAATGTGGAAGAAGCGAAGAGAGGTGTGCCAGGATCGTAGCAAGTGGAGAAAGGTGGTCTCTGCTTACCCTATCTGGAACGAGGCGTGATATATAGGTTTGTATGTATGTATATAAATGAAAAGGTATTATTATAATATATTCGTTTATTCATTAACATCTCCCTTCAATAGAAATGTCTAGAAATACTTTTTCGTAGCCTTGAAACGATTTTAATCTACGCGAGAAACTGTTTAAGTCGAATTCGATGTGATTATTATTTTACTAAATTTTAGGTAATAAAATAGACTAAAACTGGTTGCATAATTTTTTAAAATACTGATGTCTATATCATCAGGATTTGATGATTCAGATCTAATACTTTTAATCACTATTAATTATGGAGACTTAAATAACTAGCTGTTTTCTGAGTTTGGGGAAGGAATTTTTAAAATTCGTTCTTAGCTAATCTATACTCGGCAAAAGGAATATTACTACCAAATTTCAAATCTCCAGGCCTCATGGTACTAGAAAATAATGATCAGTCTCTACGCAGGTGGAAATCTCATAAATATATATATAGAGATAATAATCCTTTTCTTAAGAACTTTATAGGTCTTCATTCCTGCAGCTCCAGCTTGTTGGTATTTGCTTTTAGATGGCTCCTTTCGATGCATGGAATTCGAAAACTCAATTTTCGAACAATCGGAAGCGAGTAAAAGCTACGCTAACGTAGTTCCACTTTTTGATGAACCCCTAATGCTGTTAATGGTGTAGGCAGTGTGTATACCAGGTCCTACCCTGGAACACGGTTGCTTTTATAAACTCGATTTCTAAACATCGATAATTGCCAATTTCCCCATGTAATTTGTGCCTTTTATTTACCGCGTTCTAATAATACTCTTGTTCATGGTAAAATTTGTCAATGAATTCATTTTGTAATTAGGTTAGTGCGCCTCACCACCACAGATAACATCACCACATAAAATTTGGTAGAATCGTGGTCACGTGCAGACATTGATTATATATAAAAAAATTAATACAGTTACAGACAATTCAGAGTTGATGACGAGTGGCGTGGTTACCATTTATTTATCGTATTAGGACATAAAATGTTAAATATCGTTGTAGTTACTACTACAATGTTAATCTACCGCTGCAAGTACAACTAATATTTTTTTCATACTACTGTTGTCCTTTCGCCGTCATCGTCATCATCTCATCCGATGCACCTCCACCGCTGATCCATTTTCCTTGTATTTTTCTATATTAAATAATCCATCTCAAACTTTGAGGCTTGAAAGAATTCGTTGTAAAGAATGAATTGAAAATTACCTTGTCCCGCTTTGAAAAGCAATGTATGGTAAAATTACTAAGGTAACAAGATTTCATATAATAAAATTACTAAGGTAATAAGACTTATCGGCTTACGTCTGGAGACGTTGAACGTATACAGATATGCAGTGTTTTGAACTCGTAAACGAATGACAATAACGTCTCATGCATCGGACACGATTGTGACCTCTTCGCCCATAAGCCACATGTCTCCGAAGCGTTCATAACCCGAATAAATCCGTTCTTTAACTCGATGTAGGCGAATGTTCGAGACGCAAACATTACCACGCGATGTAAAATGCTAATTCTAACGGCCCGCAATAAATACAACGATTCGTGCATCGCGAAGCGGGTGCGGTCTCAAGGTGGGAGCACGGGTGATGGTACACATTAATAATCTAAAGATTTTTGAGAACCTTAATTTTTCTAACAAGAAATTATAGTTTAAAAATACCATATCACAGTTGCAATAGAAAGAGATATATACATATGACTGTAATAATTAAATATGAGGAAAAGATCGATCGATGTGGTGGAGATCTTTGGGGGAGGCCTATGTCCGGCAGTAAACGTCTATCGGCTGATGATGATGATGACGACAAGATAATGCTAACCTACCACTGCCTGTAATAGAAGTCGACTAAAAGGGTTTTCGAAGGTGGGCGCCACCTCGCTCACTAAGCAAGCCCAGGGCAGACGATATTAACGAAGTAGTCCATTCCAAGTCGTAGCATAGTGGGAAATGCCGAAAAGGGTTACATATCCTTGGGGTGTGCTTAGGCGTAGTGCAAAGAGTCGCCGGTGCATTCCGTTGAAAAAGCCTAAGCCCCCCGCAACGCGCTGAGAGTGACCGAGAGGATGGTTTTAGTGCGTTCAAATCTCACATAACCTTATCTTCGTTATCGAGTTACCTTCGAAAGGCGTAGCTAGTGAAATTATTGGAGTAACGAAACTCAATATTATATATCTCTAGGAGACGACCACATTCTGTAGCTGTGTCCATCCTAACGAGCGTCACGTTGTTATGAGCAGGTGTATTACTTAACATCAAGCGAACGTCGCGCTCTTCTCGTTGGTACGACGAATAAATAAAAATCTAGTTAAGAAAAATCTTTACACCGGCTGTACACTATGCAATATTTTTTTTTTAACACGTGACCTAAGTGCGTGTTTTACAGGTCAACAATATCACATTCAGTTTTATGTTTATTTTTTTTTAATCTAAAATGTGAGACCTTAACAAGCAGATTATGCTGTATATAAAAGTTAGCTTATGATCACAAGACAAAATTTATAGTATCCGAATTTTAGTAGTTGAATTGAAGTGGTTATTGTCTAGAACAGCAATGTTTTAATCGTTATAAGTACATAAAAATTGGATTTTTTTTTCTTAGATTCTATACATAAAAACATAGTTTTCCATTATAACACATTTCATCCCAACACATCTTGAACTGAAGCGTTGCAAGTATTTCTGTAAAATTTCTCCATTATCAAAACTCAATAATACAAAATTTAATTTATATATCGAACACCTTGCGAATCAAAAATTTTCTCGAATATTATTTTACCACTCGCTTCTGTTAGAACTGAACCTTGCACCACGACGGCTCCTCTCATTACGACGTTAATCGAAGCGCTATTCCATTGCGGTTTTTCCTCGAGCCCCGCATAGTTTGCCGCGACGTACAGCGCAACGGTTGCGCTGCAGAGCGATGCTGGCGCATGGCAAAGGTCGGTAGAATTTACGCTAAGTAAGCCTTCTTCCGACGTTGATTGTGTTTGCTAAGAGTCTACTGTAGCACTTGATTTTCTGCACGCTCTGTTCTTTTACTGTTTTATTATTTGGTCTTTGTCTTACTAAGGACCGTAACGCTTAAATCTCTATATACTTGCAATTGTCTTAAATTCATAAATTAGGAAGTATTACTTGGCTGATATTGCAATCGTTTTTGCCTTAAAACGGTGATTAATTTCATCCTAATATTAAGTAAACCCTTTTTTTTGTACATCGTCATTCTAAGCATCACTGTTTTGTTGTAAATAACATAAGTTTAACTGTGCGTCGCTTGATTTATATTTTGGAGCGGAACCAATCCGTTGTGTTCTGGTAGTAGGATATTGTAAGAAATCCCCAATGCGACAGAAGCTAGCAAATCTTCAGCGCGAGTCTTGCCAGTCGTCTCCAGAATACGAGATCTCCCTCGTTCTTTCGTTTCACCCCCTCAACATTGTATTCATGAAGAAATCGAGGGGATGTTCGGGTCCTACATGTCTGGTTAACGCGCGGAATCCTACTATGTCGGAAGGCAATACGGACCATGAATCAATCTGTATTGGTATTTGCCTAGTAATAGAATACATTGCCCGGATTGTATTCAATCGTCTCCATCCGGTATTCGTAAGCCACGGATGAGACGCAATCAGGTCTTGAAGCAATTTGAATTTTTAACATCTTCAATTGATACTAACTCGTACAACAGCGATAAGAGACAGAAACGAAAGCTTTAGCTGTAGTTATGTTTATTGAAATTTCAAACTTTTTTGATCTAGAATCGATTAACATTTGCTTTTAATATCGGATGATGTTATATAATGTAGATAGTAAAGCATGTTCACCCAAAAGAAATTAAAAAGGGAGAGAAGAAAGAAGGTTAGGTTATCCTCGTTCATTTGCCTTAAACATAAGATGATCATCTGTAACACAAGAAATAGACGCATAACAAAAGTCATCACTATTTTTATATACACATTAGCTGTCCCCGGGGCCGCTTTGCTGGCCGTAATATAAAAGTAGGCTCTAAATTTATTTGAATTCCTTGTGAGCAAAGGCAACGGCAACCGCAATCTTTCTATAGCAACCGCATAAATAATACCAAATGAAAATGATGATAAAAGTCAATGAGATACAAAATCATAAAGGATCTATGAAATTTAAAAAATATTTAGCCTATAACCATCTACAGATCATTTAGCGTCAAACGATCATTTTCCTATGTCGATACATTCACAAGTTTTCACGTGACTGGCGAACAGAGAAAACCCATTTTTTACTAACATATAGATGGATAAATGCATGCGCCTTAATGAAAAACAATTTATTTCTAAGCTTAATAAGCTTGTGCTTAGAGTGATATATGAATAATTAACTAATTACTCATAACAAGTTAATTGCTTTAATAGTCAACTGCTTCTCGAAGGTGCAATGCTTGTACAATTAATTATTACCCGGAACATGGTTTTAGGCATCCCAAAATTTTTTGTTCCCTTTTTCTGCTAGTGTATTTTTATATCGTATACATTATCCGACTTTGTGCTATGATTATGCCCGAAAGCTGTAACAACTTCCCGCCTTTGAGCGCAAAAATGGTGGCTCTTTGAAAAATCAAAAGTCATTTTGTCGCAGGAAAAAGAGACTCAATAAGAGAGTGCTTATTTTCCCTGTTCTATAGTCAAACGAAAAACAGTGTCGAGTCGTTCATCAGCCGGCGCATGTCGGACCTAAATTCAATTTGAAGCCCCGTCGCTACGGCATACTTAGACCAGTTAAGGTGGTCGCATACTGTGCGCCTGCTACTCCGACTGAATACGGACTCGTCCTGTCTTATGTCTACAGACGGACAGTCGCAACAAATATGGCATTTAAAAAAAAACGCAAGAAAGAGCAACCAATGAAACCTCGTACGGGTTTCTTACAAATTATTTTACCTAACTATAATAAAAAACTATTGGCTATGGAATGTTTGATATAATAAAGCAATAAAATGCAAGCGATAAAATCCGTTAATATTTAGTTTTATCAAATATGAAGTATTTGAATAAATATAAGAAAACGTTATATGAAAACTTGCTGTAAAAATCAACAACATGAGGTGTCTTTAAACTGAAGTTTGGCGGTCAGAATGAGAAAACTGTACCGGTCTCTCATTCACAATTTAAAAAAAAAAAAAAGAGATAATGTATGTATTGTTATTAAAAATGTTTGCTGTTGTACTTAAAATAATGTTTCGGAACATGTATAATTAAAGTTTGCGCTACGTTAATGAATGAACACAAAGTATAAGAAAATATGACTTAAAATCAAAGTTTACACTTGAAAAATATCCAACGAATGGTACATTTAACTATAATAATACATATCTGTACATATAGAGGTGTATTTATTTTGTCGTATAAATATTTAACATCCGCACTTGTACAGGCGTCCTAAGTTTAGTTTTTGACGCAGCGCTAAGCGGGGCGGGCTCTGCAAATTGTGCTTGCTTTAAAAGTCGGTCAGCTTTTTCATAAAGGACGTCGCCAGTCCGTTTGTCCGGGCTAAATAGCTTATGTTGCTTCTGAAGTTTTTAATTTTACTATCAACACAAACGACCAAATTCCGCAAAAATTAACGAGTTGATATCAAATAAAAAACTTCATGTGTTCGCAACTTTCAGACAACACTTACACATCTTAATGATTTCCTACTCATTCACGTTGCAAGTCGGCAATCTGATAAATTTGACAAGTTATTTTTTTGTGGAACAAAAGTAAGAGAATTCTAGTAAATTTGTAATTAGAAACATAATTAGAGAAGTTCCAGGACCAACTAGACAACAAATAAATTAAAGATCATGGAAGAGAATAAGCGGAAGTCGTCTTCTATGCAGAGACAGATGCTACGTCTGATAGATAATAATATATATAAGGTTATATCACCTTAGTATCCACAAAGCCTTGGTATTTACAAGAAATGATGTGGTACAAAATAAATGAATCTTCATGAAGGTTGTAAACGACTATGAGAGTAAAAAGTTGTATTGCGGTTTTTTTTCTTTGTAGGGTTTATTTAATTATTGTTATGGCACGCCACAGTGCGAACACCAAAATCCACCTAAACAGTGCCCCTGGGTAAATTATTCGTTTCATGCCGTTTGATTGCAAATTAACTCTTTGTACTCTTGCCCGGGGGTGGGATTCTGTTAAGGTGTAAAAATGTAAAATGAATGAACAGTATAAATGTAATTGTACTCTTGTCGCGGACACGCGGCCACGGGGCAACTTTTGAACCCTGAATCAGTAGCTGTACGAAATTAACTTATGTATTGCATGTAACAAGCGAATATATTTTGTATACATTAGTTTTTAAACAATTTTTTTAGTTTAAATCTAGCGCATTCATATAGTCCCGATATTGAACCATAGGCGCCAATATAATGAAAAAAAATATTAATTAAAAAATTAACAATATTTTTTTATTCGACACAGCGACGAAATGAGTGAGATTGACCGATTATGAGTCATAAGTCCATAGCGTGGCGCTAGTTAGGGTGACATACACAACACTACATTATCCGCGTCGCCTTAAGACGTAAGATGTTAAGTCTCGTTATTTCAGAAACTGCATTGGCTATAACCCCCTTTAAACAATAACACTGTAATGTTTACACAGTACTGTTCGTTGGCTGTAATAGGACTTGCGGTGGTGATAGTACCTACCTAGGCGGTCTCCGGCAACAAACTTACCGTCACCAAAAAACTATACGTATTATTTTTTTTTTAATAATTCAATATTAACACTTAGAACAGCGAATTTACGTCCACACTGTTGGGGCTCAGCCCTACTTTCAATAGGGAGGGCGATGGGCCATAGTCACCACGCAGGTCCAATGCGGATTGGTGACTTCACACACACCTTAGAATAAATCCTAATTCATGTGCAGGTTTCCTCGCGATGTTCTCCTTCACCGTTTGTATTTCGCTGTTGTTACTAAAGTTCACAAATGTACATAACTTGAATATTAAAGTCATCGGTTCGAACTCACGATCTTCAGAATGAAGGCTGTAACCATTACGCCAGCGAGCTACTACAGCGAGCGTTAAGAAAAAGGAAAACGTTAACATTTTTTTTTTACTGATTTAAAATGTATGTAAAAGAAAACTGTTAGATCGTTTTATGGTCACATGAGTGCGGGTGAACATCGTGTAGTATTGCGACATACCTGTGCGGCATCGCTCCAAGCCCTGACAAGTAAGAACTGATTGACGTAATTGTCCCGCCGGAAGGTATCGCACGGAATCAAAGTCGTGTGCGGGGCCGCTGCGCAGCTTCCGGTACAAGGAAATCATTAGCCCGTGAATCCCTCGACGCCCCGGGATATTACGAGTGGACTTTGAGTGGATCACCTCAACTGGGGTGTAATGATTTTGTATTTTGTATATACCCTAGTAGGTCATGTCATAGGCGAATTCTGTTTTTTGAAGTAGAGCCACAAAACGAGAGCAGAACATTTATGGGCGGAGATAGAATAATTAAAAAAAAATTATTGTATTTTAGAAAAGTCATTTTCCAGGCTTCCACCCTTCGGGGATATATCAGCCTTATTGGCACCAGACTACATTATACTTCGTCCAGTTAGTAATAGTTACATCATAATTATACATATAACTCGTGATTTCTATCACAACAGAAGTTGGAATTGTATACAATTAGGCTAAGTGCTGCATGATGCGTTCTGTACTTCGAGGAAATCCTCTTCAACCAGATTTTATAACACAATGAAGACGGTCATCAAATGTGTACCCGTAATCCAGCAGTTCTCCGAGAAAACTGAGCGTCAATCTCCATGTGAAAATCGTAATTACTAAAGAAATTACTTCTCTTTGATTGTTTACGAACTTGTTTCAAAGTGCTGTCTCTCTCTCTCTCTCTCTCTCTCTCTCTCTTACGTTTGTCTTGAACTTCATTGTATCCTCGACATCTTCATTAGTCTCTTATCTTAAGGTAATGAATGTTAATTAATTTTCTTAACTTCAAATTTTTTTTCTAATGCTGTAAATGATCTATTCATAGTTTATATATATATATATATATGTATATAGTTAGTAGTAGTAATAGTTAGTACAGTTTAATCAGCATCTGAGCTTTTAATGTTGCATTACTTTTATGTCACTCTCTCCCTTGCACGTTCATCTGGGTCCAATTGAAAATCAGCGCTATTGCTTAAAGTGCTCCTACTTTATATTGCTGTTTTGGTGCCTCTTTCTCGTGCTTAATTTAGTTTTTATAATTTTATGTTAAATTTAATTTAAGTTTCATTTTAAAGTGTTATTTACGCAGTTTGAAAAAAAAATCATTTTTCTTCCTTTCTTTTAAATATAGTCACAATATAAAGTTAGTCACGATATGAATGTTTTAAACAATACATTGGTTTAACCATGAAATATATTTTTAAATGCTTTTTGTTAGAGATTTTTAATGCTTAAATAAACCGTTAAGGGTGGAAAGAATGCCGGCGACGGAGAGCATAAAGAGTCGGCTGTAAAATATGAATTCCTCCGATACTTCAGCGTCATTGCAGCAACTTTGTATTTTATGTGAACCATTTTATATACATCGATTCGAGTATGTGCGTCAACAGTGTGTAGAAATGCAATTTGTGTGCCGCAGGGCGGTTACGTTCCTGAGTTTTTATTAAAAGTAGCGCTTTTATTGAGGGATTAAGGTGTTCTGACAGTAGAGTGGGTCGTTTATCCGCTGTATTGTGTTACTCGTTTATTTCGATCGGAATAACGTACAGGTATAACGAGAATACAAATTTTTTTTGCTCCACATTTGGATTTATATAGAAAAGAAGTCCTATATTGTTATATTAAATTTCGCTATATATATTATGATAAATTTATTTTAGCCGTTATTGAATGTATTTCAATATTTAAAACTCCTTGTTCCACTATGTTGACATTCATATTGTTAAAATTTATGAAATAATCCTGAAGTCTCTCCGATTATAATCCAAGCTTTTACAGAGCTTTGAATCCGTTGTGGTTGAGAATCTGTCCACGAAACAGCAGCGCTTCATATCTCCATAACAAACCTTGCAGAGTAAAATCCTTCTTATATTGTTTTTAAAATTCTGTATATAAAGGATAACGACAAAATACATTAATATATCATTACAATCAAAGTTTTAATTTATACCGTTTTGTATAGTTTCTTCCTTTTGGAAGTGTTAATGTGTCTTAGTTTGTATAGTCATGCACTTGTCGAAATGCCTTGAAATACGCCCACCACAGTCCACCATTACGCTGCCCCAGTGTGCGCGCACCCTAATGTGACATGGCTAAAATGTAACTCCACCATTACTATTATAAAACACACCGCTAAAATTGCAAGATCACTTTCTATTCAAACACTTTTTGCGTACCAGTAAACATTGAATGTTATCGACTAATATTTGTGAGGGTACTTTATAAAAGAAATGAAAATCACTTTTTTAACACCCCTTTCTATATATCTTTCGAGTTAGTATGTCAAGATTGATTGTAATATGTTAATGAAAATTTATTTATCATCATTTTACAACGCGTGTACTGAAATGAAATCGGAAGTGCGAAAATACGTAAAATCGGGGTAACAGTTGTTGCTGAAACGATGTTATTAATATAATAATGAAGTGTGGCCATTTATCGCTCGGGAATGCAAAAGTATAGTAAGACATGCTCATGTTCCTATATTCCTATCTTCCTAGGTATCAAACTACTAATTCATATTAATTAGTTGCACGTAGAACTTTTCTCTAGTTAATAGGACATGGTGGCAGATGATCATGTACTGAAAATAGGTTAACCTTATTTCGCCAATATTTTTTCACCACTTGATGCATTAGGGGTATAGTATTAGCACCGCCAAGTTATACCACAAAGAGCAGGCAAACCGTAAAGCGACACGGGAGCTTTAAAGTAATAAAAATCCCCGCATCGGCGAAATTAAGCCGATTGTTATCCGAACGATCGCTTCGGCCTATTATTGTTAGCATTACGCGTTTTCAAATCCCGGGTAGGGTCGTCACAAATTGTTTATGAAAAATTTATTAATTATTACCCTGGTTCATTAACAAAAATCTGATATCAGAAGAAATTGTGTACTTTGATTATTAATAACATTAATCGTGCCCACGTGGATAGTAGTGATGCGCTGTGCTCCGGCTGACAACATTGAAAGCAAGTCTTGTGAGCGAGCACGCTTTACCATCCACGACCACGTTGTCAGTTAACACCACTTCAAATTGAGGAAAAATGTTAACCACTAGATAAATACACAACGATATTTAATGTTCTTAAGTCTTACATTTTTTTTATACACAGACTAGTCGCTTGACTGCGATCCCACTTGGATGATAAGCGGCGATATAGTCTTTGGTGCTAAAGCGTACTGCTCTAAAAGCAGCCTATTCACTCTTATGTTAAAGATTCCCATGTTATAATTTGACAGAAAAACTGTCATCGACACTCTGTTCCAATCCTTTGCTGTTGGCATTAATAAGGCCAAAGTGAAACGAACACAAAACAAATGTTCTAGATTACTTAATCTTCTTTAATCTTAAAGAACAAAATAAGTTTCGAAAGCTAAGTTAAAATATCAACGCTAATAAATAATGGAAAACAACATTGTTTCCGGAATTTTGACCTATCAAATGATAATCGAAAGTATTACTACAACTAATTATTTACATGGGCTCACTTAATGTTTCCAATGCTGAAAGTCGGAGCTTTTCCACACAGGATCGAGGATCAAGAATCTACAACGCACATTTAACTAGAAGTGCGTATTGTGAGATTACAGTTCTTTTATATTTAATTTGATATATGATAACCAGTAAAAGCCCGGCAGTCAACAGATTTGACCACTGTTCTAGTTATATTAATATCTTATAATTATTATCAATGTTTAATTGGTATGGAAATTTACTTTGACAGTGATAATTGTATGCATGCATGGTATCAGTGTGTGTGGACGGTTCGAATCCCGCGCCGACTTCACTCCATTGTCCGGCGCAAACTGTCACGCAACAAACTAATAAGCTGTCGGCGACAAACCGACACACACTTAAGCTGCATAGGAATTAGATGTTAAAACAATACATAATTTAATCTTTATTGTATATACATGAGCCAGCTGTATTCAAAAGAGTGTTTTCTCAAACAATTATAAAGAAAAATCTCCATTTCATAACACACCTTTGTTCCTATATCTACGGGATACAATTCTGTTAAGGCAAACGTTTTCGATTTCTTTTTTGAATATACCTAATGTAACAAAACAGTTTTTTTTTCGGTTAGATAAAATCATTCAACCCTGTCTCCGCATTTTGATGTGCACCATAGAACCGGCCCCGCGCAGCATCGAATGCACTTCACATTTACACGACTATTAGCCCGTATTCGCGTTTATTGTTTTACCATCGATCCATTAGTGCAAGCCGGTTTGCTATATGATTTCATTGCGACTAGCTGTATCCCGCAGGCGATGTCCTATTTGTGTAATGCATATTCCATATATATATATATATATATATAAAGTTGTGGAACAGTCTGTCGTTATCAATGTTCATGTTCAGATATGACGACGGAGTCTAAGAATGAATATTTTATTGGTGGTAGATCTTTAATGCCGAAGAGCATGTATGTAAGTACCAGTTGCTTGCTCTCTGGCGCAGCGACCAAAAGTGAGTCTTGGCCTCCGATACAAGAGAGCGTCAGCATTGTCTGTCTCGCACTGCCTCTTGCCAGTCCACTGCTTGAAGCTCGCGTAGGTCGTGCTCTACGGCATCCTTTCAGCGGTATCTGGGCCGGCCCAGAAGCCGGCGTCCAATGGGGTTCTGAGAAATACTTTTTTGTCTATAAGATCGTCTCCCATCTCTTAACAAGTGGCCCATCCAGCGAAGTCTGTAAGTTTTGGCTTCCTCTATGATGTTCGGTTCGCCAAACAGCCTCTCGATTTCGATATTGCGTCGGGCTCGCCATCTACCTTACTTTCTCTGGGTCTGGCCGAAGATCCTACACAGATATAGGATCTTCAGCCCGACCGAGAGAGAAAACGGATGCGTAGGATGTAAGTACCACGTCAGCTCTTATTTTTGCCATTAAAAGCGTAGTTGGCAAACATTACTGTTCCGGTTTGACGAGCGTTCGTAGAATTAATTGGGGTAACGAGGCTCAACATTTTGTGTCATGCCGACGAGTAACATGTGGTGCTGTGCTAACTAGCGCCATGTGGTTATGGACAAGCCCTTATCATCAGGTGGACGTCTCGCTCGACTCGCCGCTAGTTCGGATAAAAAACTCTACTTCTAGACTAGTTCGTATTGCCTATAGTGTTGTTTTTTTTTTGGATTATAGTAAATAATAATAAAAATATGAAATTTTTTTCCGTTTTCATATTAATGACAAAATAAAATGTACGGAAAAAAATTGGATATTTGTTAGTAAATAAATATAATACAATGTACAATGTATGACAGGGTAATGATCGACGGAATCCAATTGCCGGTTTTGTTTTCTTTGTTATGCTCATCATTTTGTAGCCCGGGGCTTTGTTTACACTAGCTAATGGGAGAGCAGTTGGCAACATTTTTCATATTTATTTCTCATATAAGCAGTTATTGGACCTACCCATAAATTGTGATCGTATTTTACTGTGATCGATATATGTATAGAAATCCTACCATTCAGGTGCACAAACATTCTTTACGGTTAGGATGGTACACATTAAATACACATCACACTAAATATAAATTAAGTCTGACTAGGTGATATTTGCCTATAAATTAGTTTATTAATATAAAAACCAGTTTTCAGTTAAAACTTTTCTCTTTAAAAAATTAAAAAATTACAAAGAAAAGGCTTATTACATAAAACCGCACAAAGGAATTTGCGGTTAGCAAGCAGGGAAGTTTCGTCGAAAAATCCGAGCCGTCTCTAAGGCATCCCCACTGAGAAACCTGCTAAATTATGAGAGTTACATAGTAAATAATAAAAGAGAATTTTTTATAAGAATTAATTTCCACTTGTTTAGTTCAGTCTAATAAAAAAAAATCATTGTAAAAGCGCTTTGAAGCTCCTCGCTTTTGAACCCGATTACGCGAAAGGAAACATTTACACGGCCGCCGTTCACTTATATATTAAGTAAATCGTCCGTTCATATATATATATATATTTCTCTTATTCGATGACGAAGGAATACATATATTTTTCTTTAATTGAATCGGTCCCTACTGCGCCCCGGGCGTCGTATGAAAATAATTGAATTCTCTAAATTCACAAGCGCTTCATTTAAAATCTCGATAACTCAGAAGATACCGCTCGAGGCAGATTGGCAATTACAAAAAAATTGCCCCAAAAATGTCTCCGAACTCAGGCTCGGTTATTACCAGAGCTGTGCCAGTACAGACTCGGCGGAGTCGCGCCGCGATAAACCTTGCGGGAAATATTTACATCAAGCTTTATTAAACGTTACTCTTCATTCGATTGTATATCACTTATAACCACAATGGCCGGCGTGCCGTGCACTTCCATATATGCTTAAACTCTTCGTTTGTGCTACATATGTCACGACAAGAGTAAAATTTTGGCATTAAACTTGCGACATTGGATTCTTAAACCATAATATACTACTAACACTAAATAAGTGTTCATAGCTGAAAAATAAATCTTCATATAATGTATCGAGCTTTCTTTATCGACACTCGACCTCAATTTCACGTGAGACTCAACATAAGTGTCTATGGAGTCGAAGATGCTGAAGCGCGCTGATCATAGCACTTATTAAATATTTATGATAAAGTACTTGCGATTCAGAGGAGAAAGATAAATAGCGAAAAAATTTGAATGTCCAATTATTATAAACAGGTATTTGTTCAGCATCGAGTTTGTTACAACGTAGCTCAAAGGATCTGATGTTGTTCGCAACCCAATTACTGATCAGTTTGTTAAAAGCATATCGATGTTCTTTTTTGTTTCTGTTTAAAGGTTAACTTAATAAAAATATTAGGGCATAGTATCAATTTATAGTAAGCGCTCATTTTTTTTCTTTTGAAGTTCCTCTGGTGCCGAGGCTTTCAAATCAAATTAAAAAGTTTATTTCTCTCGGATAATAATATATATTATTTACGTATGCTCATCTTGTAAAACCTTCGAAGTGAAATTTACAAATAAACACTGCAGGCCCTCCTAGTAAAATCATACGGATACTAATAAGTATTCTTTGGTATAAGATTTTACAGAAAAAACCTTTTTAATAGGGCTAGTAAATCAATGAAGTTGTCTATAGGGTGAGCTGACGATCTGGCGTGGAGATCTTTGGCAAACAAATCATCAACGTCCACCAGTGACAGCAGAGATTTGTCCACTGATGATAATGGATAGATAAAAGTACATATGTCATATGTCGTATGTAATTAAATGATTTGTATATGAAGTTAGCAGTACCCCAGTGTGAACACTGGCCGCCCCGCCGAATCCGTCTCGTGGATGGTTCCCACCGCTAAACTTTAAATG
Source organism: Ornithoptera priamus (assembly GCA_029034505.1). Taxonomy (NCBI): domain Eukaryota; kingdom Metazoa; phylum Arthropoda; class Insecta; order Lepidoptera; family Papilionidae; genus Ornithoptera; species Ornithoptera priamus. The sequence continues at coordinate 1,887,164 of JARDWD010000500.1, read as the reverse complement.
GGCATAAAGTAATTTTCGTGTAAGTTGTAAATTGTGTTTTTGTGTAATAAGACGACTTTTAAAGTCGATCCGAACTTTAATTGCGCAGACCCACCCTCCCGAGCTGGACGTAATGCAGATTAATTTACATTTTTTCTGGCGTCTCATAATTCTGTTTGTGGACAAACTTAGATTAAAGATTCGCCCGTTACACATTTTAATTACGTTTTGCTTAAGTTGTTCGCGTTTAGGGATTTCTCGCCGTCGGCCGGATGAGATGAGCCGGGGAAGTTGAAGGATATATATGCAAAAAATTTTAATATAACAATAAATTATTAAGAACAAATATATTATTTTTGGATGCGAGCAACGCAGGACCGATATTATTTTTTATTATTTCATCTTGTAACTCTCCTCCAAATTACTACACGACTTTCTACACACTCGTACTGTCCAATCAATTGTTGTAGCAGTATTGAGTATATCCTTACCGTCCATTTTCCTCAACTGGTTTTAACACTTCTTAATCACTCATTAAAATGTATAATGAAACAGAGACAAACTTTTTAAACGTACACTGGTGGTATATTTCTTTGGTTTTTAATAAATTTAAGCGACGATACGAGCGGGTCGTTCACCTGACGGTAAGTAGTACACCTGCCCATTATAACGTGGCGCTACCCAGGATTACATATTCAGCATCACATTGTGCCCGTCGCGTGAGACATGAGATGTTAAGTCTCGTTATTTCAGTAATTACACTAGCTACAACGTCCTTCAAATCGGAACACCGTAATGTTTGGCGGTTGAAATAGGAGCTGCGGTGATGACCTACTGAGACAGTCCTTGGCAACAGAAACCTACCAATTCGTTACTGTGAAATGTTAATTACCCCACATACTGGTGGTAGGTCCCTGTTTCAAGACTGTCTAGGTAGGTATCACCGCAGGTTCTATTAGTGTCGCCAAACAATAGTATACATACATTAATATGTACCGGTTTGAAGGGCGGTGTTGCTAATATTATTACTGGGGTCACAAGACCTAATATCTCAAGGCGATGAGTACAAAGTGGCCCAGTTTATAACATCCTAACTAGCGCCACATTATGTGCGGGTGTATCATTTATATCAAGTGAACGTCCCGCTCGTCTAATCGATTCGTTGAATATCAAAAAACCGTTATCAGTGCTTACTTATTAAACAAAGAAATACCAGTAATGGCAAATTAATATAATCAAGAGCACTCGATTAACTACTATCGTAACGTAGTTCTGGTTAACTAAACATTAACATAAACTGCGTAATATTTTTATATAAGTCATATTTTCTTTACAATACATGAACTATAGTATTTATTTAATTATACTGCCAACTGGAGAAGTTACAACTTGTGTGAGGACTATCAATACAACCTCGGTTCCTTTATAGTATGGTAGTTTTATACAGTCTTGCAGTCTGGTCTAAAGATATATTACATCATGATTAACATTTCAGACTGGTTATAAGGGTAGAGGAAGACCGAAGAAAGTGTGGATGGATTGTGTGAAAGAAGACGTGTGTAAGAAGAGTGTGAACTCATAAATGGCGGCTGATAGAGGGATATGGAAGAGAAGTACATACTATGCCAACACCACATAGGTGGGAAAAGGGCAAGAGGAAGAAGATTATCATTTCGGCAAATCAATGTTCCTTATGAACTTATAATCGATTCCCGGGGAGATACGACCTCAATCTACATCTGGTTATTACGTTAAAGAAATATCTCTTCTCAAAGTAACAAGCCCAAGGTAACGAGACATATCGCCATTCCTTGCATGATCAACACATCGCGATATGTGGTAAGCATTTTTACCGCCACTTCACATTTATGGACAGTCGCAAATTTTACTGAAGGCATGTCCTGCTCGTATCATCGTTATCTTTTGATCAACCTTATAGCTCGTCGATAGTTATATTACCACTGGAATATACGCGGTAATGCTCGTTGCTTTATTTATTTTTTTTAATTTAAAATATACAAGGTTTTAAGTTATTTCAACTGGTAATGACCGTCTGAAGCGTAATGAATAATTTCTATGCAGGTAAGAAGATGAAGCGAAAATTCAAAGAATACAACGCCATCCGTTTCTCTAGTGGATGTCGTTAGGACCGACTGAGTGCTTAGAGTACAGTCTGCGAGAGTAGCAAGTTTGAATCCGCTATTCGACTATTGTCAGAATCCATCTCCGGCACTAGTTACAGGCTCTCGCGCTTAATTGGAGGAGCTTACTGCAGTCCTCGCCATTTTTTACCTTACTTGATAACTACTTTAAAGGCTATTTTTGTAAGAATCCTTGTCTAGAAGTCGATACAACTATTTAAGGTATATTATTACGCACTACATTGAAATATAAAAAAGTAATGTACTCGCACTATGATTATCCTTAGGTAACTTTCTAGCTGACACTTCTTTTTATGGTTTTTAACAGATCCTACCTTTTGTTTCAGGTACGTCTTGTTTGCTTTCACGCCTGCATGATTGATAACTTAAATGCGGTGTTTGCTGTAAAGGTGAGTAGGATCATGTGTGGATCGCAAACGCACCGAAGAAAATACGAGGAAGAGTTTATACATACAAAATAAAATGAACTAAGTAATGATAAGTTTTTAATGTGTATTCTTAATAAAATATAAACAGTTGACCAAATCACGTTGGCCATACTATGCTCTCTATCCAGTGTACATATCTCGACACCCTCGTGTAAACACCAGGCGCCATTCGCCGCCCACAGTCTCTGCCAAATGACGTCACCCCTACAACAGTATGCAAGGGGAAGGTCTTAATACAATCAACCCTATCTAACATAATTTGTAAGGGCCCCCCGGAGTCACCTTGACAGGTATCTCGACCACCGTTCTCGTAATCACCTGCACATAGCTGATCTTCAGTTATTCCTCTAGCGAGAATCTTCCGCCTGATAAGATATCTCATCGATCTGTTACATACTGTATTGTTGATAATGTCGACGTCCACTTTCATCAAAGTCTGGGAGCCGGTCGCGGCGCCGGACACCGTCGTACCAAATCCAATGGCGGTTAAGTTCGCAAGTTCAATATCGTTCACTAAATGCAAACAAGCGATCCTTATATCACGGTTTAATATAAACGCAGGCTCACTCCTCATTAGTGCTATGTCGTGGTACTTTGACGGCGGCTTGTATTCCTCGTGTGGTACGATCTCCGCTATATCCCTCTCCTGAGCTAACTCATCCACTTCGTCAAACTCGAAAGTCGCCGTTCCAATCCTCAGCACGCTCGGTCTTCCGTATTGCGGATCTTCTATGCAATGGGCTGCAGTCAGCACCCATTCTTCACTTATCAAACTTCCGCCACATTTCCAAGCCGGTGCTTCTTTAGTACCGTTTCTGAAGCCAATGAGCACCATGTGCGGGTATAGAAGCAAATCCACCGGCACTCTGACTCTTGCGGTCGGAAATAGAACGTTGTGGCATTCCAGCATTGTCTGCCCGTAGGTCTTACAGGCTCTGAATGACTTCTCGCCGACTGACGTAGTCACTTCTATGTACAGCACTGATAATAACAAGTGAAATAATACACAAAACATAGTCTCGTTCTCTCGAACAGCGTCTGTTGCGCACTGCGCTGACTCTATCACTGATTGGTTATGGCTCGTTAATAGCTTTTCCTAATGCTCGTAAAACTAATCTCACTATTTCTAATTTACATACATTCGCTATTTTGTCGCGAATTAGACATTGTTTGGATTTTTGTTTATAGCTTATGTATGAATCTATGTATAAATGTTCTATTACATTTAACAATTTTTCAACATTATCTAGTCTTATTATGAGCCTAGATTCGTTAAAAACTACGAACTTTCTGTCCGTATTAGGTAGAATATTATTTACGGTTTGAGTAACGACTTTTATCACTGCCTATCTAAGACGACTTTTTAATTATATGAGTAATTTTCTTTATGAAACATAAGATCTCAACGCTAAGAAAACAAATTAGTGATGTGTATATTATCCGGCCAATTTCCCTATCTACAATGAATACCATTCAAAACCGGACATAATAACATTTTCACGTTACTGTTTGGCAGCGAAAATAGGAATAAATACACCTACCTCCAATAAATCCCAAATAAATTTTTAATTTTCTCGCACTTAGTAGTTCTACATAAATAAAAAAATTATGGTCGATATGACTAAACCAGAGTGGCTGCATAAGCGTAAAGTCCGTCTGTTGTAACCTAATTTTAAATGTTAATTTTAATCTTTAATGATTGTTTTTAAAAAAATTGATAAATCATTAAGCGGTGTCTAATTCATCTTTGAAGAAGTGCTGTGTCGGTGGTAGAATAAAACGGAATGAATATTTTTATCTCCAATAAATAGGTCGCGTAGCTATCGTTTGCAGACGTTGCGTACTGCTCTGTAATAGATTATTTTCGCATACAAACCAATGAAATGTTCTAATTTAAATCGTAATGAAGAAACGGATCAAGGCCCCTGCACACTAGTGTTACTCGATTTAACGTAACGCTCCGGAGTGGTTACGCGGGTTAAACAAATCTAATTAACCACCTGAAAGTATAGAGTATATATTACCCTTCATGAATACACTCAATGTTTGTATTACTAACGATCGCGGGGTTAATTGAATATGTATATGTGGATTTTTTTTTAATCTAGATTATCTCTATACCTACATTTAACAGACAAAAAAATATAAGAAATGGATAAAGAAAAAGGCGGACAACTTCCTACAAAACATTCTCCACCAGTCAGATATTTTAGATAGTAAAAAGAACAGGAAGTTATAAAAAAAAACACAGATTGATGACCTACAGATAGAGTATACATAAGTATCATATGATATAAAACTTATAAATCAATTTAAGCACTGCGGGTAGGTTTCTCTTGTAAGAGACAATCTAGGTAGAAATCTGTGCATATTTAACAAGTAGTATGCGTTTATAACTGTGTTTTGGGTTAAGGTCGCTGTGTCCAGTAAAATGAGGGTTTTTAACCAAACAGGACCAGGAAGATGGTTTACACGAGATTAATTGCCTGTATAACTAGCCTAATTTTTATGGACATATCACTCCATTAATGTTACCATCATGCGATAGACGTCCCCCTACTAGACATAAACTTCTTTTAAAAATCTTCACAACACGGGATAACGCTGCTTGAACCAAGCTGTTTCCTGTGACCTTCACCTGATCGTCTGTCCACTTTGCGGGACAATAGGTTTGTCATTACGCAGCTTCCATTTTAGGAGGTTACTGCTAGAATAGCTTACTTACCTCACAGCGGTCAGTCTATAGTAATTTTTTTTATTACTATTATAATAAAAGCGCAAGAGCTTACTCTGTGATATATATGAGACCTATGTCCGGCATTACAGGTTCATCGGTTGAAATGATGATGACTATTATAATACTTTAACCAGTGCACATATTTATGTCTAAATGTAATTAAATTCCATAAAAAAATTAAATAAGTTTCCATTAATTGGAGAGTCACACAAAAGTGGTACATATTCTTCGATGTTCGCACTATTTAGCATACTAAACTTTAATAAATACCATTGAGATAAATGGCAACACCGAATAAGAACTTTTATTCCTCTTCACAATAACTGGAGAAGAAATATTCATTTGACAACTTTCGCTCCGTCCGAAACGATCGTAGATACGTAAAAAAAAATCTAAGCGTAGTTCAAACGGAAATCCGACGCCCGAAAAAGTTTCAGCGTTGATTTCAACAACAATAAATCTGAACTGCCAAAGAGAAAATTTAATTTGTTGCGAACTTAGTTACATCGCCGAAATCCAATACAACGCTTGGCAGCTCCCGTGTTGTTTAGGAAACATGCGTAATTAATGATTTGGCAAAACAATGCTAATGTACGGCACACGAGCAGCCGTCGGCACCGCCTCCTGGTGCTCCGCTCTAAGCTTTTCAAGATGAATATATTATAGTCATTGTTGGTGCACGTTACTGGTGGTAGGTCTCTGTCGTTTAAGACCGTCTGTGTAGGTACTACCGCAAACAGTAGTATGCAAACATCATTATGTTCCGATTTGAACGGCGCTGCGGCTAGTGCATTAACTAAAGAACTGATCTAACGTCTAGTGATTAAGACCACGAGCGCCATTGTGTAGTGTATATCATCCTTACTAGCGCCACATTGTTATCGGCAGACGTATTACTTACTCTCAGGTGAACTCTCGTTTCGTCGCTTCCTTGAATAATAAAAAAGAGTCATAGTAGATATGAAGGTGTGTGATGGTACAGTTAAGGCGGTCGCACACGCGATAGATCCCGATGAGACAGTGGTTCTATCTTCATAGATCTAGAGCTTCCTGTGAACGAAAATATCGTGAAGGTACTGATATGTTTCAAGAAAGACAGCGTTCATGGACACATGACATCGGCCAATCTGCGGTTTTTTTAATTGACGACGTTACAACACGAGTGAAACGGTCAAAAGTGATTGTAGTGATCGCCCGTAACAACGTAGCGTTAGTTAGATACACTACATACCAGCCTTGTACTTCGGGCTAGTAAGAATAAGACTAAGGTAAGCCCTGCCTGTCGTACAAGGCGACTGAAAGGGTCTAGGAGTTTGTCGGGTTTTGAGGGTGTGGGCCCTCATCGCTCAACAAGCGAACCTGCGTGGGGCAGTGTATGGCTCAGCGACGGTGCCTAGGAGGGTTAGGCTCCTCCTCAGAGACGTGTAACAGAAAGTGTAGAGGGGCACCGGTGCGTTCTATAAGAGATCCCGGAGCCTCTCCGAATGCACTAACGCAGAGCACCAAGGGGGTTTTAGTGAGTAAGAATCTAACATAACCCTGACTTTCCCCTCGAAGCAAGGCGTCGTTCAAAGGTTTTTCCCTCGAAATCAAAAAAAAGGTATATTACATATACTATACAATACACCACATTGTGCTCGTGGCCTTATGGCATAAAACGTTCAGTCTCGTTAGCTTAGAAATTTCACTAATTACAACGCTGTTCGAACCGGAACACAGTAATGTTTGCAAAGTACCTGTTTGCGGCCGGGATAGGTGCTACGGCGATACCTATCTAGACGTTCTCCGGCATCAGAGACGTTCCCACAATGTGTTGCATTAATGGCTTAAACTCTCATCCTTATGAGAGAAGAATCCGAGTCCCAGCAGTGATGATATAAGAAATAGTTGTTTATTTCTAAATAATGTAACTTATTTATTATCGTAGGGTCTCATATGGAGGGATACACACAGGGCACATTCCTCGAAGGACTGGCGGCCGTTGGACCGCATACCGTTTGACATAGTGCTCGGAGGGCCCCTACAAGATAGACCAACGATTTGGTGATGGTCACGGGTAGCGCAGGACCGATCGGTTTGGAGATTTTTGGGGGACGCCTATTTCCAATGGTGGGCGTTTATTGACCGATGATGATGATTTATCACCGTTGTGTCAGTTTACCAAAGAAAGTGTTATCGCGGCGCTCTCTCTGTCGACAAGCATTATGTCTCCAAACTTTAATATGGCCCTATTTATATCGAACTAGTAAAACTATAGTAAGTATTAAAATGACTGTTATTAAATTTATTAGTTAATCATTGTTATCATTAAGTCAACGTCTTGATATTTTTGTATTTTTTTACAATCTGAAAAAAAGATCTACTTTAGTTGTTTAATGTGAAAAAAAGTTAACTCTATCGGGGATTTTTGTATCACAAATGTACCCGATAAACTAATCCGGACGTAAGGCGTACGCAAACATTGACACCGTACTCGCCTGAAATGTTTGTTTCGCGATCCCAACTGGGTCAAGTATAGAATCCACTTTGTAGTAGGATCTTTCCGAGTCCGCGTTTGGGGAATGTGCAAACGATGCGCCACGAGAAGATAAACATAGCTCTCTCTGCTTGCGACCGCGCTGACTTGCGACTCCGACGGTACCAATTCAAAGTTATTTAACTCCATATGTCTTTTAATTACTTAAAGTAAAATTTAATTATTTTATCTAGTTTATTTAATTATTATTAACTTGATATTTAGAGTGCCTTACGGCGCCCGTTGTTACGGGAAGACTGAGGTGAGCTGTACAGACTCCATAATTATCACGGAGTACTTACAACTTTTTACTTAGTTTTGTAAACAGTAAATAGCTTATGTCCAACGGTGGACTTAACGGCTAATGAAACAGCGAATGGATACTATTCAAGAAAATACAACAAATCATTAAGAATATAACTTTTTTAATGAATCTTCTTTTAATCATTAGTCATTTGGCAGGCAGTACATTTCAAGAATTTTTATTCAAACCTGTGAATGAATACATGAGTATATAATGTTTTTAAAATTCAGTAAAAGAAACATTGAAATTATTTAACACATTTTAAAATACTTATTATCAGTTTGATAATGCCCAATGCTGGGCATACGCCAACCTCAAGGAGCTTCATTGAGTGGGATTCCGGCCTTAGTCCCATTACTCTGGCCAAATGCGGGTGATGGATGGTCAGAGCCTTGTCTGTTGTTGAGCACGGTGCACCACGTGCAGTTGAGGTTGACTTGGGCTCCGTAAATTGTTGGGCGGAACCCTTACACCTAAAACTTTAAATATTCATATGTCATAAACTTTACTCGTGCACCAGGGGATCCTGTATTTCAATAATACCAATCAAACAAGTTCTATATTTTTATAAACGTTAACATTCTTTTTGCTGCTTTTCTAATTAGTAGATTATTAATGAAATTGTGTAATGTAAGTAAATCTTATTTTTTGAATATGTCTCAAGTTCAAAGTGAAGCGTGCGACTTGGTCCGTAGGATCGGATTTACATGATAACGTGTACTCCGGCAACAATACGAGTTTATGCGTCTGAATCAACAGTATTCGATAGGCGAGGGCTCCTTGCAGCGCGGCCTCCGTTATTCGTGGGACCAACCTTTTTTCTATAATAAAACCGAATTCAATTGGCCGTTTTGTATCCCATAGTCAAGCTGGAATTCTACACTCGCTCGTATCGCTGCTTTTATTTCTGAAACAATTTTTTTTACACTACAGTTGGACTATGCGAAGTTAGATATTCAATAGATGTTTCTCACACCGATTTCACTTATCTAAACGACATATTTCAATGTTAAGTGTAATTACTAATAATCTATCTAAATATCAGAATCATGAATGCCTTCTTCAAAGTTAAGTTAAGCGGTTACATTATGAAAACTGAATCTACGGGTATTCAGCTATTCTTTTCTAAACCGGATCCACTCCTCAATAAATGAAAATATAAGTTATAGCTTAGTTTTATTACATGTTGAAAGGACCCTACACATAATTTATACATAAATAAGTAGTAAGGAATTATTGTAAACGTAAATTTTTAATCGAAATGGCAAAATATTGATCTATACAGACTGCTCCAGAAACCAATAGAAGCTCTTCACGTTTTTATGCAAAATCGTTACAGTTGCAATACTTTTTACTACCTTGAAACGAACACATGGTTAACACAATATTGTTTAGCAGAAAAAATAACCACTGTGCAGTACGTCCCCTTTTATTACTCTTTAGCATTAACAAAGGTGTATGTTCTAAACTGGGTGCCGTGGCTTCCTCGGGTGCTAGGACGCAGGTGCTGATGATAATGATGACGGGTAAAGGCCGAAGCTTCATTCAGGCGTTAAATAATGTCTTAGATTCGGCCAAAGCTCGTACTGCGGTGCGGCGAGAAACAAAATGGGATCTTTAAATTAATAAGAGACAATAGAAGATCCGGCATCGGCCACCGGCAAATCCAATTTCGAATGAGTCGGATTTAATTGGTGATTGTTACCGGATAATTGGTTGCGGCGACAACGGGCCCCATTGTGAGGCGGCGCGGTGCGACGGAAACAAATCGTTCCACCCGTCATGCCGACTGACGCGCCCCTAATACAATTCCCAATCGTTATCATACAGATTTAATAATTCATACACCCAATCATAAATACTATAGATATATAGTTTGTGATTTATTCAATACAGCGAGCCGTTAAATATTTATCATCCTAATTATCTTCCAAATACGTTTGATCATAATTACCCCATCAAATATTAATGGACACAGCACTGGTACGTGTACAGACGTTAGACTTCGTTCGCCTAATTAATATTATATATATGTAATAGTAATTATTTTACATTATGTATATATATATATAATGCAAAATGCTATCATTATCATCAATCGGAGAACGCCAACCGTTGGACATAATCCTCCCTAAAGGATTTCTACACCCCACATCGTTTCATTATTCCAATAGATTAAAATGATGATGTTCATAAACGTTTCATTTTATGTATTTTTTTAATTTCATTAAGCGACTAGACTAGCGGGACGTTCACCTGAGGTTAAGTGATACGCCTGTCCATAATAACGTGACGCTAGGTACAATGATATACTCTGCACCACATGGCACCCGTCGCCTTGAGACACAAGATGTTAAGTCTCATTATACCAGTAATTACACTAACTACAGCGCCCCTCAAACCGGAGCACAGTAATGTTTGCATATTACTGTTTGGCGGCCGAAATAGGCGCTGCGGTGGTACACAGTTAGATCGTCTCCGGCAATAGAAACTTACATAGTAAAGAAACAGACAGAGCACCATTATAACACCAATAGGCTATGTATACATAATACATTTATCTGGTACTCCAAGTTTTAAAAGTAAAAATAAAAAGGATAAATAGTCCCGATAGTAAGCAATATATCCCAATGATAACAAAGCGCTACGGTAGTGTCACTTGCATCTTCGGGTTCCTCTACAGAATAGTGAAAACGAATTGTACAGTTCAATAAATCTAGTTATTCATTTAAGTTAAGTTAGATAGAGATTATCCATTAGGTAACAAAGATGATCTCGCATTACATTATTTAGTAGAACCATATTTAACCACATTTTAATATGCAAAACTGTACATATCAAACGTTATATTTTTTACAATTGTATCAAATTATTATAATATAAAAGAAAATGGTCTTAATATACAGTATTTGGTTGTATAACAGCAAATTTAGAATGAAATAATTACACAAGTCAAAGTGTGTCAAAAGTCAAAACTATGCCAAATCAAGAGATAAAAGCAGATTATATATAAGTACTAAAAGGCCGGCAGTAAACAGAATTGACTGCTGTTCTAGTATTATTTGTTGTGGAAACTGAATTAAATCAGTGATTAATTTGTTTATAAACAATTTTATAATTATTACTAGTTGTTGTGATTATTACGAAATTAGTGAAAATGTTTGTATGTGTATGTGAACAGCTGTTTTACATTAAAATCTTCTATTTATTATCAATGTTTAATTATTATGGAAATTTTATTTAACAGTGATAATTGCATGCATGCATGGCATCAGTGTGTGTGGACGGTTCGAATCCCGAACTTCACTACATCGTCCGGCGTATACTGTCCCGCAACAAACCAATAAGCTGTCGGCGACAAACCGACACACACTTAAACTGGTATATGAATAAAAATTTTGATTAATTTCTTACTTATTATAAACGTCGATTTATCCAAAACTTGTTCATTATAGTATACCTTTTCAGTTAAAAAACTTCTTTTTAAGTATCAGTGTATTTAAATATTTTACTGTTGTAGACAGCTTGTTATATATGACTGGTGGAGCCAAGCAGACGGTCTGGACTGGTCAAAGTTGTAAAAAACGTGAACATCATTATTGTTCCGTTATAAAATCCAACGGCCGTTTTAATTTAAACACCAAACCGCAAATGTAATTAGACCTCGAACAGCATTAGGCATTTAAATTAATCTAGATTTCAAAAAACGTATTATGTTTTAGTAAGTGGTGATAGAAGTATGAGGGGTCTCGCATAGCAATTCACGGGGCCCAAGTCCACCTAACCCGTTCATGGTGCATTCATGCTAATCAACAAACAAGCCTCTGTCTGCCACCAACCCGCATTGGGCCAGTATGGTGGGAAGTGGTCCAAATCCCTCATAATAATACCTACAAACGATCTACATCTATCGGCTGACGATGAAGTAGTAGTAAGCTGATGAACAGTACGTTCGGGGCTAAGTGCGAGTATATGAATGAATTAATAGAACATTCGAGAAAAATATTCTGGAGTAACGCGCCGCAATTCAGATGTCCACATGCCGACGAGTATAGTAAACAATAGATAACCACAACTGGATCGGAAAAAGGAGTTCTCTAGAAATTACTAGAATGATGCTCTGTAGGAATTTCTAGATTGGTAGAGAGACGATATATAAACGTGTTCGGCGGCCGGATGATTCATTTCCGTTTAGAACTTCGAGGCGATACTGCGATTAATCTAATACAGGCAGAACGAGCGATATACGACCTGGCTAGCGATTTTGGAGTTTTGTCGTACTTATTTTAGCGGACTTGTTATCAGCGAATAATAAACGTTTTTATCTTGGAGTATAGTTTCATTCGAGCAAATGCAAACGAGCGCACACATATTCTTCTGCTCTAACATGTTCCCAATGTGGTAACAGACGTAAGTGCTTGTAAATACAGAGTCGCTGCAAGCATTCGTCAAGTGTGTTCATTATCGCGCATTGGTGTATGTCACAGTGGTTGCATTATTCATACATGTGAAACTGAACAGCTGTTAAACAACCTGAGGCGTCTGCGGGCTATACTTTATCCTGTCTACAAATTAATACTTTGCGATGGCGGCACCGTTCCGTTGTCCTGCACGCGAGTGCGGATAAAATCCTTTGTGGAAGGAAAGTGGAGGGTAGTCGGTTATACTGTGGGTTAGTCATTATTTGTGACAATCCATCGCACAAAGCGATGTACTGCTTTATAATGAATAGTTTGACTCGCAATTGTAGGCTATTGGTTTTACTCGTATCGCAGTCGTCCGTTTCCCTTATAATTATTTACATAACGATGTTATGTTTAAAATCAATATTTATTTTAAAACTATATGAAATTCAAGTTTTCAGTTTATTAAATAAAGTTACAAAATAATACACTATAATTCGGTGGTGTTCCCTTTCAGTTTATTGTAAGCAACAACTTATTATGATCGAAATATATATTATAGAAAATGTGCATAAGTTTTTGTTGCTTTGTTTTAGTACTCTAATCTACAAAACTATAAACTCATTAACATCGGCCAACACTCATACTAGGGGGTTACCCCTTGTCCAATTATCATATAAACCTGGGTCAAACTATGGTAAAGATGTTATCTACAACGTGAAACACAAACGAGGGAATGATAATACTAAGGCCGAACTAGAGCTTAAAGTAGAAAAAAAAACTAACTAAAAATATTTATGATTGTAGAAATATATGTAACTTAGTTCTCTTTTGAAATACCCCTAAAACGATAATTATTTTTTTTTTGAATATTAATGATTCAAATTAATTTCTATTAAAACTAATTACGCCATATATCAGTAGAAACGTGTGGGTGTTTGAATTGTGTGTGTTTGTTTGTGAGGGGTGTGCATCTGTTCGGTTACGGTGGATGATGGCGGTCGTTGGAGGGCTTTCCCCGGGCCGTTCATTTTGTTTGTTCAAAAAACAGAAAACGACGCCGGGGTCGATCGCGTGATCAAATTTTAAAACTAAATTACTATGATAACAAAGAAGTTGTGGTTAAGCGGCAACAAAAAATTGTTAACCTGACACCGGAAAGAACTTTTTTGTAGTTTTTATAAATTGAAAAAGGAGAAAAAATAATGTCTTTTAAAGTTAATAATTATGTGATTTTTTTAATTCATACCAAACTGCGAAAGAACTCAAAGATGCTCTGCATACTATAACAGAATTATAGTTCATTAGTTCTATTATTTATTTCCGGAAGTTAAACGTTTTCCTACTATATTTATTAACTTTTACAGAACAAACTTAGTTTTATGATAAGTAAAAATTATGCTTATGACGATACCGCTCTCTTTAACGCTTCTAAAAACTAACTTGTAGTTAACCTAAATTTAATGTTTTCTGATGAGAGCTTTTTTTCAAAGAAGCGATGAGACAAGCGGGAGCTTCGCCTGGTGGTAAGCGGTACGCCCACCCATAACAACGTGGCGCTAGTTAAGATGGCTCTGGCTCATTAGCTACAGCCCTTCAAATCGGAATGCAGTAATGTTTGCAAACTACTGTTTAGCAGCAGAAATACTACAGCCAATACATAATGCCAATATAAATAGACAGCTGTGGTGCTAACAGAGATCTACCATCAGTAAGTACAGTCATACAAATATAAAAATTTAAATGTGGTTAGCATATAACAGATTGTCGACAGAGTTAGGTATCCTGGTGGTACCTTTTTAGAAGGTCTTCAACAAGGTGAGTAGTGTTCGAACATACGTCACTATCAGGTATATGTATATAAATATACTGAAACAATAGTTGTGTTTGCAGAGTGTTCAGACGTCGGGCTGTCTGTTGCGTCGCTTAAGGTTTTATCACCGCCCGTAAATGGCGTTTATGCCCCTTTCATTGCTTTCGAATAGTTATTGCGGCCCGTGCGCAACGTAAACCGCAAACTTTTCAGATTTTTCAGCTTAATCTTTTTTTAAATTGTTCAAAAATAATTGTTTATTTTTAATTATTATGATTATAACATAAACTATTCTCAAATAAGATTTGACTTCTCAAGGACAGCAACGTAATTTGTATCTACGTAAAGATAATAATTAGCGTCTTATTATAAGCACAGGATTAACTAGTTAGAGATTCGTTTACTTATATTGCTGATGTAAGGAATCCCGCACTACAAGTGGTGCACCCTGATAATCAACAAACGAGGTTCTGACTCCCGCCAACCCCCATTGGGCCAGAGGGGTGGGAAATGGCCGAAATCCATATGGTCCAATTCCAAAATGAACCCATACATACGATAGCCCCTAGTACCCAGCGGTATTAGAGGCCATGCTGACTGTATGTGGAGATTTTTGTGGAGGGCTATGTCCAGCAGTGGATCTGTGTCTATCGGCTGATAATCGTTGATTATATTATTAGTCTTCTTGAAGAACTGTACTTGAACGCATTAATATAACTCAATATGGTTTAGTATTTTTTTGTATTTTGGCTGTACCTTTCCCAAAGACCTGTAGCAGTTATTCAGACCACGTAGTGTTATTTTTTTTTTATTTGACAAAGCGACGAGGCTAGAGAGACATTCACCTGATAATACGTGGTACCCCTGCTAACAATTAGGGGCAGGTATGCACTGCATTACATTGCGCTCGTAGACTTAAGACATAACTAGATGTTAAGTCTCATTACCTCAGTAATTTCATTAACTTCAACGCATATTGAAACGGGAACACAGAAATATTTGCACGCTACTGTCTGGCAGTAGAGATAGGTGTTACGCTAGTACCTACTGAGATAGTCTTCAGCAACAGAGACTTACCACCAGAGGCTTTCCAGCACTACTACGTCTACCGATACGCAATCACCAATTGAAGACGTTATGCTGCCAGTTTCGTAGACTACCGACATAAATTAAATACTTCTAAAGTATATTTGTTTATCTCCCTGTGGTGGTTTAAAAATCTCTTACGTTTATTTAGGTAGCGAGTAGACGAAGGCTGTATATTCAAATGAAACCGAACTATAAAACAGTACGGCTGCGAATATTCAGCGCGCATCAAATCACACAACATTATGTTACTGCGGGAAGTGCCAACCCTCGTCCCGCAAGGGCCGTATAAACGGCTAAAGTATTACGAACATTTCTCCCACGGCTTTTTTCGTTTACGACGTATCACGGCTTATGACTGTAGCGCGGCCTTGTTCCGCGACTCCGACAACACTTTCATTCTCTCATTTTCCTCAAACTTATCACTCAACTCATAATAAAGCTACTTGAGTGCATTTCATTTTAAATTTAACTCTCGTATCTATTGACCGAAGAGCAGTTGAAATAGTATAGCAAGTTAACTTGAACAAAAGCGCTCATTTAAATTAACGATCGGATTTAACTGTATTTGTGTAATAGTCGATAGCACCGCTCGTTTGTTGGATTTATTTAACCAGTTATTGAACAGAGATAAAGTACAATGGGGCATGATCACACAGCTTCGGTGTTTTAGTTTCTTCTTTTCTATAATAGATGGCGGTAAGCGTTCAGAATGTCCCTAGTAATTGTTTCTTGAACATAATGAACAGAGTAATTATTTTTGAACAGCCAATTTACGTCCCCACTTTTGGGGCACAGGCAATCCTCAATATATGGGCGATGGGCCATAGTCACTACGCGGGCCCAATGCGGATTGTTAACTTCACACACACCTTAGAATAAAATCTAATTCATGTGCAGGTTTCCTCGCGATGTTTTCCTTCACCGTTTGTATTTCGCTGTTGTTACTAAAGTTCACAAATGTACATAACTTAAATATTAAAGTCAACGTTACATGCCAGGATTCCAACTCGCGAGCTTCGGAATGAAGGCCGCGCGCTCTAACCATTCTACCAGCGCGCTATTCTTGTTATATATTATACTGCTTCAATCCTCAATCATATTTTATTATATGCCGATAATAGTGTGTAAACCGCGCGGCGATCTATATATCTTCACATAAATTTTTACTAAATTCAATATTTTGTCGTATCACCGATATAATTTATTGAAGACTAATAAATCCACCTCCTCCATAACATTATAGAGACACCGTTAGAGTTAATCTAAAATGAAATTAGCTTCGGCTAGCGGCTAGCGACTAGCGGCTCGCCTTCCACAAATACCGAAGGCCGATTCGATTCGCGTCGGAGATTTCCTCCCGCCCACATCTGCCGTAAGAGATTTAATATCGCGAACAATACAATTTTAATGCGCCCGCCGCCCGCGCACATGTCGTAATGAAAAACAAACAATGCCGCAGTGGTGGCCCACCGTTGGTTTAGGTTTTGCGTAAACAGCCCCAGCGGTGGATACTGCTGCAGTGCTCTGATTGGGAAGGGACAGAGGGGACTTTTTGTTGACCTTGCCTTTAGGGTAGACTTTGCCCTGCTTGAATTATAGCATCGCGGTGGCGGTGGACGGGAGCCCGAGAGTGCCCGATTTATGGTGTTTTTAGGGGCGCAAAAAGCTTTAGTGTAGTCCTGAGGGCATCGCGAGGGACTGCTGCAGAAGTTCCTAGTTTGCCGTAAACTCTTTAACATTGGTATTAATCATAAGATTTCGATCGGAATGTAATTAATTATACCGCCATATACATCACGCGACCTTATTTTAAAACAGTATTATTAAGTAAACTAGTATTATTTTTTGTTGCTAGGGTATTAAAATTAATTTATGTTATTAAACAATGCAAATCTTTTTTTACTTTCTTTTCCAGCAACTTCTAAACACTAACATAACGTATCTGTATCCGCTTTCTGCCGGTGTTATATATAACTCCACATATACATTTGAAACTACTGAAAAAAAGTAAGTATAATATAATACTTATCATCTGTTGTTCTAATTATGCTATTTAGTGTGGTAATTTATAATGTGTCTTCCACACAGTATATTAAAATTTAAGCATGTTAGAATCAGAAGGTATAAAGAGAGATAGAGGCGCATATAGATCAGATAAAGAAGAAAGTAGATGCTTTGTCATCACACATTCTCTTAGGAATATGATGTATATAAGTTTAACGATAATACAATAAACTTGAAGACCATTTTAAAAGGAAGTGGTAACTTCACATACTGTATTAGCTAACATTTAAATTTATATTGTTGTAAACCTAATATGCCTTTCAAAGATTATCTTCACAGATTATCATGTCTGTAGATGGCAGCTCAATCCTTTTGATATAGAAATGGAGAGAATAAGAAAACAAAAAGTATTCACGGATTATCGTAGACGTGGGTCTTTTGATTCTATGATAACTAGTTTAACCTTCTACCGATACTCCGTATTGGAATATCGCATCGGACCTTATTCTTTATGTATAAGGTAAATGTGTATTCCGCCATTGATATCGAAGTTTGTTTTTTTTTGGGTTGTCGTTGTTGTATAGTTTTACATTCGCAATACGGTCATATACACTCTTTTTGTATTACTTTGGACTTTAAATACATTTTGTTCGGGGCAAAGGTATGACGATACATGCGTCTTAGAAAACTATAATATATGAAACGAATGAATCTATAGAGTACTTTTATTTCTCTTCTATAATTTGTACAGATTTTTTTTATTTAACGTCGCTATGCGACGTTCACCTGATGGTAAGTGGTATGCATGCTCCATAAACGTAGCGATAGGATCGTATACACTACACAACATAGCGTTCGTCGCCTAGCCAGATAGCATGTCAAATCTCGTTAATACAATTATTTCGTTAGCTGCAATGCGCTTCAAACCGGAACACAGTAATGTTTGTACACCTACTACTTGATACTTCTCATAGCACATCTATATGTTCAGCATACGTTGAGGACTTAAAGTGCTGGTATGGCGAACCTGCACCGGAAAGTCGACGTTCAGGACCAACTCTGTGGACGGCCGGAAACCAAAGTAGAAAATAAAGAATTAAAGGCTATTATTGTGGAAGCGGATCCATCACAAAGCACTTTAGAGATAGCTGCAAGCTTCGGGATAAGTAACAAAACTGTATTAATCCACTTGAAGCAAATCGGGAAAGTAAAAATACGTGAACGATTGGTACCTCTTGGATTGAGTGAATCGCATTTGTGAACACGCGTCGACTGCTGCTGCTGTGTTACTTTGCTCAGCCGACACAATGATGAAGGGATTTTAAATCGAATCATTGCTTGTGATGAAAAGTGGATACTGTACGATAATCGGAAGCGCTCGTCGCAATGGCTGAACCCTGGAGACCCAGCCAAAACCTGCCCTAAACGAAAATTGATTTAGAAAAAGTTACTTGTGAGTGTTTGGTGGATTAGCGCCGGTGTCGTTCACTGCAGCTTTCTAAAATCTGGCCAAACTATTACGGCAGACATCTATTGTCAGCAACTGCAGAGCAGGAAGGTAGAACTAGCTGCTAAACAACCGAGATTGGTCAGTCGCTTTACGCCACTGCTGCTTCACGACAACGCAACACCACCACCACACACTGCACAACAAACAACCATTAAATTATATGAGCTACAATTGGAATGTCTGCGACATCCGCCGTACTCCCCGAACCTTGCACCAACGGATTACCATTTTTTTCCGGAATTTGGACAACTTCTTACAAGGAAAAAAATTCAACTCCGATGCGACAGTCCAAACCGCCTTCAAAGAGTTTATTGATTCTCGCCCCATGGTTTTTTTTGGTAAAGGGATCAATGAACACTACCTATCAAATGGCAAAAGTGCATAGATAACAACGGTACATATTTTGATTAATTAAATCTTTTACAAAAAAAAAAACTTTATATTCTTCCCGTACAAAACGTCAATTTGAAAAGATCATAACGACTGAACGATTTTTATATAACCACATTTTATTTTATACATAAAGCTAAAAACTTATATATTCTAGCACGTTTCCTATTTAGGAGATGTTTAACTTGAATTATAACGTCTTATAGAGAATATTATATTAAGATTCTTTGTGATACTGAAGCAACGCTGTACATTATCTTATCTATAATGATCTCATTATTAAATTAACATTAATTATCTCGCCCAAAAGGAATGAGCAAGCAAATTAATTCGCTAAGATCCGAAGCATAACAAACCTTCTTTCCGTAATGGAACCCCCGCTAAGTAGCGCCTGATTCTATTAATTGCCTCGAAAAAACGCAAAAATATCACGCTTCAATATTCTAATTAATAATTTAAGTAGATTTTTTACGTCTTATAACAGCGGCCATTTTCATTTTAGAATTATTTATGACTATTAATGGCTATTCTGAAGAAAAAAGTATTTAATAACCTTTATCTACAATAAATATTTCTTAACTTAGATTCATTGGTGGTAGGTCTCTTTTGCCGAAGACCGCCTAGGTACCACCGCAGCGCCTATTGCAGCGGACAAACAGTACTGTGCAAATATTACTGTATCCGGTTTCAAGGATGCAGTAGCTAGTAAAATTACTGGGGTAACAAGACTCAACATCTTATGTCTCAGGCGACGATGGCAATGTGTTACAGTATATATCATTCTAACTAACCCCATGATGTTATGGGCAGGCATATCACTTATCATCAGGTGAACGTACCACTCAGTCTCGCCTAGCTTAGTTAAATTTAAAAAAATAACTATAATTCCTTTTATAGGTTTTTTATGTTGTTATCCTTACTTTTGTATTTAGCCATGCTTTACTTACACTGAGACGCTAAACAAGTAATACAAAATAGTATTTCATTTTATTACAAAGAATTTCGTTCATCTTATAAATATTAGCTCTTTACATATGAAATTGGCGTTTTGTACGGGAGGAATATAAAGTAATTTTTTTACTTTTTACAGTCCATACAGTTTTGTCACTTACCCCCAAGCCTACAGTTATCTCTATAATGCTTTGTGATGGATCCGCTTCCATAATAGCCTGTAATTCTTTATTTTCCATTTGGTCTCCGGCCGTCCGCGGTGTTGATTCTGAAGGTTGAAATTTACAGAAGGAAAATATTGAAACCAAAAACGTACCGTGCTTTCTTTTGCGACACCAGGGCCGTACGCATCATTAATCCTTCGAGCTGTTCCTGCAGCACTGGTACTGGTGCCACGGTAGAAGTCGTACTCATAAATATACCGATATTTCATGTTTTCCATTGTGCGCTAATAAACGTCAAAGAAAAAAGTAATGAGGAAAAAACAAATGAGTGACTGTTTTCAAAACTCAAATGTAGCAGCTAAATGAATCTATAAATTTGAATTTGGAATTCTTAACCAAAGAGGCGATATTTGAAGTCAAAGTGGTCAGTGCGACAAAACGCTAATTTCATATGTAAGAACCTAATATTAAAGATAGGCAATAAATAATATCAATAAATATGTTGTATGTAGATTTGAATGAGTAATGTCCATTAAAATCTATTATATCTAAAGCCTTATCCCCTCTCCTTGGGACTATGACTGTTGTTTATTGCGTTAATCTAATATACCGGTGTAACCAACAAGGAACAATACGGAACGCCCTTCGATTCAGCAATACGAACCTCGATGAAGTGGTCGGAAACCAATGAAATAAAATTCCTCGGGTGACCCGCAAACGCCAGAAAATTGCCTCAGGGTATAACCGATTCAGTGGCAATAAGCTCCAAACCGCAAGTTTATCGGCATACACCTAGAACAAACAGCACGGACGAGTACCCTGAAGCGTCGCATCTGTTTACAATACACTGTCACTACCGTCCCCCTCCATCCGTTCGGCGGTACCTGCAAAAAAAATATCGACAACATTTCAACGTTCCACTGTTTGACATTGTTACCAAGCGCCCACATAGCTTTCACAATCCTAGCCTAGTGACTTAGTCCTTTTCCCACAATAATAATTGTTATGGGGAAACGACTAGATTTTTTTTAGTGCTGTATAAAAGTACTCAATAAAATTGTTGATACCACCTTGGTATAAAGACTGTAGGTAATAAGTGATGTCTGCGATACCAACAAGCCATTTTAGTGATTGGCGTGTTTTTAGTTATATCATCATCATCAGCCGATAGACGTCCACTGCTGAACATACGCCTCCTACAAGTATCTCCACATCGATCGCTTCCGCACTACCCGCATCCAGCAACTTTGTTACTTTATAGGAGTTTATTGAAGGGGATTTAGGACATTTTCCACCACGCTAGCTCAATGCAGGTAGTTAGCAGCCAGAGACTATTGATTAAGAGGGAACACCACGGACAGGTGAGGTTGGCTCGGATACTGTGAGTTGTTGTGCGAGACACGTTGAACCCCTACATACCATTTTAATTGTAAAATTTGTGTCAAAGCCTGATGTAAAAATCAAATAAATAAATAAAAAAATAATTGTTAACATCCTGTTTAACAGTCACGGAGTAGTAAGAATAGGATTAAAATAAGTTTTATCTGTCGTAGAAGGTGATTAAAACGATCTTCGTGCTGGCAAGATTTTCGGTACGTAAGCGAGAAAAAGGGAACGCAAATACATCGTTCGTTCGAAATAAACGTTCTAAGGCGAACTTTTACTTTCCTTAGGATATGCTAAGCCAAAGTAGCATTGGACCAGATGGAAAGTACATCGTAGGAGATTCTTGAGTATCTCATATCGCATTGAAAGAAAACGAATCCCACATAACTTACATCTCCCATAGAAGATGTGTACCTTTTGAAGATTTTCAGTAAAAAAAGAAAACAGTCTATTGAACAAAAAGGTCGAATAAACCGCCCAAAAGGTATCACACATATTTTTACAAGTTCCGCTGTACGAGTATGATAAGCCAGCCGTGATTCCACTAACATTATCTTCTCTTTGCGCCCGCTGGAGTATTCAAATCTCGAGTGGAGAGTGCACGTTTCACCGAACATTGCGAATAGGCTCCAAATACGCTCCAAATAGAAGCTGCAGCTATTTCTTGAGAATTTCGCACACAATTGGTTAGGAAATATGATAAAGGATATTTCATATTACAACTGATAAATAGTAATGCGTAATTTGATGGTACATCCTGTTGCTGGATACCGTCTGTCCAGAAAAGATTCATCAGACCATTTCATGGATTGCCCCTGTGATGCAATGGTTAACCATTAACCTTTCAACAATTACCGGTGATAGGTTCTATTTTTTTTTATTGTAGGTACTTTTTTCTCCGATATTGTAGTTGTAGTTATTCGGAGACTTTGTTTACAATTTTCTTTATGTACAATAAGTTATGAATGTTTATTTAATTTATTTGCATCCTACTGCTTATATTTCTATTGCGCTTATATTTATTATATCTATTTAAATTATTTTTAACTATCGGTTCAGTACAATAGTTTACAGTACTACTATTTATTGCTTCTATTTCTTTCTATTACAGGTTTGGTTATATATCTGCAAAAGTTGGTAGGTCTCTACTGTCGGGGACCGTCTAGGAACGTACTATCGAAACTCCTATTTCTGCCTACAAATAGTAGTGTGCAAACATTACTATGTTGTGATTTAAAGGGCGTTTTATCTAGTGTAATTACTAAAATAATGAGATTTAATAATTTTTGCCGTACAGAGGTGTACAGTGGGCTGAATATATGCCTGGTTTGGTAGCATTCTTTGTCAGTCAGCATATGGGTTACAGAAATTTTAAAGGCAGGTCTAATAAAAATATATAATACAGATACAAATATAAATAATACATATATAAATAGACAATAGTATAAATAAATAAAGACATTAATTTCTCCAAATAACATCCTAGGTTTTTAGGCAATAAACACAATGCATGCATCCTAATTAGCGCCACGTTGTTGTAGACAGGTCTTACCGCTTTGTCGGAAAAATATTCTTATATTAAATAATAATGATACATAGTTCCAATGAATATCAATGATTATACTTAATGAATATCAATGATTATACTTAATGAATATCAATTATTATACTTAATAAATATCTTTTTTTTTTATTCTGCGAAGCGACGAGACGACCGATACGTTCACCTGATCGTGACGTGCCTACCCTTTGGAATGTGACGCTAGTTAGGATAGTATACATTTTTTTTTATCGTGGGGTAAATCTTCTTAAAACACTTACCTTCGCTTCCGGGGGAAGATAAGGTTATATGGGGTTTCTACCCACTAAAACCCTCTCGGTGGTCGCCCTCAGTGCATTAGGAGCGGCTCCGTGATCTCGTACGCAACAGAGACCTACCAATTCGTTAATGAGAAAAATTAATCATGTCACATAACGAGAACAACGTGTTTTTTTTATTTATTTTACTTAATCTCGTATTAATACGAGTCTCTTGTGTACACGATATTTTTTCCATGAATATTGATTACAAACGAAAAATTCTTCTCAGTTTCAACGAAATGAAAACTGAACAAATATTTTTTAGCCATTCTCGTATTGATAGTACTACAAAGAGTAATATGAGAGTATAGTTCGTTTATATGTTTTTCTAAGTGGTTTTGGTCGCCGTAACATAAAATTAGACTTGAAATTTCTCTGAAATATTCTTTGAGAGCATCCGCAACCGAAATGACTCCAACCACATAAATAATACCGAACGAAAATGTTTATAAAAGTTAATTAGAAATAAAATGATGAAGGATCTATGAAATTTAAAAAATAATTGGCGTATCATCATCATTACCTCAGCCAATAGACGTCCGTCCACTGCTGGATATAGGCCTCCATCAAAGTGGGTTCCTGCGATTCTCACCAGATCGTCGGTCGACCTTGTGGAGGCCTCCCAACGCTACGTCTACCGGTACGCGGGCGCCACTCGAGGACCTTACTACCCCATCGGCCGTCGATCCTTCGTGCAATATGCCCTGCCCACTGCCCCTTAAGTCTGCCATCTTTTGGGCTATGTCGGTGACCTTAGTTCTTCTACAGATCTCCACATTTTTGATTCGGTTACGCATAGCAAAGCCGAGCATAACCCTTAAATGGCGTATGACCATCTACAAATTACAAATTTACATTCAGAGTCGATTGATTTCCGTGTCGATACGTTCACTAGTTTTCACGTGATTGGCGAACAAACAAAACGCATTTTCATAATATTTATATATGTATGTAAAATAATCTGTACTTTAAATGACAGTAGGTGGAAAAATAAAGTAAATGAGTAGAGACCTAGAGAAAATAAATGAAAGCAAGGAAGATGTAACTCCGGACTATACAAGGGAGACAAGAGACTTCTTCTTAAAGCTCCTCTCCAACTAGTGAAGGTTGGCGATCAGCATGGTACATTTTTTTTGTATTTGATTCGGCGGAACAATTCAGACGCCCGAGATATGCCAGTCGATTCCCTGATATTCTTCAACCATGACTTTTTCCTTCTCCTTTCCTTTCAAGGCAAGAGACAGACCAAGCGAAACAGGAGAGACTTACGCCGCGCTCAGCAGTGGCCATTTGTACAATAAAAAAATATAAAATAAGTTATACATTTTTTTTTTAACTTATCGTTGAAACAATGGCGTATACCTTTATTAATAATAACTAATATACTAAAATTTTGTAGAAGTAATAAAATTTAAAAATAAATAAAAAAATATTTTGATTCTATTTTAAGCTATATCACGAATAATATAACATCATCATCAGCCGATATATGTCCACTGCTGGACATAGGGCCTTCCCCTAAAGATCTCCACATCGATCGGTCCCACGGTCCACATTTCTAGAGGTTTAAAATCCACCTATATTTGGGCCATTTCCCACCACGCTGGCCCAATGCAGGTTGGTGGGAGCCAGAGCTTCGTTTGTTGATTAGTAGGGTGCACCACGAGCAGGTGAGATTTACTTGGATCCCGTGAGTTGTTCGGGATCCTTTACACCCCTGATACAAAATAAGATGAATTATAAGAATGTTAGGATTATCTAAATCTGATATTGGTGCCGAACCTTCTGCTGGTCATGAGATAATTGACTTTTACAATAAAACCGCCGTTAAGATGACTTACACAATCAACATGGTTACTCCAATAAAATTTTAAAGAACTTTCAAAGGAAAATTATACAATTATTGTTCTCATGAATAATTTCCTCTTTATGTTCTAATGAGGGTTAATGATGGGGTCAACTTTGGTGTTGCTCAAGGCTCTCCTTGGATATAATTTCACCAGCTGCCATCGTGTGCACCTGTTGAGTAAGCGCTGTTAGCTAACGACCTTACATTAGCCGTATGTTGCGTATCGCTTAGTCGAGTGCAAGATGAACTGCTGTTAACTTACTAACTACTTAATAACTGCTTTTTTAGTTATAACATTAAACGCCGAGATCAAAACTTATCCATGCCCATACTATATCATGCACTTACTTTTAAACATCACAGTGCATAGTTTAATGGACATACTAATATATCTCCAACTACAGCTACCCTCAAATCGGTTGATAGTAATCCCTATATACTAATATTTTTCTTATTAAAGTGTTTTTTGTATAAAAGTGTGACTTGACCTCAACTTCACACTATGTTAAGTGATAATGACGCAGTAGACGAGGGAAGCGTGCTTGCCTACAAAACATTGACTCTGATACGTTAACAGCCGGAAGACATCAATGCTGTTATGACGACAGAAAGTGATAGGTAGGTAGACCCAGAATCGAACCAGGGACTTGCATGCTGCAAGACTATGAGCTTCAAGTCGGATACGTTTTTTCCGTTCAACAAAAAGGTGTTACCAAAGGTTGCAGCCGAAACGGTTTTTAAGTTGCTTCGAAAACACGAATTCGACACGGCCTTCGTCACGAGCGTGCCGTAAGTTTTTCCCTTATTTTATCTTTCTTTACCTTTTTCATATCAAAACGTAACTTACATTTTAGGGTATTTACAAAAAAAAATAACCTGACACAATTCGTTACTAATAATCACGAACTTGTAAATGATTTCTATCTAGTTGGACAGGGACAAAATGAAAAGCTCTCTGATAAAAAAAGGTTCTAAAGAGTTTGTACTGCAGCACCGTTTATTTACAACTTACAAAGGGGAATAGTTAAAAAAACAATATCTATAAAAAAAAATTACTGTAATTGACCAGTAAGATTAGTCTCTAAAGACATTTCTATACTCTATTTGATACGTGTAAGTGTATACCTTATTCAGTATATTTCTAATAACGAAAGGAGGGATAAGATTACATTGGAAATTGATATCTACCCCGCCATCCGGCCTGTTACTTGTAATTTGAACAATTAATCAATAATTCATGAAGGCACTGCCTTCGGGTTTAATTAACTCTAAACCAACTATTATGATTGATATGTTACTTGAGGACGACGGTAGGGATTTCAATACAATACATTTACTATTAGTTTTGATTTAATTTTAATTTCGCTATCTATTTATTTATCCTCCGTGTACTACTACCGCAAATGTAATCATCATACATCATCATCATCATCAACCGTTGGACATCCACTGTTGAACGTTGGCATCCCCCAAAGATTCCTACATCAATCGGTTAGGGACTCATATGAGAGGATATGGACCATTTCGCACCACGTTGACCGAATGCGGGTTGAGGGGAGACAGAGCCTCATTTGTTGTTAACAGGGTGCACCACGAGCCGCTGAGGTTGGCTTGGATCCCGTGAGTTCTTGGGTGGGAACCCTTACACCCCGCAAATATAATTATTAAAGAAATATATTTTTTTTAAATTTCGCATTGCGTGTCTTTTACATACTAATATTTCTCTAACTACAGCTACCCTCAAATTGGGTTGTAGTAATCCTTAAATACAACTATTCTTCTTAAATTCTCATCTATATTCGAATTTCGGTGACCGTTAAGGCAATCAGAACTGTAGATACTGCGGATGAAAGCGAACGCTTTTACAGCACCACTGGAACCAGGATATTCTTCTTCGGTCCTTTTTTCTTTAATATATGGAATGCATTTTATGTGCTATAAGCAATATATAAGATCCAACAAAATATGCAGAGAACGTTACCTTATGTTAAAATGTTCTACCTCCTTTTTTTTATAGAACGAAACAACCAGACGAGCGGAATGTTCACCTGATGGTAAGCGATACGCCTACCCATAACATGGCGCTAGTTAGGATGGTATTCATAACACCACATTGTACTCGTCGTCTTGACACAAGATGTTTAATTTCATTACTTCAGCAATTTCACTAGCTACAGTGCCTTTCAAGCCAAAACACCTAATGTTTGTAATATTTGTACATTTCTGTTTGGCGGCCGACATAGGAGCTGCGCTGGTATCTACCCAGACTGTTTTTGGCTACAGAGACCATCCATCAGTAAACCTACCACTTCATCTCCACGCATACTAAGTAGACTGGTAGAGAAAATAAACATTAAGACTTCTTATTATACTCCTGTCTTGTTACTCTGAATATTTGAAACAAATCTATGTAGCATTCTTTGCGTTAGATCTAAAGAATATGGCAGACAATTGAACATACTACGACCAGAGAAATTAAAAAAAAAAGATCCTGTAGTAAAAACCTACCACCAATATCTAGTGAATACAGTTAGTTGGTAACATTAGACATGACTTAATGACATGGAGGGCTTGCACATAGGTGATGATGAAATCAAAGGAGACGACCAGAACATAAAGTACCTCGATCTCATAATGGACAGATGTTGAGACTTCGAAGATCACTTCAAGCGGTTAGTACCAAGGATCGAGAGGATATATCGAGTTTAATCTAGATGTTCGTTCATCCGACGCCGCAAAACTAAAATCACTCTAGTATGTTTATTTTTTGTTCAATTAAGCGATGTGACGGGCGATACGTTCACCTAAAAGTAAGTGATGAGCAAGCTCTAGTTAGGAGGATATACACAACACCACATTGAGCTCGTCGCTTTGAAACATGAATGCAAACCGCAACACATTCATGTTTGTACATTACTGTTTGTCTGCTGCAATAGTTGCCGCGGTGGTACTTACCATATCTGGGAGGAAATCTTCTTAAAAGATACCTTCCTTCTGGGGGGAAGACAAGGCTATGTGGGGCTTCTACCCTGTAAAATCCCTTCGGTGATCTCCCTCAGTTCATTAGGATAGACTCTGGAATCTCCTACGGAACGCACGGGTGTCCACCTGCATTCTGGTTAAACATTCCACTGAAGAGCAAAGCCGTTCCCAGTATCCACGCTGTGATACGACAAATACAAGACCACCATACAATTGCGGTCCTCCTTAGGCTCGCTTATTGAGCTCTGAGGGCCCCCACTCTCAAAGCCGATGCCCCCGCAAACCCTTCTATCGCCTTGTACGAAAACAGGGAATACCTTAGTTCTATTGTTAATAGCCCCAGACAACAGGGCTGATGGTGGACTATTGTACCTATTTAGACGGTCTCCGTCAACAGAGACTTACCACCAGTAAACGGATGAAAGCATATTCTTCCTTTCAAAAGTGTAGAATATATCACGTAATGTAAAGTGGCGCTCAGTCGTGAGCACACTACGTCTACGTAAGATAAATGAACGGTAAGGTAATAAACTGTCAATCCTTTACCGCTGCTGGATTTAATCACGGCACAAGATTTATTGTTGTAAGTTTTAACGTGCCGACGACGCGCTGATACTCCAGGGCTCATCCGATTTATTCCTTAATCCATCAAGATATTGCTTTTTTAAAAAAAACAATGTTCGTATTGGAATAAATACATTGTAATTAGTGATGGACTACACTGGACACTAAAAGCGAGAGTGAGGTCGAGGATTGACGCGTTCGAAATGTGGTGCTGGCGCAGAATACTGAGGATATCCTGGACGGAACGTCGCACAAACGAGTCAATGCTCAAACAGTTTAACATAACAACACGGCTCTCAACAATCTGTAGGCAGAGAGTCCTCAAATTCTTCGGACACACGGTCAGGCGAGACCCTGACAGTCTGGAAAAACTGATTATTACTGGTTGTGTGGAAGGAAAGAGAGCGAGAGGGCGGTAACCTACAAGATGGACACGCACAACTCAGGACGCTACGGGAGCTACACTACAATCATCCACCCAAATGACACAAGACAGAAATGTCTGGAAAGAAATGGTGGCCAGGGCAACGCACCATAGTCACGTCCCTCAGTCATGAGGTTACGACAAAGAAGAAGAAGAAGAAGAATTAGTGATTAATGAAAGACTGCGTTGCGATTACACAATCAATGTGACATACTTAATTTGTATGTAAAGCTAGTTAAGAGGTGTCACGTGAACGGAGTACCGTGAACGTTAAAACCTGGTCCCGGATATAAACATAAAACCGTATAGTATTGGAAAGTTATAGAGTAATGAACTTGTGTAATTGTATTCGCTCGGTACAATCATATATTCATGTTCACCGCGATCGCAGTGGATCTTTTCATCATATCATATATAAAAGTCTTTTTACCGAGCTGCCCTGATTTTTTCTCGCGCGGACTTTATTACGGAATCAAGATTTCTATCACGTCAACACACTGGAGTGTTTATCACCTTTTGTGCCTGCCACACCTCGCCACGCGAAATCGGACACCGCGCGAACTCGAAAACCCCTCATTTGTCAAGCGTACCGAACCCATAATGGCTTATTATTAGAGCCAGCGTGTAATATTTCAAAGCTTAATATTTTCAAAATTAACAATATAATTGGGCACTCATTCGTACTTCGCTCACAATGGCCGCCCTTTCAGACATCTGGCAACGAAAAAAGGGCGGATATGCCAAACTGAGTTCAATGGCAACGCTTATCCTAAAGGCATGTTGTTTCTACTTCCATTATTCACGATATAGCTTTAATATCATTTAGAAATCACCCTTAACGTTAGCATTATAAGGTCCATCATAGACTGAAGTTGAATATGGATATGCGTCTATTTAAGCAGAATTAAAAAGTTGCATCTGAACATCCCTTGGAGACTCATTCATTGCTGTCCAACAATTGAATTGTCCGCGCACATACATTTTAAACTTTATCGCCTTGATAGTTAAATTTACATTTAAATGAAAAGGTCAGTTAAAAGATAGCTCGAAGGGCCTCGCCCTTTGTAAGGACTACGTTTAGCGTGTAATTAGCGATTTTGTGAAATTGTTAGGTAAATACGTCGGTGTCGGTGCTCGTGTGTCGTATGAAGCTGACTCCATTTAGTTTCTTGCCTCCGGCGGACACGCCTATCCTATTCACGAATTACTCGGTAACAAACTACCGTGTTTTTGCCTAAATGTTACTTTGTTACATTGTGTATCATTACCATTCATACGTTATTAAATATAAACAAATGTTCGGAAACAGGTCGCCGCAATCTGTTGGTATTATGGTTGTATTTCAGTCTTAGTTGATATCATTCTGTTTAATTTCTTAAAGTTACATACTTCATATAGAAATCTCTCACAATATTCACTTAATTAATAGTTTTCTACTGATTTCATCACACTCGTAGTCGTTTCTGCAGGATTGAATTCTTGTTTTGTTTGTCTTTGAACACTCTATGGGTGAGATATCACAATGAAATGGAGTCCTTTACGAAGAATTGGCTCGCGTAAACAAACATGCGAACGGACATAAATTTCAAACATGTATCTTTTGGTCAGTGTTTTTATTCATGTTTAAGTGCGTTTGTGTATTTTTCTTATTCAGCATAAAATATCGTTTTCAACTAAACAGATGATTTTTTTATTTTTTTTTCATAATCATAAAATTTTCAATTTTATACACTCTTCCGCAACATTCCCTGTTACATCTCTAATGTCCTTAACGGAGTTCGCCTTTTCCATCCCTCTTATTGGTTGTTTTGAAGAAATTTTAAATATTTTAAATCTTGATTTATAATCATCTTTATTTCAATTTAAGCGTAGCTTAGTAAATAACGAACACACAATAGATAATTCAAGAGATTTATAAAAATTGTCTTTGTCTAGAGCGCGGCTGTGCGCTCTTTTAAATTTTAACATGGCCTCGCTGTAAATCTTTGTCTGGACTTAGATTTATGTGTCTCTTACACTCTTACGGATGTTAGGCCGAAGCAATGATTTTAAAATAAATTTCATACTATTTATGTAATACATTTTAAATCTACAAGAACGAGAAGTGGTCGTAATACATTACTGAACGTAATAAATGAAATAAATTCAAGTGTTTTACTAGCGGCCACGCGAAATGCTTCAGCTTTTCTGGTTACTGTTGCAGTAAGCCTTTGACTATTGATAATTTATGTATATATTGTATTGTTGGTAGGTCCCTGTTGCCGGAGATCCTATAGATAATCACCACCGCAACACCTATTTCTACTGCCAAATAGTATTGTACAAACATAAATATTTTCCGTATTTTAAGGGCACTGTAGCTAATGTAATTACTCAATATCTTAATGTCTCAGGCCAAAATATGACGATATATGACAATTTCATCATCACATTCGTGAAATTCAGGACCCAACCTTTACTTAACACACAGTAAAGGTTGAGGTCAGAGTGAACAAATGGCCTTTGCTCTCTCTGTGAGAGAAAGCCCTGATTTCTAGTTCTGGGAATATTAAGAGCTGTTTATTTATTTATAGCAAATATTATGTAATTACACAAGTCTTTCTGGGGTGAATAAACAAAAAAATCAAAACCGAAATTATCTAGCGAAGAGATTCAACAACAAAAGGATTCTGTAACAGATTCCATGAGATGATGAATGAATAAAGTTCTCCTTTTGTACGAGTACTAATGGCGGGCTGCGTCGGTCGAGGGTGGATGCACCCCGTACATTTTAATAACTCTTGTTTTTGCCGAGCCGCGCCGCAAACAATTTCCCGCGGGTCATCCCGATCGATACTGATTATAACATTACCACAAATTACTACAGAGAGTATTAATATTCAAATTATGGATATATACAATAGAAACTTTATATATTAATATAAATAATTCAAAAGTCAATACATTATGTTTGTTAAGTTATAATTTTATGTTTCATCTGTGAATTAAACCTGTTAACCACCTAACCTAACCTTAAAACCAATAATTCAAACAAAACTGGTGAATTAGATACTGCAACTCTTTTATCTACCTTCAAACAGTAGTGTGCAAATTTTACTGTGTTCCGGTTGGAACAAATCTGTAGGTAGTGAAATTACTGATGTAACGTGAATGACAACCAGCGCTATATTGCTGTTGTCAGCCATTTAATATATTTATAATGCTGCGTGAAATAAGAAAGTTTAGTATGTTATATATATTTCGTGTTAACTGAAAAAATTAACGTTTGTACTTAACAGGCGTTTATTTACTTTTTTATGTTTATACACTTTATGAGAAACATTCAGTGTATAGGTTTTTTTTTAATAAACTACGATAAATAGGTGAGACTGGCGATACCACCTGATGGTAAGCAATTGCAAGCCATAACATCATAGCGCTAGTTAAGATGAAATACACAACACCACAATGTGCTTATCTCTTTGATAGACGTAGTAGTAGTAGTAGTTTATTAAGATTATTTTCACCCTATGCTGAGAAGTTCAGCCCAAAACTTTGTAAAAGATATAATATTTACTTTGGTCGAGAATAAATATCACGGTCTACGAAGATGATAAACTAGTACTCCATCTACGGAGCCATTGGAACAAAATTAATATAGAAAATCATTTACTTTGACAGAGAGCGGAAGTGTGTCTTTGATGTTGTGTTTAACTCCGGTCTCCAATCATATTAGCAATATGAAATATATATTAGATGCTAATAAAACTAATATACCAGTTTGTTTTCGTACAAATATGTTTACTTCACGATTTTATCTAAATGATGATTGTTTCTTCAAACGGTTCTATTAAAAAAAATTCTGTATTCTTAAATTTGATACTTAGTAAGCGAATATCATCGATGAAATGTTTTTTTATTTATACATTATGCGCATATGCATAGTATACTGCTATCCATGTTTTTTGTGATACCAATATTCATAACGTTAGCAATGAGCCGTATTATAAATCCATCGGACCCCGCGCGGGTCGCGCCGCCAGCGAACGGGCCCTGCCCGCTCCATTACTATTTGTAATTTTATGGGGTCCGTTCTACGAGCCACTAAATTCAGATATGCCCTTAAGGTTTTATTCCGATGTCGTGCGATAATTAAAACTGCCATAAAATTCCTCCGAACTAGTGTTCGGTTGTTTTTGTTACAAGTAACGGGGTTTATAGTTGCGTAAACACTATTACAAAGCTTTTACTGTCTTTCTTTGTAACCTTTAGCGAAACCGTGGGGGGATCTTACTGCTTTTAAGTTAATAACTTGTACAGAAAGTATTATAATTATGTACTACAAAGTCGTAGCTACTGACTGGATCTATCGACTTACACAACAACTTCTCGATAAAAGTTCCAAAAAAAGTTTTAATTTGGAGGTTTCCAAGCAACCTTAGATTAGATAGATCTGTTGCTCTATAGAAATGTAAAATAAAATTTCTTAACTTTTAAATAATTCAAAGCAGGTACTGATTGATATAATAACACAAAACCTTAACGACTGGAAACGACAGACAATGTCTCGTTTCAGTTAAAAGCTCAAAGGAATGGTGCTGTAGTAGTACATGGTAAAAACCAGAGCCCATCGAGGTATACAATACTGGTTTGAGTCCAATGCTATCATTTGAGCATAGCAGCAGTTTTATCATAGAGATAACATTTATAAAATATGGTTAATATAGGCGCATACACCATACAATCGTAGCCAGCAATAGGTTCGGCAATAATTCTTACGAATGCGCGCGGCCGCGGAGTTCCAACAAAAAAGGCCTAATAATGGAAGACGGCTGACAATGGCTGGAGCGAGGTCATGGGATCGATCACCTGGCGAGAACATTCTGTTTACACAGTGGCCGACAGCGAACTGGCTGTACATAAATACAGCCGAAATTATTCAAGAACAAGACCTATTCTCACAGTAGATCCTATAATGAAGAGAGATAAATACATACTTATTACATTAATAATAAGATAATGAAAATTTGTTTATTTACTTTAAAATTATATTTAAAAAAAAACACAGATTATGTACAAGGATTTGTAGACAATTTTCAACTGTTTATGATGTGATACTGCATAACTACTTAACTGGATTCCCGATGAAACTTATTTTCAATTTAATTGATACTACTTCTCTAGTAATAAGTTGGGATAACATACACTGCACCACATTGTACTCGTTGCCTTGACACGTTTACTGGTGATAAGCGTCCGTTATTGTAGACCGTTTAGGTAGGTACCACCGCAGCGCTTATTTCTGCCGCCAAACAGTAGTGTACAAACATTACTGTGTTCCGCTTTGAAGGGCTTTGTAACTAGTGCAATTACTGAGATACTGAGATAACTAGCGCCATGTTATTATGGGCATGTCACTTACCATCAGATGACGGTCCCGCTCGTCTAGTGACTTAGCTATATAACAAAAACGTAAAATTTTAAGTGTTTTTTTTACAGGTTTTTAAGTCTTGAAAAGGTTTCTGCAGGGTCGGCAACACGCCCAGTCACATCTCTGGTATCACTGGTGGTAATAGGTTGCGGTTGCCGCTCAGCATCAGGCCAGACCGCCAGTCTGTTTGCCACCTAAGTGGTATAGAAAACAAATTAATTACCCTCGATAAAATATCCATCAAACCGGAACACGGTAATGTTTGCACAGTACTGTTTGGTGGCAGAAATAAGCGCTGCGGTGGCACCTAACAAAAAGATCTCCTGTAACAGACACCTACCACCAGTAAATATGTCAAGGCGTCGTGCACAATGTGGTTGCAGTGTATCTTGTCCCAACTTGTTACGGATAAGTAATATCAGTTTTTCAATTTATAACATATTACAATACCTATTTAATGTAACACACAATACTTTGTACGGCGCCGTGTAAAACTTAAAACCACGTGTCATCAGATCAAACGTCAACATGTCACGTGTGTTATCGCTGCAGTGTAGAAGGAACCACACTTCGCGTTGCTTTATGTTGTATAGCACTATGACCTGTATTAAGTTAGGGTTCAAGTTAAGCACCGACGCACCGATGTAAGCATGCGTCGCGTCGAATCAACGGCGGCGAGCCGCTGCGGTGTCGCCACGCCGCATGCCCTCTGCACGCGTGAACGCACACGACACGATTGCGACACGACACCACGCAACACTGAGCGGACGGCATCCGATCCGTCGTGTACGCGCTTACGATTATGTTAATTTGCATCGAATAGATATAATCTCCATTAGACGGGTAACATACGTTAGACAAAGAGATTTACAATGCGCATATATTTTTATCTGTTGTAATATAAAAACAGCGTAACACCGAATTTCATATAAGATCACTCAAGAGAACTATGTGATGTGGTAAACCACCATCGGTTGACATGAAGATGATCCCAATCCTTCCTTCTTTTAAAGATTTATGTAATAAACTCAAGAGTTTGTAATTTCTAATATGAACACTATAGCCTTGAAATAAATTGTCCATTTAATATCTTTTTCTGGTAGTAGGTCTCTGCTGCCGGTGACCAAGTAGATATCTGCAGCTAATATCTCCCACCATACGGTATTGTGCAAACGTCAATGTGTTTCTTGAAGGGCGTTGTAGCTAGCGTACATATTGCGCTAACGACATTTAACATCTTATATCTCAACACGAAGGCTGCAATGTGGTATAGTGTATATCATTATAACTAGAACCAAGTGGGCACGCCTGTCGCTTACCATCAGGTGAAAATGGAATTTAAATAAGACTGAATTATCACCACACCATTTTTACAAATGAATGTTTTCTATGTAAATATTTTTTGTTTATTTTACGTAAATGTATAGTAGCAATTGTGAGTGTGTTACAATGTGTGTTCGCAGTGGCCGTGCGTGCGGCGCTGCCGGCGGGCACGCAGCCCGCACCTGCCGATCGGGCTTCCGTATACTGTTACGGCGCACTTGCACGGCCTCCCCGACTGTCGCGTATGTCGCGTACCTAGCGTACCTAGCGTACGTCGCGCCGCTCCGACCAACCGGCGCTGATTAGCTTCTCCGCCACAATTATCCATACACTTATACTAAATTAGATCTTTAAAACGATCGATTTGATCAAAATTTATATAATCATCGTATATGGTTGATCAATCGGCGTAGAGATCTTTGGGGTAAGATTATGTCCAGCAGGATGTCTATCGGCTGATGATGATGTTATGGTTAACATGTAAATACTGCTGCCGACCGCTCCTCTAATACATGCCTCGCCAATAAGTTAACCGCGTCACCCAGTCGCCGTCCCACACTGCGCTTGCTGGTACCTTGTCTTTATTCCAAGATTATATTACACCATCGCCCGTTGGATCTTCGGACTATGATCATCACATTATCTAGATGGAAAGAGCAGCAGCCTTACCAGTGACTTTTAGCAATATGGTGCGCTTATTAACCCTGATGCTAAGCGTGGCGATTATATCAATTACTTAGTTAACTATTCTAGTACTTCACAAATACTTTCTATTGAGAAAAGATGACATAAATTCTGTTAGGTCTGTATATGTATAGTCTCTTTTAATATAAAGAAAAAGAAAATAGAATAAACAACTACTAGTTTTAACGATATTTGAAAAACTGGGGGAAAAGTAATTTTTGTACATACAAAGCGTTGAAATGATTGGGGGGGACTCTCTCATTCGTAGGACCAGCTCGCCTTGTGACAAGACTATGTAACTATCACTAATTATATTTTCTGTACCTGTATTGCTGCGCTTGTAAGCTCTTTAGTACATATTTTTTGTATGTGTATTATATGATATATATCATTAGTCTTGTTGTTTCCAAGAATTGTTTAGATATTTTTGGATCGCAAGCATTTCTCTGTTGCTCTCTGTCTGTTTGACTCATCGTTTTATTGCGATAGAAATGTTACTCTATAAATCGTACTCTGATCAATATTTTTTTTTGTAGCTCGATAATTCAGTAAGAGTATAACAGATAACCGTTCCTGTACGATGTAGAGATCGTTTAATGAAGGTACCCAGCAGTAAGATACACTTACTTGTAGGCGACACCTGCGTATATACGTAATTAATTTGTTCAGACACAAACTGTTCCCGGACCCTCGTCTTATCCATTTATACCGGAGTCAGCTTCGTGCCGAAACCCCCCGGGACTAAATCTAAATGATACAATTCCCATCCACGGTAGCGGCGCTCCTGTCGACGGCGCCTCGTCAGACAGGCGCATATTACGTGTATCATTTTTAGAAATCCTTGCGTATATATTACCTAATCTTAAACGAAAATACACGTAATAAATCGATGTTAAATATTAACATTTGTTACATTATATAGTCATAGACCCGTTTTTAATAAAACTGTATATCACATTAAGGATAAATTGTACAATTTCATGGTGTCAATTTTTTTATATCTCCTATGCAATCTGTAATCTTTGGATGTAAAACTTAAAGATCCGATTATTGTACGGTTACGTAGTAGCCCCCCGGATTTAATTAATTTAGCGCGGTCCAGGCGCAAGCCACTAAAGCTACACCTCCGAGGATTTAGTTTAGACTCGGCTGCGGCTGCCTCAGAACCGACAGAGTAATTTCTTGAGCGGGTCCCGCACTAATTCGATCCCTCAAATTGAATTTTGTAATGTTTTGTTGATAGATTATTATGCTGCAGAGCTGAGGAGAGGAAACTGTGGTGCCTTGAGGAACACGAGCAGAGAGAATTTCTAGATAACATAACGCTTATGTACGCCACTGCACAGTAATCTGCTGTGTTCTATTGTATTTGAAATAAACCTCTGCTCTTTTTGAATGAAATCTTTATCTCATGTCTCTAATCTTTATGTCTCAAGGAATTTTGTTGTTGTGTAAACATATGAACTTAGGGACTCGATATTCCGTTTAGGACGTTTTCTGTACTAGTGCGGTCTATACAATATCTCAAGTATTATACTCGAAAGAGAGGGTTTATAACATTGAGGTAAATTATTGGAGTAATCAGACATAAGATCTTATGTCTCAAGGCGACGAGCACGATGTGATGCTGTGTATATCATCA
Organism: Ornithoptera priamus; assembly: GCA_029034505.1. Classification (NCBI taxonomy): domain Eukaryota; kingdom Metazoa; phylum Arthropoda; class Insecta; order Lepidoptera; family Papilionidae; genus Ornithoptera; species Ornithoptera priamus. Next base: position 1,848,591 of record JARDWD010000500.1, on the reverse strand, counting down.
TAACTAGCGCCATGTTGTTATGGGCAGAGCCATGACTTACCATCAGACGACCGTTTATCTCGGTCCTTCGCTTCGTCTGATAAATATGCTTGTTATAAGTAAAAATCGCATATGACTTAACTTTTCATCTCAGAGTTGTTGTAGGGTTGTTGAATAAAAGCGATAATTAGCCTTACAGGGGACGAAACATTTTCTAATCTGCAAAATTATGATAAGTTAACTACTAATTACAATAAGATCTATGTATCGGCAAATTCCTTAAAGGTGTGGCGGAAAGCGCGGAATTAGGGTTCTTTGTTAACGTCAACACGCCGAGATAAACATCCCGTCGCGACGTCCTTTAAAAAGTAACCCAAGACGGTACCGTTTTAATTTATGACTGCGTTACTTGAAACGAACAGGACGAACAATTCTCTTATCTCCACCCAACGTTCTAGGGTTCAAATTCGCGTAGCTTTTGTGTAACGCGTTACATTTTAAGTACAAAATCCATCGGATCCTTGGCAGGATTAAGTCGGGGGAGGAGATGCGAACGCGGTACATGCCAGCGATGGTTTTTGGGTTTCGGCAGAAAAAAAATGTCTGCGTCATAAATTAAAGTATTTTGTTTCTGTTGTTGGGATATTCGATTATGTCTTAGTTGAATTACGTCCTTATTAAATCTGTCGTACAAAAAATATAAAAGTTCGTTTGGTATAAAAAATGCGCTTAACACCGAGGATATTCATCGCTGAACATGTTAAATATCCTTAATAAAGCTGTATTATCAGATCTATACTGTATTAGTGGTAAGTCTCTGTTCTCTCTGTTGTTACAGTCTGCCTAGGTATATACCGCCTGAACTGCTTTTCCTGACACTAAACAATAGTGTGGGAACATGACTATGTTCCGGCTTGAAGCGCGTTATGCCTAATGAAATTACTGAGATAACAAAAACACTGTCTCGATGTTAAGTCGAGGGCAACTTGGTGCTGGGTACGTGATCCTAACAAACGCCACGTTGTTATGGTACCATCAAGTGAACGTCCCCTCTAAAGTCATCAGTTCAATGATATATATATATATATATGCATGTTAAACAGAAATCATCGAAAATTATATTTTGATACTTAATATTTTCGCAAGTTTCACCGCTATTATACTATTTGAAATAAGCAGCTTATGTGGAAGGCCAAACAAGGGTTTATGAATAATATTTACACATCGAAATGTTATATCCTGAATCTATAGAGAGTAAACCTATTCATGTTTCAATTTATGTTTGAAATTTCTATCCATTAAAGTTCACCAATCCTCATTGGGCCAGTGTGGTGCGGAAATGGTCCTATAACCTCCTCGAATGATCCTCTACAAACGATGACCGATCGATGTTAGTGGGGCAGGCCTATGACCAGCAGTGGACGTCCATCGTTATGATTATTCTTTATTCTCTGGTAGTGTATATCGCTTGCTAGTCATTTTTGACTTAGCTCATTTGATATTGGGCTTGTAGACCCAGGGTCCACGGCCTAATTAAATATATTCTAAAAAAAAATTACTATCGTTCATACTAGGAGTGAAGTTATCCCGCTGCGAATTTTCACTGTTTCGTGTCTGAATTTCTGTGTAACTGGCGAATATACTCGATCAACGAATATTGGCCCAAGTTCCTGTTCATGTGCCTGTGTGGGAAGTAAGAATTACTACGACAATAAATGTTAAAGCCATTTTGGACAGTAATTCGTGCATAAAATCCAAAGTGTAATTTATATCTGGATACAATAGATTATAGAATTGTGATAGCGGACAATTCCTATTAAGTTGGAAGGGTTATTGTCTGCCAGGTAATGTGATATATGGGAGTTTGTTAAAAACACACGCTTCGTCAAGCCCGACTCTTCTAATGCGGACTTACCGTTCACAATAAATTCCCAATACGCGTCGGGCGAGACGTTCGACTACAATGACCACAAATTTCGTTTCCATCGAGACTGTTCTCTTCGATTTCTAACTAAAGCTTAATTAAAAATTTACTTTGCAAACATTATCATCATCTCGAATGGAAGTGCCTATCCAGAAGGTCTATTGCTTTGTACCTTTAGAGACTTAAATACTTTTGTCATAACGTATTAAAAATATTTGAAAGGTATTATACATATGAAGACAAACATTATAAAAACGCTCATATTCACCCAAAGAGCAATGGAGAAGGCTATTAGAATCAGGAATGTGTTGATCCGCAGATGTAGACCAAAGGATTACTAAACTTAAGTAGCAGTGAGCAGAACACATTTCTCGAAGGAATGACCGATGATGGGGCAATAAGCATCTCAAAAGGTGGCTGCGTACCCGTAGACGTAGTGATGAGTAGCCCCTCACAAAGTCGGACTGAAGTTCTGGTGAGAGTCGTGGGAAGCCGCTGGATGCAGGTAACGCGGGACCGATCCATGTGGAGATCTACGTCCAGCACTAGACGTTTATTGGTTAATAATATTATAAACCATATGTAACTGTAGCCGTTTCTATAAAGGAAGTTTATTTACTCATATGTTAAAAAAGAGTCTTCCGTTATATATACAGTAAGAGGAGAACAAGCTTTTAAATGATATGTTCTTCTTGCCCGTACTTCATAATGCTTATATCGTACATCGCATTGATATATACTTATATATGTAATTATTATTTTATTACTGGTGGTAGGTCTCTGTTCCCTGAGACAGCCTAGGTGGGTACCACCGCAGCGCCTATTTCTGTCGCCATACAGTACTGTGGTCCGGTCTGAAGGGCGCTGTAGCTAGTGTAATTACTGGAAAAACGAGGCTCGAAATCTCACGTCCCAGAGCGACGAGCGCAGTATGATGCAGTGTGTACCATTCTAGCGCCGCGTTGTTATGGGCGCGCGTACCACTTACCATCACACGAACATCCCGCGCGTCTCGTCGCTTAATGAAATAAAAAAAAGATATATCAAGGTCCTTGCTCCTTGCACAAAACATGATCACCCTATACACACGGGATCCGATATCGCCTTGCAATCTACTGCATATTATCCGAGCTACGTCACTGAGAAGCAATCACGAAGAAGGTCGCATTAGCATGTTATTTTTATTTAAAAAAAAAGATCTATGAAAGCAAACAAACGAGTGAACTGCATTATTTTAGGTTATTAATTTCATAGTTATTTTTAGTTTTAATTAAATGACAAGACGAGTGAGACGTTCACCTAATGGTAAGTGATATGCTTACCCATAACAATACGCCAGTTATGATGGTCCTATGCTGAACCACATAACGCTTGTCGCCTGAGACATTAGATGTTGAATGTCGTTTTTCCAATAATTATACTGGCTGCAGCGCACTTTAAACCGGAACGCAGTTATGTTTCCAAACTACTGTTTGGTGGCAGAAGTGGGCGTTGCGTTGGCAACCATTTATGACGGTCTCCGGCAGTACAGTAGTCTACGATTGGTAAAAAATTAAAGTAAAAAAGTTTTACACAGGCATTACTTTTCCTTTACTTAGGTTATAGTAATCCATTTGTTATTATTCCCGATAGTAAATACCTAAAAGAAAAAAAATGGCAGATTTAAAATCACATTAGTAGTGTTGGTACTTAGTAGAGGGTGATATGTATATCACTATAATTAGGTAATCTCTGTTGGGAACAGATTCTCATAGCTATGAACTTGCGTCCGCTCTCACTTGTTCACGCCCTTTTTAGAAACGTTATAGCTATAATTTCAAAGTTGCGTTTAGATTCGTGGGGGTCCTATAAAAATACAAGCCATCGTTCTGTATGTTATTATACGTGGAAACCTCAAAATATCCGTGTTTTTTTTTCCACATAAAATTACCGCATCCGCCACCCATGCCGCGGGAGTCGCGCGAGAAATACCCGCCCTGCGCACTCTCCTCACCGTCCCCGCTCCAACCCCGTTACATTTCGCATACTCGAGCACCTTTACTTCCGGTTCGCCGGCCAAATGTGAAAAATCTAAATAATTTTATTTCCTTATGTGTACTTCGATATAATTCAGTCGGATTGTGAAGTCCGCATTTTTCTCAAATATACAAGATTTGTAAAATAATTTGGCACTCGCTTAAGGAATTGTCTTTTCTGACAGTGTAGTTTCTACCCTCACTATTTTTATTTTGTTAACGTAGCAACTTCAGAGTTTTATTTGGTAAACCTGTCTATTTTTCATGTCCGCATGAGTCCGATGAAGCTGGCTATGCTAGAATTGTCAAAATCACTAGCGACGCAAACTTCATCATAAAAAATCATGTCCGCTTATTTTATCACTAACAAGCAAGTAGAGTTAAAATATTGATAAGGATTTATATGCATTTTGAGAACTGCATATACGAGATAGTGTAAAACCACCACCATTGACATGTCTATCAGTTAAACTAGAACTATGTTACCAAGACGAAATGACAATTGTTCTATGGTGGTTTTAAAACAAATAAGGTGTGAGGAGAAATTATCATGATAAGAAAAGTCGATTTAGAATTGTGGGTAAACATTACTGCGTTCTGTTTTGAAAGGCGCTGTAGCTAGTGAAATTACTGAAGTAACGAAATTAAACATCTTATGTCTCAAGGAGACGGGCGCAATGTGCTGCAGTGTGTAACATTCTAACTAGCGCCATATTGTTATGGGCGGGCGTATCACTTACCATCAGTTGAAAGTCACGCTCTTCTGGCCGCCTCGTAGTATAAACAAGAAAAATATTGTGCATGAATACTTTCTTCGTCACTTCAAGAGCCGTGGGTTTGTATTATTAGACATTTTGGTATTCATTCGCGTACTCGCGGAGAATACCGCCGCTGCATGATGTAGTGGCAGCAATTTGTTTACTTTTGCCAACATCCTTCCGCGTTAAAGAGCGAAGTTTTCACAATAGAATAGCGATGATTAATGACTGCTTGCACCGTACCGCTTTACCTTACCATTTTTACGTTTTGTAAACGGTTATTTGTTTAATGTGTACTTGCAGTTATAAAAACACCCCACCTTTTAATTTAAATTTATTTATTAGGTCTTGTTTTACTTACAAATATATATTTGGAAGTAATATCTGCAGTATACGAGGGGTGCGGCACAACAACACACGGGACCCAAGCCAGTCTCTCCTGCTAATAAACTAACGAGACTGGCTCCCATTAACTAGCATAGAGCTCGCGTGGTGGGAAATGGATCAAATCCCATACAAATCTCTCACAAACAACGACCCTATGTGGTCGGTAGGTCATGGAAACCGGCTGAATGCGGGCAGCCCAAGACCGATAGATTTGGGGACCTTTGGGGGAGGCATACGTCCAACAGTGGACGTGTATCGGCTGATGATGATGATGATGATACCAGTATATATGTAAAACCATAAAAATATTTTGATGACATTTTATTATAATTTGTTTATGCATATTAACAAATATTGTAATTGTATAATAAGAAATACATCATAATTACATATAGAATCCTTCATAACTCCGCGTTCTTGCTAAACACCTTCACGTAAATATCCCAGATTCGTGATGATGTTGGCGCTGCAAGCCTATGCGACTCTTACTGCTTATCTGACACTGGGCTCGTGGACCCCGGCGTCCACGGCCTGTTTCCAAATAAAAGTGTACTACATGGTGTGTAGTTATCCGACGACGGAATTTCGCAATGTGTCTGGTGGTTGGTTTTTCTGGTGAATCTACTCGGTCGTAGATGGCGGGCTCCGATCCGTTCCCTGACTACCTTCACCTATATCGGAATCTCTGGGAAATCATCTTTAGTTCAGAAACTTCAAATCTAACTATAATTCACCGAATCGAACTAGAGTCATATACTAATATAGAGGTTAACGGTTACCTTCCTTGTTACCGTTTATGGTGGAACAGTTTCGAAGCCAATTAAAGAATAAACATGCTGGAGCCGTAGTATTCTAAACCTGTAAACTTATGGTCTAATTTGTTATGTAATAACCATTGTCGGCAATGAAGTACTAAATCGATCAATTATTATACGTATCGTGGACAAGAACCTGAGCTACGCAGATAGTATATCCTCATATGGAGATGGTAATGAAAAACAATCCTCCAGCAGTTCGCGTTTTGTGTGATGATAAAAACATTAATCCAAGGTTTAATTATCATTTGTATCAATGATATCATGATGAATATACACATTTTGTTAGAAACTTGTTATAATTAATACAGATATGAAGGTGCGAGGTGATATTACAAGTTCTCAACGCAGTGCGGGCTAAATTGGAATACTTACGCCAGATACAAAGTGGCAATTATAAATTGCTGCGACTCATCGCCTAGGGATTGTTCCGGGAACACGGACTTTTGCTTTAAATGTTACAACTTAGTACCGGGTAATGGAACAATATTAAAGTAAACCTTTCGACGAAGAAAATATATACTGAAGAATAGTTGTAAAAGATAAAAATTTAAATAACTCTGCGTAACTTAAAAGCAACAATATCATCTAGTAATGTTATCTTTTCTAGAAATTATCTATACAGACCTTTACATGGGACACAAGTTTTTTAGGTCTCTTTATTATGTAGTGTTATGTAGAGGGAATATATTTTCAAAATATATAGAGGGAGTATAATAATAAAGAGCCAAGAACACGTTAAACGTGTTTCGGAGAAAGCTGAAGTTAAGACAAATAAGTTATAATCGATGTGGATGTTAGTAATATCTTAAATCATTACTCCACGCCCATAATTCAAAGCAGCATACGTTTGTCAAACAATTTGTCTCGCTTATCGTCCATAAATTCTTTAGTCATTCGACCTGGGGCTGATAACGGAATACGACAAAAAAAAAAAAAACAAAAGCCTCCAGTCCACCGTCTATATATCACGGGCCCTAGACGTTTTAGTGTTGACAGCAATAAAACTTTATTGTCTAACGTAATAATTACCTCTGGAAGTGAATAACAAAGAGTATTACTCCTTAAGCATCGTGACGCTTTTACATTGCCTTCCCAGAATATTGTCGAATGCCCAACAATAATGTTTTGTTCTTGCGGTGTCACTGTTTTGGAAATAATTTGCTTGTCTCATGAATACAGCCTCCGTCGCATCAAATACAACTTTATTTATATAAACACAATATTGTTTTTCCATTCCCCAACCTGGCCGGAGCTCTGCTTTTGTCAGGTTCTTTTTTTTGTTCGAGACGCGAACGCAATTGTTTTGTAGAACACTGTGCACTTATTAATTGTGCTCGCGATTGTACTTATCAAAAAGCTGGTGTATTTGCCTTTGTTCTGTTGCCCGGGGAATTTTTTTTTTTTCGAAAAATAAATATTATAAAATTGTTTTTGCAATATTAAAATTAAAAAAATCCCGAAAACAAAAGGTGAGCAATACGGTGATAACGCAGACGCTGGGTTGTGGAAACACGGTACGGATATTTATACCATGAGCTTTTTTAATAAGGATGGTGGTAAAAAATAGTAACTTCTACACAATTCTTATTTTTAGAATACTAAACATTGTAATTCATCATCATAATCAGTCAATAATACGTCCACTGATAGACATCAGCCTCCCCCAAAGATCCCCACATCAATCGGTCCTGCGCTGCCTGCATCGCCGGGCACCAGAGTCCGTCATTTGTAGGGGTTCATATGGGGGAACAGTGCAGTTAACTTACCTCAATTTTTTTAACTATCCAACTCCTTTGATATAGCGCTTGGTACCGTAAGGGGTGTAAGGGGTCCCTCACAATAACATACGGGTCCCAAGTCAACCTCACCTGCCCGCAGTGCACCCTGCTAAATAAAAATTTAAGTTCTGGCTCCCACCAATTCGCATTGGGCCAGCGTGGGGGAAAATGGCCCATATAAACCCCTACAAAAGAAGGTCGCGGTAAGCCGCTGCATGCGCACAGTGCACGACCGATCAATGTGTAGATCTGTGGAGAAGGCCTATGTGCAGCTGAGGACATCTATCGGCTGATGAACAACAACTTAAGGTAGTTTTAAACATTAAAACCTATTTCCTTTCACACTAATTACCATGCAAAAAAAAATAGTGTAGTTTTTAACTATTTCTGTACTCGTACGCTGGTGGTCAAAGAGTGAGGCAAGGGGACGGTGCATTAATGAAACGACTTTACAATCAATAAGGGCGCCCGAAACAATCCTTTGGTGAATGCAAATGACCCTCTGTGTGCCCAATTACATGCCCGGCCCGCTTTGTGTTCAAATTTAGGAACTCTACAAACTACCTCATATACGTCTTAAAAAGCTAAAATAAATAATATATGTTCTATTTGTAAGCTACTATGTCAAGTTTTAGCTTTCGAAGGCCATTTGGGTACCTCTCTATCGCCGATGTAAATCTAAATACAAGCTAACGCCATATAAACGTCCTGTTTTTCTCACTCTTCTTTTTCTTGCTAGATCTTGTCCCATCTTTAGTTGGGGTCGGCCCTCCTGGTCATTATTCTAAATCTATCTCTATTTTGTGTCATACCTTCTATCGATTTGTTATTCTTTAGATGTTTATTGATCTAGGGCCTCTCTAGTTTCCAGATCCAGCGCTACCCCAACCATATGCGTTGTTGGTCGTATCGGCGCAGGCCTCTCTCTACCAGCTTTCGTTTACCAGAATTTCAAAATTATTTCCGTCTCCTTACATTACTCGCATGATGTAAAAACCCGTTCATATGAAATTTTTTCTATAAAAATCTCCGATTCTTCTTACCTGACATTCTCTTAGTGACATCTTAAAAACTTATGACACAATATACTTAATTTATCATTCTCGATTATTTAGATCATCTATAAGATATATCCTAGAACGCCTTCCAAATGGTGGACTGACGTTCTAGTGAAGGTCATGAGATGCTGCTTTATACGGTCAATGCCAAACTGATCGACATGTAAGATCTTTAGGGAAAGTTTACGTCTATCTTAGACATCTACAAATTCATATTGATTATGATGAATAATATTTCGTTTTATTTGAAACGCGTAGTTCTTTAAAAAAAAAACCATTATGCACGTCGATGATCATAGATTTTCTTGAATCCAATCTAAAACCAGTTAGTGGGCGCAAGCTTCACCTCGGGGCACGATTACATCGCCTCCGTTAGTTTACTTTATCTGCGATCGATAAATTCGCGGCAATTGATTATATGGTTTCCAATTGAATTAATCGGCACTAGATATGTGTTATTTGAATTATCGTCTATCTATATATATATTATTAATTATAGTCTCTATAAAATGCAAATTGTGAACTTGTGTTGCCTCGGGTGCCCGGTTACCAAATTCACGCGATGAATTATTGTTACTTTGGAAAATGTCGATTGGTCCCAAATTGAGATCGCTTACTTCCTATGCGTCAATAATAAAATGTAAGGATCCGGTCACAGTGTTAGTGTTAGTGTGTTTGCTCCCATTGGAACGTCGGAATGCCAGTGGTGAAGAAAACTTTCAATGTTACATGGTGAAAGTTCCTCTGTGTGTGATGTGTTACTCACTGTTCTTACTTATGGCATAGTGTTTTCGTGCTTAATAACTACAGCATCTTTTCGGGACTACTTATATCGTGTAATTTTTTTTTAATACATTTAAAATGAGGAAATATATTTAACGAACAAATCTTTATAACCCTCGAAGGTATAAAACGGTCGTAATAACCGCGTCGTGTGCGATCAGCCTAACCGCTAACCCCAACCAGACGCTCTAATTATAGACGGGAAGGATTCTGATTCCACATCCCATGACATTTCGGTGTTAGGGCACATTGTTATGGGGCCCGGTGAAATTAGGGGATTGCTGTTGCGGTGTACGGGAAGAAATGTCTACTGCGTGGTGCCGGAGTTCCTTACAAAGAGAATAATAAGGCGACTGTTTATTTTTTTTGCAGCAAGGCTGGTAATGAAGCTCTAGGTTTTCATTTTCTTTAAAGGATAAACGGTCGCCGAAGTTATTAATGCTGGGCTCCGCTGTATTGTATTTATGGAGATAATTATCGACTCTTCCGTCTTGAATTGGCCTATTCGTTGTAAAGTGTATAACAAGTACTTGAGAAAGGAAAAAATGTAATCGCTAAGTAATTATTTTTATTCCAATACATTTAAGTACAACGATTAAATTGAAGATTACTTTTAATATTTTTCAAAGTGTAACGAAGAATCCTTTTAGCCTCGAGGTGAAACACAATTAGTCAAAACATTTTATATAGTTTTCAAGCTTATTTTTATTAATAAAGGATCACTTTTATTTATTTTTTTCAATATTAGCAAGCACAATTCGCTGTCATCACGTGAAACAAGTGTCTGTAGCTCCTCTCGCTGTAACTGTTTACAAATGGCAGTAATTATTTGCATGGATTGATGCGGCCCTGAACCTCGTTTGCCTACTTTCTCCTAAAAAATATGTTGAACACCATCAAAACATCGTATATAAAAGTGATCTTCCGAAATATTGCGTGGGTGTTCAAACCACAAGCTTATAACCGAACGTATCATTATTTGTCGCCGTAAATAAAGACACGGCCCGCGATATAAAACATACAACGTAAACATACAAGCGATATAATACCAAACGGCGGGGTTATTATGAATTTTGCGAACGATAAGCGATAGAAAAAAAGTACCTCTATTCATTATTAATATTGGTCAATGACCATGCTATTACACCAAAACGGTGAAAAATTTCTTTTAGAATTTAAACCTGGCCGGGTTGATGCTGTGGTGCGTACATAATCGAATACCTGATAGTTGCTATTAAGCCACGATTTAGCCTTATGTATAAACTATAACTAAACCATTGCATGTAGTTCTAACCGTCGTGTATTAAAAAAGGGAGCAAATATATGTGATTAGAAATTTGGTAGAAGGCGAATTCGAAAAAGCTTTTCTACCGATCAAACTCGAAAGCTTTGGAATTGAACCAGTAGCATCTGTTACTATGGTTAGTAACAGAGACTATGTATAAAACAACAGAACAGTAGCGCATTGAAAACAATTCATTTTTGACAGCAACTACTGTATGATCTCTGCTACCGCTGATCGTAAGATACATAATAACCATGTCGGTATAAAATAGCGAGCTTGTTAAAAAGATGCGTAGAGGCGAGACAAATGACTCTTGTTCGAGTTTTGTAGTTAAGTGCCGCAGCTCCATACAAACCCGCCTCGCCCCCGCCTCAACCTCTCCCACTCTCCTCTCGCCCGAAGCCCGCGGCCCGCGTATAAAACCATCCAACTACAGATGACACGGGACGATAACAGAAATAGTCAGACAATCGTTAACTAAACCTGAATATCATATTAATATACGAACAAAAAATCTCAATCGAAGCGCGCCCTTTGAAAGGGACAAAAAATACAGGACCAATATAATTTTATTAATCAATTCCAAACTCCTATGTGGCGAGCTGATCATTCTATACTATATGGAAGAAATGACAACCTTCTTTTGATTTAGAGCCATAGACACCGTTGCTAGAAGCGAGGCGATATAGATCAGTGCATCGAATTAAAGAAGTACCGAGCTTCATTACTGTAGCTCGAAAAATGTGTCATTGCTTTCTGCACTGCAGTTATGTCATATTGTGCTATCGATACTCTGCTATAGGTGTCTTGCATTCTGAGTATTCCTATTAATCCGGATTCCCGATTCCCAGATGCTTGCGCCCTTTATCTTGAAAGGGATCCGTTGACCCAATCTCCATGATAGGTTCGTTCCATTTAGGTGAAACTATTAGCCTATTGTCTCTGGCTATCAAGAATAGAACTAAGATAAACCCTGCATGTCATAAAAAGCGACTAAGAAGGTGTTCGGGTTCGTGAGGTTTACAAGTGAGTGCCATCAATCATTGCCCAGAATGAACGACAAGTACAAGGTGGTCTAGCGCTTGTCTTTTCAAAACGAAAGTGCCAAGGTGGGCTACAGTCTTCCAAGGCGTGCTTTATTCGTAGTGTCAGGAGGCACCAGTGTTTCCCGTAGCAGATCCCGATACTTCCCGCACTAGAAATTACATCCGAGGGGGTTTTAGTGGGTAAAAATCATACATAACGTTTAATTCTCTCCGAGTTTCTTTTTAGTCGATTTCCCCTCCGAAAACAAAATAAAAGAGGTTCTACAAACTAACAACGTTCGCCAAGGTTATACGAGGGATCTCTCTTTTATAGAGAAAACTTTGATAATAAATATTTAGATCGTTGTAACAATCATTTAAAGTTATCACTAAATCATGAGAACACATTTTATATAATATTTAATTATTGTATATATTTAATTATTTAATATTAATGATTAAAAACTGATTTAAGGGGGTAATATAACCAACAACAACAAATGTCAATCAGATTATTTGTTTTATCTTTACTGACTGAAGGAAAGATAAGGACTTTATATATCTATTTCTAATTTGGTACACAACAGAGGAATCAAATACATTAACTACCCTTAGCCAGAAAGGCAACTTAAGAAGAATCAAATGACATAAAATTTTTATATTCAATTATTTATTTTTAAACATTTTATAGTTATCGCTTCGCAAATTGCTTGGAGAACGGCCTTTAAAAACATAATCATATCTCTGTTACGTTTTTTGGTCACTAACAATGTCCCAGAAGAATGCCCATTAAGATCCCGAGCCCCCCTTTGTTTATGGGCCCACCCTTCTATTTGGAATAACTGAGAAATTTTAATCGGCTGGTTCAAATATACTGCGAATTATTTATTATGAGAGACAGTCGGCCAAAATTTAAGCTATTTCGTTCTTGTCTCCATCCACACGCTGTTAATTATGTTTTTCATTATAAACTTTTAAAAAATTACTGCCATTAAATTATTTATTATCTGTTTTGAAGAACTAATCAAATAGGGTAGTTTACCAAACCACACTTTTTTATACTGTAGTAGCGTACTCTAGTCGCAGGCTGTATTATCGTTAGACAGGCGCTAAACTGTTGAAATTATTAGTGTAATCAAACTTAACAGCTTTAGTGAAGCGATGGGTAAGTGCTTGTTCGGTAACACGAGTTAACACGTTCGATTGCAGGGTCACAGGTTATGCAGTTTAGTTAGTACTAAGATTTTCTATGTCCAAATAGCGAGCTAACGCCCCTCTATCACAGTTCTGCACTATAACATAAAAGCCGTATCACCGTTTGAAGGCCCAGAATATTCTGGACGATCTTGCGACCATTTCTATAAATTAACACCATATGATATTGATGTCTGGTGTTATTCTTTTTGTTGTAGTATCGTTGACAATTTTTATTTACATACTAGCTACCGTCTCTATATCGCAGTTCTACCGCTATAAAATAAAAGCCGGCCTATCACCGTTTGAAAGCCAGAGTACTCTGGACGAGCACGCAACCATATTCCATCAACTCGCACCATATGAAATAAAGGTCTAGTGTTATTCTTTTTACTTCAATAATATCACTGACGTTTTTTTTTTCTTAATTTCCGTAATCGTCAGATTTTACTAGTGTGCCTAATGTGGTATTGTGTCCATAAACCCTAATTCGCTGCATACTGAAAATATCAAATAAAGCCTCTCGTAAATATCCATTTAATAAATGTATTACTAATCGGCAACTTGCTGTAGGCTTATCGATAATTCATCGCATGGTGCGGATTCGGATCACACCCCTGGCATTAATAAAGAACCGCCCAGACGTCTGCCAGGCGTCGTCTCCGACACAATAGTGATAATGAAACATGCATTACGGGCGCCTTTTATAGTGCTCGCGCTCGCTCGCACCAATCACGGCTCCTTCGTGTGCCATTCGAAATTTAAATTAGTTTTGAATTTTAAATGTAATTTTAGAACACCAGAGACTAAACTAAAATATCGGTAAAATGAGATTTATAATATCTTTAATAATTAAGTTAATATCTGTATTGTATCTAACTTAAATGTAAGTTTTATTCTAATTCATTAGGTCCCTCGGTGAAGGAAGTAGTACGACACACATTTAAATCTGCGTGTATATTAATATCAAATCTGGACTGTAGTAATAGGACAAACGGACGTTGTTAGAAAGGAATGAAATATGAATGGAAATGGTAAACAAAATATCAATGTTTTAATAAGTGCTCTGAAAAATAAGTACGGAGAAGAAATATTCTATTCTAAAAGGGAGTAGAACTTGTATTATTAACTTCGAATACAAAATTGTTCAAACTATGACACCAAACGACCGATCGATCAATCGATGTGGAGATCTTTGAGGGAGGGCGATGTCCAGCAGTGGACGTCTGTCAGCTGATAATGGTAATGATGATGATGATATCAATAAATAACAACTGGTTTTTAAATTCTCTAAGTTTAGAGAAAATCCCCTAAAACATTAACCGATATTGAATCCGACGACTTCGGGTGTTTATACATACATATGTATCACGCCTCGTTCCCAATGGGGTAGGCGGAGACCACCTCTCTCCACTTGCTACGATCCTGGCACACCTCTCACTTGCTCTACTTTCATGAGCGTCTTCGTGTTCGTGCATGCTCGTCGGTTGCGAGTACTCGACCCAGCCTTTCTTTAGGACATCTTCGATTTGATCGAAATATGTCCGCCTAGGGTCGCCCTGCACCGATTGTTCTAATCATTCTTACCTTGTATACCTCTGTCGTTAATCTTTTTCCATCCATTTTTTAAATATGGCTGAACCATCTAAGCATCCCTATCTGTCTCTGTCACTATATCTTCAACCACACCGCACCACTTCCTTATCACACTGTTTCTCACTTTGTCCATCAAATTCACTCCAGTTATACTTCTCAAGCTTCTCACCTCCACAGCATTTATCCTACCATCATGTTTCTTCTGCCATACCCAACATTCACTACCATACATCAGTGTGGGGATCAACACGCCTCTATGCACAGCCAGTCGTGCTCTTTGCGATACGTTCTGGCTACTCATAAAGTTATGTAGTGCCCCATCCACTTGATTCCCTTTCAAGACTCTTCTTTCAATATTACCATCACACTTGCCACCTCTCGTAAACTGTGAACCCAGATATACAAGTTCTTTCACTTGTTCCACTTTTAGTCCTTCAACCATAATGCCGGTTTGTCATACGTTCTTCTCTTTCAAAAACCTTTACTTACGTCTTGCTTACATTCACTTTCATTTCTTTGCTTATTAAAGCACCATGCACGTGTTTATTGTACGTTTTAACGTCCATATAAATTTAATGTCTGTCAGTTGCCAATCTGATGCTGGTGTTGTCCGACATTGCTTATTCATTTTAGAAAGGCCGAATAAATTTTATGTATAGGGTTTTTTTATATAAATCACCCATGGCCAGAAAATATAGATGCTTAATGTTGACGTGTAAATCAAGACTGTATCTGTATCACAAATACTTCCATCCAAGTAAATTTAAAAAAGTCAAACTGTTCTCACGCAAAATTTAATTCTTCCTTCATATTAAGATTGTGAAGTTTAGGTCAGCGCACTTTAGGTTAACAGATTCGATGCTAACGTGATTGCTTAGATTCGTGACTTAGCTTTCCGCCGTTACCTTAGTGGCGTTTGCAAATCATCCTCGTCCGCTGCAGCCGCTGCACCACACACACACACGCTGATTGAGCCGGGGAATTCAATTTGAACGTAATATGACGGAGGAATACGGGATCACGATATCAAAATATCATCACAGGGGAAGGAGCGGCGCGCTATCGCGAATGTGCGGAAGTTGTTTATTAAGGTCGAATTACGCTGCTATTAATATTATAGCAATGTGCATTGTAACGACTTCAAACAAGGACTGATTTTTTACTTCCTCCATAAACTGTTAAATGCTAGTTATACATTTAAGAAGCATAAAACACTTATTATTCATCTGTAGCTTAAGTGTGTGTCAGTTAGTCGCTGATAGCTTATTGCTTTGTTGCGTAATATGAGATGCGTGCCAGCTAGAGTGAAGTTGCCGGGGAATCGAAATAGTCCATACACACTGATACCATGCATGCAATTATCATTCGTAAATTAAATTTTCATACCAATTAAAATTGATAATAATTAGATTTTAATGTTATTAAAACAGCGGTTAACTTTGTTCACTGCCGGGCTTTTACTAGAATAACATCGTTTTAAGTGGAAAATGCTATTTCCTAACAGCGCCGTTGGAACATTGCATATTTTAAACGTCTTTATCATTAATTGCATCCAAAAAACAATGTCCATCAAAACGCGATTGAAACTATGGAAAATACATAAAAAATCTGTTCATTTACAAAAAAATATGTTTTATAATAATATTCCATCATCCCTGATTTTTATTGTATAAAGCCTTTGTGGTGCAATAGATAAAAAGAAATGTTTATAAAGGATGCATAGGCCAGGAATATTGGTCTATTACCCGCGACGGTCCCGCCCTGGGCCCGCTTGCAATCCGCCACGCGTTTGATATTGCTTCCGTTATTACTAGTTTAATCAAATCCAATATGGCGGGACGTGCTGAATAGAAATGTTGGCAGCGGACTCCTTACTGCAAGCGATCGCGGCGATTTAAAATCCCGCCGCGCCTGTGCATACATTGGGAGAAGTATTCTTCTTTCTAAAGAGTAACGAAACTACAGACAGACACACAAACTCGTATACACACACACAGGTCGTTACAAGGTTAGTGCGCTTTCTTAGGAGGACGGCAAATGCATGGTGGTATTGTATTTGCTGTAGCACAGCGTGGAATGCTAAGGAGGGTTTTGTCCTTCCGTGGGATATTTTAGCCTGAGTGAAGGAGGCATCGGTGCTTTCCGTAGGAGATCCCGAAGCGTCTCCTTATGCATTGAGAGAGACCACCAAGAGGGTTTTAGTGGGTAGAAGCCCCACATAACCTTGTCTTCTCCCCAGAAGCAATGTATCTTTTAAGAAGATTCCCCTGCAATGAAAAAAAAAATATTGCGCTTTATAACTGCAGACCAATCACAAGATAAGATCATGGTCAATAACTATAGCAAGTATCTTTTTAATTAAAAAAAATACACTGTCTAGTTTAAAAATAAATAAGTTTAAACAAACCGTATGTCATTGAAAATGAGACTGGTGGTAAGTTTCTTTTGTTGAAGACCAATAGTTACCACTGCAACTCCTATTGCATCCTATAAACAGTAGTGTGCCAACAAGTTCTGCTTTGAAGGGCGATGTAGTTAGTGAAATTACTGTAGTAACGAGACTGAACGTCTTATTTCTCAAGGCGATAATCATAATACGATTCTGTATAATATATATATCATCCTAACTGGCACCTCGTTATGTGGGGAAACGTATATTTTATAATATAACAATACTCGTCAATTTTTGTCAACTGTGTCATTCCACCATTAATAAGGTAAAATGGGAGAAAAAATCGTGAATCACAGGTCAATTAGCGCGTAAGAGCTGCCTCCATTATCTGGTGACGTCTTACGCGGTGAATCACCTTCTCTACGTTTCTTTTGTCAATGGCACGGTCGGACAATAAGGTCGAGGCCGACAACCCCGGCTCCCGGGTTAATTACAACTTAATAACGTAAAATAGAAGGGTGTTATTTTAAAACTATACATTTTTCTAGTGTGTATCGCTACGTGTCTGCTTAACGCAGTGGTACACTAACTTTTTGTCCTACCTTCCCCTTTTCAGGAAAATAAGTCTTAACGCTCCCTTGAAAATATTTTTTGTAGCAATGAATACGAAATATATATACGTTAACTTGTACCTTTTGTAAAATAAATGTTTTGGTACAGGGACGGTTCATTAATAATTCGGAAATATACGTGACTCAATCATTCCGATAACCTAACATTCTTCTATAGAGTCAAAAGAAAGATACGACCGAACATGTTGCTGTACAAAGTCAGCGACAGGTTGATACAGTCTGTTCATCACATTTTTCTATTTCCGGAGAGGTTCTAGTGTGGAAGCGATAGGGAGCATATTTGGAATTTATCGAAGATGAAACATTTTATCTGCGAAAGATTTTGTTTGTTTCAACTTGGATCGCATTAATCATGTTACAGCGTAATAAAGTAAAAATTTTACGGATTTTATCGCCGACATCAAAACAGGATAATATAATTTATTTAATGGAGATCTGGATGGTCTGAGACGGTCAAATGCTAGTTCAAGGATCCCATTATTAATAAATTAAATCAAATACTACGGTTACTACTAGAAGTCCTAGACTTCTAGAAACAGTGAATTTATTCTGCATAGATCGACCTGTGAACAATTATTAAAAATATGTTGTTACTTCGTGATAAGTTTAACATCTATCAGCTGACTGTCCTCTCTTGACCATGATTGTTGCAAAGCACTCGGAATGTGAGGTCAACAAATAATTATATACAAAAGATTAAATCTGTCAAATTTTCTTTTAAAAATAAAAGTGTAATATTTCCGGTTACATTATCATCAGCCGATAGACGTCCACTGATAGGATATAGACCTCCTCCAAAGATCTCCTCGTCGATCGGTCTCGCGTTGCTCCCATCCAGTGGGTTCCCGCGATTCTCACCAGGTCGTCGGTCCACCTTGCGGGAGGCCTGTCAACACTACGTCTACCGGTTCGCGGGTACCACTCGAAGACTTTACTGCCTCATCGGCCGTCGGTCCTTCGAGCTATGTGCCCTGTTCACTGCCACTTAAGTCTAGCAATGTTTTCGGTTATATAAAAAATCATAATATCACAGTTTTTTAAAACACAAACGACGATATTGAACTTTTTCCAGTAACACCTGTTTTATGGTATTTGTTATTTGTTTACATTAATTTAAAAATAGATTAATAACAATATATTATGCTCAAAGTAACATCAAGATTAATAAAAAAAATTATAAGAATTATTGCATATAATACTGGCGTTAGGTGTCTGTTGCCAGAGACGAGACCATCTAGGTACCTAACACCGCCGCATCTATATCTGCTGTAAAACATGAGTGTGCAAACATTACTTTGTTCCGGTTTAACGGACGTTGTAGCCAATAAAAATTAGTGAGGTAATGAAACTCTGAAATCTTATGTCTCAAAGCGACGAATGAAATTTGGTGCTGTGAATATCATTTTAACTAGCGCCATGTTATTATGGGCAGGCGTATCGCTTACCATCAGGTGAACGACCCCCTCGTCTCATCGCTTCGTTGAAAAAAAAAGCTATAGGTTCGACGTGGTCTGTCACTGCTGTATATGTTTGCGAAGGGTTGAATGTATTGTAGAAATAAATTAACGGTATATTTTTCACTTCCAAATAAATTTCACAGTGCGGGAGGCTCAATTCCACAAAGCGCATTAAGAAGCCATTTTTAATTTTAACAATTTCGCTCCGTATTATAATCCTTTATTATCCTGTCACGAAGTCTTACAAACTACTAACTCATTTGGCAAATCGCTTTCAAACCGTTAGAGGTAAAGCGCTTGTGAAAGCTTTGGCGGCGTTCGTTGACTCACTGCTAGTCAAGTGAATTTGTAGTTTTTATGTTTACGTTCATACCTTTGAAGATACGTAATAAACCTTAGTGCTACGTTTTGCCTAGAACGATGTAACTGCATTTATATTTATTCTGTGATATTTTTTTTTATTATTCTTAGACGAGACGAGCGGGTAACAGGGTTACCAGAGGGCGCCCTAAGACAAGTTGGACAGATGTGGTCAAAAAAGATCTAGAGTTCTGCAAGGTTACCGAAGAGGACACGTCCAACAGAGCGAAGTGGAAGAGAAAGACCAGAAAAGCAGGCCCCACCATCGGATGGGAATAATAAATGCCACGGAGAGAGAGAGAGAGAGACGAGACGAGACGAGCGGGACGTTCACCTGATGGGTGATATACTTGCCAATAACAACGTGGCGCTAGTTAGGATGTTATTCAAAACACTACATTGCGCTTGTCGCTTTGACATATATGATGTTAAGCCTCGTTACCCTAGTAATTACACTACCTACAGCGCTCAGTGACCAGTGCTTGGCCGGTCATATCTGACGGTAAACGGCAAAACACTAGATGAAAGCGCAACTGTTCTAGGAACAACACATTTCACTAGCTCCTAAAGAGTGAAATAGTAAATTAAATAATTAATAATTATCGAAGTAAATTAGAGCTAGATGTCATTTGTAGATTCTTACACAGGGTGTATATTTTTCCAAGCGTAAATTTTGTAAAATACATACTCGTGTAATATTTAACCTCGTATCCAGAACTCATCAATCAAGCTGTCATCGAAATCCCCATCAACATAACATCTGCGCCATTGTTTTCAAGTGGCTTCGATAGTTCACCGCCTCTGCATCAAAAAATTTTAATGCATCATATTTTCGTATCGCAACGTATTATTGTTATATTAGAAGGGGAAAAGAGGGGAGTACGTTTACAGAACTTCAATCGCATATATTATTTTTTCTATCGGATCTGCTAGGGTTCACGATGTGAAGGTAAACTGTGGCAAAGCTGAGTTTCAATTTTTGCATTGATTTTTTTTTATTTCAATTAATCGATGAGATGAGCGGGTTGTTCTCCTGATGGTAAGTGTAATTTCATCATCATCATCAGCCGATAGACGCTCACTGGTGGATGTAGGCGTCCCTCAAAGATTTCGACATCGATCGGTCCCTTGTTGCTCGCATCCAGTGGGTTCCCGCGATTCTCATTCTCCTCTCTCCTCTGAATCAGGATGATATATATGCACCACATTGCGATCGTAGCCTGGAGACATAAAACGTTGGGTATCGTTATCATTTTAATAATATCCAAAGTATCACAAGGAGATCACCTAAAGCGATGGCGTTAATATTCTTTGTACCGTCAGCAGAAGATGTTACAATTTTTTTTAACATCTACCGAAAATAGAGATGTTACAAGTTTAACATATGTCCTTCCCTCTCTTTATGTTATATATATATATAAAAAAACAAACGCTTACTGGTGTTTTCATGATTCAGATAAGATTTTTTATTTTATTTTCCAGCAGAATTTTCTTGAAATTTAAAACTGTTACAGTCAGATTTCACTGATGGTGAATCTCTGTTATCGGTGACGGTCTATGTAGGTACCACCGCAGCGCCTATTCCACCCAACAATACTGTATGAACATTAATTACTGTGTTCCGGTTTGTAGGGTGCTGTAGCTAGTGTAAGTCGGGCGACGAGTGCAATATGGTGCATTATATATCATTACTATCGCAACGTTATGGGCGAGCTAATCTCGTCATTTAATTTAATAAAAAAAAATGTCATATGTTTGACCGATATTAATAATGATATATCCGGTTAAACAATAGGTTAATTTATTTACCGAATTGTTCGGTTTCCCATTAATACCATTAATAACCTTTGTATCTGTGCGGTATTAAGGGAACAAAGGGAAATGATCCGATACCAGCAGAATCCATTTATTTCGCTAATATCTAATCTCACCGGATTTTTGTGCTTTCGTGTTTACACGCTTTTATAAGGAATATTGATATCCTTTTTCTTATATATATTATAAGATACCAAGCACTAACTAATCACAGACAATTTATCTTTTATAACTTAAATAGATATTTGCCGGCGAGTGGCTGTTGCCGGAGATTTTCTAGATAGGTACCACAGCAACCCCTATTGCAGCTGACAAACAGTAATGTGCAAACATTACATTGGTCCAGTTTGAAGAATGTTATAGTTGATTTAACTTATGTCTCGAAGCGGCGAGGACAGTGTAATGCAATGTATGTTATCCTAATTAGCGCCTGGTAATCATTTACCATCAAGGACGATACGACTTACTCGTACTATAAGGACCCTATCGTCTCGTCACGTCGTTGAATAAAAGAGTTTTATTCTAAAAAAATCTACTTTCTAGTGATCATCGACCAGAAGAATGAGATGTTCACATGATGGTAAGTGATACGTCAGCCCATAGCTAGTTAGGATGATATACACTGTCATCACATTGTACTCGTCGCCTTGAGCATATGATGTTAAGTCTTATTATTGCACTAGCTGCAGCGCCCTTCAAACCGGAGCACAGTAATGTTTGCACAGTACTATTTGCCAGCAGAAATAGTTCCTGCGGTGATACCTGCCTGGTTGGTCTTCGGCTACACACATCTACCACCAGCGTAACATACCACCGACTAACGTAACTTTATGGTTAAAAAAAAATACTATTACTAATTGACTGAATTAATCTAATGATTATTTCGTTAACCGAAATGTTTTAACTTATTTCTATTAAGTTAAATAAAAGCAGCGACTTATTAAAGTAAAAGTTTCCCCCCTAATGTAACGTTATTAAAAGTTTAAAATATTCAAAAGTAGTTTTAGCTACTGTCTGTTTTTTAAGTCAGCTACCTTTCCTACATTCGTAATGCGGTGTACGCAGGGTCCCGGGAGGGTCCTACATTTGTTCTGTCTTCCAAGAGGTCTGACGTCGTAAGTTTTGATAGTCTCCCGTTTTGTGTATTTGTGTATATTTCCCCCGCATTTCTTTTACGAGGCAGACGGGAGCATCACACTCGCTCCGAACATAAATGTCAAGAATTTTAAAGGTCCGTCTTTAACCAGAAAACTTCAAAAAATCAAACAGATGGATGGATATACAGCTTTGTTAAATTATACAGTAGAAATATAAATAAACAAAAAAATACTAACTCTTAAACAGTAAACACTTACTGCGCTTTAATAATTTCTAAGGAGGTGTAAGGGGTCCCGCACAACAACTCGAGACCCAAGCCAACATCAACAGCTCGCTGTGCACCTTGCTAATCAACAAACGAGGCTCTGGCTCCAACCAACCCGCATTGGCCAGCGTGGTTAGAAATGACCCAAATTCCCCCACTTGAAACTACAAACGTGGAGATCTTTTAGGGACGCCTATGTCCAGCTGTGGGCGTCTATCGGCTAATGATTAGAGATTATGTAACTTTTTTACTATAAGAAAAGATCAGTATGTATTGCTATGGTATATACTCATTTCGTCAAATTGACTTTAGAATTATTTTATATATGAAATTGTATACAAATATTTTATACTTTTTATGTATTACAACATACAAGGTTTTAATGTTAAATTATTTTGGTTACAGGTAAACGGGCCCTCTACGCAACAGTTAATCAGAAAAAAACTTTATATATACTAAAAATAACTAAAACATTATTGACGTATACTTACAATAAATAGGTCGTCTTCTAGTTAAAATTTAGCTAAAACATACTAGCTAACACAGTAAAGAGTAAGTACCATTTCCGGCTAAAACTTTTCCACTCTTATACCATTTTTACTGAAGATAGATCTTTATTGCCAGGGACTGTCTAGATAGGCACCACCGATACCCCCATTGCAGCCGTTGAACAGTAGTGTGCAAACATTACCGTGTCTCGGTTGGAAAGTTACTGCAGATAGTGAAATTACCGAGGTCACGAGACTCGACATCTTCTATCGCAGGCGACGAGCGCAATGTGGTGTAAATATCATCCTAACTAACGTCTTATCATCAGGTCTCGTCCCGCATATCTCATCACTTAATTAAAAAAAAATATCTAGATAGTTATATAACTAATTTTGCAACTAGCTAAATATTTAAATAGATCTTTTTTTATTCATATTAAACTAACATCATCATAACCAGAGTGATGCTGGCCGCTGCTGTCTATAGAGCTCTCTCAACAAACCCCACTTAGCTCAATCTCCTGTAATATAGCCTTATGTGGCCTTCTAGTAAACTTAAGCTCGGTCTTAATTTTACGTAGTCTTAAGTGATAACATGACCGTGCTTGGTGAAACATGCTAGCATGCAATACTCCGACTTTAATATGTTGGCAGCCGGAAAGTAGCAATGCTGTGTTGACGGCAGATTTACAATGATGAAGTGGTAGCTGACGATGTGGATTCGCACCCTGCTACCAACTTAACTCCACATGTGCCTCCGGAACGGAAGCTTGGACCTCTGTTGTAAGAGTAACGTTTGCAGTTAACGCGTCGCAGCGCTCACTTCGCCGGCGGATATATAACGTTAAACGGGTTAAGTAGTTCGCGTGTTTAACCCCTTTAACTTTGCCATTTTTAGCGGCGGCTTACTTTTTCAGTTTCATTTAATTTCTCCATTAAAAGTCGACTCGTTTGATTACGCGGCAGGGAGCGATGGAGCTGAAATTGAATTCAGTTTTGAAAATGTTTTATGTTAGGCAAACTTTGTTTTAAGATTTTTTTTAAATGTTCATATGTTGAACGTATACCTCTATATTTGTGTGAGACCTCCTACCCTCCAAACGATTTATTTACTTTATTTTAAGTCTGAAGAGTGCTTCAATTATCAAATCTCGTCATTCCGTATCCAATGTCTCCCACCAAATGCGATCCTCAGCTTTTCGCATCCATCCATTGCTAATTGCGCTAATGATGTCGTCGGTCCATGTAACAGGGAGGGCGTCCTACACTTCTGCGATTTGTACGTGGCCTCCACTCCAAGACTTTCCTCCCCCATCGGCCGTCACTGACACGACAGACATGGCCGGCCCACACTGCCACTTCAGCTTGCAGATTTTGAAAGTTCAACTAGTATTCAGCTATAATCAAATAAATCCTTTTATTCCGTTACGTTGGCTAATTCTTCTACTAACTATTTATATCTTTCAAATAAAAAAGAGTAAATAGATCTCACGTAAGTTAAGTAGATCATTTACAAACTAAGTTTGCACGTAGCAGGCGTTTGTTTATACGCTTATTTACAACTTTAACATAGTTTTTCTTTTAATAAACGTAACTAGCTTTACCTTCATCTGGTAGTTAGCGATACGTCTTCCCGTAGCTTTTATAAGAATGATTTACACTGCATCACATTGTTTTCGTGTGTGTGTAGCGTTGAGGTGTAAGTTGTAAAATCTAAAGTCTCGTTACTGCAGTATTTTCGTAAGCTATAACGCCCTTCGATGGCGGAACAATAATGTTTGTCAAAAAAGTACTTATCAACATAATTTAATCTGCTGGTTATAACTATTTACTTCTCATAATGGATGTAACATTATTATGAAATCTCTCATCGCATCGCATGTGTTCAGAAACACTTGACTCGTCAACTTGAACAACATTTGAAGGTGCGTAGAAATTAATGTTTTAATAATATTTTGGGCAACTAGTGGTAACGGTAGCCCGCTCCCGCTTCAGCCTATGCCATAACTGCATTGCAACCTTTCCGACAAATCGGTGTCGCGTTACTACTAAAACCTCCCCTGCCCACGTCCAAGCTAAACACTGCCTAATCGCGGCCGCCTCGTGTTACCATTGTTCAATTGTTTGTCATTGTGAGCGTTCACTTTGGGGTGTTACATAATCGATAATAAAATAATATACAGGGTGGCGCAAAAGTAATCCTCCTATCAGAAAATGCTATAAATTTTGCCCTGATGTAAAAAAATTAAAAGACCAAATGAAAATAATCCACAAGAAGATTCAAAGTTTTTAATTTTTTTTTTAAATTACAGCCAAAAAACATGGGAAGGTTAAGTTTGCGCCACCCTGTATATTTTTTATTACCAACTTATTTTTATGTAAATATTACGCATAGATAAAATCGGCTCAAAGGAATATATCAGACGATAGACGTCCATTGCTGAACATAAACCTCTTCTAAATATCTACACATCGATCGGTCCCGCGTTGCCCACATCCAGCGGCTTCCCGCGAATCTCACCAGATCTTCAATCCAGCTTGCGGAGGTGCTCCCGACACTACTTTAGAAGCGTCACTAAGGAACACAACTGACGCCAAAACACCTCCTGGGAACTCTGCAATCTATGATAATATTTCGCATTAACAGATTTGGTAGACCCCAAATCTTTGCTCACCGAGTGTTACCAAAAACTAAAATTTTAAATAATATTGAAGTTTTGTGTCTTCGGCACATAAAAAAAAATATTTAGCTGTTAAGATTTACAAATAAAAATTACTAAGAAAAGCTTACCAGTTTTAAGTGATAAGCTGTTGCGTAGGATCTGTAGCGCATCGGATACCTGTTTCGTTTACACGAGATGACAGTCACTGACGAGGGCTTCCTCGTAACAATTAAACGTTGCCTGTAATTCCGATGATATCGGGCGCCGAGAGACGGGCCCCTTGACGAGCAGCACATGTCGCGAGCTGACGGAGCTGGAAGTTTTTGTTAGTGTTAACCGAACCCTAACCGGGCCCACTTCAACTTGCAGACGAATGTAAATAAACAACAGCGCTTCGCTTTTGTTTCATTATATACACATGTTTGCATATGGCTATTGTTACTATTAATAATAATGAATTAGTTTATTCATTACTATAACAAAAAAAAAAAGAAAAACTACAGAAATTAAATAGACGAATGTGATTATGATCTTTTGACATATGTTCAGATTATTCCGATTTAAAGACGCTCTCAAGTTACTTTTCAATAATAAACACCACACTAAAGACGATTCAGATGAAAACCGATTTGTCAAACTAGTTAACTTCTCTTTTTACATAAATGGTTAAAAAGATTATGAAGTAATAAAATGTTTTAAAATTAATTTATTGCTGACAATCGTCTTCCTCTTGCCCTTTTCCCAGGTATGTGGGGTCGTCAGAGGTACTTCTCTTCCACATTCCTCTATCAGCCGTCATATCTGAATTCACACTCTTCTTACACATGTCATCTTTCACACCAACCATCCACACCTTCGATCTTCCTCTACCCTTATAACTATCCACGTTCATTCTCATTACTTTCTTTGTTATATGAAGGTATTGCTATTGTCAGCAATGACTCTCAATTTGAAGTTCAGTGCGAACACTAACTATTAAAAACATTTACCCTTAAATTCTCATAATTTATAGTTATTTGTATTTAATAAGAATTTTTAGGAGAAAGTTAGCGTTTTGCGTAAACACGTTATTTCCAATAATGAGGAGGGTAATTTAATCGGCAAGGGGGAAAAAACTCCGAATCGGATTAGCTCGCTTTAAAAGAGGATTTAGTTGAAAACGCGCCCGTCTTCCACTATCCTATCAGTTGCATCTCCATTTGAATAGGAATTAACTTAAAAAATACTGTCATTTTCTCCCTTTTTTTTCTTTAAAAAAAATTACCTACAAGAGTTCAAGGCACACATTTCTCGTATATTTTTTTTTATTCCACGAAGCTACGAAACTAACGAGACGTTCACCTGGTGGTAATTCCACCTTTAAATAACAAGGTGCTAGTTTAAATGACATACACACCACCGTATCGTGCCTGTTGTCTTGAGAATTAACGTGTAATTACCATAGTAACTTCATTAGCTACAACGCCCTTTAAACCGGAACACAGTAATGTGCAAATGTTTGACGACAGAAATAGGCGCTGCGGTAGTAACTGTCGGTCTCCTACGACAGGAATCTCATCATCATTATTTAAATTGATGGACATATACACAAGGACAGAAACCTCATTAGCCGATAGACGCCCACTGCTAGATAGACCTCCCAAAAGATGTCCACATACAGTCAGCATGGCTTCCGGTACCGCTGGGCACTAGGGGCTGTCGTATGAAGGAGTCCATATGGGGATATTTTGTCTATTTCCCACCACGCTGGCTCAATGCAGGTTGGCAAGAGTCATAGCCAGAGCCTCGTTTGTTGATTAGTAGGGTGCACCACGAGGAGTTGTGGTTGGCTGGGGTCTCACGAGTTATTGTGCTTGACCCCATGGACCCCATAGAGACCTAACGCCAGTAAAATATATTTTGAAACTTTACGATTTTGTTTAACATTAATCAGCTAATACCTGCTATCAATTTGACATGGTGTTAAGTGACAATGGGGGCGCAGATAGTAAAACAGCGATGTCATAATAACAATAGATTTACAACGTGATGGTGAATGTGATGGTGTACTTATTTTTCATCAGAAAAAACTGTTTAAGAAAACATTTTCATTATATGTTAGTTATGAATATAGATGATAGTATACTTCACCAGCTGCTGTGGGATCTTTAGAATTATTTTTGTATGTTAGGTCCTTTTATAATAAAGGACATATAAAAACTTTATTTATGTTACTATGGAAATAGTCCTCAGTATATAGTGAACTAAAATTCTGCTGAAAATGATAGGAATGTTATAAATGCAAGCAGTAGCAAAAGCAGTAAGACCGATGTGAGATGGGAGAGTTACTGGCGAAGGAACGAATTACTGGCGATGTAACGACTGCTCCATTAACTATTAAAGCCTACATTAGTATAAGTTTAAAGTAGTATAACTAAGTTCTCACGTCGATAACTCGCAAGGAAGCAATTTCAAACGCAGCACGCAGGTTAAGCGTCAAAGTGCCCCGACTGGCGCGCTCGGGGCAAATTTGTACCTCGGCCCGTAATAGAAGCCAACTATCTTAGCTGTTCAACTATCCTCAGAAGTTTCCTTGTGGCTCTCACGCTCTGTAGTGAAGTAACCTCGACAAATTTAAAATATCTCGACATTTCTTTTCGATCCTTTCTCACAATATCGATATGTTCTATATAACCATAGGTATTAATATATTTGTTTAATAGAAGTTCACTCCCAATATTTTAAATATTCTAATAGAAATAGAAATGGTCAGCATTACTACCTTTTAACATTCCCATTTGACACAGTTAATAAATGAATTAGTTAAAATTTTAATTGCACTTAGTATAGTTACTTAGTTACTAGTTGTTCCTAGCCCGCTTTGTTAGCTGTAACATCTCCGTAACTCCCTTTCCAGAAGGAATTTTGGAAGATCCATTCTCAGCTTACCTCTAAATAGCAGAAGCAATATTTTTACGAAATTTCGAGTGTTTACGTGTAATAGATCCACAGATCTCGCCATGAAGTCAATTAATCTCTAGATATGTATGTATAGATAAACACATGTGATATTTTTGTTTACAATTTGTTGTAAATTATATCGTATTCAATACACTTTCATTAAAACATCCTCACACTGCCGGTGTGTTTTTTTTTTATACATAACATTGACGAAATGTTGATAAATACACTGTTAATATATATATGTGTATTTAAAAAATATTGCTTTGACCCTCAAAAATAACTGCCTTATAAACAATTAGAAGGGGGCG
The DNA here is from genome assembly GCA_029034505.1 of Ornithoptera priamus. Lineage (NCBI taxonomy): Eukaryota > Metazoa > Arthropoda > Insecta > Lepidoptera > Papilionidae > Ornithoptera > Ornithoptera priamus. The sequence continues at coordinate 1,819,570 of JARDWD010000500.1, read as the reverse complement.
TTTTATTCTTTCCGTTGAATTCTCTAGCGTTTCCAAAAGATGCTGTTTGGAGGAGCATCTCAGCGCTAACATTGTTCGAAGGCGCTGCGTGTTACTGACACAGGCGCGTGTAGTTCGCAGCGTATAGGAATAGTTGCGAGGGGCGCAGCCCTTCGGCACGGCGGAGGGCGCTCCGCGGTGTGAGACAAGTCGCAACTTCGAAGCGAGTTAGTCGAGAATGTCCCGCAAACACTTTTCACACTTCAGAAGTTTGCTTGTAAAACTTTAACTCAGTTTATACTATCGGAAGTACTACTGAATAGTTATAAAGATTTGTCCGTGTCACTTTTCTAATTAATTTTCTTTATTTTCATGTCTCACTAAGGAACCAAAGGTAAGTTTAATTACATAGCAAAAATAACTGTGTTTAAAACACCTAACTATGAATATATGCATAGGTCCGCGAGTGGCCGAGATTTATCTCAAAATCCATATTAAAAACAAACTCGAATTACGAAGATAATTTGTTTTTATAGAATAAGAACTGTACAGACCAAGAGGCAGAATCACAGTGAGTCCCTCAGTGACAGTCTTAGTTGTGTTATCGATAATACGACTATTTTTAATATTAACACAAATATAAATCTTTTTGACACTTTGTAATTACAAGAACAATATAAAATTACGACTTATTTAAACCAAAAGTTCTAAATGTTTTAAAAAAATATTTTAATCCTTAATCGTGTTGACTTTTAGCGGAAATAACAAGGTGTCAACGTAACGGAACTGTCAGTTACAAGACTTAAATTTTATGTTACAAATCGAGGTAAATACAGAAAAACATAATATTATATTGTTACTTTGATTCTACGCTAGATGACAGTACCATGAAGCGCCTGTATATATATATACATATATATATACATTATATAATTTTTAGGTTATTTCAATTACACTAGCTAATTTCTACGTATATATTTTAAGTTAGTTATTTTGAACATTTTTACTACGCTCTCAAAGCAGTATATTTAAAAAATATAAGTGCTTAATAATAACTCTTAAAGTTAGTAAGTTCTATAATACACTATATGTATTATATTATAATACTATATAGAAATATAGCCCTATGTTACTTGGGATAGGATGTTCTAGTATAATATAACGTACAGTTAGCAGCATCATATTGTTATCTGATTAACAAAAAAGTAAGTTTTCATGACACTTGACAAGGTGTTAAAAAGAGATAACAGTATAGTATATCTCGTTACAATAACAATATTGTAACAGAGGCAGCCGCTGACCCTATATTTGTACTCATATATGTGCACATAGCGTTTCTATAAAATTTATGGGCTAATACAAAATTAAATATTGGCCCTCTGGGTGTCATAAGGGTCGCTTGTGGAATGCATCGGCTTAATCAGGGGTGCGGAATTCAAATGTTATGGTGTCACTGTATCACATAAAACACATACCGCAAAATTAAAACTTGAAAATAACAAAGTATTTTTTCTATATATAAGTAAACGTAAGTTACATACAATCGATATCGCAGTCAATAGTTATCTCGCGGATATATCGCTCGAGGAGTGCTTCTGTGGATAGTTTCCTACTTCTGCTCTGTGGCCACATAACTGAGCTTGTACGGTGGTAAGGGTTTCGACCCGTCATGATACCCTTATGTTGTAAAACCGCTGCTGTAAGGAATTTGTTGTGTTTCGATTGTAATGATACCAGAGCTAAAGTATAAATGGAATGTTAAACTTCATCATCATCGGCACCATTGTATCACATCATCTAAAATCTCATTTAACTGGTAGCTCATTGTTGATATAAAAAGAAGATTCAGATAGGACATATAAAAATTTTTTAAAGGAGGCATCATCATCACAATCAGGCTATAGACGTCCACTGCTGTACACATTACTTCTCCAAAGATCTCTACTCTGATCAGTTCCTTTCTTTTGTATAAGATTATAACAAATATATCTGTGTTTGTTTATTATTGTTTCCTTATAAGATTATTTTATTATTATTTTACTTATAATAAACTCATTAATTTTGATACTAACTTTGATTTTAATCATATTTAGTAATAAGCCCTAACAACCTAGAGGGTACTTCACAAACTGGAAAACTAAAGTTTCCTCATTTCTGTTTGACGGCAGAATTTGAAGCAATGTTACACAAATAGATGACCTTTAAGTTATTTATTGTATTAATGCTTTAACTTTATCATGTATGATATAGTACCGATTGACCTTGAGTAACATTTAACCGCACAGTTTTAGCCGCAGCTCCAGTGAATGCCTGGGCTAGATAGATTTCAATTACTGTGGGAGTACGTTACACGAAAGTTTCAGTGAGTTCTCGAAGATTTAATTATCGTGACTCATCAAACTTTGATTGAATTGTTGTTTTAAAGATCTGTTATCAATTATCTGAATTGAAGATAGTTTAATGATTGATTAAGAAAATTGGATTTTTCACTAGATAATCAAGCAATACGCTTACTTATAACATTGTACCACTCGATCTGGGGTAGAAAATTACAATTTACAAAATTTAAAAAGCCAAAAAATATATAGTACTTGTATAAATATAGTTTTTGATAAAATAACGAATATGTTCATTCGTTACAAAAATATCTATTTATTCATATATAAGTAATGGCTTTTCGCAACAAATTAGTTAATATATATATGGATGGTATTGTTGAGAGTGAGGTGGTAAGGAGACGTGCACAACAACTCACGTGACCCAAGCCAACCTCAGCTGCTCGTGGTGCACCCTACTAATCAACAAATGAGGCTCCGGCTCCTAATAATGCTCATTGGGCCGCCACGCTGGCAGCAAAACAAGCGAAGGTCGCAAGACGCCGCTGCATGCGGACAGCGCAAGACCGATCGATGTGGAGATCTTTGGGGGAGGCCTATGTCCAGCAGTGGACGTCTATCGGCTGATGATGATGATGACAGTGAGGACGGACGTGACGCCGGAGGGGCGCGTTGAGAAGCGAGCGCCACAATTTTAATTTTTTTTTTCCGTAAAGCAAATAATATATATATGAATATGCATATGGAAACAAAGAGCCGCATCTTCACATCCAAAGAGCAGCATATGGCTTGCGAGCAGGTGGTTGCCGACCCGTGCATATACACTGCGCCATATCGTGCTCGTCTCTTTGAAGCTTAAAACTTTAAGCCTCGATTTGATCTGATATCCACCGCTAAATGTGTATGTACACACTTCTGTTAGTTCCTTCCACCCTTCCACCTCCTAAGTAGATACCACCACAGCTTCTGTTGCACCCGGCAAACGGTATTTTTTAAACATTACTGTATTCAGTGTGAGTTTTTTGTAATAACTAGACTTAACAAAGTCTGAAGGCGAAGAGCATAATGCGGTGTACGTAAGCTGCTCAATTCGGGTATGCATGCTACACCCGAGATCTCTGTGCTTATCTGTGCTTGAACTTACCAATTAGGCAATTCATTTAATTTGATACTAGTTACTTAGCGTTACTTAAAGCATATGTGTACGTTTTGAATAATTTAAGAGATTATTATTTAGATAAGTTGAGGGAGCCAGGATATGCGTGCTGGTTTGCTTGTATGGAGCGCACGCCCTTGCTAACAATCAGGTAAACATTTCGCTTGTCTCATCATCATTCATTCATCGAATAAGTAGAAATTAAAACACTTCAATAATATATTTCTTACCCTTAAATTTCCCAACGGGTTTCTATCTTCATCATCAGCCGATAGACGTCCACTTCTGAACATAGGCTTCTCTCAAAGATTTTCACGTCGATCGGTTCCGCGTTGCTCGAATCCCTGGGTTTCCGTGATTCTCACCAGATCGTCGGTCCACCTTGCCGGAGGGCTCCCAACACTACGTCTACCGTTACGCGGGCGCCACTCGAGGACCTTACTGCCCATCCGCCGTCGGTCCTACGAGCAATATGCCCGCCCTGCCCACTGCCACTTAAGTCCAGCAATTTTTTTAGCTATGTCGGCGACCTTATTTCTTCGGCGAATCTCCATATTTCCGATTCGATCCTGAACGGGTTTCTATGTTGACATAGAATTCCCTTTTCATATTAATTGCAATAAAGAAGTTATGCATCCTTAAAGAAAAGTTTCTTCGTTGTTATTCTTACGACAGCGTTCAGATGTTCCAAGTAGATTAAACTTATAGTACAAAGTATTACTGCAATATATATATATCCACACGTATTAAAATTAATGGCATGTTAAGTTACACGAACTTGTTTACCAGCGTGACGGGGTTCCGTCGTGAGCTGCACAATGTGAAACTTCCGTGACGCTGTCACAATTCGCGACGATATGCTGAACTTTGTCATCTTTTCATTCATAAGAAAATTGTTGCAACATTGTTAGGGAACAACAATTTCATAACAAATAATTGGTTGTGACCTAAAGGAAGCAACATCTCCGATTCCAAGCGCGACAAGCTGTATACACATAACATACAGCACGATAGTCCACCGTACACACAAATGTATCAAAACAAAGGCACATGTTATAATAGTAGTATTATCATTCATCATCATCATCATCAGCCTATAGACGTTCACTGCTGAATCTGTTACCGCCGACCGTATAGGTAGGTACCACCGTAGATCCTATTTCTGCCGCCAAATAGTAGTGTGCAAACATTACTTACTTTGTTCCGGATTGAAGGGTTTAGATCTAGTGAAATTACTGTACGTAGTCACGTTACCAAGTTACACTTAGTAGTCACGTTACGACTCAACACCTTATGTCTTAAGGCGACGAGCGCAATGTACAACATCCTAACTAGTGACACTGTCATGGGGAGACACAGCATCAGGTGAAAGTTTAGCCCATCTCGTCGAGTCATCCAAAACAAAAGGAGCAGGGCAGTCGATTATGTATGAAATTAAGTTTTTTTCACAAATGGTTCTTTTTTAGTTTATTATATGGACTTTGTTTAGTATACCCTAAATATATATTTTAACATATTCTAATTAATATTTTGATAATGCAGTTTACATATAGGTTGTATTCATATAATATTAAGCGATTTATTTATTTGTAAAATTCCATATACTCCGGTTTCAATACAAAGCATTACCTAAATAAGATTTTATCATTATCATCATCAGCTGATAGACACTCACTGCTGGACATAGGCCTCCCACAAACATCTCCACATCAATCGGTCCCGCGTTGCTCGCCTACAGTGAGTTTCCGCGATTCTCACCAGGTCATGGGTTCACCTTGTCTGAAGCTTCCCAACACTGCGTCTACCGTTACGCGGGCACCACTTGAGGATCTTACTGCCCCATCGGCCATCGGTCCTTCGAGCAATGTGCCGTGCCCACTGCCACTTAAATCTAGCAATATGTTGGGCTATATCGGTGACCTTAGTTGACAATGACTTTATCTCTATTTATATCCTCTCCTGTACATCTTCCGTTTGTCCGTTACACAAGATTCTCACGCTCGTATTAAACGCGCAATAGATTTTAATAGAAAAACGCGTTCCGGTTCCTGAAAAAAGGAGAACTTAATAAAATCGTCTGTTCCGTTTCCGATGATACCATGTTTTGAATAGATTTGATTCGAACGAACAGATAGCGCCCCGTTTCGTTATTAAGGATTTCTGTTTGATCACTGAAATGGAAATAGCAGTGCTATCGTCTCGGGGATTTGAATCCCTCTTCTCACTTCGGTTATATTAGTTTGTTGCAAGTTGCAGCTATTAGCTAATAGCGACGCGATAACGGCGCGACTATCTATATTGCGGCAAGTAGTTAGTTGCTTGCTTGCGACTGGTTTTATATGCCGTAGCAGTCTATTATATTATAATTTATGTAACGTCAAAATATTTCTAGAACTTGACGTAATATCTTAATTTATTTGCTTAGATTTTTTAGTTCGAAAAGATTTCCTTCTTAATGCATCCCTTTTGTGCCGATGTATACGGCGGAATCATTTACATGTCGGAATCTCATCAGTGGTAGATCTTTGTTGCCGGAGACGTCTGTGTGGTGGTATGTGGAGGGTACCACGGCAGTTGCCTATTTTTGCCGCCAAACAGTAGTGCAAAAACATTATTGTGTTCCGGATTGAAGGCAACTGTAGCTAATGAAATTACTGTGATAACTACACTTAACTTCTTGCCTCTAAGTGACTGGCGTAATGTGTCATTCTAACTACAGCCACGTTGTTATAGGTAGGCGTATTACTTACCATGAGGTGAATATCTCGCTCATGTTATCCCTTTACAGATTAAAAAAATGTACTTATTTTATTATGTCCAAAGACTGAGTCTACCAACCACGCAGTTCGAGTCCGGGTTACAAGATATATTCTTGAATGAACACAGAAGCCAATACAACTCTTACAGTCCATGTAAAAGATGTGTTCTATATAAAATTACTTTAACAAACTACGCAGCTTTTCATCTAACCAAGATCTACCACCAGCAGGTCTATTGCAAGAGACCATCTAGGTAGTTACCACTGTAGCTCCTAAAGTTGCTGCGTAACAATAGTATGCAAACATCATAGTGTTTCGATTTGAATGGGTTATTTCTTCAGTCAAACAGTATTGTACAAATATTACTATGATCCGGATTGAATGTGGTTGTAGATAGTGAAATTACTTGGGCTACTCAGTCTTAACATTAGACCTCTCAAGGCAACGAGCACAGTGTGAAGTTGTGTATACCGTTCTGACCAGACGTTACGTTGTCACGTGTAAGCGCATCACTTACCATCAGTTTCATCTGATGACGTTTACGTCCCTCCAGCATCGTCGCCCCGTCCACAAATAAAATATATGTGGGGGCTGTACGTTTATAAACACATATATTATTGTAACAGCCTTAATACACGTAAATCGTCGCTCGGAATCGCGTTATGATTTTAAGAAAATGTCGTAAAAAACATGTACCGGAGCAGATGTTCCCGCGTTACACAACCTGCCTCCTAACAAAGCTTAATAGGTTTATACAGGGTGTGTGTGTACGTGGATGGGTACGCTCCGATAGACGCCATCTGTCCGAATCTCGCGCTCCGGTACACACCGTGTAGGTACGTACTTACGGAAACGTTCGCTTTTGTTGCGTCCTCACAAACTTCCTCCGCTTGTTTTGTATGGACTTTATGGGATCCTTTGTATCAGTTCTGCGGAATGTTGAGATGGAAATCTATTTGAAATTTTAACAATCGTACTACACTCTGAAATGCAAATATTACTATCAGAATTCACTATTAACGTCTATCGACTTTCGTTCATTTCATCTCATGCAGCATCAACTCTTGATTGATATTTTATTTGATATTACTTGATGATCTAGTTTTATATAATAATAAATCCCTTATGGATGTTTTGTTAAATTCATTTACCTTCCAAAATTTGTAATAATCATTGCCAATGCAAGAAATTAGTTAAGATGTACACAAAAAAACTTAACTTGTTGTAACTTCACTTTCAATAAAAACATAAATAAGTATAGTTCAACTTTATCTTTAAAGTGACAAAGTTTAATATTGTTTTGTGAAAGTAAATTTCATAGTATCATTGTCTTATCTGTGTCTTAGATTAACTGGCTTTATATATTATTCAGTGGCGTGAACATTAGGGTGTAAGGGGTGTCGCACAACAACTCACGGGACACAAGCCAACTTCACCTGCTCGTGGTCCACCCTGCCAATCAACAAACGAGGCTCTGGATCCCACGGACCTGCAATGGGCCAGCGTGGTGGATAATGGCCCAAATCCCTCTTTATGAACCCTACAAGCGAAGGTCGCAAGAAGCCGCTTGACCCTGACAGTGCAGGACCGACCGATATGGAGATCTTTGTGAGAGGCTCATGTCCAGTAGTGGACGTGTTTCTGCTGATGATGATGAACATTACGGGAACTATGCTTATATTAGCGTGACTAAATGCTTATCAGCTCACACACTTTCTGCCAACCGATCAATCGACACAATCGAAGCGGTTCTGTAGTAGTGTGACCATATTGCCGTATAAGTTACAAACATTTATTTCCTTAATATTTCAAGTTATACTTATAAGTGATACTGTGAACTTGTGATAGATCTTCGTTGGCAGTAAGCATATCGGTAGTTATCACCGCAGTGCCGTTCTGCAGCTGATCAACATCACTGTTCCTGATTGACAGACGCTATAAGGAATAATAAAAACTAAACCCACCAACTGTCCCCGTAAGTTAATGTAAGAGAGGAAGTAAATTTTCTCTTCGATTTAATATCTATTTAAAAAATATATGATAATTTAAAAGACTTACTGCTATGTGATCATAACATTCTGTATCAAAAGTGTATTTGATGAAGTTTCTCTTTACTGGTGGTAGGTCCCTATCGTCAGATATCGAATTGGTGGTACCACCGCAAGTCTTATTTCGACCGAAGAATAGTAGTACACAAACATTACTTTATTCCGGTTTGTAACTAGACTTAACATCTTACCTATCAAGGCGACGCAAAGTGGTGCGGTGTATAACATTTTAAAAAGCCCAACTTTGTTATAAACAGGGCGCTTCGTCGAATAAAAATGTGTGTAAGTTATTCTGAGAGATTTTTTTTTTGACAATTTACGGAACCCAAGCTAATCCCACCTCCTCGCGGTGCACACTGCTAATCAACAACCGAGGCTCTGGTTTCTGTCAATCCGCATTAGACGAGCGTGGTGGGAAGTATCCCAAACCCACCCACATGAAATCCTATAAACGACGGCCCCTGGTTACCGGTGATGCGGGCCGTACAGGACCGATCGATGTGGAGATTCTTGGGGCCCTATATCCAGCAGTAAGACGTCTATCGACTGATGGTGGTTGTAATTATTTGCGTTCCTGTGGGACAAATAAACTACCAGATCATTGTTATATGCAGATTGTAGTCGGTGCTTGGATAATGTGCAATATTGAGATTCTGTTGGGTATCCAACACCAAATGTTTACTCCGGCGCTGGTGAGCCTAGTCGCGCAATCGGGATCGCGTGTGTTTAATCGGCGCGCCGCGCACCGCAAATTGCGGGCCCGCGTCCCGCCGCCGGTGCGGCGCGACCACAGCTCAGATTGCGGCTGCGCCCAGTGGCACCAGGGCCCCGGCTTCACTGTTGTTAGCTGCATGCGGTCGCGATACAAACCCTACAATTATCATCGCTTTTTTTTTTTAATTTAACTCTTAAATTTAACGCATTTAGATGCGTTGCGTGACAGTGAGTTTACGTTGAACTGCACGATTTTTTTGTTTCCCTCTTTATTAAGTGATAATGAGTCTGAGGGTAGCCTAACACGCTCACAATACTCCGACTTACATGTATTCACAACCGACATAAACAACAAAGATTTAGAGACAGATTTACTGTATGACAGTTATAGTTAGAGGGGTTTGAAAACATCACACCGCTAACCAAACTCGTCAACATTTTGTCCCAGAATCGATCCAGGTAAAATCTTGTTACAAAGCATGTAAAGCAAGGAGACAAGCCATTGCTGGGGGACGGTCAAAATGGATATATCAGCTGTTATAAAAAAAATCTTCAATATAAATTATCATTGCATGAAATCGCTGAATATAGTATTGAGTACAATAAGTCGTCTCAAGTTAAGTTATAAATTATACAAATTTCAATATATATATACATTGTATTTTTCAAAGGAAGATATTTAATAGGGGTGTGACCTCTTAAAAGATAATTACTAAAGGAAGCTTCGTTTTGGGGTTGCGTACCAGGCGCGAATCAGGTTAATGGTGACGGTGTAAACATGTTGTAAGGCACCTTAGCGCATTAATAAACCGGCTCAGCCCTCATCAGCGTAAATATCTCCACGGCGCATTTACTCCGTGCGAGACCATCTAAAGAGTTAAGTAAAAAACCCAATGCGTAACCAATGTAGATGTGATGCATTACCCAGCAGCCCGCAGATGTTATGAGGTCCCAAAATAACAAGTCATCAAAAACTTTGCAAGTTCGTTACTTTTTTAGCGATAGCAATAGTAGCAACGGTAATATGAGATGTATAAGAAGAGTGTGAATTCAGATATGACGGCTGGTAGAGAGATGTGGAAGAGCAGTACATACTGTGCCGACCCCACATAGCTGGGAAAAGAGCAGGAGGAAGAAGAAATAGTAGCAGCGATCGTACTCATCTGGAAGAAAACTGACTAGAATAAAAATCTGAGAAACGTTTCAGCTTCAATATATAACTATAGTTGTATAAAACAACTTACTGGTCTGATATTTTTTTTATTATACATATCAGCCTGATGACTGCTATAAACCAGAAATTAACCGGCCTCAGTTCCGGTGATGGTTTTCTTCTTGATGTCAATGCCGCTGGCTCTCCATTGTTGAACGAACTCTTAACAATGAAATTACTCTCCGACGATTGTTAATGCACCGAATGTTTAATCGCTTTGATGTACTTCGAAGTATCGGATATTAAAAAAAAACAGGTTTCCATACTTATTATTAGCTTATATCTTAATCAGTATCGAAATTAAATATGTTACTACACAGTTATTTATAAAATAACCAGTAATGATTTTAGACAAAAATAGGTGCAGCAGTAACACTGACTTATGAAGTCATCTATAAGATTGTCATGTCTCTATTGCAGCAATGCATTGCAGCATACCGTTGGTATCACCGCAGCTCCTATTTCTGCGGACAACAGGAAATGTGCAAACATTATTGTTGTTCCGGTTTAAAGTACGTTGTATCTAGTGAAATTATTGGAGTTGGAGACTTTCCATCTTGTCTGAAGGAAGCAACAACCATGTAGTGCGGTGTGTCAGCGTGTAAATAAAAAACAGGAATTGACACGAAATTTAAGGTTTCGAGAATAAAAATGCTAACCTTGATATCTTCTGATGGATCAGTTGATCTGCTTTTTGACTGCTAACTTAAAACTAACATATTTTAGGTTAAAACGAAGCTGAATACTTGTATCCGTGTATATTTCTTGGGATTATATACTATGGGATTATAATTATTTAAACGATGACGTTTGATCAAAAGAATTCTCAGCAATAAATCGGAAAGTTCACTCGTTTTTGGATATTAAAACTTTTCCATTTCCTTTCGGTATTAAAACTTAAATTTAATTTAACCCTCTGTTATGAAATTTAATACAAAAAACAAACTATTGTCCGACGATAAATCTCTTAAGAATTGAGGTTATCCGGATAAAATTAGAGGCACGGGGATTACATACCCATTAAACTTATCTCTACACCGTTTGAAACCTGTTGGATGTTGTGTAACAGATGAGTTATGGAGTTGTTTGTGTGTGCTTTGTGGAAATATAAAATGTGAGATCTTTATAACATAATTTTATTACTGCTACGTATAATTTAAACGATAACATATAAGATAGCCTTGTCATGCATTACACATAGCATACGCGAGAGTATAAACATCTACTATATATATATATTCCATTCATCTTAAGTTCAAATACAAAATTTCTTTATTAAATGGGATATGCTCGCATCCAGTAGGTTCCCGCGACTCTCACCAGATCGTCGGTCCACCTTGTGGGAGGCCTCCCAACACTACGTCTACCGGTATCCGAGACCGATCGATGTGGGAGCTCTGGGGGTAGACTATGTCCAGCAGTGGACGTCGATCTGCTGATGATGATGATAATGATATGGGATATGTGCAAATTTTTAATATGGAAATAAGACCCCATATCGCTGACCTTTGAAAAAAACTGTAGTACAGTAGTCTACAAACATTACTGTGTTCCGGTTTGAACGGCGTCTTACCTAATGAAATTACTGAGGTAACGAGATTTAACATTGTAATGAGCACAACGTTGCGCTGTGTATATAATCCTAAACTGCGCCGCATTGTTATAGACAGGAGTATCACTTACCATCAGGTGAATGTCTCACTCGTCTCGTTGATCCGACGAATAAAAAAAGTTGATAATTACCGAACTGTACCATGTTTAAGGATCATATATCACTGAACAATATTACCCTGCTAAACTTTATTAATTAACATGATGATGATGACTTATATTACTTCAAATACGAGTAAAGAATAGAAGTTAAGTTGAACTATGAGCTGAAGGCAGATCTTACAAGTCTAATAAAAGTTTACAATACTAGTTACAGTCGAAAGTTTTTAATTTATCATTTAGGTATTACGAAAGGAATAGATGCAATATAAAGTCACCTGATGACCTTAGCTAGTATCGATGATCATGATCTAATGAATACATTATTTACTATCGTTACATTTTTAATACAGTTACATGCTTTATTACTGCTCATTGATATATTTTCGTCTTCCTTTTAAGTTATAATTATAAAATTTTTTAAAGGCATTTATCATCATCATCAGCAGATGGACACACATTGCTGGTCATAGGCCTATCCCAAAGATCTCCACATCGATTGGTTTCCCATTGCTCGCATCCAGTAGGTTCCCGCGATTTTCACCAGATCGTCGGTTCACCTTGTGGCAAGCCCCCCATCGCTACGTCTACCGGTACGCGGGCGCCACTAAGTCTAGCAATCTAAAGAGCTATATCGGTGATCTTCTTCTGCTGATCTCCTCATTTGATTTGATCGCGCATAGAAATTCCGAGCATAACCCCCTCCATTGCCCTTTGGGTGACTTTAACCGTTTTTATAAGGCCGATAGTAAGGGGCCACGTCTCGGTTCCGGATGTCAACACTGTAGCATTGAGTGATACAAATAATTTCTTGTAATATTTTTTTATAACATTCGAATCCGATACAATGAAAGTAATGCTAAGACGGTAACGAGACAACTTATTCCAGTTACCATTACCCGGCAGTAATAATGCAATATTATAATAAAGATTGGTCTACGCAACTCCTATTGCACTTTCAGCCTAATACATATGTGCAATATAAATATTTGTGTATAACTGTCAATACAGGAGATATTTCGTTATTTATTTAGTCTACACTATAACATTTCAAGTTAAATAATATTAATTAAAATTACTGATAAGCTATACATGTTACAGGCTGATAAGTGTTTTCATAGTAACAATCACACCGTTGGGATTTAATGCCTTCTATTTTTAACAGAATCAAGACCACATCCATCACGTTGATCGTGTACGGATTGGCGGATGTCGCGTGTACACAACAGCTGTTGTTCCTGAAACATGTCGTTTTCCTAGATTTTTTCATTTCGCGGAAATTCAAGCTCAATGCGAATCTAATCGGCGTCTCTTTGACACGTATACCCCATACGACCGCCACACAAACAGCTATCACAGCTTCACAATTTTTTTTTATTTTATAATACTTATATAACCAAACGAAATGGCTAAATCAAAAATGACATAATGTAGCTAAAAAAATTTAAATGGTGTACTTAGATCATGACTAACGTTAGAGACGCAAAACCGAAGTTAGAGTATCAACCTCAAGTCCACATTACCTTGCCTACCGGGGACAGTGTGCACGGGCGAATAACCACAAATACACCCTCGCAACCTACGTGCCGACGCGACGACGTTTGCAGCACAAACAAACACAATAGAAACTTTGCCGCCGCACCTACTTTGGAAGTATGTGGAGAAAATTATTCTGTTGTTCGTCTTTATTAGTTCCGCGTACAGTCATCGACTTCTTTATTGTACAGGGACTACTACTAGATTTATATGAAGTTCCATGTATATGTTACAAGTAAACGTATATTTTTTCGATCTATAAAGAAAATATTCTAATAATAATCTGTGATGCTTGCTACCAACTTATTAAGTACAGTTGCACTTCTCGTCTGTGATCTGAAATGATATAGTCGAAATTTTGGGTACGAACTTGCTTTCTTGCTCCTAAAAAAGTAATTAATATGTAATTTACAAGTGTTTACATTAAATATATACAAATATAGTAATACGTCCATATGTCACATACATCCGTTTACTATTTTTAATATGATAATGAAAATCTTACTGTCTTATAAGATCACTGTTATACTCTTTACGTTAAGAGCAATTTAACATCTTGTTAATGAATCAAAATGTGGGGTTATTACATCATCATCGTCATCATGAGGTGTCTTTTTTTTAATATACTACAAAGAGACAAGACTAGCGGGACGTTCACTTGATGGTAAGTGATACGCCCGCTCATAAAAATGTGGCTCTAGAAAAGATATTATACATTGCACCACATTCTGTTCGTCTCGTTACTCCAGTAGTTTTACTAGCTACAACTCCCTGCAAATCGGAACATAGTAATGTTTGCACAGTTCCGTTTGGTCATAGAAATAACCAACCTGGATGGTCTTCGACAACAGTGGTCTACCACCAGTAAAAAGATTTTTAACTGAAGTTTAGCGGAGCGATTAAGAATAGCAATCCGTTTATCAGCTGTTCATTCCAACTGATTTTATTGAAACCCGGTTCACATCTGTACAATAGCAAGTTTTCCGAATATTTAACTTGTGATCATTTATCACTCATTAAATGATCTTCTTGCTTACAATTTTTCCAACATCGGCAAAATTGGTCTTCATAACCATAACAACATAACGGCGGTAGGTTTCTGTTGCTGGAGACCGTATAGCTGGGAGCAGCGGACACACAGTACTGAACAAACAGTACTGTATTCCGGTTAGGAGGGCGCTGTAACTAATGTAATTACTGGGGTAACGAGACTAAACATCTTATGTCTCAAGAATCACTTAACATCAGGTGAATGTCCTGCAAGTCTCGACGGTTGGTTGAAAAAATAAAACAACGCAAGAATAAAAATTTATATTTATAAACATTATTACTGGGACTCGTAATCCTCATCAGCGCCAAGACGCCCACTGCTGAATATAAATATTTTTTTTTTTATAATAACTAATACTCCTTATTTTCTCTTTGGATATTGTTTTTATTACACTGTTACTCGCGTAGGTCAGAAGACCTAAAAGAACTTTCATGATTCCGCGTGCGAGTGCCCAAAAATGGTCCCGCGGCGCCATTAATGCAAATTTCGTGGTGAATTTGCATGCAGCTGTTAAAAATTACCCGCCAAGTGTGAAATTGGCTAATGAGCTACGATTGCTCAGAGCTGATAATGAGGCACGCAGTTGAATATCAAGCCCGGTGAGGTAGAGTTTAACGGTGATACTCCTCGTTACGCCGCTTTGCATTCTTGATACTTTTATTATATACAATGAACTAACACTTAAGTTTCAAATGATTTTGAAAGACGATGAGAAGGATGAAGCATGCTCTACTTTAATATCCTGGTTATCATGTATTGATAGCCGAAAAATACCCCACCACACTTTATAACATGTGATCGAAATAAGGAACACCCTCTATAATACAATACAAAAAATTATAGCTATTGAAGAAGTCAAGGTAAAACTACTTTCTTACTAACTTCTTTCGGAGTGAACAGAATGTGATGATGAAATGATATAAAATGTCATGTTCCAATATCAATAAAAATCATGGCCATGTGATATCCACCAACCTCCACCCGGCCAACGTGGTTAAATAGAATTGTTTCTCCACTGGCGCCATGGTTCAGCAGAGAGTACATAAAGAAAGTCCTCTCAAATGAAAGAGACCTAACAGGATATAAAGCATTGGATGATTTTGCGTGAAATTTTGCCTCTTTAATAATTTATTTATTTGCTTGTATTACTCTTACCGCTTGTTCCTATAGTCCCGTTGATGACTTTGGAGTAACTTCAATTCTTATCCAAAAACAACAACCGGAACCAATAGTTCGCTCTGACAACGGAAAGCACTAAAACAAACATATCTACCGGGCAAGTATTCCGAGAAAATATTTCTTAACTTACTTCATCGTCATCATCAACCGAGAGATGTTCACTGCTGGATATAGGCTATCACCGTAGATCTCCATACCGACCAACTTACTTTACCTATTAAAATTAAAGACTAATAATACAATAAATATTTTTTTTTAAAAATAAGGTACAACAAAAATTTTTTGTAACCTGGGTACTTTTATACACAATATGAAGAAGCGATGAGGTCAGGCGCCGAGCGCTAGTTATAATGATATACATAACACGACATTGTGCTCGTCGTATGATGTTAAGTTTCGTTACCCCAGTAATTTAATTAGCTACAGCACCCTCCGAACCGGAACACGGTAATGTTTGCACATTACTGTTTCTCAGCTGTATTAGGCCTTGCGGTGGTAACTACCTAGACGGTATCCGGCAACAGAGATTCTTGGGTTACAAGAAAAGTTTTAATTACATAATTAACTACAGATTCTTTTACGCGTACAGTTAAAAGTATGTTTGAATAGTATGTGGTGTATTAAAGGAAACACTTGCCAAACCGCACTTGGCCCGCGCGGTGGATTCACCCCAGTTTCTACTTATGAGAGAATGCCCTCTGTTAATGTAAAAATATTATTCATAAATTATTTCATCTCTCATATAAATAAGGAAAATTTTTACGCCCCGAAAATAATATTTTTCCCTCAAATGTAAGACTAATAAAGGCTGTTCGTGTTATTTTTTTTCATTTACAGTTTTCATCCGACGCTTAAAAGGTGGCCGCGGCAGGTGCGAGCAATTATTCTATACGAACCGAGAAAATTTGATAACAGGTCATTTAACTTATTTTTTGTGCTTAACGTACAGCGTTTGACTTAATTATCACACTTGAGGTATAGATAAATTATTAAAAAGAAAATTATACTAATGTTAATATAAAAAATATTATTATTTAAATTAAAAATCATTAAAGTATACGGACCCCCTACCTTTCGGCGTTATAAAAAGGCTCAAAATCACTTAAAGAGCAATGGAGAGAGACTGCGCGATCGAATCAGAAATATGGAGATCCGCAGAAGAAGTAAGATCACGGACATAGCTCGAAAGATTGCTAGATTTAGTGACGCCCGCGTACCGATAGACGTAGTGTTGGGAACCCTCCCAGAAAGTGGACCGATCGATCTGGTGAGAATCGCGGGAACCCGCTAGATGCGAGCAACGCGTGATCGATCGCTGTGGAGATCTTTGGAGGAGGCCTATATCCAACAGTGGACGTCTATCGGCTGTTGATGATGATGATTTAAGTATTTTAATGAAGATATGTCTCACTTACTTGTGACTATTTAGGTACTCCATATTTCTGCCGCCACCAGTAATATGTAAACTTTACTGCGTTCCTTTGAAGGGCGCTGTAATTATTGAAGTGTAGAGACTTGAAACCCAATGTTCAACTAAATACGTCATCACTGGTGGTAAATCTCTGTTGCCGGAAACTGTGAAGGAGGTGGGTACGACGGCAGCTCCTATTCTGCCGCCAAACTTTCCTGTGCAAACATCACTGTGTTATAATTTGAAGAGCGATATAGTTAACGAAATTGCTATGGTGTTATGTACACCATTCGTACAAGCGCCGCTTTGCTATGGTCTGTCGTATCACTTTTTTTGTTGCGTCCTCGATTTAAAAAAAATAATTATGTGAATAAATATTTTTGGTCATATATTACCAAGTTACCCTCCCATCGCTTCGCATATTTTTTTAATAACATATTTGTTCTTTGTGTTGATCCTTGATCTATAAAATTGTTTATATCTACTTGATCTATTCACATCTAAGAAGTAAAAAGTTGAAGCATAGCTTTTTAGTTCCTTGCTCGTTAAAAATCCTTGTACATTCTAATTAACGCCTCATCGTTATCACCAGATTTATATACCATTAAGTGAAGGTTCTGCTCTCAATGATCGGATGTTTAAAAAATGTGTAAATAAAGCTTAATACTTTTCAAGTGGTTTACCAATCAATAGTCTAGGTATCCACAGTCCTAACTCATCTGTATTCAATCAGTCTATCCCTAATTAACTCATTTCATTATCAAGTTCTACATTGAAATGGATAAGTGTGTCGTTACTTCGCTTTGATCATTTCCTTTGACTTGCGTTGCACTTCCGTTAATTGTAATTAGTCGATCTTTGTAAGTAACTCGCGCACAACATATAAACACGGAATGGAGAGGTTCAAAGCATATATAAAGTACATTTATCTATAGCATAACTTTAAGACTTACTTATTTTATAAAAAAAATCTTGAGAGACTAACGAGAACTGATGCTGAACTATAACAACATTTTTCATTACTTTTAATTATTTCACGACATTTACAAAGGACATTCGGATATGAGACCTTTTAATTGGTTTCTCGAGTACCGGCCGCTGTCCTTATTACATCGCGGTACCCTAATGAGGCCCTAAATGAATAATGAATTTTCATCAGCACCGTATGCAAATCCATTGATAATTTATTCAGCGGGGGAAGTTCTCGCTACAGCGATTTAATCGGTATTTGGCGGAATGGTATGTAAAAATGTAAAAGTAACCTTTACAAAGTAATAATACGGAGATCTTACATTTCGTTTAAAAATTACACACTGTGTAACAAACATGGTGATGGTTCTCATCAGAGATCATGATAACAAAATGGTAACATCGAAATGGTTGGAGGTGCAGAATTGTGAAGAAATGTTTATTATATATATACTATTACTAAACTTATATATACAATACAATCATATTATACAGCTAGGTTACCACACACCAGCCCTATAGTTTCAGACTAGTAAGAATAGGACTAAGGTAAGCCCTGCCTATCGTAGAAGGTAACTAAATGGGTTTAGGAGTTTCAGGGGCCTTGAGGGTGGAACTCTTATCGCTCAACAAGCGAATCTGCGTGGGACAGCGTATGGCCCAGCGATAGTGTCTAGGACGGTTAGACTCCTCAGAGGCGTGTAACACAAAGTGTAGAGGAGCACACCTGTGTTCTATAAGAGATCCTCGGAGCCTTTCCCAACGCGCTGATGCAGAGCACCGAGGGGGTTTTAGTGAGTAAAAATCTTACATAACTCTGACTTTCCCCCAGAAGCATGACGTCTTTCGAAGATCTCCACCCCGAAACCAAAAAAAAGGTACACTACATGCACGCACTTATAGATGTTGAGATGAATAAAATTATTATGTAAGGGAAGAAACTCGTATCTTAATGAATTCATTGCAAAGCTTTAGATTCGGTTTTAACATCCAGAACTTAAATTAAAACACTGTTATTAAACAATATATGCGATGGATTTTTTTTTATATATATAATTACAATTTAATTTTTAATATGCAACAGATTTTAATTGCATAAAACGCATGCAGTGATACATACACGTTTGACTTTAATAGCAGATATTGTAAAGAAATTGTTTAACCCGGGAGATGTATATATTTAGGCAATATAAGTTTCTTATAAAAAACTGACTAAATGTTTTACATATACTTTATATATACAATATTAACTACTACAGTCTTTTTAGTATTATTTTTTTGTCTAGGTCGTAGCTCTATTACAATGGATACATTTGCAGCAAGCGTTAGCACCACGATAATTATCACGGAACTGTCACTTATCCTAAACGTACACACCGCTTTGTTTGTCCTGCCGTCTGGTTTCCAGCACATTCCACAGGTATGCGTCGTCGGTCGGTACTATATTCATCACCTACAACCGAAACAAATACGTCTCGCCGTGAACAATGCGTACCCTCGTTCACGACGAAGGGTCCCGCTAATGAGCCCCGCAAACTATTGCGATGTGGTTTTTTTATATCGCCCTCAGACTGTCAAAGGTAGGTTTTGTAGCTAAAAATGCTTTTATACTTCACAGCGATTCAGACGTCTGATTTCGCTCTGAAATGAAGATGTCTGTTTGCTCAGGTCGAGGAATGTACTGGCTAACCGATAAACAATGTTGTGTAAATACTCGCATTGATCTTTGCTTGGTATTTATAGCAACTAATTGTATATGTGTTGTAAATAAATTACAAGATTAATTACAGAAGATCTCTTAGAAATAAAGTATGTACATTTATCATGATGTGTCATGGATAGTTGCGCATGATGTCCTTACAATATCTGATCAGCGGCGTTAGTGTTAGTATTCGCGAGGATCTTGAAGATTGTATAAAACAGTTCCATAGACGGACTACTACAGTGTAGTGTTAGAAAGACCCTGGTCGTATAACGGAGATATCCCGACATTTCCGAACGCCGGGGACGATCATTGAAGGGTTATAGATGGTAACTTTTACCACCTAAAACGATATTCTCCCCAATTAACAAAATGGATTATAAGGATGTGAATACACTGCTATTGAAACGGAGCTAAACAGCTAATGTGTTTAATTAAAACATATTTATATTAGATCCATTAGGATCCAATCTATCAAAGAACTGGATTCTATATTTAAGCTACCATGTACGGAGTTATACGTCGCAGCTGATAACGTCCACTGCTGGACATAGGCCTCGCCCGAAGAACACATCACCGATCAGTGAACTTATTATACCTAGTTACTCAAAGTGCAAATAAACAAGAGACAGATATTATTAAGTATTTAGTCATATTGCTGGTGGTGGAGGCTCTGTTGCCGTAGACCGTGTAGGTAGATACCACCGCAGCTCCTATTTCTGCTGCTAAACAGTATTGTGCAGAAATTACTGGGTTCGACCTCAATTACTGCGATAAGGAGATTTAACATTTTGTCTCAAGGTAGCAAACGGGCGCTACATTGAGTAGACGGTATGACTTTACCATCAGTTGAACCTCTCGCTCGACTTATCGCTTCGTAGGATATACAAAACGATATAAAGCAAGGTGTTTGTTGTTAGATATTTGTATAGTAAAAAACAGTTTATATACTTTCGATTACTCGCCATTATCGCGGGTCGCGGCCGGTGAATACTTCAATAGAAACAGTTTTACGCCCGCGCACTGCGAATGGAGGACGAAGTAAAAATCGGGAGCATCGGTATCGCTGCCTTTTTTTTTGCCACAAAAACACCAAGTCGAGTTTACAAAAAAAAAAAGCCAGAGCGGCAGGTAGCCGGCCACTCCGCCGTGCACCGTGCTAATTGAATATTTGTGGCGCCCAAATGTTCCAATGCGGTCAATTAAATTTGGACACAGTTTGACCGTCTCCATTCGTGGCGTGGTTATTATGATTAACTATTTCACGGCTGTTAAATGTGCAACACTAATTAACTACTTCATGGGTCAGTGATTAATAGAAACATTGTATTTATCTGGTGCTATATCCCGAAGTAAGCCTTGGCCTCTGACACTGACACTTTTAGTGTCACCTGTCTGTCTTTAGAATTCATTTTCACTGAAAATTGAATCTTTAAAAGATATAGTAAATAATAAAAATATAAACGCTTAATAGAGAACCTCTTTTCTGTTCTTGGTTAAGAATTTATCATAGACAAACTTATTGTATAAAGTCTATCATTGTTTAGGTTTTATATTGTTGAAACTTAGGGACAATGAATGAATGGCCTAACAAAAGTTCACCCATTAAGATTTATATATTTTTTAATCTCGATGTAATCAAATACTGTACCGATGTCATTTATACCAATAGGGGTGAGTATTTCTTCGGCTAACCCAAAGATCAAACATCGTTATGATGACGGAATAGTTTGTTCCGTATCTTTCTATCCAGATATATTACTAACCTCATATTGTATATCTGTTGTCATAACAACAACAATATATGGAAATCGTAGTATACGGGCGAGCACACTTCACCATCAACGGCCACGTTGTTACTTAACATCATGTGAAGTTGTGGATATGGTGAGCCCATTAATCAATAAATTCATCTATTGGTTTTTAGTAAAATTGCCTCAAGTCCGAAGTTTAAAAATTTTGGTTTATCGAAGAATATACTTGCGTACGTTTTGCAAGTTACCTGCAGCGACATCTCTTGCGGGGGATTCGCAATGAATTTATAATGCAGATATCAGTACTCGAAACCGGTTCAATTCGTTATTAATATGGATTTTTCAATTCATAAGATGTAACTACGATCTATTACATTATGAAATGTCGTTTATTATATGAACATATTTTTTACTTTTTCGTATAATATGAATACTAATACCAGGTTCAAGTTATTAAATATGTCATCTCTTAGTCAATAAATGTTTATTAGAAAAATATACATATCCTAAAACACATATCACTTAAAATTGTTTTGTTATGATTGATAGGTAGATAAATAGTGTATTGCAGTAATCCAGTCTCACAAATGGTAATGGAGAGGGCGATGCTAGGAGTTTCTCTGCGCGATCGAATCAGAAATGTGGAGATCCGCAAAAGAACAAGATCACCGCCATAGCCCACAAGATTGCTAGATTTAAGTAGCAGTGGGCAGGCACATTGCTCGAAGGACCGACGGCCGATGCGGCAGTAAGGTCTTCGAGAGGCGCACGCGTACCGGCAGACGTAGTGTTTGGGAGGCCTCCCGCAAGGTGGACCGAAGATCTGGTGAGACTCGCGGGAACCCACTGGATGCGAGCAACGCGAGACCTATCAATGTGGAGATCTTTGAACGAGATCTATGTCCAGCAGTGGACAGTCTATCAGCTGGTGATGAATCAATTACACAAACATAAAAAGTAAACAAAGAGCATAACTTAAACGAAATTTAAACAATAGTTATTCAAAATCAACAAAAATTACAAAACATTTCCATTCTGTGTACTAGTGCAGGACGGTACAAAGGACCCAGATTTAGTCCACAAGCCGCCTCAGGTACAACACTAACTTTCATTCTTCACCCTTCTGGAGTTACGTATTGTCTTTAAAAAAATTATATTTGGATTCCATGTCAACATATAGTAGTGTAGTTGATAACAAAGAGATAATGCATAGGAGAGCTTTTATGGGTTCAGGTTCGTTAATAGCTCCGGAAGTGACGTATAATATTAGGGTGGTAACAACAATTTTTTGGAATGTATGTAAAATATTAAAAATATTTAGTGTAATGGTTATCTTCGGGGAATCGGGCGCAGCGCCGCAGGTATCCCTGACGAGTCGTAATGGGTTAAATGGAAATTTATTGAAACCGCCGTCGTGTCCGAACGATTTGTGTCAACGGTATCGGTTACACGGCCAGGCTGCCATCTCAGCGGTCCATGGCCACAGGCAATATTAAACTTTGTGCTCAAATGAACACGGGATCGTCTGGTAGACGTGCGTATAGTTTAAAAAAAAAATCGGTCACCCCCTCTAATGGTTACCTAAACGAAGTTTTTTCCACCGAGTCTACGGTTACTCGGCGATGGATTTGGGTAGTTTTTTTTCTTTAGCGAGGGTGGTTAGCGATTGGGTATGTCAGTTGTTTGAAATTATAATTGACTTTCTGATGTTTTTTAGTACACTGTTATTGACTGTTTTTGAGTTCGTATTATTATTTATCCGTTAACGTACTATAAAAAACTTTTATAATGTTGTGGTTTCGATACTACCGCAAAGCTGACGTAGATGGATGTTAAAAATGTACAGGGATGTTACTTAGGTTTTATTAATAAAATTTAATTTTCACTAGTGGTAGGTCTCTTCCAAGTCTGTCAGAATTCGTCCAGGTATTTATCACCGCCTTTTCTCTGTGATTACTGTGTTCCGATTTGAAGGACGCTGTTGCTAGTAGTAAACGATTTGAAATTCTGAGGTAACTATATAATTAGTTTTACTGAAGGTAGGTCTCTGTTGCTAGAGACCCTCTAGACAGCTACTGCTGACGCTCCTATTGCCACCGACGGACAGTAATGGACAATACTGTGTTTCGGTTTGAAGGGTGCTGTAGCTAATGAAATTACAGGGGTCAGTCACTAGACTCAACATCTTACGGCTCAAAGCGATGAGTGTAATATGGTGTAGTGGATATCATCTTAACTAGCGCCACATTGTTATAGGCAAGCTTATTGTTTAATGTCTTACTCGTCTAGTCGTTTCGTGAAATAAAAGAAATCCATAATGCAAGACTAGTATCAAAATTAGTCTCAGCATTGTTGAACTACTGTAAAACCTATAGAGGCATGTAGAGGTTTGAAAAAACAATAGAAATCGCTGACCATATGGAATTCAACTATATATATATTGTCTCTTATCTCCGCACGGTTTGCCGTTGGCACTCATATTTCGGCAATGTATTTTTAGAGTAACCTAAAACTAGGTCACAGTGTAAGTATCTCAGTTCAGATCGTATCGCTACGTCTTCCGAGTTGGCATATAATTAATATGATGATCTTTAATACAGTTTTAAATACAATAACAAATAGTGAGCGGTGACAACTCCGATCCACCCCTGCTGTGGTACTCTCGATACCGCATAAAACAATTAAATCCAATAAAACGTCACAGTAATCACTCGAAATCCGTTTTGCATTCGGATGTGAATTAAGCAATTTACGGACCATTCAAAATGCCGTATCCAACAATCTTTCCATTCAAACATGCGGTTATCTATATATGGATTTACCTCAAAAATATTCAATACAGAATTCGCTGCTTCAAATGCTAAAATTTCCATGCGTTATGGTATAAATAATATTAAGTAATGAAATGTTCCACGACCACATCGTTTTACCTGGCGTTTTTAATGCGCGCAGACGGTATGTGTTCCTGAAGGGAACAATTCGTATTTGGCTACCTACCTTTGTCGAAAGGAACGAGCGGCTAAGACCGAGGGCGACGCTACTGACAATGCACGAGCGGTCTGTCTATCTGGTTATATTAACCGGCCGAACACGGGCGGCGCGGTCCCGTTTACAAACAATCGCGAACGGGCACCTCTCTAATTTAGCCGAAGTGGCCCCCGAACGCGGCCGGTGAGGCAACCATGCGCCGCGCATTCTTGATTCTACACCAATCCTGTACAACTTAACGCCAGTTGCGCCCCGGCCGCCGTCGCAGGCGGACACGTGCCTCACGCTCTCGCGCTTCTATCGTACAATTCAACACTTAAACAGTTCAAAGTGATTTCAAAAGTGGCGAAGTTCGGACACGGACTGAACTTAATGCGCCGAGTGATGGGAGCGAGGGTGGACGCCAGTGCTGCCGTCGGATACGTACCATGTCCGAAACTTTGAGTTGGGGAAACGGTGAAAAAGTTGCGTTCCGAATGCGCTCCGTTTGAAGAAAAAAATGCGCTGGTAATAATAGTGATGGCCTGATGGGATCGCAGTGCGGCCGAGATCGTGTAGTTAGTGATGTGTACTGTGATATAAGTCATCGGCAGACGTGTAGATGTAGATGATTGCCGAGTCCGTTTGTGATATCCGTTAGCTTATTAGTTGCCAAAGATTCCTGATGATCTTGTATATTAGTTTGTGTTTCATTTTGATAGTTTTAGGTGAGTAACATTTGCATATTTATTACATTCGCAATTTATATGTTAATCGTTTGTGAAGACCCTTGTAGTGATATCGTGGTGATTTATTGAGGAGAATTAATGAGGCCCATCTACACACGGGTAATTAATTAGATAGGGGCCTAAGTGAGTTGATGTGTCCGTTTGCTGATACCGCATAATGACAATATACAATGTTGCTATCTCTTATTTAATTTATTGAATCGCATTCACAGGCTAAAATTAAAATTCCTATGATAACAAGTTTCGTGCACTTTAAAGCTCCGCGCCCATTTGTTTCATATAAATTACATTAGGCAAGTGAATTTTATAAATTATGTCTTTTAATAATTAGATACCATACGTATGTGTGATTATTTGTTACCACGACTGAAATTATTTTGTTTTATTTGAAATTCGTAAAAGTATAAATCATTCATGAGAACTGTAATATATATCTATATAGAAATACCTACTGGTGAAGAACACTTGAAGAAAAGTTGTGTTTTGAAAAAAGTTCTTGCTTGTTTTCATACTTAAATCAATCTATTGATACTTAAACTATTTTTTTTTAATATGACATAAAATGTCACGTAAATTCTAAAAAAATCATGTGTAAAGTAGTTAGAATTAAGTGAATATATTTATAATATGATCTCACTTGAATTCAAAGAAAATCTGTGTTCAAGTTTGTATTAACATATAAAGATAAATTTTCACATTGTGTTCTTCAGTTAAGTATTCAAGTTTTAATTAATAACTTATGAAGCAGTCGTTAAAATATTAAATATGGTTTTTGGATTCACATCTGATATTAGCTAAATTAAAAAAAGTATGCAATTGAAGCAGTTAAAATTATATTTTAATTAAACGACGCGGTTACAGAGAGTGGCTCGTTAGTTATCGTGGAAGAGCAACTTTATCGAGTTTAAATGATCAGTTATAATTGAAACGTTCTCATCAGTTAGTCGTGAGTACACCCAGGGGGAAAAAAAACCTATTCGGCTTAAACCTATTCAGAGATGACGTACGGATTACCTGTTAGTGATAGAGGCGTGGCCTCATACTAATCCATACATTCAACATTTCTATTTATATTACGGATGCTTTAACTGTAAATAAAAAAAAAAAACTTCTCCGCAGGCATCTGAAGAGGCACTTCAAAATTCCGGTGTAATTCGAAAATATATACAGCTGTAACTTAGGTTTACTTTACACACTTAGTTTTAGTGCTATTATATTCTTGAAGCCGCTGGAAATCTACTTTGCATGTTAACATATATTTTAAAAAGAATGTTATCGCAATTTCATATATTATATGTATATGTATACAACTGTAATTACCGGTAATATACGACGCTGTTTACATACTCAGTAGTAAGAGTAATACTAGAGTCTATATTCAAGAATATTAATATAATATAGCCTAGGATCCGACACACCAACTGTTGTGGAGATCTCGGAGACCTGTGTCCAGCAGTAGACGTCTAACGGCTGATGATTTTACACATACATACATATATCTCAGGCTTCGTTCCCAGTGGGGTAAGCAGAGACCACCTCTCTCCACTTGCTACGATCCTGGCACACCTCTCTCGCTTGTTCCACTTTCATGAGCGTCTTCATGCATGCTCGTCGGTTGCGAGTACTCCTGACCCGGACTTTCTTTAGGACATCTTCAATTTGATCGAAATATGTCCGCCTAGGTCGTCCTGCACCGATTTGTCCATTCATCCTTACCTTGTGTACCTCTTTCGGTAATCTTCTTTCATCCATTCTTTCTACATGGCCGAACCATCTAAGCATCCCTTTCTCTATCTTTGTCACTACATCTTCAACCACGCCGCACCGTTCCTTTATAACACTGTTCCTCACTTTGTCCAACTTGTTTGATGATGATAAACTAGCAAACTATACGCTCGTCACCCCTTTAGCTCCTTTTTCTATAATAAAGAAAACTTTTACTGATGGTTGGATGTGATATTACCGCCGCAGCGTATATTACACCAGTAGTGTAAAAACTTATTTGGTTTGCAAGGTTGACATTCACATGATTCAAGCCTTAATAAAATAGCATTAGCTAGGATAATATACACTGCACCACATTGCGTTCGTTGCTTTGGGTCTCATTAACAAATGAATTACACCAGCTACAACGCCTTACAATGAACATAGTAATGTTTCCCATATAACTGTTCGACAGCGAAAATAAGAGGTGCCAGTGGTACAGACGGCCTCCGACAACAAATTATCTTATCATTAATAATATTCTTATCATTAAGGGGGTTCGTTTAATTTAACTCCAATTAAAAGCGAGTAAAGCTGCCGTCCCTCGCTTGTATCAACGGTTAATAAAATGTCGATAAACATATCGTCCGGGGACCGCAAACTTGGTCAGCCCGCATAGCGCCGACTAACCTATACCTATCGGAGCTGTTGGACTCGTTTAAAACTCCTTTTAGTACCGGGGCCCGTGTTGCCCCGTGTCAATTACTGTACCATAAAACCCTTTCGTGTTACCGTATTATCTTTGTTAACTGAATAATATCTCCACTCATCCTACCAACGCAATCTATATCCGATGAGATGTGTATACATGTTATAAAATCTTTTCTGTATTGGTTTCCGTTTCTTTTGTGAAGATCGCATTATATCGTTGGATGCAAGTGAGATCACACCTGTTCACTCTGGAAATCATTTGGGGAGGTCTAAGAACATTTCACCTCCCCAGACCTCCACAATTGATTTGCTTGCTTTAATTACTGCTGATCAGTAAATTACAATAAGCCAAAATGATGACAATGAACATGTCTCGTTAAAAGTCATTCTTTTCATTATTTAAATTTTTAATTAATTATTCATTATTTTCTTTCATTAAAATCTCATTATTTCACGTATAAAATTTATTTCAATCAATAAAAAAAATCACGTCTTCTCATACTTAAATGATTATGTATTTAACCTTATATATATACAAGCAAATAATCATCTATATTACATTTGTTACTATCCAATGGAAAAATAAAAAAAAATTGTTTTACTTTTGTATGATATATGGAATTAAGTGACCATCAGGTCATCGATGGTGAGGTTTGCTACTCCAGAATACTCTGACACACAAGTG
This sequence comes from Ornithoptera priamus, assembly GCA_029034505.1. Classification (NCBI taxonomy): domain Eukaryota; kingdom Metazoa; phylum Arthropoda; class Insecta; order Lepidoptera; family Papilionidae; genus Ornithoptera; species Ornithoptera priamus. The sequence continues at coordinate 1,791,237 of JARDWD010000500.1, read as the reverse complement.
TTGACAGTCAAGTTAATAAAACCCTACCATTAACCAAACACCTAAACTTTTGTCTCCGGATTAGAACCAGGAACTTCCGTTTTACTAACACACACACTACATGACCCCATTCACATAACACTCATGACCACGTTAGTTGATGTAATCGTTTCTGGAAAGTAAATTTACGTAAAATTACGTGTAATATTTTTTTTCTACCCAGAGAGCATGAACTCGTGACTGAGTATAACCATTTACATAATTTATATGAAATCTCTTGAATTCTCTTCTGTAGATATTTATTTATTTCCTACAAATCAGTTTTCTTATACAACGATACAATGACACGAACGAGATGTTCACCTGATGTTAAGTGATACGCGTGCCTATAACTATGTAGCATTAGTTAGGATTATGTACCCAGCATCCACATTGAGCTCGTTTTAAGACATACGTTAAAACTCGTTACCTCCCTTCAAACCGGAACAAGGTAATGTTTCCATAATGCGGTTTGTCGGCTGCAAGAGGAGCCGAGGTAGTGTCTAGACGGTATCCGGCAATGGAGACGTACCACCAGTAAAATATAAATGGATATATAAAGAGATGGCCAATAGGCACGACTACGTCTATCGACTGATGAAGGTGATGAAGGTGATGGTACTTCAATAATTCTTTATCATTCATTATAATATATTCCATTTTCGTAACACAGTAAATATGGAAGTGGTAATAAAGTTCAATTGTAAATCAATTGAAAATCAAAGTGTAGCAACAACAAGTATTCTCCGTTACAGCTCGGGATTATTGGACAATAAGTACATTCTACAGTATTACCTTCGCTATATTTATTATTGGTTATGAAAAGGCAATAGGCTCCGAATGACGAGGGTTTCATCGAGGTGGAGACGATGTTATCAATCGAAGTATTTTCGCTTGTATTTTTTCCTATCCCCTCAGAAAGTGGCCCGGCCGGCCGCGCCAATCGAATTTGTATGGACGTGACCGAAGCCCACGATTTCTTCCACTTTTAAAGTTCTCTTTATTTTTAAAGCGGCGAATCCAGATAGATATATTTTGAGCTTGTTGCTTAACGTCTAACCCCTTAGCACAATATTGTTCCTATATATTACCCTCATCCGCACCCGATGCCGGATACGTTACACTAAAACATTTATGTATCAATGTACTTTAATAAAATCGGTTATCTAAAACAATAAAGCTTTTTTTTATCCATGTGATGATACGAGTGGTACACCTGATAATGTAGCGTTAGTTAGGATGATGAACACTGCACCACATAGTGGTCACCTCCAGACGGAAATCTATTTCGTTTCACCAGTAATTTTATTAACTACAACACCTTTCAAGCCGAAAAACCGAAACTTAGTTTACGAAACTTTTCATCCTTTCAACTATTATAAGAGTTGATCATTTTATTCGGTAAGGGTAGAAACGAAATAGACGGTCACGTGATAAGTGATTACGCCTGCCTATAACATCACAGCATCACATTGTGCTCATCGCTTTAGGCCATAAAATGGTAAGCTTCGTTCATCATCACCATCAGCCGATAGACGTCCACTACTGCTCATAGGCCTCCCCCAAAGATCTCCACCTCGATCGGTCCCGCGTTGCGTGCATCCAGTGGGTTCCCGCGATTCTCACCAGATCGTCTTTAATTAAGTAATAACAGTAGCTACAACACCGTTTAAACCGGAACACAGTACTGTCCGACGGCTGCAGTAGGCGCTGCGGTGGTACCAACCTTGACAGTCTCCGGCAGCAGAGACCTACCACCAGTAAAATCACAATGTGAATTTAAAAAAATCCTTTATAACTTGTTATTAATATTGACTAACATAACTCCTGTTACGACGTATTGTTCCGTTTCGCCATTAAGTCGGCTATCTTCGCCCCGTATACTTAGGACGTTCATTTTATTTCACTTTAAAACATTATCCTGGAAATCTGATATCCAAGACATCGTTCCATACAGCTTTATTTTCAAATTACTGCTTGATAGAAAATGGCATCTTTTAATTTATAGCAAACCATTCTATGTAATAAATTATCCTCGTGTGACGGTGGTGTAAGGGGTATCGCACAACATCTCACGGGATCCAAACCAACCTCACCTGATCGTGGTGCACCCTGCTAATCAACAAAGGAGGCTCTGGCTCCCATCAACCCGCATTGGGCGAACGTGGTGGGTAATGGCCCAAATTACCCCTTATAAACCTCTACAGACGTTCAGCTCTTTGGTGGAGACCTATTCCCAGCTGTGGACGTCTATCGGCTAATGATAATAACGGTGGTCATACAATGATGATAATGTACGAACGTCGAATAAAGGTTGTATATTTCGGACGACTGTAATGAGGGTCCTAAAAAGGAAAATTCCAGAAAGCATCCTCCGGCTGAGCGGAGGAAATGGTTTGAAGATATAAAGTAGTCGATCGGATTTATACACCTTCAGTTCAAAAGAATAGCTGAATACCGAATTAGTGTTCTCAGACTGTTCATCTCTAAATTTCGGTTCATAGTAGCCAACTACCTCATGATGGTGATGATTATAATCTTAACTTATTTTGATTTATACTTAACTTTTTTGTTATATACTAATAGAGTGAAGATCTTCGCGACAATTTCCGCCACTGGTTATATAACGTTTGAAATAATGTTACATTCTGTGCTAATGTATAGTTTTGTCTTATATTCGTTTCTTTGAAATTAAAACATATTTCGCTTTAGAAATAAAAATATTTAAATAAAGAAAGATAAATAGAGTTAAGATGAAAGCTAAATAAAGATACGTCCTACGCTTGCTACCGAAGATCCTGATCTTCGCTTGCCTTCTCTTACTTCTTATCACGAGCTGATTTGTCTTAGATGAAAGTGGTGGAATATTGATGGATGGTTATTTTGCCAATAAATAGTCCTCTTATTAAACATTTCATTAAAGGAGTTCACAGATAAAGTTAGACTCGTCTCGGCGGCAAGTGCCTCGCCCACTCAGTACCTGTCCCTGCAAGCGAGCTGCCCACCTTCACCTTTGAATAATTTATGATTTTTTTTAATATTATACTTTAAAATTGCAAGATATTCAAACGACTTCATAATACACTTCAAGTACGCCCGGTGCATAATGTTTATTCGCATAGTTTAATAAAGTTTCCTTTACGCTCGTTTTCTTAACGTTTTAATAAACGCTGCAGAGCATAACCTAATCTAGCTATCGCTTATCTAACATATATTGTAAATATCATCAAATATAAAAGTGATGATGTAAATTTGATTAGCAATCTGATAATTAACTTCCACGATTTTAACTTTTAAAAGTATGAACAGTTATTTTAACTATGACAAATGATTAAACCTGACCTTCATGATATCGCCGTCGGACTAGATAGATATAAGAGAATTAAACCAAAAAGTTATATTCAAAACAACAAAATAATTATGTGAGTTAGTCATAACAAATTCTAGTTAGTCATTAGGCGTTATTTTTGTTCTAAATATAAATAAACATATTTAATACACGTTCAGCATAATAATGTCATTAGCATATATTATATATTAGAGGTTGAAACAACCCGTAATTAATTTTTTTTACGGTGACTTACAAAGGCGCCGCCGCTGTCTCGATGTATGATACATACGTAATAAGTTCCTACGGTCCCTCTGTTACAATCCTTTGTAGAAATCATTCAATGCTGTTGTTAATCTGATCTCCTAGGCATACAGCTTCAGGTCCGTCTCAAATCCGTTCGGCTGTGTTATTCTCGTCTTACACGAGACTACGGATGTGAGAAGTTATTTTCGTTCTCCACTGAAGTAACATAACAAACATATAGTAATTATAGGCGTATGTCCAGCAGTGGACCTCTACCGACTGTTGATTATAGATGATATGTAATTATAGAACAGCCTCCTACATTTAATAACAAAAAGCTAGTGTTATCACCAGTAACTATCTCAAGATTGATTCTACGTATAATGTTTACAATGCTCGAAAGGGTTTGCTTCATTGACGATTTAAGTATTTATATAATACTTACATGGAATATGATACTTATATAATACTATTAGTATTATATTATGTATAGTTATTAGTATTTATATAATACTTATTATAGGCCTATGTGCAACAGTGGACGTCTGTCGACAGACGGAGATGTATAGTCATATCTGTTCTTTTTATACATTCAAACATTATCCTGTAAATAAGACGTAAATATTTACAAATACATACATATGACGTGTCTGTTTGCGATATCTTATTAACAAACTTTACCTAACATTTATATACTTTACATATCGACGTACATATATGTATCAAAAACAGCAGTTTCTATATGTATTCTCATGGTATTCATTAATGGCATACATATGATGTTTTTTAATATAACTATAAGGTTTAAGGATCTCGAGCCCTCGCCATAGAGCCCCTAATTTTATTAGCATAGAATATTTTATTTTTTCAATATCATTATTACCATCGTCTCCTGCAGGCAGAACAGCAACTTGCAGCATATTTTCATTACACCATTTGGCATGTACTTAAGGTATATGTACAAATATGCAAAGATAAAGCATATACAGTAACTGGACAGCGTCCCCAGTGTGGCTACTAGGTAATAAGTACATGAGAATAAAGAAAAAAAAAATCAAACTGAAAGAAATACGCTAAATTGTTCCAATCGATTCCTAAATGAAGACAGTAAGTGCTTTTGTCACCAACAGCCGGTGATCAGTCACAGAAAAAGCTCCATTAGGACATCTTCTAATGGAACTTTTTTCAGCGAGCTGTCGCGGATGGCTCGGAGGGAAACTCCCCACGTCCCGTTGGCCTTCGTCTCGACGACATTACTTCTCTCGTATGAATTACTAAACACTTTATCTATTACGATAGTACCCTCAAATACGGTAAGTGTTACATTATTTTTAATTGTGGATTTAAAAGAAACACTCTGTATTAAAAACTAATTTAGAGCATTCTTTAAAGATGCTGAGGATTTCAAGATAATAAAGGGTACTTGTTTACAAATAAATATACCTTAGACCCACCGAGGTGGCTATCAGAACATCAATATAATTATTTTATACATAACAAGTATATATGTATTGGATTTTAAATATTCATTTTCGCAATAAATTTGTTATTTTGGGAGGATATGTGAGACATATACTCCAAAAATAGGCCTCCACAGATACACACCCACTGCTAGCAGTGGGTGTGTATCTCATAATCATATAAGTTCACAGAATCTTATAATGTATCCAGAAATAACTTTTGATATTGCTATTGTACTTTTTTAAAGGATACCATATCTGGCACACACAGACCCCTTTCAGCAGGAGTTCGATACAAGCGACTGGAATTGAGTATTATTGGCAAGTCGCTAGGCGCCATCTATTGCCGAGTGGCGGGATCATCTTCGTGATTCATCTTTCAAAATTTACTCTATTATTCTTCGTTTAATACAATAACGTATAGAGTGAATTTAGTAAATAGCGATTAAAGTAATAAAGTGACATATTTAATAAGGTATACTATTTATTACAAAGCAATTATTATTTTTTACGCACAAAAATCAAAGTGATAGTATAATATGCATAGAAATGCTAACTACTTATTTCAATACGGAATTTCTTCCAATGGACATATTGAAGTTTTGTACTTTTTACTACAGCATCTCTATCGGTAAGTTGTTTTCCCAGAGCAAAGGGTCGTGACACTAAAGTTTTTAAGTAACCTGGTTCCTGTGGTGTTACACCAGTTGTTGCTAATCGTCCTATCTATAGTATACAACAAATATGATCTATAGTATACAGTACATAGAAGTACACTTCCAGAAATATCTTTCCCCAGCCCTTTTCCCAGCTATGTGGGGTAGGAATATTAAGTACTTCTCTTCCATATCATCAGTCGTCATGTCTGAATTCACACTTCTTACACATGTCATCTTTCACACAATCCATCCACACTTTCTTCGGTCTTCCTCTACCCTTATGATCATCCACGTTCATTCTCATTACTTTCTTTGTTATATGTCCTTCATCCCTCCGCATACCATGCCCGTACCACGTTAACCTCTTGCTCCTTAATTTCTCAGTCACTGGAGCAACTTTCAAACTTCCTCTAATCGAAGAAGTACACTTCCATAAGTATACCATAAAATATTGTGATCATATTCATATTGTAATATTTTATTTAATCTTAAGTTTTAAGATTTTTAACCACTTGTCGAATAGGCGCTCTATCTATAGGTTATGTATTTTTTCATCTTAAATCTTTACTTGAAAGGTGATCTGCTTTTAATTGTAACTGAAAGAGTCATTTTGCTGTTGATGAAGCCTGTACTACCTTACCACTACTGGTACTATTATTTATTTATTTATTTATACAAATGCTAGACTTTATACACCAGTTATTATTCTATAATCATGTAATACTCGTATGTGACACGTGTAAACGTTTTTTATTTACGTTTGCACGCCTCCACACGTAACACGCAAACACCGCAACGCACGCGCACGCGCACCGCAACGCACTAAGAAATACGTACAATCACTTATAATTCCCTTTCAGGTAAAAACATTGTAAGCAAGGTAATGTTGAACAACAAAGCCGTAGAGTAACAAAAGACAAAATTGTGTTTGGCAGTGTTTCCTCTTGATACAAAGTAAACAATACTACAACATCTTCACCTATCAAGGTCACATAATGCCACCGTTATTTCTTATGTATGAGACAATTTTCGTGTATACTATAGTTAATGGAACTTTCGCTTTGTTTTCGATATAATTTCCTTCGTTTACGTTCAGACGGATGGACGTCACGTAATCATATTGGCTCCGTATATTCATTCTCTATTTATTTCGCCACGAGATATCTACTAAAGGACAGATTTTAGAGGACTCGCAGCTAATGCTTTTCAGACTAACGTTTCAATGCTATATTCAATGTCTCAAGCTCTACACTTTCATACCTGGCTCAGGAGAAAAGTTCAACTTGAGAAAGATGGTAGCACTGAGAAATCTGATATTTGTTCTTTAACTTAATAAGTACATAGCTCATGTAAATGGTTAATAGATCACACATTTCCAGAGCATACCTAAATCATAATTTAGTACGCATTACTGTGTGATAATACTAGATAATTAATACCAAAATTTCAGCTCTGTCGGATCCTTTGATAATGAATTTCTACTACGGTAATAATGCTGATGACAAACACAAATATTTAGATCAAAAATTTATAATTATCTTATAATTCAGACTAATCTAATCATCTAATTATTCGATTGCCTGAAATATCTCTATCTCTGCTATATCAAAATGCTCTTAATGATTGTATTTATTGAATAAGTTAAAAAATGTTATTTATCTCTTGTTCATGCAAATTGTATATATATTTTTTTCATTGACTAAGTACAAGACAGGCCGATGGTAACTTAACTTTTAACGCTTATATTAATCACCTAAAAATAAAATTTTCATTCTTAACTGATAAATCTGATTTAATGATCGCCATTTATAGCTCTACCTGTACCTTTTATAATTCATACAAACATACAAGTTGAAATATATTACAAATCGTACGAAATACACAAACGTAATTAAACTTCAAGACTTTTTGAGAAAAAAAATAACGCAATGTTTTCGCTCGACGCCGATGTCAATAGAGGGCGCGCCAGGACCCGGATGTACCGGAAACAGGCGTACGTGCACCGAATCGGATCCGAACCTAAATGCATGCGAGAATTCATTTCAACTTGGGCCAACTTGTTTTCGCACCCGGGTAGCTTGAAGAGCGGCTAAATTACTTTATCTCACTTAGTACTCATTTAATCTTTACTTACGTTAACACAATATTCAACTGAAGAATCCTCTGTGGAGTTTTCATTAAAGGTATCGGAGGAGAATTATTAGCAATTATATCTATATTAAGTTGCTTTTTTTTTTATTTAAGAGCAATAAGTTATTAGGTGCGGTGACGCCAGCTTATCACCCTATTATGTTTGTTTAATGTTTCATCCTATCGTAAAACTAAAAGCTTAAACAGTACAGGAAATTATTTTATGTTGCTTTGTTGGATAGATACATAGATTATAAAGTCAAATACGGATGTATTACTTAACTATGCTTTTATTTATTTATATTTCTTAGGTATTGTCAACTTTTACGCTATTTATACTAGCTCGATGGCCTAATGGTTAGAGCGTGCGGCCTTCATTCCAAAGATCGCGGGGTCGTGTCTCTGCATGTACCGAGGACTTTAATATTTAAGTTATGTACATTTGTGAACTTAAGTAACTAGCAGCGAAATACAAATGGTGAAGGAAAACATCGCGAGGAAACCGGCACATGAATTAGAATTTATTCCAAGGTGTGTGTGAAGTTACCAATCCGCATTGGACCCGCGTGGTGACTATGGCCCTATCGCCTTTATATTGAGGGTAGGCCTGTGCCCCAACTGTGGGGATGTAAATTGGCTGTTATGGATGGATAGATGAACGCTATTTATAGAATGAAATTATTTATAATAACTGACAATAACATCTTATTCTTTATAATATTAAAGTTTCATCTTTAGAGAGAGGCGCAAATTTACAAAAGGCATCACTTAATCATCTGCCTTACAGCAAACGTTAAGCAGTTGTAATGTTTTAATTTTTTTTTGTCATAATGATTTGATAGGCGGGTCTCAAGCCAACCTTACCTGCTCGTGGTGCACCCTGCTAATCAACAAACGAGATTCTGGCTTCCACCAACCCGCATTAGGCCAGCGTGGTGGGAAATGACCCAAATCTCCCCATATGAAACTCTACATACAATAGTCCCTAGTTCTCGGCGATACCGGAAACCATGCTGACCGTATATGAAGATCTTTGGGGTGGCCTATATCCAACAGTGGACGTCTATCGGCTGATGATGATACATATGACTAATCAATGAAATATGGTATATTAAATATTATAATGTTTCCAAGCAACAAATCGGATTCCACGTTATAAGCTAAAAAAGTTGTTTAGTATCCTATATCTCGTATGCGACACAGAAGTAAACAATTGACCAGATAAATAACGGCGCGTCGAAAACATTTGTCCAATAAAAACTAGGCAAGTGAAAAAAGAGCAGTATTCATTGTGGCCCTAATCGTGGAACGTTTGTCAGTCGGAGATATAGGATCACATAAATTACAGTGAAGACGCGCAGTGTAAACAGCCGTATTCCCGGTATCCGTGCCGCGGCGGTTACCGCTTCCTATAACCGATACGGCGCTGTTTAAACAAGCCGCGCCGCACTAACTTTTACCATGTGTTAACTTACTTAATGTAAAGTATACACGAGCCCCCGGACCGCACCCTGCACGTCCGACTGCCGCCGATATTCAGCTCGAAACCGTAACGGATAGTACTTCGATTGTTTCCAAGTTAAATGATGTTAGACTTGCTGATTTAGATCTGTAAGTTGAACCTTCGCTCGCAAACTACGTCATCCCCGGTAACGAGCGTGTGTTACGATATATCACAAGATATCTTGCACCGCTGCCAATTTACAGGATCGTATTGGCGATGTATTTAATGGGTAATCAGATATTGTTATATGCTATAAAGCAGTGATTGCTCAGTTTGTATGTTACGGATTTGATCCTCGCTGAGCTCGAACTTCTCATGAAGAATATCACGAAGAAAGCTCCAAGAATATTACCGCAGTGATGTAAGTTACGCCAAATCAGTATTTAGAATTAAATGGAATTTGTTGTATTTGTGGGAGCAGTGGGAATAATAATGTTCTTTATAATTTCATGGGTTCTTTAAAATATCAGAATTGACAGTTTAAATCCGACGTTTAATTAATGACTTAACGCTACATTTAGGCGGTAGAATTAAATTTGTTATCTGTGCTCCGCAGTGACAGTTGAATAACATACAGCCTTGTACTATACTGTACATAAATTAATAATATTACTATACAGACATTTTTTTAAAAAAAAATAAGTAACAACAAATGATATCTTTGACTAGTTGCAAATTAGCGTTTTTTTTAATTACACAGTAAACAAATTTTTTACATTACTTACTAAATAAATTTTCGTTAATGGTTTGAATCGCAGAAGACAGATTGAAGTGGAGATGTTTGCAGGAAGTCTATGTCCAGCTTTGGACATCTATCGGCTGATGATGACGACGGTGGTTTGAATTTGTTTGTTATTAAAAACAAAATTTCTTGTTTTCTTTTATAATTCATCACTAACTTACGACTTAACGGTATTTTATAAATAAGCTTTATTCTTTCCAACCCCTTCCTCAGCCAGTTAAAAATAATGTTGTTAAGTGTAACCGTTCCCACCGAAGTTCCGAACAAATGTTTGCAACGGACGCTAGCTGAGCTGAGATGTATACATTACGTTTTAAAACCGGATGCATTACATTCTCGTTTGTGGCGGGAATTTAGTGAAAGGGGGTCGAAAACGGAGGGCGGTGTCCCGGTGCGAGCGGAGCACCCCTAATAATGATTGATTTAGAAAATTAATTTCGGCCAAATAACGGAAAAAGGATACCGGAGAAACCGGGATATATTAAAGGAGATTACGTAGTTAATGAAATTAATAGGCTTTATGGATCTCTTTCTCATTTCCCTCGCGAGAGCATCTACCTGGACGGTCTCCGGCAACGGTAGATGCCGCTAAACGGTAGTGTGTAAACTATACTGTCTTCCTGGAAGTTACTGCGGTAACGAGACTTAAAATCTTATGAAAAAGCGACGACCACAACGTAGTGCTGTATATTTCTAACTATCACCACGTTGTTATAAGCAAATGTATAATTTACCATCAGATGGACCTGCTGCTAGTCTCGTCGCTGAGAAGAATAAATTAAAATTCCTAACTCAACTACGAACTGATTGCTTTGCTCGTCAGTACAGCTTATGCAATATCAAGCATCAGGTTGCATATCGTTAGTGATAATATATCTTAAACTAGAAATCGGAGCAATACCTGAATAGTTACTAGCGTTTGATATATACTGAGAGCTCATTTGTTTCAACATAAACAATAGGCGGAAGATATTTCACAAGGTTCGGATTTCCTTTCTAAGTTTTAAGGGGAAAATGATTGACGGAATTCCCGATGGTTCGTATCGGGTTTTCTCGGATAGAGTTTCGGAAACAAATTACAATTATCTACGGATTATGTTTTAATTGACTCTCATATTTACGTAGACGTTATTTATTTAGATGTTCCTGTTAAAGGAAATCATCGCTAGCAAACCTACACGATATAAAATAAACGGATCTCCTAAATATGTTAATCTGCAAACCAGAGTAGTGTATATAAATCGCCATGACTTACGCTTTTCGGGAGAGGGTTCGAATCCAAGTAGTGGTCGTTCAAATGTGATATGTATGCTATTATATTTATTTACTATTAACGACAAACTATATTATTTATTTAGACAGACGATCTATTGAAGATCGACGGAAGTTGCAGCACCAATCAGAGTAAAAGTTCTACTCTATGGCATAACGGTTAACTGCTTGTAATGTAACGCAGACGTCTCTGATTCGATTTTAAATGAAGTTTAAATATTAATAAGATATTTTCGAAGCCACTTTGTATTATTATTATTAGTTCCTTAAAACAACTAAAATTAATGTCAAGTCTTTGGTATTTACTAAAGAAACATCAAAAATGATGCTACAAGTGAAATTAGTTTAACATAGAAACTTATTTATGTTACACATCGAAACCTCATCCCGCCCGTAGTCGGAGTTTACTGAGCCACGACCCATTGCAATGTAATGCTCTATAAAGAGTAACTAACACACAGAGAGCGTACATTTAGTGTCGAACGTATGACAGCGGTTTTAAATGCGGCAGTAAAGTGAAATTAGTCGGCTAACTGCGCCGCGCGGCCGTAAACGCTGGATCGGAGGCGGGGACTCCGCAGCGGAAATCGCGAGTTCGTTTTGTCGTTTTTGATGTAAACACTCTATTACTTCCCGGCTTTAGTTGAAACTTTCTGTAGTATTTTTTTTTAAAAAAAACTATTACTATTACACTCAGGCTTGAGCTGAAACTTTCTGTATAACTGAAAGATATTGTTTCCTTTATTATATTTTCTTACGCATGTTCAGTATACTTGTCCCCTATGGAAGACCCACAGACCGAAGACAAGGTAGCAAAATGGACTGTCAAGATACAGACGATCATATATAGGACAGGGTGAAGTGGAGGGGAAAGATAGAGTATGTTGACCCAACCATCATAAGGGATAATGACTAAATCCATACTTGCCAAAACTACTTTAATAATGGGAAATGCAATAATGCTGTTAAGGCGATAGATTTACTATAAGAAACCCTGTCTATCCAAATTCTATCCTATGTGGCCGACAGGAATTGAATTGAGCACCGATGTGGTTGTTGACCATAGTTGACACCATATTCATCATCATCAGCCGATAGACTCGAACAGCTGGACATAGGCCTCTCCTAAAGATCTTCTCGTTTGTATGGGTTCATATGGGAGGATTTGAGCCATTTCTCACCACGCTGGCCCAATGCGGCTTGGCGGGAGCCAAAGCCTCGTTTGTTGATTAGTAAGGTGCACTACGAGCAGGTGAGGTTGACTAGGGGTCCCGTGCGTTGTTTTGCAGGACTCCTTACACCCCTCACATATTTCGTTACTGTATTTTTTTTAAAAAAAACATTTTTTTTACATTCAACGAAACAACGAGATAAGCGGTACGTTTACCTGATGTTAAGTGATACGCTTGCCCATTACAACGGCGCACCAGTTAGGATGTCATAAACTGGACCACTTTGTGCTTGTCGCTATCAGACATAAGATGTTCAATCTTGTTACCTTAGTAATTATAATACCTAAACCGTTTTCGGCAACGGAGTCACTAAAAGATCTAAGTAAATAATTATTAAATCGGTTCGCATACTCTCACGAGTATCAGCTACGAAATAACGACACCCACCACTCACAACAGACAATTTACAAGAACACAAACACCCCTTTTTTTGTCGTTAGTTAATGTAAATATCAAATCGAGAAAACTCGTTACGATTGAAGTCGTAAACATCGATTTAAGCGCGCCGACGCAACACAAAGAGCTGCGCCGCTTTGTTCCAAGTTAACCGCTCAAGTAACTTGTACAAATTAACTTAAATCAAACATAACTATTGCGGTCTAGTGTGAATTAACCCTGTGACTTCGCTCTATTAGTTACTTATACTGAAAGCCGTATTAGTTTAATTTACCTCATACGTAAGCTATTCTAACCGTGTCTAATTTTTTATCCTAATGATTGTTGAGAATATTAATACGGGACATATGTAATAATTTTTTCATTTCTTAATTTTTTTTTAATCACCAATTTCTATACGAGCGGTGACTGTCTGATATCTTCATCATTAGCTTATAGACCTCCTATCGTTGGACATAAGCCTTCGCCAAAGATTTCGACATTGATCGGGTAGAGGTTTAAATGGTGGATTTTAGGCTCTTTCCTACCTATGTAGCTACAGATTAACAGGGTGCAACACAAGCAGGTTAAGTTAGACTTGGAACCCGTGAGTAGTCGTACGGGAACCATATTTTTATATAAAAGTTTTTACATGTTTTCAAAGATAATATCGCTCGTGGTTCCCTCTATAGATTTATTACCAGTTAAACGACTTAATGTAACATCGACGTCACAAACTCGACTATAACTTACCGGCGCCACCGCCACTTAGTTTCAAAGAAGAAAAAAAGCGAGGCAAAGGTTAGCGGCGACGCGGCCCCTCGCTTCCTCGGCCGCTCTTAAAATAGTTCGGTGTTGAGGCGGCGCTGAGCCACCCCGCGCCACCGCGCAGCGCCGCCCGCGCTGGCATTAGGGACTTGGAGCCCCGCCGGAGCGATGTTTAAAAGCGGATACCCGCCAGCTCTACCCGAGTTTGTTCCCGAACTTATGATAAATTGCGTCCGGGTATTTTTTGAATTCCACCTCACAGTTAAAATTTTTCGGTTACAAAATTTATTGTTTGTTACTATTTCGCTGAGTTTGAGTTCTCTTTGTTTGCGAGTTTCGTGTTTTGCGGTGCTATCACTTTCGGAAATTTTTATTTTTATTCGACTCATATCATCGTCATCATCATCAGCCAAAAGACATACATTGTTAGACGTAGGCCTTCCCCAAAAGTTTCCCACATCGCGTAGGGATTAATATGGGCGGGGGGGGGGACATTTCCCACCGCGCTTTCTCAATGCGAGTTGGTGGGAGCCAGAGCCTCGTTTGTTGATTAGCAGGGTGCAGCACGAGAAGGTGAGGTTGGCTTGGATCTCGTGAGTTGTTCATATCAACGTGGCGCTAAATCACTATTCCGCATTGTGCTCGTCGTCTTGAGACAGGATGTTGTCTACGTTACCTCGGTAATTTCTCTAACTACAATCCTCCCCAACCATAACACAAGAATGTTTGCACACTGCTTTTTAGCGGCACAATTGGGAGTCGCTTTGGTATTTACCCAGATCAGCTATATTCGACCAGCGGCTCGCCGAGCTTCTGGAGTTGGCATATCTGATGTTATTTTATTTTAAACCATTTTCAATTTCGTGTCTTTTATCAAATTTATGCCTATTAAAAATTAAAAAAAAAATATATACTTTAAGAAAATCTGTAACAACCGCGAAAACCTTAGAAAAATATTTAATTTTGTTTTGCAGCTCGTGACACCCTAGTTAATGCACTTTTGTCACCCCTATGAGCAAAGGTTGAGTACCGCAGACCTAGACTGTCTTTTTTTTTATTAAATTAAGCGACGAGACGGACAGAGAGTGATACGCCTGCTCATAACAACGTGGCACTAGTTAGGATGATGCACACTGCACCAGATTACGCTGGACATAAAATGTTAAGTCTCGTTACTCCAGTAATTACACTAGCTGCAGCGTCGCTCAAACTGGAACACAGTAATGTTTGAACAGTACAGTTTGTCGGTGATAAATACGCTTTGCGTTCGGTACCTAGACGGTCTCCGGCAATAGAGATCTCCCACCAGTTACACTATTGCGACAGAAACTTACCACCATTTATTTTATAAGTTATCAGCTAATTTACGACCTTTCTATTATATCCTTTCTCTTATATTTTGTACAGAAAGTAACAACATCGCGTGAACCCTAAATGAAAAGCAGCAGAATAATTTTCAAGTCATTAAACAAGATTGTAAAAGTTTGAAATTAAAAAAAAAATGTATTAAGATTCCTCGCACACAGTAAAGTTCACTTGTTTCAGCCCCCGTTACATTTTTGATTAAAAGTAGAGTTAATTACAGTCTGTAACTACGATGAGTACTTTCACGCTGAATTTCCATAGAATAAATAAGTAGCATTCAAAATAATGTTAATTGCAAAACTTCTTGTGTATTAAGGAGGCGGGATAATGGGGCCCGGGGTCCGTAACGCCCCCGTTAACCCTTCTAAGATGCTGCTGGGACACGTCGCGGTCGGGGAGGGGAGTAACGAGGTCCCCCCTCGGTACGTTTAGGGCTGACATTGGATAAGGAATTTCTTAGTGAATTTCGGCGAGTAGAAGAGAATGACATTTTCGTACGAGAAACTATGTTGGCCAGTTGAAGATATTAAAGATACTTGACGGTGGTGCGACCTTTTTTATGCAGTTGAGCCATAACGCACGACGTTCACCTGATGGTAAGTGATACAAATACCCATAACGATGTGGCGTTAGTTGGAATGGTATACACTGCACCACATTGAGATACAAATTTGAGTCTCGTTACCCCAGTAATTACACTAGCTACTGTTTGTCGGCTACAATAGGCGTTGCGGTGATGTCTGCCTAGACGGTGTCCGGCAACAGAGACTTACCACCAGTACCATCAGTACCACCAGTAGCGACTCTACTATATTTAAGTGTTTGGAAAGTTTTAACGATATATCGCTGTTAACATATTTTAAGTCATTAGCAGCTGTGTGTCCTGTCCATAACAACGTGGTGTTAAGATGGTATACATTACTCCACTTTGTACTTGCCTTCAGACATGTTAAGTGTCATTATCCCGGTAATTACATTAGCTACAGCGCCCTTCGAACCAGAACCAAGTAATATTTGTTCAGTACTGTTTAGCGGCAGTAAGTGGTGGTACCGCAGTGATACTTACCTAGATGGTCTCAATCAACAGTCATCTATCCTCTTCTCCCTAAGATGCCTCTCTGACTAGCGAAGGTTGGCGGTGAGTTCAGTCACCTACGACCTGTAAAGCGGCCTTGGTAGAGTCCTATATTCAGCATTGGATTGTCGCGGAGTGATGATTTTTCTTCTTAAAGTGCCTCTCCGACTAGTAAAGACTGGCGATCAGCACGGTACAGTCTTTTCTATCCCTGGTTCGGCGAGAACAATTCATACGCTCCAGATATGCCAGTCCATTTCCTAGGGTGATGATATAAAAGGAGAAATAAAATAGTTAAATTCTTAAGTCGGATCCTGTTGGATAGCTGTTTTAAAATTGGTTTTAATTGAGAGAACAACTTGTTGTGTACCACTTCATCTATCATCGAATAGTATTCCTTAACCCTTACAGTTCTTTTATTTGTACAGTCACCACATTGTGCTTGAAACATCTAGGCAGAATTTCTATTGCTGGTTACCAATATCATTATTAGATGCTATTAGAGATTTCAATAGACTTCTTTGTTATCGAGGTTCAACAGCGTATAATAGTGACGTCACTCTTGCAGACTGAATATCATCACGGCAAACGTAGCAGGTTTCCGAAGGTTAGTTCGATTCCTCGATAGCGAAAGGTTACTTTATGAACATCGCCGTTGAACTGTACTGATGATGGAAAAAAAAATTAATATGAGTTTAAAGAAAAATCTTACTACATGAACGATAGTTCTTGTTAACAGTAACTATTGAAGCGGTTTATTAAATAGCATTTACAATTCTTTTTCATTATTCCGATTGTTTTCGCGTTTAATTAAACCGGTAACTTTGCTCCTGACGTCTCCTTTCGCTTATTATTGCATGAAAGTCAATGGAAATTTCCTCGTCGGTTAATTTTCTGCTCTCAAAGAACCATTTGACAGCCGCCTCCATTGTTTTTAATTTAGCTTTAATTAATGTTATTGCATTTTAAAAATAAAGCTCAGTTCTTTAAAACAAATAATACGTTTTATTAGTAATTTGTTCTCTTTTCAACTATTAAGCAAATACATGAATAATCTAGATAATATATATTCTGTATTCATCATCATCATTAGATGCCCTCTCAGCCCTGTAGTCTTGGGTTAATAAAAATAGGACTAAGGTAAGCCCTGGCTGTGATAGAAGGCGAATAAAAGGGTCTAAGATTTTCGCAGGCCTTGAAGGTGGGGGTCCTTATCACTCAACAGGCGAACCTGTGTGGGACAGTCTAGGAGAGTTAAACCCCTCCTAAGAGACGTGTCCTAAGAAAATGTAGAGAGGCTCCGGTGCGGTCCCGGAGCCTCTCCGAATGCATTGATGTAAAGCATCGAGGGGGTTTTAGTGAGTAAAAATCTATCACACATAACCCTGACTTCCCCTCACAAGCCGGCTATCTTTTGAAGATTTCCCCCAAAACAAAAAAAAAGTTGCTCTCTTCAAACTAAAGTTTGGCGATCAAATTGAGAAAATCAAACCAATTCTGGATTAGACTTTTTATAATACTATTATTGCTTTACCCCTGACATTAGTGGTCAGGGAGTTTTGTTTGTCCTTACTCCTGTTATACTTAATTTTTTCCCACTTGACGTTAAGTAGTGATGTGGCCTGTGGTACTAAAGCGCGCTGATCTAGTACAGCTCTTTTCTTGACACTAACATTGTATTTAGACGGGAACACTGGCGCTGGCAAGTTGATACACTTCTTCGTTTTTCTTATCAAGAACGAAAAGCTAAATTTGAATTTCTGTTATATTCTGATCACTATGCTTCCTAAATCACGCTTTGCCGTTAGATGAAGAATAGCATTCACTGTAATATTCAGTTGTTTGACACTGTCTCATATTCTGAGGTCGGACAGACATTAACACACCGATTCCTAGGTTGCGGTCTATAAACCTTTTGTTTTATTTACTCTCAACCATACCGTATTATCATAGAACTATCTAGAGTCAGAATTATCAGTGACCGCAAATATTGTATATCCAGGTAAGGTGATAAGATATGCGGTTCATCTTCGCATGCAACGCTGTGATGGGATCACAAATTTCCCAATAGCGGATTCGCTGCAGCGGCCCGACCCGCTGCGGTCGCAGCGATATCGCTTCGTGAATTTCATATCACTCTCGCAACGGAAACTGAACAAAGCAACAATACACCCACAAACCTATCAAATACACCGTAACACAATCACGCATTAGATATGCTATTCCTCCATTCAAATTATGGTGCCGGAATTGAAACAATCTTAATGGAAACGCTATTTTACGATACAAATATAGAGAAAGGGATGCTTAGATGGTTCGGCCATGTAGAAAGAAGAGATGAAAGAAGATTAACGAAAGAGGTATACAAGGTAAGAATGATGGGAAAAATCGGTGCAGGTCGACCTAAGCGGACAAATTTCGATCAAATTGAAGATGCAACCGACGAGCATGCATGAAGACGCACATGAAAGTGGAGGAAACGATAGAGGTGTGCCAGGGTCGCAGCAAGTGGAGAGAGGTGGTCTTTGTCTATCCCTCTGGGAACGAGGCATGATATATATGTATGTATGTATGACTCTTAGTCATAATACGTTTATACGTTTCATGTTAAGTATAGTCGCTAACGGTGTACTGTTATTCAGAACCAAATATAAGTTATAATATGCAAACGCCAGTCTGTATGAAAGATGCTGCAGTATTACTATTTTTTTAATAGTATTACACTTAAGACAATGCTATAATGTAAAATTTGCCGTTCAACTGTTAGAAACGTAGTGGCAAACGAAACGCTCACCTGTTGGTAAGCTCTGATTGTGTATATATATCAACGTAGTGTGAGTTAAGATGTGTACACAGAGCCACGTTCCATTTGTCACTTGATATATCTCGTAAACTTAATTTATTCTTTATCATCATCATCAGAAGATAGACGTCCACTGCTGGACATAGGCCTCCTACAAAGATGTCCGCGTTAACCAGTGCTACGTTGCCCGCATCCAGCGGCTTCCTGCCACTTTGGTTTGCAGGGATTCTTATGGGTGAGTAGAGCCATTTCCTACCACGCTGGCTCAAATCGAGTTGGTAGGAGCCAGAGCCTCGTTTGTTGATTAGCAGGGTGCATCACGAGCAGGTCATGTTGGTTTGGATCCTGTCAGTTGTTGTGTGGGGCCCTTTACACCCCTTATCCATACAATTCATTCTTGCATGTTTCTAATAATTGTATAGTTTACATGAAAACATGCCTTATGAAGAATTTATTTAGAAACTTAATACTGTTCATTTATATTACCAATTCAAAATAAATCTTGGCAACAGGTGACACTGGTGACAGATGTCTTTTGTCAAAAACAGCCTAGGTACCACCGCAGCTGTGATGTGAAGATAGTAGTGTTGGATTTGAAGGGCGCTGTAGCTAGTGAAATTACCGGAACACCAATATTTAATATAATACATCTTAGAGTGACGAGCACAACTAGGTGGTGTGTATATCATCATAACCAGCGCGACGTTGTTATAGGTAGAAGTTTCATTTACCATCAGGTAAACGTCTCGCTCGTCTCGTCGAATAAAAAAAGTAAATAACTTTTAACTGTTACGTGAAAAAGGAGTGAACAAATATAACCCAGTAACGGAGCAGCACAATGGGGGCGTCTTCGACATATCTTCAGCTTGAACAGCTACACGGCGGCGCAAGCCTCACGCAATCGTATTTTTCCATTACAATAACTCGCCGAAGCTTTTACGCACCACACGGCAAAGGGCGTTGTCTCCATATAGAGATTATTAAAGCTCGGTGTGCTCTCATTTTGCACCACTTTAGAGTTTCCACGGCGACACAATGTAGCCACTTCTCAACTTAAATTACAAAATGACTCGCCAAGGTGAGAGGCTGCGGAGACAAAGGCAAATAAAAAAAAAACTTCCCGATTTAAAATACTTTTAAAGAACTGTCTTTTCATTCCACCTTAAACCTTTAGGCTCCAGCTCCAGCCGCTGTATTCTGTTATTTTCTGTGGCCGTGCTATTTTCGTTTCCATTGGAAATATTATCTTTCCATACTGCTTAACAGGATTTCGCTATTAGTGCTATCTTCGGAGTTACTTCGATCGCGTTTTATCTCATTCTTAATATTGAACCGATTGTTCCCATTGCGACTACGTACCTCCTTTCTTTGGACTTATTTTGGCAGACGATTTTTTTTTTCGTTATCTGTCTACATCGGAATGGATCATTGGTTTCTGTATGTACATATATCACTGTGTTCTCCTATCGGCGGGCTTTAACACATATATTCTCTTTCACTCGATGAATATAAATCTTTGTTTAGTAGTTCAAGTAATGACATTTTATAGTAATGTATGTTGTACATGTATACTATAATTGATATCGAAGTTTTGAACAATTTGCTTTAGATATACTTAGGTATACTCGACAAGGATCAACGATTTGTTTAAGAATACAATTAACAAAACAGATTAGTTTCTTATATTGTCAATAAATACATCAGCTGAAGACTGTTTGGGAAATGGTTATACATTTTGAGGAGGCTGAAAGCAGTTGTATTATCTTGAGGCTGAATTGATGCTTTGTGTAGGAACTGAAAAAAGAGGCTGTGTACAAAAACAATGTAGAATATTTTGTACTATGAGCAGAGATACCTTCACAATGAGGTCAATCGACAACTCCGACTCGTCTGGGCAACGTTCGGGAGGCTACTCAGCATGTTCTCGTCCCAACTACCGCAGTGTCTAAAGACAAAGGTCTTTAATTCGTGCGTGTTGCCAGTGATGAGTCACTTACAGTGGGACTTGTACATAATCCAAAAGACTGTTAGCCTCAAGTGGCAATGGGCAGAGGACACATCGCTCGAAGGACTGACAGCCAATGGGGCCCTAAGGTCCTCGAATGGCGATCGCGTACTGGAAGACGTATTGTTGGCAAGCCCTCCGCCAGGTGGTCCGAAGATTCTGTTGAAAGTTGCAGGTAGCAGCTGGATGCGGGCTCCGCAGGATCGATCGATTTGGAGATCTTTGGGCGAGGTCTATGTTCAGCAGTAGATGTAGAAGAGAAGAGCTCTTTAATATGTGCACACCACTTAGATATGTTTGATTATGCACTAAAATCTTATGGTTCGACTGAAGCAAACGCTCTCGTCCGTAACTGGTGGGTGAGTCACATAGATGGTATAAATATCAATTGGATCCCTGTTTAGGGGTCCGTGAAAGCGAGTGGCTTACGCTCCTCCCCGGCAACACGTACCGGCGGTAGATTCGTATGTAAGGGAGAAAGTTACTACGAATAATTTATAACCCACTCAGTCTAAAGCAAATGGCTGCCGAATATTTTAAAAGACACGGCCAAGGTTGGTACAAATTTGCATTCGGGTTCAGCGGTTCGCCGTTTTTTATTTATTCAGGGCTGTAGGTCGGGTCGTGAGTGAAATTTTCGGTGCTCTTTTATGACTTCTCCGAGCTTTTGGGGTTTTAGTTCGGATAACTATTAGTTTACCGCACGGGCTTGTTGAACATTGTAACGCGATCGGCTTGCACAGTTGACTGTTTGCGGGATTTACAACTTACACTTACGTATATAAACGTTTAGTTGTGAATATTCGATCACTTCTTATCGATTAAGTATAAAGCACTTGTGTGATCACGATCAGCCGATAGATGTCCATTGCTCGACGTAGGCCTCCTCCAAAGTTTCCCATATCGATCGTGTAGGGATTCATATGGGCGGGTGGGGGGTGGATTTGGGCACGTCCCACCACGGTGCCCCAATGCGAGTTAGTGGGAGCCATACCTACGTTTGTTGGTTAGCAGGGTGCACCGCGAGCAGGTGAGGTTGGCTTGGTCCCCGTGAGTTGTTATACGGGACCGCATACACACCTTTTTTCAAGTTATAAAAGATATTACGTTTTCTTTTGCTTTGTAACTAATACGATATAAAATATAGTAACATAAGTCGGTGATTCGTCGTTTCTCCCACGTTACTTAAGCACCGCTTCGGTTGCTTAATACACTGTCCCGTTTCATTTCAATTAGACAACGCAAACAATTGCATCTCGCTGCTGAGACTGTCGTTTAATTGTGGTGTTCCGTTGCATCGTAGACGCTGCGGGTGGAGGATCTCGGAATGTTACACTGCATTATTATACTTAGTTTTTTATTTATGTAACAAATCAAGAAGAAGAAAATATATCATTTAGTGGTAAGCGATACGCCTGCATATGACAACACAATATGGTTCCTGTGCTCGCCTGAGGCACAAGATGTTGTTTCCTTACTCAGTAATCACTACCCAAGGCCTCTTGATACGGTTACACAGTAATGTTTGCACACTACAGTTTGGCGGAAGAAATAAGAGCTGCAGAGGTACTTTCCTAAACGATCTCCAACAAGGAATCCTACCACCAATAAAGTTATAGTAAAAAAGTGACCACCTCAGAAACCTCAGTGCTACGCAACCAGCGCTAGTTACGTAAGATGATTTATTATTTATATTGTGTAATTTTTTTATTGAATTGACCGACGAGACGAGCGGGATGTTCACCTGATGGTAAGTGATACACCCATCCATAACAAAGTGGCGTTAATTAGAATTTTATACACCGTGCACCATGCACCCCGTCTCCACAAACATGAGATGTTGAATCTTGTCACCCAAGGAATTACATTAGCTACAACGCCCTTTAAACCGGAATACAGTAATGTTTGCACACTACTGTTTATCGGCACAAAATGGCGCTATGGTACTACCCGCTTAGACTGTCTCCGACAACAGAGACCTACCAACTGTATGTTATCTTAATTAACGCCATTTTGTTATAGGTGGGCGTATCATTTACCATCAGGTGAACGTACTGTTAGTCTCGTCGGTCAATTCAATAAAAAAAAATTACACGATATAAATAATAAATCATCTTACGTAACTAGCGTTATTGGCTTTGCACTGAGGTTTTTGAGATGATCAAGTTCACCTGATGATCATACCATCAAGTGAACTTTACGCTCGTTACTTTAATCAATTGAATTAAAAAAAAAGTCAATATTTTTGAATATTTAGAACTTAGTTACACAACCTCATTTTATTAGCTATAATAAAATTTTCTACAGTACCATACAAAACTTAATTATCACCATCACGCTCAACCGAGAGACGTACACTGCTGGAGGTAAGCCTCGCTCAAAGATCCTCCACTATTACAGCAGTTCATATGGGAGGGGATATGAGCCATTTCCCACCACACTGACCCAATGCGGGTAGGCACCGCAAACAGGTGAGGTGGTATGGGTTCTGTGAATTGTTGTGTGGGAACAATTACACCCCTTAAACCTAATTATCCCTTAGGTCAACTATGCCAATAGTCTATTATTTAACTTAAGTTAACGTTAAAGTAACTGTAACCACTTTATCGTGTTAATAAAACGTACGTTTGTCTTAACGTACCCAATAACCCTACCCGGGCATTACGTATACTTTATTGCTTTCCGTTTATAACTTTTTTAATTAACTAGTCGCCTAAGTAATTATGTGAGGTGAGTGCTAATGTAATAAAGGTTATCCAAGGTGATCTATTAAATGACGACCATATTGGGTACGAATGTCCCCCACGACCTTACCTTCTGCGTCCACCCGAATACCGACTCACGACCGCATTCATTATCAAATGTAATAACCGCCGGCCATCGATTGTTTTGATTGATTCATCAAAATACACTCGTCTACAGAATACTTTCAAAATATATATAAAATATATGATAACATAGATATAATTACAAGAAAATAATTACAGTATGTGTATACTGTAATCTGTGTTTCATTTACTTGAGTAAGAGAGAGGAACGAAAATGTTAACTTGCTTATAACTTTCTATCCAGCTATCAATACTTAAGGTCTCTGTTTCTTACACCTTTTATATGGTAGCCACCGCAGCGCCTGTTTCTGTCGCCAAACAATAGTATGCAAACATTACTGTGTTCCGGTTTTAAGGGTGCTGTAGCTATTGTAATTACTGGGCTAACGAGACAACATCTTATGTTTCAGGCGACGAGCTCAATGGGGTGCAGTGCATACCATCTTAAACAGCGCCACGTTTTTATGGGTAGACGTATTACTTACCATAAGGTGGAAGTCCCGCTCGTCTTGTCTCTTAATTACATAGAAATAAAATCTGTATAAGTTAGAAAAAAACAGATTAATTTTCTATACTAAAAAATAACATAACCTTTGTTATATACCATCTTACATGAAAATCACTAATCCAATAATAAATAAAGTGCAGGTCACTAGTATACTAAATTGATAACAAAATTCTGATAAGAATTGTATGGTAGGGGCCTAAAATTGGATTTCATACCATATGCTTGAAAGTATGTTGTTGAGCAATGCTATTATAAAGGACTCTCTTGTTCCCGATCCTGCTATTGAAAGCCATTTCTCATAAGAATATTGAAAGTAATTTATCTTTCTTCAGACATGTCACACATGTGAATAGGACTTGCGCCTCCTCGAGGCTTTTCCAACCGAGGTATGTGAGGTAAGGTCTGATGATGATGAGAATAAATACGTCTCAATGCGTATCTAAATTTAGTTGACGTAATATTAGATGTGTGCGCGACTGTACGCTGAGTCACAGTACTTGCGCGAGCGCGTTGATTCACCGATCCGTCCGATGCCGTCGCCTTCGTTATTTCTGCTTATTTTTTTTCTACCCTCGTCCTAATTCGATGATTACTCGGCGACCGCATAACTACCGCTCGCCCGCCTACTTTATAATTTAGCTTTCGGATATTTTAAAGGTTTTATACAATTACATTCGGAGTTCGGCGCCGGTGTGAAAATGTGCTGTATCACAATTGGATACGGACGTATGACACACCCGGACGCCGGGCTAACACTTGAAACGTCCGATTATATTATTCACTGAGGCTACAAAATCAGATTGGTCGGCGGCTGGAATAAAAAAATTAGTAGATTGGTAACGCGAAAAAACTAAAAAAAAAATCACAAAAACTTGTTCATATTTTTTACGTTTCTCACATTTAACGAAATAGCAGAACTCTGAAAGATATCGCTTGGAGCATTATTATTAGTATCTCATCATTATCATCGTCAGCCGATAGACGTTCACTGCTGGACATAGGCCTCCCTCTAATATTCCCACATCAATTAAGTAAGGATTTATATGGAGAGATTTAGGTCATTTCCCACCATGTTAGTCCAATGCGGGTTGGTGAGAGCCAGAGCTTTGTTGATTAACAGGGTGCAGGTGAAGTTGGCTTGGGTCCCGTAAACTTTTGTGCGGGACCCCTTACACCTCTTATTAGTGTATATTTTTAGTTTAATGAAGTGGATATACGAGCAGTTCTACCTTCCTGTCAAAGGAAATATCCGTAAGGATATTCCTAGACCAAAAGCCTTCAAGGATATTTGACTGATGTAGTCAACTCTTGTTTAGTCAAAGCAGTGGATGGTGTCAAGTCTTTTTATGTAAGTAGCGTTCAGGCAGGGGGAGACACTATCCAGTTCTCAATCCGCAACGTATCTAATACCTGGGCGTCGTAGGAAGATTTTTCATGCACTCCAACGCCCATAACTGAGGCCATGGTGGCGGATTCGGGGTCATCCGTTAGCAAGGCCTCAGATTCAAGGTGGTGCGCGCAGTACTTCTGCCTATTACTGATAAACGGCTTGGAGAATTCAAGTTCCACCACGAGACACGGCCTCATCAAGGCCTCTCGTTGTCGGAACCACGGTGATGTCTGAAAGCGTTCTCATGGTTTCGGCTAATAGCGTTGAGAGGTATACCGTGGAGTATTAGCAGGTAAGAGAGTCCAGCATAATCCCTCTATCACTCCCACAGCAGAAGAGTATCCAAATAAGAATTTCCCCACAAAAAAAGGGCTATTGTGGCTGTTTTTCAAAATGTGGACATGATATCTGTCGTTTTGTGCTATTTAATGTTTTAAAACTTTAATTTTTTTTAAGGATCTCTAGTGGTTGTTAATTTGACTAAACAGCTTTTTAAAGAGGACTATACTGTCCACTCTTTTCTTCTAGACAAACTCTGACTAGAAAATCCTATCGCCTATAAATATAATAATTACATAAATAGAATAATGAATTAAGTTAGAAACAGAAACACAACCTTGTTTGTGTGGCAGTAGGGTTGTGCCTAACAAATGAAACGATTAATAGTCGACTCGATATAAGCTGTTAAGTGACAATTAGCAAAACACAACACACAACCCCTTCTGTTTGTACTACGGAAATATTTACACACGTCGTATAAGGGTAGGATTGCCACACGCGAAGGCTCTAAACGGACGATCCGAAATGGGATATGTAATAATACACAATATGAAAAATATTGTTTTTATTACTTCCTGCATTTAGTAATTAATGTAGACTAGTACTTGACCTTAACAGTGCCTTGATGGTAGGTAAGATGATTGGAGTCTAGATATAAACAGTAATAGTTTTTTTTTTGACGAAGTGACGTGACGAACGCGACGGTCTTCAACAGCCAATTTACGTCTCCACTGTTGGGGCACAGGCCTACCCTCAATATGAGGGCCATAGGGCCATAGTCATCATGCGGGCCCAATGCGGATCGGTGATTTCACACATCTTAGAATAATTCTAATTCCTATGCAGGTTTCCTCACGATGTTCTCCTTCACCGTTTGTATTTCGCTGTTGTTGATAAAGTTCACAAATGTACATAACTTAAATATTAAAGTCATTGCTACATGCCGTGATTCGAACCCGCGACCTTCGAAATGAAGGCCGCACGCTCTAATCATCAGGCCAGCGAGGTACTACGCGACGGTCATCTGTTGGTAAATAATACGCCTGCCCATAACAACGTGGCTCCAGTTAGGATGATATACACAATATATGGTGCTTGTCGTCTTGAGACATAACAAGTTAAATTTCACATTCACAGCAATATCACTAGCTACAACGCCCTTCAAACCGGAACAGAATAATGTTTGCAAAGTACCGTTTGCGAATAAAGATGAAGCTGCTGTGGTACCTATTTATATGGTATCCGGTAATGGAAACTTACTACAGATAAAATCTAGAAGAAGCCGCCTACTGATTCTTATCATAAAGACGTCCACGTCATATCTGAATAAGAAGTCTTCTATATATTAATGGATAATTGTTTATCAACTGTTCATTATAACAATTATGACTTATAATTAACACTTTTTAATCATTTTGCTAATGTATGTTATATATTAGTGATTTACATAAAAATTTCCGTTTCCCATATTCCGTACATTAATACTGACAACCTATTCGGAGCCGTGTGTACGTAAACACTTTCATTGTCAATTTGGGCCCCGGAGGCTTTGATGAAAAGGTTAAAAGCAAAATAAAAATATAACTCCCCCGGGTAAGGAGACACTTAAAATTTTCATGGCCTTCATTACATGAAATATTTTCAGATCTTTTAATATCTCTGGAAATGTGAATGTTGTAAAATTGTTTCCGGGTTATGGACAACATGGGAAAGTAGACCCTCTTCTAACTCCTAATCTTCGTATAATGTATTGAACTTATCATTCTTTTTATACTTTTTCGAACCGATTTATTCTACGGAAGTTCCACATATTTCATTATCGAAAGGAAGGAAGTACGATAGATTTGGTTACTAGATTTATTAAATCGCGCTTTACGAAACTTGACAACCAAATAACTGTAAGGATATTGATATAATTTAAATATTTTGGTTGCAGACCTAAGCAAATACAGGTTATGGTAGGTTTCTTATGGCGAAGACTGCCTACATATATATTGGTATGTGTCATCACAGTCTCCAAAAAGTGGTGTCTGTTAGCCATTGAATAGCTTAATGTCTTCGTGTAAAGAACTTTATATATAGAGAAATTAACAAGTCGTTATAGTTTGGCACTTTACGTCTTAAAATAGGATACACTACAAAGACCTATATGCAGTAATGGACATCCATCAGTTCAAACGATGATCATGATAATCTCAAACTAACAAATTCTATCGCCATCGTTCTACTCATCTTTTTATTTATGAAATACCTTTGAATGAGATACGAATGAAAATATGATATAATCTGAACCTTAATACAGATTATAAATGAAATGGTAAAGAAATCATTTGCTGAAGAGCATTTCTCGAGAGCCCGCATATAGGCATTTAATCCATCCATCGTCCTAATGAGAAAGGTGCCCTTGCGTTTACATTGCCACGCCACTTCTTGGAGCGGTGACCACACCTTCACGGCACGAACTTCATAGAGAATTACTTTTTGAAGTAACGTGTCGACACGTAAGCGATACGCCGGCCAATTAACAATGACGTGACCAGTTGGGATGTTTACACAGCGACGTATTGCGTTCAACGCTTTGAGATGATAGGCGTGATAATGTTGCCTTGTTATAACACAGGTAATAGGAACATTATTACTCAAATGACTGTAGAACAGTTTCCAGCAAATTGCCAACTACCTGCGGAATCAATTCAGTAGAATGTTACGCTAATCATCGTGATGCTGTATATATCCTAAGTATCGTTATCGTCAGTCAAGAAATTATTCTAGCTAGAGCGCTCTTTGACTTAAAGCAGTAATGTTGATACACTACTGTTTGTCAGTAGTAAGCATTACGTTTTACCTAGTCGTTATCAGAGTGAGATGTTCTCTAAAACAAATATCTAAGGATGGTTACATAAAATGTCTAATTATCGGAGTTCACTAAAATCTTATTCATTTTTTAAGAGTTACTATTATTAAATAAAAAATATTTAGTATTGCAGTAAAAAGAGATCAATTACCATCCTTTTTGCAAGACGAGATCCTCGATCTTTATTTCTTCTGATGTATATATATATATATAAACAACGAACTATATATTGGCTGTCTTCATTGTTCGAAGTAAACGCGGCAAAACGAATCTTGTAGCTGTTTCGTCTATCCCACCTCCAACTTTATTTTCTTCTAGTGTCAAACGACAAATTACATCATGACACAAATAGATCTGTTTTTATGAGCAGCGCGATCCAAGATCGGAGATTACGTCTTCACATATCTGATATTGACCAATCAGGGCACCATCCATCGGGACCGAATTGCTGGCGATAAAAGCGAATCATTGTTTACCCGCCCCAAGGACTACTCGGCTGAAATGCCCAGTTTATTGGACAAATATATATAAAAGCGTAGGTGAGGCGGTCCGTCGCACTCGTCAGCGTTTTCCCGGGGCTTAATTAA
The DNA here is from genome assembly GCA_029034505.1 of Ornithoptera priamus. Classification (NCBI taxonomy): domain Eukaryota; kingdom Metazoa; phylum Arthropoda; class Insecta; order Lepidoptera; family Papilionidae; genus Ornithoptera; species Ornithoptera priamus. The sequence continues at coordinate 1,761,809 of JARDWD010000500.1, read as the reverse complement.
AAACACCATTACATACCGCTCCCCAAAAAACCCCAAAATCCAATATAACAGTACAAAGGGGCCCCCGATATACGAATTGACCTTTTTCAACGGACTTATAATAAAAAATATTAGAAAATTCTGTTGTTCACAAAATGTCGAATCCGGACCCACTTTCCATTTAATCAACTTAATAAGGTCCGACGTGGATTCTTATATTTTTTACTCTTCAATTACAATGAGAACGGACGATAGGAGGTCTTCGAGATCGGCGATCATACAGCGCCTGTCAGATGCAATTGGTTGTAGAGTACGAGGCCTACTTTAGCTCAGTGGTTTGTAGACGGCATAAATTGAGTTGCAATTAGCGATCACCAAGCGATATGAGACTTTATTGGGTTTGCGATGGAGAATAAATTTATTTGATGTTGCGAAGCTTCGGAACATGACGACTTGCGATGGACCAGCCCGAGTCACGGAAGCGAGCGGGCGAATTCGCGAAACGATAACATTATAGTAAAATTTTAAACTTATAATCATATCAAAGAAAGAAAATTTTAAAGGCATATATATAACTTTTACTATTTGCAATGTTAAGTTATCAATTAATACAGTTTTTTTTTATCATATAAACGATTTTTTAATTTTGACTGTAACACTTAACTTTTATTATTACGTTAATAAAACCCTACAATTACCTTAACTAACTTCTTCAAGGCTCAAGGTTGATTACTGGTGGTGGTCTTTGTTGCCGGAGATCGTCTAGATAGGTACCACCACGGCTCCTATTGCAGCCAATAAACAGTAGTGTGCGTACCTTACTGTGGTCCAGTTTGAAGAATGTTGTGGCTTGTAAAATAACTTAGGTTACAATACATCGTTTTATCTCTCTAATCACAATGTGATTTGTTATTCAACTTAAGTAGTCACTTGGTTATTGGCAGGTGTATCATTTGCATCAAGAAAACGTAGTATATTAAGCTAAAGGCCTACTAAATAAATTGATAAGTAATAAGTATAACATATTAATGTTATGATGATGCAAAGCACGCAGACGCTCGCAGTGGGGACCCGCCCGCGGTCCGTCCGCGTAACTAGGTTACAGAACAAAGACGTGTTTATGAATTCCGCACCGACGCGAAGTAACGAAATACTTCTGACCTAAACTTTTCGGAACAATCGCCTTTATCTCCTTCCATTGAACTACGAATTTGATAAGTCGTGAGAAACGCAAACAGCCCGGCGCGGCCCGGACTGTGCCCCCATTGTTCCCATTTATCTACCGAGCATGCACCACGTAGCTGTGAGCGAAAACTTTACTACTACACACACAAACAAACAACTACTTATTTATACGGCCAATCGTGTCCGTTGACTTGTTGAGCGGTAAATTTGTTAGCGCTATTATTCGTTTGTAATAGATTTGAGGCTAAAAGGGCCTGCTCTTCAAAATAGCATCACTCTCAATAGACTTCATGACTGACGGTGGAAATTTTTTCTCTAATGAACTAGTATTCAACAATCTACATAAAATCATGTTGATGTGAGCGTGCGGCCTTTATTCCGAAGATAGTGGGTTCTAATCTTAGCGTGTACGACTTTAATATTTAAGTTATGTACATTTGTGAACTTTAGTAACAATAGCGGAATGCAAACGGTGAAGGAAAACATCGCGAGGAAACCTGCACATGAATTAGATTTTATTCTAAGGTGTGTGTGAAGTTACCAATCCGCATTGGGCTTGCGTAGTGACTATGTCCCATCGCCCTCATATTAAGGGTAGGCCTGTGCCCCAACAGTGGGGACGTAAATTGGCTGTAATGTCTAATGCAATGTTTATTGTAGGTAAAGAAATTAAAATAATGAAAATAAGTGATAACAGGTCGTTGGTGGCGACAGCAGCTAGCATGGAATATTCTGGTTGCAATATAACATAGAAAAAATTGTATCTCAAAGAAACCCCTTTACCAGCCAAAATCCACATCCGGAAACTTCGGTATAATTGTAAACGAATATTATTACGTTCAGTCTTGTTTTACGTACCGCTAAAAATGTGAATACTGGATAATATCGATGTTTAATTAAAAATGTTTGCTAATCAGCGGAAAGGACTAACGTAAATAATCCTGAATAGCTGTAAAGAGCTGCTCGGAGGAAGCAGGTGTTACATTTTTATAAAGGCCCAGCGCGCAGCGTTATAACCTTTTTCACACGCCCGTGAGCCGAAAATATAAACCGGCAAAGGTCAGCCGCTGGGTTACATAAATTATCCCTCCGCCCCTCAATAAATACTTATTTTTGCAATAACATTTATCCAATTTTCCGCAGGATATAAATTTGTTCATTAACCAATAAATAATATAGAATGGCGTCCCTCTGAATTCCTATCAATATTAGATATTTTTTCTCTATTTCACACCTCTGTGGCACAGTAGTTAACTGAATTGCTTAGTAAGACAGACGTCGCTGATAGTAGGTTTTTAGAACTACAACTATAACTACATTGACATGTTCCTTCTGTCAACAATTTCTAGGCGCTTGCCCAGAATAGAACCATGAAAGTAACTGACAAGGAAGCTTCGGACGGTGAAGAGTGCTTACTCTTCACCGTCCGAAGCTTCCTTGTCAGTTACTTTCGTGGTTCTAGGTCTTTGTATCGATGGTAGGTCTCTTCTACTTACTGGTAAATCTTTATTGCCAAATACTACTTCGGGAGCTAATGAAATTGCTGGGGTAATGAGACTTAACATGTTATGTTTCAAGGCGACGAGGATAATGTGGTGTTGTGTATGTCATCGTAACACCTACCACGTTGTTATGGGCAGACGGTTTACTCTCCATCAGGTGATCGTCTAGCTCGTATCTTTGCTTCATCGAAGGTCAAATTAATCCACTGTAACTCATTATAATCTAAGCTGTTGTTCAATATGTTATACACATCAGTGTAATATTGCTCTGCCATGATACTTCTCTTTACTTAAACCATGTAACAGCTAAAGATCCCATAAAGTAAAATAATGAATATTGGAGTTTTAAACATTCACATAAATTAAAAATAAAAACATTTTGTAAGATAACGTAACTCATAAATAAAAGTAGTCTTACAGTGGATTAATTTGATTTTACTGGCGGCAGCCCTGTAGTCTCGGGCTAGCAAGAATAGTACTAAGGTAAGCCCTGACTGTCGTAGACGGCGACTAGAAGTGTCTAGGTGTGTAGTTTCGCTGGTCTTGAGGGTGGGGGCCCTTATTGTCCAAAAAGCGAACTTGTGTGGGATAGCATATGACTTGGCGATGGTGCTTAGGAGAGTTAGGTTTCTCCTCAGACACGTGTAACAGAAAGTGTAGGTCTATATTACCGCAGACCGCCTAAGTAGATCCTATCGCAGCTCTTATTTCCGCCGCCACACAGTAGTGTGTAAACATTACCGTGATGTGGTTTGTACGGTGCTGTAGCTAGTGAAATTACTACGGGTATTAAGACTTAAAAATTAATGTCTTGAGGCGACGACCACAATCTGGTGCTATGTATATCATCTTATCCATCATGCGAACGTCCCTCTAACCTCGTCGATACGTAGAATAAAAAACGTCTAAGAATGTTTATTATAAAAATAAATCTAGTACGAGTATATGCGTACTGTGTGTATGATTTAGTATAAGCAAAGTTTCAATCCAAACGTTTATGATTCATGCACGGTGGCTCCATAACGTGGTTCCGTGTCCCCGGGCCCGTTGCCTTGTTTCAAGCTTTGCGACAAGTTTAATAAGAAGATTGCTTTATGTGCGAACTCCGTACGAGACTCATCATAGTGCACTGTGCGACGCTTACTTATTCATAAACACGCTCTGAGGGGTGTCACTCGCTCTTAATGCGATCCTATTAAATTTAATTCTGCTGACAAATTTTGGGTTTGTATGCAAATGCACTCAGGGTTAAGTCAGTTCCCGTGCTGTGTATTATTTGAGATAAAAGAAAGAAACGAAGAAAAGAGAGCACTGATGGTGAGTGAGATGTGTAGCCGAAGGCCGTCTAGGTAGATATCACAACAGCTCCATTTCTTCCACAAACGTTGACGTGTTTCAGATTCAACTACTCAATGTAGCTAATGAAATTACTGTGGTAATAAGACATTAAGTATTATATATCAAAAAGATGAGCACCATGTGTGGTGACATGTATATCATCCTAACTGGAACACCACGTTGTTGTTCGTTGTTAGGTAAACGTCTCGCTCGTCTCGTCATTTCCTGAAAAAAAAAAATAACAGTAATAGTGATGTTTGCCAGCAGAATTGAACTTTGTGATAGCATTGTATCCAGCAACGAACAATTACGACCAGATACGAAGTCTCAATTTACGTTCTTGTACTTTATTAGTTCGTTCTCCGTACATAAAAGTGTCAGTGGTTCATAAAAAATATTTCTATGTATGTACTTGAATAAGTTTGATTAAAATGATGACTAAGTTATTATGGTGATAAAAGAGAAGCTCCTCATCCGTCTTGGGGTATATAAATGACCGAGTATCGGCATTGGGTGAACGTTACATTCGCTAATTATGCACATATATATTGTACGTAATTAACTGAGCATTTATGCCATAAGTAAGTCTTAAGTGTAGGTTAATGTCTCGGCGATGTAGGCGCGATATAATACTATACGAAAGATCGCATAATGGAGTACTGTTTGCGATAATATGCTACAAGTGCTTCCTTATCTGTGTGTGTGTTTGATGAATTCAACTCATAACTGATACACTGAACACTTACTGAATATCAGCGTTGAAGGCAACGGATTTATGCTGTTACAGAGTTAAGCTTAAGTTTACTGCATCTGTAGCGCAGCGGCTAGCCTTGGAGGTGTCTCGTTCCATTCCGAAGTCCACAAGTTATAGAGTTTGTTAAGTACTACTGGGTTGTTAATATACCATCATAAAATATATGCTGTGTTCGAGCTGTCAAAATAGTGTATTCTGAGTGATGAGCAGATTTTCTTCAGATCTTAAAACTCATTGACGCATACCATCATGTGTGATTGGCGTCGGCTCCTAGCCTCATCGTGGACAAAGAAGGCGAATTTTAGATGAAGTTAATTATTCTCCCATAAAGCTTTAATGAGATTACTTATACAGACCGGTAATTAACGCGCCATTATCCTAACTCCTTTAAGGACTATGTCGCAATAATTTCTCTGTGATGATCACCATCATTCGCCATCAGTGTTTCCATATTTACTTTGTATATAAAAGCACTTTTACGTCTCCATTACCTGGCTAATCCACAATATTAACGCGCTGACTATTTACCCTTAGACTTGAGGATTTCTTTTAAATCCAGAAAGCGAATCTCCGATGAGATCACGATTACGTCGTACCTTTGTACGAATAATTTCAATAGATTTAGTAGGCTTTTAGTTAAAATAAAAAAAAACTGCTCAATATTTAGTGCGTAAGTCTTTACGTCTTGAAAAATAACAGTAACGTAACTCTGGTGAGAGAAGATTAAATAAAAAGAAGCACTCCGTATGTAAATTACTGAAGTAACGAGACAACATGTTTTGTATGAAGCTGATGAGCACGATGTGGTGAAATTTACGTCATCCTAACTAGCGCCGCGTTGTTATGGGCAAGCGTATCACTTACCATCAGATTAAAATCCTGCTCACCTCGTCGCTTATAATAAAATAAAAAATGTGTATATATGTAAATAAAATATATATGTAAATATTTAAATTAGTTTACATTATATAGTTATCTATGTGTACTTGATTCTGTATATATTTTTATTGAATTTCACATAGACAAATCGAAATCATTATATTATTCGATCAACCATTCAACTATGGATGGTTAACCTGATAGATAAGCGATTTGCATAACGTTGTGCTGCTAATTAGGATGATGTACACTGCACATTGCGCTCGTCGCTTTGGGACAAAAAAGTCTTGTTATCTCAATATTTGTACTTGCTACAAGGTCGTTCAAACCGGAAAACTAATGAATTATTTCGCGATAGAAGTAGTTGCTGCGATGGTGCCTACGTTACTTTTCTTATTAAAAAAGTGTTATTAACAGGAGTTTATGAATTGGATTATTTAATCTATAATATTTATTTAATTTAAACTTTTGCTTTTGTTACAGCGGATCCGCTTCCCGGCAAGCACGTGCCGCTGGAGAGCTATGAGAGCGAACTGGAGAGGGAGCACGCGCTGCCCACGTCCGTTCCCAATGCCGACATACTCAAGACTAACAGCAACCCGACGTATCACAAGCCGAGGTAAGCTATAAACCCGATGCAACGACATCTAGCGAAAGATTTTCTTACTACCCACATTGTAGCAAACCTTTTTTTCATCTAACCGATTAACTTAAAAATTGACACCTGAAATATTTGGAAGTTACCATCCACATTCAGATAGATATTTATATATACTGAATGAGTACCTCTTAATTCAAATGTTCTCGTCACTTTTGAGTGTATATAGTTCGTATTTCTTTGACAACGGTCGCAAAGAGCTACCGTGTTCTCTGTTAATAATATAATGAAGTTAAACACTCATCTCCTCCTGCGTCCCAAGATGTTATTCACATTAAATGTGACGTAGTAACAACGCCAGCAGTGAACTCATTAATTTGGCTCTGTCATACTAACGAACGGCTTTCGCTCGCTCTTCGAAATTAATTTTTACTAATTACAAGCGGCAGTTAAGGCAACTCCCAAACAAAACCCTAAAACAACACAGCGAATCTCGGAGCGTTGCTTAATTCCGGGCATAAATTAAATCATTATCGTAAACTCGAGTTAGGAGACTCCTTAAAGTTAAATGCCGTTCGCGCGCAGCGTAAAAGTTTGATCCCTTCCGCGCAATTAAATGCGTCCCGCCGTAAAAGGCGTAAACGCACCAACCCGCACCCCCACCTTCCCTGTCCAGATATCGCAGGGGCCAATAAAAATAGTTAAACTCCGATGGACCGACTTTTGTTTTCTCTCACCACCGCTGCCAATTTTCCGCCGCTTTCATTGACATCGAGGGCGCACTCCGACACAAATCTGACCACTTTGTTGCTTATCACATAAAAACTTTTTCATTTCAATATTTTTATTAACAATTTTACTGACTGTTCTACTATATTTATCATCTTTCCCTCACCCCCAATACTGAGCATCTAGACCACAAGTATTTCATTCATTACGCTTGTATTGCTGCTGCTGGTAATTATCAATTGGCAGAGACCGTCTAGGTGAGTACCACTGCAGCGTCTATTTCTGCTGCAAGCTGTGCAATTATTACTGTGTTCTGGTTTGGAAGCTACTGTAGCTACTGATAAAACTGGGATGACGAGACTCAACATCTTATATCTCAGGCGACGAGCGTAATGTGGCGCAATGTAGCAATGTAGCCTCGCGTTGTTATGGGCGGGTGTATCCCTTACTATCAGCTTCACGTGTTCACGTTCCGCTCGTCTCGTCGTTTAAATTAATTAAAAACTAATTAACAAACAAATAACAGACAAACATTTAATTTAGTTGAAATAAGTCTTTATATTTGTCAAGCAATAAGACACTTCGTTAACGATGGAAACAGGAGACGCTGGAAGCTGTATTAGAACTCTCGTTCAGTTTGATCCCCAAAGCATTACGCGGGCGATAAAATTACGAATGGGAGGGAATAGGGGAGGGAAATAATTGTTTAAAATATTTTCGTTTTAACGATAAACGCTTTTAAAGTGAAAAATAAACAAGACCCGACGCCCATTACACCTCACGCATTAGCAGAGAGCAGGAGCTTTTTGTCTGAACTCCTATTGAAAGTGCCATTTCTTAAAAGCGCATTATTTTTAAATCGTGTACTAACCTCCTGCATTAAATCTATACTTCAAAAGGATTTTATACTATTAAAATGCAAAAACCTTTATTTAACCACATATAAATATATGAAAGAGAACAATGTTTTATATATTTATTATATTAAGATTGATAGACTGATATCCAGCAGAGATCTTCTAATATTTCTGCTGCATATTAGTCGTTCTTTTAAGATTGTATGGTTAGTATGATGATGATGGTGTAATGAGATTACAAGATTAAAAAAAAAATGTTAAATTTACTGTCTTCGTTTGAAGGGTTATTAAATTGTAGAGTAGTGTACTTGAAGAAAATTACATTGTAGGATCATTTCGTGATTATAACCGACATTGCAATAGATACATAAACAGGTCGGATATATAGACTTTTACTTATGTGTGTTCATCATAAGAGTACCATTAAGAAATTTGTTAATTGTTCTCTAGTTATAGACATGTCCTCCTTCTGGTAACACCGCATCTTTGTGATCATTGCTTGAAAGTGATATGCTGGGGGTGATTATCTGCGGCTCCACTTCCACATTCCTCCACCCAACGTTCATTATAAAGGAAACAAATTGATAAATGATATTTAATATTAGAAAATGAGCGAAGCAAACATAACGCAGTTTGTGATTATTAATATATCAATATCTTAATGTTTTTCGCCCGAAAAGGAAATGTTGCGTGTACCCCCTCGATCCGAGAACTATCAATCAAGCGCTACTATCAATTGTTCATTCGGTCTTGGCGGAAGAAGGATTACTTGTATATGAAAAAAAAATAGATTAAAAATCTTGCAAATATCCTCATACGTCATTTTAATACCAATGTTTCATTTAAAATATATGTATTTTTAGTCCTGGTTATTAAAAACAATGAACTCTGTTAAAAACACAGGATGTTTTATGGAGACAATTTCGTTCCTACCCTTTCATAAAATATATGTTATGTTATTTGATTAATTATTTAAGGTCAATTATCATCATTAGAAGTCTACTGCTGGTCTCCCCCAAAGACTCCCAGGTAGATCGGATATTCACATGTACTCACTGTCACCAATATATACAACGTTCGAGATATTCATATAAAAAGATATAACTCAGCAAACACACTAACAACTAGAGATGCAATATATAAAGTTACTATATTTTGATGTAACATTCAGGATATTTTTTTTATCATCACCATCATTTCGGACCTTTGTTGTCCACTGCTGAACCCAGGTCTCCATAATCACAGTATAATTTTTTTTTTATCTTTAAAGCCATAAAACTACCAAAACATTCATCTGATGGTAATACGTCTACCTATAACTACGTGATGCTTGTTATAATGGTATACGCTGCACAACATTACGCTCATTGTTTTAAGGAATAGAATGTCAAGTCTTGTTACTCCAGTAATTTCATTAGCTATAACTACCATCAAACGAGGAAACAGAAATCTTTGCACACTATTATTTGAAATGGGTAATAATCAATGTGGTGGGTTTTTATTTGACGACGTGATGAGTCGAGCGAGACGTTCACCTGATGGTAAGTGATACGCGTGCCTATAACAATCTGGCTCTAGATAGGATGGTATACACTACGTTTCATTGTGCTCGGCGCTTTAAGATGTAAGATGTCTCATTACCTCAATAATTTCACTAGTTACAACGTTATTCAAACCGGAGCACAGTAATGTGCCAACAATGCTATTAAGCGGCAGGTGTTGGCGCTGCAGTGGTAACCTGGATAGTCTCCGTCATAAGAGTAGTAAGTAGTCCTACTGCTAGTAAATTTCCAAGTAAATTTCTGATTGTGATTTTGTGTCAGTAGTAAAACGTGTAATACAAAGCGGGAGTAGTGAATAATTGTCTTCTCAAGGGCGAACTCTGTTCGCGCAACGGAACAAACACAATTGTCTTTATTTTTTTGCTCCATATAAAAAAAAAGTGTAGCGCTTGTTCATTATGTAAGCTGTGATTTGAATAAAAACAAAGTTGAAGCTTCCGATTGCTGGTGGAAGTTTGAGGAGCGCTCGATGGCCGACCGACGCCGGGCTTGTTTATCGTCGGATTGAATTTGTGACGCGAGAATTTGTCAGATTTGCATTTTTTTTTTGTTCGCACAGTGTTTGGATTGTTTTAACGATTGGGCTTTCATCCGATATTATGCAGAGACATTAGCGTCCATTATGTGGATGTTTTTTTTCGACCCTCCCTTTATTTATGAAACGTTATGCGCTGGTTGTTCCCGTTCCGTATAATCTATTAACGTAATTAATCGTTACGTTTTATTATTATCAATATACACCTGATCACTGCAAATGTCAAAAAGGTGGAATACAAAAGCTACATTACATCTGCGTTGCAGACGTATCACTTTTTTTCTTATGAAACAAAAGGCCGTGTTTGTTTTTTTTACAGGAGACATGAACTCCGTCTACACTTCTTTTTTTTCACGAAGTCTCGCCTGTGCCCTTGCAAGGTTTTCAAGCGTCATGTTTAAACGAACCGGTAACGTTATTCACGTACGAACGCCCCGGGCTTACGGAGGCTCGCTCATTAGGTCCTTTCCCCGCTGCATTCTTTGACAATGCGAAGCATCACGCTTTAATAATTACATACACCGTCGTCGCAGTGTACATCACTCCAATATTTTCGAGGAGGCAGCCGCTTTTTGTTTTAGTCGGTTGGATCATTTCCCCGTCGTGCCTGTTTCCGGTGCCATTTGAAAAAGTTCGAAAACAACACAAAAACAGTTCAAGTGCTGTAACTTTGCGTTTTATTTTTGGTTGTACTTTTCATATTTAACCTGCTCGTATTATGAAATACCGAATTACACACAGTCACTGTAAAAATAGCGTAAGCAGAATAACTTTACATCCAATAATTTATAACAATTTTTTCCTTAACAAATCCCTTACATTATTAATAAAAAAATAATAAATCCTTTTTATTTAAAGACTTTCTGTTCATTTCTTCGTCGGTCTTGTAAATCTTCCCTCTTTAACTGGGTGCTTATCCCTCTCCTGATTCATTAACTACAGACTTAAAAAAAAAATTGAAAATGCTAGTAAGAAATTTATCACAATAACTTACGATACCTTTATTTCTCTACAGTTATCTAACACACGTAATCTCTCTCATCAAGTTAAATGATAATGAGACCTTAGATGCTGAAGGCTTCTCGACTAGAATACTCACACACTCACATGACAGTTAACAACCGAGAGAATAGAAATGAAAAAAATTGTATTTATTAAGCTAAAGAACTCAAACTTTCATATTGTTCTAATTCAATCATTCGATACAATGCCCATAAAATTTTTTCTCTCGATTGAATAGTTAACGATTACACGCTCGAAATTGGATATCGATAACAAACAGTCCATTCGGATTGGAATCGATTCACAACTCTCGCTTTCAAAACACTAAAACTGCCGATGAATCGAATTTAGCCAGTCGATAGTTGTTGGCCCGATGATTATGCAAATGTTTGCAAAGGGTACAACAACATTGCCCGTTTACGCGAGCACGATTCCCGAGAATCGATGTTTGTTATAATCGATGTATTAATTAAATCGATTGTTATCCAAATCACGATTTCTATTAATTTTTTTTTGATGTTTAAATAGCCTCCATAGCGCATTGGCTAAGCTCTTGTGTTGTAGCAAATTTCGTAATTACTTCGTCTTGTTGTCGTGACGTGAAATTGACATCACGTGGTTACCCAATATAAAGATAAATGAAGGGATCAATTATTATTCTATTATACCATCACTACCATAGTTATTACCACTATTTAAAAAACTTGGGTTTTCATGTACGTTACGTACATAAAAACCCAAGTACCACGTACGTACGGCAGTAAACATTTCTCTATTCAGTAATGGACATCTTCATACTTATTACTAGTAAAGAAAATGATACCAAATAATCATTTTATTTTAAGAGCTTGTACTATTTATACCTATGATAATAACGAATAAGTTAAAGCATTGATTGATTATATTTAATTAACAAATTGCTCTTTTCGACCTTTACGAACTTCGTAACTTCTTTAATACGGTCGTTTCTCTCTCAAGTAATTGTGAAATGTCGAAATTAATGACATCACTAAACTTAGACTAAACTGGGCTAACCGGCGACAGCACTCGCATTGATCATGATTTACTGCTAGCCCAATTCTCCAACTGATAGAAGCTCTAAAGCCGTCCGATTGATTTCTATATTCCCAGCTCGCGCGAAATGCGATAGCTCAAGCTGCAAAGCTATAAATCTCCTCGCAAATTCAGATTATGCCAAACATTTCAAGTATCAAGAAGACCGCTCGCTGTCGAATCGTTTATTCAAAATCTAGAATACCTACAAATAATACTTATATTCACAATATAGTACTAAATCCACTTTTGTTTTTATTGATAATGAAGTAACATTTGACCCCAAACGTTATTAAGTAACAATAATACTTAAAATACCTTTCAAATGTGGGGGTTGGAACACGGTAATATTATGTAGGCTATTTTAACATGCACAGCCTTCATAAGTTGGCCTTGGCTATTTGGAAAATAAAGTTACCACCAATCATCGCATGTGGTCTTTGTATGTTCCGCGGAAACTGAGAAGGAGGCACCTAGTAGTTTTAACATATCACTAAAAAAACTACTATCAAGTTACATAGTTTACCGATTTTTTTGTGAATTCTTAAGTGCAAATTCTTTTTTGTTTAAAAAGTTAAATTCAGGAGTCGTGAACCAGTAGAGAACGATGCTTCGGCACAGTTACCAGTAACCGTGCCAGGGGAATCGTTCTTTCGGAATTGAACGGTTATTTCCAGAATCGGATCAAAACTTTGAACTCTCAAATTGTTGACTCGACACGGCACACAACGGACGAGCCCGTCGCCCGTCGCCCGTCGTCCGTCGTCCGTCCCGCTTGACGTGACCGATATGAAATAGTACGGACGGATGAATCGGATCCAATTTCAGGTCGTCAATTCCTCGTAATCGAAATACCGGGGATCTTGCGGGTCTTTGGGAATTTACGACTTCCTAGTCTAGATTTTGGACTGCTAGAGTCCACGCACGTTTTAACCATACTGCCGTGTTTATACGCTATAAGAAAAAAAAATTAAAGGTATCGAATAACATAGAATGTTCACTTCCGTGTTTAAATTGAATACTAATAAGGTTATAGTATAAAAATATAAAAAATTTGCTTCAACCACATTGATCTGATCATGGAGTAAACTTACAAAAATAATTTAATATGAAGAGAAGAGAGCAAATATGTTGCTTCTGGACATGTGTCTTTTGTCATCAAAGACTACAGCTGCTTACCATCATATAGGATCGTAGTTAAGCGCTAATCTATATAAAACATGAGAAAGGACGATCATTCTGTTCAAAAATTTTGGTTTCTTACAAACCGTATTTCTTTTACCCTTATCAATACTAATAGCCTTTATAATCATGTGTAGGATGGCGATACTTTATCAGGAAACAGAAAAAGTGGTGGTACAATGGGGTGGTATAAAGTCATACATTTTCGTCATACGGAAGTCGTAAGCAGATCCATTCGGATTTCGTTGATGCGCGAGTTTTTAAATCCCGCTCTAAGTATGATTGAAACATTAATTCGCTCTCTGTCAAAATGAACAAATCCGTAATGTATGGCGCAGTTCAAGTGATGAGGGATAGGATTGGATTCGAAAGAAAAAAAATATCCATCAGCTAGCGGCAGCTCACTGCTTCATAGCTCTCTACTGACGAACATCAGTCTACCTTTGGCCAAAGAGACGGTGTAGGTAAGGCGGCTGCAGAGAATTATCATAACATAAAAAAAGTTATTGGTATCTTAATTTTAAGTTAATTGGGTAAATTTCAAGTCTCTGATAATGACAATATATCAAAGTTCCTAAGTTTAAATTTTTATGTTATAAATACTATTCCAAGTTTAAAGACAAGAGATTTCTGCCAGTCGGTTCCGTTTCAGATTACTGTAACAAGAATAGTTTTTATTTGCACATATAATGGTTTCTTATGAATTAACATATACTTACTAATTAGCATTTTATGATGAGCGTGATGAAGGCAGCGAAGTTATTAGTTCGGTGTAGTTTATTTAGCGGAGTAGCAGGCTCTCGTCCCTCGCGCCGCACCGCGGACGTTCTGCGGAGTATCCCCCGGAGCGGGCGCGGTTACCGAGAGGCGACCATTAATCTAAAACCGCTATTGTTTTGCAAAACTACACTCGCATTGTTGCGCGGTTCGATTCGCGTTTTATTTATGTTTTTATTGAAGGGTACATCCCGACCGGGGAGCCGTTCGCATTGTATATAGATTTTTCATTTCGCCCGTATGGAACTTGTTCCTTGACCGCGGCAACCGATCGCAGTGCGATTGCCTTTTTCAATGTTTTGTTTATTTTTTTTTTTCGAAATAAACCGGGTCAGTGCAGCTTTTTCCAATAAGTAAGATTGTTTCACTTTACCTAGCTTCAATAGATTTTTTTTCTATAAAATGGCCATTTCATTTTATTCCTTTTCACATTTTAAAATACTCTCCGATATAGAGTACAGCAGTTCTTCAGTGTGCCTTCGTTTTGTTTGATAATACAATTGCGACCATGTATTAATTATCAAGGTAGAATAAGAGCGATTATGTTTTTTCTAAACCAGCAAGCTGAACCGCCCAGGTTATATTTCTAAACTCAGGTCGTGCTTAAGGACTGGTCTATATTAAATTTAAATAGCATCTCATAACACGCCGTCCTTCATTCCCTACCTTTCCTTAAAGAAATATGCCGAAAAAGTACAAAAGTATTAACACCTTGAGATAAATAAAACATAAGATGAACTCATCTTGTTATCCCTATTTTTACATTGACATTATGCCCTTCAAACAGCAGCATGGTCGTATTAGGCGTAACTTAAAAAAGTAGAGAAACATCGTGCGGGTGGGTGTTCACCGACAAAATGGACCGATCAATTAAAAGACTGAACGTTCTGCAATATATACAATCGTGAGAGACATGGTATACAGGATCTGATGGAGTTAGCCAGCTCCTGATGGCAATCTTAACGCTGACCACGATCCTCAGACACGACTGACACTACAGAAAAAAAACATCGTAAGCTATTATACTTTTTTGGAGAAAAATAGATTTCCGGTTAAACTATTAACTTAATTTTCAAATGTAACAGCAGAAAATTGTGTTTCTTTGAATGTTTACGCCAGTTTTTCTTTAAAGCTGAAAATAATCCAATCTATCCCTATTATTTGATAGAGCGTACATAATATACAGCCAGTCTTACCATACTCCTTTCCTGAGTACTTCATTTTGGCAGACAACGCCCCCTTTTCCTGTTTACTTAAAATATTGCGATGTAATAAAAATTAAAGAACTATCTGTTAAGTTTTTTTTTATCTAGAATAATATTCCAGGCGAGTGGTTTTAATTAACCGAAACGTTTGCCGCTAACGTTATCCCGCTCTTTGGTAGCGGCTTCACGTAAATTATTAAATTTGCATTTAAAATGTAGTTTGGGTTCACCCTAATGCGTATTTTTATTAAATCAAGTCAACGAGCCTGTTTCTGCAGCGGCTTATTGCGGAACGGGCGGACTTACCTTTAAAATTGTTTCTCGTCTTTTCAAGAGGAAAATGTAATAAACTAAGTTTAAGTGTAATATGAAAGACTTGGTAAAAGGTTTAAAGACGCTTTAATTGTTATCAAAATTTTCAATTCAATGAACGTAATTGTGAATGATGCCTTTCTATATATAACGAAGATGACGTATTGACATTCCAATCAGCGCTGTGCGTAGAATATTCTCGTTACTCCAGAAATTACTACTTCTATAGCCTCCAGTGACAATGAGGGCGTGTAGTGTAGTATGCACATCCTTCATTACCATCCATTACTCTGGTTATTATATATTGACAGACTGTCAAATTGTAAATCTACCCCCAGCTATCAGCTAATAAATTTACAAAAAAACTAACCAAACTCCACAATACGTAGATTTGGATGCAAACAAGATTACTAGCAGCTAGCGACTGTCTACGACGTTATTGAAGTATTTCTTTATTAACAATATCAAACGAACTGAAATTTTAAACATAAGTATGCAACATTTGAAAGTGTGGTTACGTGTTTTATGTGCGTTGTTATGATTTATATGAATTATTTGGTAATAGGAGCAGCGCGAGCGCCGCACGCCCGACTCGACCGAAACGCGTTGCTTCACAATATTAAATAGTCCGAATAAATGAACTCGAACTCGAACACCCTCATTAGCCGGCATTCCGCAAGTTCGAATCCGCATTGACCGATATTTCGATTTGAATTCCCCGGGCCGCGCCCTGGTACGATGCTATGTTAAAATATGTACATACGTGAGTTAATTTCCACCCATAAATTGTCGCCGCCCGGCCAAACCGCATACGTACCAATATCGTGCGATTTCAATAAAGTGCAAATTCGCTGGGCTTAGCGACGCTCCCCATCCTCCGCAGCTCCGCGCGGCTGCAGGGGCGAAGTCGAAACTTAAAATTCCGTCTCCGTGCTAAATTCTCACAGATTGGTCGTCATGTACGCAGCGGTTGGCCTGATGGTGTACAGTACGGGACGGCGCCCGCGGCGGCTGCGGCCGCGGCCGGACCGGAACTCGCCGTCGATTACGCCGCGTGTATGTAAATCCGAGGAATTGGCAGAACGCCCGCTCGCTTCGTTTTCGCGACGTTAACCGCATTTTAATGAATCGTTTCGCGGCGAAAAAAGCGACTTGATGGACTCGCTATAATTAAACTCCGGTGGCCTTCTATTAAAACTGCTGTAGACCAGTCCACGTATGTGTTTAAAAGAAACCCCAAGTGCTGCCCTCATTTTCGCATCGAATGAACCCTCTAAAACCAATACCCGTGTGCTATAATTCATTTCATTTATCCCGGTAATTGAAAATCGTACTGAACATTGAGTTTACAATTTACTGAGCAGTTTTAAACCTAGTTCCTTTTTTATAATAAGTCCTTACTTGACTACGATCCCACCTGGTATTACGTGATAAGGAAGTCTACTGTGGTAAAGGGCATCAGCTTAGTAATAGCTTGTCTATGGTTTTTTGTAACACTGAACGAGTGTTTATGGGAAAAGGGTTTTCCCGTTACTTTTTTTGCAATTTTTTTTTCTTTGTATGCTGCTGATAATAAAGGTAATGGCGGAAATGAAATATGATATCTTGTTTACTCGTCGTTCCTGATAAGTGATGAGTTGTAGGTTTTGAGACAGATCTTTCTTTGGTTTTGTGTTTTAACGATGAAGATATAAAAACAGGAATCTAATAAGTATAATCTTTTACAGCCTACTTGTATTGAATATTTTGTCTGTCCATAGTTGTTTTAGAAAAAAAAAAGACAACCGGGCCTTTTTAATTATCCGGCTCGGAGGCTGAATGAAATGTACATCAAATACAGGCAGAATTGAAGTCTGTTGCCGAGCGTTATAGAAAAAAAAAAGTATCACTGAATAGTATTCTTCTTTATAAAAAAATGTTTATGCTTCTGATTTTATTTCTAAACAAAGCGGCTATACAATCAAGGTGTTCACGTACTTTTAAGTGAAACATCACCTACGAACTATTAGCGCTATTTGAATGTCTGCACAAATTCAATGTTTGTCGCTTGTAAATTTTTTTTTCATTTTATAATCTGTGACCATAACAAGTATTATGTAATGATACCTTCATCGATATGTTGATAAGTCATGGTATTACTGAGCACTGTCATCATCATCATCAACCGATAGACGTCCACTGCTGGACATTGGCTTCCCCTCAAAGATCTCCACATCGATCGATCACTGTTATTAGTCTCTTAATATATAAGTTAAATATTTTTTTATAAGAGAAAATAGTAATAATTATTTTGAACATAGTAACGTACTACTTTAATTTTTTTTTCTGTTAAGATTTGTATTATCATCCTGTTTAAGTCCTCTTCCTCCTTCCTCAAAGATTCCTCTACAAGTGAAAAGAAACTGTTAAGAATCTATTTCTTTTCTTAGCGTTCACAAATAAAATGTATTAATTGGTTTCTTTTTAATTAATATCCAAACATGATAACACATAAAATAACATTCTAAACCCTTCTTCTTCCTCCTGCCCTTTTCCCATTCTATGTGGTGTCGGCATAGTATGTACTTCTCTTCCACATCTCTCTATCAACCGCCATATCGAATTTCACACTCTTCTTACATATGTCACCTTTCACACAATCCATCCACACTTTCTTCAGTCTTCCTCTACCCTTATAACCATTCACATTCATTCTCATTACTTTCTTTGTTATATGCCCTTCATCCCTCCGCATAACATGCCCGTACCACGCTAACCTCTTGCTCCTCAACTTCTCTGTCACTGGCGCAACTTTCAGGCTTCCTCTAATATACTCGTTCTTAATTCCATCCATCCTCGTCACACCACACATCCATCTTAACATTCGCATCTCGGCCACACGTAATCTCCTTCTAAACACTAATTATAATATATATATATATATATATATTTCATGAAACACTTTTTACAAAGTGAATATAAAATAGATCATTTGATAATACACAGTTAAACGAATACATTGACCCCAAACTGAAATATAACGGAAACACGCCGTAAATTTGTTTTCGTTCGTAAAAAATTAACGTTCCCAATAAAAAAAAAAGCCAAACCGGGATTAGAGTCGTTAAAGTCCGCACTCGTAAAGCTCCGTATTCAAGTTTACTCGTGAAGATTCAGATTACAAGTGCCAATATAGGATTAAGATAAACACCTTCTGAATAGTGATCTGTTTATGTGGTGGTACTTCCTTGCTTTTAACGTCATGATACAAAGACTGCAGGTATTACATTTGTTATAAGATGTATGTGTCCCGCTGGCCTGATGGTTAGAGCGCGCGGCCTTCACTCCGAAGGTCGCGGGTTCTAATCTCGGCATATACCGATGACTTTAATATTTAAGTTACGTACATTTGTAAACTTAAGTAACAACAGCGAAATACAAACGGTGATAGGAAATATCGTGAGGAAACCTGCACATGTATTAGGATTTATTCTAAGGTGTGTGTGAAGTCACCAATCCGCATTGGACCCACGTGGTGACCATGGCCCATCGCCTTCATATTTAGGGTAGGCCCGTGTCCCTGTGACACTCTGTTTCTGAAGTAGTATACATGAATGACTATATATTCTAAGCGAGGACCCTTCATCATCTTTGATCCGATTGTTTTATCTCCCGTGACTTTGAAGCCAAGTGTTTATTAATTACTTCTAAACTCTGATAATGCACTAGAACCCTGCGAATCAAATATCCATGGTCTCCAGTCTAAAGTATACGCTCGTCACCAGGCCGCCGCAGCACCATGGCGCGGCACTGCTGGCCGGCGTCGGCAGCGGGGCGGTGCCGTCGTACGCGCCACCAGGTCGCGCCTTCTTCACACCACCACTGCCGCCGGAGTATAGGAATCCATTCGCCGATAAGCCGACACTGCGAGGTATGTGTGATACAATTGTGATAGATCTCTTCTTCCTGAGGCCGTCTATTGTTTTTATTCATCGAAACGACGAGATGAGCGAGACGTTCGTCTGATGGTAAAGATACGCCTGCTCATAACAACATGGTGCTAGTTCAGATGATGTACACTACACCACATTGCGGTCGTCGCATTGAGACAGACTGTTAAGTTTCGTTACTCTAGTAATTTCACTAGCTACAGCGCCGTTCAAACCGGAACACAGTAATGTTTTCACACTGATGTTTAGCAGCGGAAATAGCAGTGGTAGTGATGCACCTACCTAGATGATCTCTGGCAACGGACACGTTCCACCAGTAAACTAATTATAATAAAAGCGCCATCTCTACTGCAAAACAGTAGTGAGCAAACATTACTGATTCAGTTTAAATAGCGCTGTGACTATTTTGACTGTAAGTGTAATTATAACTCTCATTACTCTTATAATGAAATTAGTTACAGTAATGAGAATTAATTAAAGCCAAAAGGCAAGTACTGCAATGCAGTAAGCATAGTAATACTACAGTAATACATTATTATTTAAATTTTGCGTATCAAAGATTGATATATATTTACTACATGGGCGCAGACAGCTTGAGTCTGACGATGTTAAGAGGGAGATCTGTCTAACAACGACATCCGTTTGTGCTGCTGTGATTCAAGCTGATACGATGCTGATAATGAAGATCCAATTTAAATTTAATTAAATCTAAGACTAAACTCTGTATCTAGACCACAACGAAAGCTTGAGCAGTTGGCTGAGTCTCATTTGTGGTTAACTTATTTAATTCTATGAAGATTTATTTATACAATATTTAGAATAAAAAAAAATGATAAGTAAATTAATTTATAATACAGTATAATATTTGATTAGTGATCAGCTGATGATGATGATGATGATGATGAAGGTTTTTTTTTTGCAAAATACATGTAATTACTTACATTTTAATATCGAACATAGTAATATATTAGGTTCGTTGTTTTTCGTGTACTATATATTACTTTGCAGATTTGCTACTGTAATAGATGACACGATAAGTCCCCTACTATAATATAAGTCAGAAGGGTGAGAGGGAGGGAAGGGAGTACCGGATGCAGGGTCAAGGTTGGGAACATCTAAGGTAGGATCGAAACTAGCAAAAGAGGGGTCATCGCTCCACTTGACAAACTTACCTATTTAACTCTGTCTCTGTCACTGAACCTGTCAAGATTTGCATGATGTCTCCTGATGCGTTCAAGAGTTAAAAGACTCTCATGAGGCTTTATTAAAAAAAATCTGTCATACAACACGAGCTTTACAAGAAACGTTACTTTGGTTCCGCAGGCACAAATACAGACGGAAACAACTATCTCAACCGGCGGCCCATCCCCCCGCCGTCTCTCGGTCCTGGTCACGACCGGATACCGATCCGACCGCCTGGACAGGTAAGCCAACTTCCACTCTTGTTACAATTACACAATGATAACTGATAAGAATTTCTTCAGGACAAATGTACGTATACGTAACAGCGTTGCCATCTCAATCGAGATCATTTGTGATAACAGTCACCACGAAAATAATCATTAAGAGCAGACCTGTCAGTTATATGTGGTATAAGGATCGTAGGGGTCGAATCGAGAACCTCCCATTTTATCGTCGGTTAAAACGTTGCACACTGTATATATTTCTTTGCATTTTTGCTGACGGTACTCCCGTAGCGAAGTGGGTCAACTAAATTCTAGTATTTACAGCCACATTTAAGTTCCTATTTATAGTATTAAAAGCTCGATACTAACGGGCTAAATGATTTTTTTTTTTAAATCAAGCTTTTTTTATAAGGATAGTTTAAAAATACTTTCTTTGAAATTTATGATCATTAAAATGTATTTAACAAGTTATTTAAGTATTAAAATTGTTCATATTATAATTATGCTTCATACCCGTCTGGAGTAATGAAAGATAATTTTCTGCAAATATTACTCTGGTTGGAAGGGTGTTGTGGCTAGTGAAATTACTGAGGTAAAGAGATTTAACATCTTGTCTCAAAATTATCTGATGAGATGTGCCATTCAATCTAGGGACCCATATGTTACTAAAAAATAAAAAAAAGTCCTTATCATAGTTTATTATAATCATATAGTACGGCTTAATTTCCAGTTAACACCATGTGAAATTAAGATAAACTGTTAGCATAACTTCCTCGTACCCATTTCATCATCATCAGCCGATAGATGTCCACTGCTCGATTTAGTCCTCCCTCAAAAATCACAGCATCGATCGGTCCTGCGATGCTCGTACCGAACTGCTTCTCACGACCTGCCGGGCACCAAGAGCCGGCGCTTGTAGGGTTCATATGGATTTGGGACATTTCTCACCAAGCTGGCTCAATGCGCATTGTTGGGAGCCAGAACCTCGTTAATCAGCAGGATTACACCGAGCTGGTGAAGTTTGTGTGGGTCGTGTGAGTTGTTTAGCGGGACCCCTTATACCTCGGCATTTTCTTTACATCAGGCAATTATAATCATAATGAGCACTTTGCAAACGAACTTAAATAAGTTAAGTCAATAAGAATATTTTGTTATTTTGCGTACCTATTTAATTCAATAATATTTTTTATGCAATTCCAGGAGACTTCCTCTCCTCAAGTACCAGCGCCACCTCCTGCGCCACCTTCCCCTCCAACTGCGCTCGAGCCGCAGAAGAAAAAGCCACTAAACACACCCAGTCATAAGGTTTGTTCTTTAACAAATAATTACATAAAAATTAATAAAGTAATGCTTATATTTAATTGCAAAACTACACATGGAAATTAAATGGTATGGGGAAGTTTCTCGTGTCTTGATGAACTGAAAAATTATCAAATAAAACGGGGGATGCTTTAACTTTTATCCTTACTTCGTCCCCGTTAGACTTTTTATCTAATTAGCTCCTTTTGTACTTTTGCAGCCCGACGAATTAGACGGTGACATCAAGCATGGCACGGATCAGGCGAATTTCACGGACTTCGTCCCAAATTCACTCAACATCCCGACCATATCGAGAATATTGTCCGGCTCCAATGGTAGGAAGGAAGACATACCTGACGTCCTTCTCCGGACAGTCACTGCAAAACCCCAGCACGCGCCGGAAAAATCATCGAGGAGTGACGTGTTCGCGACTAAAGACACTAGTGTCACCCTTAGTGATTCTAATCGCGACTCATCTACCGAGGGATCGGTCCTGGCCGTGCTGGACCCGGAAATGAATATCGATCGGCCACTCATCATCGACCAGAACGGAGAGACTAATACGAGAAGAAACCTACAATATTCGACGAACAAATCGGAGAGGAACGAGAGCAAAAACAACGAGAACTACATGCCGGCGACTACCATAGGCTTTGAGCTGAAGGACCCGGAAATGTCCACAGAGAGATATCACAACTTGGCGAACGTGAATTTGGACAAGAAAGTGTTGAAACAGGATAACAAGAACAACGGGCCGATGCAAAGACCTGGGGCCACCTGGCCATTTGCGTGGAACGTCCACATTTACTTAGCAACAGTTATGTTTACTATACTAGCCGTCTACTCAATATTTAAGATTATCTGCTACAACAAATTCACCCATCTGTTCACACAGTATTATTTCATTATACTGCACTTGATATTAGTTTTCGTGTGCCTCATGAGGATATTCTACCTCTGCTACGACCCGTACAACATCAACAACTCCTTACCAGTCTTCATCAGTGAAATTCTGCTTCACGTTCCAGAGATATTCCTCGCGATTGCATTCGCTAGTACGATTCTATTCCTCCTCACTAACAGTGCCAACTATAGGAACAAGTGCTGCTCCTTCTTATTCAGGTCCAGGACCATTATCGTCGGCGGCGGCGTGCTCCTTTTAACGTGTGTAACTTTGCATATCTTCGAGAGTAGTAATACAATATACAGGAACCCGCAAGGCGTTGAAAAAAGGGTATTAGGACTAACTTGTCAGATAATATTTATCATAGTGTGCCTGATTTTGGGGCTCTGCTATCTATATGTATATAAAATGCTCAAAGCTGTTCTTCAAAAGAAAAGTCATAATTATACCCAAGGTTTCCAGAACCTGTACCAAGCCATACATATAAATCTTGCAACTGCGCTACTGTTCATTTTGATGGCGACTCTGCAGATATACGGGATTATCGGGATTAATCACGTCAGCATGACTAAGTTCGACTGGCTGCAATGGGGCTATCAGTTTTCCTTACGGCTCATCGAAATCAGCGTGGTTGCACTTATCTCGTGGGTGATAAGTCTTAAAATTGGCGTCGTCGCGTCCCTGCAGCACGAAAAAACAGACGGACAAAAGATAACTGGATTCTTCCCTTGCACTGCCGGCTCCAGCAACGAACAGTTTGAATCTGACTACCCAGCTGTCTGCAACACAAACACAAATCTCAAGACGTACACGTTAAGGACAGGGAAGCCTGTCTACGAGACCGCGGGCCACCACCCGGTGATGCCAGAACAATGTTTCGGAGGAAACGTCATGGAGCATCAGAGGTTCCAGTTGAATACGTTAGCCGGAAACTGTGATAACAATTCCGGAACAGAGAACTACTCCGGCCACAGCTCAATAGCTAACGCCGGGCATAGCAGCTCCACAGAATCCAGCAACGCTGCGTCCGGCCAGGGTGTGACGAATCATTTGATCAAGCATCATCCGAGTATGGCCGGATACAATTGCATGGAATCAGTTTCGGACGATCATTACTCCAACTGCGACCCTGCCATCCAGTCGTTGCAGGGTGACGATCCCCTGGACCACGAATACAACGTAATCCAGTACGGAAGCAATAGCGACTTCATCCGCGACATCAAGAACCAAAACTACAACGGGGGCTCGAATCGCAGCTCCCACAACTTCAAACACATGTCTTACGACAGGGTCTCCTCGCGAACGAACAGCAACCCACGGAAGAAGCACAGAGCCAAGAATAAGAACGTTCAGAACTGCATGACAATGGGCTACGACCCGGCCATGAACCACCACTACCACCAACCGCACATACCCGACGAGTATAGCAACTACAACGCCGAAAACGCCTCCTACCACTCCTCCGGCATACAAACTTTAAACCCGAACCGGAGTTACGAGGGCCCCTGCCAACAGGTCAGGGGTTCCCAGCGTCGTAACTCACCCTCCGCGATGATCAACTCCAGCGGTAGTCAGAAACGCGGAAAGGGTAACGGGTTCCCTGATCGGCCGAAGTCGACTGACCTCTACGGTTTCACCGACGACCCTGACGACAGGACGTACCCGTGCGCGCTGGGGACGCCGCAGCCGGCTCCTCGGAACTGCAGCTACGAGGCGTCGTACTCTCAGCCGCAGGACAACATCAACCCGAACGAGGGCGGCGGCAGCATGCTGGTGGCGCAGGACGGCTTCGTCAGGTTCCGGCCACTGGAAGACGGCCCATCGCAGACCTGATTCGCGATAAACCTGTCAAACTCCACGGAGGACCTGGATTTCTGATGACAGCAGAGTGTAAGCATCCGAAGTGCTCGTGTATAGACACTGTAAATTGTTAGATAGTTATAATACGCGATCCGATCACGAGGGCCTTGTGTAAATAGCGATTTTACTTATAAATTATAAGGCCCAATGTATTATACGCGGGAATTTTATTTGACGAGTGTTGCCATTGTGCGTTAACCAAGAGTTTAATTACAATTAACATTTTACAGTATTCACTTACATATTGCAAATTCATGATTGATCATGACTCTTAAATCATTCAGTCATCTTAAATCATTACGTATCTTTTGAAAACTTAATTATCCATTAAATAAAACGATGATCATAATTTTGTTATAAGCAGTTCTGTCCATGTTGTTATAAGGCCTTCAAAGTTTTGATAGGAGTCAAGTCGCATGCCATCTGATAGATGTTAGTATGCAACCGGATATCCGCATCGGACGGTATGCGGTTAACTTAAACGGCGTGTACTTTTCTCAAAATTAAATACTTCATTATTACAAATCAACTGCGTTAACATTATGTAGGCGGTGATAGATTCATTGAAGCTATGGTTGAGGAAGATGAGTCGGCGGAAGTGAAAGAGAGGGATGCTCCGACCTTGCAGCTTCAAATAATTTTTTTAACTATACGATACTTAAACAGAAATGCGTTACGCATATGATATACAGTTAATATAATCGTACGGATGTGTAAAGTAATTTTTTTTAAGCTACAACGTACAGTACATCCGGTGGGGAGTTAAACGCCTACTTACAACATGCCGGTAGTTAGAATGATGTACACTGCACCGCATCAAGACTGGATGTATGCAATAATTAACAGGAAATTTATCACGGAATATTTTTTTACCTCTTCAAAGTTTAATTGTATGAGATTGGCATTCAAATGGCACGACGGGAGCTACCACTATTGGTGATGTGATTCACGAAGCATTTTTTGCCTAGTCAGCAATTACCCAATACGCCCCACACCCACACTCCTGCCACTTACCATTACTGTACTATAATTAACATAAAAGCAGTTTTTTAAACCTTTCGTTAGTTTATATGAGAATTTATGGATAGAATTAAATTCGCAATCACACAGACCCACTTAATCCCACTGCTGGGATCCCCTCAGTTAATGCCATTCAACGCTGTCAAGTTCACATGTTCGTGATGGCTGTTCGATTAGAACACGTCGGTTTACTCGCGACGTGTCCGCTTCACCGGAAGCTCGGTGGAGGTCGAACCCGTGCGCTTCCAGTAGCGCCGCGTGCGACTCACGAACTGACCCCTCACCGCTGCTAAAGTGTATTTGCTGTAGATAAAGTTGTTCGTGCAACTTAAACGTTGAACATGATTATACTTAGAAAAAATTAATGTCGCGTAATCGATGTTGGCACTACACAATAGATAGGTAATGAGAGATAAAAATGGGATAATTGTATAGTTTAGGGGGGGGATGAATACTAAAGAATATTTATAAATCGGCAAATTAATCTTTCACAGTTAACGATCTACTCGTTTCGATTTAATGTCGAGTGGCGACACACCTAGTGCTCATATAATTATAATTCCTATGTAAATACATTATGATAAAGTATATGATGATGATGATGAAAGTATGGCAGATATATTGCACCATACAATGCCACGTTTTTATTATATTTTATTTTTTAATTTTATCCTACTTTAGTTCTAAGTTGTATATAAACATGGCCGTCATCCGGCGTCCGTCGATGATACTGAGCATTTGTTGTAAATTATATATTTTCCTTTTAATATTTCCAAGACTGTATCTACTTTTATCGTTTAACAAAAAAAAAACTGACGTTTACTATGTATAAAAATAAATAAAAAAAACGGCATTGAAGGTCCGCTGTTTTATTTGTGCTCCTCGGTGAATTTTCAATTACCTACACCTAGTGTTGCGTCTTCCTAATTCCTATCTGAAGCAGATCACTCTTTATGAAGAAACCTTTTATATTCAACTAAGCGATGAGACGTGGGGGACGTTCATCATGTGTTAAGTGATACGCTACTAAGGATGCTATATGCTGGACCACGTTGCACTTGCAGCCTTGAGACAAAATTTAGAGTCTCCTTACCGCAGTAATTTCACTAGCTACAGCGCTCTTCAAACCGGAACACAATTATGTTTACGCACTACTGCTTTAGCAATAAGTTTTTTGGTTTAAATATATCAACCTCTGTGGTGTGACAGCTAAACATGGTGTGTGGTTTGTATCTAATACATATATTATATTTGATTTGAGGAGTTACATGCACAAAAGTTGATGGTAAAGTCCACCAACCTGCATTGGGCCAGTGTGGTAGGAAATTGCCCAAATCCCTTCATATGAACCCCTACAAAAGACGGATACTGATGCCCGGCGATGCAGGCAGCGCAGGATCGATCGATGGGGGGACCTTTGAGGGAGGCCTATGACCAACAGTGGACGTCTATTGACTGATGATAATGAAGTTGATGGTATCACCTTCATATTGAAAACATGTTACTTTAGGAATATGTCAACGTAGGTATGTTAATTTTTAGAGCGAGTTTGACAATAGATGGCGCTATTGTCAATTAGCACAATGTGAATTGAAAATCCAGTATAAGTATTTGTCAATGGTCAATATGCTGTCCTATAGCTGAAAGCGTTTCCTAATGTTTTTAGATGATAAGACGGCACATTTTTTTTTCAAGGTAGCGATGAGACAAGCGGGACGTCCGACTGATGGTGAGTGATACGCACGCCCATAACAACATGGCGCTAGTTAGGGCATCACACACATTGAACTCGTCACCTTGAGACTTAGGAATAAGGTCACATTACCTCAGTAATTACTCTAGCTACAGCGCCCTTATAAACGGAACACAGTAATTACTGCACAGTGCTGTTTGTCGGCTGCACTAGGCGCTGCGGTGGTAACTACCTGGACGGTCTCCGGCAACAGGGACCTACCACAAGTAAATACATGAAAAAAAAAACAAGGAGATTTGTGGATATAAAAATAATTTATTCAACTATACATAAAGAGTTAATAATAATAATACATCATCACAACTTGCGGCCAAACACTAAGGTTTAACACATTCAGTGCCGCCGACTCGCAAGGGAGAGTCCATTGTAAAATGTGTGCGGCATCCGGTAACAGCGCATCCGGCATAGAAAGTGTTAAATGATATTAAAGTACATAAATCATCTTGCATTAGATTTAATTATATTTTTTACTCTTAGTTAAGATTTGTTCTCATCTTTTTTTATATTGGGTTTATACTTAAATAAATAAATTACATTATTATTATCTTTTATTTATTTGTTAAATTTCTCAGTATTTGGAAGAAATATTGGAGTAATGAGATCCACCCGCCTAAACCAAGTGTACCCCAAGCAGTCTAAAAATTTTCGGACCATTCTGCAGGTGCTGAGGATCACGAATTTTTCCATTAAAACATAAATTACTATTATAAGAATAATATTAAATACGTAGTGGTCGTGCTGATGCTGACGGCAGATTTACGCTCGGTACATACATTTTATAGTTAAATATTTTATAAACACATTTTTAATACAGACGTTAATCTTAGTAAGCTAAGGAATTCTGTGAATTCAGAGACCCTGATGTTCTTTGTGAAGTTGGGCATTATTAAGATAAATTTCATGAGTGGAACGCAATAGGCCAAAATAATTATTATTTCGTTAATACTACATTACAACAGATTAACTATCATCCGCTAATAGACATCCACAGCTGGACTTGGGCTCCCTCGAAGATTCTCAAATCGATCGGTCCTGTGCCACCCGCACCCAGCCGCATCCTGCGAACTTTCAGTCCTTAATGCCTCCGATACCGCGAGGCACTAGAAGCCGTCGTTAGTAAAGGTTCATATAGGGGAAATACAGGCCATTCCCCACCACACTGTCCCAATGCAAGCTGGTAGGATCTGTAGCCTCGCTTGTTGATTAGCAGATGAATTCTTGTGCGAGACCTCTTACGGAAACAATAATATAAAATTAAATATATACAGACCAGGTATACTACCATGAAAACAGTTTAAAATAAAAAACAATAAAACAAATAAAAATAATCGAACAAAAGTGTAAAATATACAAGATGTAATATTAAACATTGTTTTTCTTGCTTCTTGATAATGATTTCAGGATTTACTAATTGATTATAATTAATTGGATTTTCATAAATTTTTTTTTATAGTTAACGTTTAATAACGCCATCTTGCGGTAGAAAGGGAAACCTCTTACGAACTACTTACTATAGAACCCAGACAGCGCTTAACGGGGTTAGTACCGTATTCATTTATTACATACAAATATTTACAATTTGACCGAACCATCTACTGGGCGAGATTTCTATTGCCGGAGACGGTTAGGTAGTTACCAGTATTGTGCGAATGTTACTGTGCTCTGGTTTGAAGGGCGCTGCAGCTGGTATACACTGGGGTATCAAGACTAACGGTGCGCGTAACCCTCCCCACATCTTGTCTCAGGCGACGAGCACAACAGTGGCGCCAGTTAGATTGATATATCCTGAGCTGAACATCACGCTCGTTTGGTCCCCTCCTAATTGAATAAAAAAAAATCTCTTTAGCGATAACCGCGCGTAAGGCTAAACTGAAGTCTATCTAGACATGTCAAGTTGTTAGTCAATATCTAATGATGATGACCAACTGTCAAACATCCGAATCGGACAAAATTTCAATAGGTCCCTTCTTCCTCGCGGAGAACTGTTCGCCGAGCAACTTCATTACTTGGGCGTGG
Organism: Ornithoptera priamus; assembly: GCA_029034505.1. Classification (NCBI taxonomy): domain Eukaryota; kingdom Metazoa; phylum Arthropoda; class Insecta; order Lepidoptera; family Papilionidae; genus Ornithoptera; species Ornithoptera priamus. Next base: position 1,732,173 of record JARDWD010000500.1, on the reverse strand, counting down.
GTCCGCCCGTCTTTTAGGGTACCGTAATTCTGTTTGACGTAAAGTGCGAACTCGTTCGGAGTGCCCTTCCGAGCGGGGGTTGAGACAACGACGCCATCTTTGTTCTTCTTATTGAGGATCACCTCAAACTTCCCGCGGCAGTACCCGCAGCACTTCTGAGTGACGTCAATCGACTTTGTATGACGCTGAATTCTGTGAACATTTTTTTTTATACGATTAAGCGATGAGACGACCGGGGCGTTCACCTGATGGAAAGTGACACGTCCAATGATGGTATACACTGCACCAAATTGTGTTCGTCTCCTGAGAAGTAAGATGTTGAATCTTGTTACCTTGGTAAGTACACTAGTTAGTCGAAGCGCACCTTAAGAAGAAGACAGCATCTACTGTTTATCGTCAGCAATAGGCGTTGAGGTAGTAACCAACTAGACCGGTCTCTGTTGCTACAGTCCGTCCAGGTACCACCAGCAGCTCCTATTGCAGCCGACGAACAGTACTGTGCAAACATTACTGTGTTCCAGTTTGAAGGGCGCTGTAGCTGGTGTAATTACTAAGGTAAAGACACTCGACATCTCTATATCTCAAGCGACGAACAAAATATGGTGCAATATTTATCATCAGGTGAACGTCACATTTGTCTGCTTCGAATTAAAAAAAAAAGATTTCATGAGAAATACTATACATCAGACTGGTTGTATATACTATTTTCATAACATTTTTAAGCAAAAAAAATAATGTATTTTGAAAGTATCAAATTTATACATATAACTAACATTTGTATAATGAAAGCGACAAATAATCGAGCGTCCATTTTAAAAATCGAAATATCGCACGCGTCCATCTCCACATATTCAAATTGGCTGCGCGGAAATTACCTTTGACGTTATTCCGAAAATAAAAAAAAAACATGTCATCAACCAATTGGCGCGCTTTGAATTTAGCTTGCTTACAATTTCAGTTGTAGTGTTGATATGTTTTAGTTTAGTTTTATTAATTCTACTATATTTCTTTCCCATCATTAATATTTATACCCCCAATTGAACCCCTACAAACGATGGCTCCTAGTGTTTGGTGGTACCGGAGACCATGCTCAATGTAGCACAGGACCGATCGATGTGGAAACCTTTGGAGGAGGCCTGTGTCCAGCAGTGGGCTATGGACTGATGATGATGAATAGTTTATATAGTATTTAAACCATCACCAAAGGTTTACCGATGGTAGGTACCAACACAGCGCCTATTGCAGCCGACAAATAGTATGCAAACATTACCGTGTTCCGGTTCGAAGGGCGCTGTAGCTAATGAAATTACTTGGCTAATGAGATATAGAATGTCATCTCAAGGCAACGAGCACAACGTGATGTAGTGTATATCATCCTAACACGCGCCACGTTGTTATGGGCAGGCGTATCACTTACCATCAAGTGAACATTTTGCTAGTCCCGTCTCGTAGAATAAAAAAAAGAATAACCTAATAAATAGTTTTTTTTTTCAGATTTTTCCTAATAGTTTGTCTAAAATATTTTAAGCAATTATCACTTCCTCTTCTTAAATAAATATGAAGCTGGAGAGCTATTATGACTACATTGATTTTTGTTTAATTTTCTTTTAATCCTTCACTTATCTTTTAAAAGTGAAATATTTTTCTTTCTTCATCATCCCCGTTCATCAATGTATTACAAAGCTCCATTTCAACAATGTGATTTTTTTCCCAATTCCTTTATATTTAATATAATTAGCACAATACAATTAACACAAACATACCTATAGCCGCAGTCGGTGCATCTGTAGCAATATTTGTATTGTATATCCATATCGTGACACCTTGATATCTCATCCAGCTCGGGAAAACATCTCAAAGCATCTGCTACCCTGTGGGAAATTAATTATTTATACCGGGCACCGTAAACATCATCCTCAGCCGCTAGACGTCTACTACTGGACATAGACCTCCCCCGAAGATCTCCACATCAATTGAACCTTTGTTGCCTGGGGAGATTTCAGCCTTTTCTCATCACCCTGGCCCAGTGTGGGATAGTGGAAGCCGGAGCCTCGTTTGTAAATTAGCAGGGTGCACTATAAGCTAGTTGAGGTTAACTTGGGTCCCTTGAGTGCGGGACCCCTTACACCCCTTGTGAACCACTGTGAACATATGACTTCCGGAATCGAACCAGGAGCCACATTCCAACAAAGTGTGTTACTATGAACAACCATGGTACTGAGATGACAATTTAAACAACTCACCACTTCTTCCACAGAGGCCCATGTCCAGCACGTAGCTCACCATCAATGAGCCAAGTGGCAGCGTGACAGAGCTCATGGATCAGGGTGTCGCGCAGTCTTTGTGGGCCGTCAACCACTTTAGTTGATAACTTTATACTGGAAGTGCGGACACGGGCACCATTCGCGGTCTTTATAAGTCTGTTGGTTGTTGTCCTGAAAGAATTAATTATCAGGTAGGGCTGCTCTGCATAACATGTTTGTGCGCTCATCACAAACATGTTATGGAGTCTGATTGATATTTTTAAACATGCTCTTGATACTTCAACCATCATATAATACTGTTATATCCTAGCTCCTCATATGAGAGCTGGAATATTTTGTGCGAGGATGCTTCATCATCCACAGCCATATTATCAATTAGCTTATTGTTGATACCAAACTAATTATATATCAAGATACCACTGTTTTGATGGTCTATGTTTATGGTCAAAAGTATCTGTATATAAATTAGGAACAGGTGAATATCCTCCAAGCAGATTGCTGTTAGTCGGTTATGCTCACAGCGAACATCTTAATCTGAATCATCAACGCTCCCATTATTGGAGTGTAAATATTAATATAGTTTGGTTTAATAGTAGCTAGTGAGAATACTGGGATAACCTAACTTGGTAACCTTTGCAATGTGATGCAGTGTAATCCTCCGAACGAGCACTCTATTATTATTTATCCCCATACTATTTACCACCAAAATACACATCCTGCCTCCCCAGTAGTTAATATAAAAAAATCCTTTGCTCTAATTTAGTTTAGCTGTTCAGATGTAAAACGGATGAGTTATTTAAGAAATAAAATTACCCTGCAGTCCGTCTAAGTTTAGGCTCCCAAATGATGGGCAGGTCCTTGTCTAATAGGTCTGAAAACACCACTTTGTTGAACTCTACGTACAAGCGGCGTGAGAGCTGTTCCTTCAGTGTTTTAAAGCTGTCTATGTACTGTATCGCTTCGGGATGACACCTCCATGATGGAACATTGTCTGTAACAGTTATAATAGCCCAGCATTATAATGTTAGCATCCTCTTTTGCTATAATCTTTGTCTTCGTGATAGATCTTTATACATTTAAGAGAGAACGACTGACAAAGTGTGGTTGATGGTTGAGGACCCCCATGTTGGTTATATTACAAGAGTAACCAACCAACTGGTTTAAATGTGGGGACAGAGTAACCAAGTTTATAACTATTTCAATGACTTACTGGCTAAGTGCATTTTTTGTTACACAGGAGTTCTTAATTTGATTCCTGCTCCACATGTTCACAATTTAATCATGTTTTTTTTAAGTTGGATTTCTAACTTCATAACATAAATTTGAAGTTATAACAGCATTGCTGTGTTCCAGTTACTAAAATATGAAACCAGAGTATAAAAAGGGGAGCTTTTACTGTATACAAACAAAGATTATTTCAGATAGGTAATGCAAACTATACCTGAAATCTTTGTACTTATCTATACTTAAATAAATACTTCATCAGCCGATAGACGTCCGCTGCTGGACATAGGCCTTCTCTAAAAAATCTTCGTGTCAATCGTTTCCGCGTTGATCACATACAGTGGATTCCCGCGATTCTCACTAGATCGTCAGTCCACCTTGTGCGAGCCCTACCTACACTACGTCTATCGGTACGCAGGCGCCACTCGAGAACTTTACTGCCTCATCGGCCGTCGGTTCTTCGAGCAATGTGCCCTGCTTACTGCCACTAAGTCTAGCAATCAAATGAGCTATGTCGGCGACCTTAGTTCTTCGATGGATCTCCACATTTCTAATTCGATCATGCAGAGAAACTCCGAACATTGCTCCCTCCATTGCCCTTTGGATGACTTTCAGTCTTTTTATAAGGCTGATAGGAAGGGGGACAGTAAGGGGGCCAGGAGTAAAGGAAATAAATATAAACATACAATTTACCAATAGTCGAACCATAATTGTTTACCTTTTGAGTAAGTTGTAAGAATAGTATTTATATCTGTAAGGAGCCAGGATAGGCAGTGCTTATTTGCCTGTATAAAGCAGTTGCTCGTTTACCCACCACCACTAGTCAGACACTTATGAAATTAAGGCCAAGTATTAGCCCATTGGATGTTGGATTTCTGCCACTAAACAGAAGGTTAAGTGCAATTATTGCTGTGCTCGTTATTACAGTATTGCAGCTAGTGAAATCACTTAGGTAAAGAGACTAAACATTTCATATTTTATGATGAAGAGCACATTATAGTGCAGTGTTCATTATCTTGATTAACACTTCATAGATAAAAAAAAAACATATTTTTACTGCTCGACCTACAGATGAAATATAAATTCTCAAGATATTGTTAAACACAGGTAATTGTAAGATAACGTGATTAGTAAGTATTTATGTGAACCAACTTGTTATTGCTAAAACGTACCAGCCAAAGATCCAACGAAGCTGAGCCTCTGGCATGAGCCGTTTGATGGTTTCAAATTAACATTTTGTACTCTCTTAGTCAACTTTTCAACTTCATCCTTCTTAACCTTAACTAGCTCCGTCACTGTCAAATCCTTATATTTCTTTGTAGTGCTGTTTGCAGTTCTAATACTTTTTGGTTTAGTTTTTGGCAAATCAGGTGTGTGCGGAATCTTTTCAGTGTAAAGTTTCTTCTTGCATTTCTTATCTGTGTGACTGCAGTCAGTGTCACTTTTGTGTTTTACATCTGATCCTGTTAAATACAACAGTTTTTCTCTTCGCAAATCGTTCTTAATGTTCTCTTTGTCACTGTTATCATCATCATCATCATCATCATCATCATTGAAAAGTTTCTTTGAAATACCATCAAATTTGTCCTTATTGCTGGAAAAGTTTTTAAAAAGTTTGGGAATGGTCTTCCATGTGTCACCGTATAAATCATTGAGTAACTTTATTTGGGACTGTTGAATCTTCTTTATAGAACAATGTTCTAATGATTCATTGACAACGTCTTTAGGGGTAGATGGTGTTGGTCCATGTTTAGGTGTTGCACAGATAAAGTGCTGTGCCGGTGACCATCCTCCACTGCTTGGTCTGGATTTTGACACTGATGATGCTTTTTCCTCTTGTGTTAAATTTAAAGACATCTGTAGAGAAATTTACAGGTTAACATTTTTAATTACACTATAATTTTTTTTTATCAAGCTATTTTGTGCAGATTTTTTTATTTGAATTTCTTATATCCTACCTAACACATTGAAAATATGAGGCTAAATAATGTCTCATATAGAATCACCTTTTTAGAGATTCCAGATTCCAAGACATAAGTTAATATATTAACAAATGTACATTAATTTTATTAAACACATTACATCTTCTGCTTTACTGAGTTTTTTGTCTTTGACAATTCTTCAGACTAAAAAACCATTTGCTTTAAAAAAAAATAATTAAGCAATTAAAAAAATCATTTCTTCTTTCCGACTTGTAGTTCTGATTTAAACCTGATGGTTAGTATCAGTTGTTTAGTGACAAAGTAAATCAAATTAGCAAAAGTGGATAACACAATTTTTAGCTGTAATGTCAAAAAATAATAAAAAAATATAGTTTCCTCTGTTTTATTATTTTTTATTTATTAATAGAATAGCACAATCATGGTGTCTATCATTGTATAATGCCCTGATTGGATTAACAATCAAACAAATTTTTGAAAAAGTAGTGGCAATGCAAAAAGAGTTAACTACTTAACAAACATATACAAAAATCATTTAAAATTTTTGAGTGCATTTGCACTAAAGAGCAGCCTGCAAGCCTAATTTATAATTATAATTTTAATTAAAAGTGATATGTAATAAATTAATCTGATAATAGTTTAAAATGTATTTCGTTTTATCACTAATTGTACTAATCGCTAATAATTAACACTTTAATTTAAAACAAAGTAACAAGAAGTACGTACAGACTGACAAAGAATGTTTTATTCACAAATAATGGTGTATTCTTTAACATTTTTTTGTACATTATGAAACGTTTTTTGTCACCTAAAACGCTATAGTATTAGCTATATTTTGCACTTAGAGAAAGAAATTGTTAATACATTACCCTGTCGGTATATTCCGTTTGTATTGTATCAAACGATTCGTCAAGTATTATTATATCTGCTGTTTGCTTCATTTCTTCTCTAATTTGAATATCTTTCGCTTTATTTTTCTTTAACGATAATTTGAGAAAGCCTAAAAATATAGTAGAAAAGTATAAACACTAAGTTAACATGTTAAGTTTTTTTAAATATTTTACACTTACGATTTTTGCCATTACTTTGCGACGGATCCATTATAAAATACCTGTCGGAAACAATCACAAGCGTTTAAGTTTAATCAGCAAATATTTTCCAAATAATTAATACTTTTCGATTAAAGTATATTAAATTTAAATATAAAAAGCCGTTACGTCAATGTAAGAGTTGGTTATAATAATTTTAACAGATAACACATTTGACAGTTTCGCCGGTTTTTTACTGTCTACTATAACTAAGGAATAAAATTGAAACAGCCACTGATTATCCATATATAAACTTATTCAAATTTAAAGAATTAAAAAAAATAATTAAATGTTCAAAAAGTTATATTTATTTAGTAAAAATAATTTAACAGTATATTATTCGCAGAATATCCTATTAGGTAAGAAAATACCTGCATCACATAGTGACGACGAATTCTAGATGTAAATCATAATGCTTCTATGCTTTTTAATACAAAAGATTTAAATCACAATTTTTTTAATGATTTTTAAACCTCAACCCTTACGAGAGGAGGTGTAACATGTTCTTAGAATATTTTTTGAATTATATATTTTTATCTATACAGGGAATGAAATTCATTTCATTCATAAATCATCCGATTACAAAATCAACATAAAATGAGGTATATAGATAGAAAATTAATATTTTTTATAATACATTATATTTTAATTTTACTATCATGTTTTTACAAAAGAATTTAAATGTAATTACAAACATGATTTTTATATTAACTTCTATACTGTTACCTCACTTCAAAGTGTTTTTGATTTTTTTTTTATTTAAGGGACCGCGAATTCGGACCGACAGGGAATTTAAGTAATTCAAACTATGGGCAAAAAATTATTACTTTGTTCCTGGTAAGATCTCTCGAAAGTTTGTTCCGTTAATCTTTATCATCGATAATTTTTTTGTTAATATATACTTATGATGAACGCTAATATAAAACAAGAAATCGTTACTTACATTTAAAACTTTGGTATATTAGCAATAAAAATATAAAGCACTTCAGCATGTAAAAAGAAAATAATACTAAAGTTCTGTTATTTTATCTGCTATAAATACTTTATATAATAATTTTGTTATTTCATTAATTAAATGCTTACGACATGTTATAAAGATCTGCGAAATGATTTGAACAATGAGATTAAAATTAATTAACATTGAATGAATCCTTTACTTTATCGTCTCACTTGCGTCAAAGAAACTGTGACAGTCACTTTAATTTGTTATTGTTAGATGACTGATATATAGTATATCATAAATATGTTATGTAGTATATTTAAATCTTAAAATATATGTATATAATAATTGAATCATTTGCAACAATATCTATTACCTTGTATATTATCCGTTTCTACATGCGGGACGGTATGAAATATCGCCAGGTTTTAGATTTATGAATTTTGTATAATAGTGAATCACACTTTAGTTTTTCTTGCTGTTGCGGATGGAAAACTGTTCTTCCAAAATAAAAAAAGCAAAAATAAATGGAATACTTAGTAGTTTATATAAAGCGCTCGATAAATCATTTAAACAAAGGCGATAAAATCACTACAATTTAGTTTTAGTAAACATGTAATTTTAGATGTTAAAGAGCGGACTGCATATAGTTGAAATGAAGTTCTTCGTAGTGCTCTTTCTCCTTTATTCGCTCCTCCTTTCACATAAAATTAAAGACTTGCTTTACTTACACCCAGCCATTTTTGCTTAGTTTGTAGACGTTTCCTGTATTTGGTCTAGTTCTAGCATATCGCTTTAGTATCTCCTAAATTTGTTTGAGCTTGTAGATAAACTGGGCCGCAGATATAAGCTCGTATAATGCAAGGACTGATGAATATAATGGATAGTGATAAGATTTAAGATATAAGTTGTAATTAGCTGTGAATGTTATCCAGGAACGTTATATTTCCAATATATACATATAAAAACATTGCGGATTGTAATGTTGTTATCAGACTTTTTTTTCGTCTGTACTCTTCAGAAGATACTCTGTTTCTAAGGGCCAAAGTTAAGTGGGATTTATACCCACTAAATACCCTTTGGTCTTCTTCAGTGCGTTAGGAGAGATTACGGGATCTCTTATGAAATGCATTGTCTTAGTACGTCCCAAAGGAAGGCAAGGCCTTGGTTGGAACCCCGCTGTTCTAAAGTAAAAACGAGGCTACATCTCTTTTGCCGTCCACCTCTGGCTCGCCTGTAGAACCATAAGAGCTCCTCTGCTATCTAAAGGTCCGCAAACCCGACGACGGGCTGGTACTGGGCTGATGTCTTAAATTATATCACACATATTGTAGTTTTAAATGTTATAATAATTTTCCTGAAAATTTCTAGCTTTACTTATACTTATAATTTTTAAGGAACCCTATGATAACTACTAAGAGTTTCAATAGGTACTTACAATGGACCTCTTAAGACTATATTTGTTAAGTCTGGCGCATTGCGACAAAATCATTGTTAATATTGGTGTTTGCAGTATTACAAACATGACCACGTTAGAAACGGTAACCATAATGACAATATTTATTGGAATCAGCTAGTACCCACTATGATTTCATATCTACTTCGAAGAGCACAGCTTGGAGCGGCGGTGGCCAAACTTTTTAATCTCACGAACTAGTTCATTCATAATATATATTCTACGAAACTCTAAGAGAATTTTTTAACTTCTAAATATATTAAAAAAGGCTTAATCTAAGGTCACTAAGTTTTTATTACTTTTCACGTATTAATATGAATTGTATTATATTTGAAATGTCTATATATAAAGTAAACATTTGTGCAGAAAAATTGTTAATAATGATTTTTAAGGATAATAATTTATAATAATTGTGGTGTGACAATATGGGTTTATTAAATTTTTATTAAAGTCTTGTCAATAATCGATTTAAAATATTTATTGAAAATGATAAATGTTGTGGCTCCCTGGGAAACAATCTTCGAATAACACCCACTAGTTGTGCTACCCAAACTGGCCTAAGAACTAGGGAGTAAGGAAGACCTTTGAAGCAATATTTTTCCTGGCATTTTCCATCTCGCGATCCAGCATTCCTGACAACATTTGATATATGAAGATTTTGCTAACAGTTGTAGTAAAGTATCCAAAAATAGATACCGGCATTTTCATTGGAGTGAATTGGTTTTATTTATGTTTCATTTCACTATTCACCCTTGCCCTTAAACGTGGTGGACGGGCATGCGCAGTGAAACCGGAGCGTTTACCGTCATACGGAAAATGGCGTCTATCTTACGAAAACCAAGATTTTACAAGCGATTTTAACTATTGCAGTGAACGGTGTTGTGAAATTATAATCCAAATTTTTTACTATACTTTAGTTATTAACAAGGCTGCGGTTAGAATTTGACTGTGGCTATTACCTCTGGAGTATAAGCGACCAATTAAAGAAGACCCCCGTCTATTGCGCGATCCCCCCTGTTCGTGTCGGAGTTGGTGCGTCGTGAGGAGGGCGGGAGGTCCCATTGTGCTGGACTCAGCTGTTTTCAAAAATCGAATGTCTGTGCCTCCTAAATTTCATAGGCTTTAAACAGTTTGGATTCAGTGTTTGTTCAGTGCGGACGGGGTTCTTGTTAGTTCAGCCATGTGATGGTGAGTGCGTTGCGAAAGAAACGGTGCCCTAGACCTAGACCGCCTAGATTTATTTTATTTATCACAGTGGAATGCATTACCGGAGTGAGCTTTGTATAGAGAAGCGTTTAGTGGATGTTGTGTGTAGTTAAAATTGTTAATTTTTTTTTTGTAACCTTGCACAACTTTATTGGATGTTTATTTTAGATTTTAAAATTTTTTTTGTCATATAATATTTTCTAACTAAAATCGATACATGTCCCTTTATATGTGAACGTATTGCCTGTACATACTTGGTTCTTGTGAGCATGTTATATCCGGTGGAGAACTTAATGATTGTGAAATATCTATATATAAATTTTCCTTATCCTTTATATATATGTTAGTATTTTCTTTTGTAGTTTGTTGTTTTGTAGATCTTTCTAGATTATAACTGATTTTGTTCATGACTAAAAATTAGTTACCATCGTGTTACGTCTCTAGGAGTAACAAAATTGAGTATGAATAATAACGATGATGTTATGTAAATTAATGTATTATGCGAAGAGATAAGGTAATAACTTAGTTCAATGAGAAGTGCGAAGGGGGAGTTTGACGTGTTATATATTTTCTCATGATCAAAGAAACGGTTGTATTATTAAACATTTTGTAAAGGACCAAATAACACTGCGTAGTTTAATCTGTCTACAGACTGACAAAACTATACTTATATATATATCATCATCATCAACCGATAGACATAGTCCAATTGCAGGACATTAGCCTCCCCCACAGATTATATTATATATTTAATTTTCAATATTACACCTCATATCTAATAACTGTGGCAAAATTTATTAAACTTTATGTAAGATTACTATTGCAAAGACAGTAATGGACTGCTGCCATGAGGAGCAGTTCATCACTGTCATCGTAACTAGTCTATTGCTCGAGTATAGTATATTTACATCTAGTAAAATTTACATGGTGTTAGGCTTTTTATGAACCTGCCTAATGAATTTCCACTAGAGCTAGTGTATTCTTGGCAAGCACCGCTTCGCTGTCTTCGGCCTCGTCACAACACCAAAGGACAATAACCTTAACGCAACCAGGAATCATTAGATTCATTTTTATGTTAGGTTCGACGATGCCGTGGATCGCGCGGTTTACTCTGATGGTAATCACTGGTGGTGGGTCTCTTGCTGGAGACCATCTAATTAGTTACCACTGCATTGTCTATTGCAGCTAACAAACAGTAGTGTAAACATTACTGTGTTCCGGTCTTAAGGAGGTTTTAGCTAGTAAAATTAGTGTAGTAACGAGAAAACATCTTGTGTTTCAGGCGATCAATGTAATATGATGCAGTATATATTATCCTAACTACCTATTACTTACCGTCAAGTGAACGTCTCTCTCGCCTCGTCGCTTAATTGAATATAAATTAAAACTGTTTCTTATAACAACTTAACGTAAGTGAAATACACAGCACCACATGGTGCTGGTCGCCGTGACATTGGTTGTCATGTCTCGATTTCGCGGTAATTACACTAGCCACAACTCCGATCAATTCGAAACACATTAATGTTAGGAATTATACGCTTTTTTTTGTTTTACGTGGGGGAAATGCCTACGCATACTCGTCCTCGCGGGGGCAAGGACGGGTTATGTCGGACTTGCACCGACTAAAACAACCATGATGTGCCGCCTCATCGCCTGATGGCACAGTCACGGGAACGCTTTCACTCACAACCGCGATTTTGCCGGTGCTGACTGCTTTCGCAGCCCTACATTGGGAGGGAGGGATGAAACCCGCCCATTCCAGGGCGCACCGGAACATTTAGCGCGCCCCCTCGTCGGCCTCGTGCAGTCGTCCAGAAGCCATGGGTACCACGGGAGAAAACCTCTCTCGGCTCTCGGCCCGCGGCTAGCCGTTAACGGCTGCGGAGGATAGGGATAACGGCGCATCGCAATACCGACGCACCGTTTCCCCCCTGGCGCAACCGCTGCCGCATCGCCGGTGCGACACCGGTTAGTTGCGGAGGGTCCTCCCTTCGTCATTCCACCTCGGCTGCAAGGGGCACTATGAAACCGCCCCTGCAGCTTGACCGCAAAGGGCAGCATAAAGACGCTCCTGCGGCCTCTGGCCGCTTCGGTAAGCTCCAGTTATCCAACCGGTGCTTAAACCTGGAGTGGCCGCTTCGGCCCGCCCTTCACCACGAGCAAGCCGGGTGAGTTCCACTTCGCTTCACTGTGTGTTTGTCCACGGTTACTAAGCCCCTGCGCCACGACAAGGCGGGAACTCACCATTCGCTTTTCTCCATCGAAAGACTAGACGCACGGCGTCTCCATCCCTGTTTTGGACATCTGTTTGTGAACAAAGAGTTTTAGTTCTTCGTTCAACATGAGAACAGTAAAGGAGTGGAACAACTTACCGGTGTCAGTACCTACCTAGGTGTTAAGCAGTAGAAGCCTATCACTAATACCAGTTAGTTTATTGCGTTTTAAAAGAAGAAATCGAACGAGGAAGGCCGCCTGTTCGCCTGAGGATTAAACCATTATAACTTGTTACTGGTAATTGGGTTATCTGTGTCCTTTTGTTCATTAATTTACTTTACCTTCGTTGATATAATGAAAAAAAATTATAGCTGACAAAGTGTAATACAGAAATGGCTAGAACCATTTCACCGCTCAATGCTTTCAATTGCCATTGAAAGTACTCAGTAATGGTTATTATGCAATAGATTCAATTGAGTGCAATAAGTGCAATAAATAGCCTTTGCGGTCTGACTGTGCCTTTTTATGGGTAATAGTGTATTTCTTATTCATATTCTCGTTCATGAGAGAAGCAAAGGAGTTGAATAATTTGCTGGCGTTGGTGTACCCGTCAAAATACGAGGGTGTCTTCCAGAAAAGAGCGAATAGATTGCTATTTTAATTTTTTTATAGGGGAGGACAATAGTTGCCCCGCAGTTTCCCTATTGAGGATAGGACTATGGCAAGCCCTGCCTGTCGATGATGTGATGTTGTCGGTGTCGTAGATGGCAAGCCCTGCCTGTAGAGTTTTCGGGTTCGTAGGCTTTGAACGTGGAGACTTTCATTGTCCTCTAATCCTGCGATGAATGACAAGTACGAGGTGGTCTAGTTATTGTCGTACCAAAGCGAGGGTGTCGAGGAGGGCTATACCCCTCCCTGGGTCGTGCTTTAGGCGTAGTGCCAGGAGGTAGCGGTGCGTTCCGTAGGAGTTCCCGGTGCCTTTCGCAACGCTCTGACGGGTAACTACCGAGCGGATTTTAGTGGGTAAAAATCCCACATAATATGGTCTTCCCTCCAGAAACAGGACGTCTTTTTATAATATATCCCCCCGATAAAAAAAAGGATTAGTGCCTTACCATCACAGATTATATCGGCACATAACATTAGATGGAATCGCGGTAAAGCGCAGACCTTGTCGATGTACAAATAAACTCTGTTGTCAATGGCTTTTTTATACGCTTATAATCTTCTTTATGCTTCTCTTAAAATAGATTTGCAATCATCGTATCCGCCATAAGCTTAGTATCGTATATCTTATAAAATGTAACTTAATAACTTGACTAAAATATCGTTGTTTATCTATTGTTGAACTTTTTTTGAATAGGTCAAAATGTAACTTTTCCAATAATTTCCTTTAATAGTCGCTAATGTGCTCATTAAGTTATTATTTCAATTTTTCTAATAGTGGTATGTTTTGAAACTATATAATAAAGGTATTACTCGTAGTTATAAATTAAAAACATATAAAAAGTAAATAAAAATCTAAGGTAATAAATACAATGCTTATAAAAAAAATAACAAAAAGTTTTACATGGCAGCGGTGGGATTCGAACCCACGCCTCCGAAGAGACTGGTGCCTTAAACCAGCGCCTTAGACCGCTCGGCCACGCTACCTTAGTAAATCTATTTTGAAATTAAATTATATAACTAATTCTTCTTTTTGTTGGTATCACTCATGACAGAGTGATCATGATCATCACTTCAAGTTTTGGTCGTAAGTTTAACAACACGTCGCCATTCCTCTCAGATGGCGACGTTTTGTTAATTTCTACATCTTAAACCGAAATTTATATTACATATTAGAGTTTATTTATTTATGTATTATCTTAAAATATTAAAAGTATTAGTAATAATAGTTTTTTTTTTATTTATAAAGCACAGTAGGTTAAAGAAGTTTCATATAAAAATATCGGGACCTGTGATATTTTATTTAATAAAATTTTGCTTCAGCGCCATCTATTGGCTCTTATGAAAACCATTTTATAAAAAATATTTATGGTTATCTTTGTTAGGTGAAATAAATATATATATATATATTGTTAACTTGAAGAATTGTGAAAAATTATTGAATATAGTGATAATAGTTACTTTTTATACAATGATATACAAAAATTATCAAATCGAATTAAGAATAGCATAGTTGATAACATTATAATTATTGTTAATTATATCGCTTTTTAATTAGAAATGGCCTGATTTAATAAAGAAAGAAACTAGTTTTATCTACTATCTGTTCGTCAGATTTTTAGCGACAGCAACATATTTATTTTTAGTTCACCAATCGATTTTAATGTTGGCCCACCACTCTGAAAGCCTGAGTAGTAGTTACCTTAATTATATTTTTATACAATTGATGTGACAAGATACCGATGACACTACATTATTTATCTCATCCGAACGAGTGAGTGAAATGGTCGGTCTTTCCGGAAATAAGAAAAAAAGATTAAAATCATGGTGGTAATTCGTCCTGGACTTCTCTAACAAATAGGAAAACTCGCAAATCTGGACTTTATAACCGAGTTTCTTTACCAGGGATCAATCATAAGCAATAGAGAAGGCTCTGGCGGAAAAATTCGAAGACGTAAACAGATGGCCAAAGCAGCAATGAATAAGTTAACCAGAATCTGGCAAAATAGGAGTGTCAAACACCACTAAGACCAGATTCGTGCGAGCTTTGGTTTTCTCTAAATTTCCTGTACGATTCTGAATCACGATCAATCCACGCAGACGACAGAAAGAAAATCGAAATTTTTGGGATGTGGTGTGGGAAAAGAATGCTGCGCATACCATGGGCAGCTAAGATAACTATTAAATCCATATACGAGCAACTCAAAATCACCCCCAGTTTGTCCACCACTTGCGATAAATGAGTCCTAAGTTACTTTGGCCACAATACCCGGAAACAACCAGATAATCTGGATAAACTGGTTGTCATATAAACAGGAAAGACCAAGGGCAAGAGATTACAGAGCTCGATCGTCTACCCGATTATTCAACCAGATACAGGCAATCTTAGGCACCAACAATCCAACTGCCCTGAGATGTACCGAAAATAGAGCGATATGGAGGCATTCGCAAGACGCTTCATTAAGAGCATTTTAGGACAAGCACGACCTTCGACCATGAAGTACACGAAAGAGTAGAAGGTGACAAGGAATTTGATGTTAATTGGTGACCGTATCCTGTACGTCATCAATATTGTTAATATCCTTTGAATTTTAGCAGTTTCATTAGCTATTGTTATTATTAACGTGGAACATATTAATGTTTGAGTGAAATAGTCTAGCGGCAGGAATACTGCATCCCCTATAAATATCCAGATATTAAAACATGTTATTTCTGTACAGGGTGCGTTGATTATAAACATTTATCTATTTATTAAACTGGACATTAAATATCCTAGAATTGATGGATTTAATACTTTATTGGCAACAGGACATTATTATCTTAACCTTGACGATGTAAGAATAGGATGTTAACTTTTTGATAAATAACACCAATCGATCATTTACGTAGGTATTATTTTGTATGTACTTTAAAAGTATTTTATCTATGTATTTATTATATAAATAGATTAATACAAATTATTCAGAAACGATAAGATCCGAAGACTCATGATTCGTAAGCAGCTGTATTGTTTCAGAAATAATGATTTTTTCTAGATAATATTTTGGACAGAGATATTCTATTTACAATATCTATAATGTTATATTATATGTTGGTACTAGATGGGGAGGCTGTGTGTGGAATGTTATATCGTAAATCCATTTTAAATTAGCGACGATGTATTTTTAGGTTATTTAATTAGAGTATCTATATTACAGAAATGAAATGAAGCAGACATCTAAATATTACCAAAAACCAATCTGTCCTATCCAAAGTGTTCTTAGGTGTCGTCATCATCAGCCGATAGAGGTCCATTGCCTACCCGGGTTAGTGTGAGCCAGAGCCTCATTTGTTGATCAACAGGGTGCATGACGAGCAGATGAGATTGGCTTGCATCCTGTGAGTAAAAAAAAACGATTTAGCTATTTATCTCTAATCAGCTCTATTCCCAATAGACAACTTTTGTATTTTTAAATTTCACTATCAGCGACGATGGTATTTTCAAATTGTTATTTTTTATACACAAAATTTGAAATTCGGAATCTCATCCACTTAATTACCCACTTCATAGGAAATTGTTTCGAAAATAACACGTTTAATTCTCCCTCTACTTTACTTATATGGTTCATGGGTTATTCAGGTTCATAATTGAGTATTAAAACGAAGTAGAAATAAATATTAAATAATTTAAATATTAATTTATTCGATAGAAATAAATATTAATTTATTCAATGATTTCCTATAAACTATAAATAATCATAAAACTGCGTAGGGAATAGAGAAAGAATAGCATGGAAATAAATATTCTTTTTCCCTCCATCCATCTATCTTATTGATTTTATTATCTTCGTTTTCTCTTATTTACTAATATTTAAATTGTAAATGTTTTCTTTTTATGTGACTCTTGTATGTTATTATGTTTACATTCGTCTGGGGGTAAGCGCTAATAGCCGCGATACAGTTATCTTTTTAACTGCTGCAATTAGCAATATTCAATTGTAGTATATATGTTACTGTAAAGTTTTCGTTCCAAATAAATTTATTTATTATTTAATCTGTGCACCACACTATAAATATAATACGTAACGAGATGTAACCTTATAGAAACTTTATAAAAATACAAGCATGGTGATACGTTTTTTTTTATGTGGGGGAAATGCTTATGCATACTTGTCCTCGCGGGGGCAAGGACGGGTTATGTTGGATTTGCACCGACTAAAACCCCCACGATGATCCGCCTCATCGCCTAATGGCAGGGTCACGGGAACGCTTTCGTTCGCAACCGCGACGCTGCCCGTGCTGGCCGCTTTCGCAGCCCCATCTCGGGAGGGAGGGTTAAGACTTCTCTTTCCAGAAGCGCGCCGGAACATGCAGCGCGCCCCCTACTCGGCCTCCTGCAGTCGCGCGGGCGACGGATTCCCCCGAACCCGTCGCCCAGAGGCCATAGGAGCTACATCAGAAAACCTCTCCCGGCTCCCTGCGGCGGAGAGATGTTGGGCCCGCCGCTACCCGTTAACGGTCGCGGAGGATAGGGGGAGTACGGCGCATGGCAATACCGACACTCCTCAACTGCTGCTACATCGCCGGTGCGACACCGGTTAATCGCAGAGGGTACTCCCTTCGCGACTCCACCTCGGCTGCAAGGGGCAGTGTAAAACCACCTCTGCAGGCAGGCCGCAAAGGGCAGCATAACTGGTGCTCGAACCTGGAGCAGCCGCTTCGGCCGGCGCTTCGCTGTGGGATGGCCGGGTGGGTTCCACTTCGCTTCACCGTGTGTAGGTCCATGGTTACTAAGCCCCTCCGCCACGACAAGGCGGGAACCCGTTGGGGTGAGCATGGTGATACGTTAGTGAATTCGCAGATTTTTGCGGAGCTCCTCATTGTGGTGCACCAGTTGTAATTGAAAGAATTAATATCATCGTCGAATATGATACTTCAGTCTATCGATGAAAACAGATGAACGTGGGCCTCTTTAATCAATTTGCTGTATATCCAAAGTTTCTTGCGATCTTCACCAAGTCACCGGTCCACAATGCGGTCGTCCAACACTGCACTTACTAATACCTGGTCTCCACTCGCCAATATTTCCTATCGGCCATCCGACTTAAACAATGAATGATCTATGATCTATGATTTATAATGAAAGAATAAATGAAAACTAAGTACGAATCGGAACATTCTTGTTGACGTCAAATTATATCATTTTGTTCTATATATAATCATATTTACTGATTGCCTGTTACTGCGTTGTTTCTAAGAGTTTTATAATATTTTCAAAAACATGAAAAAAAAAGCAATTTAGATACAATCGCAAGGATTTAATAAATTATCAAGCAGCAATTACTTATATTTTGGACACAATCTTGAAAGGTGCTCGCAATCACAGTTGCCACGACGTCGTTGGATTGTACTTATCGATCGCGTAGCCCAACTGGCAGACTACCTGTCCTGTTTAGGGTTTGAATCTAATTATAATTTTTTATTATGTAAATTAGTATATTTTTCTAAACTCGCTACTATCTTATCATTCAACGAAGCGACGATGCGAATGGCACCTGTTGATCTGATGGCTTTTTGGGTCAACCACGTCTATCCTTTTAGTGAGATCTGATGCGGAA
This sequence comes from Ornithoptera priamus, assembly GCA_029034505.1. NCBI lineage: Eukaryota > Metazoa > Arthropoda > Insecta > Lepidoptera > Papilionidae > Ornithoptera > Ornithoptera priamus. The sequence continues at coordinate 1,713,578 of JARDWD010000500.1, read as the reverse complement.
AGAGTCTGGAATTAGAGGTTACTTAGGTGTTGGACGCCCTTCTTTCAGATAGTACGACGATATCGTAAAGGCGGACGGAAGTGAGTGAATGTAAAAGAAGAGGTCCGTATTTAGTGGAATATATTAAGGAGGGGTAGTGGGTTGATAAAGGCTGATAATGATATAAAAAAAAACAAATTTTGAACTGATATCATTATTGGAGTAAAATCTGTATTCTCTATACTTTTAATGTTTTATACAATTTATTAAGACGAACATTGAGATCATGTTACAAATGATCAAGATGGTGAAATCTCCGCTAATGGAAATTCATTTCGTTTCTTTGTCTCTTTTGACACATTTACCGAAGAGTTGATTTCATTATATACAATTATAATCATGCTAATTTATTAATATGTTATCTTTAGCATATAACGGATTAATTAATAATAGTGAACTAATAGGATCGTTAAGATATTCAACGTTTTATACTTGCAATCGATAACGTGGTGGGGGCCTATCAAATACTTTTAGCGGAAACGATAAAGAGATTATTGTATTGACGTTGAAGTTATTTTTTTAAAACTGCATTATTATAGTTACGTATTTTTTTTTATATAGGAAGATGTACGGCAGAGTAGCAGTCGATAATGAAGCGTGATAGTATGTTTGCAAACCACCTGCGGTAGAAGGAGAAGCTGTGGTGATACCAAGACAGTTAACGGCAACAGAGACGTATCACCAACAAGCTATTGCAAGTAGATGCTAATGATTCTAATCCAATAGTTATAATTCAATAACTCCCAATTCACGTTGACAGCCGGAGCATAGCATTGCTGTGATGGCGACAGAAGTCAACAACAATTGGCACCTCGTCAGGCGGATATACAAAATAGAATCAAAATATACCAGTAATACCACCTGCGTAATATATACCACCTAAAATAAACCAATTAGTAGACAGTTAATTTTTTTTGTTTATGTGAAAACAGAACTTATGATGATGAACAAAAAATTTATCCTAAATTTTTAAAGTCATATGAAGAGTTGTTTTTTTTTAGTCTCGCGTAATAAAATGCTAACGACACGAACACACCGGAGCCACGGGGCCGGCAACGGGGTAGTGTCGGACTCCACCCGAATAAAAATCTTCAGACGGTATTCCAATCACAACCGACTGTATGCACGATGGTCACGGGATAACAACGAATAATTCTTCTGCAACCCTCGATCGACGCCCGGATCGAACGGGCCCGCCTCGGGGCGAGATGTGAGGCACCCTTCCCGACAGACAATCCCTACGTGGAGACGCATAGGAATACGAGACTCGCCGCCAAATACACCCCGGGAACCCTTTCCAAGGGAAGCACCGGCCCGACGGCCCATGTCGGTTGCGACGCCAGGTTCCCCTGCCTAAGGAGGCAATTGGCGGTTGTGCGCTCGGCCCCGCCTGTTGCCGGTGAGCTGTCTAGGCGTTTCGTCCACGTTAGTCGCCCGCCTCGTCTGTCTTATCACAATTACGCAAGTGCAGTTATCTCCCGAAGCAACCGTGCCCCGTGACCATATGCATCAGGCGGAAATTCAGGACTCCACAGTCGCTATCCAGCCAGTCCGCGATGACTGGCCGCACGGCCTCCATGATGAGGCGACCGTGGAACAGGTCTTGGAGTCGTCGCTCCCATCGCCGAAGCACCTCCACCTCGCCACCTCGTCCGGCGACAGATGCTCGCCCGGTCAAGGGCGCTCCTCCGCGGCTAGTAAACGCGCGACCGAGAATTGTTTTTTTTATTATTAACGTGGGGAAAATGATTGCGTATACCCATCCTCGCGGGGCAAGGACAGGTTATGTCGGACTTGCACCGACTAAAACTCCCACGATGTTCCATTTCGTCGCCTGATGGCAGGGTCACGGGAACGCTTTCGCACCATCCGCGACTCCGCCGGCGCTGGCCGCTTAGGCAGCCCCACCTCGGGAGAGAAGGATAAACCCTCGCTTTCCACCTCCGCAGAGGCACGCCGGAACATACAGCACGCCGCCACCTCGGCCTCCTGCAGTCGTTTGGGCAACGGATTCTTCCGAACCCGTCGCCCAGAGGCCATGGGTGCCAAGAGAGAAAACTCTCCCGGCTCCCTGCGACGGATCCAATGTTGAGCCTCGCCGCCACGCATTATACGGCCGCGGAGGATAGGGAGAACGGCGCATCGCAATAACGACACTCTTCTTGCCCCGCGGCCCCACCGCTGCCGCATCGCCGGTGCGACACCGGTTAGTCGCAGAGGGTACTCCCTCCACGACTCCACCTTCTCTTAGGTTAGGATGTTATCCTTCCAACGGGTTCCCGCCTAGTCGTGGCGGTGGGGCTCATTAACCGTGGCATAGTTTCCCACGGTGAAGCGAAGAGGAACCTACCCGGCCGGCCCGAGGTGTAGGTCCGGCTCGAGGCGGCCTTTCTAGATTAGAACTCCGGAGCTCCGTCAGCTCACCTCAGATGTTTACCTGTGGGCTACAGGGGCAGGTTTACACTGTCTTTTGCTGCCGCGGTGAAGTCGCGGAGGGAGAAGACTGTCGGTAATGCGTTCCGACACTCTCCTATCCTCCGTGGCCGTATAACAGTTGGCCGCAGAGCTCAAGATTGGATCTGGCAATAATACCCTTTAAACCGGAACACAGAAATGTTTACACGTTATTGTTTGGCGGCAGAAATAGCAGTGGTAGTGATGCACCTACCTAGATGATCTCTGGCAACAGACACGTTCCAGCAGTAAACTAATTATAATAAAAGCGCCATCTCTACTGCAAAACAGTAGTAGTAGGACAGTGACTATTTTTACTGTCTTTACTGTTATAATGAAATTAGTTACAGTAATGAGACTTAATTAAAGCCAAAAGGCAAGTACTGCAATGCAGTAAGCATAGTAATCCGGCAACCGAGAAGTACCACCACCAGTCTCCCAGAGAAGGAAATGAAACGTATTAAAAATTTCCTTTGCTTTTTCTCTTTTCAAATAAAAAGATTATATATATAATATATATATATATATATATTTTAAAGCAATCGCTTTACATCAACAACGCATTTAGATAATAAAGATAAAAAAAAAACTGTCGGTCTAAGCTCGCGACGTTGTTTATTTAATATCGCAAACATCGGATATGAAGTATTTACTTAAAGCCCTGACATATATTTACTGCGCCTAAGTGTGTTGATACTTAAGGGTAGGTTGTTACCTGTTATGTGCAAAGTCGAGTGTTTCTCAAGATGCATTCTTAACAGCCAATTTACGTTCCCACTGTTGGGGCACTCTTCACTCAATATGAGGGAGATGGGGCCATAGTCACCACGCGGGCCCAATGCGGATTGGTGACTTCACACACACCTTAGAATAAATTCTAATTATGCAGGTTTCCTCGCGATGTTTTCCTTCACCGTTTGTATTTCGCTGTTGTTACTAAAGTTAACAAATGTACATAACTTACATATTAAAGTGATCGGTACATGCCGAGATTTGTACCCGCGATCTTCGGAATGAAGGCCGCACGCTCTAACCGTTAGGCCAGCGAGCTACCTGAAGCTCAAGATGCATAGCAATCCATAATCGTAATTATCATCAGCCGACAGAAATCTGCTAAACCAGTCCATAAGATCTCCACGTGTTTCCGCTGTCCGTTATCATCGCCTTTCTGCGATCTTCATCAGATCATTAATCCGACATATTCAACATACCTTCGACCAAGTGCTCTGCTGTTACTAACCTAGAAATCTTATGGACTACGTCAGTGTTTATATTATTTTTTAGTTCTTTTTTTTTAATCTTTTTTATTTTCAATGTAAACCACTTACTACTACGTACTAAGTACTAAGAGGTAAAGTTTAGATATTTCTTTAATAGTTTTATTTAACTTCTGTTAGCGAAGGCTCCCGTTAAACTTAGTAGTTGAAAGTCACCTTGATTGTAATTACACTCTTCTTTATCCTCAAATTAATAAATTTTAGTCTTTCTTACATATCCTTCAACATTTTATTTTTCATAGCCTTGAAATTGTCTCAAAGAAAATGCCACAAATACTTATGTACGTCCAGCGTTCTTTATACTTAAGTTGTATCATCATGATTAGCCGATCCACATCCTTTACTAGATAAGGACCGTATCATTAAATTAATATATAAGTTTTATAATTAACACTTAAAACGAATACAAAGTTCCAAGGCAATAACTTAAACAGAGATGTTGAATTAAAAACTGTTTTAAAAAAATTGCTCATAGAAATTTCCCAAATACATGAAATAAAGCAAGAAAAACAGAAGAAGAGGAGTAAAAAAAAATACATATGTAGTTGTATTAAAAACCTTTAATTTTAATAACTTTTTACACAAAAAAACAAACTAAAACTTACCCCTACCAAAAGTTACCCCTCGGAAGTGCCAACACAACTATAGGTACAGAGATGCAAAGATAAAATTAATAACGCCCTATTTAACAGTTTCCTGGCTTACTAACCCTTCTTTAACTAGTTGAAGAGGGGATGTTGAGGGTGTGAATCTAGTTTCATTCATTCGATTCATTTCCCATGTTTCAGTTTAAATGTTATTATATAAGCAAACTGCTACTAGATATTCCATCTGCCAAACCCTATATCTCCGATTGCTATCGTTGATATAAACTAGACGATTTCAACAAAATAAAATTAATCAGTCGTTAGTGACAGACATCAGTATATCCTATTATCGTCGGATTAGTGACGTGCACGTCTGGGTTCGTGCCAAGGATAATAGAGCGGTATGCACTAGGTATAACCTGAAATACCCGAACCGTGTATGTACCGAATGTTCTGACGAACGTGCAACGAAAACACGCAGAACTCAAAATCAATGTTACGATCTATAAATCCAAATTGAACATGAATTAATGATCTAGGGTTAGAAAATTTGGAAATTATCATACCTAAGTTTTTGAAGAGGATATTTCAAGTGATGAAATTGAAAAGGTTGTTGTGGTAATATATTAATAACTATCAGAAACACTTGCAAATCTTGTAGTAAGTGTTTTCCAAAACATTGAGACTCTATAAGAGATTTTAAAGAAATCACATTATGCTTTTATCTCCGATTCATATGATCCTCAACATCTATCAAATGAGAATAAGTTCTTGTAGCATACTTCTGGATTACACATGTAGCAGTAATTGCAGTTTTGTAGTCGAAAACGATTACAATACAGAAACGTTCATCTGATGGTAATCAAGTCAGGATGGTATACGCCGCAGTACATTGTCCTTTAACGCCTTCAGATATAAGATGTTTTTCCTTCTCAATGTCTCTCCATTACTGGAGGATTGTCAGATTTGCGAATCTTTGCCCAATGTGGACCATATAGAACAATTGCTAAACACTATTAATAAGAAGACATGTCAATCCAGTAACTTTACTAGCTACAGCGTCCATTAAACTGGCACAAAGTAATTTTTAAGCTAAATCCTTTATAATAGAGGAAGATACTCCATAATGATAATGTAAGGATTATTAATTGCCTTGATTCAAAAAGAACTAAAATCAACCAAAATAATAAGGGTAGAATTGAAAACAAATAAATTGATTAACAATATCATTCGTATATTCGATCTAAGTTATCATTAAAAACATTAGCCTATTTCGATAGCGGTAAAGTCATTATAAAGTAAAATTAAGTTAATTCTGAATTAAAGACATATTAATATACATAAATGTATAAGTGATAACATAACTAATGAATTTGAATAATGTTTAAGTTTAAAAATAAGTAAGGCTATTACCGATGAAGTTGGTCAGTAGTATCAATTCTGTGAAGCAGTAAGAGCAACGGAATTTTAAGTTAAAAAAAAGAATTATACTTGAGATTCGGACCGACTAGAAGGGAAACTGATTAATTTAGGGTTGTTTTTATAACTGGGATATATCTTACCTTTTTCATTACGTATATATTTACATCTTTAAAATTTTGTGATGACCAGCTATCAAAAACACCATTTACTGGTAGTTGGTCCTTTTTGCCGGAGACTGTCTAAGTATCACCGCAGCTTCTATTACAGTCGACAATCAGTATTGTGCTAATATTACTGTGTTCCGGTTTGAAAGGCGTAGTGGAATAAATGTGGTTAAGAGATTTAACATCTCAAAGGGATGAGCACACACACATAGACATTGTGTTGTATGTATCATCCTAACTAGCGCCATGTAGTTGTGAGGGTATCGCTGCTAAAAGAATTTAAATATAAAAAAATAATGAAAGAGTTTTAAATAAGAAAATTCTTCGTCCTTCAAACCGGTACACGGTAATGTTTCCACAGTACCGTTGTTTTTTTTCAATAGCCAATTTACGTTCCCACTGCTGGGGCACGTGCCTACCCTCAATATGAGGGCGATGGGCCATAGTCACCACGGCCCAATGCGGATTGGTGACTTCACACACACCTTAGAATAGATTCTAACTCATATGCAGGTTTCCTCGTGATGTTTTCTTTCACCGTTTGTATTTCGTTGTTGTAACTACAGTTCACAAATGTACATAACTTAAATATTAAAGTCATCGGTACATGCCGAGATTCGAATCCGCGACCTTTGGAATGAAGGCCGCACGCTCTAACCGTTAGGCTAGCGGGCTACCACAGTACAGTTAGGCGGTAGGAATAAGCGCTGCGGTGGTACCCAGACGGTCTTTAGCAGCAAAGGCCTAAACCTAGATTTTATTGTAGCATAGTACCACTGCTATGCACTACATTGTCTTTAATAAGTTTAACTACAAAGCAAAGTCTATATTTAGCTTCTGACGCGTAGGTAAGTGAAATAGGGGGGAATTCTTACTCCGTGGTTTTGTACGAAGCGAATCGTGCTTGAAAATCTTAATGCTTCTTAAACGGTTTTTCCGCCAACTTATTGCGTGCTTCTTCCATACTTAGATACAACTTAGTATATTCTCGTATTAAAAATCAATAAATTGAAATATTTTTTTTTAATTTTGCAGGATTGTGAGAGCAAAGATAGACAATGAGATTCAACATCTTATGTGACGAGCGCAATATGGCGTAGTATAGTTGTTGGGTGTAAAGGGGTCCTGCACAACAACTCATGGGACTCAAGCCAACCTAATGCACAAATGAGGGTCTGGCTCCCACCTACCCGCACTGGGTCAGCGTGATGGGAAATCGCCCAAACCTTCCTATAAGACACACTGCCAACGGCGGCTCCTAGTGCCTAGCAGCGGCTGACAATAATATATCATCCTAAGTAGTGCCAAGTTGTTATGAGTAAGCTCATGAATTACCATCAGGTGAAGGTCCCGCTCAATTCTTCAATGAATTTCAGGTACAAAAGGGTTTAGGTTCTTTTCCATCACGATAGTCCAAGGTGGGTTGGTGGGAGCGAAGGCCACGTTTGTTGATTAGCAGGGTGCACCACGAGTAGATAAGGTTGGCTTGGGTCCCGTGTGTTGGGGTGCGGGATCTGTTACACCCCTTATATAATAAATATTATTAAAGTTTAATAAATTAGATATAGTTGTAACTCCTGTTTTACACAAGCAAGTTTTACATAATTATATTCATAGGGGAAAACCCCTTAACCTATTGGTTTAAATCAAGTCGTGGATCTGCAGCACGTTTTCCTTAATCACCACCTCATCCTACCTGCGATGAATAAATGTTATGTTTGGTCCGTTTTCTTATATAGTTGTGAGACGTGGACTCTAAAATAGAAATGTTGTCGTCGGATACAAGCATTTAAGATGTGGGGATTCCGTCGAATGTTTAAGATCACGTGGAAGCAGTTTGTCTCCAATGCTCAAGTCGTTGAGAGAGCGAACTGCAAACGCGGGATGGTGACAACCGTCATGCAAAGAAAGGTTGCATTTTTCGGACACCTTCAAAAAGGATCACTTTGTGAGTTTTCAAGGTTGATCCTGGAGGGCATAATGGAAAAAGTGCACCTGGTAGATGGCGCACGAAATGGTTTGGCGACATAAAGGAGTGGATCGGGTTTAAATACCATCAGTTAAAAAGAATAGCCAAGTGTCGATTTAGTTTTCTCAATCTGACCGCCAAACTTCAGTTGGAAGAGGGCACCTAATCATGATGATGAGTAAACTATGTTTATTCCTCTTTTAATAATAATCCAAAGAAACCAGCAGGATATTCTGGTGATATATTTTATTTTTATTAAACAAAGCAACGAGACGAGGAACAGGTTCACATCATCAGCCGATAGACGTCGATTGCTGGACATAGGCCTCCCGCAAAGATAAGACATACAAACAACATGGCTTCCGGTATCGCTGGGCACTACGGGCTGTCGTAAGTAGGGGTTCATGTGGGGAGATTTGCGCAACTTCCCGCCACGCTGGCACAATGCGGGTTGGCGGGAGCTAGAGCCTCGTTTGTTGATTAGCAGGGTGCACTGCGAGCAGGTGAGGTTGGCTTAGGTCCCGTGAGTTGTGCGGGACCCCTTACAACCCAGGAGCAGGTTCACCTAATGTTAAATAGTACATCTGCCCATAGCAACATGACGTTAGTAAGAATGTTGACGACCACGTAGCGCTCGCCGTCTTGAGACATAAGATGTTTTAGTCGGGTTACCCCAGTAATTACACTAGCTACAGCGCCTTTCAAATCGGAACATAGTAACCTGTCCACACTACTTTCGGAGACCTATCAACAGTAAACCCGGTTTACTGCTGCTTCGTTGCCTCCGTTGTCTCGTTGCTTGTAGTCTAGGGCTGGTAAGAATAGGACTAAGGGAAGTTCTGCCTGCCGTAGAAGGCGACTAAAAAGGTCTAAGAGCTTCGCGGGTTTTAAATATGGGGTCCTTATTGCTCAACAAGAGAACCTGTGTGGGACAGCGTACGGCTCAGCGACGGTGCCTCTGAGGGTTAGGTTCCTCCTCAGAGACGTGTTAACATAAAGTGTAAGACGGGCACCGGTGCGTTCTGTAGGAGATCTTGGAGTCTGTCTGAATGCACTTATGCAGAGCATCGAGTGGGTTTCAGTGAGTAAGAATCCCACATAACCCTGACTTACCTCCAGAAGCTGAGTATCTTTCGAAGATTTCTCCTTCCGAAACCGAGAAAAACAAAAAAGGTCTCCGTTGCTGGCGAGCGTCTAGATTGGTACCACTGTAGCTCCTATTTCTGCCGTTGAACAGCAGTGTGGAAGGATTACCATGTTCCGGTGCGAAGGACATTGTAGCTAATGAAATTACTGGAGTTAGTTTTCACGTGATTGACAAACAAACATATATTTAGATATATAAACAAGATATAAAAAAACAAAGCACACATTATACTACACGAAACGACTTTGTTTTACATTGTCTTAAAAGCGAAGGTCATTTAATCACATTTAAGTTACACAAACAAGTGAATATATTACTTACATATATTACTTTGTATGCTTTATTAGAAATCGATGTGATAGGAGAAGTAATTTTTTTTTAAACTGGGATTTTCCACAGATAAAACAAAAAAGGATAAATCGATCAATTATCGTTGCTCTCTTCGTGTCACTTTTAATGAAGTATAAAAAATTACCTCAATATGGAACGAATATTATTTACTTTTTTCTAGGAAGCGACGAGACGAGCGGGACGTTCACCTGAACATGAGTGATACGCCCGTAACAACGTGGCGCTAATTAGGATGATATACACAGCATTCTGGAAGGAGTTGGGAGTCTGGAAGGAGTTATTTGAATAAAACAATGATTAAACAATAATTATTACATCCAAACTATAGAAATAACTAAGAAATAAAATCATCGAGTTTTTTCCTAGAAAATCAGGAATTTTTTGAAAAATATTTAAGAAATGAATAACTCCAGCAGCATTGTGCTTAGTACGGTACATTCCATGCACAGACAGATAGCGATACGAGCTATACTTTAGCCCCTCCACATCTTTTACACCTATTACCTTTCACACTGTGTATGAGTATCATTGAGGGGTTCATTGACTCATCACTAGATCTCCGAAAGTATAAGGAAACACTTAAACTTTGGTAGAGATATAACTTTTGCCAATTAGAGGTCAGCTAAGAATGGACTTTACTAAATAACACCGAGAAGAGTTGCTGCGGCCAGTAAAGCGGGCGGGGAACAGTATATATATATATACATATATATATATATGTATATATGCTATATATATAGAGAGTAAAAATAGCGTTTAATTACTGATTTATGAATTCTGACATATTACTAAATTGTTGAATGTAGGCTAGTCTTACAACTGTCATTTAGAAGAAAAGAGCAACTACGACTATTCTTTACTAAAAAAAATATTAAATATTTATGATCGCTAAAATCCTAAGTCATTAAGTCATCACACATATTGGCATAACGCCATTTCATAATATATACACATATATGTATATATGCTGATTGTATAAATCTTTCCAAAATGGGATATCGGTTTAAACCAGTATTTGAATATATTTGTGAAGTGGAAAATTTTTAACTAAAATGAAACTGGAAATGATTGTCATTTCACTTACTTCTGTCGGAAATCATCATCATCAGTTTACTGATGAGCATCACTTATAAAGGTGCATGTTAATGTCGGATTGGAGACTCCTACTGCACATGAAATGTTAGTATATTCTCCTTACACGGCGCCATGTAGTCGGCCCCTCACACGCAGGGGCGTGCAAATAGATTTCATGTTTTTTTTAGCGCGGGAGAGATCTTAAAATATACCTTGCATCTGGGGGAAAACAAGGTTATGTGGGTCTTTTACCCACTAAAACCACCTTGGTGGTATCCTTCAGTGCATTAGGCGGGGCTCCAGGATCTACTGAACGCATCGCTGTCCCCCTGCACTCTGGCTAAAACATCCCACAGACGGGCAATGCCCTCTTTAGTACTCACGCTGTGCTACGGTAAATACAAGACCACTATGCATTTAACCGTCTTCCTAAGGCTCGCTTCTTGACCTCTGAGGGCCCCTACCCTCAAAGCCCACGAACCCAAGGACTTTCAGTCGCCTTGTACGACAGGCAGGGAATACCTTGGTCCTATTCTTATTAGCCCACAATCACAGGGATAGCTTATGATTCCTAATTAAATCTATATAGTTAAAAATAAACTTAACTATTACAACTTAGCATATTTGTGTACTTTCTGAGTGACTTAGAGATTACTTAGGGGAGCTGGGGTAATCACAGCTCTTTTGCCTTTACACGTCCGTTTATCACGGGCCGAGTACACGGCGCCGTGTGATTTATATATCTAAGATATAATTGTTTAAGAAGAGATTAAGTAAAGTACATTAATTTACATAACTTTAATTACCTCTGTGGTGTCTATTCGTTTGCCTTATTACACAAAATTACTCAGTTCGATTCCAGCTTTCATAAGTTGTTTTTAATTGGTGTCATAATTGTTTTGGATCTGTCTGTCTGCCTACTCTCGTGTTTTATATCTGCAGTCGAATTGAAATACGATTATATACATTACTGCTTAGCAGTCAGAAATACCCGCCGCCGTGTTGGATGGTTAAAAACCTGTTCTAACATGGTATATCTCTTTTTAATAGCCTCTAGCATTCTGATGCACAGAAAAAATATCTAATACATATGTATAATATATTTTTTTATTCTCGTCCAGTAAGGTAATAAACAAGTCGGTCTAGCCTACTGGCCCAAGGCTAAGTCTAATTCTTAACATGTTAAGGATAATGTTTATTTTAAACGGATTCGTATTTAGGATTTATTGGCCCCTCGATGTTCGTCATGGAGAAGGATAATTGCTGGAAACGTTAGTTTTGATATTTTTCCTGCCTCATCTTGTAATATTACGGAGTGGTCGTTGGTGAAGGTTTTTGCTTGGAATGGATTTTTTTTTATTAAAGCGACGTCACGAGCGGAATGGTCACAGTTAAGATGATATACACAGCACAACATTGCGACATAGGATATTAAGTCTCCTATGAAAGGACTGACAGCCGATGGGGCTCCAAGGTCCTCGAGTGGCGACCCCGTATCAGAAGACATAGTGTTGGTAGGTCCGATAATTTGGTGAAGGTTGTGGGAAGCAATTGGATGCACACAGCGCTGGATTGATCTATGAGGAAACCGTTGAGGTAGGCTTATGTTCAGCAGTGGACGTTTGTCGGATGACGGTGATGATGATGTTAAGGTATGTCTCCAGTAACTGAGACCTACTATCAGTAGACATTAAACTGATAACAGTCATTAAAATGTTGCTACTACTTGGAAGCAGGCGATAGAAATAATTATCGAAGAATTAAAGGATAATGATGGTAAAACTATGAAATGAAAATTACTGTAGGTAATAACAGTAAACCCAATTAGACCTGCTTCGAATACTGGTAACGATAATCGATTTCTAAATCGATCAGGTTAATTCCCGTCTCCGATAAGGAAAGAGCTCTTGGACCATTCGGAATTACGGTTTGGTGATTCACCGGGTCGAAGTATCCGATTCGGTAATACTAAGAAATTTATTAGAGGAAATAAGTTTTAGGTGAAATGTATGTAGGGGGGAGTGAGAGGTCCCGCACAACTCATGAGACCGCAGCAAACCTCACGTGCTCGTTGTGATCTTGATAATCAACAAACGAGGCGCTGGCTCCAACCAATCCGTATTGTGCCAGCGTTAAGGGAAATTAATCCGAAATCTCACAAATGAATATTTATCTTTTAATAAAGATACCCTGCTAATGGGGGGAAATAAGGTTATGTGAGATTTTTAGCCATTAAAACCTCTTACGTGGTTATCTTCAGTGGGTTGTCTAAGGACCCCTGATCTGCTACTGGTTTCGGTACTACATTTAAAATATGTCCTAGAGAAGACTGTGCCACTTCTCGACATCCTCGCTTTGGTACGACAAGAACTAGACGACCCCGTACTTGTTGTTGCTCATGAGCTCGTTTAGTGGACCGTGATGGTCCCCACCTTTAAAGCCCACAAACCCAGAAACCCTTTTAGTCGCCTACTCTAGTCCTGACAGGCTGGGCTTACTTTAGTCCTGTTCTTAACAGCCGGTGACTACAGGAAAAAAAATCTCTGGTCTGGCGCTACCGGTGACCATGTTGATTGTGGACCGATCGATGTGGAGATCGTTGGGGAACGTCTATGCCCAACAGTGGACTTCTATAGGCTGATGATGTATCTAGAGATTAAAAAATAATACGAGTGTATGATTGAAAGACAGTTAAACAGGAATATGGTTGTAAAGAAATTTTTTTTGATGAACTAATTGAATGAATTTTGCTAAACTTAAAACGGAACAGGAAATATATCTAAAACGGAAATACTGCAACGTAGAGAATACTGCTGGATGCTCTGCCTGCTTGGTTGAAAACCGACAGGCAGATCCATATCTAGTTGAAAAAATGTGATGTCAAGAGACATGTATGCCAAGTGATTGACGATGTTGTCGACGACAGAGTCAAGTGGAGAAGAAAAACAAAGAAAGCTGACCCCACCACCATATGGGATAATGGCTAGGAAGAGAGAGAGACGGAGTATACTGCTAGTTTTTTTTACTGATAGGTCTCTGTTGCTGGACACAGTCTAGGTAGGTACTAACGCAGCGCCTATTGTAGCCGACGAGGAGTACCGTGCAAACATTACTGTGTTCCAGTTTGAAGGGCGCTGGAGCTAGTGTAATTACCGGGGTATAGAGACCAAACATTCTGTCTTAACGCGGTAGGCGTAATGTAGTGTATCATTCCAACTAGCGTCATGTTGCTGGAAGTGGTGGGGCGAGTATCACTTGCGTATTAAGAAAAAATATTCCAGAAATAACATAACCTATATATAATTCGTTTGACGCACACACTGATACCATATTATCACTTAGAACACATTCATAGATAAATTAATCAGATTATAAATCGGCTAATTATTAATGCCACAGATAATAAATTAAATAATACATTTAATGTAATAAATATCTGCGTTTAATATTTATACATAACTTTTTTTTTTTTTCAACAATACGAGCGGGTCATTCAACTGATCACTGTTCTCGCCGTTATGAGAGATGAGAAATTGAAACCTGTCATCTTCAGTGATTTCATTACCAACGCACTTCCAACCGGAACACAGGAAATATTTGCAATTACTGTTCGGCTACTTATTATATTACTGCTACTTATTATAACTAGGTTAAGTATTTACACTAAGTATTTATATTTGCCAACTCGTTTGTTGAAGATCCGTCGTACTTGAGCTTCACTTGTACTCCGTTTATCATCTGTTAGGTTGGGGAAAAAGTCTTTTCGCTTTACAGTATGTTTGAACTTGTGATAAAATCTCTTTGACTATACTATTTGTATCTGGACGGTTTTGGTATCATTGAAAGTTTTTATTTTGAAGAACATAATTCCAAATTTAAATTACAAAAATGTGTGATTTTCATTTGTGTTTCGTACTGTTATGATGAGTGAGTCTAATGAAGAAATTCGATACATTTTAAAATTTTACTACAAAAAAGGTAAAAATGCAACGGAAGCTGCGAAAAAAATTTGCAATGCTTATAGAGCCAATGCAGTGTCTAAGAGTAGCACAAATTTGGTTTAAGCGTTTTCAATCCGAAAATTTTGATGTCAGAGATGCACATCGCTCTGGTCGCCCTATTACGGATAAAATGGATGCCATTTTTGAAAAAGTCGAGCAAGATCGGCATATCAGTAGTTACGACGTAGCTGAAGAACTGGAAACTGACCTCAAAACAGTTTTGGCGCAATTGAAACAAACTGGGTACACAAAAAAACTCGATATTTGGGTACCTCACGAGCTCACTGAAAGAAACCTAATGATGAACCGTATACTCGTTTGTGATTCTTTATTATGACGTAATGAAACCATTTTTGAAGAAGCTGATATCTGGTGATGAAAAGTACATCACGTACGACAAGAACATGTGAAAAAGGTCGTGGTCAAAGGCCGGTCAGGCTTCGCAGACTGTGGCGAAACCTGGGTTAACTCGCATCAAGGTGATGCTGTGTGTGGTAGGATTGGAAGGGCATTATTCATTATGAGCTGTTACCACCAGGTATGACCATTGATTCTGAACTCTACAGCGAACAACTGATGAGATTAAAGCAAGAAGTTGAGAGAAAGCGGCCGGAATTAATCAACAGAAGGGGTGTGGTTTTTCATCATGATAACGCTAGACCTCACACATCTTTAGCCACTCAGATAAAATTTAATAGAGTTTGGCTGGGAAGAGTTAATGCATCAGCCGTATAGTCCTGACCTTGCACCTTCAGATATCCACCTGTTTCGGTCTCTTCAGAATTCTTCTGGCAGTGTCAGGTTAACATCACGAGAGGACTGCCAAAAACCACTTGTCGCGGTATTTTGATCAGAAGTCCCAAAATTTCTATAGCAATGGGATCATGTCTCTACAAGTTGGCAATAAGTTATCAAACAAAATGGTACCTACATACTTTAGATAAATATAAATTAAACTATATTAAAATATGTTTTGAATTTTCTTAAAAAATGCGAAGAAACTTTTTCCTCAATCTAATATTTAACTTCATCTTCCTTAAGCTAATCATTCTAATTACCACTTAATTAATAGGGTCGTATCGTGATCTTAACTTACCATTACGTGATCATCCACCTCGTCTCCTCGCTTTGTATATTAAAAAAAATGTATTGAAGGGGAAAAAAGGGAATATTAACTTGGTAATGCAAATTAATTTATCATAGCGAAAATCGTAAAGCGACATTGATTATTACTAGTAGGAAGTAAGGTAGGTCGATCACGATTCATTGATTGTTGTAATAGTTATTTGATGGTTGTGCGGTAAAGATTATAAATCAACGTAAAATGCTGTAAATGACAAAGTGAAATTTTCGGAGCGGTATAAACGATCAAATATATCTAGAGCATATTCTTACTCTATACTTGATATTTGACACGATGTGTGTAAACGTTACTGTCATCCGGTTCGAAATGCCCTGTAGCTAGTGTAATAACTAAATAACAGCTAGTGTAATAAGTAAATAACGAGACTCAATATCCTGTCTCAGGCGACGAGCGCAATGTGGTGGTGTATATATTATCCGCGATCTGGGGATGGGGAAGTGGATGCGGAGAGTGTAGGACCCATTGATGTGAAGATCTGATCTGAAGGTGAGGTCTATGTCCCGCAGTGGTCGTCTATTTGCTGATGATGATATACCCTTACTGGCGCAACGTTGTCATGACCAGGTGTATCATTTATCATCAGATGAACGTCACCCTCGTAAGTACTTAATAGTAGCCAAAAGTCAGTACCTAATACTGTACGATATTGAAATTCAACAATCAGCTGTTTTTAGTGCTACTGAAGTTATTGTATTAGGTTTTTAATTTTTTTATGTGTGTGTGTGTGTGCTTAAAGTAAGGGAAGATGCGAGAAGCTGAGGATCGTATTTAGTGAAAGACATCGGGAAATCCAGCAGTAGATAAACAAAGTGTGATATAATGATGATGATGTGTATATAGTATAAATGGTATGACTAACTGCTCCCCGTTCTCTTCGCTAGCTTTAACACCCCCGCGACACCCTCTTGGAGTAGGATTTTTGTTAAACCCGTTCTTAGCTGACCTCTAAATGGCAGAAGCGATGTCTCTACCGAATTTGGAGTGTTTACGTTCGCTAGTTTCGGATATCTCGTGATGAGTCAATGAATCTCTGATTAACTCCTATTTATAAAGAAGATTAAGTAAAGTAGGGTTACCTTCTTCAGCTCTGTAGTCTCGGGTTAGTAAGATTAGGAACCGTAGAAGGCAACTAAAAGGGTCTAAGAGCTTCGCGGGCTTAGAATATGGGGTCCTTATCGCTCAACAAGAGAACCTAAGTGGGATAGCGTAAGCCTCAGAGATGGTGCCTAGGAGGGTTAGGCTCCTCCTCAGAGACATGCTAACACTAAATGTAGAGGGGCACCGGTGCGTTCTGTAAGAGATTCTGGAGCCTCTCCGAATGTACTGATGCACACCACCGAGGGGGATCAGTGAGTAAGAATGTCGCATAACCCTGACTTTCCCCCTAGAAGCAGAGCATCTTTCGAAAATTTTCCATCGAAAAAAAAATGGTTACCTAAGTATAGAACATATCTACATGTCTTATCAGTTAAGTTAAACAAGTGTCTATAAAGTAAACCTAAAACCTTATAAACCTTGGGTCCACCGTAATGAAGCAATTATGGAATGCAATTTTTACTTCGTCTTTGTTGCAAATTAATTTACTTTCCTTAATTACCGGTAATTACCACAGACGTAATTGTAATAATACTGTTTTACTATCTACCAGTTGTTGTGAACATTGAAAACAGTAAAAGTAGACGCTTTGACCAGGGCTGATTTTGGTGCTGTATAAACGTGTTACTAGTAATTAATTTTGCTTTGTTAATTTTAATACGAATAGTGAGGAATTGGAATAATCCGCCAGCTGTTTTGTGCCAATGAACAGAAGACAGAATGGTCTATTTCTAGACCATAGGTGTTATGAACTACCGCCCCTTCTCAAGAAGAGGGAGGGCTAACGCTACATTTTTCTTTAAATAACGATGCGACGATACGACTACCAGATGTTAAGGGCTACATATCATCAGCCGATAGACGTCCACTGCTGGATATAGACCTCTCCCCAATGCCTGCATCCAGCGTTTTTGCGCTACCGGTCAGACAAGTGGTCAGTACAAGGCGCCGCCGTTGATAGGGGTTCATATAGGGGTTAAGTGATACGCTATTCCATAAAACGTGGGGTTAGTTAGGTGAGATATACACTGCATGGGGCGGAATGGGTTCCGTCCAATACCTTACGGAGCCCAAGTCCAACCTCACTTGCACGTGGTGACTCTGTTGAATAACATACGAGGCTCTGACCATCCGACAATCCGCATGGGACCAACATGGTGGGGTTAAACCTAATACCTCTCAATGAACTCTAATAAAAGACGCCCCAAGTGCTCGATGGGACCAGTCGTGCCGATCACGACTGAAGGCGAAGCGCCGGATCCATAGATGCGTACAATCCCAGGTCGATGTGGGCAGCGCAGGACCGATCTCTATGGGGAAGGCCTATGTCCAGCAGTGGACGTCTATCGGCTGATGATGGCACTGCACCACATTGTGTTCTTCGTCTTAAGACTTCAGATACAATATGTTAGTACCCTTAGCATAGAAATATTAAAATGAGATCAGATTGTATATCTAATTATTCCAGTTCAGTTTCTAAATCCCAGTTTACAATGAAGCTCATGTATTGTTGGGTAGAATATCCCCACCACTACCCTCTCCTACGTATCATAATGATCTTTATAAACAAGAGCAGCGTCAAGTTCATTGGAAATAAAGCAGGAAGAACTTTTTTGAATAGATGGCAATGACTTCTCCATGTTTGTCTGACTCAGTGACGCATATGTATATATATAATATAATGAAGATAGGTTTTGTGTCTCCGCCAATCACGTGAAAATTAGTGAACGTGTCGATATCTATCGTAAACGGTCCCGCACAACTCACGACACACAAACCTCACCGGCTCGTGGTGCACCCTGCAGATGAACAAACGAGCCTCTGGTTCCCACCAACCCGCATTGGGCCAGCGTGGTCGGAAATGGTCTAAATCCTACCTCTACACACGACGGCTCCAGGTGTCCGGCGATGCGAGCATCGCAGAACCGATCGATGTGTAGATCTTTGGGGGGGCACATGTCCAGCGATGGAAGTCCATCGGCTGATGATGATGATGATAGCGATATATTAACATGAGCATTCGAAGCGAAATGATATGTAGATGGTCACAAGTTATTTATTTTCTTTAATTTCATAGGTGCTGCATCATATTATCTCCAATTAAATTTTCATTATGTATTATTTAGGCGGTTGCTATGGTAACAATATTCATTTTAGTGAATATAGTAATATTCACAATAATGAATATTGCTATCAGGTCAAAATTCACGATTTTGTCTCAGATTAAAACATAGAGGAAAGGTAATATCATCAGCGATAAGGCACTAGTACAATAATCAGCATAATTGATGTCTCACTTGATAATACGTGATGATAAAGTTATCACAACTAGCAGGGCGTTCGGTGATGATGATAATATAATCTATTATAGATGGGTATCTTAATAAAGTTAGTTTTTTTTTATCTATGGATAATGAATAAATAAATTTTTATCTAATCGAATATAAATATCTTCAAGTGATTCCCCTCTTCTTACGAGATGTATATTAGAGAAACTACTTCCGTTCTCGGAAAATAAAGCAATCCTCATTATCAGCCGACAGACGTCCACAGCTGGACATAGGCCTCCCCTGCAGATATCCACATCGATCGATTTTGCGCTGCCCGCAACCTTCACCAAACCGTTGGACCACCTGGTCAGAAGCCTGGTAACACTACGTCTTCCGGTACGCGGTCGCGATTCGAGGACCTTAGTGCCCCATCGGCTGTCACTCCTTCGAGCGATGTGTCCTGCCCATTGCCACTTGAGGCTAACAATCTTTTGGACTAAGTCGGTGATCTCAGTTCTCCTTCGGATCTCCTCATTTCTGATTCGATCACACAGGGAAACCCCGAGTATAGCCCTTTCCATTACAAAATAAAATAAAGAAATATATATACACATAAATATGTATATATATATATAAATATTTCACAGTAATTTCATTACCTACAGCGCCCTTTAAACAGGAACACAATAATATTTGCATACTATGGTCTGTCGGCTGCCGTAGACGCTGCGGTGGTACTGACCTAGACGGTCTACTACAACGGAGACCAGTGACCACCAGTGACTTTACTGTCTTCTCTACTACCTACTTTACTGCCTAGACTAGTTTCTTTACTGACCATAAAATAGCCCCGCCCGGGGGCAACCCTCGCCTCCAATTCTCCGGGCCCCTTCTCGTTATTAACACACCCGCAACTCCCTACGGGGAAGGTATTATATAAAGTCCATCATCACCTGACCTCTAAATGGCAGAAGCAATATCCTTAGCAAATTTTGAGTACTCACTTCTAATAGCTTCGGAGATCTCGTCATGAGTCAATCTCAATCTCTGCACATCTCAATATATTTTTTCTAACTTACTTAAGACCGGTACTACCGATCTTAGGTAAGTTAGTAAAGGGTAGTTACCACCGTAACGCCTAATGCAGCTTAATAACATTGCTGTGCAAACATCGCCGTGTTCCGGTTTGAAAGGCGCTGTCGCTAGTTAAATTACTGGGGTAAAGAGATATAACATTTTATGTTTCAAGGCGACGACAGCAACGTGGAGTATAGCGCATCATCCTAACTAGGAGCACGTCGCTATGGGCAGGCGTACCACTTACCATCAGATGAACATCTTACTGATGTGCTCGCTTCGTCATAAAAAAAAGTAATAATTACATACGTATTTACTTAAATGTTTCAAGTAGCGGTCAAATGTTTTTTATAGCAGTATAATTTTTTGACTAAAAAAATCCCCAAATCGCTTAACCGATTTTTGAGTGTTAAGTTAAATTTAACTACTTTCTCATTTTAACTTAAATACTGACCGCTGGGATTTACCCAGTTATCAGGTCAATGTAATAATCTTTTGGTTAAGTCCCGCTCTACCCATTACGTCGCGTAGCCCACTGGCCTAATGGTTAGAACGTGCGGCCTTCATTCTGTAGCTCGCAGGTTCGAATCTCGGCATGTACCAATAACTTTAATATTTAAGTTATGTACATTAGTTGTAAGTTAACTTTAGTAACAACAGCGAAATACAAACGGTGAAGGAAAACATCGCGAGGAAACCTGCACATGCATTAGGATTTATTTTAAGGTGTGTGAAGTCACCAATCCGCCTTGAACCCGCGTGATGACTGTGGCCCATCGCCCTATTATTGAGGGTAGGCCTGTGCCCCAACAGTAGGAACGTAAATTGTCTGTTGAAAAAAGTCCCGATATCTGATGATGATACGAACCGCTATTGGTAATGACAGTTAATTAAACAGCGTTTTAACCATTAATTAAAAGATGAAAGGTAATCTTTATTTTGAATCTTTTGTTTTATTTAATAAAGCGATGAGACGAGCGCGTTCACCTGATAGTAAGTGATACGCCTGTCCATAACAACGTGGCGCTAGCTAGGATGGTATACACTGCATCACGTTGCGCTCGTCACCTTGAGATATATGTTGAATCACGTTACCCAAAGACCGCTGTAGTTAGTGCAGTCACTAACTACAGCAACCTTCAACCAGAAAGCCAGTAATGTTTGCACACTGCTCTTTTGTGGCAATAGAGACTTACCACCAGTCCATACTAGTAATCAGTAAAACATGATCCATTCTACGTCGGATTAAATCTTTGAAAGAGAAGGACATAGTTCACATTATATGGAGATGATATAGTGGTGTGCACACTTTAGTGCTGTAGTTTGAAGGATGATGTAGCTGATATAATGGTGAGGGTATGGACATTCAACAGCTGGGGTCACAGCGCATTCTGTTACAGTCTACACATCTTAACTAGTACCTAATTCTTGTGGTCACGTCTTAAGACGTTTTCCTTATCGCTGAAGACCGTCTAGGTAGCTACTAGATAGTGTGCAAACATTACCGTGTTCCAGTTTGAAGAACGTTGTAGCTAGTGACAATTACTGAAGGGACGAGACTCGGCATATTATGACTCAAGGTGATGAGCTCAACGTGACATCGGCAGGTGCGTCACTCACTATCAAGTGAACGTCTCGTTTGACTTAAAATAATTTAAGCAATCTTCAATAGTACGTACACGTAATTTCCTTTGTCTTTTGGTATGAGGAAAATAAAAAAATTACCGTGCGGCCTGCACGTTTCGTAAAGATGTATGTACGGGGAAACCCTAGGAGCCTTTTGTGAAACTAAGGAAATCAGGATTACTCCTCATCAGGGTGACATTGTATGCTGAAGATAGCAGCAGGTATAATAACAATAAGACTAAGGGAAGCTCTGCCTGCCGTAGTAGCCGACTAATGTGGTTTTCGGGTTTATGGGCTTTGAGGGTGGAAGCCTTCATTTTGGATAAGTACGATGTGGTCTCGTGATTGTCGCACCGAAGAGAGGGTGCTGGATAGTGACACGGCTACCCTCGGGACGTGGTTAGGAGCAATGCAGAGACAACGGTGTGTTCTTAGGAAATCCCATTGCCTCTTTCAAAACAGTAAGGATGACCACCGGGGGTGCATTAGCGGGTACAGATACATACCTAACCCTGTCTTTCCCTCCAGAAGCAGGGTATCTTTTGAACATTTCTCCTTCAGGTGTTTCTAGGTTATGTCGGAACTTTTCTCACACGTATTACATCTTTCGCAATTTATTGTGCCGTTCGTATCATCATCATCAGCCGATAGACGTCCTCTGATTAACATAAGCCTTCTCCAAAGATTCTCACATCGATCTGATGAGGGTTCATATTGGGGTATTTTCCCATCCCCCGGTTTCCCATCCCGGGTTGATTGTATAAGAGATTATTGTTTCTAACATCTACTGATTGTAGATCTTCGTTTCCGCAGATTGCTTTATAGGTTATTTCTATCGCCGGATAGTAATGTTATGAAGGGCGCTGTAGCTAGTGGAATTACTCTGGTAACGAACTTTGACCTGAACTGTAGATCCAGTACAATGTGGTGTCGGCGAACGTGCACTTCCTCTCGTCGCTATATCGAATAACGCGTTAATCAATACAATTAATATATGAAACGTTTCATATTTTACATATTAAATACATGTTATCTGATAACTGCTTATTATTGCTAAATATCTAGAATATAACGTTATATACAGATAATTGTGTATCGTGCTATTTATAGCAAATTAGTGACTATATTAGTTAATTTGGTATAAAGAATTCATTGAATAACAACATTATAGATAACTTGAAAGCAAGTACATTGGTGGTCAAATATTTCAACGAATTTGAATAATTCTTAAACCATATAAATACTTAAGAAATATCTTCATTATTTTTAGTATCGTTTACATAAAAGGTTAAAAGCATAACCATTATAACCATTGTTTAATAACTCCCGTTATCTTTCATTCATCTGTTACTTAACCACTTGTTAATTCTATTTACATATGTATGAGAGAGTTTTTAAGAGGATTACATTTCCGCTTAGCATCAGTAATAAATAATATAATAGGAATAATGGAAACTTAGTCTAGATTATAAAATAAAAAATAACAATTAGTTTACAGGTAAACTTCACATAAAAAGAATTTAAGTAATCATGATATATAGTCATTAGAATTTCCTGTTGAAGCCTAAGTTGTCTATTTATCGCTTCCTTCAAGGAGTATTTGCAACTTAACTGTATTTCCGTCTTTACAGTAAGGTGTCACCATCTTATAATGTAACTTATAATAATGGAAAGAAGGTAAAGAGAAGGAGCGAGTATAAAGTACGGAATGTACGAGATAGAGATGGTGGAGGACCTTTTCATAAAAGAGGAGAACTAGAATGTTTTATTGAAGCAGAGCAAGGATGCTTGGCAAGGTCCGGAATCTATTTAAAATCTTTACCTGAGTCCTACCAACCGACATTGGACCAGCGTGGTGGGAAAGGGTTCAAACCCCCCTATACGAATCCCTACCTGATTTGGGAATTTTTGAGGAAGGCCTATGTCCAGCTGTGGACGTCTATCTGATGATGATGATAGAGTCCCATCGATGAATTTCAAAGGAAATCCTGAGGGATGTCCTGACATATAACTCGGACTTGTATAAAGTGATAACGCGCTGAAATCTTTAAAGGTGTGGCATTTCACTTATTATCAGGTGAACGTTCTGTCCGTTTATCATCCGTTGTATATATAATGTGATATTTATTTTAATTCTATTGTACATTATTAATTATATAAATATATATCTTTATATACATTCCTTATCTCTACCATTTCATGTCTGCATCAGACAACGTAATCTGAAAGATAATGCCAAAGGCAGAAGTGAACAGCGTGTGACATTCTGTTAAATAATTAAATTTAATTTTATTAAACGTAAATTAATTAATAAATTATTAATTTTTTTTAAATTATATTTTAATGTTGACAGTCCCACTAGGTCCACCGATCTAGTGAAGGTCGCAGGAAGTAGTTATATAAGCGAAGCGCAGGTTCGATCGATGTGGAAATTTTTCGTGGAGGCCTATGTCCAGCGGTGGACGTCTGTCGACTAATGATGAAGCACGAAAGTGAATCGTTACCTTAAGGATACTTGTTTTAATTGTACCAATAAATTAATTATACCTTTTAGGAAAAATCATTATTAATATAGCTATAAAAGGCTTCCGTTATAAATATTTATAAAAAGTATTTTTTTTATTTGACGAAGCAACGAGACATGCAAGACGTTCACTTGATGTTAAGTGACACGCCTGCCCATAACAAAGTGGCGCTAGTTAGAATGTTATACACAGTAGTACAATACTCTCGTCGCCTTAGATGTAAGATGTCTATTGCCCCAATAATTTCACTAGCTATAGCGTCCTTCAAACCGGAAGACAGTACTGTTTGTCGGCTGTAATAGCAGTCGCGATGTTACCTCCCAAGTCTCCGGCAGCAGAGAGCTACCGCCAGTAAATATATATTACAATATTGAAACATCATTTGCGTGACCTGTCAAAACGGTCGCGTCATATTATACCAGGTATAACATAGCAACCCTAAGTGTAGACGGGGGTGTAAGGGGTTCCACCTAAATCAACCTCATCTCCATGGTGCACCCTGCTAAACAGCAGATGAGACTGACCGCCGACACGCGCTGGGCTGGCGTGGTGCGGTTAATCCGCAATTTCCCCTCAATGCGAATCCTTGAAGGTGGCCTAAGTCCAGCAGTGGGCGTTATGCATTTGATAAGAAGAGTGTAGACATCGGATGGCGAATTATAGCCGACGTGAAAAAAAAAAGATGGCGCATTTTGTTCGTCGATCATTGACCGGGGGCAAGGAACCGGTCCGGAGCGGCGCGCCGTACGAAACCCTCGCCGGCAGCCGCGCGGTCGCCGCATTGTGCCTTATCACACAGCCCGAACTCACACGACCAGTTTTATTTTTCACTTTTTTTTTATTCCACGAAGCGATGAGACGAATAAGTCGATCACCTGATTGTAAGTGATACCCTTACTTATAACAATGTGGCGCTAATTATAATGAAAAATATAACACTAAATCGTACTCGTCAGCTTGAGACATAAGATGTCGAGTCCCGTTATCCCAATAATTTGTCTAACTACAGCGCCCTTCAAACCGAAACACAGTAACGTCTTCACAGTACTGTTTGTCGGCTGCAATAGGCGCTGGGGTTGTACCTACCTGAACGGTCTCCGGCAACAGAGACCACAAGTGAAATTTCGTTTACATAAATCGCGTTTCCTCTAAATGTTGTCTGATGATGCAAAATGTGAAATCTGATGTTTGTTAAACAAGCTCCGCAACAAGTCTACATTTTCCGCAAGGTCGCCAAATTGCAGAAAAATTGATTTGATCGTAGCAAATCACAACCATGGTCACACAGCCATAACTTTATTTGCTTTAACATAACTTTGAAATAACTTATTGATTTTCTGTTTCATAACAAATCCAATTTCACACAATTTTACTGAATTATATGTATATAATAACGGGTGTAAGGGGTCCCGCGCAACAACTCGCGGGACCCAAGCCAACCTCACCAGCTCGTGGTGCGCCCTGTTAATCAACATACGAGGCTCCGGGTCCTATCAACCCACATTGCGTCAGCGTGGTTGGGAATGGTCCAAATCTTCCTATATGAACCACTGTAAGTATATGGATTCCTTTGGATATATTTCCATATTTTGGAGGGTGCCTATGTCCAGCAGTGGACGTATATGGGCTGATGATGATACTGAATTATATAAATAAATATATTAAAGAATTTATTTCTTTAAAAAAAAACTGAAGTTTATTTATATTAGAGTAAACATGACAAAAATAAGTAATTATGTTAGATAAAAAGTCCAGGCCTTAGTATATTGGCACCTGAGCTCCAGGTATTCTACCCGAGGCTCTATTGTCTCCAGCTATTAATAATAGGATTAAGGTAATCCCTACCTGCCGTGAAAGGCGGCTAAAAGGGGTTTCTTTGAAGGTGGAGGCCGTAATTAACCATTAAGTGAGCACGGGATGAACGATAAGTACAAGGTGGTGTAGTGCTTGTCGTACTAAAGCGAGGGTGCCGAGGATGTCTCCAGCCCTCCCAGCGATCACGGGATTGCCCGCAACGTACTAAGGATGACCACCGGCTTGGTCTTCATCTTCTCCGCAGAAGCAGAGTAATCTATTTGATTTCCAACGACATCTCTAGCATATGTATGCAGTACAAAATAAATCTGACATTGTAAATACAGATATCTGGAACTACTAATAAATACTAGATAATATTTTATATGGAGTAAACACAATGCCGCAGAATACGTTTTAAAGCTAAGTGTCAAGTTTATGGTGCTGTGTAAACTTCTTAAGAGTATCATCATAACTCTATTCATCAGTTCAGCGCGATTGTTGTTTCGTAACAAAGGAACAATAAAATGCTGTTACTCCGACGGCGGAGCGAAGAAACAAACATAAAATAACTTAACATGTCCTGATGCTTGAAGGAGTTTACTTGAAACGATTAATGTGGCTCTTTTATGTCATATATATATCATCATCATCATCGGCGGATAGACGTCCACAGCTGGACATAAATGTACTCCAAAGATGCATACAATCAGCATGGCCTCCGATACCAGTGTACACACGGGGGGATTTGGACCATTTATCACCACGCTGGCCAAATGAGGGTTGGTGGTAGCCAGAGCCTCGTTTGTTGGTTAGCAGGTTGCACCACGAGCAGGTGAGGTTGGTTTGGGTTCCATGAGTTCACGTGTGGGATCCTTTGCACATTGTATACATATGTAATGAAAATGGGTTTACTTTGTTCGACAATCACGTAAAAACTAGTGAACGTATCGATATGGCAACAAGAGCATTAGACGCGGAATGATTTGCAAATAATTATAGGATATACATTTTTTTTTATTTCATAGATCCTTCATTTCATTCCCAAATAAATATTGTGAACATTTTTAATTCGTATTTATGCGGTTGCTATAGTAACAGTTGCTATAGAAATTCGCCTATTTTTATATTACGGCCAAGCGGACGCGGAACAGCTAGTATGTATATTAACAAATAATAGGATTATTTCACATATACTATTAAACAGTACAAATTGGATATACAAATGTACTTAATTTATTCGAGCACTTAAGCAAACACTACTTAACACGTATGTTACAATTAATTAAAGTTTTTATATAAAAACTTGTGCCGCGTTTAACTTGAAAATAACAACATAAATTCTAAGCTACGATAAAGTTAAATATATTTTTTTAAACTATGTCTTGTATGTTGGTACTGATACATAATATTGTTGTGTAAATACTAACTAATACCTGATTACTATGACTTGGTGATCGACATCCTGAGTGGATTGTATTGAGACGATTACCAGTAACAGGATGCTCCTATCGAAAGTGTTACCTGTAAGAAATAAATTAAGTTGCACTTTACATGGATTAGGAACAAAAATCATTATACATATACATTTACATACAATGATTTATATGCTGATAAGTAAATATTACTACTACTGGTGGTAAACCTGTTGCCGGAGACCATCTAGGTATTTAGCACTATGCAAATATTACTATTTTCCGATTTGAAGGGCGTTGTACTTAGAAAAATTACTAGGGTAAGGAGACTAAGCAATCTGGTGCTGTGTACGCCCCACATTGTTATGGGCCGGTGTATCGCTTACCATCAGGCGAATAACTCGTAGCTTTGTCGAGTAAAAAAAAAATAACATTAATAAAAAAGATTTTAGTATACGCAACAATAGATCTACATTCACCAGCGGATATCCTGTGATGGTGAATGGAGGTGTTGAAACTAAGAAAAGTACGATTTTCTTTTAATCATTTGCAATTACTTCATCATCATTTCAACCTATGGACGTCCACAGCTGGACCTAGGTCTCTTGGATTTGGTTCCACAATTAATGCAGCTATTTAATTATAGATAATTATTAATATATATATCTATATATATATATATATATATATATATATATATATGTAACAAATAGCGTATTGTATTTACTATATGGTCCGTATGGGTTAGACTTTATATAAATAATCTAGTTATTTATTACGCGTTTGATTTGTAGATTGTCTGAGTTAGGTCTTATCATTTGAGTTCTCCACCTGATATTAAGGCAAGGGGCCGGCTACCTTGAGGACAGTCTGCTGGTAGCCGCGGCACGGGACGCACCTGCGCGTTCCAAATTCGAAACTCACGCATCGCACCGCACCGCGCGCGGCAACGAAATGTAATTGCGTTTTGAAAATAGAACTCTTCAACTGCTTGAGGAGAAAAATAAAACGAATTAGCCAGTGTATATATCTTGTGTAAATAAATAAATACATATATTTATATCTTAAGTAATACAAAAGTGTTTATTTAAAGTGCGTGTATTAATTAATATATATATATTTTAATTATTCTTAAAATCCTGTGATATTAGTATTTAAGGGGACCAGTGAAAATACAACTGCAAGTGAGTATTTCATATATTTTTTTTTTGTATTATCTGTGCATGGTAATATAATGCTTTTGCCTGTGTTTGTTATTTTTTTGTGAAGGCTGTGATCTTAATAATTTTTACTAGCTATTGTATTTTTTTTATTATTATAGGTTATATTAAAATTTGACGTTAGTGAAAAGTTACGGAGTACATTTCGGGAGTTTAGTACGGGTACTGGAGGCAGGTAAATTTTTGGACAATGAGCGCTAAACCTTACCCTTAATAAATCTCCATCGTTGGGGAGTTTAAAAATGGATATAGCTCTAAAGAATTTATTGACGTTAAGAACACATTTGTGGACTCCTCAGTCTGTGGGTCCGCTTAATTATTATTTAGAAATATTGCTTTAACATCTTTTTTTTATGTTCACAACAAATGTTTACTTTGATTTGTTACCGACATCGAAAAAAAACGATTTTTCAGAATATTAAGTTAGTGTTACCACTGTTATATTAAAACTATTTCTTTTCATTTTTCTATATATAAACATTTTCAATGTTCAAATATTTTTTTTTTTTTGCAATAATCTGCGAATATTTTTATAGATCACAACAGTATTGTCATATACATATTTTATTAAGTCATCTCATAAAAATTAGTTTTCACTGTCAAGAATAATTTCTCATCATTCATCACAGAGAAAATACACAAGATTTTTTTTTTTTTAAATAATTGCTTTGTACTAGAATTCTAGTATATTTGGTATGTATCAAAATCGATAACTCTATTTAATTCTTTGGCTAAATAAAATCAATTCTGCCTTTATGACTGCTAAATTTGAATTCTTTTTTTGGGAGAAGTATTAGGGGGGTGTAAAAGTTCCCGCACAACAATTCACGAAATCCAAGCCAACCTCACCGAGGCCTATGTACAGCAGTGGACGTCTATCAGCTGATGATGATCAATGTCAAATCCGTTCTAAAACGCCAAATGAAGAGACCACACATTATGTATGTGTGTTGTTTCATATATATTAACAATATGTTTAATGATTTTGGATTTAAATCTTTTTAAGTCATTCTAATTTTTATACACGTCATCATCATCATCATCATCAGACATACATTTTGACGAAAGCCTTTAAAATTGTCATTTTGCCCAATGCCGTTAATTAGTCTTTTTTTGTTCGTATAAACAATAAAATAGTGATGACATTATTGACTGATTCTCACAGAATCCTGTTCTAAGGATAATAATGTTAGTAATAGAAAAATATTACATATTCTCCTAGTCCTTTTTATTAAAAAAATAATAAACAACACGATAATAAGGAAAGTTGTATATATTATTAGATCGAGATGTTATTGATAACTAAATCTAAATGTATGAGGTAGAAGTTAGGATTTCAATTATAATAAAAAAAAACAGCTTGTATATCGTTTCGTCTGCTGAGACTAAAAGCCTTCACTCATCAGACGTCATGGCTGGTCAAGTGCGGGTTGGATCTGAAAACGTGTTCACTTAAACACTATCTAACCATCACCGATGATGAGCGGTGATACATTGGTGTTTTAGAAGGCTTGTGTAGTTTCAGCTTTATTGAAATAATTATCTAATCCCTGCGAAAACAAGTCCAAAGTCAACAGCTGTTATCGTGGCGACAATGTCAATGGAACTGATTGTGTTCCTCAAATTATTTTCCTGATTATCTTGACTGGATACGAAGTGAAAAGCGGTGATACCTTAGAGGCCGGTACCTGGCAAATACAGGCGGTTAAAATTATTCACATGGTTTTTTTGTGGGTTGTAAAAGATTTTTAATTTTTAAGCGGTAAAGATGTTTTTTACATCATTAAGCCTCGGGATGAGAGGGATTTTAATCTAATGGTAAGTGATACGCCTGCCCACAGCAGCGTGGTGCTGGTCAGTCACCTGAGACATAAAATATTGAGTCTCAATACCCTAGTAATCATATTTCCTTCGCTAAACAGTACGGTGTAAACACTACCGTGATCCGGTTTGAAGGGCGCTGTAGCTAGTATAATTACTGCTCGCATCCAGTGGGTTGCCGCGATTTTCATCAGATCGTCGGTCCACCTTGTAGGATGCTTCCCAACACTACGTCTATCGGTACGGGGGCACCACTCGAGGATCTTACTAACTAGAAATCTAGATTCGTAATGATGTTGGGGCTGCAAGCCTATACGACTCTTACAGCTTATCTGACACTGGGCTCGTGGACCCCTGTTCCTAACTAGAACTATTTAAGGGATGAAATTAATTGATCATATATAATAAACCGAATGAATTCATTTACACTGAGGCAGTATAAAAAAATTGAATATAATGAAAACTAGAGGCATTTGAGACATGATAAGAAAATTGCAAATTTCAAATTGAAATTTATAATTTCAAATCAAGAAAATCTTAGAAAAATTAATCAAAACTAATTAACGTTTTATTGTGTAATTTAAGACTTGGTTTTTCTAGACAGAAATTTATCCGGTGGAAGGAGGAAACAGGTTTTTTTTATGTGGTAACCATTTGTCTTGATCAGTTTTAAAATTAACTCCGGCAACCGTTGAAATATTCAATAGCATATATTTTCTATTAGTTTCCTCTTCATCATCATCATCATGATTAGTCTCTTATTGTTCATTGTTGATTGTAGGTTTTAGATTATGTCTTGAGACGATGAGCGAGATGTGATGCTATCCCAATTAAAACCACGTTATGGACAAGCTCATCACTTACTTAAAAAGAGGAGTAGGTTCCTTACCACGTTTCCACCACGCTGGTTTAGTTCGGTTCCGCAGAATCCATCTACATCCTAATGAATAATTCATTTATATTCACTGGTTATTATATTCGCTTCATCTCATTATATTTTATTATTTCATACTGTTTTGCGCGAACTTCGAAGAATAACTATTTATATAGCTTCACAGTTGGAGTTGAATAATGTCTGATGCGCGATTTCGTTTCTCAAACTTGCGACGAACGCCCGCTGTGCATGCGCACGCGCAGACCGACCCCACACACATACATGCGATGTTACACGTCTCACATTAAACGTTCACTTTCTGTGATTAATGTATCAAAATTGTTGTTGAACGATCGCTCGTAAAAAAAAATCGCTTATAGCTGTATATTATAATTTTTTTATACCATAAGCAATGAGACGAACGGGACTTTCACCTGATGGTAAGTGCTACGCCCGCTCATTACGTGGTAGTTAGGATAGTATACACTGCATGAGACATGTTGAGTCTCGTTATCCCAGTAATTACACCAGCTGCAGCACAATCTAGTCTGCTAAAGTTAAGATGAGAGTGTTTGTTGTATGATCTAGTATTAGTGTTGCCTATGTCCAACGGTGGACTTCTGTCGGCCGATAATAATGATGAATCATCATCATAATTAAGAAAAAGATCAATAAAACGTGTTGATCTTTGGTCTCAAACACGTAACCACTAAAAATTTTTTTTTTTTTTAGTTACATTAAAGAAACGAAAACAAATTAAGGTTTTCTCATATATCTTTTTGTTTTTATACTTGTAAAAAAATACGATGAAGGGCAGAATATATTAAAACTTTATTGGATTCATATGTTACCTAAAAACAGATTTTTTTTGTTTTGTTTTAAACGAATCGAAAATTAAAAAAAACACAAACACAAACGAATAACTTTTATTACGAATCATACTACCGTATATATATATATATATATACAGGCCTCTCCCAAAGATCCCCAAATTGATCAGTTCTGCGCTGCCCGCATCGCCGGGCATCAGGGGTTATCATTAGGGTTCATATGGTGGGATTTGGGTAATTTCCCACCACACTGGTCCAATAAGGGTTGGTGGGAGGAGGGTAGTTTTTTTTATACGACTTTAAAATTGGAAAAAGGAATAACAATAAAAAGCAAGCGTGTTACTTTTTTTGGTAATCTGACTACTATATATACACACACACACATACACATATATATATCGGTAAAGGTCCAAAAACTTAAGATTCCATTGAATGCTCATATTCGATTTAAAAATTACTGATGGGTAGTTCTGTGCTACTGGAAACGGTCTAGGTAGGTACCACCACAATCAGGTGACGATTAGAGACCGAGAGGAGGGCGCATTGTATGTTCCGGCACGCCCTTACAGAGTCGGAAAGGGAGGGTGCTCTCCTTCCAAGAAGAAGCTACGCGGTGCAGCCGGCGCTGGTCAGATCGCGGAAAGCCTTCCCGTGGTCACGCCGTAACGTGACGAAGGTGGAACACCGTGGGGGGTTTTAATCCGTGCAAGCCCGACATAACCTGTCCTTGCCCCCGCCGAGGACTGGTATGCGAAAGCAGTTCCCCCGCGTAAAATAAAAAAAATTTACACCGCAGTTGCTGTGTCTGCCGCCAAACATTACTGCGCAGGTTATTGAAGTTACTGAGGTAACGAGACTTTTAACAATTTATGCCTGAAGACGACGAGCACATTATAGTGCAATGTATATCATCTTACGAAGGGTTAAATTAAGGGCAGGCGTATCATTTGACATCAGATGATGAGGTAGCTTCGTGTGATAAATAAAAATTGACCTTGAGAAGTTACAATGAATTTTTATTTTAATTGTAAACTTACTTTTTTTTTTAATAATAAGCAAAAAGTTTCTATAATGAGGTAAGTCGTTATTTTAGTTTTTAGTGATTTAAGTGTTAATTGCGCTTAAACTGTTATCAGTCCTCCACATGCCATGTGATACTTGACATGCCATTCCTTCTATATCTAATCAGCGGATATATCACTAGTATAACATAGTTTTTATAAATAAATCCATTATTACTGTTTCGTAGTAATCATTTTGCAAGCAGACATCTATAATGAGTTAACAAATCTATTTAAATGTTATATGACAGGCGAGTTCAAAAACAACACCAACTTAACGGAAATATATATAATATTTTTTTTTTTTATTTCACAAAACGAGCCAGATTTGCACCTGGTAATAAGTGATAGCCCATACAAAACGTCTCTAAAGTTTTTATTCTAGTTAGGAAGATATAAATAGCACAGCATCTGTGGCCGAATACACGGCGCCGTGTGAGTAAAAAGGCATTCGTGTGAACATTAGGCAATATTTCGTGAACATTGTGTACCTCCACATATGCGGGGCCGACTACACGGCGCCGTGTGAGCAAAATCTTAATCCCGAAACCTTTGTAGTTTACTGGAGTTTACTATTTTTTTAAGCCTAATAAGAAAATATGAATGGTGTAGGTTAGAAAACATTCATATTTAAATAGATGAAGTAGTTAAGCAAACTGTTTACTGGTCTGTTGCAGGAGACCGTCTAGGCAGGCATCAGCACTGCGCCTATTGCAGTTGACAAACAGTAATGTGAAAACATTAATGTGTTCCTGTTTGAAGAGCGATGTAGCTAGTGAAATTACTGGGGTTACGAGATTTAATGTCTTATGTCTCAAGGCGATGAGCGTAATACTATCCTAACTGACGTCACGTTGTTATGAGCAGACTTATCACCACCAGTTTAACGACCCAATCGTCTTGTCGTTTTCTCGAATAATAATAAAAAAACAAAGAAATTTTACAGTAATCATTAAGTCTGCTACTTGCAAGAGTACATAATCAATTTATAAAGGAATTTCTTTAATCCTTAATCACTGATAGCAGCCGAGTTCATTATCCAATATAATCCTTACTTATCAAATGACATAGGCTTTGTAGTTATAATTATAACTGATTACTTAGCATACGCCATTATTACTATATCCTGCATGGTAGAGAGAGCTGATTTATTGACTAGGTGGCTCTCTTTGTCCTGTAGTCCTGGGTACTAAAAATACCACGTCCACTGGTAGGTCTCTGCCGGAAGCCGTCTAGGTACGTACACCGGAGCTACTATTTCTGCCACCAAACAATCGTGTGAAGACATTACCGTGTTCTAGTCTGAAGTGGCTGTAGCTAGTATAATTACTGGGGTAACGAGACAATTATGTCTCAAAGCACAATGTGATAAAAAATTGCACTAACGTAAGTCCTTCCTGTCGTAAGCTATTAATATCCAAGGGCTTTGAAGCTGGTTATGTAATTATTGGATAGTTTTCCTTATGACGATAGTATTGGAGTCTAAAACAGAAAGCGGATAATTTTTTTTTTATTTTATATACAATTGTTTATTAATTTTAGTACAACTTGAGATTATAAACATCATCATCATCATCAGCCAATAGACGTACAGCCCTCCCTCAAAGATCTAAACATACAGTTAACATGGCCTTAGGTATCGCTGGGCACTAGGGGTTGTATGACAGGGTTCATATGGGGGGATTTGAGCCATTTCCCACCGCGCTGGCCAAATGCAGATTGGCGAAAGCCAGAGCCTCGTTTGTTGATTAGCAGCTGGGGTTGGCTTGGATCTCGTAAGTTTTGTGCGGGACCCCTTACATACATATGAGAGGTAACTAACAGGATCTTCAGGTTACGATCTTCTAGTCTCATGTCAACGAGCTCGTTGATAAAAATAATTACTATGAATATCAGCTTTTTGAATCTTTTACAAATATGCCTCTTTGTTTTATGCGTGTCAATTATATGTATGATTTCCTTCTACTCCTTTCTGTCTCTTTCTCTTTTTACCAAACTTGGCTAATATCCATTTTTGTTTAATTAAACGAATCAATTTTAATTTTTCTTTCTAAAGCAGACTGCCAATTATTCTAATATCTAGACCGGTTGATTAGAAAAAAACACATTTCCACACAATCTACATCACATAAGTGATCCTCGATACCAACCAGGGATTACCTTGTCACAAGGTGAGCGGTTAACCGATATAGAAGCAGTTAAATATAACACAATACCAGATAAGGAAAGTAAAAATAACTTTATACGCAATTCTAATGACAAAATAATTTTATACTATTTAAATGTCCATTGTGCAAGATGGGGACCTTGGTGCGAAGCCGCAAGGTAATGACGCTGAAGTCATTGAAATAAATGTGTCAATAAGCGCTTGTTTAACTACACTCGCATGTTCAGTAATAGCTACAGTAGCTAGTGTAATTGATGTTTGTTCAGATTAACGGCAGACTTCCTGCGGCGAGTGCGCCGTTTGATAAATGTCTTTTATCACCTGTTTTATTGTCGGTTAAGAGTTTTTAATTGTCCACGGGATCCATGTTTGTTCACCATCATCACGCTAGTGAAATATACTTCCGAGATACTTAATTTTGAACCGTGAACATGTTCCGGGTCTATTTCTAGACTTAAAGCTAGTTCCATGTCATCTATAATGTAGTAATTGGAAGAGATCAAGATGAAGGAGGGAACTGCTGCTCGTTTTGTTTACTTATCACATTCTCCGGTATTATAGTTCCAAGCGTTATTCGAGTTTCCTCCTTTCACTACTTCTTTCTTTCATTCCAGCTCTCTCTTTTCCTCTTTCACACTCTATTTTATACATTCTATTAGTTTTAGCTTATTATTTAAACCCTCTAATCCGCACTGAGCCTGCGTGGCGGGTTTTTTTTTTTTTTTTTTTTTTTTTTTTTTTTTTTTTTTTTTTTTTTTTTGTTTAACGTGGGGGAAATGCCTACGCATACCCGTCCTCGCGGGGGCAAGGACGAGTTATGTCGGACTTGCACCGACTAAAACCCCCACGATGTTCCTCCTCATCGCCATGATGGCAGGGTCACGGGAACGCGGGTACGCACACAACCGCGACCCTGCCGGCGCTGGCCGCTTGCGCGGCCCCACCTCGGGGGAGGGATGAACCCTCCCAGGGCGCGCCGGAACATGCAGCGCGCCCCTCCTCGACCTCATGCGTGTACGGGCGACCGGTTCCCCCGAACCTGTCGCCCAGAGGCCATGGGAGCCACGGGAGAAAACCTCTCCCGGCTCCCCGCGGCGGAGAGATGTTAGGCCCGCCGCTACCTGTTAACGGCCGCGGAGGATAGGGAGAACGGCGCATCGCAATACCGAAACTCCTCTTCCCCCGCGGCCCCACCGCCGCCGCATCGCCGGTGCGACACCGGTTGGCCGCAGAGGGCACTCCCTCCGCGACCCCACCTCGGCTGCGAGGGGCGGCATGAAACCGCCCCTGCAGCCGGCCGCTGGGGCAGCACACAGCCGCCCCTGCGGCCCCCGACCGCTCCGGTGAGCTCCAGTTATCCCAACCGGTGCTCGAACCGGGAGCGGCCGCTTCGGCCAGCCCTTCGCCGCGGGCCGGCCGGATGGGTTCCACTTGGCTTCACCGTGTACCGGACCACGGTTACTAAGCCCCTCCGCCACGACAAGGCGAGAACCCGTTGGAGGGGCTGCGTGGCGGGTTAAGGCCCATTTCCCTTCAATGAGGTTCCCTGATGCTGGCCTAAGCTCAGCAGTGATCTATATCTGGCTGATAATGTATCTAATATTATTTTATACCATCTAAATTATCTTCACTACTATTCTAGAAATTATATCGTAGGAATCGGTTGGAGATGAATTGAAGAACGAGAATTAACTGAGCGAAATTAGAGGCTGTAACTCAAAATTAACTTTGACGTTAACTTCTCTTTTTTTTATTTAATGATGCGATGAGACGAGCGGGTTGTTCACCTGATGGTAAATAATACGCCCGCCCATTACAACGTGGCGCTGACTAGAATGGTATTAAGAGCACGACATTGCGCTCGTCGCCTTTGAGACATAAGACGTTAAGCCACATTACCCAGTAATTTCACTAACTACAGCGCTCTTCAAGCCGGACCACAGTAATGTTTGAATACTGGGAGTTTCGCGGGCTTTGAGGGTTGGGGCCCTTATTGCTTAACAAGCGAATCTCCGTGGGAGAATGCATGGCTTAGCGATGGTGCCTAGAAGGGTTAGGCTCCTCCTCAGAGACGTGTAACAGAAACTATAGAGGAGTGGCGATTAGTTCTATAAGCCCCTCCGAATGCACTGATGCAGACCACCGATGGGGTTTTAGTGAGTAAAAATCTCACGTTACCCTGATTTCCACCTATAAGCCCTATCTTTCGAAAATTCCCACCCGAAATAAAAAAAAAAAGGTAGCCACGACCGCAGCGCCGATTGCAGCCGACAAATAGTACTGTGTGAACATTACTGTGTTCCAGTTTGAAGGGCGCTGTAGCTATTGTAGTTACTGGGGTAACGAGACTCAATATCTTATGGCTTACAGGTTGTAACCATCAGGTGAACCATCCACTCGTCTCGTCGTATATTTGAATAAAAAAAAATAATAAACCCTACAAAACCGCAGTAGATATATTCTAATTTATATCCAAGCATAAAACTCGTTTAGTACACGATCTAGACTGTGAAATAGGTTTCGTTAAAATGTATTCTAACAAAGTGCCGGTAAACACTAAATATGTAAAGTTGATAGTGTCAGTTAATTAATTTTGATCCGGCTCGACGTACCGATCTCCAGAATTGGTATTCGAGTGACGCTTCCACAAAGAACTGGAGGCCATCGACCGGCGCTGTTTGATGGGCGTTTAGTTTAACTATAAAACTTTTAGTATACAGTTGTCTTCAAGCGACCAAATTGCTTTAAGTGGTCGCGATCACACGGCCACGGCGATTAATTATTTATTTTTTTAATTCAATTAAGCGAAGAGACGAGGGGGTCGTTCACCTGATGGTAAACGCTTCCCCATACTAACTTCGCGCTAGTTAGAATATACTGCACCACGTAACGCTCATCGCTTGAGACATTATATATTAAGTGTCGTTACCACAATAATTCACACTAACCACAACGCCCTTCGAACCGGAACACCGTACTGTTTATCCTACCTAGACGGTGTCCGCGGGTTTTCCACTCCAAGTACTACCGCAGTTTGTATTTCTACCGCACAAACTGTATGTATTACTTCCGGTTTGAATGGTGATGTATCTAATTATGTTACACCGTATGCAAAGTTATAGGGAGTTTGTAAGATACAAAGTTTCTAACTTCAGTTTAACTTTAACTCGCATCTTAGCTTTAGCCAGTTTTCCATATGAATTTCTATAGATATAAATAAATTAATACTTTAATATTCCCACTATTGGGAGTCAAGGTCATTTATCTTCGTTAAGTGTTAGTTGGCGGATATCATATCTTCAAAATTGATCCTAAAACATATTGGTTTCATTAGGACCTATTTTTTCTATTGAGTGGGGATCGAACCCGCTCCACTTCCGCGTGCGAACACCTTGCATACTGAGCTATCGGGGTCTAATAGCACATATACATGTATCAAACAATGAGTGAGAATTTGAAATAAGGTAAAAACTAACAATGGGAAGAGGCTCCGTGTTGTGACAGTTTAATTGACAGCGTCATGTGTGGCGGATGGCAAACGGTGACGTGGGAAAGTGGACCACCATAGAAATCATCATGTAGATTAATAAGCGCGGCCTAAACCCTCGACATTCGTGACCGAGCTGATGAAAGTTGTTTACGTAAACATGTTTCAAATATCGCTCCGATGTATATAGTGAATTTACTCACTCGAATAAAGGATCTCTTTAGGAGTTCCCGAGGTTGATCCTGGAGAGCAAAATTCCTGTCAGATAGCGGAAGATATAGTTTGACGGCGTAAAGTATTGGACCGGTTTTGAATTCTTCATCTTCGTCGGTATCACTCTTGATAGAGTGTTCGTGGTCATCAACTTCAGGGATTGGTAGCAAGCTTCACAACAAGCCACCTCTCTTCTCTGATGGCCATGGGTTTAAATACCATCAGTTAAAAATTATAACTGAGGATCGAATTGGTATTCTCAATCTGATCGCCAAACTTCAGTTTGATGAGGGCACCTAATGATGATGAAGTAATAATATTAAGTAATGGAGATCCGACGATGTGGTGAAGGTTATGGGACGCAGCTGTATGCGAGCAGCGCAGGATCGATCGATTTGGTGATCTTTTGGGGAGGTCTATGTCAAGCAGTGGACGTCTGTCGGCTCTGATGATAAAGTGCTAAGCAGTATCTATTATTAGATATTGAAACGTCGTGTCTTTTTTTTTTATTTCAATTAATCAACAAGACGATCGGGAGGTTCACCTGGTGGTAAGTGATACGCTTGCCCATAACAACGTAGCGCTAGTTAGGTTAATATATATACACTGCACACACTTAAGATGTTGAGTCTCGTTATCTCAGTAATTACTAGCTACAGCGCCTTCCGAACTGAAACACAGTAATGTCTGCACATCACTGTTTTTTGGTTGCAATCTTCGCTGCGGTCTAGACGATCGTCGGCAACAGAAACCTACCAGGAAGTTCGAGCTTAAGTAACCAGTTCAAAGAGGAAACGGTACCAAGCAGGTCATTACTATGCGAAGGGTGTATGAGAATGTCCTCTTCTTTCTATGGAGTTGAAACAAAGGAAATAAGTTAAATATATACAGATCTAATGACGTCAGTATTTCCGTCCAGTTATGAGGTTGGAGTCTACACGAGAAGAGTGGGTAGGCTTCTTTTATACCAGTGCGCTTTAATATCTAGATTACATATCCGTTTACCATCAGGTGGTATCGTTAGCAAGCAGTAAGTTATACAATATTAAAAAGAGTCTGCTTAAGGTCTAGCTGTATCGAAGACCTATTAAGATGTAGGTGCGACCTCATCTAACAGTATAGATCTTATACCTCTACTGGTGGTGGGTCCCTGTTGCCGGTGGCCGTGAAGGTAGGTACCACTGCAACTGACAATCAGTCTTGTGCAAGCATTACTGTTCCGATTTGAAGGGCGCTGTACCTAGTGAAATTACTGGGGTAACGACACTTAACATCTTATGTCTCAAGGCGACGAGCGCAATGTTGTTTATATCGTCTTAACTAGCGCCACATTGTTTTTGGGAAGGCAATCACTTACAATCGGGTGAATGTATTTATGTATATATTTTTCCTTTCTTCTATATATCTTTTTAGCTTTTATGCATCTACCTTCACATTACTCAAAGTTGATTGGAAGAAAATGCTAATGGCATTAAGTGCAACCACTGGCAAGTAGGGTGTAACGGGTCTCGCAGAACAACATACGTGACCCAAGCTCATCCGCTTGTGGTGCGTCCTGCTAATCAACAAACGAGGCTCTGACTTCCACCAATTCGGAGTGGGACAGCATGGTGGGAACTGACTTAAATCTCCTTATATGAATCCTTTTAAACGACGGCCCCTAGTACCGCTGGAGCAAGGGCGGCGCCAAGACCGATCGATATGGAGTTCTTTGGGGAAGGCCTACCGTCCAGCAGTAGACGTCTATCGGCTGATGATAATGATGGTTATGTCCTCCTTTAGATGACGTTAAATAAATAAATAATTCATGGGTTCGAGCTCATCTAACACCAACGTAAATCTTATATCATCGATTGGTCCAGCGATAACTGTTATGTAAAGTCGGAACGGCCAACGGACGTTTGTTTGGATTTTACATTTGACGCTTTGAAAACATTCCACTTGTAATCGAGTGGAGTTTTATCGCACAATGGGCATACGTAAGAGTATCAAAGTTAACCGGAAACTGTTGCGCGGGAGAACGCGTCTTTATAAAGATTTAAGGTAGGTGCTTGTGGCTGAAGAAGGTACCGCCGCAGCGCCTATTTCCACCACCAAATGGTAATATAACTTTACTATATTCCAGTTTGATAGATCTCCTGGCTGGTATAATTGTCAGGGTAAGGAGAGACAATGAGATTCAACACCATGTGTCACGGTGATAGTATATCACAGTGTACACACTTTAAGTAACTGCTCATTAGGACGCAGTTTTATTGGTGGTAGGTCTCTGTTGCCGGAAACCGTTTGGGTGGCTGCCACCGTCAGTCCTGTAGTCTCGGGCTTTAAAGTATAGGACTTAAATATTCTCTGCCTTCGTACAAGGCGACTAAAATGAACTTCGACTTCGTAAGCCTTGAAGGAGAGCCTCTCTCGCAGCTCGATAAGCGACCCTTAAAAGGACGGTAAATGTATGGTGGTCTTGCATTTGCCGTGGCACAGCGTGGGTGCTATGAAGGGCTTTGCTCTTCCATGGGATATTTTAGCCAAAGCGGCACCAATGCGTCCCGTAGGAGATACTGAGTCCCTCCTAATGCACTGACGGAAACCATGGGTGTCACATAACTTTATCTTCCTCCCAGAAATAGGGTATCTTTTAAGATTTCCCCCGAAAACATAAAAAATTGGTTACCGCCGCAGCGCCTATTGCAGCTGACAAACAGTAACGATAATGCAAACGTTACTGTGTTCCAGTATAAACGGCAGTAGCTAGTGAAATTACTGTGGTAACGAGACTTGAAGTAGTTGTGCTGTGCATATCATACTAACTAGCGCCATGTTGTTATGTGTAGGCGTATCACTTACCATCAGGTGAACGTCTCATACGCTCCTCACTATTTAAAATTGGACATTCACTATTAACACAATGCTGATACTGACGTGACGATTAATGATGATGGTGCTTAGTTAACGTTAAGTTAACCGCTTCTTTCGCTGCAACTAACCCTTTGTCTCTTAACACAGTCGATATTTTTTAATTAATAAAGCGTCGAGATGAACGGGACGTTCACTTGATGGTGAGTGATACGCTTAACCCTAACAACGTGGCGATAATTAGGATGTTACAAATAGCGTTGTGCTCGTCGCCTTGCGACATACGATGTGCAATCTCGTTACTGTAGTAATTTCACTAGCTACAGCGCCCTTCAAACCGGTATACATTACTGTCAGCCAGCTGCAATAGAAGCTGCGGTGGTACCTATCTAGACGGTCTCCGGCGACAGCCACGGAATTTTTTATACTTTGAAGTATTTTTCTCTTATGTTGCAACGAACCCGATT
The DNA here is from genome assembly GCA_029034505.1 of Ornithoptera priamus. Taxonomy (NCBI): domain Eukaryota; kingdom Metazoa; phylum Arthropoda; class Insecta; order Lepidoptera; family Papilionidae; genus Ornithoptera; species Ornithoptera priamus. The sequence continues at coordinate 1,671,154 of JARDWD010000500.1, read as the reverse complement.
TGATGTTACTGTCGTTGAGTAAGTTTCTAACCACTATACATTATTTTCCTTATCATCGATTAGGTAATTTCGCAACGACAGAATGATTTACCGTATTACTTACAGTTACGTCACTTAACGCTATCTACAATTATAATGCAATGTATAGTTACGCAATTGTAAGTAATTTCAAGTTATATCAATTACTCATTTTGTGTCTATATATACATATATGTATATATATATATGCACTTTTACACACATCCCTTTTATATATACAAAGATGTATATTTTAATGTTACGGCCAATTAAGTTATAGAAGACGCTTACTTAGGTCTACAATTAATGTCATGACATATTTATAAATATACATATTTGAGTCATCATCGTCATCAACAGACGTCCACTGCTGGACATTGGCTCCCAACAACCTCCGCGTTGTTTGTTGGGACCACCACGATGGCCCATTGTGGGTTGGTGACTGGTCAGAGCCTCGTCTGTGGTTCAGCAGGGTGCAACGCGTGCAGATGATTTTGACTTGAGCTCCGTAAGATGTTAGCCGGAACCCTTTACACCCCCCATAATTTGAGTTACTATATATGTATATATTGTATACAAAATTTTATATTACTAGAGATTGAATATTTAGTCTTGTAGTAAGTAATAAATAAAATATTATATATTCCTGTTACAGGAACATTTACATCAGTTAAGTTAAAAAAATATATGTTAGGGGGTGTTATAAATTCACGTGACCTACACCTTGGTGGTTATGTAAATAAAATTTTTTCAGCATCGGAACAAGTAATAGCAAGTTGAATCCCGGATGTAGTTCAAGTCGGCTCACGCGATTTCTACCGCGGTCTGATTCTCCTTGACCGAGGCTCTGACGCATGGCGGCACCTATTCAAGTATTCTATTCATACGAATAAAATTTCGTATTTTTGTTTATAATATTAAAATTGTATTTTTTAGATTTTTATTTATTTATATAATAATTATACCAAGTAATCTTAAAAACATTTGATTCGCCTCTTATAAGTCTCAGTGTCATCTCCGAAAAAACTGAACCGAGTTTCATATGACTTTCTAATTCAAAATGCTATAATAAGAGGGTATAAGGTTTCCGGTGTAGCAACTCACTTGCTCACCCCAAGCCAACCTCACCTGCTCGCGGTGCACCCTCTGACTCTTACCAACCCGCATTGGGCCAGTGTCGTGGGAAATGGCCAAAATACCCCATATGAACCTATACGAAGCTATGCTGAATGTGGCGGATGTTGGCGAGGCACTGGCAAGGCAGCGCAGGGCCGATCGATGTGGAGATCTTTGGGAGAAGACTATATTCACAGCGAGATATATATATATATATATAAATACATAGATTTCTTATTAAATTACTAACTACTACTTCACAGTAAGTTATTGCCGTGACCGCAACTAAATGAAGTAAATTGAATATTAAAGTAACTTATCAAAACTGTATGGCTTTGTATTATAAGAAACATAAACTTCCTCAAAATAGAAACGTGGTTCCGTAGGTACTTGTGCCGAACTGTGGCTTTAGGTATGGACCTTAAGGCCGTGTTATAAGGTCCGTAGCTTGAAGCACAGTTTAGAGCAGAATAAGTTGTGAAAGCTGATGTAGTTGCGACACGGGGGCCAGTGGAGCATGCCCTTGCGCCACAACGCGCTTTTTTTTTCGTTACTACATTTTGTTTTCAACTCGCCTGTACAGACGCCGAGAAAACTGATAACATACAGAATATATAGATTTTTTTCTTAATTTACCTAATAGTAAGTAACATGCTCCGTCCGTAACAATGAGGCGTTGGACGGAATTATAAACTGGTGGTAGGTCTTTATTGATGCTTCTGGTGGAGGTTACGTGCCTAGGCGCAGTGCAGAGACACCGGTGTGTTCCGTAGAAAATCCCAAAACCTCTTGCAAAACACCAAGGATGACCATCGAAGGTGTATTAGTGGGTATCCACATAACCCTGTCTTTCCTCCCATAATCAAGGCAACTTTTGAAGATTTTACCCTGATAATAAAAATGTCTCTATAGTCAGAGACCGTGTAGGTACTGCCACAGATCCTGTTTCTGCCGACTAAGAGTAGTGTACAAACATTACCATCCCTATTTGAAAGGCGCTGTAGCAAGTGAAATTACTTAGTTAACGACATTTAACATCTAATATATCAAGAACAATTTGTATATAATAGTGTAGTGTATATTACCTTAACTTGCGCTTCAATGTTTACCATCACGTGACCCTTCAGTTCGTCGTATCGCATTCTTGACGAAAAAACCTCACTCTCCTGTGTTGCATCCTTCTAATCAAAACACGAGGCTCTGGCTCGCACCCATCCGCATGGGATCGGCGTGATAAGAAATTACCCAAATCCCCCCAGAAGAAACCCTTACAAACGACGAAGCGGCTAACTTCTTGACTTGAAGCACAAAGATCTCATATTCTTAAGATTGCTAGCTGGCAATACTTTGTAGCCACTATTCTTGTATTATTCTGCCACCACTGGCGCATTTTCTTATTCCTATTATATGGGATAAATCTCCACATAACCCTGACTTCGTTCCTTTCAAAGATCTCCCATCGATACCAATTAAATGAGATTTGAGCTTTTGGCACCGTTCCACACGACTGTACCCACTGAACTCCAGTTTAATACAACAAGAGTTAATCTTACGCAAGTTGGCGTTTGCCTTTTGTTCCATTATAATGCGATTTTTTTAACATTTATAAATACATTTTTGATTATATGTAAAAAAAATATTATAAAGGATCTTTAAAAGATCCTTTATAAATAATTGAAGCAATTACACTTTCAATTTTTGTATCATCATCAGATGTTAGACTTTCATTGTTGGACATCGACCTTTCCCAAAAATCTCTACATCGATTGGTTCACAGTCACCATGGCCTCCAGTAGTGCTGGGCATCAAGAGCCGTTTGTATGGGTTCATATGGGGGGATTTGGGCCATTTCTCATCACAATGGCCCAATGCGGATTGTTGGGAGCCAGAGTTGCGTTTGTTGATTAACATGGGGCAACACATGCAGCTGAGGTTGGCTTGAAGCACGTGAGGAGGACAAGGACTGGACGTGGTCTACGTTCATTGAAGTAGTACTCATTACGGCAGTTAGAATCTGCATCAAACAGACCCTGGGACATATCCTGACAAAGCGTTAAGGCAGGCTGCGGTTGTGTTCCGAACGGAAATCTCATGACTTCTCCAAACGCTGAAGGTGACCACCGAGGGATTTTAGTAGATAGAAATCTCCACATAACTCTGACTTCCCCCTTGAAGACAGAGTATCGTTTCAAAGATTTCCCCCCGTAAAAAAAGGGTCCCGTGAGTTGTTGTGCAGGACCCCTCACACCCCACATTATACAAAAAGACTGCACCACATTATACTATACGTAAGACACGAGTTGATAAGTCTAATTACGTCGGTAATTTTATTACTGAGGTATTAAGGAATTATTTATACTATTATCCATAGTAAGTAGTATATTCCGGTTTGAAGGGAGTTGTAGCTAGTGTAATGATTCGGGTAACGAGATTCAACATGTTATGTCTCAAGCGATGTATAATATACTAACTAGCGCCGCGTTGTTATGAGCGGGTGTATCACTTACCATCAGGTGTAAATCCTTTCGTTACGTCACTTAAGTGAATAAAAAAAAATATTTATATTCTTTTAATACCTAGTATCTTTCTGTCAGATTGTTCATTCATAATAGTTTATATAGTAATACTATTTTATATTTCCATTAAGCTAATACTTAACCTTAACTTTAAATCAAATTTAGTGACAGTAAGACCGAGGATGATCAGTGTTCGTGGCTGTCATGATTCATGTTGAACACATTGATGGTGTAATGGTGTGGTACCCAGACAGGTTCGAGAATACCCCACCACCACCAAACTAACATGTAGCCCTGGAATCGAACGTAGGACTGGAGTGTTACAAGCAGTTATCGCCAAGGTAGTATTTAAATATAATCATTTTTTTATTTAATTAAACGTCAAGAAGAACAGGACGTTCAGCTCATGGAAACTGATACGCCTGACACAGCACCACCTTGCGCTCGTCGCCTGAGACATAAGACGGAGTGACACCTTTCAAACCGGAACACGGTAATGTTTGCACAGTGCTATTTGGCGGTAGAAATAAGCGCTGCAATGGTAACTACCTAACCGTCTCCGCCAAGAGATCTACCACCAGAACCACGTCATTATCCAACTGTAGATCGATGGATCTTACCTTTTCTTTCCTATTCTTTCCTTCTCCTCTCGCTCTGATTACGTCTCCACGTAATTGCTGGTGAAACCATAACTGAATAGAAATATACACTGTACAATATTATCGATGCAGCGCCGACTCAAAATACGCGATTGTATTAACCGTGTCAGAATCGATTAGGTCGCCGTACCGAGTGCCGAATCGATTCGGGAATAACGTAATCGATTCAACTCTCGCCGTTCGATTACTTTACAATGTACATTTACTTTTTGCGTACCGGATCACTGTGATGCCGTAAAGGGCTAGTGGAATTTACTATTTTTCATGGAAAGGGGAAGGATCAATCTTAAGGAGGAGCAATCTTCTCGGTCTCGGTAACTTCAGATATATACCATACATGGGTCCCCGCACAACAACTCACGGGATCCAAGCCAGCCTCACCTTCACCCTGCTAATCATCAAACTAGTCTCCGGCTCCCACCAACTCGCATTGGGCCTGCGTGGTGGAAGATGACTCTAATCCCCTACATGAACCCTTACAAACGTGTAGATCTTTGGGGGAGGCCTAGGTCCAACCGTGAACATCTATCGGCTGATTATGATATATATATATATATATATATATATATTATACAGTAGTGTGGCATTGTCTTTGTTCCGGTTTGAAGGACGTTATAGCTAATGAAGTTACAAAGGTAAAGTAACTTAACTTCTAATGTCGGTATATATAACGTGGTGTAGTGTATACCATCCTAACTAGCGTTATACCGCTTACCATCATTGTGATCGTCTCATTCGTCATATTCAATGTTTCAAAGAACTCCGAGAATTTCCGCTGTACTCCTTGAGCTTAGGCGATAATGAGTTCATTGGAGAGTTTTGAAGAAGACCCAGGTCACTGAGTTCTCTCACCATAAAAGCATCTCTCAAACATTTTCACTTCTCTTAATATTGCTTGTGATGTTGCTACAAATAGTTTTGCGCGTGGCATTTGTCTTACCATCATGTAATCATGGAGGATTGTGTTATAAGAAATTATCTAATGCTCTCTCTCTCTCTCTCTGTTCCTCTTTCTCTCTCTTCCTGTAGTACTGTTCATAGTTACGACGAATTCAATGCGGTTCCGGAACCCGACGGCTATTGTGTTAAGAATATGACGCAAAGGTTATCCATCTAATGAGCGATCGATTAGTAATGTTTATTGTTTTATTATTAAAACACAAAATAACAATTAATACGGATTTTTCTTACGTATGTAAACAATACAAAATGGCAATTAAAATATTTCATGTGTTACTATAAACAAACAAAAGTTTTATTGACTATTATTAATAACAATAGGACGGAATGATGGTGATGACACGTTGATAGACGGAGTTAAATACTTCATAGCGCTCGTATTACTGCTGGTAGATCTTCAAAGCTGGTGACCGTCTAGGTTGTTATCAGAAAACTATTCAGCTGACAAACAGTACTGTTCAAATATTAATGTGTTCCGGTTCGAAGGACGTTGGTTACTAGTAAAATAATTGGTTAAATTAATATTGCATATATCAGGCGACGAGCACAATGTGATACTGCGCCATACTGAGCACCACGTTATAGACAGGCGTATAACTTACCATCTGATTACCGTCGCGAAAAAATCTAATAAAGCACCCAATAAACGACTTAACAGCATTAAAATTAGTTTTTTTTTTAATTTAGTGACTTGACTGCTTAATGTACTTAAGTCCGTTAAGAGTTTCCGAATTGTGAAACAGTTCAGGGTTGTTGAATTATTCAACGCTGCACAATTTGTCTCCTCGCAGCGCCGGTTACATGAGAGGTCCAGTATCGCCTTACCAGCAGCCGTCACGGCCCCAGCATTGGCTAATTGCGGCGGAGGTCACATGCTGGTCTTTCGGTTTACGAGAACCTGATACTTCCGCGCATCCGGATACGTCTAATGCAAGCTGAAAATAAATACATCCTTCGTACATACGTATACCAGATTGTTTCGTTCAACACGAAGACTATTTTTAAATCGTGTTAATATACGTTATATTCAGTTCCGGTTTGAAGGGCGCTGTAGGGAGGAGCACAATGTGGTGCAGCAGGCAGGGCGGGCATATCACGTGAACGTTTTGCTCCACTCCTCAGTACAGTACATTATCTGTGAAAACCGGCTCTCCCGTCGAATTAGCTAAGCCTAAGTGATAACAGCGGTTATCAATGAAATCCGCTAAGACCTTACTTCAGTACCGGATAAGATTTATACACAGCAACTGTTTAATATTTTTGAAATGATAAACGGCTGTAAATAACTACTGCGTACGTCTTACCAACGCTTGGATAATGAAATCGTTGATTAAATTAAGTATGATGATAAAAACAGAACATTGCTTACGGCAATTTCCAAAGGCGGACTGAAATTCTTTATCACAATCATTAAAGGATAACTAAGTACACTTATGTCCACTGCTGGACATAAGTGGACTTAGTGGATATTTTGAAGATTATTGTTACTCTGACAATGGTACAAATAACAACGTCATCACGTGAAACGTTGGAGGTGTAAGAGGTTCCGCCAAACTTACGAAGCCCAAGTCAACCTCACCTGCACGCGGTGCACCCTGCTGAATAACAGACGAGGCTCTGATCACCCACTCAACCCGCACTGGGCCAGCGTGATAAGCTAAGGACCAATTCCTCTCAATGAACTCTTTGATGTGGAGATCTATGAGGGTGGCCTATGTTCAGCAGTCGACGTCTATCGCCTGATGATGAGGTCTCTATTGCCAGATATCGTCTAGGTAGGTACCACAGCAGTGCCTGTTTCTGCCGCCAAACAGTAATGTGCAAGCATTACTGTGTTCCGGTTTGAAAGGCGCTGTAGCAAGTGTAATTCCTGGGGTGACGAAGCAACATCTTTTGTCTCAGGCGACGAGCGCAATGTGGTGCAGTGCATATCTGCTAAACTAACGCCACTTTGTTATGGAGGGGCGTATCACTTACCATCAGATGAACGTGCCGCTCATCTCGTTTCTTAATTATATAAAAAAGGATCGGTCACAGAGACAGAGACGGGTAGGGTATGCACACCGCAGTCCAGCAGTGGACGTCTGTCGACTGATAATGATGAAAACCACACCTAAAATCTGTGTGCTTAACTATACTTAAAATAGACCTACGTTACATAGGACGTTTACCTAACGGTAAGTGATACGCTTGCCGATAACAACTTGGCGCTGGTTTTGATATACACTGCGCCACATTGCGTTCGTCGCTTGAGACATAGGATGTTAAGTTTCGTTACCCCAGTAATTTCACTAGCTATAACGCCCTTTATACCGGAACACAGTACTGTTTGACGGCAGAAATAGGAGCTGCGGTGGTACTCACTTAGAGTGGTCTCCGGCAATATATAATTTCTAAAGTTAGCGTTCTCAATGAAACAGGTTTAGAAGTATATTTTAACTTAGATTTTAGGCATAAAACAAAAAGTTTACAAGTTGTACCTAGGTCGACCTTGGTACCTCATGACCTGAATACAAACGCTTTGAGGGCTAATAACTTGACAGGCTTCCGTCTAAGATTTCACTGCCATTGCAACTGGGTCAATATGTATGTTACTTAAGTAAACAAACATGATCAATAAATATATTAACTTAAAAAAAGTGATGTTTAGGTAAAAATTACTGGTGGTAAGTCCCTGAGGTACCGTCTAGGTAGATACCACAACGTGTAAATTTTACTGAGTTCCGGTTTGAAGGGCGTTGTAGCTAGTGTATTTACTGGGGTAACGAAACTCCACTTGTTTCTGGCGAAGAGCGCATTGTGGTATAACAACCCAACCAACGCAACTTTGTTATGGCCAGGCGTATCAGTTACCATCAGGTCAACATCCCGGTTGTCACGTTATTTAATATAATAAAAAAAAACTAATGAACTATGATCGTTTGACTTTAGTAATCTAGCGGGACTTTTTGAATTCTGTAGTGATATCCTCACCGTCTACTGCTGGACATAGACCTCCTTCAAACATCTCCACACCGATCAGTTCCGCGCTGCTCGCATCCAGTAGGTTCCCGCGATTCTCACCAGATCGTCGGTCCCCCTTGTGGGAGGCCTCCCACCACTACGTCTACCGGTACGCGGGCGCCACTCGAGGACCTTACTGTCCCATCGGCCGTCGGTCCTTCCAGCAATGTGCCCTGCCCACTGCCACTTAAGTCTATCCACTGATGATGATGATGATCCTCACCATCACCATGTCATCAGTTATACTGTATGTTAAAATAGCTTTACTATCCTAATTTTGCTTACTTAATTATATAATAATATGTTTGTTTTGTTCAGGCATGGTTGGAGCGCCCGATGTCGTCAAGCCGTCAGACAAAGTTGAAGAGTACTCTCCTCACGTCAACGGAAATCCTGTTTTCACTATCAGCGGTGAGTACATAGAAAACATAGTCTATAAAAAAATATATCAAGTATCAAACATATCCATTAATCACTCAAGAGACCGTGGGAAAGTCGGAGAGGCACCTTAAGAAGAAGAAGGAACATATCCATTATACATTTACTGGTGGTAGGTCTCTGTTGCCGGTGACCGTCTAAGTGCCACCGCAGCGCCTATTTCAGCCGATAAACTACTGTGTTCCGGTTTGAAGGGCTACTGGGGTAACGAAACTAGAAAATGTCTCAGGAGAAAAGTGCATTGTGGTATATCATCTCCACCAGCCAGGTTATTATGTACGGGCGTATCACTTACTATCAGGTGAATATCTCGCTTGGCTCGTCGCTTAATTATATAAAAAAAAGGATGTCTCATATGTCACGTCGAGGAAGCTTTCCACTTTGCACAAGAGGACTGATTAATCTCCTAGTTAATAGGCAACCTTCAAAGAGGAGGACATTACGACAGGATGGATAGTTATAGATACTGCAGGTTAGTCTTAATTAATTAAACTGTCTCCGAGGACAGAGACAGATAGAAGACTACCATCAGTAAGGTCAAAATCCACTCCCAGTAAATTGAGTGATTACGACTTCGTCCGTCTGCCAGAGTAACAGGTTACTAACTGTTCTGGTGTAGTGATCCAAAGTGGGCCCGGGTCTCATTCACTTGAGAACGTCAACGTCGCGTTTCTGGCGCTGTCTCCTGCCAGTCCACTGCTTGGAGCTCGCATGCCATTTATCCTTCCGCAGTTATCAATGGAACGAAAGTAAATGTTATCGCTTCACATCCAACTGCAAACATTGGCGATGCGTCAACTGCGCTTACTGCAAATATAAACTGATGATTGCGAGCCCGAAGAGACAACTTTGTTACGGCAGAAACGGAAGTTGGAATTTCTACACGGTTATATTATAAATTTAATAAGATTCCTTAGAAAACATCATCATCGTTTCCGTCTATCATCGAACTTACATACGTCACCAGCCGATAGACGTCCACTGCTGGACATAGGCCTCCGCCAAAGATCTCCACGTCGCCCGATCTTGCGTTGTTCGCATCCAGTGGATTCCCGCGATTCTCATCAGATCGTCGGTCCGCCTTGAGGAAGGCCTCCCAACACTATGTCCACGTCTACCGGTACGCGGGCGCCACTCGAGGACCTTACTGCACCATCGGCAGTCGATCCTTCGAGCAATGTGCCCTGCCCACTACTCCTTAGGTCTAGCAATCTTTTGAGCTATATCGGTGACTTACATACTTATAGATATAATATATATATAGTGTTAAGATATATATTTATACAATGAAGCGACGAGCACGGGGAGGGCAAGCGGGACGTTCACCTAAAGTTAAGTGATACATCCTCCTATAACAACGTATCGCTGGTTAGAATGATATACACTGCACCACATTGCGCTCGTCGTCAATCTATCAGCTGATGATGACTATGAAGCGGGCGGGGAATGGCTAGTAATATACACATATATATATCCAGACAAATAATCGATTGGGAAGGTTTATGTTTAGCAGTGGACGATTGACGTGATGATGAGGAGTCTGTATTGAAATATATCTTAATTTCTTTACACTACTGATGGCCTAATCTCTCAATTCTTTTCACATAAGCCTCAATCAATGATCACCAAATTGGAAGGGGTTCATATGGGGGGGTTTGGGGCGTTTCCTACCACATTTGTTGGAGCCAAAGCCTCCTTTGTTAATTAGCAGGGTGCACCAGCAGGCTAGGTTGGCTTGGGTCCCGTGTACAGTGATAATGTAAAATATCTAACTCACTGTGGTCGGCTGAAAAAAAAATTTGATATAAAGTCGACTTCTGTTTAAAAATTTTATGATCTACGATCAGACCAGGGAAGATGTAATGTGGATGAGTTTCAGGACCTTCATTTAATTGTTTCATTATAAAACTATGTCTATATAAATATTCAGTACGCGTTACGAAACAATAATCTTGTTTTGAACGTGCTTATCTCTTTATCATAACTGCGATCTCTATATTTTTTCGCAAATGATAAAATCTCCTACGAATGTCATTAGATAAAGTAATCGTTAAAGGTTATTAAATAAAAAAAAGTTTTTTTTGCTTAAGAAATTTCCAATGGAAAATTATGTAAATTTTTCTAGTAGATCTGTAATGAATAATTAATACAAATAGTTATTAATCACGGAAACTTGTTTGCTAACTATAGGCTCCTAAGAAAGCTCAGAGTCACACAGATGGTGATGTAGAGGACGATGCTTGGAATATCTCTGCGTTGGTGAGTTATGCAGAAGAACGAGGCCCACCGACATAGCCTTACGACTCGTGAGGCTGAAATGATAATGGGCGGGGCACAAAGTCCGTACAACCTATGGACATTGGGGACTTAAGTTACTGGAAGGCCGACCCCGCACCGGAAAGCGCAGCATTGACAGATCCCTCAATAGGTATACAGAAGACATTCAAAGGATAGCTGAGAGCTACTGGATTCAAAGAGCAAAACACTGTGCTTTATGGAACACGATACAACAGTCCTAAGTGCAGTAGTGGATGTCCGTCGGTTGAACTGATGAGGACGATGATTCTGTATTTTTTTATTGGAAACGAGAGAGACATTCAAGTTATGGTGAGGGATAGACCTCATAACTATGTGCCGCTAGCATAATATACACACAGCCCTGTAGTCTCGGGCTAGTAAGAATAGGATTAAGGTAAGCCCTGCTTGCCAACTAAAAGGGTCTAGGAGTTTCGCGGGCCTTGAAGGCTGGGGGCCTTGATCGCTCAACAAGCGACCCTGTGTGGGACAGCTTAGGAGGGTTAGGCTCCTCCTCAGAGACATGTTTAAACAAGGTGTAGGGGCACCGGTGCATTTTATAAGAGGTTCCGGAACCTCTCCGAATGCAGAGCACCAAGGGTGTTTTAATGAGTAAAAATCTCACATAACCCTGACCTACCCCCAGCAGCAGGGTATCTTTCGAAGATTTCCCCATGAAACAAAAAAAAGGATAATATACACAGTATCACTTTGAGTAATAAGATGTTAAAAGTTAGACTATCCTAGGTTAGAACGCTTCACTATCTTTAGTCTCTTTGACGTTTAAAATACCGGATGAACAGCCTCGATTGTCTCCCCATGAAAGAATGCACAGAATCCCAGCGGTGGGAACATTAAACAGGCCGTATATAAACTTACAGCAAAGGTTGATTTAGATAAACTGAAGCTGAGTAATTTGACCTTACAAATATTTATACTGAAATATCCGCGTATACCATGAAATTGATAATGTTATCTGTATTTCTTAAAAACCGGTTTTATCGTGATCTGATTAGTGATAAGCTCTGATAATTAATAACATTAGTAATAATTAAATTCTTTATTTATGAACATGGACGTATAATAAAAACCGGTGACCGAGACATTGGTCGGGCCAAGACGGGCAATAATTTCTAGCCTTGGAATTGTCACTGGAACTCGCGACCCTGGTGTCAGACACTTTCCAACTATTGGGTCATTGATTCGTATTTTATTCGTCTAACAATGGCGGTGATTTCTATTTTTTTACATATTTTAAAAATATAAGATAGTCGGTTAATTTTACTGGTGATAGGAGGGTGTGGTTACAGACCATCAAAATAGGTGCCACTGTAGCGTATATTTCTGCCGTCAAACAGTATTGTCCAAACATTACTATGTTCCAGTAAGGGCTCTGGAACTAGTGTATTTACTGGGGTAACGTGACTCAACAGCTTTTGTCTCAAAGAGCGCAATGTGGTGTAGTGTATAAAGTCCTTGCGACACATTGTTATGGACAGGCGTATTACTTACCGTCAGGTGAACGACCTTTTTGTTCTGCTGCTTAGTTAAATAATGAAAAAATATTTTTTAGATGGTAATATTACATTTATACTAAATAATAGATGATTAATGGGTGTAAAGTGTCCTGCACAACAACTGACGTGACCCAAGCCAACCTTACCTGCTCGTGATGCACTCTGCTAATCAAAACATAGGGCTTTGGCTCCCACTAACTCGCATTGGGCCAGCGTGGTGGGAAATGGCCCAAATCTCTCCAAATGAACCGCTATTACCGCGTTCTTTGGAGGAGGTCTATGTCCAACAGTGGTCTTCTATCAGCTGATAATATGACAGATCATTAATTATGATCTAATCTAAATATGAATTACCTGCTGTTGAATAGTCCCTAAAACATTTGATTTAGCACAGATTATTTAGGTCGTTACTATGATGAGATAAAGATGACAGATAAATCATCGTTTGCCCTTGCCTATATAATTAACGTATCAATAATTTTCAATTAAACAACTCGCGCAAACAAAAGTTATCGAAAGTAAAGTAGTTAATTTATTATCATTTGACCCTCATTTCGGAGCGCTATTCATACTCCGCTTTAAAAGTGAACGCGTTATATTATTCATTTAACCGAGCACCCTCCAGCCGTTAACATTGTAAACCGGAAATGTGAATAAAAACCTCTTTCGATCGCTCGCTTCCAAAAAGTTTCCATATCTATATTGACATTAGTAGTTTTTATTGTATCTGTGACGTTTCCAGCAACCAGAAATGGTCGGTGCTGCGCGTTTTTTATTAAGGAAATCGTAATTCCGCGATCGACTGTCGATAAAAGAAAACCTATGGATCCGTAGTCGGACTTTGTTGTCGGACGGGGATCGTTCCTCTGTGATGTAATGATGTCGTTTGTGAACATCGGCGCCCAGTTCGAGATGGCCATCCAGAAGTGCTGGAGGAGAATGGACGGATACATAATCCTCGGTAAATACCACCGCTTCTATCGACCTTGGTCTCGTTTCACCAATTTTTATATTTGCCAATTCTATTATCACTTCGCAGGTAGACTAATCCCAATTCAATTACTGCTTAACTATTACTCATAATCTTGTTAATTAAAAACCTGTCTAAATTATCACTTTATGTGTGTAATATATGACTTAAAGTGTATATATGAAGTGCATATATCTACTTAATAAAACACTTTACTATGTAGATAACTTTACCTTAGTAAAATAGTACATCTTAAGAACATTACTGTTGTGGTATAGGTCAGAGGATATAAAATTCGGTATAGCGAGACTATCTGATTATTTTAAAACCAAAGAATCTAGAAGTTACTAAATACTACTCTTCCGGTGTAAATGGAAACAGCTAGTTGAATTTATATACTGATATTTTTTTTTATACAAGTTCATTTTAGGTAGAGCATTTCTTTTATTGTCACGGAAACGCCTTCATTTTGTCACTTGTCATTCTCATTGTTACTTGAATACTGCTTGTTAAACCATTTTCTGGTCTTCTTATAAATAATAGTATTATATTAATGCTTATCATATTAAAGTAAGTAGTAATTGGCATATATAATTTTTTAATATAGTACGATTATGCGCGAATAGAGGTGTTATCGAAATACTCCTTAAGTAACAATGGAAAAGAAGTACAGCGGCGTAGGAATTGTAAAAACACGTGATAATAGTCGTCAAGTTTATTAATATACTAGTATTCAGCTACAGCATACTATGTTAACTATTTAACAGTTAAGTCTATAAATTGGTAACGACAAAGGAAATTCGGATTTCACCTTGCCAAAGAACAAATTAAAAACGATTGAACTTATATGTCTGGTAATAAATGTCCGATATTACATTAATGCATAAAATAACGTCCAGCAGTTCTAGATTAGGTCAGAATTGTGAGGCTGTATCACGGATTGGTAAGGTCTCCACGCCCAACAGTGGACGTCTATTAGATGATGATGATCACCATCATAAATTTATACCCGCACAATCGTCAATTACATCCCGAATTACTAAGATATTCCAAACTGCGTCCCTCGCACGTACAATTGTGTATGGATGAAATACTACCTAGTATTTTCATTATTCTTAGTATATACTATATTTTGATATAGACTAATAAATTCCAAGGGGTGTAGGAGGTCCCACAGAACCCAAGCCAACCTCCCCTGTTCCTGGTGCACCCTGCTAATCAACAATCGAAGCTCTGACACCCACCAGCCCGCATTGGTACCACGTGATAACGTTAACTGTTACAAACACGAGTCCGTTACGCAGTATACAAATACAGAATATAGTACAAACACTTAAACGTCATTAAATATATAATTAATGACAATTATAATATGTAAACAGCGGCGTTTATCACTTTTGATTTAATGCTTTCGGACTTTGGACTCTGTGTTGATTTCTTTTGCATTACAGCGCCACTCGTTTTCGCGTGATAATAATCAACAAGTTCATAGTTTTAAGTATCCATCAACGTAATGAGCACAGACTGACGGTAAGAGTAAGTGCCAACGAGGTTCCTATCTTTCCCGCCAAAGGTCAGTGTGTAAACTATAACGTGTTCCGGTTTGAAAGGCGTTGTAGCTTAAGAAATCCTTTGATTGATGAGACTTATACACCATGTCCCAGTCTACATACAGTCTAGTGTAAAAATCATTGTCTCATTATTACGGGGTATCGATTACAGAGTTCCGGTTTGAGGAGCGTTGTAGTTAATGAAGTTACTATAGCAACGAAACATAACATCTTATATAACAAAGCGTCAAGCATAATGTCTGGTGTAAACACCCTCGTAGCGTCTCATTGTAATGAGATATTCAATTACAGAGATCCGGTTTGAAGGGCGTTGTGGCTAATGAAATTGCTGAGACAACGGGAGAATAGGCCTCAAAGCGATGACAAATGACCTGAATGGCGCCCCATTGTTATAGGCATGCCATTTTATGTCCCAAGGCCTAGGTTTTTCTATATTGTTACTGATGGTAATGGTAACAGCGTATCTTTTGGACTTTCGAAGAATACATTGATAGTAAACTGGTTTAAACTAGTGTAAATATTTCTGATAATAAATTGAGTCACTTAAAAAAAAAAATTCTTATCATGATACTAAAAAAAAATTTTTTTTCCTGTATGGATGAACAGAACGTTCACTTAATGGTAATTAAACAACAATGTAACACTAGTTAGGATAATATACACTGCACCGTATTGAGCTTATCGTAGTAATTTCACTAGGCACAACGCGCTTCAAATCGGAATAATAATTAGATATACCATAACAATGAGACATTACGAAGATGGTTTACACCACACATTGTGCTCGCGGCCTTGAGGCAAACCATGTAAAGTTTCGTTACCATGGTAATCTCTATAGCTACGACGCCTTTCAAATTTGGAACACAACAATTTATATATATATATATATATGTTACGTTTTAAGGATGTTTACATTGCACTTTCCGGTCGTTAGTTTTTCATGTCACGTCACCAGTAAAAGTATTGTACTGACAAAATTCTTACTGGTGGTAGATCTAGGTCGCAGGGGAGCATCTAGGTAGGTACCACTGCAGCGCCTATTACAACCGACTAATAGTACGGTTTGAAAGGCGCTGTAGCTAGTAAAATTACTGGAGTAACGAGACTCAACATCTTTATATCTCAAGGCGACAACCACAACGTAGTGTTGTGAATACCATATTTAGTAGCGTCACGTTGCAATGGGCGGGCGTATCACTTACCATCAGGAAAATCTCTTGCTTGTCTCGTTACTTAATTGTTTAAAAATATATCTTAACTAGCGCCACGTTGTTATGAGCGGCCGTATCACTTACTACCAGGTGAATGTCCTGCTCATTGACCTTTAAATGTTTAAACAAATCTTAACTAACGCCACGTTGTTATGAACGGGCGTATCACTTACTACCAGGTGAATGTCCCGCTCATTGTCATTTAAATGTTGAAACAAATCTTAACTTGGACCACGTTATGGGCGCGCGTATTACTTACCATCAGGCGAAAGTACCGCCCGTCTTGTGGTTTAGTTGAATAATAATAAAAATAAATACTGACGAATTACCAGTAATAAAGCTACATCGACACTGCCAATTATCAAACACTGTGTCCGTAATGAATATATAATTAATTTCAATAGAGGCGATATCAATCTCGTGTAATTCTAAAGCAACTGGTTAAACAGCAACATGACTCTGTAATATTCCGCCATTTTGTTTTTTTTGGCGGCATTACAGTTCAGACGATGTCGTTCAGCGGAACTGTCTTTCTCCATCCACTTGTCACCGGCATGTGACGTGTTAGCTGTAACAATGGGTTATTAGTTGTGTGCTGTGAAGTTAGTTGTTATAGTCCTTATTTATTATTAGTTTTAGCGAAAACGATAACTTAGTACAAGTGACATAAACATTTACTTCTAAACCAATCGCGTAAGTTAGTATTCATATTTATTAGAGGAAGCGATGAGACGCGACTTTTGATTTACGGTAAGTTATGCGCTTACCTAAAACAAAATGGCGCTCGTTAAGATATTATACACTACATTGTGACACATGTCGTGTACATGTTACATGTCACGTTCACGGAGAACGTGTAGGTAGGTACCACCGCAACGCCTATTGCGGCCGACAAACAGCAGCGTGCAAAAATAACTGTGTTCCGGTTTGAAAGGCGCTGTAGCTAGTAAAATTACTGGGATAGGGCGACTCAATATTATATGTCTTAGTCCAGAAACGCAATATGGATTCTTGTATATATGTGCGGCCGTGTTATGGGCAGGCGTATCACTTACTATCAGGTGACCGTCCCGCTCGTCTCGTCACTTGAATATAAAAAAAAATGTTAAGGATCATTAGCCTGTCAATTTCACTATCAACAAAGCCCTACAAATTTAGACAATAATGATTGTCGACAAAATAAACGCTGCTGTAATACCTGTCTAGACACTATCTAGGCTCTTTTTATTAAACAAATCCTAAAAAAAAAATCATACAACTTATATAAGCATACATTAGGAAATTATTGCACTTAAGTTATCTTTTAAAAAAAAACAAATACGTATTAAAGTAAAATAATCTAATTATCGTATCAAAATCTGATTGGACATGGAGATTTATTGATGATTAAAAGTGATTGGGGAAATGATTAAGTAAATAATTTGTACAGTCAATAAATTATGATACTTGTCACCATTATTTGAGTGTTATAAACTCATAAAAATGCCGCCATTCTCTTATAGCTCTTACTCATTTATATTTTTCGTTATCCCAATGTAACCTGATCGAAAGCCTTATTAAGAGAAAGAGACCGTTCCTCCTATCTTCTGTTTTATCTATGCATATCTTTAGTACTATACTATACTATTATTTATATACTATTGTACGTGATAAACGGGTCTTTTAATTTCCCACTGTTGGGCAGCCCATCTCGCAAGGATCAAGACTATTTACTACGCCGCTGGTTGAATTATATCAAATGCTCACGAGAGCTGTTCTTCTTTAACCATTTAAGTTTAACAAAAGCTCTAACTTATCGATAACCGATGCTTTTATTTAATCAAATAAGCAACGATGCAAGCGGAACATTTACCTGATGGTAAGTGATACGACCACTCATAATAATACGGTGCTAGTTAGAGTAATATACACAATATCACATATGATATGTGAAGTCTCTTTGCCGTAGTAATTACACTTGCTACAACGCCCTTCAAAGCGGAACACGGTAATTTTTGTATACCACGGGTTAGCGGCAGAAATAGACGCTGCGGTGATACCTACCTAGATGAACTCCGGTAACAGAGACTTACCACCAGTGATCATATTTCGAGCAGGACTACCTTCCAAATGGAGCTTTCTTCTGGATTCTGTCTATTAATAAACAATATTTACATCCTTTACACCACATGGGAATGAATCGTGCAATACCAGCTCCTGGAGGCAATAAGATATCCAAACCATGAACATATACTCCGTTGGGATGTCTATATTGCCACATATTCTTCTTCTTAAAGCGCCTCTCCAACTAGTGATGGTTGGCGATCAGCATGTACAGTCCTTTCCGTCTCTGGTTCGGCGGAGCAATTCGAATGCACCAGATATGCCAGTTCCCTGTTATTCCTCAATCATGACTTTTTCCTTATCCCCTTTCGTTTTCCATAAACTGTACCCATTATAATCAGCTGCAGAAGAACACATTAATTCAAGTCATTGGTATATTAAAATTAGGTATTTTTAACACCCTTTTAACCGGAAGTAAGTAAAGTCTGCATATTTCTTGAACGTTAATTATCCCTGGCAGGAGAACAGTTAATTTTTATCATTGGCGCAAAGCTCATTTTTAATGAAACCCTTTCCTTTGTTCCAGATGAGATTGGCTGTCCAGACACCGCTTTCAACATGGCGTCGATAAACGTTAACGGGGATTTAAAGAGTCCGGGGGATCCCCCGGAGAAGAAGGTCGCGGATACGGATGCCGAAAAACAACCTCTATCCGGGGTAAGTGATTTTTAAATTAACCTACTACTGATCAAAATATTAACCTACAAATTTGATCAGAAAAAGGATTCAACTATGAAATAATTGTGGTTTTTATTTATTGATTTAGCGACGAGAGAAGCGGAACATTCACCTGATGGTAAGTGATACGCCCGTTCATAACAATGTGGCGCTAGTCAGGATTCATACACTGCACCACATTGAGCTTGTCGCCTGAGACATAAGATGTTGATTCTCTTTACCACCAGTAATTTCATCATCAACCGATAGACGTCCACTGCCGGGCATAGGCCACCACCAAAGACTCCCACATCAATTGGCCTTGCGCCACCCGCATCACCGGGCTCTAGGAGCCGTCGTTTAAAGGGGTTCATGTTGAGGGACGGGTCATTTCCCACCACGCTGATCCAATGCCGGTTAATGAGAGCAAGTGCTTCGTTTGTTGATTATCAAGGTGGACCACGAGCAGGTGAGGTCGGCTTGGGTCCCATGAGTTATTGTGCGGAATCCTCACACCCCAGTAATTTGACTAGCTACAACTCCCTTCAGACCGGAACACAGTAATGTTTGCGCACTGTTGTTTATCGGCTGCAACAGGCGCTCCAGTGGTACCTACCCTTACTAGACGGTCTCCGGCAACAGAGACCTACCACCAGCTTTGTTTTTATGTATTAAGGGATAAAATCTTTAATATTTGCTATAACTAGTTTCCTTTACTGATAACTAACGATACAAGTTAAATTAAAGATGACTTACAACGACCTAAAATGGCTTTTAATTATCTTTTTTTTTCACTTAGAATCTTCAGTACCTTGAATAATACATTAAGTACATTATATATTAAATATATATGCGATAAAAAAATTGTATACATGGAAATCTTCAATTACTTTTTCCATGTAAAGACTATCGATGTCATCCATTCGAAATTAATGATCTACGTCAACAGTAATTATCAAAGGATCAGCCAAATCCTCAATCATCATACACGTGTGTCATAATCAGCGACGATTATGTACCCCAGGGGATTAAATGGGTCATAATCTAACTACTCGATAATTATATTATTTAATTGAATTCGTTAAGTACCTTTGTTAAATTGAAAAGTTACTTTCTTATCGACAATAACTTAGACCTCTACTTTTCGTCAGATAGTATGTAGACCTTCGTGCTGCCCTTTTTCTGGAGTATTTTCTGTATCTACAATAGCATATACACTTGACATTAATTTCACATGGTGTTAAGGTTAATGGGGCTGTGGATGAGTTAAGCATGCTCGTGTTAAATACTATGCAGCTGATGTACAATAAGATTACTGGTGGTAGGTCTCAGTCGTCTAGGTCTAGCAACAAGGAAACAAGTTATAGCAAATTTTAAAGATTTTACTACTTAATACATAATAACAAAGCTGGTGGAAGGACTCTGTTGCCGGACACCGTTTAGGTAGGTTAGGTATCGCCTGAGCGCCTACTGTAGCCGATAAACAACAGTGCGCAGATATTACTGTGTTCCAGTCTGAAAGGGGTTGTAGCTAGTAAAATTACTGGGGCGTGACGGATTTCGCACAACAACTCGTGGGATCCAAGCCGACCTCACCTGCTCGTGATGCACCATCTGCTAATCAACAAACGCGGCTCTGGCTCCCACCAACCCGCATTGGGCCAACGTGGTAGAAAATGACCCAAGTCCCCCATCTGAATAAACGAGAGCCCCTGGTGCCCGGCAATGCTGCTGGCGTAGGGCGGATCGATGTGGGAACCTTTGGGGGAGGCCTATGTCTAGCAAAGGACGTCTAGCTGATGATGAAATTACTGGGGTAAAGAGAATCAACATCATATGTTTAAAGGTGACGAGCACAGTGTGATGCTGTAACATAACATCTTAACGAGCGCTACGTTGCACAGGTAAACATGTCGCTCCTCTCGTCGCTACGACCACTAAATAAAAAAAAAACAAAGTGGGGGTATTAGCTTATTATCTTACCACCAACTTCTTCCTGACATGTTGCTGCAGAATCTAACTAGACCTCCGTAGAGTGATGGTGTGGATTTTGTAACTCAACAGCTTATTATCTTTGCGCCAATTAAAGATAGTTATAAAATTGTATTGTTTTATATGACAATAGTTTTTTTTTTACAAGTGGAAATTAAGACGCAATTTCCACTATCTGATTACGAAGAACTTGAAGGGCACTTCGCTGAAACAGAGTATTTAATAAGAACTCTAGAAGTAAACGTTAAAGCAATTGCACTTGAGTAGTGGACAAACATTTTAACTGCGTATTAACAAATAACCTTTATATATATATTGATAAGATAACTGTCTAAATAAATACCTGAAGACACAGCAATGTAGGTTCCCACCACCACACTAATAAAACCTCAGTATTCACATTTGGAAGTCTCGGTATCTATGAACCGATGCTCTCCAAGCAATGCGCCGAAGTAGTAAAAGATAAAGTCTGGGGGAAGTTATGTGTAGATTTTTACCCCCTCGGTGGTCACCTCCGGAGTTTGAAGAGGTCACGGGATCATAACCGCAGCCTCGCTTACGCTATGCTGGGACAAACCGTACCGGGATCTGTTTTATGTAGACTCTTACGAGCCTCGTGATTACTACTTCAATAACCGGAGACCACGTCTAATCATTGTTCTCTTCAGGGGTAGGGTAGGCCTTAGCTTTACCCAACAACCTCGTTACACCACAAAATATATAGGACAAAGTGTTAATTATCCTCCATGCTGAGCTCAATTTATTGGCCATGGTCGTCCGCTTCAAAGCTCACAAACCTGGAGATCCTTTAGTAGCCTTATTATTAAAAAACATAAAATGTAAGAAATGTAAATCTAGTAATCGTAGCGAAAGGAAGTAAGAAATAAAATTATAAAAGAAATATAACTGATCAGTTCTGAGAATTGTAATGGGAAAGGAAAGGACCGTAATAGAATAATGTGGTCAAGGTATAAATACCTGAAAAAGAAAAAAAATAGACGGAAAGGAATTATAGAAAATATGATGAAGGAAAAAGGAAAGGAATGAAGGAAAATGTGACGGAAAAAAGTGAGAACTGCAATGTAAAAATGCCCTGCGCCGCAAAGCAGGAAATGCTGTAAAATAAAAAAAAAACAATTTATAATATTAAACTTATTTCATTACTAAATATATATAAATTACTGTTCAGCGACATATTTTAGAGTAAGACTTGATGATGGTAAATGAAAGGAAAATTAAAGGCCCTGACTCACCACACGCAGGGGAACGGTTAAAAAAAAATAAAAAAAGTTAGGCTTGAAATTTTTTTACCGTATATTTGTTTACTAGATGAATCTTGGGTCTTACAGGAAATCTAAATGTACTCTTATGAAGCAATTTTTTTTTCATGTATCCCCAATATAACGATTTTTCCTTTGTATCTAATGAGTATGAAGTATTATTACATGTAGTATAAGATGTATAATTTCCCCGCAGCTTCTGTTACTTCCACCAAATGGTGTATAAAAAAATTTGAGTTCCGGATTGAATTGGGCTGTAGCTAGTATAATTATTGAGATACACTTAACATCTTACGACTCATAGCGAGCACAATGTGGTGCAGTGTATATCATCTTAACTGTCGCATTGATATCGGTGGGCGTAGTAACAATTAGATGACGTTTCGATAGAAAGACATTTTGTTTTCTTTTGTTAAAAACTCAGAAAAAACTACTTACTTAATAAATATATAGAAAATAGTAATTTTAATATAATCTAATTGATATTGGCAAACAAAGGCTTTACCTTGCGATCAACCACATTGGTTTCTTTTATAGTCTTTACATGCCCCAAGGTTGTTTAGAAGTGCTTTATTATCTTTCGTAATTTGTGTTTATGTCCTCTATTTTAACTCTTATCGCGTGTTACTCATGATGAAGGGAACTGTTAAAGTCATTTAAAGAAAAAACATCAGTTCAAAATCGAAAAAATAATTTGGGAGTTCTAATAAAGGTATAATCTTCTCTATGCCTTTTAAATTAACAGGTATTAGTACCTAGTATGGATGATTTAATATTTTCTTTATTTTTATCTGTATCTCTAATTAGTTGTTAAAAAATTTGTAATTATTGTAATAATAGATTAAAGATAAGGAACAATATTTTTATTGTTTTATTTTAATTTTAATATGAAAGTATAATTTTATATTATTTTCTTACTAAAGCCTGATATATTATAGATAATAGCTAATACTAGAAGTATATCAAACGAAACGTCATCGCCTTCGTAATATGCCAATACAAAATGTTTAAATATTTCTTGAAACATTATTTCTGAAAGAAAGGGTTGATTTTTCTTTGCAGAAAAAGGAGGAAAGATGGTGGAACACATTGATGCAAGTTGCCGTACCTTTCTTCATAGCCGGTTGTGGAACAATTGGCGCTGGTTTAGTACTAGGAAGCGTGAGGGTACGTACACACAATAGTAATATTTCCTCGATATCTATTACCAGAGATCGATTCGTTACCACCGCAACTTATATTTCCGCTAAACAATAGATTGCATACATTATTGTGTTCCGGTTTGAACGGGCCTATTTCTAATGAAATTACCAAGGTAACGAGAGTTAATATCTTAAGATTGAAGGCGACGAGCACAATGTGGTGTAATGTCTTATCTAGCGATGGGTTTTATAAAAGTCATACTAGTCTCATCGCTTCTTGAACAAATACAATACGAGAAACTTATTAATTGCCAAGTAACAGCCTTTCTAACTCGTAATTGTTAAACAGACAAGACCGTGTTTGCTTTAAAAATGACTTATGTCCAGCTGTGGACCTCCGGCGGTCGATATGATGATCACCAAACGAAAATGTCTCAATACTTCATATTTGAAGTTCAATAAAGTTTTGTTTACGCCAATTGTTTCAGAACTGGGAAGTTTTTCAGAACGTGTCCGCCATATTCGTTCTCGTTCCGTCTCTGTCCGGCTTGAAGGGTGAGTCACATGTAACACACACAATTCTATTGATAGTTTATATACATCAATTACATTTGAACGAATGAATCATCATTTTCACAGTTTAAAAATTACTAACCCAAATTATTTGTGTACAGTAATGATTCATTATTTAAATTTGTAAATTTAAAGTAGCAAGTCCCAGCTGTGGGAACACTAAAACTGCTTTTAAATACTATACTTATAAATACGTTTCAATCAGGGGTGTAAAAGTTTCGGTACAACTCACGGGATTCAAGTCAACCTCACCTGCTTCTAGTGCACGATGTTAATCAACAAACGAGGCTCTGGCTCCCACCAACCCGCATTAGGCTAGCGTGGTGGGAATAACCCAAATTCCCCCATATGAATCTCTACCCGATCGTATGGGCATCTTTGGAGGAAGCTAATGATGATGATGAAAAACTTTTCAATACTTATATTTGTACTGGATAAGACAGCCGCTCATTTTTGCCGATTTGAAGGACTTTGTAGCTAATTAAACTAATTTGCGATAATACTAGGATAACGATATTTACATCATCATCTAGTGAAGTCTAGCACAAGATTAATTATTTATAGAAAGGATGAGCAAACGACTGAACAGTTAACCTGGTGGAAAGTGATCACTAACGCCCATGAATAGTCGCAACACCAGAGGAGCCGCGGCTGCGTTGGCGACTTTTAGAAAATAATACCTTCTTATGTTGATGCATTGTAAACATCCTAACTTGCGCTACAGATGAACGGCTCCGTTCTTCACATTACTTAGATTAATAAAAGAAGTACGTACATACTTAATTAGTAAGTTTAATTCAAGATACTTATAAAGCGTCTATAAATAGGAGGTTTTAAATTGTAGCATTATGTACGATCGCATACAACAACATAACCTCAAAGTTTAGGAGATGGGAGGAACTTTATAATCTTTTGTGTTGCAAAAGATAAAAGATATATATAAATACACGATCATTAAGGTAATTTAAAATTATACACGGCGGGGAAAACGTTTTACAACATAATTATGTGACACTGTAATTTTAGGGTTGGTACTTTGTATTGTTGCTTCGCTGGTTGGTAATGCGAGCGACGATTGACGTCAATTAAAGAGAATATTCTAGATCTTAACGTGACATCGTTAAGATGGGTGGGCACGAGCTGCTTCATTGTTTATCACCTGAAGGACGCGCGGACAACTAATTGTCGCGTCTATAGGAAATATTCATAGATAAAGAGTTCACACACATGAACAAACGAATCGAGTTAGGGTTTAACATGAAAATGGGCGTTCGTGCCGCGATGGGACAGTGAAGGTACAAAATGCGAGACGTGGATGATATACACACCACCACATTGTGATGTTGAGTCTCGTTACTCATATAATTTCACTGGTTACAGCATCCCTCAAAACGGAACACAGAAACATCTGCACAGTACAGTCTGTCGGCTGCAATAAGAACTGCGCTGATACTTACCTAGACAGTCTCCAACAAGAGAAAGACCAACCACTACTAACTTTCTCCAGGGCTCCAGAATTCTAGATCCATGAGTCCTGGATCAACTGAATCTTTAAAAATCGTCATCTAGACTAACAAAAATAAAAAGTCTAGATTTTTTTTTCATGTCACTAAAGAACCTTGTAGTGAGATACGTAAATGGTGAGCTTAATCGTCGCTTAAAAATAATAAATCCGTTTAATGTTAATACTAATAACAACTTAGTTCTCTCAACATTTGATGAAAGTGGGATATTATTGTACTTAAAGTTATAATAATTTAGCTTGCAATACCACCCAAGTGCCGCAACATAGTAACCAAAACTTAAACATACACATTAAAATAGACTCTATTGCGTACAGCTAAGGTCGCAAATCATTTGTTTAGGTATTAACGTAGTTGTATACCACAAGAGAGGGGAATTACCTTCTATGAAACATTGAAGCTGTTGCTGAACACCCCGTCGATAGTGAACACTCGAGCTGATAACGTCATTAGGTAACATCATATTTACACAAACATCAAAAGTAATGGCTCTATTATCTGTTTCGATTGTTATTTGTACAACTGTTAACGAAAACCTGATAACACTTGAACCAATTGTCGATGTTTGGTTTGGACTTCAATATTATCGCGAGGCCAGAAACTGGTGGTAGATCTCCGTTGTTACAGACTATCTAGGTAGATACCACCACAGAGCCTGTTGCGGCCGACAAACAGTACTATGCAAATATTACTGGATTAGTTAGAAAAATGTTGATAGAGAGATTACCTTTTTTTTTCGGGGGAAAATCTTCGAAAAGATACTCTTCCTTCTGGGATGAAGTCAGAGTTATGTGGAGATTTTTATCCACCAATCCCTCTCTCCAATCTCCGTTCGGAACACAACCGCGGCTTCGTCAACGCTATGCTGGGATAGCCCGTCCCGGGGTCTGCTTTATGCAGCCCGTACCAGCCTCGTGAGTACTACATCAATGTCCAGAGACCACGTCCACCCATTGTCCTCCTCAGGTTCGTTTAGAAGGCGATGGTTAGTGAAATTACTGGGCTAACGAGACTTAACGTCTTATGTCTTCTTTAAATTTTCATATTATATCATGTATATGATTATCATCTGCCGATAGATGTCCACTGATGGACATAGGCCTTCCCCCAAATATTCCCACATGGATCGGGTAGAGATTCATATAGAGAGATTTGGGCTTTATCCTATCACGCTGGCCCAATGCGATTTGGTGAGAGCCAGAGCCTCGTTTGTTCAACGTGCACCACGACCTGGTGAAGGTGGTCATACCATTTTTATGGCCTTTCTCTATTAATGATTATGTTAATTATCTCTCTCTATATATATATATATACATAGCGTCATTTACCTCCATGGTCATGTTGTGGTGTTTGTATTTTAAGTATTACTCCTATTATCTGGTGAAGTATGATAAGAAATGCATTGACCTGGATAACTTTCACCATCATTGTAAATCTATCACCATAACAACATTGCTGCGTTCTGTCTGTCGGTATGTGAGAGCTAGATTATTCTAAGACTACTGTCTAGCGTAGCTCTACTCGCTTCACCATCCGCAGTCTCATTATCACTGACCACCACATGAAACTGTGGTAAAGTGACCTCATGTTGGCGATGAAAACAATTATGTAATACAACTTTTAAGGATAATTTACAACGGCCAAGGATATTGTAGTTAGTTTTGATAATATATTTTTTTCTGTCCTTATTCACTTGACGCTTATCAGCAGTAATGAAAACACTTGCCGCTCAATTTGTAGTATTGAACGTTATCAGTTAATTAGCAGTTTGAATTAATTGAATATGATATAATGTT
This sequence comes from Ornithoptera priamus, assembly GCA_029034505.1. Classification (NCBI taxonomy): domain Eukaryota; kingdom Metazoa; phylum Arthropoda; class Insecta; order Lepidoptera; family Papilionidae; genus Ornithoptera; species Ornithoptera priamus. The sequence continues at coordinate 1,643,814 of JARDWD010000500.1, read as the reverse complement.
GTCTTACATTACTTTGCGGAAATCTTCTATCAGGTACGAGTGAGTAAGTTGTTTCTTAAAAACAGCTTGAAATAACATGTATATATAAGTGTGTGTCCGTTTTTTCAAGTACACTACAAACCTGATAGGTTAGTGTTGATAGTTAAATTAGTAATTTTTTTTTATTCTACGAAGCAATGTGGTTTGTATCACACCTTAACTAGAGCTACGTTACGTTACTATAAGGTCAAAAGCCCACCCGTCGAATCACTTAAAAAAAAAAGCGATGAAACAATCGAGACGTTCATCTGATGATAAGTGATACGCCAGCTGATAACAACGTGGCACTAGTTAGGATGGTATATACTGCACCACATTGCGCTCGTCGCCCGAGATATAAGATGTTGGATATGATTACTTCAGTAATTTTACTAACTATAGCCCCCTACCCCTACTACCCCTTCAAATCGGATTACGATAATCGTTTTCACTGTTTGGCAGCAGCAATACGAGCTGCGGTGGTGCCTACCTAGACCGTTTCCTGGAAGAAACGGTACGGTCCAGTACATCTTCTGTAGTCGATTTGTGTTGCGTGTTCGAGCGTTTAGGTCCTCCCATACCAACACTAGCGCTATAAAAAAATTATTCAATGTTTTATTGAAGGTAGATCTCCGTCGCCAGGTCTAAACAGTTCTATGGCGCCAGGTCTAAGGCTTTGAGCATAATACGCTGCAGTTTATATAATCCTGACTAGGGCCGCCTTAGTTTCAGGTGATCGTCTCGTAACTTTGTCTAATATTTTTTTAATCGATATATCGATGTCACGATCATAATGTTCATCATCATCATTAGTCGATAGACGTCCACTGCTGGATATAAGCCTCCCCCAAAGATTTCCACACCGATCGGTCCCGAACTGCTCGTACCCAGTCAGTTTCCGGCGATTCTCAACAGATCGTTCGAACCCAACACTACGTCTACCGGTACGTGGGCTCCACTCGTGAATGTTGCTGCACTGTCCGCCAGTATGATATGATGTTCACCTGATGGTACATCACTATTAGCTAGTACTCACATGTTCGTACGTACTAGCTCTTGTTACCCCAGTAATTTGATTAGCAACACTAGCTTTCGCCTTTCGGAAAAAGAGGCGATACACTGTCTCCGGCAACAGAGACCGCAGAGCTTGACGAATGTATATATACAACTAAATTTCTGCAGAACCCGTTAGTGTGTTAATAATATATATATTATTTCATTATAATATATATTGTAATGTTTAATAATTTAAACGAATAAATATTGCACTTCCCTAAGTAAGACAATTCATATTATTTAAGTAACAGCACCAGGACCGCTGCCGTCATTTCTGCTTATTTATTACACATACAAATCACGACCGCGTTGTGTCTAGAAGACATCGGATATTTTCAATACACGACTCGTGTGATAGTAAACAATTAGTGTTATTACTATTATAATAAATAATTGCTTTTTGAACTTATGTCCTTCTGTCACATTCAGCTGTACATTATATTGGCTGGACATTGTATTGACTGGACATCCTCATTTTAGATTCGTACTTAAACAGGATTCTTCTCAGATTTATTTGTATGTATCATAAGATTTTTTTTCACTTGTTCACCTGATGGTAAGTGATACGCCTGCCGATATCGTGGCGCCAGTTAGAATGGTATATGTTGTATCGCATTGTGCTCGTCGCCTTGATACTTAAGATATTAAATCTCGTTATCCCAGTAATTTCACAAACTATAATTCCCTTCAAACCGGTGCACAGTAATGTTTGCGTAGTACTGATTGCCGGCAGAAAGAGGCGCTGCGGTTGTACTTACCCAAACTGTCTCCGGGAGCAGAGACCTACCACCAGTAAATATCAATATATAATCATCATTACTTACAAGGTCTATAGATATCATTCTTCGCGTTTTAATTTACTAATAGTAACTATTGAAGGATTTACTGTCCGTGAAAATAAGGATATTTTCACCACACGGGTAAAAACTAGATAAGAACTGCTCAGGACCAATCGGTGAAAAAATAACTGGGAGAGGTCTATAACTAATATTGGACAACAATCGACTGATGATGTTTAAACACGCGGGAACGATAAAGATTATATATATAGAGTGATTACTACGTACACGTGACGTGGTGACGAATGTAACAAACGTGACACGGGATCCACGTTCAGTATAGTTTTGACATCAATGTCTACCACGTGCCTGCACCAAGTATTAGAGGAATATCACCACTACATCTAAACCTTACGATTTACAATACAACAACACTGTGGCAACTGTACAAGCCGCCGCGTGACCGCCGGCACACGGCGTTAGGAAAATTTAAACATAATTTTCACATTTTAATTGTTTTACCACTTAAAACATGTTTTAATGTAATTTACCCGTGTATACATAGGGATCAAAAACAACCGCAAACAGTAATATTCAAATAATTACTGCCTTCCAGTTCGAAGGACTCTGTAGATAATGTAGACGGTATTATTGAGATTTATCATTTGGAAATATGAAACAACACCTGAGAAAACAAAATTCAATTCGCTGCCATGGCAACGCTAATTATAAACGTATTGATATTCATTAAAAATAAATCAATTAAATGTGGGCATAGATATACAATACTTATCATAGTACTATAATCTTCATTAACCAAGTCCTAGGTTTTTTCTTTAGTTATTTCTAATTTTCCCTGATATTATTTTTCAGGGCTTTACCTTATCCTATTATTTACAACATTTACTTATCTATATCTACACAATATTATTATGTAGATATGGACAAAGTAACGTTTATTTGTCCTTATTTCTATTGTTTAGTAATTTACATATTTTTATACAATAATTTATGAACTTACTTCTAAGTAATTTATTTTTTATCATCTCGGGTACACTGGCTGTATCTATTCTTAAACCTGTCTCCTGCTCAAAGTCATACCTTAGACATTTATGTATAGGACACTCCGTCAGCAAATGAGGAACCATTTCCTCCACGGCCTCATCACATTTGCACCACGGTATCTCCTGACACTTGAAACGGTTCAAGTATTGAGAGAATCTGCCGTGACCAGTGAATATCTGGGTTAACAGCCAAGAGGATGGAGCGAGCCATGATTCGTAACAGCATCGAGCGCGACTTTAGTCACTGTACAAACCATAGCTCGGTTCCGTCCTCCTGAGGGCCATTTTGGTTACCTTACATACGGCCAGGAGTTCCCCCTGGTGGACTGTGCAGTTCGCGGACAGACATAGCTTCCGGTTTTGGACCTCGACCTCACCTTTCCATTTCTTCCAAGTACTAGATTACTAGAATTATACATGATACATGTTTTTGTTTCTCAATTTGGATCACCAGAAACTGCGTGACTGAATTAGTTTCCCCTGAGAAAAGTTTTATAATTTATAATATACATCTTCACCATTATTCATCAATGACCACCACCTTTGAAGGATGATTTAAAAACAATAACCATTATATTACCCTAAAAATATTTTTCACATCTAGACGATTGAAGGGGTGTAAGAGGTCCCGCACAATAACTCAGGGGACCTATGCCAACCTCACCTGCTCGCGATGCACTCTGCTAATCAACAAACGAGGCTCTGGCTCCCACCAAGCCGCATTGGGCTAGCGTGGTGGGATGTATACCAAATCCCCCCATATGAAATCCTACAAACGACCGACCCGGGTGCCCGGTGCTGCGGGCAGCACAGGACCATTCGATGTGGGGATCTTGGGGGAGGCCTATGCCCAACAGTGTTCGGGTATCGGCTGACGATGGTCGTGGAGACGTTTCAAAAATTTGTATTTCTGTTCTCAGGTAATTTGGACATGTGCCTCGCATCGCGACTGTCTACTCAAGCTAACCTCGGCAACATGGAGTCGCCAAAGGAAGTTATATCCATGGTCGTTGGAAACATATCACTAGTACAGGTGAAGAAAGTTTTATAAAAAAAATCTAATCCTTTGATAATTGTAGCACAACAGACATATATATTTTTTCTTATAATTACTTGATTGTTGTTAAAGAAACTCATTTCCGCCAACTTACTTTTATGATTAAACTGAACTAGTGTATATTATATATTCAATTAAAAAATATAATTATTGCCATTACAATATCTACAATAGAACTTTGCAATAATCTAGAGTGTCTATCTTTTATTGTTATTAATTGTTATATCTAGTCATAAGACAACGTTAATATTACTTTATAACATAGTCACGGTTTCTCCATTATGAAATTATGCAGGTATAATCTCAATGACCTTGAATTATCCTTCTCAAATTTTTGATCAAGAAACTACTTTGCAGGTGCAAGCAATTGTAGCCGCGACGGTTGTGTCGATGTTTGCAATAACTGTGAACGCGATAACGGACAGAGCGTTCAACGGTAGCTATGTGCTTCTCCTCATAGCCTCCGCTGTTTTCACCGCCACAACCACGTGCTTCGTGTTAGGTGAGCCAATCATCATCGTATATTGCAGACTCACCATCATTATTTAGTCTAACATTAATGTCATCATCATGAGGTGCCTTCTTCAAACTGAGATTCGGCAGTTAGTAAATTAATGCGATCTTCGGCTATCGTTTTCAACTGATGCGAACTCGATTCATTACTTACTAATGTTACTAGATTGTAACTACAGGTTTTAATAAGCCTATGATGTATGGGCGGAATTAATTTGAAAAAACTCTTTTAAAAACTTCTCTCATAAAATCCGAAATCACTGCTGTTTTATGCGCCGGGTAAGGCACCAAAGATGCAAAGATTATCATCGTGTCTATAGTCCAAAGTACCTGTTTATGACGAAATCTATGAAAATTAGAATTTAACCAAAATAAAATTTTAGTACTTGCCTACAATAATTGGATATCTTTATAATAAACAGTCTTGATGTTATTTTCTACCTCCATTTTATTCCTTAAGAAACTATTTTAAATATATTTTTTATTTTCAGATTTTGTTATGGTGCTAGTTATCTTCGGGTCGCAGAAGTTCAAAGTGAATCCGGACAACGTCGCCACCCCTCTCGCGGCCTCTATCGGCGATATTGTCAGCAACTCTGTGCTCGCCGTAACAGCTCAATATATGTATGATCAGATAAGTAAGTTAAGAAACAAAAAGTTTCCAACACTGTCTTTTATAATTGACTATACCTGTTATATTTGGAAAAAAGAGAAAATTTCTAAACAATTGAGTAAAGTTTTGGTTGGTGGTAATATTTTTCTAGCATGTCTTGATAGCTTCAACCTCCATATTTTTTTTTTTAATATATGTACTGCCGAAGCATAGTACTAACCTCCATATTGTAAATCTGCTTCCATTAACGTTGTGGCCGACCTCGCTTCACCAACTACAGTTTCATTGTCACTCATCATCAGGTTAAATGAAGGTCAAGCGATAACCCTTTGCGTAAAAAAAGGATTATGTATGTCTGGACACATCTGTGGTACTAATATTAGAATACTGTGAACTCCTTAAACAAAAACAGTAACCAAACTATCTTAAGTTCATCATTTTGTGATTTGTAAATTTAATCTATTACTTTTCAGAAATATCTCTCTGGCAACCGATAGCACTTATGTGCGTCTACTACAGCCTTCTTCCGCTCTGGGTGTTCATAGTATGGAGGAACAAGTATACGAAGAAAGTACTTACCACTGGCTGGACGCCGGTCATTTCCGCCCTCTTCATTAGCGGGTATATGAATATATTGTACAATAAGTTGTTTTTCCTGTGTAGGTTTTTAATCATCTTTATTTAATAACGAAAAGTGTAACAAAACAAAAGTTATAAATCTACACTTTTATTATTATCAGACGTATAAGAAAGTAAGAATTAAAAAAATCTATTGATTACTAATTTTAATATAATAGTAAACTAGATTTAATAACATAAACTCTCGATATCTATTTTAAAACTTTTTTTTAAGTAATCGCCTCCATTTGTCCAAATGTTGGAGTCCCATTGGAGACATGTAGTCACAGTTTTCATAAACATTACCCATTTCTTTAAACAGGCAGTTATTAGCAAATATCACGATGTTTTAAAGTAATAATATAAAAAATGTACGACAAAAGATCATCTTTTGTCTTCAGGCCGAACGTATTTCCTATTGTCAGGTTTTTTAACTCTTGTTTTTCCTCCGCTCTTGTAGCCCTGGTAGATTTTACTCAAACTATACTTTAGCTCCACATGTATACAAAATTATACTAATATTTACAATGCTGAGTACAATTGTACTAGTACATTCTGGATGCATCTGTTTCTTACACAAGTTATATAAATATGATTTAATAACGTCAGAGCTTACCACGTGAACAAACAAACGGGCCTTGACAGTGATGCAATGAGTCAGTGAGTTTCGAGCTATCCCGCATAGATTATCTGCGCGTGCGCGCTTAATGTCTGTAGATTCATGTACATAAACATCTCTTCACACTTTGTTTCTTTAACTGTATATAATAAACTGTGAAATATTTCAACTGGCAACAGCTGATCTGTTGCATCAAATATAATTCAACGAGAGATCAAATTTGTTCATCAGTGATATATGAGTGATACTTTTTATTAAATATTTCATTGTTTCATGCACTCGTTCGCAAGGTTCGTACCCAAATAACCCAGAGCTCCAAGTAGAGGAAATTATTCGTGTAATGAGACTGTACATCTAGTTTCATGAAAATAAGTACATACTGTTGTATCCTTCCTTACTGTTGTATGGTATTAACCTATCCAGCTATTTGAGATAATAAATCTATAATAGCTGGGTAAGTATTACCATTAGGTGAATGTCTAGCTCGCCTCGTTGCTCTCTTAAATAAAAATAAAAAGTTTCATAAACTTCAGTCTTCGTAGATACTTAACATTCTTTCTTCCATTCTTACATTCGTTCACTTGGACAGCGTAATGGATAACAATTCTCTTTATTATGAGAGTTTTATTTCGGTTTTTCTAAGTTATAATTATTTCGGTCTATCACATACGTAAGTAGATTAGTTGATTCTTTTCAGGTGCTTAGGTTTTTTTATCGTACATTATAAAAGGTATTACCACAAGGAAATCATAAGTTACATTATCGAATAATTTATAGCTTCTGTTTGAACATTAAGATTAGAAAGATTAAACGTTTCAATATTATGACACGATCGACATATCCCAAACGATATATATCAATAAGGTTATATTGTACGTTTTATTACAAGATTCGCAGTAATCTGATTAAATCCAAACTATCTGATGCATGAACATTTTTACAGTATTTGATTTACAAATTATGCCACATGGCAATTACTTGGTCTTAGAACCTAACGATGGTCTTAAAATTTTATCCTATAGAACAAAATTTTTCATCATTAAAAGATTGATAACAGATTTTCTTTTGACACACATTTGAAATTTTTTCCATAGGAAGTGTCTCTATACGAATTCATGGTCATCATCAGCCTGATTACATAACCTTAAGCCAGATATTTTTTATTAATATATGGTTTTTCTATAAGAATCAATCAGTCACAACTTTCTAGTTAGTCTAAGTAATTATATTTTCCTTACAGTATTGGTGGTATAGTCCTCGACCAGGCAGTGGAGAAGTATCAAGGCTACGAAGTGTTCCAGCCTATTGTAAACGGTATTGGTGGCAACCTTGTCTGCGTCCAATCCTCACGTCTCACAACGCACCTCCACCAAACGGCAATCCTTGGAATTTTGCCGGAGAACACAAGGATAGTAGAGTGGCCGTGGAAGACCTTATTCTTTGGAAGTAAGATTCATCTGTATTTAGGATTTAGACAAATTGTAAATTTTTTCAGAACCTATCTGAAAGTTTTTTTAGAACAATTTTTTTATTTGATTCTCTAATTTTAAAAATCTGGTATTGAACGAAATGAGGAGATATACTAAAAAAGATATGAATGGATTGTTTGATAAATGTGCTTGTAAAAGTAATGGATAGAAAATAAGTTTTATATAATGGAATTAAAGACATTTTGTATCTATCCCCAATACATGATGATAACATATTGGGCGAAATAGCGAAGACTATTATTGCTGCTGTCTAAAACGCCTGAGATTTTTAGTGCATTTTAAAATTTTCCATTTTTCCTCAGCAACCGCAGCTAAAGTTGCACGGATGCTGTTGATCCTCGCTGTGTTCGGACAGTGTATATTTATGACCGTCGCCGACTTCATCTACCAAGGGTTCGTCAGTATTCAGTTAGCGTTTGGACTTACATACGTCATGTGCTCCATGTTGCAGGTAAAAATTGTTTTTCTTGCTAAATAATCTACATACATATTGTTATCTTAATTTATTTTAGCTACTAAGATAGCTTTAGTTTTCTGGCGGTTGTAAATGCTTTTTAAGAGTAGCGGGTTTGATCCCCACTGAGCTTAAAGACAATCTTCACTCATTTTCCAGAGACGAAAAACTATTATTTCACTTTGTAAATTACAGCATCGAATTGTACTATGAATATTATGCTTTTTTTATAATAGTGGTTTAATTTTTTAGGTGATGATGCTACTGTATCTGGCGTATATGCTGATACACTTCATGTGGAAAAAGCAAAAGGACCCCGACAATGCGGCCATCCCATACCTGACCGCTTTAGGCGATCTCTTAGGTTCAGTGTTCCTCGGTCTTGCCTTCGTTATACTCTCGTTGTTCGGCTTGGAATATGGCAACAATGTACCCGGTACTTAAATCTCTCAAAACGATCGCATCGGATATGAATTTTAGAATCCTCATGTGAAATTCGAGAAAATATTTTTTTTATTGCATGTGACGGATAGAATATTGGATGAGATACCAAAGTATAATGATTTCAACGAATTACTTTTTTAATTTTGTAGTTTTTTTCTTAAACTTATAAGACTAATAAACGATAAAATGTATTTGAAATAATTTTGAAATCGATTATAGTGTTACCCGTGCAGTATTGTGTAGTGTTACAATTGTTAATTGTAATAATTCAGTGCCAAGTACATCTGAATGATCTATTTGGACTTCGATACTTCGATCCATTACTAGTTTTTATTTTCTTTTATAAGTGTTACCTTTGGGAGGGTCCAGAGCTGCTGACTATGGGTACGGCTCCAACTGTGATATATTCCAAAAGATATCGATTAACGAAAAATACAATTGTGATGATTTGATTCAGCGAAAATCGCTTAAACGGAGGCCTATGTTTAACTGTGGACAACATTAGACGGAAATAGTCATGTCGATGATAAATCACTGACAAATGAATGATTTTCGTACAGACCGTAAATGATATTAAAATCATTACTATGCTTTTTGTTAACTGGATGACTGGACTGACGGTGCTTCATAAATGCAAATTATCCTGTTAGACATTGCTTGACATTTTAAAGATTTTTTTTTCTGAAATGACAAATATTCCGTTCCATGCATACGAAACGACTGAAACTGTAACCGATATGCTCTTTTGTCCGTACCATATAGCATGTCGTAGTACAAATATCCAATTATCGTAGCATTTGTAGTTATCCGTGTAAATATTATATAATCTGTATCATTGTTATTAATATATAGTTGCAGTAGTTGGCTATAGTTTTGATGAAAACTAAATAATTTTGGTGCATAAAAGAAAAAGTAATAAGTATGTTCACGTTTAAATTAAATACACCTTTACTTGTTTTAACGAACAATATATCAGACTAAGAATCCCTCAAAACTTTAGGACCTCTATGGTGAAGCGACTAATTCAATACTAAGGGCTACACGTTGTAGGATTAGCTTGGTGGTAGAGTTTATTAAAGCCGCCTGGCTAGTTACCATCCTTATATTGTAAACCTGCTGCTGTAACAGCATAGTTTATGCTGTCTTCCGGTTGTTAATAGTTGTTTGTTGGAGAGGCGGAGTATACTAAGCGAACCTTTTTCTTCTAACACCTCATTGTCACTTCAATATCATGAAATTTTGAAGCAAATATTGATAAAAAAAAAATATTCCTCGACATTAATGTAATCACAGTGTTTTAACAAGAATTTATAATACAAATAATAGGAAATCGGCTTTAGAGCTCGCGCATGGGCTTTTTAAAAGCATGGTTATTAAAAGCTTAGTAAAATTAGAAAGGAGTACAATAAAGCAATTTAATGTTAAGAGGCCTAAAATAATTTATTATTGTATTAATTTAGTTTAAAAAAAATGAATTAACATATGTAGTGAGTTTAAGAGAAATGATGCGTGATCAGTATGTAATGAAATAAATAAACATTATATCGTTTTAAATGTTATACAAAATACACACATCTCCTTTAATTTAAAACTTTTTTTTATCAAATTATCAAATATAATAAAAAATATTATTATAATAGTCAACATAACGAGAAAACAATAAAGTTAATAATTAATAAAATTTTAACAATTCATTAGCGTATCTATTTATTTTATACTACTAACAAAAAACACCTTCGTTTTAAAGTTACGTCAAAAACGATAATTCAAAATATTGTGTAATGAATATCCATAGCAGCGATAAAGTATTTGTAGTCTGTGGGAAACATCCTTTAATTACGGATATATCAAATTTGGTTCCTATAGAAATCGTAAAAGTGGCTCTACCATAGGACAAATTTCTTTGGTCATAGTACTGCACCTTGGTGAACCCCCGACTAATTTGACTGACTTTTATAAATATATAAATTTACCGTGTTACATATTTTATTTAATTCAAATTTATAAAATCGCACCATTGCATAAAAAATAAGAATCTATTAATAAAACAATTCTTATACAAAATATAAAAGTCACGTTTGTATCAAATGCTATTCTAAATACATCGCATGAAATTGACCATAAAGTAATAGGTTTAAGACATATTTTTGAATGAATGATGTGATATAAATGAGATTTTAATGTATATAGATTGTTATGTAGTTTGTAGGAAATTATTAAATAGCTAATGTGTGGTTTATTGCTTGTTTTTTTTTATTGTTTAAGCTAGGGCTCCTATTTTTTCGATTCTATAAAATCTTGAGGATGTTATGCATAAAAGTTTTTGTGTATAATAAGTTGAATAATTTTCTTAACTAAAGTGTCAATTTAGGTGTAACTCACTGATATTTATCGTCAATTCTTTGTATTCCTATAGCGTCTGTGATTATTATTAATGGTGTATTACATTTACATCGTATATGACATATTACAGTAGATTTTAGACATTGTCCTGGTATATTAAAAAAATCTTAAACTATTGTTCCTTGTTATGAACAATATGGTTCACATCTTGATCTTACGTTGGATCATTGAAGTTTAACTGTTCAGTCTGACGTCAACTACCTATAATTGAGTGATTAGTAAACGACATAACATAAATTTTACAATCTACTGGCTTCTCGATTACTTAATATTGGTTAGTAAAAATATTTCGTTTTCTTAGAAAATGTATGAATACATTGTTATTGATATCAAAAGTTAATTATTGGATATCATTAATAGCTTCATTATTGTCGTTAAAAAACGCATTTTTCCTTTTAAATATTGGTTAAACAAAATAATCATGGTGTTTTTGCTTTTAGTTTTTTTTTTTTAATAAACAACAATATAAACTTTTTAGTTTGTTATAAACACGAGTGCTTTTATTTAGTAGTGTTTTGCTTGTTAAGAATAAGTTTTTGTTATTATCATATCTTAATCCTGTATGAATATGTTTTTTTAAGCAATGATAATTATGTACAAAGCGTTATATTTTTATAATTACCTGTAAATATAAAAGATAATTTGCAAGATGAAATCGGTGATTTTTTATTTCATGTTTCATTCTATTTTATCTTATAAAGTATTTATTTTTAAAATAGTGTAAGAATTGTTTAATTTAATTTTTATTTTGCAAACTTAGGTTAAATTCTTTCCAAAAAATATGTATTTATTAAAATCTGTAACTAAGGTCTTTATCTCTCTAATAAACTGAAGAAAGTATAGCAGTTACAGCATTATTTCATAATTCCTCGTGTTGTGATGTACAGACATAAACAGCAGTTTAATTTTAAAAATAAATGAAATTCCAAACAAATTTTTGTTTCATTCGTAGCCTCCTAAATTCTTTCTATTTATGATAAATTCTTTTTAAAATAAAAAAAGATCATAACCTCTTACAAATATTAATCGAAAGAGATAATTTTTTATGACTAAAGTATATTTGGATTAAATAAGGTTACCATTTACCATAATTTTCCAATCCTGTAAAAATATCATTAATGATTTTAAATTTATGACTTACTAAAGGCCATAATTATATGCTCTTAGATCGATATAAGTACGCTAAACCTAAGGTTAATACTTAGATTTGGAATGCAAGAACGAATAATGTCGAACTTGCGTTCGTCAAAAACACACGATATTCTAGTTTTCGCGCTTAACAGGTAAGTCACAAAAACGTTTTTTGAGCACTAGTCGTAATAGCTAAAAAACGTTTTTTTTTATCCTTGCCCAGATAAGGCATAAACGTCCTGATATTTTACTGTATCTTTGTACAATGATATGAACCCAATAACTCTGTTATACAATCGGTGAACTTTTCAGTTTCACCTATTGGATAACAGAGTGCGCTGTATGTTTGAGAGTTAAAGTATCAAATAATCTAAAGTAGAAATTTTCTTTTCAACCAAATATAAAATGTATATTTGATATTTCATTTCATTTAAGAATGAAGGTACAAGACCCTTGTAAATAGTTAATTATTTTTTATTATTATGCATAATTGCACTCAATCTGCTCTACTTTACATTTTCAACGTAAATAAAAAATTATGTAGCCTTTATTTAAGAAATACCGTTTTAGAAGTAATTATATCAATTATACGATTAAATACGATAACTATCTTCATAACAGTCACGTAACTTAATGAGACCGGAATACAAGCTTTAGTCTTTTCATTTTAGTTAGATTTTTCACCGGTAGAGGCGCTACGTGTACTAGAGCTTAGGAGAAAAATTAAACCGACCTTATGCAATTTCTAATGAAAATACATTAAACTTATCGTGTTATACCGGATTATTAGTTCAATAAAAACACTAGTGTGTCGGTTGTAGATGGCATCGATGGAGACGGGTTGCCGGTGGGGCGCCGGGCAGGTCGCGGTTGGCAGGCCTGCCCGCCGAGCGAGCGTGCGGGACTGCGAGCCGGCGGATCGTTACGCTAGGGCGCGGAGGACGCTTGCGCGCGAAAACTCCGGTACCCGGCAGTCGGCCGCGAGCGTCGGGCGCCGCCATACCTCGCCCGGCAACCTCAACTCCTCACCACACCCGCCGTACTATTTTAAAACTACGAGACACGGCGCATGCGAGTATCGATCCGGCGCACTCGAAATGGTACCCGTATCTAGGTTAACCGGCTAAAATTAAAGGTGCGTTCCGAATTCAAGGTTGCAACCGCCGGCGCAGCTCCGCAAACGGGCACGTGATAGTCGCGCTTGGGGCGCGGCGATTTAGGGGCGATATTCGCGTGGCACCGCCGCAATGGCGGACGGGAATTATGTAAGGACCGCGCGGTATTGTTTCGCACGGGAAAGATGATTTTCTTGTGATATCGGATTTTACTGCGTCGCTTGACGACGCCTCACTGTCGAGTAGGGATGCTGTGGAAGTGTTCGATTCTTGAGTAACGGGAGTGTCTGTGGATTAGTAAGTACGATGGAGCACGCCGTTAACACGTAAGATATATTTAAAACGAGCTCCGCGCTCTGAAAGTCACAACGCAGCCGCTGCGATATTCCACATCAACTCCCAAACATAAATCGTATCGCAGTAAACATACAATCACTATTAAATATCTTCAGTCAGCCTCAATTTGACATGTTTTTACATATTCGTCCATATTAACATTCAAACAGATAACTTATTCTTTCGTTGGCTAATTATTAGGACTGACTCGTTATAATTTTAGTTCGCTAACCTAGAAAATCTGGCTTTGGAATGTAAACTCTAGAGATGTCGCCACTGCTCTATTAACTATTGACTTTTTACCGAAAAACTGGAAATATCCACCTTTAAGAAGAATGTAACAATATTAAGTACGTTTCTGGTACAGAGGATTATTATTGATTATTTGTAGATAAAATATTTGAAATTCACAGTTATAAGCTTTCCTTCTTAACATCGATCCAAATCGATTTTGTAATTAAACAATTTAAAAAAAATAATTACAAACCAATTATAAAATATATTTACTATACTTATTGAGTAAATAGTTCAAACAAACATCTATATAAAGATTAGCTTATACATAACTAGTATCTTCCAAAGCCAAAAAGTTCAACAATTCAGACAATACATTTAACTAATGCCAGACAAAGACGGCACCATCCCTCGTGTTTCATTAAAAGTATAAAGAAGACTTACAACAATAACCTATTTTCTTTGTGAAACCCTACACAGATCAATTGTAACCAACAATCGCTACAAAGACTACGAAAGGGTTAAGTCCAACCCTGATAAAAATGTATTCCGCTTATGGTGTCTTTTCGTTTTAACGATGACCATTATTTGATAACTATGTAATTCAGTAAATCTTTGATTATTACTAATGTTCTTATAACATTCAAGGTATAAGAACATTTGCTAAAACAAGACCAAAACTGAGCATTCGTTCATAAGAAGGATTATTAGACCTTTTTGACAAAGGAACTTTGAAATATTAGTCTATTTGAACAACTGGGACATGTTTTTGAAGAAACTAGCAACTTATTACAAAACAAATCTACAGATTACAGAATCCAACTTCAAATTTTCCAATAGCAGGTTGTTAGTTATTGTTACAAACAATAAGATGCCGTAGATGCGTAGGAGAGTATGTTGAATGCTTTTGAATAAATGTTATAGCTTTTGAAGAAAGTTGAATGCTCTTTATAATTGAAGTTGGTAAACTGATTACTATCAAAATACTTTTTTTTTGGAATATTGTCTTCTACATTCATCTCCTTTTCTGTAAATTTTGATTCTCTTTACTTGATTTTGTGTCCTCTTTGATTTTCCTCTTCTCCTCTGTTAATCTTTAATCTTTCCTTTTATAAAGTTATTATGAACTCTTTGTTAGTTGTACCATAATCTTTTCGAATACAATCACTTTTTTAAACATTAGTTTTTAATATTTCTAATTTAATTTTTTTATCCGATTAAGCGACGAGACGAGCGGGACGTTCATCTGATGGTAAGTGATAATCTCGCCCATAAAATTGTGGCGCTAGCTAGAGTGTTATACACTGCACTACATTGCGCTCGTTGCCCGAGACTAAGATGTCGAGTCTCGTTACCAATATAATTAAACTAGCAATATTGTCCTTCAAACCAGAGTACAGTAATGTTTGCACACTTGTCTTTGTCGGCTGCAATAGACGCTGCAGTAGTACCTTCCAAATCCGGGAACAGAGACCTTTTTTTTATCGCGGGGGAAATCTTAAAAGATCCTGTTTCTGGGGAAAAAATAAGGTTATGTGGGATTTCTACCCACTAAAACTCCTTCGGTGCATTAGGAGGAGCTTTTTGGTTCTCCTATGGAGCGCACTAGTGCCCGGCAATAGAGACTGCCATTATATATATTGTATAATAATTTCTACCTGTTAATCTCTCTTTATCAAGTTTTCGGGGGCGTTTCGTTTTTGGGCGGAATTTCCGGGTTTTTACCAGTACCGAGTATAGTATAGTATAAAAATCATTCGTAATAAAATCAAAACTATGTAGACATTTAATTATACGACATATTGAAGCGCCTAATTATAATACAAAGTTGATCTTCACTGAACTTTATCCCTGCGAATTTCTTTGCATCTAGGTTAGCTCTGTAATCCTTATATAGATTTGAATCTTCCGTAGATAATCTTTCTTTATAATTAGATAACAACAATTATACTAAAAGTGATTTATTATTTAAGGCTCTAAAGGAACAGAGTAAGGTACCGAAGCACACGATGGTCTCCTACCGCATTAATGCCAATGTCACAAAACGAATGGACAATTGTGCACCTTTTAATTCTGTAACGATATTTATAGAACTGGCGTGCTGATCAGCCAAGCATTCCACTGTCAGTTATAGTCTATTTTCGCCAAATATGACTTACGTAGAATTAGGAGGACGATTTCTATTTTATCTTATTAAACAGGAGTTTAAAATGGAATGTATTGAAATAAAGAAAATAGATTAAACATTCATTTTATGCAAATGTCCTCTATCAGGACTAAGTGTTAACTTTGACAAAACTACTTATTATCTCTTTGATGCATCCAATACATGAAGCCGTAGATGGCGCGGGGTAATTTCGATAAACTAATAGTTAATATTGTATGATTACACCAAGCATTATCATCATCACCCGATAGACAGCAACAGCTGGGCAAGGGCTTCTCAAAGAGACCCACATCGATCATATAGAGGGATTTGAACACCACTCCACCACGCAGACCTAACGCGGGTTGATAAAAGCTAGAGGGTCGTTGGTTAATTATCAGAGTGCACCACGAGCAGGTGAGGTTGGCTTTGATTTCGTGAGTTGTGCGGGATCCCTTCCACCCAGAATAAATACTCTTTTCTCGTTATATTTATTCTTTACCTTAATTCATGTGAATTCCTTGTGCGACACAATACCCAATCTTGATCAGGATTTAAATTTGTAAGGTATCATTATTAAATTGATATCCTGAGGCCCTTTAATAAGATCCTACATCTTTATGTGGAAAGGGCGTTGTCTGATCTTTTTTCATCCAATATTGAAATTAATTTCAAATAAGAAAAGTGAGAATACTGAATCTATATGTAGGAGATATTTAGAGATTCATAGACTCATCACGAGATCTCCGAAACTATTACCCGTACACACCTCAAATTTGATAGAGATGTTGCTTCTGGCATTTAGACATCAATTAAGAATTTATTTTACAAAATTCTATCCTCCAAAAGAGTCACGAGAGCAGAGAGAGACGGTTTTTTTCTATATTACGGCTAAAAGCAAAGTGGGCGGGGTACAGGTAGTTCTACATACCATGGAGACAGCTCACCTTAAGTGTTGGACGTTGAAGGGGTGTGGGGGATCTCGCAGAGCAACCCAATCCAAGCTCTCCTGCTCGTGGTCCACCCTGATAATCAACAAACGTCCCACAAACCTGCATTAGGCCGGCGTGGTCGGAAATGGCCAAAATCTCCCCATATGAATCCTTACCCTATCGATGAATCTTTGGGGGAAGCCTATGTTCAGAAGTGGACGTCTATCAGCTGATGATGGTGATAAAGCGTTAAACGGTAGACGTTGTTATGTTGTTTTGTTTGAATTTAGGTTTTTATACTGTTTTAATATTATACTGTTATAATATTATACTAAAAGCCGCCCTCCTCTGAATACTACTGTGTGCGCAAGTCAGCAGTGTTCAATCGTGTGACCCCTGACATTTGCCGGGGCCGGGAGGTCGCTGGACTCTCAGCGAATCGGGCCAACTTTTCTCCTGCGATGGATTAGCAACAAGCTAACGGGGTATTTCTCCCCCCAAGCGTCAAATTGAAATTCAGTTTGAAATTTAAGAACCCCTACATTTTATCTTACA
Source organism: Ornithoptera priamus (assembly GCA_029034505.1). Taxonomy (NCBI): domain Eukaryota; kingdom Metazoa; phylum Arthropoda; class Insecta; order Lepidoptera; family Papilionidae; genus Ornithoptera; species Ornithoptera priamus. The sequence goes on along the minus strand of JARDWD010000500.1, from coordinate 1,626,237 downwards.
TTATTAAATCTTGACCGTTATACAATAAAATAAACAGCGGAAGTAATAACATTTTCTTAGTGACTTTATATCCAACATAAGCGCATTGTTTTTTTTTCTATTTATAAAACTGCTGATAGGTCCCTGTTGCAGGAGACCGTCTAGGTAGGTATCACCGCAGCGCCTATCGCAGCTGACAAACAGTACTGTGCAAACATTACTGTGTTCCAGTTTGAAGGGCACTATAGCCAGTGAAATTACCGAGGTAACGAGACTGACGCGATATGCATTGTACATCATCCTAAACAGCGCCACGTTGTTATGGGCAGGCGTATCGCTTACCATCACTTGAACTTCTTGCTCGTCTCATGGCTTCGTTGAATTAAAAAAAAAAAGATATGTACATAAAAAGTCGTCTAATTTCGTCACTACATCAATTGATTCGTTTATACTAAATTAAGGCATTGATCTAAGTAATTTTTTTATCAGATAACCTATAGAATGTTTTCATTTAAAATTACAAAAAATATGTATATGAGAGAAACCTATATATATATAATACTAAAGCTTTATTAAATATACGAACCTAATCTCAAGAGGTGTCAGGGTTCCCACATAACAACTCATGAGATCCAAGCCAACCTCACCTGCTCGTGGTGCACCCTGCTTATCAACAGAGGCTCTGGCTCCAACCAAATCGCATTGGCCAGTGTGCTAGGAAATGGCTCAGACCCCCTTCATATGAATACCAATCCTTTCGATATGGAAATCTTTGGGGGAGGCCTATATCTAGCAGTGGACGTCTAACGGCTGATGATGATGATGTAATCTCAATAGAGCTTTTTATCACTAGAAATATATAAAACAGTCTTATCTTATACAAGCCTCAAATACTATAGACTCTTATGAGTAGGTACCATCGCAGATTGTTTTTTTTTTATTCTATTAAAGCGACGAGACGAGCTTCGGACATTCACCTGATTTTGAGTAACACGCTTGTTAAGGTGCACATAACAACTTAGCGCTAGGCCTACCTGCCATCCTAATGATATATACTAAAATCACATTCCCTTCGTCATCTGAAACATGAAATGTTTCGTTACCCCAGTAATTTTTGCTGGAATTCAGTAATGTGCAAGTATTACTGTTTTCTCTGTTACAAGGGACGTTCTAGCTGGTAAGCTCTTGGTGCAAAGATACTTAAGGTCTTGTGTCCTTAAGGTGGCAAGCGCAATGTGGTGCGGTCTAAAATAAAAAGCAGAATTAGGACTCAACTCAAATTATAGTCAAAAATTAGTTGTGAATATCAAAAAGGTCCTAAGCATTGGGTTATTTTTATTAATGAAGGGACGCGACGTGCGAAACGTTCACTTGATGGTCACTCACCATTCACTTGCCCACAACAACACCACTAGTCTGGATGATATACACAGCACCGCTATGCGCTTGTCGCCTTGAGAGATAAGATGGTAAATCTTATTGTCACAATAATTTTATTAGCTACAACGCCCTTCAAAACGGAACACAGTAATGTTTGAATACTATTATTTGTTGCATGCAATAGGCGATGCCTTGGTGTCAGCAGTGATTGATTGGTTCTTCCGTACAGCAAAGAAAACCTTACACACGTGACAAAACTATATTACCCGTCATATGGCAATGACATTTTTATATCATTATACTACCTGGTCTAAATTAGACTTGAAATTTGTCTGAAACATTCCAGGAGAGTACCAGCAACAAACCTCTATAGCAACCGTTACCATAGCAACCGAGTTATATAATATTAAATGCAAACGCTTTTAAAAGTTAATTAGAAATAACATGATGGAGGATGTATAACAATCTACAAATTACTTCGCGTCGAATACTCATCTTCTCCTGTCGATACGTTCACCAGTTTTCACGCGATTGGCAAACAAAAGAAACCGAATTTAATTATATATATACAGATTCCCATTGATATTATATCGGAAGTACATTTTACTGGTGTTAGGTTAGGGCTCTCTTGCAGGAGACCGTCTAGATAGGTACCGCCGCAGCGCCAATTTCCGTCGTCAAGCAATGGTGTGCAAACATTACTATGTTTGAAAGGCACTAGTGAAATTACTGGGATAACGAGGCTTAACATCTTGTCTCAAGGCTACGGGTGCAGTATATACTATCACTACTAGCGCCAGTTACCATCAGGTTAAGGTCCAGGTCGTGTCGTCGCTTAATTGAATAAAAGCGAAGAAGGTAGTGCGCCGCGTCGCCGACAGATGGCGGCGCGAGGCAACATGGCCGCCAGCTGTTTGTTTGTACAGATGGAACAAAGCGCGCACTGTATCCTACGGAATGCGCAATTAAAATCATTTTCCTTCATTTTATCTGCCCGCTCTAAATCTAAAACTATGTGTTACATTTAACATTTATTCTCATTCATCATCAGTCATCATTATTGACTTTGTTTATCCACTGCTGCATATATAGCCTTGCCCAATGTCTTCCACGCAAACGTGACCCTCAGCTTCTCCCTGATAACGTTGTCAGTCCATATGAAGTGAAGGCGTCCTACGTTTTTTTATTTTAAATAATTTCCATTAAATACATAAAACTGGTGATAGGTGTCTGTTTTTTTTTTTCAATTTTCTCTGATATTATTATTAAGGTCTTTACTTCATCCTATTATTTACAACATATTTACTACTACTGGCTATTTACATTTTTTCTAACATTATATAATTTTTTTACATTATATCTTTAGTCATACTATATATGTATAAAGAAAGATTTATATATCCTTATTTCTATTGTTTCCTATCTTATATATTATGTTCTGTGCAAACACTACTATGTTCTGGTTTGAAGGCCGTTGTAGCTAGTGTAATTACTAGTGTAACGAGACTCAATATCTTATGTCTCAGGCGACAGGGGCAATGTTGTGCAGTGTATAACACCCTAACTAGCGCCACGTTGTTATGGGCGGGCGTATCACTTACCATCAGGTAAATGTACTAATCGTTGTATCTAACAAAATTACTAGGGGTGTTGTGCATGTGGTTGCAGTGTATACCATTGTGAACGGCAGTGTTGTTATGGGTTTTACCATCAGACGAATGTCCTGCTTGTTTCGATTCTTCATCAAAGAGAGTAGTATTCTATATATAAAACTCATCAAAGAACAATCATCAAATTTATGAAAACAGATGCTTTATTCATTAGTCCTCTCCCTACCTCCCCTTCTTCCACATGAACACTTGCCACTTCGGTAGATTATTGTTCTGGTAGGTTAACGTATTATCCTGGATTTACGACTCTGAAGAGTATATCTGTCCTGTAAATTGAAAAATATATACCCTGGCCCGGACAACGTCCGCGGGACATAGGTCTAGACGTAGTCCTAGCTGGAAAAGGTTTCCAGAGATTATTTTAGATTTTTCAGCTTATGTTGAAATATTTTTTCATGAGACTGGCTAAGTAAAAAAACATCCCTTTTTCTAGATAATTTGAGTTTGTGGTTAAAACTATTTCTTCTAATATACATACCACTAGCAACCGATAGACGTCCCCTGCGGGACTTAGGCCTGCCCCAAATATTCCCACATCGATCAGTCCAGCACCAGGTCCGGCAGGGGCTATGGTTTGTAGGGTTTCATATGTGGGATTTGGGCCACTTCCCACCATGTTACCCCAGTGCGGGTTGATGGGAGCCAGAGCCTCGTTTGTTGATTAACAGGGTCCACCGCGAGCAGGTGAGGTTGGCTTGGATCCCGCGAGTATGTTATGACGGGTCCCATTACTCCTCTTTTAATATACATATAAACCTATAAATACTCAAAGTTTATAAACAGAAGTTATTTTTATAGTGTTAGTAAAAAAAATATATTTCCCGATCAGTTGAAATGTAATTAAACTTTCGAAATCGAATAGAAAATCTTCAAACAGCCAACCCTCTGGGATCAAGGGGTTGCGTGGAGATTTTTACACACGAAAACTCCCTCGGTGGTCCTCCGTTCGGAACTAAACTCAATCTAACTTACTCGTAACATGTAAGTGTTAACAGCAAGGAGTTTAACTAAAGCCATAACTTATGTTCTTATACATTTAACTTTTATATTTTGACCTCTTAATTACTAGAATCTACTGCTGGTAAGTCTGTACTGCTGGAGATCGTCTAAATAGATACCACCGCTTATTTCTGCAGCCGAACTGTGTTCAGGTCTGAAGGACGCTGTAGCTAGTGAAGTTACTGGAGTAACGATAAAACATCTTACGTCTCAAGGGGACTTCAACTGTGTGGTGCAGTGTATACCATTTTAACTGGGCAGGCGTAACACGTACCATCAGGTGAATGTCGTACTCGTCTTATTCCATACATTCTCCTATTGCTATTGCTTATTATCAAATGTTCCTCTGGTGATGTTCTGTTCATACTACCCTCATCTGCTTGTGGTGCACCCTGCTAATCAACAATCGAGGCTCTGGTTCCCACCAACCCGCATTGAGCCTGCATGGTGGGGTAATCGCCCAAACGTCCCCACATGAACCCATATCCGATCGATGTAGAAATCTTTGGGAGAGGTGTATGTCCAGCAGTGGACGTCTGTCGGCTGATGATGATATATTATATACATATTACGTACATAAAACATATATTATGTATTTTCCTTTTTATTATCTGTTGATAAGGGATGAAACAATTTATCTCTAAATCAAAGGAACATAGTAGATCCACGACGTTAAGATAGAATACCTTTGAACATAAAATAATAATCAGCTCTCTGAATATTCCCACTATTGGGACTGGGGGCCGTCTCTCAAGGCCATCCATCTATCTCGCCAAATGCGGATTGGTGGTGTTCTATATATAAAGGAGCTGTTGTGTCTAAAGCTCGACCTTAGTGAGAATCGAACCTGTACCTTTTAGAGACACAGCTCGAATGATCCTATTACATAACTAAGCTGTCATAGTTTCTAAGATAAGTTTGGATATACAGGGTGAAAGGTAATAGGTGTAAAAGATGTGGTGGGGCTAAAGTATAGCTCGTATCCTATCTATCTGTGCATGGAATATATCATACAAAAACAATGCTGCTGGAGTTATTCATTATTTAAATATTTTTCAAAAAACTCGATTTTCTAGGAAGAAATTCGATGATTTTATTTTAAGATTAAATAAAAATGTAAGTATGACGCATTATTGTTTACTGTCACGACTTTTAAAGAGTCTAATTTAGAAGTTTTACCCTCTAAGTGATGATTATTAATTTAATTTACTAAAACAATGATTAAACAATAATTATTACATGAAAATTTGTGTAGAAATAAATAAAAAATAAAATCATTAAATTTTTTCTCAGAAATACGAGAATTTTTTGAAAAATATTTAAAAAATGAATAACTCCAGCAGCATTGTGTTTGTATGGTATATTCCATACATAGATAGACAGGATACGAGCTATACTTTAGCCCTTACAGATCTATTACACCTTTTACCCTGTTTCACCCTGTTTAGTGTTAATATCATATAATAATTGTAGCTTTCTAAATAGGTTTAATATACATTCCAAACTGGGTGAGGGGTCCATTTATATTGGTCGTGGGACAATAACTCTTTGTAATACAGGACAATGTGTTTAACATAATACGTCAGCGCCATCTAGTGACAGCATTAACAGATAGGAACTGAAGTGGAAGGTAGCACTTAAGTTACATTGTAGTGTAACGCAGTTGTAGTTTAGTTAAAAAATCTTAGCAGCTCATTGCTACACGGCTTAATAATACCATGGGTCTTGACTTCGTACTGCTTTTTTATTATTCAAGGCCGCGTCGAAATGAACGGGAAGTTCCACCACCACCATGAGCCGATAGACGTCCATTGCTGGACATAGGCCTCCCACAAAAATCCCCACAACGATCGTTCCTGTGCCGGCCGCATCACCTGGCACCAGGCGTCGTCGTTTGTAGGGTTTCATATAGGGGATTTAGGCCACTTCCCACCAAGGTAGTCCAATATAGGTTGATGGGAGCCAGAAACTCATTTGTTGATTAACAAAGTGCACCGCGAACAGGTGAGATTGGCTTGGGTCCCGTGAGTTGTTGTGCGGGACCCTTTACATCCCCGGAAAGTTCACCTAATTGTAAGTGATCACACCTGCCCATAATAACGTGGCGTTAGGACAATATACACTGCAACACCTACTAGGTCCAGCGTGGTGGGAAATAGTGTAATTCCCGTTATATGAACTCCTACAAACGACGGCCTCTATTGCCCGGCGGTGCCGTGTTGACTGTTAAAGGTCGCGAGAAGCTACTGGATGTAGGCAGCGCAGGATTAATCCATGCTAGATCTTTAAAAAAGGCCTATACTCAGTAATGGACATCTATCAGCTTATGATTGACATGCCACCACATTGCACATGTTAAGTCTTGTATCCTCAGTTATTTATATTATAATAACTACAGCGTCCTTTAAACCGGAACATTGTAATATCAGTACTGTTTGTCGGCTGCAATAGGCGCTGGGGTGGTACCTACTTAAACGGTTTCCGATAACAGAGACCTAACACCAGTAAATAATATAACTGCAATAAAGTAAACAAAACGCTATATAGAATTGTATATGTATATAACTCGTGTAGCTGTTAGGCACTTATGCTACAAAGATATAATTCTGAACAGTCAATTTTACGTCCCCACTGTTGGGGCATAGGCCTCCCCTCAATATGAAGGCGATGAGCCAGGACTTCACACACACTGTAGAATAGATTCTAGTAGAATAGATTCTAATCCATGTTCAGGTTTCCTCGCGAGGTTTTCCTTCACCGTTTGTATTTCGCTGTTGTTACCTAAGTTCAACAAATGTACATAACTTAAATATTAAAGTCATCGGTACATGCCGAGATTCGAACTCGCGACCTTCGGAATGAAGGCCACACGCTCTAACCATTAAGCCAGCGAGGTACCTTAGATAGCCTAGCCTAGCCAAAGATATAATTATTAATTTTTAATATGTATGTTTCTTCTTTTTCAGGTAAGCGTTGGAGTAAAAAGAGTAAAAAGAGAGTAGTGAGAAGGTAAATGTTATATTTATATATTCACGAGAACGTACATGAAAATTTGTAAGCTGTTCCTCGCCCACTTTGCTGGCGACAACACCCCCGCAACTCCCTTTAAAGGAGTAAAGAGTCACGCACTACAACTCACATGATCCAAGCCAACATCACCTGCTCGTGGTGCGCCTTGCTAACCAACAAATGAGGTATTGGCTCCCACCAACTCGCATTGGGCCAGCGTGATGGGAAATGACCCAAACTTTTCCATATGAATCCCTACTTGATCGATGTGGGAATCTTTGGGGAAGATCTATGTGCAGCAGTGGTCGTTTATCGGCTGATGATGATGAACTCCTTTTAGGTAAGATGGTTTGTAAAATCCTTTCGTAGTTGACCTCCATACAACAGAAGCAATATCTTTACCAAATTTTGAGTGTTTACATCTAACTGTTACAGAGATCAAGTGATTTCTAGATAATTCCTATATATATAACTCGTGTAACTAGTAATGTTCAGTAGTGTGCAAACTTACTAAGTTCAGGTTTGATGGGCGCTGTTGTTAGTGAAATTACAAGAGTAACGAGATAACATCTTGTCTCAAAGCGACGAGCGTAATAAGGTGCAGTGTTTTATCCTAACAAGCACCACGTTGTTATGAGCAGGTGTATCAATTACCATCGGGTGACTTGCAATAGTCTCGTCGCTTTATTGAATTAAAAAAACCTGTGATGTAGTCTGTGGTCCTGTTCAATCTTTTTTGGATGACACCGACGTCGTTATTGTACAGGAACTCCAAAGCCGGCAAGCTGGTGCACTGTTGTTATCAAAAGGTTGGAGCTGAACCTCTTTATTGTGATAACATTGTAACGTTAGTACTTGCTGGGGTTACAATGTCTCTGCATCTTCGTACTGCGGAACCGGTTCAGGACCAGAGCACGGTACGTGAGCTCGTAAAATATTTTATGGGATATTTCAAGTACTTATATGCGAGTGATATAAAAAAAAAGTACGCAAACGGTCTACTAAGGGCGATTAAAGCGCGAGGATGCCGTCGCGTATGCTATTTCTGGGTGCGGTTCTGCTGGAGCGGCGCCAGGGCACGCTCGCGGAGCATCTAACGACTGTCGCACCGGCGCGCGGTGACCACGCTTTTTAAGTTTTTCTCCTTTTCTCTATCTACCCACCGGCCTCACTGTGGGTACATAGAAAAAAGAGAATACTTTACTACAACACTTCTTGGCTATTTCTAAAACAGACCCATGGTCGGTGCGATCTATAAGAGATCCCAGGGCCTCTCCGAGACGGTTTTAGTGAGTAAAAATTCACATAACCACTACTTCCCCCAGAAGCAAGTCTCTGTTATAGGAGGCCGTCTAGGTAGGGACCGCAGCAGCTCCTATTGCAGCTGCCAAACAATACTGTGTTGCAGTGTTGCTGACGCTCACATTTATTCTTCATCATCATCGTCTTTTGTAACATGTTACAAAAAGCGCGGTCTTGCGCTGAGAACAGTGGTTACCAGCGATTCATTCAATATCGTCTGTCCAAAATATATGTAATGACGGAAAACCTAGAGTAGCTTAAACCTGCAAGAGTTTTCTTCCAGAGAAGAAGCTTTTTTGTGTCGAAGGCCAAGACTTAATTTTAACGTCGCCACGCAAGAGGAATAATTGCACTGGTGGTAGATTTGTGATGCCGGTGATAGTTTAGTACCACCACAGCTACTATTTCTGCAGCCAAACAGTAGCAGCGTCTCTAGTGTAGACTGCTGAATTCCTGGGATTCTGTATGTTGTGAGATATTAAAAGGTTCAGTATAATTGCGTTATTTTGTGTCCTGATACTCGAAAAATGTGAAATATCTCCTTTAATATGAGGTGAGTAAATGTGGAAGAAAATCCACGTCTCTACAGTAAAACAATGAAAATATGTGGATATATATATATATATACTCTATTATATAAAGTATAAATATCCATAGTATGTAGAACAAACTATAGGATGTCCTATATGACCTGCTCTTGTTCAACAGAAGATATCAATAATACCTTTGATGTTTGTAATTTGAATTAATAACAATCATCATCATTATTCGGAGTCAGACGTCTCTACTGTTGGATATAGACCTCCTGTAAAAATATCCACATTATGTGGTCCCATGCTAGTAACATCCAACGGCTTCCGAAGACTTTCACCAAATCATTGTCGTATTTTTATTCTCCTATTATTGCCTTTAACAAGTTGGGATAGCCGCTTATTATATGTGAATTGGTTTTTTTTTAATAAATAAATATCATTATCATCATCATTATCAGCCGATAGACGTCCACTGCTGAACATAGGCCTCCCGCAGAGATCTTCTCATTGATCAATCCTGCGCTGCCCGCTTCCAGCTGCTTCCCGCAACCTCCACCAGATCATCGGACCACCTAGTGAGAGGCCTGCCAACATTATGTCTTCCGCTACGCAGTCGCTATTCGAGTAACTTGGTGCCCCATCGGCTGTCAGTTCTTCGAGTCATGTGTCTTGCTACCTGAGGCTAGCAATCTTTGCGAATCTCCTCATCTAAAACATGTCGACAGAGACTGTCCTCTTAACTATTTCAACCGTGGCCACCCCATTCAGACTCGGCACCGCCCTGACGTCTCACTTAAGCAGCTCCGCCAACGTTATGTAGCGATTTGTTGTGTCGCCAACCTATTTTCTGTAATTCAGCACAAGGGGAAATATTCTCCTGAAAAATGGGACAGCGGTCGTTACAGACAATAAATGGGCAAAATGCACTCCTATAACACGCATAACATACACATAAAGGTTTATGTCGAGAATTAAGTTATTAAGCAAACCGTTTAATAACATAAAGGAAAGCTTATCTCCTCGTCGGTACATTTTAGAGGACAGCGCGTTGTGAACTGATTGACTCTCGTTACCGGTTTGGTGTTATGATCCTGGACCGTTCCGGAACTGTTGCCAGTCACCACCGAATTGAGATTGACAGTGTTCGTTATATAGTAGAGTATATTTGTAACAGTAAACAATTTATAAACAAAGTGTCGTTTTACGAAAACAACTTTTTAAACGCTGACGATGCCGACTACTGCCTGGGTTCGATCTCCGGCTATTTCCGTAACAAAAGCACCTCTGGACAATCTCGATGTGTTTTATGCGACGCCGTCGAATCGTTAAAAAAAAAAAACTTTACACAAAGCAGACACCGACATCAATGGTATCGGGCGGTGGGGAGGGGGGTAGGAGGGATGCCTCCGTAAAAACTTCGACACAGTTTATTGTTTGCGAACGTGCAAATACCTTTTTCACGTTACATTTATAAATCATCGGCTAGAATTTCTGTTTGCTGCTTTATAGCACCCAATCGGCTGAACCGAATTCTAACCAAATCTTGTCATTCAAAGGAAAATCGAGTGTTCCAAGGTTATATTCATAAACACCGCTTTAGCTTTTCGAACATCATCAGCTCTTTTATAATGTTTGTGGATCATCCTCGGATGTTGTAAAACAACTGATGATATAACTATTGAGTTTATTATCTATAAGATTTGATTTTGTTTATGTGAGATTTCTTGCACCCCCATATTGTATAGTGGAAACAATATTTTTATTTACTCTTCATTCTGAAAATAAAATTTAATTTAAATGCTTATATGTAAACTTAGGGTGTAATGGGTTCCGCACAACAATTCACGGGATACAAGCCAACGTCACCTGCTCATGAATGCATCTTGCTAATGAACAAACAAGGCTCTAGTCCCCGCCAACCTTGCATTGGGCCAGCGTGGTGGGAAATGGCGCAAAATCCCCCCATATGAACACCTACATACGACAGCCCCTGGTGTCCAGTGATGATAGAAACCATGAGAGCTGTATATGGAGATCTTTGGGGAAGGTCTATGTTCAGCAGTGGACGTCTATCGACTGATAATCATGATGATGATGATGATACACCAGTCATAGTCTAGAAAAAGGTGAGAGATGTCCTGATGTCTGAGAGTACTCTTTTAAAATCAAACTGAAATTGGATTTTATGAAACGAAAAAGCGTAACGAAAAGGTAACAATAACGTATTTATAGAGTTAGCCTGTGAGGGAATGAGGTAAAACACAGTTCTATATAGTTTTAAGATCCTCCGTGTCCTCTTTGTGACACTCCTTCACTATGGAAACACGCACACAGACAGACGAACTCATATGATGGAAATGAATTTTTACTGGTGTTGTCCTCTATTGCTGGAGACCGTCTATGTAGGTACCACCGCAGCACCTATTGCAGTTGACAAACAGTACGGTGTTCCAGTTTGAAGGGCGCTGTAGCTAGTAAAATTTCTGGGGTAACGAGACAATACCTTGTCTCAACGCGACGAGCGCAATGTGGTACTATAAATACTATCTTAACTGCACGTTGTTATAGGCAGGCATATCACACATTTTCAGGTGAAAGTCTAGCTCGTCTCGTCGCTAAGAATTTCTTAAACATTGTGTTAAGAAGAAATCTTGTCTTTACAAAAATGTTACTATGTTCTATATCTTTATCTCTCTCTTCCTTTCCTACTTCTATAAGAAAATTATCGATCAATTACTTCGTCTCTTTCTCTCTCTATGTAATGCATTCATATCATTAGAAATTAACAAACAGTGACTATAATTTTATATATATATAATGGAAATGGTTCGCCGATCACGTGAAAACTAGTGAACGTACCATGGGAACATGAGCGTTCGACACGGAATAATTTGTTATCGGCTATTATACTAAATTCACAGATACTTCATCATTTTATTTCCAATTAACTTTGATAAACGTGCTTACTTAGTGTTATTTATGCAGTTGCTATGGTAACGGTTGCTATTGAAATTCATTTGCGGTCTGATTCTATATTACAACCGGCAAAGCCGGCGGGGAACGGCTAGTACTTCTGTAAGAACAACGTCACATTGATGGAAGTTCATGGCGTCATGGTGAAGTCTTCCGGGATCGTTTGCTGGGCTTCTTCAGCGCTCTCGTTACCGCTGCGTTCACAGCTTGGACACACTTTTAGAGAATTGGATCGTTTTTGAAAATTAACCGCCCCACCAAGTAATATATTTAAGACACCACTGTAGGAGCCAGCCATGAGTCATGGAGATAAACCTGAAGTGCCAGTTGTAATATATTTTACATAAATTATGTTTTAGCTGCTATCTCCAGCAATGGACGTATATCGGCTGATGATGATATTTTAGCTTCCAATTTCATGCTACTCTCCTCCTTAAGTTATATTCTTTGCATCTGAAAGTGACCAACTACCTCAATCACTGTTATTCAGGTGTTATTCATAATCCTTGTTATTCTGGTGTTATTCAATATCCTTGTTATTCTGGTGTTATTCAATCTCCTTGTTGTTCTGATGTTTTGTCAATCTCGTTGTTGTTCTGGATGTTATTCTTTGTTTTTATTTTTCTGACGAATATTCCATCTCCTTGTTGTTCTGCAGATCATTCCTTCTCCTTGTTGTTCTGACGATTTTATTTTTTCTATCAATAGCTGCTGAGAGAGCATCTTTGATGACGGAATAGAGTGTATTGCGGATTTGAACTACCCAGACCAACACAACTAGCTGCAGCTTTACTGATGATAGATCTCTGTTGCCGCAGACAGTCTAGATAACCACCGCAGCGACTGCATCTACATCCAAACAGTAGCATGCAAAAATTAACATGATCCGATTTAAGGAGCGCTGTAGCTATTGTAATTACGCTGAGCGAAATATAGTTGTATGTATATCATTCTAACTAGCGCCACGTTGTTATGAGCAAGCGTATCACTTACCATCAGGTGACCGTCTGCTCATCTCGCCGCTTCATCGAATAATAATTAGCATCTTTTCCATCCCTGTCATTCCTTTGTCGGTAACCAGCAGTTTTTCTAGATAACTACTTTAATTTAAATGTAAAATTGTTGTGGCTGCATCTTAACTGATCTATGGTCATTATGTAAAGATCTTATAGTAGTTCTGAAGGAAATTTTCAATATACTAAGTATTTTTCTATACGTTTATTTTCATGACAAATAATAATTCCTGCGCTTGGATGTACATGTAATAATATTAAAAGATTCAGGAATTCGCCCCGTAGTACATGCATAATGGAAGCCCCCAGGGCCTCCCTTCTCCCACTTTACTGTAATGGACGGGTTAATTTCCTTGAAAGAAACGTCCAGAGTTTACGAATTAAAATCCAATCTCAATTACAAAGAGCGAGTCGAAATTCAAGTCGACGACTGAAGAGACGCTCCGTTATCGGGTTTGATGAGATTTTTTTAAATTAATTAACAACTAGTAAAGTATACAAATAAAAAAAAGTGCGGTGTAAGGGGTCATCGTCGTTATCGTCATTAGGTGCCCTCATCAAACTGAAGTTTGGCGATCAGATGGAGAAAACCAATTCGACCCAGTCCACTTCTCTATGTCGTCAAACCATTTTTTGCGCTGTCCAAGTGCACGTTTTAAAGAAATTTTACCCTCCAGGATCAACCATCTTATAAAGAGATCCTTTTTGAAGGTATCCAAAAAATGCAACTTTGCATGACGGTTGTCATCAACATACTTTTGCAGTTAGCTTTCTCAAGGACTTGAGCATTGGAGACAAACATTCCTTTTTCAAAGTCCACATCTGATAATCACATAAGAAAACGGACCGGATACAATATTTTAAGACGCGGTATTCTGTAAGAAACTGTACTTTGGGCTCCTATAATACTTTGGACATTCTATTAAAATCATTTTTAGCTTTTCCAATTCTATATTTTATTTCTTCTTTATGATCTATATGTTTAAATGAGTTGTGAGGGGTCGCGCATAACAACTCACAGGACCCAAGCCAACCTCACCTGCTCGTGGTGCATCCTGCTAATTAAAAAACGACGCTCTGGCTCCCACCAACCCGCATTAGACTAGCATGGTGGGAAATGAACCAAATCACTCCACATGAACTCCTACCCGATCGATGTGAGAATCTTTGGGTTTGATCTTCTGAATTTTTTTATATAATTAAGCGACGAGATGAGCGGATCGTTCACCTGATGGTAAGCTATTTGCTTGCCTATAAAAACATGGTACTAGTTAGGATGATATATACAGCACTAGATTACGCTCGTCGCCTGAGACATAAGATGTTGAGTCTCGTTACCCCAGTAATTTTACTAACTGCAGCGCCCTTCTCAAAAGAATACGGTAATGTTTGCATAGTACTGTTTGTCGGTTGGAATAGGAGTTGCGGTGGTACCTACCTAGACGTCCTCCGGTAACAAAAGACCTACTGCCAGTATCCGCCGGAAGTCCGGTAATGGCGGTTCGGATTACTTACGCTTGCGGCATACCGTCGCGTGCGCCGGCGCCCTTACGGAAGCTACACGTCGCCGCGTCCGTCTACGTAATCCTCAGCTCGTAAAACCTACGCAGTTATCCGTTACGACGGTTATAAAATCCCGTGAGCCGGATACGGTGCGTTTAATTGTGTTTTACAATTAAATCGGCCATTTTGCGATCGGCGGGAACAATAAACTTTGTAACAGATAAACTACACACTCTCGCCTATATATAAAAGGCTTACATAAGAACAAATATCAGCAGTTCCGATTGGTGGTAGGTATCCGTTTCCGTAGATCATCTAGGTAGGTAGCACAGCAGCTCCTACTCCTGCCGGCAGGCGGTACTGTACAAACATTATTGTGTTCCAGATTAAAAGGCGTTTTAGCTAGTGAAATTACTGCGGTAACGAGAGTACATTTTGTCTCAAGGCTACTGGCACAATGTAGTGCTTTGTACATCATCAAGATAGTCATAAGTAATTAAGACTACAGCCACATTGTTACGAGCAGTCGTATCACTTAGTATCAGGTCAACGTCTCGCTCGATTCGTCGCTTCATTGTATAAAAAAAATTAATTGGGTATTATACCAAGGTATCGATGTGGAGATCTTTGGGGGAGGACTATGTCCAGCGGTGGATGTCTATCGGCTGGTGATACCTAGGTAAACTATAAGGATAAAGAGACTGAACATTTTACGTCTCAAGGCGACGACCACGATGTGGTGCTGTGTCCTATCCATCCATCCATCCATCCTAACGCCACGTTGTTATAGGTGGATGTATTTACCATCATTAATATCCTGCTGCTGTCATTGGTTTCTCGAATAAAAAAAATGGTTTAAAGATCTATATATGTTGTTGTAGAAGACAGTAACGTTGGATATGGACTGTTTTCAGTAATTTATCAATTCTACAATTGATCATCATCAGCCGATAGAAGTTCACAGCTGGACATAGGGTTCCCACAAAGATCCTTACATCGATCGGTGCTGCGTTGCTCACATCGCCGGCCAGAAGGGGCCGTTTTTTATAATGATACATATGAGGAGATTTGAACCATTTCCTTCCACGCTGGCCCAATGCCGGTTGGTGGGAGTGAGTAATCTACGATTAACCTTAATATATTCCATCACACGTATATGCTAACTCTTTCTGATCAAAGGTTCTAAGAGCTACTTGCTACAGCCTAATTCTGTCTCCAAGAGATCGCGTGCATACATTACTTTTGCTACTTAACAATCAATTCACCTATTACTGTGGTTTGTTAGTATAGAACTTATTAATTAAATCAAATACTTTCTTAATCATCATCATCATCAGCCGATAGACGTCCACTGCTAGACATAGGCCTCTCCCAAAGATCCCCACATCGCTCGGTCCTACGTTGCCCGCATCGCTGGAAACCAGAAGCCGTCGTTTGTACGAGGAGACTTGGACTATTTCCCACCACCCTAGCTCAATGCGGATTGGTGGGACTTTTCTTAACGAAATCGACAATTTTTTTTAAATATACAAAATCTATTGCATTTCTCCTCCATTTAGTCATCTCGAATTCGAACCCGACATAGTTAACTGCATGCTTCTAAACTATACTTGCTCTTATCCGTCATAGACAACAGTATAGATGAGCACAACTGTTACTTAAAGAAAGGATATTGGATTTTTATAACAATCAGTGATCCTTTCAGCGATCGAAATTAATCCATAAAGTCCTTAATATCCTTGTTTGACATTGATAAATCGGATTAGTGTAAACATTAGTTTTTTTTAACTAATTTAATATGTTGAAGTTTACAAAGGAATCCTCAGTATGAATTTTAACCACTCGGCGTATAGTACCAGTAGTTATAATGTAAAGTCTTTGTTATATATTTTTTTAATACTTGTTTTTATTAGAAATATTTTATATGATAAACGGAGGAAGAAATTATAGATGCCTGTTCACCATCATCAGTAATTTTTTTTTACTAATTAACAAAGCGACGAGGCGAACTAATGGTATACCTTTTGTTAAAGGTTGCGTGACGTTAGTTATACATATTACGATATTGTGCTCGTCGCCATGAGACATACGTCTCGTTACCTCAGTAATTTATTAGCTAAAACACCCTTCAAACCGGAACACAGCACAGTGCGTTTTTATCAAAAGAAATAGGAGGTAGGTATCACCACCAGTCTCATTGCATGTTCTTTCTCTGTAAACCTATTTGATTTACATATCCGTATTTTTTTTTCTTATATAAATATAATATAAAACTACCCTTATGAATATATATATAATATATAGTTTCATATCAAAGTAATTTAACTGTAGATAGTATGGAACAGGATATATAGGAAGTATTCCATTAGCATTAATGTTGTAAGGAGAATTAAGTCAAGGATACAAAGATCTGACATCATGGAAATCTTAGGTCACTGCTGGGGGGGCTGTGGGGGTCGCTCCCTTTGGGTGGATGAGTGTGGGCGTGGGGTCAAGGTTCGAGCGACGCCTCGATGTCGCTGTTTAATGCCTAGAGATGTGTAGCTGGATTTATTGGAGATTTTTTTTTGTTTCATACATTAATGGCTGAGTGAGTGTATGTAAGTCTGCGAGCTGGTGGAGCGAGAATGTTTATTACACAAAAGTCCTGCTTAGCCAAGTGTACTAAATGTTAATATTATTTCTTTATTCTACGAAGCGACTACACGAGCAAGACATTCACCTGATGGTAAGTGATACGCCCGCCCGTAATAACGTCGCGTTATCAAGGACATTTGAACACTTCACCACCCGTCGCTATGAGACAAAGTGTTGTCTTGTTACCCCAGTAATTAAAGTAGCTACAGCGCCCTTCAAACCGGAACACAGGAATATTTACACACTACTGTTTGGCGGTAGAAATAAACTCTGCGGCGGTACTTATCTCGTTGGTCACCGAGAACAGAGACCTAAAAGCAGTGGATCGAAGAATCACTTCATTGCTTTGATTACTGTTCATATGCGTATTAGTAAACACATTTATAATCATCATCATCATCATCATCAACCGATAGACGTTCACTGCTGGACATAGCACCCCCCCCTCCTCCCAAAGGTCTCCACATCCATAGGTCCTGTGTTGTCCGCATCGCCGGGCACTAGAGGCAGTCGTTTTTAAGGGTTCATATATTTGGACCATTTCCCACCACGCCGGCCCAATGCGGCTTAGTGGGAGCCAGAGCCTCGTTTGTTGATTAGCAGGATGCACCACGAGCAGGTGAGGGTTGGCTTGAGTCCCTAGAATTGTATTGCGGGTCACATATATAATTACAACCCACTGGATGCGAACAACACGGGACCGATCGATGTGGAGATCTTTGGGGGAGGCCTATCTCCAACAGTAGAGGTCTATCGGCTGATGATAATGATGATAATAGAAAAAAAATAATAATCTATATTTCAATCAATGGTAGTCTAGTAACGAAATCAGGCTGAGGTCTAGTAAGCAAGATCATGCTTGCATCAGAAAATCTCGCTAATACATAAGTGTTAATAAGATAAAATAAATTATGCAAAAATCTAACTTAAGATAACCCCTATATATCAACCCTACATAAATATAATAATACAAATGTAAGCTACATAATACAATATAACTACAGCTTTATAAAAACTATACAATTGGAACAACGGGGAGTGTAATTAAATGAACAGTTGTATAATTTGTAAAATGGAGGGTGGGTCGGCGCCGCGCGGCCCGGGGGTACGGAGCGCCCCAATCTGTTTATTATAATAATGGTTATAATTATTAAATAAATAACTGTAGAATTATGGTTATATATGCTATTTGTAGTATAATGTAAACTTTTTTTTTTGTACTGATGGTAAATGATACGTCCGCCCATAACAACGTGGCGCTAGTTAAGATGGTACGTCACATTGCTCTTCGCCTGAGAGATAAGATGTCGAGTCTCGTTACCGCAGTAATTACACTAGCACCAGCGCCCTTCAAACCGGATTACTTGCACAGTACTGTTTGTCGGCTGCAATAGGCCAATAGGTAGTATGGATGCTCGATCACATAATTTAAATCCTACTAAAGACACGTCGAAGTAATAAAACTAAATAATATGAAACTTTAAACGGAACCCGCCCTAAGTAAATCAACCCCGATCCATTTAACACAGTCGATGTCACATCGCATTTATTGGATATCGACGGGAAATGAAGTGGAAAGGCTGGATCAAATACGACCATCACTTCCGGTTCGCGTCCATTCCGCGTGCTTTGCATAATCGCGGTCTCCGTGACGTCACTGACCCGGCCGTGACGTCAGCGGACGCAGCCATTTCCTAAGCGACATAAAATATATTTTGTTTACTCTGTGAGTAATATGATTAATAGGTTTCTTCTAATCTAGTGCTCCTTACCATCAAATACTCTTACTATCAGACGGTAACGTCGCCAAGTGCTAGTTCTTATAAACGTGGAAAGTATAGCTTATTTGTATATTCAATGAACGAGGATTAACAAAGTGCTGAGAAGAGTCAGGAGTGGTGTGAAGGGTATTGGCAGGCATCTGTTCCCGGAGACCGTCTACGTCCACCACAGCTCCTACCGCAACCAACAAACAGTAGTGTGCAAACATTACCGTGTTCCGATTTAAAGGTCGTTGAAACGCGACGAGCGCAATGTGGTGTAATGTAAAACATCCTAACTAGCGCTATGTTATGATCAGACGTATCACTTACCATCAGGTGAACAACCCGATAGTCTCCTTAAAAAATTGGTGTCGTAACCTTCATATTTTTTAAAGATAACAAAAGTAACAGCGCCATCTATGAGCTGGCCGCGGCACCGCTTCCCTAAAAGCCACTCTGTGCGACGGAAGTACGGAACTAGGTTATTGTCAGCGCTAAAAGACGTGTTGTTTGTGTCTAGTGCCATTTAGGCCATTAGCGGTGGACTAGGGCTCTAAGCCTCCTCCTGTTCAGGCTTTCACGTCCATAATTGTCTGTTTGCGCGTTTAAAACATTCATTACACTAACCAGATGGTCGAGAATGTTCTTAAGAATAATTGCAATCATTTGTTAGATGCTTTTTATTTTTACTTTTTTTTATTCTATTAAGGGACTAGACGAACAGGCTGTATACCTGATAATAAGTGATACGGCTGCCCATACCGCAACGCGAGTTAGAATGATATACACTGCATCACATAGCATTCGACTTAAAATAAGATGTTAACTTTCGTTATGCTATAATTCAATAGGAACAACGCCCTTCAAACCGGAACATAGTAATGTTTACACGATACTCTTTGTCGGCTGCAACAGTCGCTGCGGTGGGATGGTCTCCGGATACAGAGACCTACCATCAGTAATTCTTCAATTTAGTATCTTTCATAATATTCTTTAGAAGGTGAAGATCAAATGAAAGTCATTAGCGTAATTATGTACTAAATGTTGATTATAAAATAAAAACTTTTGCTCCCCCTGTAGCGTTTGTTATTAAGGGATGAAGTACACAAAGTTGATGTTAAGATGTCGTTTGAATAAAAAAAAATTGGTTAAATTGACAGAGACCGTTTAGGTTACCGCAGCGCCTACTGCAGCACAAAAAGCTACAGTACATGTATTCTGGTTCGAAGGGTGCTGTAACTAGTGAAATTACTGTGGTAACGAGACCTAAACTCGTATGCCTCAAAGCGAGGAGCACAATGTAGTGCTGTACATACCATCCTAATTAAAGCCACTTAGATATAGGCGTATCACTTACAATCAGGTGAACATCTCGCTCTACCCGTCGCTTCGTAAAATAAAAAAAACACACTGGATTTTAGTTTAATTATGAAGAAGGAAGAATATATTAGGAGTTAAAAAAAATATTATCATCATCATCAGCCGATAGATGTCTACTACTGGATACAGACCTCCCCCAAATATTACCCCAACGATCGGGTAGAGATGTATATGGGGGATTATCACCATTGGTACATACAACAGTTGCGACAGCCCTGGCCGCCTCTGGACTAAGGAGTTTATAGATACTAAGCTGATTAAGTAATCCTGTTACATCACCTACTCGATACAATAAACTTGCGATACATCACATCACTAGATAAGTAAGTTTTTTTAAAAATTATTCTACGTGGCGAGGAGACGGGACGTTCACCGAATTATAAGTGATACGCCTGCCGGTAACATCGCGGCGCTAGTTCAAATGTTATAAACCGCACCTCATTGTACTAGTCGCCTTGAGACAATATGTTAGATCTCGTCACCTACGTAATTTCACTAACCACAGCGCCCTTCAAACCAGAACACGGTAATGTTTGCACAGTACTGTTTGACGGCTGCAACAGACGCTGCGGTGGTACCTACCTAGACGGTCTCCGGCTACAGACTTGCCACCAGTAAAAGCTAGTTAAATTACTAGGGTAATGATAGTTAACATCTCCTGCCATGATGACGAGCATTATTTGGTGCTGGGTAACTAGCGCCACGTTGTTATGAACAGGCGTATTAAATACCATCAGATTAAACCACTCGCTTTGTTGACGGACCTTCTATTCGAAGAAAGGAGGAACAAACAGATATTTTAGACCCCACTGAAAATAAGGGTTGCAGTCTTTATGAGCTACATTACCTGAGTGGGATCTTTTCAGATATGATCAAACTGCAATTTCATTTTCTTTTATAGGAGGAAGGGTGGGCGAACGGACAAACAATTCACCTGGTAAAAAGTGATCACTGACGCCTATGTATAGTGGCAACACCAACAGGCAGCAGCAGGGTTTCGACTGCGTTGCCAACCTTTAAGGGAATAATACACTCTATTCTTGAAGGCCCCGTGACGTCATTACCATCCTCATCATCAGTCGATAGACGGCCGCTGCTAAACATAAACCTGCCCCAAAAATCTCCACATCGATCAGTATTACGCTGTCCGCATCCAGCGGCTTCTCATGATCTTCAGTCGTTTGTGAGGGTGTATAATGAAGCGGACTTGGGCCATTTATCACCACGCAAACGCAATGCGAAGTATGCGGGGTGTAAGGGGTTCCGCACAACAATTCAGGAGTCCCAAGCCAATCTCACCTGCTCGCATTAGGCCAGTGTAGTACGAAGGGGCTCAAATCCCCCCCATATGAAACCTTACAAATGACAGCGCCTGGTACCCGGTGATGCAGGTGTCACAGGACCGAACGATGTGGGGATTTTTAGAGAAGGCCTATTTCCAGCAGTGGACGTCTATCGGCTGATGATGATGGATGGCCCAGTGCGAGTGCAAGCCAGAGCTTCGTTTGTTGATTAGCACGGTGGACCACAAGCAGGTGAGGTTGGCTTGGATTCCGTAAGCTGTTGTGCGAGTCCCTTTACACCCCGTGTCGTATTGGTTCAGAAATATCTCTGGCGACAACTAATTCCATAAAGGACATTGTTGTCGTGCACTGCACTGGTGGAAAATAGCGGCAGGAATAATTCCGAACAACTCCTCGGAACACTGCCCTTGGCACAAGACAATAGAATAGGATTAAATACCTTCTTCAGGTCGCTGTCTGACGAATATAATCAATCCCAATATTTTTTTATAACTTCTAATACGTAGACGTTTCTAATAATATAGATGAGATTCACGTAAGAAGAGAAGAGGAGATGTATCCATTATTTTCTTAATGACTTCAGCTCGAAGCAGCTCTCGCACTTATATCTTGGGGCGCGTGCGCTGGAACGGCGAAGGCTCTCCGCCAGCTCTTTGACGTTCAGTAACATTTTGAATATACTTACAATATTTTTCTTTTAACATTTTCAACGACAATTTGACGCGGCGCTGAAAGGTGTCAAGTGCGAGTCTGACCCATTTAAGTAAAAGTACATTTCACAATAAAAAGATTACTTAAAATCCTGTGGTAACATCACAACTTTTTTTTTATACCACTTAGACGACAAACAAGCTGGCGGCACGGATGTTGACGTAACTAGTGATGAGCAAAGCAAGGATAAGACCAAGACTTGGACAATCTTGGTATTGGTTTGGCTTTGACTGTTCGGTCTTCTTTTTTTTCTTTAATTAAGCGAAGAGACGAACGGAACGATCATCTGGTAGCAAGTGCCGTCTGCCATAAGAAAGCAACGCTAGTTAAAATGATGTACACTGCATCAAATTGCGCTCGTCATCTCTCTCTCATCTCTGAGACTGGATGTTGAGTCTCATTACCGCACACTACTGTTCATCGGCTGCAATAGGCGTTGCGGTGGTACTTACCCCTACGGTCCCCGCAGACGGAAACATTTTTTTTATTTCGGGGGGGGGAGGGAATTCTTCTAAATATACCCTGCTTCTGAAGGAAAGTCAGGGTTATATAAGATTCTTACTCACTAAAACCTCTCGGTCTGCATCAGTGCGGAGAGGCTCTGGAATCTCTTATAGAACTCACCGATATCCCTCTACACTTTGTGTTTACTCATCTCCTAGGCACCATCGCTGACCCATACGCAGTCCCACGTAAGTTCGTTTGTTGTGCGATGAGGGCCCCAACCCTCAAGGCCCGCGAAACTCCTAGACCCTTTTAGTCTGCTTTTACGACAGGCAGTGAATACCTTAGTCTTATTCTTATTAGCCCGCGACTACAAAGTTCTGCCAACGCAGACCTACCAGCAGTTTTTCTCACCTCCCATCGATTTTGAAAGCAAATTATTTATTAAGGTAGCTGTATCCGGATGGAAGCCGTTTGTTGCGATAATATCGATTCAGTACTTGTCGGGGACCGCATTGAACTGTATGTATGTCACATAAAATGGCGCGAGAGACACATAAACTGGCCGAGTTAACGATGCTTAAGCTAAGTAATCCTGCTGCATCACATTGTCCATATATTAAACTAGCATTACATCACATCCCTATCAACTCCAGTTTGTACCACCGCCTCCGCGGCACAATGACTAACCGCTTGTTTGAACACGAACGTTCCTCATTCGATTCTCAAGCCACATACTGTCAGGATCCATCTACGTAGGACCACCGCCAAATATTACTATGTTCCGGATTGAAGGGCGTTGTCGCTATTGTAATTACTGATGTAACGAGATTTAACATCTTACGTCCCAAGGAGATAAGCGCAATGTGGTGCAGTATATATCATCTTAACTATCGCTGCATTGTTATAAGCAGGCGTATTGCTTACCATCAGTCCTGCTTATCTCGTCGTTTTTTAGTATGAAAAAAATTATACTAACTAGTACTTCCATATTGTAAATCAGCTGCTGCGACAGTATTGCTGTTTCCGATGTCAACGTATAAGAGCTATATAATAAATAGGTGAGCAGACTTCACCATCATCGTTCTTTACTGTCAGAAACTTTGGTCAAGTTCGCAGTATTTTTACTACTTAAAATTTTACCATTGGAAAGACGTGATGATGAGTAATATCTCCAGCTTATTACATTGTAGCGCTAATGAAGAGAAATCTTTGAAAAGTATTTTGCTTTCTGCGACTTTTATTTAATTAAACCACGAGACGAGCGAGACGTTCACCTGATAATAAGTGATACGCCCGCCCATAACAATGTGGCGCTAGTTAGGAAGATATACACTGCACCACATTGCGTTCGTCGCCCACTATTCAACATGTTGAGTATTGTTATCCCAGTAATTAAACTAGGTACAGCATCCTACAAATCGGAACACAGTAAGATTTGCAGAGTACCGTTTGTTGACTGCAATAGGAGCTGCGGTGGTAACTGCGTAGACGGTCTCTGGCAACAAAGACCACCAGTTTTAAGTTTTATGTCAATACGCGGTGATTTTTCTCATTGCTTTATCTTACATTTGGACAGATACCAAATCGGTTTGAGTATCAGGGTGCTATAGTACATACTGATGCTCTTTTCTTACATAAAACTTCATAACTCTATCCCTTATAAGTTCGCCATCTTATAAAGCCTTTTGTTATAAATCTATTTATTTATATATAATTAAAATGGTTTTTTTTTTGTTGCTAATCACATGAAAACTAGTGAACGAATCAACATGGGAGCGTTCGACACGGACTGATTTGTAAATGGTTATAGACTGTTCATTTTTTGGATTTCATAGATGCTTCATCGTTTTATTTCTAATTATATTTTATAAACATTTTTATTTGGTATTATTTATGCGGTTGCTATAGAAAATCATTTGTGGTGTAATTATATATTACGCCCAAGAAAGCAGACAGGGAAGGGCTAGTATATTATATAGCAACATATTCTGTTAGGAAACTTGTTGCTAATTATTTTGATAAGGCGCCTACTTAATAACATATTAAATAACTAAGGTAATTGCTTTAACTTTTTTCAGGATATCGCTTTTAGTGATGGTAAGACTGTTGCCGGAAACCGTCTAGATAGTTATCACCACAGCAACAAGTGCAGCCGACAAAGAGTACTGTACAAACATTATCGTGTTACGGTTTGAAGGGCGCTATAACTACTGTAATTACTGATGTAACGAGACTTACTATGTTATATCTCATGGCGTCAAGCGCATTGTTGTACAGTGTATATCATCATAACTATGGCCACTTTGTTGTCGGCAAGCGTATCACTTACCGTCAAGTGAGCCTCTAGCTCTTCTGGTCGCTTTGTGGAATAAAAAAAATAACCATGAAATGTCTCTACTAAGTTACAGCTTAATTACTGTTCAATATATCTAGATATACAATATTTATGAAGTGAACCCATCAAGTCAAAACCGCAGTAGACGTCTTTGCGTGAAGTTAGATTAAGTCTGCAGTTAGGAGAGGAGGAAAGGAGGCTCCTATTTAAATGGGTTACTAACACTTGTAACAAGGGTACATGTACATGTAGCAGCATTTATCATCTTTGGTAGTCTCGTATCCACACCTTTTTTGGTCACGCATGCCGGAGAGGAAAGGGGGATATTGAGCTACTTATGGTAGACCACGTGTCCTGGAGGCCACGAGGAAGATTGCCAATGCGGTAAACTGCTCAGATAAAACGGCAATAAATGGCTCACCATCGCTACATAAATGCACGAGGAAGGTGGCGACCCGAGTAGCGGTGTTTTATGGAGCTTTTCAGCAACACCTGAAGTAATTACCACTACTCTGTAAAGTCGAAGACAACTTGTAGACGACCATAACGAGTCTGTCAAGACATAACAATTGAAAAGTATATCTAGAGGCAACATGAACTAACCAACCATTTTAAAATATATAAAGATAGGGTGCAATTGGTATATTGTGTATCTCCTATCACGACTGCTATGTGTACTCATTCAAGTACTACGCGCGTAGCTTGTAATATAATTGTTTGTAGTTTATTTCTCTTGGCTACACGTCCGACGGTTTGGCCGCACTTCAATAACGCGAACTAAAAGTACTAGTCGACTAGAACCACTTGATCCACGACTGCCTTCGCCTTCGACTTTAACACAGGTCAAAATATAAAAGTCGTATAGCCCCTATACACTCGAACGGTACATCACGACCAGACTATCAATGATCCGTGCAGACGCGAATACTTCCCGTTATTCCTTTTACATGTTATCGTATTGGGAGACGAGGGAGGTCAAGTAATAATGGATTGTGCACGATAGCAGCAACAATACAAGATAAATGGCCGTTCAATAAAACGCGGAATGTTACGGGCGTTTTTCTTAGGAAAGAGAATATTTCTCTCTTATAGTACATAAGTTATTCCAACTTTTTATAGCATTACGTGGAGATGTAACCTACAGGCTAAAAATACAGAAACATTATCTCCCAATCAAGATAGATAATGATTGTCTATACCAGCAATTTAAAGAATGTTTGCGTTTCGTTCTTTTACCTATAACTTTTCAAGACTTTTTTATCGTTATCCTAGATTCCATTAATCTTTATGCTAAAGTTTATCCAAACTTAGTCAGCGGTTTATGAGATTATACGCAGTAAACATCTGAATTATCAAATCTATAATATTAGCATAAATCAATACGGAACTATGAATCTGTATTTTCAATAACTATCTTGACCGATATCATTTCAGTTGTATTGTTCGTTACAAAAAAAAAAGGAACCTTTGTTTTAACATCAGGATCAATTCATTGGCATCATGATTAGTAGGCAGGCTGAAGACTGGCATTTCAAAGTCATCATGATGTTTATCAACCAATACACTGTAAAGAATAAAAACACGACACGGAGTATAAAGTTAATATGGTTATCCTTGTAGCACTCGTATGCAGAGAATTTTACAATTACCTTCACTAACATTTTAAAATTACAAACCAAAAATTTAAAGAAAAAAATACCTTTAACTGAAATGTCAAGCACGAAATGGCGGTATTCGGACATTACGCTCCAGTTGGAATCTCAAAAGAAACAGAGTTCGAATCTGAAAAATATTTTTTTAAACTAAACCAGATAATATTGAGCACGTTTTTTTTATTTTTTAAATATTATTCCGTTGTAAATATTTGAAAACAGTTTAAATTAAAATAAAGAAAATAAACTAATTTATGTGCTCTAGATTTTTAGGAAAGTATTTTTAGTATATTTATAAAATTAAAATTTTTTTAAATGTAAATTATTGAGAAATTCGGAGAAAGTTCTGAATCGCGCTAACGAAGATTTTACCGCCGATAATGCTATAAGGAGCGTGCGAGCAGCAGCCGTCGGGTGGTCCATTTCTACACAGTAAGCCACGTCATCGGGGAGCTGGTCACAAATCCCCGACACCTTTGTATACTCAAACACTCCAACGCTCTGTATGTGTTCGCATAATCACGGTAAAACCGGAAAAAAGAATGTTTGGAGGATCTCTCAATACCTCTGCTGTAGAAACTTTGACCATCTTTTTTGTATTTTCTTACGAAAAAATTAGTTTAAAATCATTTTTTTATTCTACGTAGCGACGAGACAAGCGAGACGTTCACTTGATGGTCAGTGATACGGCTGACCATAACAACGTAGAACGCCAAGTGGAGTACTGAAAATCATCCGAACTAGCGAGATAGGATGATATGCCACATTATGCTCCTTACTCCAATAATAACACCAGCTACTGTCGGCTGCAATAGCCCCTGCGGTGGTACCTAAACGGTCTCCATCAACATCGTGATGTAAAAACATAAGGCGCTTAGTTATTATATATACATTTTTATATTTATATACAAGTCACGGTTAGTTTTCCAAATAAATAAAAAAAAAGACCTACCATCAGTAGATTTGACCAGAATCTTTCTCCATAGATTCTCTTATAATTGAGAATCACAGTCAGCTTTTTTATTATATATATATATATATGACATTGTTTACACATTTATCTAATAATACAACTAACTTGTAATAACCTGTAGAAGTTTACTATTTTCGTCGCCCGAAACAAGATGTCGCGTCTCGTTACCCCCGTAATTACACTAGTTACAACGCCCTTCAAACCGGTACTGAGTGACGTTCGCACGGTACTGCTTGGCGGCTGCACTGGGCGCTGCGGTGGTACTTAGACGGTCTCCGGCAACATATACCTACATCTAGTAAAATCGACAGTACATATAAAAAAATTCGGGTATATGAACACTTTATATGTAGTCACAAATGGCGCAGCAAAAATTTGAATCGGTAGGTATTGATGATGAACCGGGTTCTAACCCCGAAATTAACTTTATTGAAATTGTGTCAAAAAAAAGTTTATTACATCTTAAGGTTATTTTGTTCATTTTCCCGCTAAATATATTTGTATATATTTACTTTTAAACTTTTTAGAATTTACAATTTCAAATAAATATACAAATATATAATTTACATTCGTTATACTATCAGAGAAATATTTTAAATATTTTTGTAACATATAAATATTTTTAATGTAATACGTTTAAAATTCATAGAAAGTTCTGAATCGCGCTAGCGAAGTGTTCACTGCCGAAACAATATAAGGAGCGTGCGAGCAGCAGTTGTTGGGTGGTCCGTTTCTACACAGTGAGCCACGTCATCGGGGAGCTGGTCGCAAATCCCCGACGACAATGTACCCCTTTATACACGCCCTCCATCTATATGCGTTCAATATAAAATATATAAAAATGTAAAAAAAAAAATTTGGAGAATTGCTCTCAACACCACTGATGTAGAAACTTCGACTACCTTTTTAATGATATATAATTGTTATATATGAATCCGATCGATGTGAACATCTTTGGGGAGGCCCTATGTCCAGCACTGGGCATCCGCTGATGATGATGATGATGAATCTATTTATAAATATTTTTTTAAAAAAATTTTAATACGAAAATTTAATACAAATTAAACGCCTTACCCATATTCCCACTGTTGGGACACATGGACTACCTTTACAAGAAGAATGCCAACGTTTAAAGAAGAATCCTAATTAAAAATGCTTCAATACTGATATCCATATTTTTTTTATTCGACAAAGCGATTACAAGTATGAGACGTTCACCTGATGTTGAGTGATACCTTGTTATAACAACGTGGGGCTAGTTAGGATGATATACACAACACCAAACTGCGCTCTTCGCTTCGAGATACAAAAAGTGTAATCCTCATCACCCCAGTAATTTCACCAGCTGAGCTTTCACCTTATTATCTGAGGGCAGAAGTACGAACTGCGGTGGTGTAGACGGTCTTCAGCGATAGAAACTTACCACCAATACCACCACCTGCCGGTAGAATATAACAAAGTATGCAATAGAAAATAGGCTTAATAACCGTCTGTAGTCTATAGTAAAAAATATACTGGTGGTAGGTATCTGAACCGGAGATGTGGGTATCAGCGCAGCTCCTATTGTATCCGCCAAACATTACAGTGTTCCGGTTTGAAGGGCGCTGTAGTTTACTTACTGGGGTTTTCTTCCTCCTGCCCTATTCCCAGCTATGTGGGGTCAGCACAGTATGTACTGCTCTTCCATATCCCTCTATCAGCCGTCATATCTGAGTTCACACTCTTCTTACACATGTCATCTTTCACACAATCCATCCACACTTTCTTCGGTCTTCCTCTACCCTTATAACCATCCACGTTCATTCTCATTACTTTCTTTGTTACATGTCCTTCACCCCTCCGCATACCATGCCGGCACCACGCTAATCCTCTTCCTCCTCAATTTCTCTGTCACCGGAGCAACTTACAGACTTCCTCTAATATACTCATTCTTAGATTATCCATCCTGGAGTTTAGTTAGCTTACTTACTGGGGTAACGAAGCTTAATCTCATGCGACGAGCGCAATGTGATGCTGTATGTACCGTCCTAACTAGCGCCATCACTTATTTCTACGTATGAGTATTTATGTTGAACCCGGAAGTGTTTACCACGACCCTTTAACGTGCCCACAGCTGACCTCGCAACGAGGACAAAGCCGCAAGTGGGGCGCCACAGTAATTAATTTGTTTTTTTCCTAACCGATGACGTAATCTGTTGGCTTAGCCGATGGCGAGATATTTTTTAAAAATAATAGCTTTCAGCTACGCTCACACCTGGTTTCAGGTGATGTGGTCTGCCGTGAACGCGGTAATCTAGTAACAGCCTGTTACATGAGCGCATACCTTTCTACCCTAAACGTTACCTTGTTCAAGTGTAATCACTTGTTAATATTTTTTTATTCTACTAAGCGACGACACGAGTGACGCGTTCACACAATAACAAGTGATACGCCTGCCCATAACATGGTGCTAATTAGAAAACTGCGACACATTGGCGCTCGTCGCCTTAGGACATGAGTTATTATCCTCATTATCCCAGTAATTTCACTAGCTGCAGCGCCCTTCAAACCTGAACACAGTAATGTTTCCACACAACTGTTTATCAGCTGCAGTAGGCTCTGCGATGGTAGATACCACGCGACAGTCCATCAGCGTTTATCTACCACCAGTTCTTACGAAATAAAAATATGTATATAGCTTCTACATTTGGTGCATGTATACTGCTAAGTTACCAGATATGGTTAGCGACCTCTCCAGCCGGTAGGGGTCAGGAGAGACCTTTTAACAGTCAAAGTATTTTGAACCTATTCCATTTTATTCGTATAATCGTATTCCGCACGTGCACACACACAGACACACATGCACGTGCGCTTATGATACATACTCATACACAACACCCACATACCCACTAGAGACGATCTCTTCTGCTCTTTACTTAAGTTAAGCTGTAATGTTACTGTACGGGAGTCGGAGACCTGATGACCTGGTTACCTGTAACACGGGTTTGTTACTTATCACGAGCACCAGCGATCCACAGCCATATTATTAAATGATGTACGTAACTTAAGAATCCTAATCGCCTTCATATTGAAAGAAGGCCTGTGCCTCAACAATAGGAATTTTGTTTGTGATGAAAACATATAATTTATATATACATATATATATATATTGTTATGGCTTGCAGTAAAACGGAAACGGGTAGGTCGCGTTTTCAGAAGACATACAAGGAGTTCAGCTTTACGTAAGAGGAATATTGATTCGTTTGCCGAGCTCAACTAACCTGAAGGGCCTTGTTTGGAGTTTGAATTTCGTTGTTTGCTCCACTTAGCGCTCGCAGCGGCCACGTCGTCATTGTTCTCCACCTAAATGCCAAGCGATTTTGTACTTTACACTACGATTATTAAAATAAACATATAAACATTGAAAATTGATCTTTATTATAATAATATAATTCAAACGTTACTGTGTTCCAGTTTGAAGGACGGTGTAGCTAGTGTAATTACTGAGGTAGCGAGATTTATCATCTTGTGTCTCAAGGTGTCGAGCGTAATGTGGTGCTGTCTCATCATCATCATCATCAGCTGATAGACGTTCGCTACTAGATATAGCCATCACCCCAAGATCCTCATATCGGTAAATCCAGCGCTGCTCGCATCCAGCGGCTTCCCGCGACCGTACAGTCAGCAAAGCCTCCACTACCGCCGAGCTCAAGCACGGTCGGTTGTAAAGATTCATATGGGGGATAGGTTCATATAGAGGAATTTGAGCCAGTTCCGACCACGTTGCGCCAATGCGGGCAGGCGGGCGCCAGAGTCTCGTTTGTTCATTAGCAAGGTGCATTACGAACAGGTGAGGTTGATTTGGGGTCCGAAAGTTTTGTATAAGATCCCAAAATAGCGGCACATTGTTAGGGGCAAACGTATCACTTACTATCAGGTGAATGTTTTGCCTGTCTAGTCGTCGCGTCGAATTAAAAAAAAAAGAAAATTTTCTATAGAACAATTTGAAGACTTACTACACGGATAATATTAATATTACTATTAACAACGTAATGTAACTATACGACCAAGTTTTAATACTAGGTATATTTTCAAGTATAATATAAATAATATATACTATAAGTAAATTATAAGCGTATTAAACATAAATAACTCTCAAGTATAGATACTTCTTCCTCCAGCCCTTTTCCCAGCTATGCAGGGTCGGCACAGTGTGTACTGCTCTTCCATATCCGTCTATCAGCCGTCATATCTGAATTCACACTCTTCTTACACATGTCATCACTAACATAATCCATTCACACTTTCTTCAGTCTTCCTCTACCCTTATATCCATCCACATTCATTCTCATTACTTTGTTATTTGTCCTTCATCCTTCAGCATAATCTGCTCGAACCACGCTAACCTCTTGCTCCTCAATTTCTCTTCCTCTTGCTCCTCAATTTCTAGATTTCTCCTTAAAAAATCATAAAGCATTAAAATACTTTATAGTTTTTTTATACTACTTTATAAGACACGCCCATTTGTACAAAATTTTTATTAATGTTTAAACAAATAGTATTTTTTACTAGATCTATGCTCTTTAACTGAACAATGTCGACCACATTAATTGTTAAAATTATTTAACACTTAAATGGGGTATAAGGATTCCCGCACAACTCACGGAACCCAAGTCAACCTCACCTTCTCGTGGTGCACCCTGCTAATCACCCCCCAACTGGTTCCCGCCTTATCGTGGCGGAGGGGCTTAGTAACCGTGGACCGACACACGGTGAAGCGAAGTGGAACCCACTCGGCCAGCCCGTGGTGAAGGGCCGGCCGAAGCAGCCAGTCCAGGTTTGCCCCTGTGGCCGAGGTGGAGTCGTGGAGGCAGTGACCGCGTGCGAGTACGTACACGAGGAACTGCCAGTGCGCGACTGCAGGAGACCGAGGAGAGGGCGCGCTGCATGTTCCGACACGCCCTGGAAAGGGAGGGTTTATCCCTCCCTCTCGTGGTGGGGCTGCGAAAGCGGCCAGCGCCAGCGTCGCGGATGGTGCGATAGCGTTCCCGTGACCCCACCATCAGGCGACAAGTTGGAACATCGTGGGGATTTTAGTCGCTGCAAGTCGGACTAAAACATACCTACCGACATAACCTATCCTTGCCCCCGTGAGGACGGATATGAGCAGGCATTTCCCGTACGTTAATAAAAAAAAACCTGCTAATTAACAAACGAGGCTTTAGCTCCCACCAACAAGCATTGGGCCAGCGCGGTAGGAAATGGCCCAAGTACTCCCTATAGAAACTTCTACAAACGTGGAGATCTTTCGGGGAGGTGTACGTCCAGCAGTGGACGTCTATCAACTGAGTGATGATGAGTTCATCAGCGGCCTCTTGCGTCCATTTTGGGATATACGCGATTGAACTCATAAATAGTACCCGTAAATTCCCCATAAATAAAACACCAAAAATAAAAGCCAACCCCAAAACAAACGTACAAGTTCATACAAGATCACTGCAGAGCGCAACTCCAGGAGGCAGCCCGGCCGCTCGGGTGATGCAGCCACAATTTTAATTAAAAACTTTTAACTCATAAAAAAATCGTACTGAATAGTGTTGCCAGGTTTTTGTATTTAGCGGAGCGTTTTTTTTTTGTGCTCTCGTCGGGAATTCAGCCGGTCCGGTTTGTATTTTTTTTTCCAGTTAATTCCAACGTAAAACAGTCGCAGTGATTTTGTATTCCCCGCACCCAAAAAATTACGAATGCTGTAAGTTTAACCCCTTTGTAACTTATTTAATATCCAAAGTAAAGCTAGTTATAATTAAAAACTATATCTTCATCTATTTAAATATTATTAATTTCTTTCTAAATTATTACAAAAATGTTATAAAGACGAAAATTTAAACATTTATGACAAAATTTATTTCACTGTATATTTATATGGGTGTAAAGGTACCAACACAACAAATCACGGGATCCAAGCCAACCTCAGCTGCTCGTGCACCCTGTAAATTAACAAACGGACCTCTGGCTCCCACCAAGCCGACATTGTGAGAAATGGCCCAAATCCCACCATATCCATCCAACCCTTACAAAAGAAGGTCCCGAGGAGCCGTTGGATGCGAGTAGTGCAAGACCGATCAATCTGGAAATCTTTAGGGTAGACCTATGACAAGCAGTGGACGTGTATCGGCTGCTTAAGATTAAAAAGAAAATTATTTTAATTTTTATTTTATTAATTATTGACGTCCTATGGCCCCAAGATAGGGCAAAGGGCGTTCACAGTGACTCCATCGCGATCGGTCTTAGGCTTCACCCTTAATTTCATTCCATGTCTTCCCGATCGTTTTCGTCTCGTCTGCTACTGTGCTGCGCAAGGTTTGTCTGGGCCGACCGCGCTTGCGTTTTCCTTCCAGGTCCCAATCGAACGAATTGCTTGGGAACATGATTGGGATCTCTTCGTAGAGTATGACTAATCCACTTCCATCTGCGACGCCTAATTTGTAAATCTATTGGACATTCGCGGCACAGCTCCAAGAGATTTTCATTGGAGATTCCCTCGGGCCAGTGAACTCGACGAAGACAACGGTTGACAAAGACTTGAATGATTGATGATTTTAATAAGGTCTAATATTGTATTTTATACGGAAAGTATTGAAAATATAATACTTCCAGAGTATTTTGAATGACGGAGCAACCCGTTGTTGAATATAGCAAATACGTCACATGCTGAATAGACCTTTTTTTCTGATATTTTTTTATAGTTTTTTCTTGTTTCCGTGAGCGTGTTCATTTAATACTACATACTTTTTCAGAGTGATTTTCCTATCGAAGCTAATTTCGTGACTAAATTAAAGTATATTTCAACTTATTAAGATAAGACCAAGGCAATAGTGGTAATGAAATATAATAGTACATCAGATTCGTTATATAATATCGTTAACGAACTGTTTCCCATCTGAAAAAGAAATTATACTAGTATACAAATTATTCAAAATAAACTTTAATTATAATGAAGAAAAGACACATCACAATGATAAATTAACCGAACCTGAATATTTAGCGAGTTCCTCAATACACCAAAGAACAAAGTTAAGATACACCAGCTCTTCTCGTGGCCCAGTTATTGCGAACTACCATTGGAATAACTAAATTTTCTGTTGTTTCAGATTAATGTGCCACGAAGAGTCTGAAAGAGATCCATATCCCCGGCACTCCCTTTAAATCACTTTATATGGAGTGGAACGGGTACCAGAGTGCTGCGCCGCGTGTTAGGTCACACAAAAACCAGGATAGATAATAACGCCGGAGCCAAACATCCATTTTTGATTAGAATATTATAAATATAGTTTCGAACGACCACACCCGACGAACTTCTAGACTTTAGGTGCTTTATAGACGGACTAGCCTTATTATCACTGTCAAAATGTGTTCGGCCGTATAGTCGCAGGGCTCTGGGCGATTAGGTTTAGTGAGGGTTCAGTACAGAGGTCATAAAGGCGGTGGGGACCGTGCGTGGGTGTGTTGTGGAAGTGAGGGTGACTTGTGTGATGCGGCGGCGGCCGCGAAGACACATCCAACCGATACCGGTGAAGCAGATATCCTCGTTCGTCTGACGAATTCGTTAAGGTAAGGCCTCTATATCACTTCTAACATTCACGTATTTTGTGATAATAAGTAACATATGTATGTTGTGTTCTTCCTCATAACATCCGTGCCCATCCTTCCCTTGTCATCTTTAAAAAGAGAGTAACGGACTATTATCTTCCTCTTCTATATTAACTATATATATATATATATATATATATCATGTATTGAATATTTTTATAATCTTTTCCTTATTGTATTGTTGTTTCTGGTGGATGGTACACCGGCACACGTGATTATGATTGTTTATTCTTTGCCAGGCTTTTTTCTTATCAACTGCCAATTAACGCCCCACTGTTGGGGCACAGGTGTACCCTCAATATCAGTGCGATGGGCCATAGTCACCACGCGGGCCGAATGCGGATTAGTGACACACCTTAGATTAAAGTCCAATACATGTGCTGGTTTCCTCGCGATGTTTTCCTACGCCGTTTGTATTTCGCTTTTGTTACTTAAGTTCACAATTGTACATAACTTAAATATTAAAGTCGCCGGTACATGGCCGAGATTCAAACCTGCGACCTTCGGAATGAAGGCCGCACGCTCTAACCATTAGACCATTTAGAAAATTCTTTTCAGAGTTAAACTCACCTTTGTTCAATAAGTCTCAATATATATATGTACATGTTCAAACTTTTTCACAATGATCACAAAAGATATATTTTTTTTAAGTAACTGCAGTATGTATCTCACCTGTGACTTAAGTGGAAAAGGTAAGTGTTTAAAAATAGGTTGCTGACACGACGATCCAGAGTGTAGACCATAGATCGACGTGTCTTATCGACGCCGTCGCTTCCACATCTACATCGAGGGTCTGCTCAGATGCACATCCTATACGCTATTATTAAAACTATCAAAAAGTTTTTTTTTAAAAAAGGTTCTATTTACGGTTCCAACTCAAACTGTTTGAAGATACGGAGAACTTACAAAGTTCTCTTTCAGTTTTACTTACTTTTGTTCCGTACCTTCGCCAAACAAACTTTATTAGATTGTTATCGGTATTCTTCAAATTAAAAGGTTTTAGGGTTAAGCATAACCGTAAATATTTCATGAGCAGTATTGACTTTTCTACTTTTACAAGTTAAATGTGTTTAAAATAATAATATACAGGTGACAATTTTTTGATTCAAAAGTCAAAAATTTTGCTACGTTTCCAATAAGCTTAAGCTCACTTAGATTGATTACCCATTTCTCATCATATCAGCATTGTTAAAGTCTACTGAATAATACTGGGGTAACAAAGTCTCGTTAAGTCTAACTCCTGTCTTAAGCCGACAATCACAATGTGCTGGAGTAATATATACTCCAGCACATTAGAATAATTACAGCGGTAATTAGGATGATATCGTACTAATTAGCGCTTCATTGTTGTGATTATGCACACCGCTTACAACTAAGAAAATGTGGAGCTCCTCTCGTTTAGACTAGACTAGATTGCTCTCGTCTCCTTGTAACAAGTTCTTTTCGCAGTGGAGCAAAGTACTAGTACATCTATATAAATACTAAGCTACACCGTCTATTTGAACGGCGCTGTACTTAGTAAAATTATATGGTTAATGAGACAGACCTTGAGTAATCAAGGCATTACTACTTTGTTCATTTTTATGCTTTATATTTTTAAAGGGATGGTAGGGAAGCGAATAAACGGTGGTAAATGATCATCTACGCCGGTGGAGAAACTCAATAAAAAAGAAAAATAAACCTCCTATATTACCACTAGCTGTTCCCCATCCGGTTAGCTGGCCGTATTCTAAAATTAGATTTGAAGTTTAGTCTAGAAATTCTTCTGAAATATTCCTGACAGCATACCGGGACGTTCCCATTATCAGTTTCGCGACTTCCTTTTAAGGAAGAATTTTGTAAAATCCACCCTTAGCAATATACCTATATATACCAAAACTAGACTGTTTACGTCTAATAGTTTCGGAGATCTCGTAATGAATATATGAATCTGGATATCGTATATATATTTCCCTAAGTACAATCTGAGAGGTTATAAATATAACATAAATCTTTCTCCTCTTTATCTGGTATTCCTTGTGTGATTGTCGTGACCACCGCCATCCATCACATAAATCTATCCTTAATTCTAGTAAATTTATAGTTAGATTGAAACAACGTAAATTCTAATAAACGTCTTTCAAATAAATATCGATTATCGAGACGTATTCTGGAACGTCTTCCCCATTATTCCCCCAACCCGCATTGGGACAGCGTAGTGGGAAAGCCCAAATCATGCCAAGCGTTGACGGAAGCCATGCTGATTGTTTGTGGAGATCTTTGGGGGACGCCTATGTCCAGCAGTGGACTTCTATCGGCTGATTATTATGATGATGATGATACTGGAACGTCGTAATGGGTCGTGTTCTTCGGTCATAG
The DNA here is from genome assembly GCA_029034505.1 of Ornithoptera priamus. Lineage (NCBI taxonomy): Eukaryota > Metazoa > Arthropoda > Insecta > Lepidoptera > Papilionidae > Ornithoptera > Ornithoptera priamus. Next base: position 1,588,687 of record JARDWD010000500.1, on the reverse strand, counting down.
CTTACGATTGTTCTTAACAATCAGATCGTACAGTGCACCTGATCAGTGCATCCAATCGTTGTGCCCACTGCTGGGACTCGAGGTTTTGTTTCACAACAAAAAAAAAGATGAATTTCTCAATCGCACTGTCCAGGAACGCGGGGGAAGTCTTCTACGGGGCTTTACTTCTGGGTTAGGACGATTTACCATCATCCGCCTCATTATTAGTTAACACATGAAATTGAGGATAATTCAAAACTCTTAAAAATGTAAAGTATAAGTATTTTTATATTTCATCGTCATCATGAACCCATAAATATCCACTGCTGGACGTAGGCATTCTCCAAAGATTTCCACATGACAGGGTTGGGATTCATATGGGATAATTTGGCCATTTCCGATCACGCTGGCACAATGCGGGTTGACGGGAGCCAGAGCCTCGTTTGTGGATTAGTGGGGTGCACAGCAAGCAGGTGAAGTTGGCTTGGATCTCGTGAGTTGTGCGGGAACTCTTACACCCCATTTTTTTTATAGACAGCGAAATAGAAATATTCAAAGCCAAGATGCACCATGCATTATTCACCACCTAGAGGTAAACAGTCCAGCAACGGCAGTCCTGACCGGCACTCTTCTTTATTTTAAACTATGATTTACATGTTGATCTAATGCTGGTAGATGTCTGTTGCGTGTTCTGTGCAGACAGCAGTGTGCAAACATTACTGTGTTCCAGTTAGAAGAACGCACAGGAAGGTAGATCGAGATGTTTGGCGATCGATGGTATAGACAAATAGTATATTCAAATAGCACCTATGTACCTATTTATTATATTACCTACAAAGAATTTAATATTGTAGTGATATATTACTAATACTGTGTTCCGGTTTGAAGTGTGTACTAGTGTAATTACTGGGGTAACGAGACTCAATATCTTATGGCTCAAGCGACAAGCACTACGTGATGCTGTTTTTACGTGATGCTGTTTTTATCACCCTAATTAACGCAACTGTGTGTGAGGCTGTATCACTTATCATCAGGTGAATATCCCGGTCCGTCATCATCATCAGCCATAAACGTGTACTGATGGACACAGGCCTCCCTCAGAAATCCCCACACCAATTAGTCCCTCGCTGCCCGCATCTAGTGACTTTCCGCGATCTTCACACAGTCAGCACGACTTCAGGTACCGCCGGGTACTAGGGACTGCCGTTTGTAGAGGTTCCCATGGGAGGATTTAGGCCATTTCCCACCACGCTGGTTTAATGCGGGTTGGTGAAACCCAAAGCCTCGTTTGTTGATTTGACTGTTGGTGCACCACGACTAGGTTAGGTTGGCTTGTTGGATCACGTGAGTTGTTGTACGGGACCCCTTACACCCCTTTCGTCGTATCTCTTAATTGAATAAAACCAAACATTCTGATGTAAATAACGATTAGTTAGACAATCCATGCAAAAATATCTCTGAAAAGATCTCCGCGTTCACGGCGCCTTGCTGAAACAATTAATTATCGCATGTACATTGTGCAGAGCGGGCACAAAGCGCCCCGAGCTGAAACGGCTCCCAAGGGTGGCGTCCGATGAGGAATCGTTAGCCCCGCTCCACAACTGGCGACTTTTTGAAAGAAGTGAATAATTACAAGTCGTACGAAATGACTTCTAGTAAATTGTTCACCATTTCATGCATATTTTTTTTTTCATTCAATTAAGCGACCAGACGAGCGGGTCGTTCACGTAATGATAAGTGATGCGCCCGCTCATAACAACGTGGCGCTAGTTAGGATGATAATTACTGCACCACAATGCGCTCGTCGCTTCGAGACATAATATTTTAACTCTCGTTACCTCGGTAATTATACTAGCTGCAGCGCCTTTCAAAGCGGAACACAGTAATCTATGCACAGTACTGTTAATCGGCTGCAATAGTTGCTGCGATAGTACCTACCTAGTACCCAACGTATTGTCTATTTCTGCCGTCAAACTAATATTGTCCAATCATTACTGTATTCGGATTTGAAGGACGCTGTAACTAATGTAATTACTGTGGTAACAATATTGAAAATCTTCTGTGTCAAGGCGACAAATACAATGTAGTGTAGTGAACGAAATGCTAAATAGCGTCACGTTGTTATGGGCAGGCATATCGCTTACCATCAGATGAACATCCCCCTGATCCTGATCTGGTCGTAAAAAAAAACCACGGCGCCCTGGTGTCGAGTTGTGCGAGTACGGCTCGTCGCTGGTCTGAGCCATTGTATTGCCAAACACGAACAGTGTGTACATATTTGCCGATAGTTCCATAGCGCGGCCACCCGGCGACGGTGACGTCACAGCAGGCGCGCGCACCGCACCATCGATCCGCACCCCACCCAAAAGCGCTGCATTCAACCATCGTCTAAACCTATATTAACAAAGCCGCAATCGTAATTCGCCAAAAGCGCTTAATTACATATTTCAAACAAGACTCCCGTAAAAGGTCACAATCACCTTCGACTTTTAATTAAAACCTAGCCCGGGCTTGTTATTTTACTTTCCTCTTAAAAAACACTCCCATTTTTTTAAGTTTTTCAGTTAATTAACGATATTGTTATTTTAAAAAAGTTGGGGTTTAATTAAAACTTGACTTGTTAACTTCTTTTGTAATGTGTATTGTTAGTGGAACAAATAAATGCAAGAGAGCAAAGCGCCCATGATCTGATTTTGGATTTTATGAAACTTATTTTTGTATTTTAAGTAAAATGCAAACAATATGAAATTATATAACTTTCGAATTAAGACATAATTTTCCCATTAAAAGAGAGGTGGTGGATCTTTGAATTTCTGGACAAGTTCTAATGCAGCGACAATTTCTGCCAGCAAAGTGTATGATGACTCTAGCTATGTTACAGTTTAAAGGCAACTCTAACTTGCTTGTACTTAACTAAGTTCCTAACCTAACTAATTTTATTAGTTACTTAATAACTTATGTCTCTAGGCGACGATTATAATATGGCTTATTGTAAACATCGTAGTGGGTTATGGCGAAAAGTTATTTAATGATTTATAGCAAAATAACATCATTGCAACCTATCTTTTGAAATGCAATGCTTTCAAGTATATTATATGTACAGTAGAAATGTAAGTTTATTAGGTCATGTCATACTTTCAAAAAGATACGAGTACCTTATCCTAACCGGTACCAGTATTACGCTATCTAAAAATAGATCACGATCAGATCTACAGAATATGATATACAAAATCGAAACGAGAAAGTCGTTGGTTTACGTCACCACTGTGCGTATTAATGTTATTATACTAGGAACGTCGTAGGTACACTATGTCTAATATATATTGTCTTACTATGTCCACATTGTTTACGAACGTCTTTGTTAGTTCTAAATGTTAAAGTTTTCTTTAACGGTAAAAGACATGAATATGAATCAAACTAATCATGTTCATAATAACTTGAACTAATGAATATTAGAACTATGTATGAAGAATAAGAATAAATTATCGTCACATCCAAAACTGTACACGTTTAATTAACTTTAATAGATAATTACTTATCGGCAGATTAAGCAATTTTTTATTTAAGTATCGTACTTAATTTTCTCACTAAGTGTATATTGTATTATTTGAGAAATAGCGTTTTTTTTAATCTACTTTAATAACACCTAATTTTCTTTCCACGCTATGTATATGAATAAAACGTATGGAAAGTGAATTGGGTTTAAACAAAATTAAAAAATTCTTGTTACAGTTCACTTAAGAATTTATTTCGTGCTTACATATTTTAATATAACATAGATTATAAAATATATATGATCCAAAATTGTTCAAAGAACTAAAAATTTTTTGAGAAAAGAATTAGGGTGCACACAACTTACTATATATAATACTTTATCTACTTTATTATAATCTGACTCTAGACAGTGCTTTAACATATCCAGCATGTTTTTACGCGTTACTAGGTATGACAATCCATTCTTGATCATAATCATGTTTTTTTTTGAGTCACTAACCCAGTTATAATAAAGTGGTCGTTTATATAATCAAGCAATCACAACACAGCTACCAACGAATATACCTAGAAGCGGTACTGCGACAACGCTTATCATTATCTAGACATCAGTTTTGAAGAAGTGCGTCAAAACTTAGTACAAATGCGTCAGAAATAGAGTTAACATAATATTTTATCAGGCTTTAGATTTTGGATAAGTTTACTGCATTATTATAAATTACACACGGCATTCTACTTTTTTAAAATATCTCGGCTCTTGTGATAAAAGATAAGAAATAAACTTACGTGATTGTCATGTAGAGATTAAATATCTTTTATATATATAATAAAATTACAATTTACGGATTCCATAGCGTTAACTGTATATATATATTAAATATTAAAGCTATATATTAAAGCCGGAGATCCTCAGACGGGTACCATCGCAGCCCCCATTCTTACCGCCAGGCAGCAATGTGCAAACATTACTTTGTTCCTTGGTAATGAGATATAACATCTTATGTTTCAAGGCGACAAGTATAATTTAGTGCAGCATCCTAACTAGCACCAAGTTGTTATGGGCAAGCGTATTACTTACCATCAAGTGAACGTCACATTCGTGTCTTCATTTCGTTAAATAAAAAAATTATTTCTCCCACGTCTTGTGTGGTTTACAGCAGCCACAGACACAGGGGGACTAAGCTGACAGAGGTCCCTACTGATGTCATAATTGTAACGAAGTACCTTGAGCATCTTAATTATTGACTATTTATTTATTTATTTAACACGACAGCAGTGTTGGCCAGTTTGTAGCTACCATTGTAGCCGTGCAGTGTTCGCACGTATCAACTCAACACTACACATAATTATGTAAATAAAAGAAAAAATATAATAAAAAAAAATAACAATTACTCCATACAATTATGTAAAATTGACATAACTTATGTAATTATTAATAGCAAAGATAATAATGACTACAACGATCTGTTCTGATATATAGTGACACGATATTCACTCAGCGTTTACATCGCCATGTCAAGTTTGATTTTATCAGTTTTTATTTAATACTATTCAAAATGGTAAAAATAAATAAATAGAAATGGATGAGGAAAATCTTGGAGTGGATACCACGTAGGTGACATATAAACCGTATACAACCAGATGAATCGATGATTAAAAAACAATTATCAGAAGTAGACGAAAGCGCTAAGATTACATGTTTTTAGCTTCCGTCGTGGAAGCTTGTAACTATCTATAGCTTGCAGACTTTATAGATTTTTTTAATAATTGAAGCGACGAGACGAGCAAGACATTCACCTGATGGTAACCACCCATAAAATCGTGACAGTTAGAATGATATACACAGCACCACATTGCTCTCGTCGCTTTGAGACATAAAACGTTTTTTCGTTACGCCAGTAATTTCATCAGCTACAACGCCCTTCAAACAGGAACAGAACAATTTTTTGCACACTACTGTTCGACGGCAGTAATAGGAGGCATTGCGGTAGTACCTTTTTTTTTGTGGGGTAATCCTGCATTGGATATCCTTCCGCTGTCGGGGCGACAGAAGAGTTATGCCGGATTCTTATCGGCTAAAACCCCACGGTTTCTCACTCACCGCATTTGGCCGAAACCACGGGAACGCTTTCGCACACTACCGTGGTTCCTACAGCGAGAGGCCTTGATAAGACCACATCTTGGGGTGGAGCACTGCGGTACCTACCTAAACGGTCTCCTCGGATAGAAACTGCTGGATAAAATCAAGTAAATCTGTAAATCCTACTGATGGTGTATAATCAATATCCTTTTATATCACACAATAACACCAAAGTGAATACATTAATATATAGTTTAAGTTATGACGTAAAAAGAAACCTTTCGAATGAACATCACATATTTCCATACGGCATAATAAAACAGACGGACAGATTGAATGTGCTCTGTTTAGTCTATGTACTGTTTGAAAACTGCTGTTTAGGAACTCCGCCAACTCTGGTACATAACTATATTTTTTATCCTCTTCGTCGAGACGAGCAGGATGTTTACTTGATGGTAGGTGATACGTCTGTTCATAACAATATGGTGTTAGTAAGGATAATGGGCACCGCACCAAACAGCTCATTACTGTAGTAGTTTCACTAGCTGCGACCCCGTTCCAAACCCGTGTACAATAATATTTCTATATTTGCTATTAAGTTTGAGGCCAGAGATGTACTACCCTTGTAGTTTAGCCTTGCGTCGTTTATCTGAAGAGGATCTGATTAATTAACAACACAAATTTATTAGCAGTTAAACTATTTGTAATTGCTTTGTATATTTAAGAAAAATTATTTAAATTAGATTTAAAACAAAGCAAATTTATCAATTTCTATTCAACTATTGTCTTTGCAAACGCTAATTATAACTAAGTGATTCTAAACGACTTTAAATACTTTTATACTTACGAACAGGGTTTAATTTATTTTTATTTACATGGTGTGGTCATCAAAGTACATTTACTTAATAAACATACACAGATAAAGTAACGTAGACGAATTTGACGCAGATTGAGTTTATTCTCAAGCTAGATGTGTTTTCCAACTACGCGATATCAATGAGTTCAGATTTAAAAACCAATTACTTTTAGAACCTCAAAGAACTCCTGTCAGAATCTGCGTGCTTTGTCTAAAGGGTTGGTTTTTTTAAACCGCCCTGTACACTACTGACGTTTCATTTGCATGAAATTTGCAATTCAATTTAGTAGAGCATATTAATTAACGGCGTTCCCTTGAAACTCTTAACAGAAACATTCATTTAGAAACTGATTTTATACACATAAATTATCGTGACGGGATTTTGTACTACGACAAGGTTATTTTAATATTATAACGGTTCTTCTACAGAATCAGTAAGAAATTAATTTTTTTCTTCTGTATACTAAAACTAGCTGTTCCCCGTCGGCTTTGCTGGCCGTAATATAGAATTAGATTTTAAATATAGATTAGATAAGTCTAAAATATTCCCGCCTCTTTCCGAGTCCCTTCTCATTAATAACATCCACAAAACTCACTTTGGAGAAGGAATTTTGTTAAATCCATTCTTAGTTGAGCTCTAAATGGCAAAAGCAATATCTCCACCAAATTTTGAGTATATAGGTGTATTAGTTTCCGAAATCTCGCAACTAGTCAAGTAATTGTTATTGAATTAGATCGTGAGCCCTTTATTTCCCTTTAAGACTGTAAATATATTGTACTTTTCACCATTGGATTCGTTTTGTTATTACTGCAAAGTTTTACCACAGCCGTATTTATTTTATCATCTTTGGCAACCTTCAGACTTGGACTATTGTTTTAAAAGCCATGGCGTTAAATTCTTGCCTTAAGTTTTTTATTGATATTAACAATATAATGTTTCAAAGTTCTATTTTTATATTTAGCTTAAAAAACTTAACACTTTCATTTCATAAAATTTGTTAGTTTTTTTTTATAACTTTATGTTGGAAGATAAATTTGTATTTTATGTAAATGTAAAACTCGTCGGAAAAATTTTCATGTTGCATACATATACACAAATTTTGATATCTTGAGGTTTTATATGAATTAAAATGTCGGTGTAATGTCCCTGAATAACCTGTTTCACTAATTCTGTCCGTCGCCCCACGTGCTGTACGTTGGCAGACAGTGAAGTAATCACGCGCATTGTAATCGGTTATTTTTAGACGAAAATCAACGTCTTGTTCCTAAGACGAATCGTTGTGATGACTGCTATATGATATTACGTTTTAGTTGAAAATTAAGTAATCAAGCAGTGATACTTATAATTTTTAATGTGACTAGTTTTATTTACATAGTTTTTTACATGCTGAATCATAATTGAATAATGAAAGACATGGCAGCTCAGTTTGTAAAGCGATTTTATACGCTTACGTCTCGGGGAGATGTGAGTACGATCCTCACTGAGCTTGATGAAAGAAATTATTGTGAGGAAACTGTCATGTTTCAACCTTGAACTGACATATTCCAAGAACGGCAACTTTCTTGTGAAATCTACCAAACCACACTTGACCAGCGTGGTGGATAAATGGCCTTAACTCTCTCCTTGTGGGAATGGCCACGAGTACCCACAGGCAAGGATATAAAATGAATAAAGTATATAGATGAAAGAATGGAGATCACTTATTCACTACGCTCTTCAAATACAGATCGGCATATGTCACATATCTACGAAAAGTGATGTTATTAGATGTCTGAACATCAATATGAAAGTTCAAGTCTTGTCGCATTCGAACTTGCACCTCTAAGAGACACCTAGCGCAGTACTACCAAATAGTGGTATTACCGAGCTATATAGCTCGGTAATACCACTATTTGGTAGTACTGCACCTTAACTATGGTTTATTGATTTAATGTCACTGCAAACAATTTGAAATATATTATGAACAAATTCTTTAAAGCAATTTTGACCCACTTTTGATTATAAAACAGGACGTACCACAAGATTTAGTAAGCTATATATGTATATATAACTAGTGTATAAAATATGTTAATTAAGTGTTCCTTAAAATAATACTAACACTTTAGGTCTCTCATAAACGTTTTTTTGAGATCGGCGAGCAATGTTCGAATGATAACCTCCAGGAGGGAACACTGTAACTTCTTCAAGAAGCTACAGGAAATACCGTTATTTGTCAGCATTACGCATAACCACATTCTAGGGAATGGTATTAAGCTTACCTGATACATTTTTGTGCCGCAGTAACAGCGTTAAGGCGTTGTGAGCTCAAGCAAATCCCTAAACCCCTTTTAGCCACTGCAAAGCAAACCTTGATACAATATCTAGAGGTCTATTCTTATTGCACCGTGGCTATATTTCATGTGTCTACATATCTCATTTTTGGTGAAACAATGTCAAAAGTAACAAAAACGAAGCTTTTAAAGTATATTAAAATATAAAACAAAATAAGTAAGAAATAGTAGAAAATTTAGTACAACCATAAAAAACTAACAGCTCATTGCAGAGCCTTAAATAATCATTAAGATAAGGTTTGACGCACGACGCCTATCTATGAACGGACCGGTGATACTGGAACGACTTCCAATAATGTTTATAATAAACAGAGATTATATATTTTTTTTGGTTTGGTGTAATATTGGAAAATATATCCTATTATCTAGTTTTTTTTCAGTGGTGTGCCTAGGCTTAAGTCTTATCCTTCCTTGAGATATACTAAGCCAAAGTGCAGAGGAGTACAGCTACTTTCTGGAGGAGATCCCGAAGTCCCTCCTAACGAATTAAAAAAGATCATCGGGGAGGTTTCGTAATTCTGAACCCATAAAAAAGATAGTTTGAAGATTTCCTCCGCGACATAAAAAAAGTTATAGTCGTCATATGGCAAACCCAAACACGTAACTACTACCTATAAAGAAATGTATCATATTTGACATATTTGTCTTATATCAAACCCTTTTTTCTTAAGAGCCCAATATATAACATAGCTAGACTGATTTGATGTTTCGTTGAAGTATTGTCATCATATTTTGTTCTAAACTATTCAACTTAGAATTCATTATGACTACCATAATTCTACCTTATTGCAGTTCATTGTAGAATAAGTGGTTCTGTAGTCAAGTAGAATACATAGGAAGTGGAGATATATAACTAAAAATTAAATAACTTTTTACAATTCCTTTTATAACCACCGTTAAATAACAGTTATGATAGTACGATTATTATATATAATTTTAATTGGATCACGTAGCATAAACATGCCTAATAAATGTTTGTATTTTAAATAAAATTGTATCTCAATAGGACGTATTAATCCGTTGTTCTTGCTATAAGTATTTGCAAGAAATAATGCAATATTTGCAAGAGACCGGGTGAAATATGAACTGACCGCCAACCTCCGCTAGTAGAAGAAGCACCTTAAGAAGAATGCAATATTTTCGTCGTTCCGTAACTATTGTAAAGCGAGAGATTTAAAAATTAATCGAAAGTAAACAAATTTAATGGTGGCAAGTTGCTCTTATGTAACTATGGTATTTCTTCCACTGAAAATGGTATGACAACTCCACACAAGCTGTCTTACGATTTAAGAACTTTGTGACTATTAAAATTACTAGGGCACCAAGACAATACCTTGTGTTACAAAAAAAACGAACGCTATGTGGTGCACTGATTATCATTCTAACTTGCGGCAAGTAGTTATGAGCGAGCGTATCATATATGATCAGGTGAATATCCTGCATGTATAGTCTCGTCAACAAATAAAAAAAAAATTACCCACATACACTAAACAAATTGATGAATGAAAAATGAATAATATGATAATGAACCATTACTATATTTTAAAAGACTATTATTTATAATAAGTAAAAACAGTAACCTACTAACATTATCATAAAAAACCGTTCAGACGTGACCGGTTTTCGATTCGCATGCGCATTGCACTCTACGGTTATCGTACTAAACGGAGAAACGTTTTCAGTACTTGCCGCTTACGACACTACTATTCTTTTAAAATCGATCGGCTAATACAAGCGCAGGGTTTGTCATTCACTGACGTCGCGTCTGCGATCCGTACAACGCATGCGCTACGCGCACTAAAGCATATTTCTACTCGACTGAAATCTTTTCAACATTATCTCATTTTGTCGCAACGCGATATAGATAACAAAAGCGCTAGTAAAATGTTTTATTAATTATGCGATAACTGAATTGTCGCTGTTTTATTATAGTTGAAAAGCAAATTGCGGCAAACGTATGCCGTAATATTTAATTGTCGTGGAGTGTGCGGTGACGGATGGACGGATTTCGTGTCGGATCGTGCGGTGTGTAGCGGCTTCGTGGAACAGTCAGTAAAGCGGACTCGAGCCGCGCGGTCGTGTGGTGTGTCGGTGCTCGTAGTTGTTTTTAGTTTTGACAGTTGGCGCGTTTTTTCGTTTCAGTTTAACTAGATATATTTTGTGGAAAGCATAGATTTTAAGTTAGTGCTAATCTGTGTATTTTCAGTAAACTTCTAGTGTGCGACTAGTCAGTTGTGAATTTAACACATTGGCTGTGAATATAGTGATTGTACGCCTTGTGCACTTTTTCGATTAGAATTTTGTGAGTTCTCTTTTGGAAATCCAGTTTCTTGTAGGTTTCATCTGCTGCAGGAGACGAAACAGGTACATAATTTTGTATTATTATTAAGATGATGTAGTTAAACCATTTAATGCATGGTTAAGTCGTACACTGGACATTGCTATTTGGAGCAGACAATTTCTCTTGCGGCTCCGATTAAAACCAGTTCCAAATATAGCAGATCGGGATTCAGCATAGAAATATACCTTTATACTCGGTTGAAATTGAATGGACCGTGTTCAAAGTTATATAAAGAAGTACTTCGAGTAAGTTTAGTTGAGAATCCCGTTTTCCCTTGGCCGGGGCGAGACGATGTAGACAGCTGTGCACACGTAACGGGTAAAAATAAATACTCGGGCATTATCGGCTGCTAGACAAGCCGGCTTTGCTGTGGACACCGCGGTATTATTAGTGCACACTATACAATATTCATGGTACTTACAGGTTATGTAGGTTCACAAAATTTGCAAATATAATCTTAACCCTATGAACTGGCCAAAATTAAAAAATAATATTATTATACACACGTAATAATTACATGCAGAATTTTTATCCACTTATATTGCTCTTTACCCACACTACAAACAGTTGCAAAATAAAACGTGATAAAACCTTGACGGTATGTTCCAGTGTTGTTCACAAGAATAATAACCATTTGAGAAATTTTTCATGTTTTAATTTTTAAAAATACTTTTAAATCAATCATTACTTTATTGATAATACATTTAATAACTTTTTTTCTAACATGTAAAGAATTTAAAACACAACTTGAGCAAAAGTTATTTAAATAAATGGATTTTTTACAATTTTCTATAATAATTATATTTTAATGTCTGCAAGTAAAATATTCATGTAGTAAAAGGTTAAACAAAACAATTTTTTATATTAATTTATTGATTCAAAAGTATGCTCAGTTTCTAAAACAGATAATGTGCACCAAAAGTTTTATTTATTATATGAAATTATAAAGCTCTAAAAACATTTATTTTGCAAATTTTATTTTTAAAATATTCAGTTACTAACTGTTTTATTAATGTAACCATAAATTTTGTTATTAGATCAGAGTAAATTTAAGTGCAATAATTATTATTCTTACATCTATCTAAAATCCTAGTACTTGTTCTTATATCAACCCTTAAACATTATTCTGTACTAACAAATAAAAAGTATTTATAATATATTGATGGGCAATCTGCCAGACCATTATATGGATGCTGGATCTGTGATAGCAATTAAGTATTCATTTGGGATCATAAATCTTTTCTATTTTATTCATAAATGGCCGGCAGTTAGCCTGTCCTCATTCCAGCTGGAAAATTAAATGGGACAACCCTCTCTGCCAAGCTTTATATCACTGATGCTGAGTTTTTAGTTTTGAGCACATTAATGGTGCTTAATATATGTCATTGATTTTATTGTTCAAGTATCATAAGTTCTTGTTATTTTCTATGTACTATGCTCTACTGATCCTTTACTTTGTGAAAATCAGTTAATCAAACTGAAATAAGAGTATTCACACTTACAATGTCTTCTTAGCACACTTTTTATATTACTAAATTTATTTACTTTAAGGGAGAGTCATTGTTTATTGTTATAGCAATATTTAAAATAAATAAAAACCTTATTGGACACATAAGTTGAAGGTTCAATCCCAATTCTAATCATTAAATAGTTATTAAAGTCTTGTTTTAATACTGTGTAGGAACATTAATGTATGTATAAGTATCTATAATAAAAAATATTAATGCTAACTTCTTAATGTAATATTATGAATACTTATGATATATTATGATAAACATTCAATCAAACAAATAACTATAGTGAACTACCAAGTTTTCAAGCAATATACAATTATTATTTTTTTATTACATTAATGATAATTTTGATAGTTTTGATTAAAATATCATTTCATTCATTGATTCAAGATTTTTTCAAAATAGAATGTTTGTTACTATTACAGGAAAAGGTATGTATAAACATGAAATTCCATTCAAATAATATTTCAGCTCCTATAAATTGTCAACTATAGTAAACATCCATATCACAAATGAATATCAAAATACCTTAACACTGAAAAGTTACAGGTATAATTAGTGATTGTAGGTAAAAAGATGTAGAAGTACCTGCAAAATTTACAACAATACATTTTAAAAATTTTTCAATGCTATCATTCTAAAGTTGTATGTGGTTATAGAGGTATACACATACATATATATATATATATATATATATATATATATATATATATTGCTATCATCATCTCTACAGATGCACATACTCTGTTGGTCTCTTGTAACATATTCCACAAAATGAGTCATATACTTATATATTCATATTGTCAATTGTATGTAATTTTATTATTAATTTCTATTTGCATTGTTTTCTTCACATATATTGCTAATACAATTGTACTGCAATTTATTGTAATGCTAAATACACAGTAACTGTAGATGCAAAAAAAGTTGCCAGTGAAATATTTACACTACTATTAATTCCGATGCCACTTATATAATGTATCATGGCTGTATAATAATATGTTTCAATATGTATCTTTAACAAGAATGAATGTGGATGGTTATAAGGGTAAAGTAAGACTGAAGAAAGTGTGGATGGATTGTGTGAAAGATGACATGTGTAAGAAGAGTGTGAATTCAGATATGATGACTGGTAGAGGGATATGGAAGAGAAGTACATATTGTGACGACCTCACATAGTTGGATAAGGGGCAGGGAGAAGATGTATCTTTAAAATATATTTTGGCTGCTAAGATTTCTTACTTGTGTGTAAAACTCTACCCATAGTCATATAGTTAGCAGCCAATAGCAAATGTTGCAATAGCATTTGTCGTGGACATTCGATGACTTTTCAATTCATTTCTCAATAACTACCAGCAATTTGGCAACACTGCACAGTTCGAAAGTAGACGGTGAAGCACATTGGGGTGTGGGGAGGGAGGGTGTATCAGCTGAAATATGGCGACTAGACGGCCGTTACACCGCCGCGACGCCGCTCTAGTTGCCTTTAATTACAACACAGTGACGGAGCAGAACATTGAATCTCACATGAATTTTACATCAATTCCCATTGCATGTAGAAATATAATTCAGACTACATAATGTACATAATGTTTGTTAATTAAAAGGATCATATTTATGGCTTATGCCGCAACGCTATATACCATCATCACCACCTGAATAACTGGGGATCTTTCACATTACATTTTTAATGCAACTTTCGCTCACTTACTATTGATAGGTCACTGTTGCCGGATTCAATCTAGGAAAATAAACCCGCAACTCCTATATCCGGTTTTAACCGTGTTCCGGTTTGAAGGGTGCTGTAACTAGTGAAATCATTGCAATAACAAGATTTAACATCTCGTCTTAAGGCGACGAGTATAATGTGATGCTGTGTATATCATCCTATCTAGCGCCACGTTACTATAAGCAGCTTTAGGAAATTGCACCACTTACTGATGGTAAGATCTCTCTCGTCTTATGTAAATGTGTGAATAAAATGAAAATCTTTTATCTTCAAGTATATTTCCTAACTATTCCACTTAACATCCTTTAAGAAAAAAAGTGTACTTCTTTTCTTAAAGGTCAGCAATGCAGCCGGGAACTCTCAGGTGTTACATATACATAAACTATTGCGTATGTCTATGGGTTCCTTTGTTTACTTTTCCTATAAAAAAAAATATTTTCTAGATTTTTGCGTCGCGACAAAATTACATGTGAACGTATTAATATCAGATACTTTTTCTATTTTATGTTTTTGACTACATTTTTACTTTTTCGCTAAGGTTAGCCAGTAGAAAACTGGATGCGAGGTTCAGCTCGCCTGTACCACTGCATCACCGTGTAATCATTGTCTGTCTTTGTTTTATTTGTGTGTAACAAAGTCGTAATGTAAAACAATATAGACAAATACAAGTAAGTTAAGAAACCTTGAGGCAAATGCTGTTGTAGAAACCAGACATAGTAATGAGACAATTATCGCCGATACTAAGCGACGATTCGGGAGGGTGAGGTGTATTTAAAGCGATTCCAACTCGTCACCGGCGCGCGCGTCACTCCGAAACGCGAATAGAAAACTGGTGACCCTCGGTGCGGTGACGTCGGCCCCGTTCATGACTGCCTACCATTAGGACTCCAACACACCAACTTATAAAACACATCTAACCATACCTAGAAGAAAAAAGCAACCTTTCTATATTCTACATATTAGTCTGCTGTTTGTTATTTCTGTATGTTATATATATAATCATATGGGGGTAATTAGGCCTTTTCCCACCATGCTGGCCCAATGCGGGTTGGCGGGAGCCAGAGCCTGATTTGTTGTTTAGCAGGGTGCATTACGAGCAGGTGGGGTTGGCTTAGATCCCATGAGTTGTTTTACGGGACCCCTTATACCTCTTCTTCCCCTCATATGAATGCCTACCGGTATGAGAATCTTTGAGGGAGGCTTATATCCAGCAGTGGACGTCTATTGGCTGTAGATGATGATGATGAGATATATATATATAATTTAAAATTGTCATTATAATGCAGAGCATTGGCTTGTAAGTAGTCCGTCTCGGTTTTGGAGCGGAGCCAAGTTGACCTGGCCTGGGCAGCCTGCTATGTCATTGATGAGACGCTCTTTCAGCTTTACATCGTGAATAGAAAACGATTAGTTTCATATTATTTACTTGTTTTCATATAAAATTCCTTGTACGCGTATAATAAATTATGAGCGTGTTGAGTGGCAAATCCGTGTTACTGAGTTAATTCCATTTTTCACACTTTCGGGTTATGAAACCTGTTTGCCAACATAATTATTTCTATGAACTAGTTATGTTTGCCACTCAATTCATTATAGGGACCTAATTAAAGTAACGGTAGTGATAGAGTACAAGTATAATTGGTCTTGTTAGCAATGCTTCGAATTCTCGCAGGAAGTTTTTGGTGCATAACGTCTCTGAATTTTCTGTGCCATTTTATAAGCCATCTGCATGATGTTCACTAGGCTAAATATGTTGACGAGATGATTGAGATTTTTTTTTATTAAATTAAGCGAGCGGAATGTTCACATGATGGCAAAGTGATACGCCTGCCCATAACAACGTGGCTTGTCTATACACTAACACCACATTGCACTCGTCGCCTAAGACATTAGCATTTTGGGTCTCGTTACGCCAGTAATTATACCAGCTATAATGCCTTTCAAACCGGAACAGGAAAGATTGCATATTACTGTTTGGCGGCAGAAATAAGCGCTATAATGGTACCCATCTAGACGGTCTCCGACAGCTAGGGAGCTACCTACCGCCAGAAAATGTGTACGATTACTGTCAATGATCACTTGATGGTAAGTGATACTCTTGTCCATAATAACGTGGCGCTTGTTAAAATGATATACACAGCATCGCATTGTACTAGTCGTGTTAAGACTAAAAGGAGTCAATTCTCGTTACTCCAGTATTTTCACTAGTTGCAAAAACCTTCAAATCGGCATATAATGTTTGCACGCAATTGTTTGGCGGTGGATGTAGCCACTGCGATGGTACCTACTTAGACTATCTCTGAGCAACGGAAATCTACCATCAATTATTACTGCATTGTCGACAGTAAAAACTAATCACCTAGTAATTGCAATATAGTAAATTAATATGCGAAGAGTGCTCTAATTTAATACAAAAAAAATCTAATGTTAAATTTAAATCCATTAAAGAGGTTTCCGACAATGGGCTGCGGTCACTATCATCAGCCGATAGACGCCTACTGCTGGACATAGGCCTCCCCCAAAGATCTCCACATCAATCGGGCTGCGGTAGGCTGAGATATAATGATGATGATATTAACGTTACGTAAAACAATAAGAGAAAACACCCTGTCCTATTTCAATTACGTCAGAGGGCGACGGCGAACTCCGATGTCTCTCTCCATCAGTATAATCTTGAGCGTTGACTTGACAATGGTATGATATCATCTGATTACGTCACAGTTTTATTGCTCCAGTCGGTATTTGTACATATTAACTATTTAATATTCATACGCTGTTCTAAGTGTTAATAATACTGCAGTACCCTAGTGGCTTTGTTAATACTGAATACTATGATCACTCGCACCGTATTACATAAAATTATATTTCAGAGAAAGTAAACTGAAGTTGCCGGAGACCGTCTATGTAGGTACCAGCGCAGCGTCTTATTCTGCGCCAAACATTACTGTGGACCGGTTTGAAGGGCGCTGTAGCTAGTGGAAATACTACAATGAAGACTTAACATCTAACGTCTCAAGGCGACGAGTGCAATGTGGTGGTGCTGTATATAGCATCTTAACAGGCGCCACGTTATCATGGACAGGCTTATATCTTACCATCAGGTGAACCTCTTGTCGCCGTCCTCGTTTCGTTGAATAAAAAAAAAATAGTAAATGTGTACCGTCATCAGTACGAATATGCGATAACCATCTCGTCAGCATTGTACTCTTCTGATCGAGATGAATAAATTAAGATATATAATTCTATTGTTTTTCTATATAATACATAAAGCGAACACACATACAAAACACCTGGTATTAATTAAGACTGCCCATAATGACGCACTAATTAGAATATTTACACAGCTTCACATTTCTCTCTTAGATTCTGTGAGACTTCTAATTTTATCTTAGTAATTGAAGTATATACTAGCAATGTAAAGATCAATGGGTGTGTGTGCACATGTAATTCATTACACTAAGATCTATAGCTAGAAAAAGTTATGACCTATAAAAAGATTCCTATTTTTATCATGAACAATTCTCAGCTATAAAAGTGAAGATTCTAGTACTATTGTATTTACTTTGTCATTATAAACTGAACAAATAGTAAATATGTTGAAGATATAAATGTTAACCTCCATAAAGAGAATAAATATTAACCTCCTAGTCTGTCAATGATAGAGAGCTATTTTAAGAGTTTATCAAAAAGATTCTGAGTCATTTGCCCCGAGGTCTTGGGTCGCAGACCCTGCTGACATCATAACTGGTGTTACAAGATGGAATGATATTAATTTTATTAAATACTCCTAGGAATGAGCTCATGGTATTTAAAGAAATGATGAATGATGTTGATTGATACCATTTTAGATAAGATTTCCAATTAGAATTTTAATGTCCTGTTAAATACAATTTTATGACATATTTTTATAGGTTAAGATATTTTAATGTTTAATTATAAAAACAGTGATAATAATTACAATACTAGTATATTTAACATTCCTACTTCATCATCATTATCAGCCTTTTTTTATCCACTGCTGGATATTTCTCTCTTTTGAGTCGTTCCCTCATGTCTGAGGATCGTGGTCAGTGCTAGGGTTGCTGTATGGAGCAGACCATCTGCTTCCACCGGTTCTTGTCCAGCGCATCTCTTAGGATTATGTAGAATTTAAAGGATGAGTTCTTAATCTGATCGGCCCATCTGGTTTTTCCAGACAATCGTCGCCTTTGCGCATTGTGTGGCCGAAGTACATAAGGATGCGTTGCTGGCATATATTCACTAAATGCCAGCAACTGCGGGATATAGGCCTTCTCACATCCACCCACTTCCGATCGCTCTAATGATGTCGTCGGTCCATCTGGAGGGAGGGCGTCCTACCCTTGTGCGAGCTGTACCCGGCCTCCACTGCAAGACTTTTTTCGCCCATCGGCCGACACTGACACGATAGACATGGCCAGCCCACTGCCATTTTAACTTGCAGATTTGGAGAGCTACTTCGACAACTTTAGTTCTCTGTCGAATTTCTTCGTTTCGGATTTTATCCCTTAGAGAAATGCCAAGCATAGCTCTCATGCATCGTTCGCTATGCTACTTTGAATCGGTGGACCAGCCCGATGGTTAGGTGCCATGTCTTTACGCCGTAAGTAAGGGTGTGAATTGTGTCAAAATAAATTCCTATTTACCATGATTTAATTGCTTAAACCAGTAAAGTTTTATTGACTCAAAGGAAGTAATACTGCATAGCTGTATTTTTGGTGTTTATTCTAGTCGAATGTATCCTGTAAGAATGTAATCTATTGTATCCAGTGTCTGCAGTATAAGTATAATTACATTTACAGGAAATGATTATTTCGAATGTTGTACACTGTGGTCATGTTCGTCTGAACACATTGCGAAGTACATTAGAAATTTATGAGGCGGTTGGAATGAATTTTAGAGTATTCAAATTATTATCTAGTTTGTTTACATAATTTAGTTTCTGTATGGGAAATTTAGTTTAAGAACTGATGCGTTGCTAAGTTAATAGAATGTTTAGCAGACCCAATTTTGTTTACAATGGGTTAGGAGTTTATTATTAAAATAATCTATCATTTACTTAATTTATTTAGTTTTGATTGATTGACATTTGAATAACAGGAACTACTCTTTAGTAGTTCCTGTTATTCAAATGTGTCGATGCTAGTGGTAGGTCTCTGTTGGCGGTGACCGTCTAGGTAGGTACCACCGCAGCGCCTATTGCAGACGACAAACAGTACTCTGCACACATGACTGTGTTCCGGTTTGAATGTGTTGTAGAAATTACTGGGGTATCTAGACTTCACGTTTTATGTCTCAATGCAATGAGCGCAATGTCTAGCAGTGTATATTATCCTAACTAGCATCACTTTGCTACGGACACGCGTGTCACTCACCATTAGATAAACGTCTTGCTCGTTTCATGGCTTCGGTATATAAAAAAAAGTACTGTTATAGTAATACTATAGTTTTTGTTTAGAATATATCTTTAATTTTTCATTTAACTAAATACACGATGGGCAGTGTTATCTAGTTCTGTTCATAACATTGTAGATAAACTAAACGATGTTTACACTGCTTGGGATGCTTGACATGCACTCTACTCCAATAATTTCAGGATATGGATGTTGTGCAACATACACAAATATAATACTTATTTATGTAATGAGAATAAATATTGCGATTTCTGAGAAATAATTTCATAAGTGTATACGATATTACTAATGCGATATTTTAAGTAACGTGTTCAATAAATAATCTTAACATGTAGTAATAAAGTTAATATTAATAAATTCTCATTTAGCACTAACTCACGTGTTTGGTATTCATCAGAATACCAATAGGGTACCATCGCGTTTCGCATTCAGCAGTACCTTTACCGGGAATTCATTAATAATCTATGCGTACGGTCAACGCTACCAATCGTATGATACAGGAATACGAAAAAGGATTTCAAATAAATCCTTCTTTATACTTGTCCAAATACTTTGATGTTCGCGGCGAATAATAAATAATTAATACTACTTCTTTAAGTAAGTTACATATACAAACAATTCGATAGAAAACAAACTAGTATATTAGTTTTATATATAATTTCGGCTTTTTAGTAGAGCTTCCATCTAGATTACAAAGAGCAGATGTAATCGTCATCAGCCGATAGATGTCTACTGCTGGACATAGGCCTCTCCCAAAGATCTTCACATCGATCGGTTCTGCGCTGCTCGCATCGATAAAGCACTAGGGGCTGTCGTTTGAAGGATTTTGTCCATTTGACCACCACGCTGGCCCCATGTGGGTTGGTGGGAGCCAGAGCCTAGTTTGATCATTAGCAGGGTGCAACTAGAGAAGGTGAGATTGTCTTAGGTCCTATGAGTAGTTGCACGGGACCCCTTACAACCCACACATAATACATAAGTGGTGCTTTCCTACGGCCGTGGATGTGAATTATTCGGGGTTAGAAAGTGTATTGAAATTATATGAAAATTAAATAGTATACATACTACTCACTTGATTAAAACATTAAACGTAAAAATGGCAAACTACTTGTTGTGTGTATTTATATTTTTTCGAGCCCTTGTCGATTTTTTCATCCGTTTCAAATTCAGGCAACATTAGCCCTTCTGATCATTACACCAAACAAACGCTCTTTATTTTGACGCTATCAACCTAATGTTTCTCCAGAGATTTATTTACTTGTTTAAAATTATTTTTTACTACTACTCTACAATAATTTATATCTAGACATATCTGGTATTAACTAGTGATATGGTGTACTGTAATAAAACGAAGCTTAGTGACACCATATTCTATCTACATTCCAAGACACTATGTGGAATATAGACGAGTAAAGAACAGTAATTACAGTCGTTTCAAACTGGAACAAAGTAATGTTTCTACACTACTGTTTACTGGTAGAAATAGGAACTGCAATGGTACCAACTAGGACTTGACTAACAACTTCTTGTAGCTTGGTTTCCTCAGATTATTGCGTGTGACTATGAATCAGTACCTAATTGTGAGTGGTCGTCTGTCGCATGCCGTCATCGCCAGGTAGGTCAGCCGGCTGGCGCCTTGTGCGTGGTAACAGGGTACGATTCTAAGTCGTGACTTATACAATAGGTGGCGGTGCTTAATTAATGTATTACTACGTAGTCCTCAGTGTACGCCATACCCTACTGCGGCTTTGTCATGTAACAACGTTCAAGATTGAATTTTGTTATATTATTGCAAACTCATATATATATATATACATATACTTAAGTAACATTTTGACTGTAATAATTTAATTTCTGATTATCGTCAAATGGAGGGTAGTTAAGATAGATTTAAAAAACAATGGCCATTTAGCAAAAAAGCTTGTTTAATTAACTACGTATTAAAATTTAATTACAAAGTGTATTTTTTTTTTTTGGAGAATTCACGCGACCTGTGATTTTAAAATCGCAAACTAACATTGGTATCATCAAGTTGAACTAACTTAAAATAATACGTTAATTTTCGCTAAGTTTATTATAGCTTATTACTGGATGAATCGATGATCTGGTAAAAGTCGTGAGATGGTACGAGATCTTTGGGAGAGGATGTAAAGACGTGAACGTCCATCGACTGGTAATGATAATGATTTTTTTTTACGAATGACGTCATCGTTGTTGTCAGTCTTTTACTGTATAGTTTCATCGGATTGTTGTAATAAACATATTGAAAATATTAAATATTTAAATACTACTTTAAAGTCAAATATCAAAATGCGTGTATACTCCCAGTGATAGATAATGCCGGTCGTGCCGGTCGCGTCCCGTTATCGTCGGCGCTCCGACCGGCGGGCGTGTGTGTGCGTGGGCGTGCGCGGGCGCAGCGCGCTGACTCACGCAAAGATGGCGGCGCGCACCCGCTAATTATCAAACCCGGGCCTGCGGAAACAAACAGTGTCTCATAAAATCATCTCATTTATAAATGTTTTTGAATAACTACTCCCAATATTTACTCGCCGCTCAGTTCTAATAACCTACGTCCACTTACAAAAAGGCACAACGTACCTAAATAGTTATGGATAGAGCTATGCTAGTTTCTCTTCGCGACCGAATCTGGAAAGAGATAACCGAGGTCACCGACATAGTCTGAAGCAGCGGTCGCGAAACTTTCCCACTTCGCAGACCAGTAAATTCATAATCTAAATTCCTCGTACCACTAATAGGATTTTGCAAATATGTATTTATAAAAAGTATTTTGATTTAAGAACTCGTAACTAAATTATACCAAGTTAATATAACAAACAATTATATTTCAGTGCATAGTAAAACATAACGTAATGAGTATGTATATTGTATATTTTCTGCGAGCAAGCTAAGTTTCCTCATTGACCACCAGTAGCCCACGGATCACTGTTTGGCGTTCGCTGGCCCAAACGATTGCTATATTTACATTGCTCGAAGGACTGACCGCCGATGAGAAAACAATGATTTTGAATGGTGACTGCATTCCAGTAGATGTAGTGCTAGAAAGCCGACCACGAGATGGATCGACGACCTGGTGATTGTATTAGGAAACTGGATGTATGTAACGCAGGATCGATAGGTGCGGATCTTAGGAGGAAGTTTATGTCTGACAGTTGAATGTTTATGTTTTCTTTTAATTGAAAAGGTAAGTGCTTGACCTCTAGCGCACCTGGTGTTAAGTGGTGTGGTCTGTGGTGTTAAAACGCACTTACCTAACAGCCGATTTACTTTTTTTTGAAGACACCTACGTCGTATTTGGACGGGGATAGTGACGCTGGCAAGTTGGTCCACTCTTTCGCTGTTATTAGAATGGAGGAGTTGAACCTCTGATGATGAAATTCTTATATTAAATTATATTAGTAATTGATTAAAGTCTTACAACTTCAATATAGATGAATAAATTATATATTTTAAGTAATACAATGGCAACACATATTGTTAAGTACATTTTATATTTCAGTTCCTATAAAAGTATTATTACCTTAAATGTCGTGTCACGTTTTCTTGACAGTTTAACAGAATCATAAGAAAACTTTGTTATGTACTATTAAAATCATACATTGCATAAGTTCCTACTATAATAGAAGAAAATGTTTTGATGCCTCCTTTAGTTAAGTTTAAAATAATCAGATATCAATCGTAATGATAAACATCAGAGATCCCATATGGGGAGAATTATTAAAAAATCCTTAGCATTCCTCTCTATTAAGACATCAAAGAGACAAAAAAAAACATATCTATGTAAAGGACAGCGGCTTCGACTTTGATCACCAAGTGTGGCTATTATGACAATCCTCTCATCTTAAAGAAAACGATGTTCATCATCTGATTGATAGACATAGACCGTGTTACAACGAATTCCTTATAATGGAGCTGACCATGCCCAACGTTCAATATGGGAATAAGTATCCATAAATTGGTTTTGTACTTTATACATGAATATATATATATATACGCACACATGTATATACACGTATATATAAGTATATAAATATTTTCGTTTGGTTGTTATCGTAAAGTTATACTACAGTAAAATTTGATGTTTCCGTTCGTATCGTAAAATATTTAATAACTCATATTCACAGGAGCAACCCCTCCTTTTTTCTATACACTGATTAAATTCACTTATTAACTTAAGTGAAGTTTTATGTTTATAACGTGTTAAATATTTCAGCTCCCTTATATCTCTTACGCCATATTTCTTAGCAAATTGTATCTTAAAATCAAAAAATTTAATAAACACATTCAATACATATTTTTAAAAGAATTTTTTTCTACTACGAAGCATGACGTTCACCTCATTACCATGAATGATACGCCAGACATGTACACAAGTTAAGCCATGACAACATGGCCCTAGTTAAGATATATATAGCACCATATTGCGCTCGTCGCTTTAAGACAAGATATTGAGTCTCGTTACTATTGTAATTTCCCAAACTACAGCGTCCTTCAAACCGGAATACAGTAATTTTTGTACACTACTGCACGGCGGCAGAAATAGGTGCTGCGATGGTACCCACCTAGATGGTCTCCGGCGAATTATGTGAATTAAGCGGTGGTAGAACTCTTTTTGCGTGCATATGCTGTCTAGATAAGTACTATAAAAAACCTTTACATGTATGTAGCTTAACATTACAGTGTATCTCTTTGAAGGTTGTGGCTATTGAAGTTTCTAGTGCAATAAAGCCTAAGGCGACAAGGGTTGTATTGTTACGGAAAAACGTACCAATTACCACTGAATCAAACATCCTGTATGACTCATCATAGCGTAGCGTCGTAAAACATATAAGGCAAGGATATGACTGATGACATATAAGGAAATCGATCACACAGAAGATATCTTTAACGTATCGTTAATCCTACTTTTTCTACTTAAATAGCTTGGCTATATTATTCCAATATTTAATAAAATAACTATTGGACTAGTAAAAAGAGCCTTCGCGTTGTTTTCCATTACAATTACTATGTATGACTTATGTTTGCATAATAAGTAATCCGTTACACGGCGCCGTGTAGTCGGCCCCTCAAACGCAGGACGTGCCTATATATAGGTAAATTAATGCAGCATACACTAGCTACCTTTTTTTTCATCGCGGGCGAAATCTTCTTAAAACATACTTTGGAGAAGACAAGGTTATGTGAGGCATCTCTCCAGTAACTCCCCTCGGTGGTCTCTGTTAGTGCATTAGGAGGGAATCCGAAATCTCCTACGGAACGCACAAATGCCCCCTCCCCCCATATTGGCTAAAACATCCCACGGTAAAACAAAACCCTCTTTAGCATCCACGCTGTGCTACAGCAAATACAAGACCACCATGCATTTACGACAGGTAGGAATACCTTAGTCCGGTTTTTAATAGCCCAAGATACCCCAGCTACCTAAACCTATCTAAATAATAATCACTCAAGTCACTCAACAGGTACGCAACTATGCCGAATTGTAATTTTATACGTTTATTGTTAAGTATAGATAAGCACAGATTTGCGGTGTGGCATGGAATGACCTGCAGTAAGTCTCTGGACGAAGTCTGACGAAGACTGAACGAATAAACTACTTGGACGTTTCACATCCCTGGTGATACGTCCAACTCGTTTTTTTTAAGTTATAAAAAAATACAATGCGGTACTGCTTGTTGTTACACCGCATTGCTTCACTGTAAAGTTACTGGTAAGTGCATATCGCGAGGCATTATGCTTGCACACAGCTGCTTAACGACGGCAATGAGTACTTACATGCGATTTGTATTAAAGAAACTCCTTTGAGAAGGTTTATCATTTAGAAATATAGTTCCATTACTCCAAAAGTTAACTTAGTATACTTAATAAAAAAGATATCTAGCACTTGTAGTTTTCAGGGGAATATTTTGTAGATTAGGTGAAAATACATCACTTTGTAAACAATATTCATTGCAGTCGAAAGTGCGAGGTAGATGAAGATTTTGATTGCAACTCAAATGCAGCACTAAAAAATAAGTGGACTGCATTAGGAAATATAACTATTTATTCTTTTTTCAATATTATTTCATAATCAATTATTCCTGTAAAGGATTTTAATGTTTATTTTTTACCATCCATGCTTATCAAGTATTGACATTAGTATATCCCTTTTTATTGCAAGGATCAATAAAATGACCACTTTTTTATGCCTTTTATATAGCATACCTTGTAGCGGGTATACTGTCATTGATTATATATGTCTGATATCAAATGAATTACGTTTTTTTTTATTCAACGAAGCGTACCTCCAGTATGGTATCTTTCTGATATTTGAGATAAATAACTGGTGGTTAGATTCTGTTGCCGGAGATTGTCTAAGTAGGTACCACTGCAGCCCCTATTTCTGGCTCCAAATAGCAATGCAAACATGACTGTGGTCTGGTTTGGCGCGCTCTAAGTTTGGGGCGCTTGTATTTAGTAATATTACTGAGATATAACATGTGAATCTTGGTATCAGGTTTATCATCTAGCGATGACCACTATGTGCTGTGCATTGTATCCAAAATATCGCGACATCAGACGTACTTTTACCATACGGTGACCATCTCCATGGTGTCGTCGCTTTGTCGAAATAAAAACCGGTTTAAAGAGCATTGTATCTAGGATATTACTCAGGTAACGGTACTTGTTGAGAGCCACATTGTGTAAGCGTATCACTTATCATCAAGTAAACGACCTCCTCGTTTAATCGCTTTGTCAAATAATAGAAATTGCTAGAAATAACATATTTAAAATCAATTAAACTTAAATCTACTTTTACTTATTACTTGTCATTTTAATTATAATATGTTTAATAAGTCTAGCTTTACACTACAATGAATGTAGACATATTTACAAGTCGACTTCATGTAGACATTATCAAATGACACTATTAACACTTCTATGAATAGGAATTAGTAATTGCAATTAAAGCAATATGATAAGGTCACCCTCGCCCTGTAAACTAATCTATACTTTAATTACGTTTAACATAAGAGTCAATTTCGGTTGCAATTTGTCTGTTCGTGTATTGCCATCCCACGTGGTCTGCATTATAAAAGACCCAGCAATACCGGTCTTACATCAGTACAAGTATATCATTCTCACCTTGGGTATAGTTTTACTATATTTGCAGTTTTGTATGTATATTTGTGTGTGTGTGCCCATGGCCCAAACCCGCCTTATGAATTCCTACTCGATCGATGTGGGATTCTTCGGAGAAAGCCTATGTCCAGCAGGGGACATCTATTGGCCGAGGATGTTAATAATGATTGTGTGTTTGTGCGTGCCCGCATGTGTATGTATATATCGATGTTAAATTCTGTTCTAGACTCTATACTAGACCAGAACTTAGAACAGATCTAGTCATCTATGCCTTTTTTAAAAATATGAACTGTACAATAAACTAGATTGTATATTTACAGTCCATATTTCCAATTGATTTTCTGACACTATTACAATAAAAGAATGGAATCAATAAATAAAAGGTGGTGGGTCTGTGTTGATGGAGACCATCTAGGTAGTACCATCGCAGGTTCTATATCTGCCGACAAACAGTAGTGTGTAAACATTATTGTGTTCCGGTTTGAGTGCGTTGTAACTATTGTACATTGCTAATAAGATTTAACACATCATTTCTTAAGACGACAAGCACATTGTGATCCTGTTTCTCATCCTAACCATCAACTGCTCGGCCGACTCGTAAATCTCTCTTACACTAGGTAATTTATTTTTAATTTCCATATTAAGTAATAAAATGACAAGCAAGGTAGTTGTATCAAATTGTTATGATTAGAGGACTATCAGATGAATGTTTTGTTAATTAATTTCTTTCAACTTCTAAGGGGTTCTCTGTTGTACATAGGTTTCTCTCCATTTCATTAGGATCTGTCTTACACAGCTACTTCCAGCCGTTACCTTTGACATCTTGTAAGAGTCCTTTAAATACTGTGTCCATTTGTGGTTACCGTTTCATCGTCCGTCAGCCCCTGAAATATATAAAGTATACGTAACCAATGAATTGCAATATAACTGAATTGCACTGTGTTCGGCTAACACGTTGCTTATTTTGCATTGCAAGCGGTAATGTTTCCACACAACGCTCCAATTTTTCAACGCTCCATTTTCTCGCGACTTCACACAAATAAGCGAGGCTACGATTGTTTTGCGGATGCAGTCGCTTTGTACGCTCAAACACGTACTATTGAGTGCAAATCTGTAGCCATTTTATAACGACCGTCATTTTCAAGACTATCACCCCTTACAACTAACCACTCCTCATAGCCGTTACTGACGTATGTCATATGTATCAAACGACTTAGTTATACGTGGTGATCATACTCATGTTTGACTGCAGTATCTGGTGATAAGTCTTTGTTGCCGGAGACCGTCTAATCTTTGTGGAAACATTACTCTTTTCCGGTTTGTATAGTACTGTAGCTAGTGAATTACTGGGGTAGTGATACTTAAAATCTTCTCTTTGGGAGACGAGTACAGTGTGATAACTAACGCCTTGTTGCTAAGAGAAGTATAATTTACCATCAAGTGAACGTCTCGCTCCTATCATCACTTCGTCAAATAAAAAAAATCATTGTGCTACTGAAAAAAAACTTCTCACAGAAAAAGATGCTTAGCCCAACTTTCTACTATATTTTCCTTGATGTTTCTCCTATATCTGCTATATATCTCCAATTACAACCAGACAGCATAGATCATCCCAATTATTTATTATTGATTTTATATGGCATCTCAGTGGTAAACAAATTTTTTATTACTTCATTGTCTACAATAGCAATCTAAGTTCGGTAAGCAACAAGCACTTAGTGCTAATACATAACTACAATAAAAAATGATAGGTTAAAAAAATACTGATGTTAGTCCAATTCCGATTGTTGTTAAAAGTCATACCCGCGTATGGCTAGACTGGAATGGCTATTCGTGACAGTCTGAAAGTGGATAAGCATTTACATAATTATGTATTATGCTATTGACCTCATTCTGCATGCATTAAATGAATGTTAGCAGACAGTACGAACGAGTATTTTATAGGACAAAGCATTGTGGGTATGATTTTATGAATGGTTTAGTACGCATAGATATAGATAGTTAATTTTATCATCGTCATCGTTGATATCCTGTGCCCTAGCCCGCCTATAGATGTACCGTTCACAGTGATCCTGTATCGTGTTCACTGTTAGTATTCACCTTTTTTCTCATACCAGGACTTCTATTTAATTATCTAATAGAAGTAAACTATTAATGTAAATCTGTTAACTCGTCTCGTCGCTTAAGTAAATACAAAAAAAGTCAGTGTTTCCGTCCAAATGGGACGTGGGTTTAAACAAAAGAGTAAATAAGCAGTTACCAGTTTAGTACACCTTATCCACTACTCAACATCAGGTGGGATCTTTGTCAAGCGCTAACCTTGTCTATTTAAAAAGAAAAAAATTTAGGTCTCATCGCAACAATTCCACTAGCTACAACGCTCTTCAAACCGGAATTCAGTCATATTTGCTAACTACTGTTGGACGCCAGAAGTAGGAGCTGCGGTGGTACTTACCGGTAAACCATCATTGTCGTTATTTTATGAAATCAAATTGACTATATTAAATATTTACTCATAGTGAAAAATCTTTAACGTTAGAATATTTCTCTTGGTAAACTTATTCGCAACTTATCTAGAAGTACGACAACAACAACACAAAAATACAAACTACTTCGCTTAATTCAATTCTAGGCATGTAGCAATACGTACGGTTTTTTTTTACTCCGGCGTGAAATCACTCGAATTACATCGACCAAGGTAACGGTGGAAAAAAAAATTGAACCAGTGGGGCGTGGAGGTACAAAAAGCATTTCCTTCTCGTACCGTATGTACTCGTAGTACACTCTGAATTGTTTTGTTTTGCACCCCTCTAACACTAATGCCTCGAGTAGAAATTCACTCGTATTGTATTTACGCCCCAGATGGAAACTAGAATTTTCTTTGTTATTTCCACATTTAGCTTCTAGAAGGAGTAATTTATTCTATACCTTTACACTTGCCGAGGGTTATTACAAGAATTGTATGAGATGTGTTTTAATTGTGTTCCAAATACAGACTGAAAAATGTATATAGAAAATATCGTAATGTGTGTATCAAGTTATTGAAGCTGTTTAAATAAAAAGTATAGCAAGTTGTTAAAGTTACTTATTGTTGCTTAGTATTTGGAATATATTAATAATATAAATATTATTTATTAGGATTATAAGTTGTGGAATTTGGCACAGAAATTTGTTTATAAGCAGAATTCCTTCGCATACTCGAAAAGTTTTAGCCGGAAAAATTTACTTATTCGTTTCAACACCGCTGAAATACTGAGAAATATTTCAAGGAAGTTATATATATATATATATTTGCATTCTAGTTTCCATTAAAATCAAATAAAGCAATTCTTTGAAATCGTTGAGTCTTCATATTGTTAATAAATTCTGTTCGATCAGATGTCTTTTCGAAAGTTATTTATTACGGCCGGTCTAGCTGAATATTTGAAAGTCGTCTAAAAGTTCTTCAACGCTTCACAGAATGTGAAGGCGGAACTTTTTTTTTATATTAAACGTAAATATGTAAGCGTCTGGAGGTCACTTAGATGACATCTAATAAAACTTTCAGTCCAGCCAACGACGTAGCGAACTTTAAACAAGACTAGTTTATTGTAATAAAATACTTATAAGCGCGTCTTGAAATTTACTCCACCTAAAATTAAATTTTGTTGCTTACATCTAGAATGTTGTTTTAAACTATACTCCGGTTAGCTGAACTCAACTTCAGAAATAAAGATACCTGTTAAAGACCTGAGGTCCCTGACAATCCGAAAGATTTCTGGACTCAAATGGAAAAGATCAAGGCATTTTGCTCGTAAAATTGACGGCCTCGTACTAACAGACATAGTCTTGAGCGACCGTTACAAGGTGAACCACAGATCTGGTAAAACTTGCTCGAAACCGATAGAAACATGTAAAGCATGTGAAGATCATCAGAGAAGGGTTATATCGTACGTCTGTCGTCTGATGACGATTTAAAAGAAACAAAGATTCTGTTATTATAAATAACAATTAATTCCAACCATGTAATTATTACTCGTACTATTTTTTTATGCAATTAATCGACCAGGCCTGAAGTTCACCTGATGGTGTGTGATACGTTTGTTTATGGTAAGTGGTATGTTATAACATATCCATTGGATATTTCAAAATTTAACATTTGCCTTTGAAAGATTTCACACAAACCTATTTATTATTGATTATACTATCATCAAATAGATTATTTTGTACTCTTTCTCATCATCAGTATAATGTATTATCTCTCATTTTATCCTGTGCATAATGTCTTCTTTCTCATTATTACATACATCATAATTTTATTGGTGGTAATTCTTTGTTGCCAGAGAACGCTAGGTCAGTAGGTACCACCGCAGCGCTTATCTCTGCCGCACAACAGTAATGTACAAACATTACTGTGTTCCGGTTGTAACTGGTGTAATTACTGGAGTAACAAGATTTAACATATTATGTCTTAAGTGGACGAGCACAATGTGCTGCAGTGTATGTCAGCCTAACTAACGCCACATTGTTATAGGTAGGCGTATTATAAACCATGAGGTGAACGTCTTGCTCGATTCGTCGAATAAAAAAAAATACATATAAGCCGTTACAAATGTACAAGTCACATTTTTCCTGATCAGTTTTTATTGTTGGGTATTTTGGGAAAGGTTTAGAAACGGGTGCGAATAGTTGCGGTAGTACCTCATAGCCACGGCGATACACGCATTACGCGCTCGAGTCCAACGGCGGAGCTATAAACAATACATCAATCCGCTTGTCCAAACACAAGCGTTAAGCAAAACATGGCTGGTGCGTTCCGATGCGAACACCCTACGATGAGTTATTCAACGCTGCAGGAGTGAGCCCGTTGCTGCTGTGCTGGATAATGTAAATAATCGCACATTATGAAACTAACGGCCGCATTAAAAATACCGCGCTCTCCGAACAGGTTTCAACCAGATTCTGTTAGCACTCCGTACGCGAGGGGTGGCCTTGTGAGTAATTCACTTTTACTCGTCTTCATGTTACACGCCACTAAGCCTACAACACTTCAAAGGTTACCGTAGTATCGCCGTCTCTTTCCGTCTGATCACACGGCCTTTTCCTCTCTCGTTTAGTGTACAGCAGTGTTGAATAAGTTGTGTTCAAAAACATTTTGTCTACCTACTCGAATATTCTAAATTTTTTTAGAGACGGCTGCTTACTACCATCGGAGGAGGAATCCCATTATTAATACATTCAAATCATCAAAAATTAAACAGCATTAGAAGGCTAGATTTGTAGACAATTGACTAAACATAAATCGCACTGTAAACTATATATTTGTGGGTACTTATTGATAAGTATAGCTTAACCCAGGCTCGCTTAGTGAGCAATGAGAACTTTTATAACCGCCTACGACAGGTAGGGCTTACCTTAGTCCTATTCTTAATAGGTTTAGACTACAGGTACGACACTACTATTTAACAAATAGATTTTTTACTGCTACTAAATCGTTTTCTATACATCCACTAAATGTGTTTGTAACCTAACCGATTCACAACAACAGTGTTGATCGGCGTGACGAGCAATTCAATAAGTGTCGCACATAACCGACTCTATTCTCAGTTAACTGGAGGGGGCCTCGTGAGGGGACTGACCCGCAAGACTCGTTTGTTTATCCGTTTGGATCGTTAGGCTGGGCCCATTATCTAGTTTGTTTGGACAGTCCGTGGTAATAGAATGACAGATCAATGCGCCGGGGATACGTTTTTTTTTTTTTATATTCAACGAAGCGAGATGAGCTTGTCGTTCTCTTGACGGTGAAGTAATACATCAATCCATAACAACGTGATGATAGGATGATATACACATCACATTGCGCTCGTCGCCATGACTCGTAACGTTATTCTATTAATTTCACTAGTTATAAAGCACTTCAAACCGGAACAGTAATGTTTGCACAGTACCGTTTAATGGTAGAAATAAGAGTTGTGGTGGTACCTACCTAGACGGTCTAGACGGTCAGATACCTCTTAACAGTAAATATTATCTACTCCCCTAGTTTATATACTTCAAGGGCAACAAACATTCACCCGTCTCTTTTACTATATTTTTCTTCTTCTTTTTTACTATATCTTCTTGATAATATTATAATTTCTTACTGAAACCGACATTATCACACATCAGAATTCTTACAGTTTTCAGATTAACTTCAGATTGATATGATGTGCATATAGTCGACTAGTTATCCATATAAATGTTTTGTATTTTTAATTGAAATAAAACATTCGTATAATACTAATTTTAACATTTAATAACTATAACCAATTAATTTTTATACTTATATTTAGATTTGACATTTTATAACACTATCTGAAGGTAACTCTCGCTTTTTTTGTTGGTCCAGTACAGATAACGTTATCACAACGCCCACTACTTCTATACATATTTCATTCACTTTTATTTTAAATAATTTAGTTAAATATTTAAGATTAACCAACATTGCTGGTTAGCTTAGACAAGCGCTTGACTATGACCCTAGGTGATGGTCAGAGGCGATGTAGTCTTTCATGTTTTTTTTATTCAACGAATCGATAACACAAGCTTGACATCCAATTTGATTTACGTCATATTACATATAGTTGTCGTCGCCTTAAGATACAAGAAGTTAAATCTCGTTACTCCAGTAATTTCACTAACTACAACGCCCTTTACCGGAACGCAGTAATGATCAGTACTAGTATAAGTTTATGTAGTAACGGTTGCTATAGAAAGTCCTTTGGGGTTGCGGTTGACTCTCAAGGAATATTTCAGACAAATATCAGGACTAATTCTATATTACGGTCAGCAAAACTGTAAATATGTTTTATATAAAAAGTATATATATATATATATATATCCAAATTCATATTATATAGAAACAGACTCGTCTTGATCCGTATTCGGGCAGTACCGGCTCCGTATTTCGTACGTTTGTGATAAATTCTGATCTTCGTTTAATCAAGAAGACGTTTCTATAAATTTTTTGTTTCAATTTATTCTCTTGTATTATCGTAACATACATTCGGCTTGTGACTTTAGCGAGACATGGCCTATTCCGGTTTATATGGTCAACTGATAATGTTAAAATAACAATACATTGAGTTTCCTCTCAATCAGTTATAGTTATCAACTATTTAAAAAGTCGTTATATCCAACAAAATAGTATTGGTATATGAACTATGTACGTTCTATGTATTTATAAGGTTACTTATACTATTTTGTGTTACGGTTCCCACACTCCAACTCATAGGATCCCGGCCAACCTGACCTGCTCGTGGTGCACCCTGCTAATCAACAGACGAGGCTATGGCTCTCACCGACCCGCATTGGTCCATGCATGCTGGGAAGCATGATGGGAAATGGCTCAAATCCACCAACATAAACCCTAACATACAACAGCCTCTAGTACCTCACAGTATTGGTGGCCACGTCGACTGTATCTGGAGATCTTTGGGCGAGACCTATGTCGAACAGTGGACGTCTATCGGCTGATGATGATGATGAATAAACTAACATTTTGCCCATTGTTTTAATAGATCCGTATCGGTAGCAAAAATCGAATACTTTCCTTGAGTTACTCAAGCGCGTAACTGGTAACTGGTCCGGACAGTTTCCTCCATCGATAAATCGCAATCGCTTGCTGTATGCTATAACATAAATAGATATTCTATAATAATTTTAGTTAGTAAATAGTTGTTTAATGATTGTAAACTTGGCAGCTATTGTGCAGCTGATTGTTTCGGCCGGGCGTACATATTGTTTATATGCTATTTACCCCTTTGTGTTGGATTCGATACGGGTCATTTAGACGTACCGCCGTCGGGTGTATGTAGTAATAGATGTAGGCCACGTTTTCAACGTAATATCCTAATAGTGTTGTTTTGAAATCACTTTGATTTGTTACACAAATATCTTATTTCATAATAAGTTTTGTCCCCAGTTATGTAAACTCTACCACTTGTTATTATAGTAATAAAACAAGCGGAAACGATGAAGAGTAATAAGGCTATCCATTGTATTCAAATAACGAAAAGAGGTACAAGGGTATCCGTTGTCTTCAAATATCCTAATTTAAATAAATAGCTTGAAGAAGACAATAAAGCTTTGTACGACCATCTCTCTGCATTTTCATAAGGGGCAGTAGTCCCAGAGTTCTATTTTTAAAAAAACTCAAACAGCCGATCGCTCAACATCACTCACCCCCAAAAATATACACTTCGGGGTGACTTGAATAATCTTATAGCAGACAATTTTTAATACCTATATCGGCTAATATGTTCGCTTTCTTCTTTCAAAACAGAATTATAGTTGATCAGAAAAATAATAAAAAGTTATTAAATTATGTGTTAATAACAATTTACTGTAATCAGTTTTATTTACAAGCATTTTTTAGTTTTATTTTAAAGAAACACAGGTTTCCTACTGAGAGTAGTAATTATCATCCATCATCAGATTGACAGACATAATTCAGATCTCAACTGTAATTGTACTTACGCATTCATTGGTTTCCTCCGATCTTAACAATAAAATGGATATTATTAATTTGCCCTGCGATGG
Source organism: Ornithoptera priamus (assembly GCA_029034505.1). Classification (NCBI taxonomy): domain Eukaryota; kingdom Metazoa; phylum Arthropoda; class Insecta; order Lepidoptera; family Papilionidae; genus Ornithoptera; species Ornithoptera priamus. The sequence continues at coordinate 1,553,231 of JARDWD010000500.1, read as the reverse complement.
CTATGTATCAATTTCACGCGAGGTTAAGTGACAATGAAACCATAGGCTGTGGAAGGGTACTAGCCCAATGTACACTCCAAACATATGTGTTGACAACCGGAACACAACAATAATGTTAAGGCGGTAGATTTACAATGATTATGGTGGCTTGTCACATAGGTCCAAAATAACCCTACAACCAACTGCTGGTAGGTCCCTCTTGTCGGGGGCCGTCCAGGTAGGTACCACCGCAGCTCCTAATGCAGCTGACAAATATTACTGTTTGTTTTTAAATAGTGCTGTAGCTATTGTAATTACTAGGGTAACGAGACTCAACTTCTCACGTCTTAAACCGACAAGGACAATGAGACGTAGTGTATAACATCCTAACCAGCGGCACGTTGTTATGGGTAGGCGTATTACTTACCATCAGATGAACGAAGTGTGTGAACTCTCGCTTGTTTCGTTGGTCTCTTAAATAAAAAAAAGCCAAACAAGCTTCATATTAGGCCACAAAAACTAACTAGAGTTACTAGTGTTACAAAACAAGCTATTTATACTGCGCCATGATGATTTTCGTTGTCATCATCATCATTAAACCGATGGACGTCCACGTCTACAAAGCATAGTCATTCGCTGTTTGAATCTAGTGGCTCCAAGCGATTTTTTGTTTTTATAGCTTCTGTCCACCTTGTGTGTATGCTGTATTTGTGATAAATTTATAAGTTTACTTAGAGCGATAGTACACGTACAGGGTGGCGCAAAAGTAATCCTCCTATCAGAAAATGCTATAAATTTTGCCTTGATGTATTGTATATTGCTATTGCGCCACCTTGTATATATATACATATATATATAAGGTGGCGCAAAAATAACCTTCCGATGTTTTTTGGCTGTAATTTGAAAAAAAAAATGAAAATCTTTGATTCTTGTTGTGGATTGTTTTTATTTGGTCTTTTAATTTTTTTAACATCAAGGCAAAATTTATAGCATTTTCTGATAGGAGGATTACTTTTGCGCCATCCTGTATATTCCAACTACAGTTGCATCATAAACCACACCGCACACATCCAAGCGATTCATAAGACTCCTGACATTGCAAATTTATTTCTTACCGCTCCCCGTTTGTTTTACGAGCAAGAGGTTACTTTATTTGTCGTTACTGTTACCGGCAAGCGGTTAACTCTACCAACGTTGAGTACTTTTCCAGTCTGCATTAAGTTATTCTTTTCTTTTCGTTCGTATGACCGTAAAATTCACGATATATTTATGCAAGTAACAATACCACAAAGACTTATCGTTTTCAGTATTAAAGGCTACTGTTTAAGTTTTGGTTAATTTGTGGCGTGTATCCAGCACCACAAGAGTACCGTCGCGTTGCGACGCCGCTGTGGAGAGACGTTCTTTGTTATTCCGTCGTCTTCCTCTCACCTGACCACTCGAAGGCTAAACAACCGAATCTAATTCCTATATTTATAAAAAATTTAGTTATTAATTTGTTTCATCATTCAAAACGCTGGAGGAAATCAGCCGCGGCATCAGCAGACCGCGATTTCATAAAAATCTATTAAGATGGGGTATCATAAAGTAGAAATCACTTAGATTCCTACGACAGCGGAGTTAACTGTACATGGTAATGTTATTTTTCTTTTAACTTTGTAAGTAAATTGTTAGCGAATATATGTCTTTATAAGACATATAAAGTCTAAGACATATATATATATATATATATATATATATATATATATATATATATATATGTTTTTGAAGCATACGTTATTTATTTACAAGAATCAAAAGAACCATAAATTCAATGTCAATACTGCCAAGTATATGTATAATTAAGGCACAAAATTGGACACAAAATAGATTTATCATAAATGTCAAACAGGAAAAAAGTACAACCTTTTTTACCAAATTTTTTTCTAAGCAAGCAATGAAACAAACGACACGGTTCGCCGATGGTAAGTGGTACGCCTGTCTATAACAACGTAGCGCTAATGAGGATGATATACACCACGCTCGTCGCTTTGGGACATAAATTTCAAGTTACCCTATTAATTTTATTAGCTACAACACCGTTAAGACCAAACAGTATAATAATGATCATCATTATCATCAGCCGATAGACGTCCACTGCTGAATATATGTCACCTCCTAAGATCTCCACATCGATCGCTTCTACGCTACCCGCATCCAGCAACTTCTTTACTCGTACCTAGTAGAGGTTTATTGGGGGATTTATGATATTTCCCACTACCCTGGCTCAGTTCAGGTTGGCGGGAGCTAGAGTCTAGTTTGTTGATTATCAGGGTTCCCCACGAGCAGGTGAGGTTGTCTTGGATCCCGTGAGCTGATGTCCGGGACCCTTAACATCCCGGCATACTATTTACACACTACGATTTGTCGGCTGAAACGGGTGTAGGTGCCTATTGCGGCTAAACTAATATTACTATTGTAGCTAAACGATTTACAGCGACAGAGATCTACCACCAATAGAGACACCATGTTAAACTTAGGTGAAATGATCCATTGTCGACATAAATAATTTTTTTATTTATTTAGTATTCAAAACACTCGCTGATCGATTTAATAAATGTATGTATTTGTAACTTAATCCAATTCGCGAATGTACTCGTAATAAAGAGTCAACGGACTTATTTGTGCTAGAAAAAATATGTTATAATAGTTTCAGCCCAAGTTTGGTGACCAAGCACCACCGGAAAGGGAATTCTGCAGTTGCCAAATTGGGTTGAATTAGTTTCTTCCTTCTTAGGAAATTGCGGGGCAGCGTGGAAACTTTCCTAATAGGTCCGCTGTTAACATAATGCAAATGGCGCTGGAGTTTGCTTTCTACTTGTAATGAAATTATAAAGCCAAGTATGAATATATACACAATATGTCTTTTAAGTTATTAAAATTTTAAGCACTGTTTTATGAGTGAAGGATGGACTGGTTACTTTATCTTTTTTCAGAAACGTAGAATAGATTTACGTACTCCTTGACTCGATCTCCGAGACCAGAGTAAGAGTTAGTGTGCGTGGAGTACATTCACTATTAAACAACGAATAAGGAAATTATACGGTTCCAGTAGATAACGGAATTAATAATTAAGGACTTACTAGAGTCCTCAACCATAAGGTTGATCAACAATCTAAAGAAAATTACAGGGGTACCGATAGATGCGAGGAGCAGAGGACCGACTTATGTTGAGATCTCTTGGAGAGGCCATTATTCAAGAGTATCTGTATGCCGATGATGAAATTATTATTATAAAAAATGACAATTTAGTGTTATATACATTATCTACGTTTTAGGTTTCATTCTCAAGAGTTTTCATACCTAATATTGTTTATATTTCGCCTATAAAGTAGGACACAGACGACTAGTGGTAGATCTCTGTTGCTGGAGACTACGTCGGTAGGTACCCACAATATTTATTTCTTCTGTTCTATTCTGCTGTGTACACATTTCTACTAGCGCCGCATTTTTATGGGCAGGCAGCTTACCATCAGCTGAACATCTCGCTCATTTCGTTTCTTGGTCAAATAAACAGTTATAATCTACCATATAATAGTTTTAGAGTCTACATTAGAAAAGACAGCAGCGATAAATGATGGTCCTTTATTTGTTTGTACTTAAGAATTTGTATATGTTCAGCATCAACGATTCACCATCAGGGACAAACAACATATGTAGTAAGCTACACTAACACTTCGGAGAAACTATCAACAAACATTGTCGTGTTTAAGATCCATCTGCCGTTCTTGCGAAAGATTTAGCGTGTCACGGCGTTAGCCATGGCATCACACTGCTGCTAGCTAGATTTAACTTGTGAGAAAAATTTCATTAGGATCTTACTGGAATCAAATTCACACATTTTATGAGAACTATTCTTGATTTTAAATTATCTAATATTAGAAACAGTAGAGGCAGTTCTGTTGTACACTGGTAGAGGATGAAAGATCGCTGGATACCGCTGGATACTGACTACACAGAATCCACCAAAGATTTTTGGTCGAGCCTTATGTGGATGGTGTTATAGTGAAGTACACAAGACACTATGCAGTATAGTTGCAAGTAATGGTAGATGAGTAGGTCTCTGCCGTAAACCATCTAGGTAGGTCAAACACTACTATGTTCCGGTTCGAAGGGCGCTGTAGCTAATTTAATTACTGGGGTAACAAGATTCAACATCTCATGTCTCAAGACGACGAGCGCAGTTTATACCACCAAGCAAAAAGCCCCCTTTGTCGCATCGCCACTCTTCGGAAACACTCACCTTTGTGCCAAGGCGAACATTGGCATTCTGGGCGTCGATATTTCGAGTGTTGTCCAGTTTGGCGGTCATTTGGAGAGCAAGGCTAAAATGGCCTCCAAAAAACTCGGAGTACTCAACAGAGCCAAACAATACTTCAAGCCGGCTCACTGCCTTAAACTGTATAAGGCACAGGTGCGGCCTCACATGGAGTATTGTTGCCACCTTTGGGCCGGGGCTCCGGGTTATCAGCTATCTCCATTTGACCGAATCCAACGTAGGGCATGTCGAATTGTCGACGATCCTGAACTTACCAATCGGCTAGATCCTTTGGTACTGCGTAGGGATCTATCTTCCCTATGCATACTAAACAGAATCTATAATGGGGAGTGTTCCGAGGAGTTGTTCAATTTAATAGAAGCCGCTGATTTTCGCAACCGACCGTCTCGCCGGCACTACCATCCGCACCATCTGGATGGTTGGCGTTCCACTACAATGCGTTTTAAAAACAGTTTTCTGCCACGCACAGTAAATATCTGGAACTCGTTGCCATCAGCGGTCTTCCCCGACAACTGCGACATTGGGTTATTCAAGAAAAGAGCATATTCTTACCTGATGGATAGGCAACGCACTGGCGTCGCTAGTGACGTGGGCGGCGGTGAATCACTTACCATCAGGTGACCCGTCTTGCTCGTTTGCCTTATCTATGCTATAAAAAAAAAAAAAAAAAAAAATTCTAACTAGCGCCACGTTGTTATGGGTAGGCGTATTGCTTACCATTTGGTGAACTGCTCGCTCGTCTCGTCACTTCGTTGAATAAAAAAAAAACAGTAATTTCACTAGCTACTCACTCAAAACCGTAATTTCAAAAGCTCATATTGAAAATATAAACGTTTTCAATATGAGCTTTTGTATCGAGTGTTCGTCCATTTGATAGGGGACTTAATTTTATATCTAACTTAATTGAAACATCATAATCAAAACTCAACGAAAAACTTTTCAACGATTAGATTAATTATCTAATTTCAATTTAAAAAAAAAAATTATATGTGATTATATAGGTGATTAACGTTTTAACTATCATCTCATCGTTACAAGCAGACGATATAGTTCATCCATTATATCCCTCGCATACATCCTTCTCATCTCGTCCTTCATACGTACCCTGTTCTTGATGCTAAATAAAAAACAATTATGTTCGTTATGTATAAACTTGTTATAAAATTCCACACCCCAATATAGTAATAATGGGGTAAAATAAATGTTCATTACAATTATACAATAGGGATGCGGTAACAATGTTATCGCAAAACTTATTACAAGGGGAAGGACTCATTGAATGTGCCAAAGGACGACGTGGACCTTGTTAACGGTGTGCGAACAGGAAGATTTATTATCTGTGGTCGACTTGATAAAGTATAGGCTTGGAATTCTGAAATAGTTAAGTAGAAAGGTATCTTTGGTTCATTTATTATTCATTTAAATTGAAGATATCGTAAAGGAGTTTTAACCAATATCTAGAAATGTGGCTTAATTACGTAATAGAACTTGAAATATTTATAAAGGTTTCTTCATGATGACACTTTAGGGATTGTCGATCCACCTTAGAACCGCTGGGGTTCACTGGACTTAGGCAGCTGAAGATCGTCTTTTATGGAATACCCCAAGGGTCCAGTGTTGGGACGTCCAACGATTATTATGATAATGCTATTTAACCATCATTACACTTGGACATCTGCAACACCTGAGAAGTCAAATCAGGGTGTTGTAGTTCTTAAAGAAAGTAGAAGGCTCTTAAATATCATCTAAGCATGTAGTTCCGGAAGTACCATTGGAGACTACTGATTAAAGAAAATATATTCGCGTAATATTTTTTTCTGTTTTACAAGGCGATGATACGAGGGACACGTTACTTGATCATCATCATCTGCCTGTTTTTCTTAAGGTCATGTTTACATCAATTTTAGCCGATGCTTTCCAGCACCGTGGTGCACAACACAGAACCAAATTCCATCTGTACCACTAAAATATTTCGTTTAAGTGCAAAGTGTTTCCGTCAACTTACTGTTGCCGGAGCTCTAGTAGGGTAGGTAGGTACCACCACAGTTCCTATATTTGTCGCTTAGCAGTAATGTGTAAACTTTACTATGTTTCCGTTTGAAGGACGTTGCAGCTAATGAAATTACCCGGGTAACGAAACATCGCTTTATCTGAAAACGACGTGCTCATACTGATGCTCTATATATCATCCTAACTGGCGCTACATTGTTATAAGCAGACGTGTCACTTACCATCAGGTGCACGGATGGGATCATTCGTCTCGACACTGCGCGGAATTAAAAAAAATATTATAATTAACATGCCTTTTATACGAATGACGAAAAATAAGTTTTTTTCAAAGTGCTAAACAATAGTTATCGATCTCCATTATTCATGGTTCATTCTATTGAGTTTGTTGATTCGTTACAGTGATATATACTATAATATGTATAAGATAGTATGAATTGAATATTAAAAATGTCATTCTGTCTCTTTGTAAACTCAAAAAAAAACAACTCTTTATACGGTCTTTTATCTTTATAAAAAAATACTTGTGAAAAGGCTTATTTTAAATATTCATCTTTGTTCCACTGAACAACTGAGTTTAAACAAGACTCCACTGAGTTTAAACTAAAGCCGCGCTCGTACAACGCCGACAATGTTCTATAGTCGCGATAGTACATACTATACATAGCTATTTTGATTATAGACCTCTGTTGCCAGAAACCTTCGTCTAAGTACGTGGAGTAAAACGGTTTTGTATAAATACTATCCAGTTCCTCTCGAAGACACGCTGCAGCATATAACACTCCTATAGACAATCAATCATTGTGACTCTAGGCGACGTGAGCAATATAGCACAGTGTATATCATCTGATTTTGCAAATAATTCCAATTACACCAAAATGAATTAAAATGTATCCTAAATTTTAATGTAATCTAAATTTTTAGAGGGATGCTATAAAACTTAAATTCTTGTTTCAGTGTTCATCATCCTAACAAACGCCACATTCTTATAGGTGAGAGTATCACCCTCAAGTGAACTCACATCCTTTTGATTAAAAACAATAGGCAGATAAACAATCTTTTCACGTGATAATGAGTGATTAAGACAAGTCTTTATAACTATAAATGGTTTTATAAATTTTATTGTAACATAAACATAATTTATACTTAGGTAAAAATAGCAAAAATACTACTTCAGTGTACATATTTTTTAGGGATTCGATAACTTGCTGATATTTAAGTTACAGTTTAAAGTAATTTAGGTGAAATCTGTTTGTGAAGAGTTTGAAATGTGTTCAGTGAATTGCAGCTGTAAATATAAAATTATATAAATGCTTTGTTCGGCTGAACGTCTGCATCACATAAGGGAAGTCGTAAATGTACTAACAATAATCTGTTTGAGTGGTAACTGTAATCTGTTGTACGATATATAGCGTTAACCTTTCGCGTCATCAAAAACGTATGTAACCGACTGTACATTTGTATAATCATCATCATCATCATTATTGTAGTCTATTCATGGTATGTCGTGACCGCTTCTCTCGGCATATTGCCATCGGTGAGCGACTAATTTTTAAATGTTATTTAATGTACATCTATAAATCGAAATTCTTCTTCCTGCTGCTTTTTTCCCAGCTATGTAGAGTTGGGACAGTATGCACTTATCCTCCATATGCCTCTATCAGCCGTCATATCTGAATTCATACTCTTCTTACATATGTCATCTATCACACAATCCATCCACACTTTCTTCGGTCTTCCTCTACCCTTATAACCACCCACATTCATTCTCATTACTTTCTTTGTTACATGTCCTTCTTCCCTCCGCATAACATGCCCGTACCACGCTAACCTCTTGCTCCTCAATTTCTTTGTTACTGGAGCAACTTTCAGACTTCTTCTAATATACTCCTATTCTTAATTTCATCCATACTCGTCATACCACACATCCATCTTAACATTCGTATCTCGGCCATATGTAATCTCCTTTCATCCGAACCTTTGGTGGCCCAACACTCGGCTCCAATACGACAGGTCTAACGACCGACTTGTAGATAAGTCCCTTAAGCTTAAGGGGCATTCGCGCAAGACAAGTCGTTCCAGTGACCTGTCGCCATTTCACCCAACCTGCATTTATTCGGCTTCTCACATCTTGATCAATGTCGCCGTCGCATTGTATGAGTGAATCTAGGTACTTGAAATCGGAGCAGGTTGGTCGGAATACACCATTTAAGGCGATTGGAGAAAGCCTGGTGGGACTCCGAAGCCACACAACAAATGTTCAGTTTTGGTCCTGCTGATTTTGAGCCCAGCCTTCTCTGATTTACTTCGCCTTTTTCCAACTTGCTCTGCACCTCATGTTGATCTTCCCCGACAAGTACGATGTCATAAGCAAAAAGCATACATCAAGCTGCTTCCTCTTATATGTCTGACATCAGTGCATCCATAACCAGTAGGTTACGGTACCAGATACGGGCTTAATGCCGACCCCTAGTATAGCCCTACCAGGACCCTGTAACTGTCGCTTTCGCCAGCAGTGGCCCGGATGTGTGTACTGGCACGACAGTACATAGCACGAATAAGCGGCTCGTATTTTCCAGGCACTCCTTTCACTTTCAGAGCCCATCACAGAACCCCTCGCGGAACCTTATCCTATGCCTTTTGGAGGTCCACGAACGCCATATACAGGTTTTTATACGCACATCTGTATTTTTCGCACAGTTGGCGAAGAGCAAAAATGGCGTCTGTAGTCCCCCGTCCAGGCATAAAACCAAATTGGTTCCGGGCTACCTCACTCTCTCTCTCTCTCTGTCTTTCCGCTAAGATACTTTCCCACACTTTCATACTATGCGACATGAGCTTTATTCCTCTATAGTTGTTACAGAGCTGAACATCACCCTTGTTTTTAAAGATGGGTACCATTTCCATGTACATTTCGAATTATAGATGTACAAGTAATGATGATAAAGATGCTTGTGTAGAGTATTGTATTATTATATAATAGTTGTACATATATCTTGCCTGCTTAGAACATCCATATACCACCACTCCACACTGATGTTAAAAGAGATCTTCGTTGAAGTTAAACTCGCCTGTGTTCGTCGAGTTTAGTTAAACTTAGGAAACAAGAAAATTTTCATGATCGTAATGTATTTGTCTATGAGTATAATAAAAATCTATATTTCTAACATATATTTATTTAACAAGATAACAAACGCATTTATTTATTTTAATGCATCGAAACATTCGCTATTTGCATGTTAAAGTAAAAACTCGTAAAGTCAATAACACCGTCTCGTTCAGCATTGGCTTCCGTCCAAAGGCCTACGACCATTTAAATTAAGTAAATAATACTACACTTTCCTTATTAATTTTTCTCAACTTCACAAACTAAACACTTGAATTAACTTTCAAGTTACTAAAACAACTTGTTACGACAAACATTTTTAGATAGTCTTACGTTCAAGTTTTCATTTCAAGTGGCATGAGAACTGATGTACTGTAAATAGTGCTAATGTTTAGTATTATTTATGCATTAACAAATCTGGTTTTCATCAGATGAATGGGTTAAGATACACAGGCATATATGTTACAGGATGGAATTCATCATCATCAGCTGATAGACGTCCACTGCTGGACATAGGCGTCCCCTAAAGATTCCCATAACGGGTAGAGATTCATATTGGGGAATTTGGGCTATTTCCCACCACGCTGGTCCAATGCGGAGCCAGAGGCTCGTTTCATTAGCAGTGTGCACCATGAGCTGGTGAGATTGGCTTGAGTCCCGTGAGTTGATGTACAAATGGAAATTGACCCTTTGGACAGAATTAATTTATAAAAAAATTAGCATACTTAATAAATCCATAGGGAGGTATATAAAGAAATTATTAAATTTGCGCAAGTTATTGCGAGGTTTTTTATACAAGTCTTTTAACTACTAGGACCATCACAATCACACTTCCAAGAGTGGAACCTCGAAGAAGTTTTTTAATTGTGACAACAGATACGAAACAGCACGCCGTCTGCACAACTGCCCCCATAGCATTTACATCTTCAGTGTCATACAAACAGAACTGCAAAGATTTGCTATTTGGACATCTGCATAGAGGATTCCTTTACGAGTTCTCTACATTGTTCCTTAAGGACCAAGTTTCTTAAAGCATGCGCTTGGTAAAAATAAGTGGACCTGCTTTTAAATATAAGCAGTAGAAAAGAATAGCTAAAGACCAGAATAGTTTTCACCATCCGACCACCACAAATCATTTTGAAGAAAGCACCTCATGTTGTATCCTATATCATTGTGTTACGTACAAATGGAATACTGTAATAATTAAAAATATGAGTAAACGATCTTAAATGCCGTTCAAGGTTTTCTATAAAACTACCAGCGCACTGTAAGGGCAAACAAGTTGAAGTGTTTGATGTGAAATGGCCAATAGACAAACATTTGTCAGCCCATTCAAATCTCCTTATCCGACGTCCATTACATGATTAGGTCGATATCCTGCTGAATAGGCGACCTTTTTCTTCTTTCGACGGCGGACAACACGTATTAACCAGGCTCGCCCTAACATAGCGTACAAAGGCTTGTTTTCCTTCACCTTCTTGAATTTTGGTCATGTGCACCCAAACCCTTCATTATGACCAATATAGTTGTGCCAAAAAATTAAAGGATTGTAAAAAAGTAAAATAAAAAATTAAATTTTCTTACGAACCATAAGACAAGGCGAGACGTTCACCTGATGGTAAATGATAAGCCTGGTCATAATGTGGTGCTAGTTAAATTAATACCCACCCCTACATTGTGCTCGTAGTCTTGAGACGATATTTTAAGCCCCGTTACACTGGTGGTGGGTGTCTATTACTGACCACGGTCTTGGTAAGTACCACCGCAGCTCCTGTTACTGCCGGCTAACATTAGTTTCCAAACATTAATCGGTTTCGGTTTGAAGGGCGTTGCAGCTAGTATTACTACTACTGGGGTAGCGAACTTAACATCTTGGCTCAAGTCGTCGAGCGCAATGGTGATGCTATGAATACCATCATAACTAGTGCCACGTTTTTAGGAACAGACGTATCGCTTACCACCAGGTGAACGTTGCGCTCGTCTTGTCGCTTTTTTGAATAAAAAAAAACAATAATTTCACTAGGCACCAGACCCTTCAAGCCGATGCACTGTAATGTTTGCACAGTACTGTTTGTCGGCTGCAATAGACGCTGCGGTGGTAGCTACCTAGACAGTCTGGCAACAGAGACCACATCATTCATTAATATCCTATGGCTCCAATATGCAAAGACCGTCCACAGTAATTCTCCAGTTTAACAAGATTCCAACAATGAAAAAAGTATAGTAAGTTAATCTGCGACTACAGAATTAACTTTTTATAATTGTGCTTAATAAAACTACTTCATTCAGCATCATCCATTTCGTTCAATCAGCAACGGAATGAACATCTAATTGACCGATTCCAATAACTGATTGAAAAAAAAATTAACCATTGTTTTAAAGTGGGAGGCCTATATCCAGCAGTGGATAAACAAAGGCTGATAATGATGATGATGACTGTTTTTTCAAGCAAGCTCGATGTTTGTTGTATTAATTTATTTCAATAAACATCAATTAATTAACATTAATTACTGGGGGTAGGAGACCGTTTTGGTAGGTTACAGCGGCTATTGCAGCTGACAAACTGTAGTGTGCAAACATTACCATGTTCCGGTTTGAAAGAGCTACAGCTAGTGATTTTACTGGGGTAAAGAGACTCCCAAGTCTTATGTCTGAAGGCGACGAGCACAATGCTGTGCTGTGATACCTTACTAGCAAACGCCACGTGTTTATGGGCAGGCGTATCGCTCACCATCAGGTGAACGACTTTCAGGTGCTGGTTGCTTTGTAGCGTATTTTTAAAGGTAATACGAAAGACGTTGTTACGTGTCCCGTCAGCTTGTCCAGCTGTTTATATAACATCACATGCTTTCATATACTCCTTTATTTCTATTAATTAAAACTCATTATCAATACCTTAGCAACAACCGGATTTTTTTTTGTTATTTGGTATAATTGAATTGTTTTTTTGTTTTGTCTTTAACTCATAATAAGAAATACATATGATAGACTTATTCTTTATTCTGGAGGAGTACAAATACGAATGTAAATGTTAACTTGCCGTACACACGCGAAAAGGTCAAGGCACGCGCCCACATGTACCTGCGCTGCCTTTTATGGGGTCGATTGGTACGACTACCCTGTCGTCATCCGAACCAAGTTTACGCAGAGCCTAACTTAATTAACATTAACCATTTTTTTTCTGTATTTCGAAATAGGTTTCATGGTTATCTTTATTCTTGACACAACCGCGCTAAATCCTATCACAAAATTTGTCTATGTCAATTTATTAAATCCATAATATCAAAGGAAAGGATATAAAATAGGACATAAAAGGCTAACCATTCCTTTGAGAAAATATTATTTTTTATTTTATCATGTGCTCTTCCATTATAAAGTTAAAATGTTAAGGTTTCAAAAGTTATTTCAAGGAAGAGTTCTAGTGAGAGAGCTTTACGGTCTAGTGGCCCTCTGGGGATCGTTACTCTAAATTTACAACCGGATCTAGATGAGCATGACCCGAACTATGGCCCGGATACGAACTCGTTGATCTACTCCTACTATCGACTGACATGTTTTTCTGCCAACCCACATCGTTTGCGTGCCAAGTCTCAAATATTGAACGGGATTATTACTGGCCGCGATTGTGTTTCGTGCTGCTGTGTCAGTCACTTGAGTTCCTGGTACCGAGGGTGCGTTATTGGTAAGTCCGCTATATTAGTATAGGAAGTGCATTGCCATTCGGTGGTGAGTTTAATGCAGGCGGCCACGGTGACTGCCCGGAACCAGGTTCGATTTTCACTTGGAGCATCAGCGCGCTCGTGTCTCGCCCGGGTGGGCGTGGTCTTTCAGCCGGTCAATAGCACGGCATCGCGCGTCTCACTCCCACTGCCGCCCGGGCCGTGTCTCTGTCCCGCTCCGATGGGGGATGATTGAAACGTCTAATGCCGCAGGCGCCCCTCGCGCCCCCTCGCCAAGGACGTTCAGTGAATCCGTCCCTCTCTGCCGCGGTAACACGTGTCTCCGTTACTATTTCATAATATAATGTGTGCCCCCTTAGTGCCGCGCGAAAATTCACAAGCAATTATGAATCAAGTGCCTACTAAATTAGGTGATAGATTCAATGCCTGAAAAGAACCGACGACTCCGTGGTGGCGTTTCTGTGCGGGCGATGGGGCCAGGCTCTCTCGGACAATTAAGTGGCCCTGAGATATGATATGGAGATAAGGGAAGATTCAGCTAACGTAAGCGCCTCTTCGTGTTTTCCGTCTTGTGCACTCTCTCGCCCTGTCACTGCTCTCGTGTTTCCTTCAGGTACGCTTTGTGATCCTTAGTCTCTTCTCTTAATACCCTTTATATAATTTCTGCAAATATTTTCTACTACATTTAAAATTATACTTTCTTTATTTCTGTTTTCTACTTATTAGAATTCTTTAGCAAATAATAATTATAACCTTGATACAATAATCTGCTTTGTTAATAAAATCAATCCACCTGAACCAAGTGGATGTCATACCCATTAAAAGTATAGTTTATATTAAATATCAATATATATATATATATATATATATATTAAATTGCGTACATGGTTATTGTATAATTTAATCGGATCGTCACTGCTTTTGTCCATCGGGAAATTTAACTTGGACTGAGAAAAGCCAACGGAATTATCTAATCAAACTTTCTGTTGTTATTTCCTTAATGAAAATTTAGCTAATGATAATAATAATAACTACTTCAAATTGTACTACAGTGAATTGATCGTTGTAAAGATAACAGGATTCGTACAAATCTTTTCTACAGTTTAAACTTAATTACTACATAATACCTCAGAGTATGATAATTAAAAGTTGTTTTATTTGTAATTATAACGTGTTTCCTTATCGTTTTTAATGTCTTAAAGTTTTTGTAAAGTTAAGAAAGGGTTATATAATCCGGGGAGGGACAATGTTCAGGCTAAGTGTATCGTTGGCCTAGTTGGATACGGACATTTCCACAGCGAAAATGTCGCTGCAGCATTATTATATTTCCATAGACGCCGCCGGGCCGTCGCCGCTAGTCTAGACATGTAATAATTATATATCCAGCCAATAGAGGCGGGTATTCTGGAGATGTGAGTCATCCGAATATGTCTTAGGATCGATCCTATCTCGCCTGTTTGTCGAGAAGGTCAGCCAGTAATCGAATACGGCCTATTGTTTGCTATGAAGCTTCGCAACATATTCCATATATATGCGAACTTTGTTAAGGTTAAAGCTTTCTCATAATACTCTTATTCGTGCACATCTTTATTTAATGCCTAATTGTCACTTCCATAGATTTAAATTGAGTTAAAGTTTAAGTTAGTGTTGTTAATATATCAAATGAATTTTCTAGTCACATGAAATATCTGTATAGTCCCATTTAATGAATACTGAATTCTAACTAACTTTGATTATGTAATTAACTCGTGTATGATAATAATATACCATACCTTTTTTATAGGTCACAAACATTTAAATTATAGGTATTAGTAATACCAATACTTCCGCCTACAATTACATAATTGAAAAAAAAAAGTTTCCCGGTCACTTTTCATATAAGTTATCATCAATCAAACTTTAACTGGCTGTTCTACTTTCCATATGCTCGGTTATTTCAAGGAGAACTTACGGTTATATAGATGTGATTATGACGTCACCGCTTCTTTCACATCCTTGCATATCGCTATAAGACCTTCAAGGTCTATGAAATGGAGAAATATTTTTGACAATATATCATAGGCGCCTACTGAATAGAAACCATCTTCAAAATGATTAGCATATAGATTAGAGAAATATGTGATCTTTAAATGTATCGTATATCTCCAATTGCGGTGTGGAAAATGGAAGTTCGGTTACAATACCGGTTTGATGGTGATTTGTAGGTTGTGAGCCATGGTAAAGGGGTCATGCCTAGCCCGTAACGGTACTTAGACGTGACTTGGGATCCTGAGCGAGTTGTGAAAGTCCGGGCGAGGCTATTAACCAATGGAATGGACTCATTGATTAATTGATAGTTATTACACACCTTACTACGTAGACACAGACCTAGCACCGACCTAGACCCTCTAGTCACCTACCACCGCAGCGGCTATTGTAGCTGACAAACAGTATTGAGAAAACTGTGTGTTCCGGTTTGAAGGGCGTTGTAGTTAGTCTAATTACTGGAGTAATGAAACTTATCCTACATCTCAGAGGAGGAGCACAATGCGGTGCAGTTATATCATGGGCGGGCGTATCACTTATATAGCCAATGTATCGTTAGTATCGTCGCTTAATTGAATAAAAAAAAGATCATACAACTTTTATATTCGGCGATTTCATTTAAACGATACAGTTTTATCTTCTGCGATAGGAATAGCACTTTATATACAGCACATTTGATAACTATCTCAAATATTTTATTTTAAGAAAACACTTATTTATTCTTTTGTGTGTGTGTGTGTGTGTGCTTTTAACAAAATATTTGCAGACCTTGTCGAGAAGTAATTTAAATATTTGTTAATACAGTAAACGAATGTGTCGCCGTACTAATTTTATTGCACAATTCTACCAAGTGACGCGGGCGCGGAATATTCCGTGGGATATAAATCATTTAGTACATAGAGAAGATTTTTTTTTATGTATGCTATATATAATATTTAAATAATTTTGTTTAAACTAAAATCGATGATACAGTGAAATACGTCCATAGAATCGTTTAAAGTTATAAATAATGATAAAGGATGCTGTACCTATTGAAATTACGTAACTAGACTATAATGTAAAGGCATCAAACATGATGTGTTGCTGTATATATTATCTTCAATATCACCATATAATTATGAGCAGGTGATTCATACCACCACATAGCAGATGTCGTCATTTTATCGCTACGATGTACAGAAAGAAAATCGTTTAAAAGAGGTAAAATAGGTAAATGGTAGTAAATGCACTAGATAAGACATCGAAACATTGCTTCGTTTTTTCTATAATTAAGTTTCACATGTAAAATTATTATTATATATATATATATATGTTTTCAATTTGTCCGTCGGTGCGCGTTTGTATTCTGCGTAACAGCAACACAACGCGTTACGTTGAAGTATTTTTAAATCGGACTCCCGCTGTCGTAACGGCAGTGAAGTCATCACAATAAGCCGTGCTGCGGATACAGAATAATCAGCCGAGTGATTCACTTCCTCGTTTCGATTTCAATACTGCTTTTAATGCTGCACTGTAAACCGTGAGCCGTAATACTGAAGCCGATGAATTATACATACCCTATCTTTTACATTTAACTACAACGTAAACTAACGGGTATAGGTTATGTCTTACTAATTATATAACACAACTTGGCTTGACTAATCATCTATCTATATATAAATGTAGTAAAAGTCCGACAGTCGACAGAATTGACTGGCTGTTATAGTCACATTAAAATCATCTTATTATTATCAATCTTTAATTGTTATGGAAATTTAATTTAACAATGATAATTGCATGCATGCATGGTATCAGTGTATGTGGACTATTTGAACTCCGCACCAACTTCACTCCATTGTCCGGCGCACACTGTCACACAATAAAGCAATAAGCTATCGGCGACAAACTGACACACACTTAAGCTGCATATGAATAAGATATAAGAGATTTCCGCCTATGTAGATAGTCATCAAAATGTGTTTGAAACCATAAGGTCTTACATACTTGAAATTTGGTAGGGATATTCCTTTTGCCGAGTATAGGTCGACTACGAATCGATTTCACAAAACTCCTACCACATAGGGAATTGAGAGGTGTTATGGCCAGCAAAGGAAACGGGGAACTGCTAGTTTTACATATTATGCTTTCCAAAAACGCGTTTTCGCTCGTTTTACTAAAGTATTCGCCCAATGGCATAAACGCGATCACTTCTAGATCCTTGCTACTAAAATATCTGCGAGTATGTACCCGTAATCTTATTTTATTATTATTCATTTATAAGTTTTCGCTTTCATACATTTATACGACTCATTGCAGGTGACAACAATAAAATACTTTTATCTTGCACACAAGTATCCCCCGTATGAATGAATAAGAAAAATAGCAGTATTAAAAACTTTGTATGAAACATTGTATACAAAGAAATTATTCAGAAATCGTTTACTAAAGAACGAAACGGATCGAAATAACTTGGTATTGGTTTTCTTTATTAATTTTTACATCTCCTCTTCTTTCATTATTTCTTCGTGAAACGAGCGGAAGTTTCAGATTATACACGTTGTCTGGAGACAAGACTGTAAGGGTAAGTCTTGTTACCTTGGTAATTTCGTTGACTTAAATAATTATCAAATCTAAGAACAGTAATGTCCTGCATATTATTTGTCTACAGCGGTCTTTATATCAAATCACATAAAATACTAAGCTATCAAGCACTATTTGCGCAATCAAAACTTCCTTCATCAAATGAGCACGAAAACACTGCGTGATCACCTTAATACTTTTATCAACACCGGTTCCGCAGTCTTGAGTGATAAAAAAAAAATACTGTTTACGTTAATCTATTGAGAACTGTAAACATATAATATTAAAGCAAGATTTGTACAAATTAAATTTTAGTACGTGAAATGTTCAACGTAAAGAAATGAGCACCTTATCAACTGTTATCAGCGAAGCTAAATCAGTTTTACTACCTTACTTACAATTCGGAGATGTGATAATGATTTAATATACTGCTTGGTAACGAAAAGATTACAATCTTAGGAAGAAGTAAACCTCATAAATATTTATTCACGTCCGCCTCAGTGAAGTCGCTTGATGAAAAGTAAAACAAAGCAAATTTTTCTGACATTCTCACACAGATTTTGTGATAGGAAAGATATTTCAAAACTGAACCTAGACTCGGTTTATAACACTAACAGTAAAATTGGGTATGTTTTTTTTTATTTAAATATTATATAATATAAAAAAAAATATCTTTTTTTCGGTAACGTAACCGTCGTAGTATATCATACGGCCTGTCTGATGGTGAGCACTAACCATGGCCTACGGACCGCCTGTAATACAAAGTTCCAAAAGAGGGTAAAGATGATGGTTAAAGAAGTGTATCGATGAATTTATAATGTTTGAGGAGCGAAGAGTAAACTGCAGTAGCTCTATGGCTCTGCTGTTACTCTATTTGACTATTAACACTTACTCCTTAAATGATTTTTACTGATAGTGGATCTCCGTTGCCGGAGACTCTCTAAGATAGGTACCAGTGCAGCTCCTATTGCAGCCGACGAATAGTAGTGTGCAAACACTTCTGAGTTCCGGATTGAAGGGCGGTATACCTTATATAATTACTATAGTAACAAGGCTTAACGTCTCATGTCTAAAGGCGATGAACATGATGTGGTTTATAGTGAATAGAATGTCTCGCTCGTCTTGTGTCTTCGTTGAATGAAGTAAAGAAAAGATTCTTATTATCTCCTTCTTCCTCCCCTTGCCCTTTTCCAGCTATGTGGTGTCGGCACAGTATGTACTTCTCTTCCATCTCCGTCTATCAGTCGTCATATCTGAATTCACACTCATCTTACATATGTCATCGTTTACACAATCCTTCCACACTTTCTTTGGTGCTATTATCGTATTATCTACAATTAAAAATATCTGTAATTAAAAACAATTAGAGCTCTCTTCGCTTTAGTTATTTAAATGGTTAATATTTCAGGTAACAGCAATAACCGAGGCCTTGTCATTTTCATCTAGGCATAAACCTAGGCATAATCAAATATTTGGTGTTCTGCCGTCTCACCGTTACTGAACGCAGTTATCCACTAACTACAGTGTGGCTGGTATCGGATTTAGGGCATTAAGCGTAGGTAAACCCATTAGTGTACGGTTAGCTTGCACCGGCCGGTACTGACTTGCCAGTTTAAGTTTATTGTTTGTGGCGCTCACGTTCCCGTGCCACATTCATTGTGTGAAGGTAATGAAATGGCCCCGGTTATGTTACATCTATAAATCTAGCTCGTAGGGAGTTCATGCATCGGTTTGTTAAATTTGGTAGAGCCACTAAAACCATATTTGTACAATCACCGATTTAAATCTATATCTATAGTACATCTGTATTTCAGTTCAAATCTCAAATATTGTTTTAACTATTTAAATGTATTCGTCTATGTATTCGTGTCAAATATTTTAACTTTACTCACTGGAATTTTTATTCCGTCAAAACGTTAAATATTTGTTCTATTCTGCATGTTTTGAAGAAGCAACTGCAGTATTTTCAATGACAGTGAAGATATATGTATACATACACATATATAAATGAGATTTCCACCGGTGTTGACTCATCGCCATTAGACCTACAGGCTTGAAATTTGGTAGGAATATTCCTTTCGCCGTGTATACAGCTAAGACAGCTAAGAACCGATTTTAAAAAATTCATTCCCCAGAGGTAATTTCAAGGGTTTTTTATAGCCAGCAAAGAGGGTGAGGAGCAGCTAGTATCTTAACAAAGTTTGTATTCAAATTTCTTTTTTTTCTCACTTATACATTATTTATGGTACATTCGATGATCTAATTACCGTATTTGTGTATGAGACTACAAACACGATGTCTCACTGCAAAGTTACATGTTTGCCAATTGTATCGCCTACCCTATACAAAATATATTATACTAGATGAATCTTCCCTGTTGTGCCTGTCTCCTGTAGTTCAAAAGTTCAACCCAGTTTACGCCGCTTGATTAATTATTGTACACAAGAAGGCTTTTATAAGTCGATACGAAATTTTCAACTTAGTTGTTAAAGACGTCGGTGGGCAATCAAATTGATGGAACGGGAGTGTTGCTGAGTCAGCGTACATGGAATCATTCTTTAGTATTGTATTACTCAAACTCAAAGCAAGCTTGAAATGTGGATAATGGCTTAAAAGCAACACGAGCTCACACAGCCGAACTACGTCGTCGTATTATCTTCACAAAGCATCCCTTTGCTAATATCGCCATTAAATATAAGTGCATTACTGCTAACGTGGCCACTCAAAATGGTCACACTTTGTAATATCTAGCTAAACAATTTCAGAAAAGCAATATTTTATAACATATTACATCTATAAAAATTTCCATTAAAATAAACAATTTTAATATCTTGAATCCCGCACATCAATTCACGGAGCCTAAGCCAACCTGGCCTGCTTGTGGTGCACCCTGCTAATCAACAGACGACGCCTCTGATATCCGCCAACCCGTAGTAAGCCAGCGTTTTGATAAATGGCCTAAATTCCCCCATATGAACCTCCACATAAGACAGCCCCTAGTGTCCAAGCGGTACCAAAAGCCATGCCGACTGTATGTGGAGATCTTTGGAAGAGGTCTATGTTCAGGAATAGACGTCTATCGGCTGATTATGACCATATCTTGAATTAGTAATTATTGATTTCTTAATTATTATTAGTCACCTTAAATAACTAAACTTTACTTACCTTTGCCGTTAACCACGTTTTCTTTAAAATATCTTTACTGATGGCACGTCGTCACTGTTACTGGTGACCGTCTAGTTAGGTACCAATACAGCTACTATTTTTGCCGTCAAACATTACTGAATAAATATTAATGTGTTCTGGTTTGAAAGGTGTTGCAGCTTGTCAAATTAGCGAGCAATCATCTTGTCTTAAAGCGACGACTTCAATGTGGTGCAGTGTAAGACAATTCCGTTCATTTCATACCTTAATCAAAAAAAAGATCTAATATTCGTATAGAAGGCAGGAAGAAGAATAGATGATGATAGAGTATGAACTCTATCATCAGCTATTCTTCTTCCTAGTCGGTATCATCATCAATACACGTATAAAAATGTTACGTACAATGGTGTTAGAAAGATACCATATCATTTTATACTCTCCATGATTAGGTTATGTCATTATTAGTTGTTCTTTGTTAAACAAATAAACACCCCACTAGCCTCACTGCTGGGGGATACACACCCTTTTGCCATGGAAAAGTCAAGACAATTTTTCCTCTATATTGACCAAGTGAGGTTCTATGTATATCGTATCTTTAAAATAGCTGTTGTTCTTAAAATATGATGGAGAAGCACAAACTCATTGGCGATTGAACCCTTCGATGATAATAATAGGGGGGTTACGTTCACTTTGTAAACTGTGCTATCATCGCTTAACCTTTCCCGGTTAATTTATGAGAATGTATACATGTGTGGTTTATAAGTTACTTGCCGATAGCTTTCGCTATTCACTCATTAATCGTTATCGATCGTTAATCAACTTGAATGTCCAAAATAGCTTTCTGGGTAACGTTACTATGGAATTTATCCTCGCCCATAGCAGTCTATAAAAAGGCGATAATTTGTCGGTGATGATTTATTATATATATATATTAATTCCTCAACTAATTTTCTTATCCTATGCTATATCTCTACTCTTTCATTTTTGTTTAATATATTTCTAGGTTATTTTCATATTATTCATTTGAACCAGATTAAAAAATAATGATTTTATTAGAAAGTTACGTTTTGTTTTTTTTTATATATATATATGTGATATTATCTTCTTATGTATATTTCCTTTCTTCCAGGTCGCCACCTGCAGCATAATAGGGAGCCATACGCCGCGGCGGAAAGACGGGTGCGACACGCACTCGTGGTACGTACCATTTTTTCTATAAATTCGAAAGTTGCATACAAAACAGATTCACAAATATCTAAATAAAAAAAAATCCTATACGAATTATTTAACTATCAGGTACTACCTCTTCATGGATGTTTCGAATCGACATAGCAGAAGATCGGCATATGTTCGCGTTTCTTGAGAGAGACCAACGTCCCAGTAGTGGACCGCCGCGGGCTGATGATGATGATTATGAATATTTATATATTAACATGAAAACATAATGATGATGAATAACAGCGCTGTTTGATAGCAAATTATTTTAACCTTAAAATAATACTTTAATCGCCTTCTTCCTTCGTAAAGCGACCAAACAAATATTGGAAACGTAGGCCAGTGTCAAGATTTTTATTTAGATATGATTTAGATCTCTTTAAGAGTAATACATTTCTTCTAAGCTAATATGATTTACCAACAATGTCTATACGCTTACCATCACTTGAGATCATCGACAAGCTTCAGTCTATATCAATTACGGAAAATATTGAATGGAGAGTATCTATACAATGATAAGAAATTTATAACACTTTGCTATTTAGGTCAGTGATTAACGAACATGTCAAACGATTACAGCAGTCCTCTGATTGGTTTTTTTTTCGTTTTCCACGCAAAATGTATACTATATAGGTTTTCATGTAAACGAAAATAAGGTTAACTGTCAATATTTCATTACAAGGTCGGCTGCGAGGGTCATAAACTTCATTAATCACGGCAAGTGTGACACAAAAGAAATCTAATACTAATCTTTTTCATTGTCTTCCAATCTTTTTGTTCTCACATCAAGTATCTATTAAACATGGATACTATCGTATGTTAAAAAATGTAAGAATTTCCCTTTCCTTTACTCAATAATTTTAAAATATTATTCTAAATACATATACTGGGTGTTAGGTGATTGCTTTCGAAAACGAAGACAGACTATAGTACTAATGACACCTTTGACGATGGTATGGAAAAAAATCGATCCTGATTAAAAAAAATTCATATTTCTAAAATGTTTTATTAGCATTATTTACGCTCCATCGTGTTAGTAAAGCAGCTAAATAAAACGATAGTTTCATAAAAAATACATTGCTTTACTAAAAAAAAACCAGCAATGAAACACAAAATCAAAACAAGCTGATGCTCGAATTAACGAATGCGCGGGCGCGGCTGAACTCGAGATGTATTTTTCAGGTTTCAATTTGAACCTTGTTCCGTAGGGCCACGGAGCATTTAAATTGACGTTCCCGGGCGTTCGTTGATCCGAGCATCAGCTATTTTTGATTTTGTGTTTCATTGCTGCTTTTTTTTTGATAAAATAATGTATTTTTTATAAAACTATCATTTTATTTAGCTGTACTAACATGATGTAGCGTAAATAATGCTAATAAAACTTTTTAAAAATATGATTTTTTTTTAATCCGAATCGATTTTTTTCCGTCCCATCATCAAAGGTGTCATCAGTACTATCGTCTGTCTTCGTTTTCGGAAGCGATCTCCTAACACACAGTATGTTAGTCTTCAACTTTACCAGTGGCAGGTCTAATCTTAGTAGGAGGCACCACTGCAGCTTCTCTATTTCTGTCATCTAACAATACTGTGTTCCTATTTCAAGAGCGTTGTATATGGTGAAGTTACTGAGGTAACGGGAGTCATGTCTCAGGCGACGAGCACAATCTGGTGCTGTGTACGCAATCTTAACTAGCGCCACGTTGTAATGAGCAGCCTCACTTACTTTCACTTATCACGTTAACGTTTCGTTTGCTTCGTCGCTTCGTCGAATAAGAAATATTATTATTCTGTACGTTACATAAATCTACACTTAAAAATAAGTGAATGCTTTGTGTTCATGTATGTATGACATAAACAATCTACACTCGCACATGGTACATACGTTATTAATATATGTTAATACAATTATATAGAATATGGAATTTATTTTAAAGATTTTTTTTATTTGAATGATATTAAAATGTTATGTTATAGATAGAAATATATCAGACTAATAATATTGTAAACTAATCGAGTGAGTCACTGAGTGCGATGCAGGTCACTTCTGCCCTGACCCAAGCCATGCGCAGTAATCCACTTACATCCACGGGATATCAAAAGAATTGCTGAAATCGACTCTTGTCATATGTCGTATATCCTTTAATATTTATTTCAGTTAATCTCTTTTATTGGGCTTTGTAATATCAATTTAAAGTACTCTATTTAAGTAGACGGTACTTCAGGTAGGTCTCTGTTTTCTGACCATCTAGGTAGGTACTACCGCAGGTCATATTTCTACCGCCAAACAATAGTGTGCAAGAGTTCCGGTTTGTCCGACTTTGTAGCTAACGAAATTACTGTTGTAGTGAAACTTATAATGTATGTATATATAACAGCAACGAGCCCAATTTGGTGCCTTGTACATCACCCTAACAAGCGCCACTTTGTCATGGACCGGCTTTTCATTTACCTTCGAGTAAACATCTTGCTTGTCTAGATGCTTAGTCGAATAAAAACAATGCTTGTAAGAATGTAGCGTTGGTTAGGATAATACACACTACACCATCATGCTCGTCGCCGTGAGACATAAGATATCAAGTCTCGTTACTTCAGTAATTTCAATAGCAAAACTCCTTTAAATCCAGAACATAGGAATGTTTGCATACTGCTTTACGGCGTCAAGATTAGGAACTGCAGTGGTACCTAGACGGTTACTGTCAATCGGAGACTTAATACCAGTAATATGTTTTCGTCTTCCATCTATGTCTATGACGAATATTATAAAGCAAAACATTTGAGTAAGTTCATCAAGTCCAAGGCTAAGATTTCTGTAAGGAAACGGGGTGCTTGCTTATGTGCGACAATATGTCTTACAAGCGACAGCTTTTGACCATATAATGCATAGGTCCTGTCGAGTGTATTACTGTTACCATATCTGGCTTCCGTGTCTTCACTGCTCATAGATTGTAAACATGTCAATTATTATGAAATACATCTCGAATACCGTTAATAGGGTTAACCGATTTCGTGTTACGTACATAAGTGTTTCGGTATTCGGTACATCAACTGGTATGATTGCATGGCGGGTCCGCATTGAGTGTTGTGATGCACGCCCGCCGAAGATTAATGGGGAGCTCCAACTGTAATTGGAAGTGCTCTGAACCTGCAAACACAGCGTACTGTACTGGTATGTAATTCAAATGTATTCAAACGCGGGACGTCGTGCTTATTTACTAAACTGAAGACACAAATTATGATACTTTGATTTATGGTCCGCGGATAATTGGATAATCTACTGTCGAATAAACATTGCTGGTAGATCTGTTGCCGGAAGCTGACTAGGAAGGTACCAACGCAACTTCTATTGTAGCCGATATATAGCAGTGTGCAAACAGTACTGTGTTCCTAATTGAAGAGAGTTGTAGCTAGTGAAATTACTGGGGAAAGAGACTCAACATCTTATATATAAAGGCGACGGAACAATGCTGTGCTGTGATACCTTACCAGCTAACTCCACGTTTTTATGGGCAGGCGTATCACTTACCATCAGATGAACGTTCCGCTCGTCTCGTAGCTTCGTTGAATAAAATAAAAACAGTAAGTAAAAGAGCCTGGTATTTACATTGTGATTACAGTTATATAGATTTTTAAGGATCCTGAGAAGAATGAAATCCGTTTCGTTAAGGACACAGGATAGAATTTACACAAATTATACAAGGATAGTTGTATGGCGCAAACAAAAAAAACTTATGTGTAAATAATGTTAATTTGGAACAAAATCTTTGCGGGAATGTTTTAATTAAACGTGTTATATCATGAATGCCTTAATACCAGAAATGTATTTTAATCTCCATAACAAACACGGTACGATATATTTCGGAATAAATATGTGGGGGGGTCATATAAAATAATACTGATTCCGGTTTTAGAACCGCAAACTGCGACCGCGCAGTGCGGCTGCCTGCGGTCTCATAATCTGAATCCAAATTGGATTCCGGCCTCCATGCTTTCTCCTCGCTCCGTTGAATGGAACCCGGCTCAATACTTCGAATCAGACTGTTCCGATTTTGATCATAACATTTTGTTTAAAAACTAACACGTGATCTTAATTTCGTTAACGCCGCTGATGGTAAGCCAAAACAACTGTATATATTAACAGACGAAACAGAAATTCGATTATAATGGAATTTTTTTTTAGTTAAATAGTGTTAGGTCTCTTGCTAGAGACCGTCTAGGTGTAAGTACCAGCGCAGCACCTATCTCTGTCACCAAACAGTAATGTACAAACATTAATGTTTTCCGGTTGGAAGAGCGCTGTAGCTAGTGAAATTACTACTAGTATACACAACTTGGTGCTGTGTATAACACTCTAACTAGCACTGTATTGTTATGGACAGGCGATTCACTTACCATCAGGTGAACGTCCCGCTCGTTTTCGTCGTTTTGTAGAATAAAAAAAATATCGTAGGCGAACCAAATATGGGTGAAGGCAACCCAACAGACTCGAGATGGGCCGACTGACGATTCATTTAAGAAGGAAGGGGTATTACTCATTATATTCTCTTTAGGCAATGTCAATATTATTATTTTTTTTATTTTATTTAGGAAATATAGAAACTGGCGATTACTTATATATTATTATATTTATGAATATGTCTTCTCATGACTGTGGGTGCTGTTAGATAAGACGGGGGACTTATCTAACAGCATCCACTGTCACGGGAGGACTGGATTGTCAGAAGTTGTTACCTTCAGTCGATGGATACGCGTTGCGTCCGTTTATGCTGTAAAGATGCAGTGAGTAGTATATATGTCGTGTTGTACATTAAAATGTACCCACAACGCGGAAGAGACGTAACGTTTGTACGTAAATGAACATAAAAAAATGTATTTTATACGGGACCAGCTTTCGTGAACTTCAAAGGCTTTACGTAATAAAAACGGGAAAAATCTATTCATTGTACGGCTCTTTATGTGAGCCTTTCGAACAGTTTGATTGAGGCTCGTGAAACGTACGCATATATACGTGTACGAGTGTGTGCTGTTTTACTACTCGCATACGTATACGTTTCATCCCCAGCCGATACACGTTCACTGCTGGACAAAGATCCCCACATCGATCGGTCATGCGCTGCCCGCATCCAGCGGCTTCCCGCGACCTTCGTAAGGTTTCATACGGAGGGATTTGAACGATTTCCCACCACGCTGGCACAATGCGGGTTGGTGGAAGCTAGAGCCTCGTTTGTTAATTACCAGGGTGTACCACGAGCAGGTGAGGTTGGCTTGGGTCCTGTGAGTTGTTATGCGGGACCCCTTACACTCACACTTTCAATACGTTTCAATAGATAAAAATAAAACAAGTTTTTTTCGTTTTTTTTTAAAACTTAGTAACTATGAAATATTCTATAGTATTCGAACATCTAATTTCACATCAACAACTCACACTTAGCCACCAAGGTCGATAGAGCCATAACCTTTATTCCCAAGAAAAGGCCCCGAGTGTAATTACTGGGGCTATTACGAGGGTTGTTCATATTATTTCATTTTCTACATTTCCATCTATGAACAAACAAACAATTACTTTCCATCAATCCATTCCTTTTATACTCATGTCCTAGTTCACATAATCAATCTAATTCTTCTTTGGTCTTCCTTTAACATTTCGTCATACATACATAATTATCATGCTTCTTTCTAATAACATGATTATGATTCATATTAAATAAAGTTTTTAAAGCAGAAAACAAAGGCGCCGTTTAATATGAATATTTTGCAACTTCTCATCATCCATAACGACTGACGATTAATATCAAAACATACAATTTTATCCTAGACAATAGATACTTATAACAAGTACTCTTAGTCTAGGCACTCTATATTACATCAAACCAAGTGGTAAACTGGTGATTAGCCTCCGAAAAACAGTAGAAATTGATACTTCCGCCAACATCCAAAGCTCCATATGTACAATTTATAATATCGCTGTAAAGATATATGTAAATCTATTATGTCTATGAAAGTAACGTAATCACTATTTCGTCGGTTTAAGTAAAAAAAAGAGGCGCTACTTGTTAACGGAAATCCACCGTCTCCGTTACGCCAAGATAACATTATGACATGGATTTGGTTCCTTTGTACCACCGCTGCGGATCTATCCCCGAACGCGATCCAATCACCACAAAACTGTTATGTTACGGACTCACACGGAATAATGAACCCGCGACCCATCTCGCCGGGTCCTTTGTTACTGACCTACTTCGCGGTGACAGCGTGCTTCCGGCAATGCGTTACGTAAAATCTATTTGCCTGAGACCCGGCTTATTTCCACAAGCCGCGCCAACTGAATTGCGGATCCTGGATAGTTCTAGATGTCTCAGTAAGATCCAATTTATACCGTACACCACAACCTAACTACTTAACCCAAACGATTTTGTTCCCCACGTCTACTTTGAATGAAATACGGTAAAACTTTTGGTGGATTTATGAAACCTATTTTGTATTTCTATATTTGAAACTATATTTCCACAAAAACGCGTACTAGGTATCTGAGGACTACCTTGTGATAGATGAAAGAAAATCTTAAACGTGCGGTTTAAAGTAAACCTTATTGTGTTAGCTTGTGTTTACTCTATTATCTACGCATATATATCCAAAATAAAATGTTGTATTTATATGTACTCGCCGACAGATGTCCACTGCTGGACATAAGCCTCCACCGAAAATCTTCATATCGATCGGTCTTGCGCTGTCTGCATTCAGCAGCTGCCGTGCATCAGGAGCTGTTGTTTATAGGGGTTTATAGAGAGAATTTGATTAATTTTCTACCACGCTGGCCCAATGCGGGTTGGAGCCAGAGCCTCGTTTGTTAATTACCGTGTGCACCAGGAGCACGTGAGGTTGGCTTGGGTCCCCTAAGTTATTATGCGGGACCCCTTACAGTCTTTACATCCGTTTTACAGCGCTTTTATATTATTTAAATCTATATCATTAGGTTAAAAAAACCCTTTGAGATATCTGTATTAATAATACGTTATACCTTCGGTATACAATTATTAGTATAACTATTATTTAAATAGCTTGCGTAATTAGTGATAGATATGTTATATAGTTAATTTCTTAATTTGCGTTAAAAATGTTGTAACTCACATATCACAGTGTCTCTCCATTTCCTAGGTTGATTGGTAAAGAATGCTGATGTGCACTAAGACTGCCTATTGTTAAGTGTTTCAATAAAGATTTTAAATATAATGTATATATATATCTCAATTGAAAACTCATGTTTCATAAGCTTTACAGACATTACTTAATATTTAAATTCAGATAGAATTATCTCACATTGATTAAAATATAGTATAACTGTCATTAGAGAACAGAGAGAGAAGAGAATTTAAGAAAAAACTAACACATTGGTTACGAGTTGGTTGCTCAACAATGTTTATCTTAATCAGAAGCTCAAGCTCAAGATCGCCGTGTAAACAGAACTATCACCGGTTCTATTGCCATATTCAACTTTATTACATTCACAACAGTTTATATACAACTTTTAAAAATTAACAGCACAAGCAAAGCCCTTTTAATCGTGAGCCGCATGTGCATGTTCGAGCTTAGTAATTGCATTCGATACTCATGTCTATGAATAAACGAATGCCCATGAATAGAAATAACCTCCACTCCACTCATTCAGGTCGGCTTAATCGAAAAGGTTCGTGGACCAACATAAATAAAACATGTTTGCTCCCCAGACAGACGCGTCCTGTTTATATCACAAAAAGTAATGTTTGTAATGTTTTAAACCTTAAAGGGCAAGCATCCGTAATAATATGAAGTATACGCTCTGGACTGTGTTGCGCTCATCGCCGGAGATAATATGAGAAGTCTTATTACCCCAGTAATTCCACTAGCAACAGCGCCTTTCGAAACTAAACAGCTGTTTTGCGGCAGAAAGAAATAGACTCAGTGGTCGTTCCTACCTAGACAATCTAGACTTACCAACGATAGTGTTATAGTTTGTTTTATTATAGACGAATGATATGCATTACCAGCTCATGGTGCACCCTGCTAATCAACAAACGAGGCTCTGACGGCCACCAACCTGCATTGGACCAACGCGATGGCCCGAATACCCTCTTATGAATCCCTACTCGATCAGTGTCGGAATCTTTGGGGAAGGCCTATGTCCAGCAGTGAACGTCTATCGGTTAAGGTTGACATCTGCTTTGAGTGGTTTTAGTATAAAGGATTTATTACTATTTGTTAATATTTGTACCAAAGTTTTCAATACAATCTTCCTTCTTAGACTGAACGAGAAATTGGTAAAAAGATTAACTACGCTTTGTTATAAGTACGTTAAGATTCTTCTGTATCACTAAGTCAATAAATAGGTAAACAGTTTAGAAAAAATATTAACATTTTTAAAGGATCAAAGATAAGCAAGATAAATCAAAATACATATTTTATAGATGATTTGTCTCCTAGAAAAGTCATAACTTTTACCGATTCTTCATGTACTATACAATATTTAGATCTTACGGTGTTTTTTTCTAATTGTTATACTTTCTTTTCTAAATTAGTTAATTAATTTTTAATATATCTCATTATCTCGTTCTAGTATAGGAAATAACGATCAAATTCAAAATTTACAATTTCCATCTATAAAAACATAACGTACACTTTAAATGCCCATTAAGCAGAATAAGGGTAGCGCAAAATGATGTTATCAATATAATAAAACAAATAATGGGGTAAAATTCACGTCAAAACAACCAGAAATAACCCATTTAGCGAACACACAATTAAAAGGTGCCATAATTAAAACGCTGCCAATTTCAGTTTGCAACGTGGGATAATTAACTGATCTGGTCGGGGAAACTTTCACGAAAAGCGAGATGTCCGCACAAGGGAGTTTTAATGAACCCCGCTGGTTTTGGTGGTGGGTTCCAAACAGTAGGTTGCCGATTTTTTTCCTCACACATTTTACAGGGTTAAAACAAATTGATTAGAACTTCAGTTAAATTTACAAGACTAGCCTATCATCATCAGGCTATAAGCCTTAATTAGTTATCCTGTTTCTTAAACCTATTTTATTATAATTTTGAAAATCTCTTAATCTTCGGCTTTTTGAAAGTATATAAAAAATAAAAGAGATTTCGTAATTTTTCTTTTCGAAAATCAACTTTAACTTTCTCCTTCCGGCAGTGGCTTTGGTTTATTGCAACCCCTCTATTGCTTCCCGTTTCTAATGTAAATCTCTTAGCAGAATTCCGACTGTGAGGCTATCCTGTACTAGAACGCTCCACCATCCAAGACTTAATTGTTACTTAACACCATATCAAATTAAAGTCAAGGGTGTTATATTTTAAATAAATAACCTCTCTTGAAATTCATCTTCAGACTCCCGGTCTTCAAAACTCCTCGTCACCGCAAATTACCAAATAGGGGCTTTCGCATCGTTCCGTACCTAAATCCATCTGCCGTCAGTCCAAGGAACCTTTTTTCTCGTTAACACATTGGGACCGCAAGTCACGAGGAAGCCTGATTGGCTGCCGTGGTTAGCTGTTCGAGAGTTCGTGCCTTGAATATACGATCAACCTATGCTCGATTGCTGACTACCTTGTTAGAAACTTAGATATTTGTTTGATTACATTACTTTTCTGTCAACTTGTTAAAAACATAAAACTAGAATATAACGCTTCTTAACCTTATGTTAGTAAATAAAGATAATAGTAATATTTATTCTATTATGAAGTTATAACTTCATTCGATACTTGTTAGGGAAGTAACTAAGGTAATTGTTAGAAAACTTATTTTATTGTTTGCCTTCTTAAATTACATTTTTAATTAAATGCAGTACATATTTATTAAAAAAAAAACCTCAGGGCCTAAAATTTTATTAATTATTATTAGTAATAATTACACAAACATCTATGACAATGGATCACTTCGAGTTCAAGTTCAGTTTCGATTGATTCGATCTACCTTATCTTTTTTTTCCAGTGGCAATACAAGTAGCATTAAATACATAATTTTTTAACACTCCCTAAATATATATAAAATTACTCGTAAGCACGTCTTACAAAAATGCAATTAACAGAGTAATAACCGATTCCAAGTGAGTCAAGGTTAAATAATCTATATATCATGGCAAGGTGCAGCATTCCTTGCACCACTTCGGGCAAACGTTTAACCGGTTTTCTTGTTTAATTTACGTACACGTACGATTTACTACTTGCGTAATTTTAACTGGATTACATCTTACTTTAACCACAACAAATTTATGTCTCCTCTGTAAGTATTCTGAAGACCCTAAGCAAAGAGAACTTAAGCTTTTAACGCTCTGCCTTCCTTTAAAGAGGCGCGCTCTGACCGCGATATACCATATGTAAACGCCTCCTTCACGAGATGAAACTATCTGGATGTTATTTATTAAGGATATTTTTAAAGATTTCAAATATATATATATGCTTGAAATCATTGAATTTGTTTATGCTGAAATGCTGTACAGCTAATGTAATTCTTAGGCAAATCCTATCAAGAGAAATGTACATTTCTTGAGTACCACCATTTACCGCCGGTCGAAACAATAGCATCATCTCATCAATAAACGTCCGCTGCTGAACACTAGATGCTAGACTTAAATTCTTGTCACAAGGTGATGAGCACTATGTGGTGCAGAATATATCCTCCAAAGTAGCACCACTTTGTTATGAGCAGGCGTATCACTTACCATCAAGTGAACGTCCCGCACCTCTCATTACTTCCTTGAACTAAACAAAAACAAAGAATGCGTACAATAGTGTTATTATGAGAATAAGCCTGATATCTTCCAAAGAGTCTGAATATGGCCTTAGGATCGAATGTGGACTTGTAACTAACTAACTTTGAAAGTAATGTGGTGTAGTGTATGCTATCGCTAAAGCTAAGTTGTTACCGGTAGGAGTGTCATTTTAAGGTGAACGTCCCTACCGTCTATACGTCGAACATAAAACATTAGATCGTGTATTTATGAAAACTTAACGTCCATTTACGTCTGCCAAGCAGCACTGAAGGCCAGGAATGTTCCATGGTCCATTACCCTGCAAATGTGAGGGCGGTCTGCGGTCGGCAGCGTAACGAATTATCGCTGGCAGTCCACTCGCTCCTACTCATTAGGGCAATGCGCTGAATAACGTTGCTCCGTTACGAAGATCAAGTAAAATCCAAGATATACTCATTATTTTTTTATTCCTCAAAGCAACTCGACGAGCGACTTTCACGTAAAATTAGTGCTAATTGGGATATACTACACAACATTGAGCTCGTCCCCTTGAGATAATACTTGTTACCGTTGGGGGAGGTCTATGTCCAGCAGTGGACGTCTATCGGTTGATAGTGATGATGATGAAGTATTGTTACCTCGGAAATTACGCTAGTTACACCACCCGTCAAACCGGAGCACAATAATGTTTGTACACTACTAACTAAAGTTCCCTTGTTATTCATAAAAGTTTACTTAATACAATAAAATATGACTTCGTAATAGTAAATAACTGACTCTAAATAAAAAAAAGTACTACAAACTTCATTCACTGCTTAATAAACTTGTTGGATGTAATGTTAATAATAAATTACCTACTTAATGTCCCCACTGCTGGGACTAAGGGCCAACTTTCATAAGAAGTTAGTCAAGGATATTCATTCCCCACCCTGGTCTTATACAGATTGCTAGATGTCACGAGCCTAAGGAAACTGCCATTATTAGAACATGTAGGTTTCTTCATTGTTTTTCTTCACCGGAAGCTTAAGCTCAGTGGATATCGAAACCAAGCCTTACAGGCGTATAGACCGCACAACTATCATTGAAACCGATTCTTTATTTTTATTCAATAAGGCTACTAGACGAACGGGATGTTCACCTGATGGTAAGAGAGATACGCCTGCCCATGACAACATGGGACTAGTGAAAATGGTATTCATAGCACCACACTGCGGTCGTCATCTTGATGCATAAGATGTTATGGAAGTCTCGTTGCCCCAGTAACTTCACTAGCTACAGCCCTCTTCAATCCGCAACACAGTAATGTTTGCACAGTACTGTTCTTCGTCTGCAATATAAGCTGCGGTGGTACCCACCAAAACGGTATTCGGCAACTGAGGTCACGGGCGGTCATAACAGCTCCAGATTTTTGTATAATTTTCATAAAACTCGTTATCTAATATCATCCGCAATTAGATTGTCTTGCAGGAAGTTTTATTACATCATTACTAGTTCTCCATTTAATATAATATAATAAGCTTATCTATATATAACATAGTAATTATGTGCACGATACCCTGGCCGCGTTGGCTGAAATCGCGCTCGGAGCAAATGTGTTGTGAACTCATAAATTATTCACAACAGAATTGGCAAGGTGTGGTGCTCGTGATTTGGTTTGAAAATTTACTCCTGAATTACATAATTATAGAAAAACTTCTTTTTTATTACAACAACACCTTATTGTAAGAAAATTCATTCCGCTGATGTTGGTCGGAGACCGTGTTGGTAGGTCTCACCGCAGCTCCTGTTGCAGCTACTAAACAGTAGTATGCAAAATGTTACTGGGTACCGGTTTGAAGTGTGTTGTGGCTTACTGTGATAGTGAGACTTACAGTATGAATGTAGCAATCTCTTAGTTTCTATCATTATCAGACGATAGACGTCTACTGTTGCTTTTTTTTATATATTTTTGTAAATAAATGTTTAAATTTTGTATGTTTCAAAGTTGTCAATCTCGTGTCTTAAGCTGAGTATGGAAATGTTTACCTAGCGCCAAGGATTTATGGGACGGTATTTCTTGCTTTCAGGATAATGTCTTACTCGTTTCATCTCCCAGTGGAATAAAATAAAAAACTCAATACTATTAGTGGAATGTGGGTATAATATTTTCAGTATCTCATTATTGTGAACAAGGGTGGTATTAAATACTAAATACAAGTAACAATTGTTTTATAGTACGTTATACGTATAGACGTCTATCGGCCGATGAGGATGATGAAAGATTTAACAACCAGTATAGGATCCCAGTTGTTTAGTATAACCTACCGTAAAATAATTTTGCAGTACAATTTCAAAACCGTTCAGAAGCTGAACTGTAAAGTATTTCACACATCTTATACAATAGTATATCATTGTACAAACGGACTAAATAGGTTTTTTTTATTAAGAAAATAGCATTTATCTGACGCTAAGCGACTACAACTGCTCATGAAAATCGTTGAGCTCGTCATCGGGAGTCTTTAAATCTCGTTAACCTTATAATTTTACCATCTACAATGTCCTTCAAACCGGAGAACAGTTATGTGTACCGATTAACTAGGTCCGGTGGACCCTCTGGGGCTATATGTTTTGTTTTTTTTTTTGCTTTACGTGGGGGAAATGCCTTCGCATACCTGCCCTCGTGGGGCAAAGACAGACTATGTTGGCCTTGCACCGAACCCCCCACGATGGTCCACCTTCGTCGCTTTACGACAAAGCATCATACCTCTATAAGGGCGCGCCGGAACATACAGCGCGCTCTCCTCTCGGCCTCCTATAATCACCTGGCCAACAGATCCCACCGAATCCATCACCCATAGGTCATGGAAGACGAGAGAAGAAACTCTCAACTCCCTTCGGCGGATCTGGTCTTAGGTTCCGTCGCCTTTACACGGCCGCGGAGAATAGAAACGTCAGCTCGCAGGCCGCAGCCTCACCACCGCTGCATCAGCGGTACGGCACCGCTTAGTAGCGGAGGGTAGGGAGAGCGGCGAACCTCTAAAGCGTCTAGAATAACGATCAGCTCATGTAATATGTCGAAAGTCGAATTGTACATTGGTCTGAATATAAATAAGTCAGTTACATTGACTGGGTCATGAATTAGAAATCGTAATCGATCGCTATTTTGTTGTCGTGTGTACATAACGATGCGAACAGCGCGGGACCGATCGATATGGAGATCTTGAGGGGGAAGGAGGCCTATGTCCAGCAGTAGAGGTCTATCGGTTGATGATGATGATACGTACAACGTATGTACGTGAATTTGATTCTCATCATACAAATTTACGTCTCTTTATATTGTTGGGTATTTTTTTAATTTCTTGACACAAGTCTTTTTTTTTTATTTATTACCTTCTCTGATAGCAACAAACAGACATTATATATATCAAATATGGAATAAAGAAGATGAAAATAAAACAGTAACCAACTCCGTCGACAAATATGTAGTTAACAGAAGTAGTGTGATGTCTAAAATCTTACTAAAATATTTTAGAGTAGAACCTGACCGTGCCGAAGACCGTCTACCTGCAGCAGGTCTGACCGTAGGTCTTATTGCAGCCGACAAACAGTACTCTGCAAAAATTACTATGTAAGGATACTAAATATTTTACGTATCAAGGTGACGCTCACAATGTGGTGCTGCATATTATCCTAATTAACACCAAAATGTTATGGACTGGGTTATCTCATCGTCGTCGTCATCAGCCGATTAACGTCCAATGCTGGACATAGGTCTCCTCCAACGTTCACCTTTGTAGAGGTTAATTTATAGGGATTTGGGTCATTTCCCACTACGCTATCCCAATGCAGGATGGTGATCTGATAGTCCGATATATCCGAACTTATAGTAACTGATAATTTACTATCATATCAACGTCGTCCTTTCGTCGATTAAAATGTAATATTATATAGAAAATTGTTATTTTACTATACAAAAGGTTATTTAATTCCTCTGTCCCACTTTCAGTCGGAGCTTATTCTGTAATTCGTTGTATTTCCGTTCCGACGCAGGTACGCTTTAATATTCGTACTTATCTAGATTACTTGTTCGTGACGCAACATAATGTCACTCTTGGAGACCAGGATTTAAATTCCACTTCGCTTTTCTCTAAATGTATTCACTTGTTAATTATCTAAGATATAAATAAAAAATAGCCGTGACAGTGCTGTTTGTACGGCGATCGGTATAGCAAACGTAGATACGATCCCAAGGAGCTTCTGGTGAAATGAAATACCGTAACAAACGCACATTTGACTATTAGGTAAAAGATAAATGTGCAGTGTATTTCATTCTAACCAGCACCACGTTGTTATGGGCAGACGGATCCCATACTTAGGGTCAAATGAACGTTCTGCTTTCCTCGTCGCTTTGTCGAATAAAAAATAATTGATGTATGGCACTATCAAAGTTTTTATATAGTTGACCTAAACAATTTATCTACAATGCGCATACTACAAATGTATATATATATATATATATATATACTTCGATGCTCCAATGTTGCTTGACGTCAATGTAGGAAATTCGCAATCAAATACTCAGTTCGAGCAAGTAATACCTGACACCGTATACTTACTGCTTCCGTTCGTTTCGCAGTTTTATAGTCAGGTGTTAACTTCCCTGTACTCGGCAAAAGGAATATTCTTACTAAAATTTCTAGTCCCCAGGTTTTATGCATCCAAAAATATCGTGATGAGTCTCTACATAGATGGAAATATCTTATTTATATATATAGAGAAAGAGATTACATCATTATTACAAAGTAAACAAAATATTGAAATTCTACAAGTACCTCATCGTGTAGAAAGTGTCTTAAAATTGTTTCGAAACGGTTGATATATTCCGTGAAATGTATTGAAAGCTGACGTAAGGATGTGGACGGGGGAGAGGAGCACACGACCTGGCCTCGGCTGGATGTCGTATTGCCAAGAGCCGGGCGGAAAGTTTTAACAAGACTGCGGGAGCGTTCGATAGCTATCGCTCATTAGTATTCGCCAGGGTGCGGTTCAGCCGTTTGGCGGACGACGAACTTCTAACAGTTCCACCTTCGATTTATTGCCAGACGTTATTGAGGTCGGCCCAACTCCTATAGTATGATCTAAGTTTTTTTTTCACCGTCTAATAATAATACCAA
Organism: Ornithoptera priamus; assembly: GCA_029034505.1. Taxonomy (NCBI): domain Eukaryota; kingdom Metazoa; phylum Arthropoda; class Insecta; order Lepidoptera; family Papilionidae; genus Ornithoptera; species Ornithoptera priamus. The sequence goes on along the minus strand of JARDWD010000500.1, from coordinate 1,515,313 downwards.
AACCATTGAAGGTATACATCCTCATGTACCGTTGAAGTAGATGCCACTGCAACGATTTTTTTTATTCTACCAAGCGACGAGATGAGCTTGATGTTCACCTAATGGTGAATAATACGGCCAGCGGATGACAACATGGCGCTAGTTAGGATGATATATACTTGACTCGTTACCCTAGTAATTGCACTAGCTACAACTCTCACACAATTGTTTATCGGCTGCGATAGAAACTACGGTGGTACCTAGACGGTCTCCAGCAAGAGAGACCTACCACCAGTGTGCGTTATCAATTGATTAATTATATTAATAAAAACTAATTTAAATAATTTATATTATACTCCCTTAAAATATATATTTTCTTATTACATTTCAAGGTTAATACCTTGAAATGAAATCGGCTTCTTGGTATTGATCAAACCAATGGTTAGATTGGAATAATAACGTTCGCTTTGATTTTTCAACTTGTACTCTTGTTGGTCCATACACCGACTTAAACAGGTAGTATATTAAGAGATCACTAATTTATAACAACAAAATCTCCTGATTGTTTAAAAATATATACGGTAATAATAATGATGAAGTTTGCGCCGCAAGTTTTTATTGACAACTATTGCGGCTTCATAGGACTCAGGACTCTCGGTACTGGTGCCCGCGAGCTAAACCAAATCACAAAAACTAAATGTATACGTATATATGTAGATAAAATTGTTTGTAAAAGGGGGAGGAGGAAGGCGAGAAAATATTGGATGTGGAATGCTTTAAGAGATGGATAGTGCTATAGGGGGAAAGGTTAGGAGATATATTAATAGTGTAATCTTTTGTGTTATATAATTTTCTGAACCATTACAAAGTGTATTATATCATTTCACAATGTAAGCGATTGCCTCCCATAAAGAGTGTTGTATAGTAAGTCAAATCTTTTGCAGGATACTACACACCGACCAATTATAAAACTGCACAGAATTATTTATTTTCATAATGAAAACACAGCATCATAAAGACTAACGTAGCTATTCAAACTTTTTGATTACTGTTACGGAGCTACGAAAAACGCGGTCCCCACACCCCGATTGTTTCCTTTCATATATCTCTGGGGGCAAGTAAGTGTACTTGCAACCGGCTCCAACCTCACTAAATGTAGATTGGAATAGGGAAGGATAATAAAACGTTGCTTTTGTGCAGCGCTGTGTTAAATGAATACGCACCTCTCTTTCGTTCCCATTTTCTGATAGTTTTTTTTTCATATAATTTTTTAAACATAAATGATTAAATTACATTCATTATGATCCTAACATTAAACGAATACTTCCAAAGACTAAAGTCAGTACTAAAAAATCTTGTTTTTCCTTACAGCTTGTAGATTTTAACCGGCGATAAAAACGGGATATTATCATGGTTGTATCATCTGTAATAGTAGACTTTGGGCTTATCTTCATGACTTTGATAAATCACCATAAGATAAACTATCTGACATGTTATATATGTATGTTACGGTGAGTCTCTGGTTTGATGGTTCGACGGGCGGTGAGAGCGACGTGGTTTTTACTGGTGGTAGGTTTCTGTTGCCGGAGATCATCTAGGTATTTCTACGACGGAACAGCAGCTTGCAAACATTACTGTTTGGATTTGAAGGGATTTGTAGCTAGTGAAATTACTGGGATAACAAAACTTAACATCTTAAGTCTCAAGGCGACGAGTGCAATGCGGAGCAGTGTATATCATCCTAACTAACGTCATAGTGCATACAAGGGCAAGCGTATCACTTACCATCAGGTGAACGTTCCGCTTGTCTCGTAGCTTAATTGAAAAAAAAAATACCCTTGTGAACACCTACAAACGACGTTCTCTAGTTCCCGACGGAGCCTTGCTGATTGTAGACCGATCGATGTGGAGGTCTTTAAGGGAGGCCTATGCCTAACAGTAGACGTGGTTCGATTGATGATTGAATTTAAATTCTTACTGGAGTTTCTAAATTTAAAGTTTTTGGTTATAAAGTTCTCTATCGGCTCTAATTGTTATTAAATGGGCTAACAAACGTTATTAGCGTAAGTAAGGCGCGGCGGGATTGAAATACTCTCAGCACGCGATACGGACTTACGTAAGATTCATTGAAGGCTGTTAGACTTCGTCTAGATTGTGTTTGACCTTAATCAACAGTCGATAGCAATCAGAACATTGCGCTACTTAGTTAAACTATCTCCGCAGCAAAATGACTAACCGCTACCTCAACAACACGGAGACATTGGTGTTATGGTTTTTTTAACACCTAACCTATATATCAACTCTATATTGTAAATCTATTACAAATGGGAAAAAAAAAAACGTCCCCAAAAAGTGGGTTGATGTCAGGCAGGCGGATGGTCGTAAAAAGTTTAGCCAAAACTATTTACAACATGTTCGGTAATGAAGAACATGTTGTGCCGACCCTACATAAAGTGGGACCAGGGCAGCAGAAAGAAGATATTGTAAATCTATTGCCATGCTGTTTTTCAGCTGTCAACCTATGGGAGTCTGATTATCATTGATGAGCATGCGTTACCTTCCACGGTCAAATTTCATTTACTACTGAGTGATATCCAGATCGAGTTTCAGTGAATGAACATACCTCTTCTTCTTCATATTTCGTTTTTTTTTTAAATCGACAAAGTTAGACCTTGGCCTCAATCCCACTCGTTATTAAATGGTGATGTGGGTGCATGGTGCACTATCCTAACAGCCTATTCACTGTTTTTTGAAGAAAAAACTAAGTCCAATTTCCGTCAAGTTGACAAAAATATATTAAATTTGTACCGGCAAATATACTTTGGTAACCAGTTCATTCAGCTCGAGAACATATTACAGTACTTTATGTGATGCATCTCGGACATCGCACTGAAAGCATCTGCCCACGGTACGCGAGAATACGTATATCATTTGCATCCGCTATACACTTCAGTTATATTAAAAAAAAATGGTTACATTTTGAATTCTTCGATCGATACGTCTAACCACAAGGTCAGAATGAACACACTGTAGTAGTTAAAACTACTATGCTATTCATTTGTGCGAGTTCATTAGCCTTTGTTCAAAGATCCTTTTATCGCTTAGTATAATCAATGAAGAAAACATTTACAAAGAGCTCGGTGAATTCTTAGACACATTGACGAATGAGTAACTTTTTTTTTATAAACCACAAAGCGATGAAAAAATTACAACAAACAAGACTAATTAGGATGTTCATACAGCGCCTTTCAAACCAAAATACTTGCTCCTAAAGATATTTCATATCAAAGCCATGATATCTTATTGACTTCGATGATAGCTCCATTTATTAGGATGGTCGTATGCGCTATACGACTTCGTTCGATCATCAGTGTGCTATGAGATTCCGATAAAGGAAAACTTCGTGAGGAAACCGCCATGTTTCTAGATTGATAGCTTTTGTGGATATCTAACTTCCACCAAGATACCACTCTCGGAAGTAAGGGGTCCCGCATAACAACTCACGGGATCCAAGCCAACCTCATCCTGCTAATGAACCAACGAGGCTCTGGCTCCCACCAACCCAAATTGGCCAGCGTAGTGGCAAATGGTTCAAATCCCGTCGTATGAACCACTACAAATGACGGTCCTTAATGCCCGGCAGTACCGGAGGCCATGCTGACTTTGATCTGGTGAAAATCGCAAGAAGCCGATGGATGCCGGCAGCGTACTACCAAGCGATGTGGTGATTTTTGGGGGAGGTTTATATTCAGCAGTAGACATCTATTAGCCGATCATTGATTGAATGACTTTCACTAACCTGTACTTAGCCAGCGTGATCGATAACTCGTCTTGACTTTCTTCGCCTTCGTGAGAGAAAGCTTGGAGTGCCAGTAGACCCACTATAAAAGAGTTATTCATTTGATTTAAAAAAATTATCTAAATTGAAATTTATCATCTGTATTAATGTTCAATCTTTTAAAACTTCTAGTATACGTAAAAGCGTGTATTTGAATTATATTTAACTGATAGAAGCATACATCTTTCTTTTTGTAAAATCTCAATTTGGCTCAAATCAGTTTCCAATCACCTATTTATTGGTAGCCCAAATCGGGCTGACGTTGAGTAATTTCTCCCGCACCAACCCATTAGGAACACTTTCAATCAAAATTTTGTATACAGCAGTTAACTGTTCGTATATAATGATTGACGGGATTAATTTGCGGTCTAACTGTGCACCGGCACCATCCAATTCCTGAGAAAAAATAATTTTCAGGTCATAGAATAAAAAATAGCTTCGTTTTAAAACTATGGTAAATTAGTAAAGAGCTGATAATAGACTTGAGGCTCGATTTTATATTCATTATAGCTAAGACTAGCTGCTAGATTGGCCGTCATTTTAAGCCGTAAAATTCGACTTGAAATTTGTCTCCAATATTCCTCGAGAGCAGACAGTAATTGTACACGGCTTTCAATAGCAACCGTTACTATAGCAACCGCATAAATAAATTTAAATGTAAATGTTAATAAAGTTAATTAGAAATTAAATGTATGAAAGATCTACGAAAATCCTAAAATTAGTAAGTAACCTGTGACAACGTATTCCCTGTCGAATGCCCAAGCTTCCACGTCAATAGTTCACTAGTTTTCACGTGATTGACCAACAATCAAAGCCCATATATATATATTACCAATGATCTCCCGTAATAAAGAATACACATTGATAAATATATGATTGCGTTATAAAAAACCATACCAAGCTCCTCCACCCTTCGATGTATACCTGCAATAAGCCGCACCCTTACGGTGGTATTGATCTGAATCGTTTTCTTCCTTCACAACCCACACCTAACATTCAAAATACACAGTAGACGTGTGTAATAATAAATGTAATGTACATATATACATACTGTATGTCTGTATGACTAATCGTCGGATGTTTCATTCGTAATCGTTTGAGTACAAGGAAGTTGGTGTCTAAAATATAACATATGATACATAGTATATTAGTACTATAAATGTCAATTTTTTTGGATATAACACATATCTCAGGTGGACCGAAGATCTGGTGAGAATTGCGGGTACCCAGTGGTTACGAGCCACGAGGGACCGATTGATGTGGAGTTCTTTAGAGGAGGCCTATGTCCAGCTGTGGACGTCTATCGGCTGATAGTGATGATGATACACATATACGTGAAGACAATAACACGTCTTATTTCAAATAAAATAATGCATTAGATATATATTGATATATATATATATATATGTTTTGATATAGTTAAGGTTAATTTTTATAACAATGTTTATATTTATCTTATAATAATAACAATACTACATCATTATGTCATATTTCAACTTGATTTCATCAAAATTTGAAGAAAAAAAAATTTATAAGATAAAAAGTTACCGTTCTGTGTATCAATCAGCTCCTTCACAAATAGTCCTTTGCCGTATATATTTTCAACACTAAGGAAATGCAGGATATAATATAATAATAATATATCATTCACTCCCTCAAGGTAAAAAAATAATCAATAAAAAAAGAATTAAAATAAAACAAAATATTATTCTTGGATCATGTGGGAAAGGAACCCACTCAGGTAATGTTGCAGCCTATATAGACCGCAACCCTGATTTTCAGTGAGGTCTAAAAAGCAAAAAAAAAGAAACGCTTTCAGTTCCAAAAGTATACAAACATGTCCCATAAACAATTTTCTACAAAAAATGTAATAACTAAAACCATCGTCTCTATTTAACAACAGAAACAAGATAATAATTACTCTTCCTCTTAAGATGCTTCTCCGACTGGCGGAGGTTGGCGATCAGTTCACCACATTTCGGTGGCCGTCTTCCGAGGCGGACCAGTTGGGCGGCACTCGCATGAAACCAATTAAAAACCAATATTAATTTTTCATATTGGTTATTAATGAACTGTGGTTTATGGCACATGTTACAGGAGGGACCTATGTCCAGCAGTGGTCTATCGTTTAACCTTATGCTGTCCATGATGAGTAATCACGTGAACGAATAGAGAAGGTGGTATTTTAATAAATGAAAGAGACAGTTGTATATATTTCAGCACATTATCATATTTTTTTTATGATATACTTTCGTAGTTTGTGATTACGTAGAGTTATAATTAGTTTTTCTTGGATTTCAAAATATTTTAATCATTATTGAGATTTTAGATCTTGGAAATTTGCCTAAAGATTTGTTTAAGTTGTTAGGCAGGTGAATCTTTATCCGGAAATAAACTTGCCGATAAAGCACAACACAGATGTGAAGTAGGTGTTTGCTATTAGCCCCTAACTTAAGTGCGAACGGGAGGGGTGAGTCAAGAGGGCTGCTCCCCCCCGAAAGAGGGTTACCAGCGGCATCCGAGTTGAGTGCCATTGAACGGACAGCAATTAGGTCGAGCCAGTGCCCATCTTTGTTAGATTCTCAGCGTGCGGTATCCGGCCGAGGAATCTTCGACTTTTACTCGATGTCGATTAGGTGAACTACTTAGTGCAAAAGTTTTCAATTAAAAAAAAAATTTGCGAAACACTTTAATATTGAAAGTTGCTTTTATTATTACCATTGCAAATATTTTGTTTTTGAAAGGTTCTGAAAGGGCTGCACCGCGTGCGAAAGGACTACCACTAACAAGTAGCTAAATATATATGAGATATAAATTATAATATAAGCTGCTTTCACAAATTGGAGATCTGGATAGAAGATCGCAAATTCCGCTTCAATTTTCATACACTAGTAATCTTCAGTCCTGATTCAGTACTAATCATAAATTAGACCTAACGTAGAATCGTATGCCCAGTGCCCGGGAACTATATTTCCCCTTATTGCCCGTCTACCACCGGACGTACGGACATCTCGCAGTTATTCACTCATCCCTACGTTGTCGAGATCCCACCCATTAGGACGAAGCGTTTCGCTTCAACCTTCTTAATGTGAGCAGCGAAAGATTGGAACAGTCTGCCGGCGTCAGTGTCTCCGTCCAGGTGTGACGTGGGGATCTTTAAGAGAAGAGTGAAAAGGCTACTTCTAGACTAGTGCACTGACCACCAAAGACCACATCGCCACTTGCTATCAGGTAGAATCGAAGACAAGCGCTAGAATACAATAAAAAAATATTAAAAAAAATTTATGATGTAACCTCTAGTAAAAAACTCGATTTTTTTACTCACTAACGCTATAAACTTTACTGATCCGATTTTACTAATTACGTGATTTACCAACATTATTATGTTAATAGCTTAAATATACCTGGCTGTATGCTAATCATCATCATCACCCAGTAGACGTCCACTGCTAGACACAGGCCTTCTCGAAAGATCTCGATTATCGATATCGATCGGTCCTGTACTGCCCGCATCGCCCGGAACCAGGAGCCGTCGTTTGTAGGGGTTCATACGGGGGGGACCTGGACCATTTCCCACCAGGCTGGCCTAATACGGGTTGGTGCGAGCTAGAGCCTCGTATGTTGATTAGCAGAGTGTACCGCGAGCAGATAAGGTTGATTTCGATCCCATGAGTTGTTGTTCCGGTCCCCTTACACTCCTCTATACATACTAATAATAGTGTTCTGGTTTGAAGGGCGCCTAGCTAACTTAATCATAATGTATCGAAATTTAATGTCTTACGTTATAAGGCGGAGACCACAATGTGGTGCTGTGGATATAATCATAAATACCGCGACTTCATTAGGTAGGTTTCACGTATAAAAAAAAAACGTTATTATAGGCAGGGGTATTATCATGAGATGAATGCTTCGCTCGACTTGTCGTTTCTATAAATAAAAATATCCACAGTTTTGTATGTAGACGTAGTCACAGTTGTGTGTGTGTTAGTATGAGCACGAGATATTCAAACATTCATAAAACAGGGCGTGCCCTGTGTGTTTTGTACGTTTTATGGGAGCACTTAAACCACCCTTCGGCGACTACAACGGAGCCGTTTTCTTTGATTGTTCAGCCAACAAAGTCGACCTGTTTCCCATCAAACGTGAATTTCTAAATAATTGTACTGCTCTCAAATTTGTACCGTGCAAATTTCCCGTTTGTCTTTTATTTGACTTAATGATTACTTGGAAAAGTTCGAATTTACCTTTCAATGAAATGTCAAGCAATTATTGTTTAGGTATAATAATTGATGGTGTCTTTATATAGGAACAAAAAGATCTCTATTTTTTCGTTTTACGTGGGGATTTCCCCGCGCCTTCGCATACCTGCCCTCATTGGGGCAATAAGGTTATATCGGACTTGCACCGACTAAAATGTTCTACGGTCGTCGTTTTATGGCGGGGACACGGCAACGCATTCACACACATCCCCGGTCCCGCCAGCGCCGTCTGTACCGCGCAGCCCCATACCAAGAAGAACACCCTCCTCATACACCTCTGTACGCTCGCGCTGGAATATACAACACGCTCTCTTCTCGGCCTCTTACTGTCACCTGGGCAACGGATCTCCCTGACTCCGTCATCGAGATGCCATGGGAGCTAAGAGAGAAAATTCTCCTGACTCCGTGCCGCGAATCTAGTCTTGGGTTCCGCTGCCAACCGTTATACAGTGGGGGAGGATAGGGAGTATAAGAAAACGCAATACCGACACTCCTCTAACTCCGCGACTCCACCAAGGCTGCGAAGAACAGTGTAAATCTGCCTCCGCAGGCTACCGGCACACATCCGAGGTGAACTATTTGAGCTCACCCGAAGCGGCCACCTCGGGCCGGCCGGGGGTAAGTTCCTCTTAGCTTCACCGTGTGTGATCATGCTACGGCTACTAAACCTCAGCTGCCACGGCCAGGCGGGAACTTGTTCGGTGGGAACATCAAGTTACTCCCTAATCCAATCTGTTATATAGTTAACATTATTATTATGGTACAAATCATGGCAATGATAACAAAATATTAATATATCATTATCAACTGGTGGTAGGTCTCTGTTGCTACAGACCGTCTAGGTAGGTCCCACCGCAGCCTCTATTTCTGACGCCAAACAGCAGTGTACACATTGCTGTGTTACAGATCGTAGGTAGTTGTAGCTAGTGAAATTACTGAGGTAACGACACTTAATATGTTATGCGAGAGGATAAGCATAAGATATTAAGTCTGTGTATATCCTCCTAACTAGTGCCACGTTGTGATGGGCACGCGTATCACTTACCATCAGGTCAACATCGCGCTCGTCACGACGCTGCGTTAAATAAAGAAAAATAAAAAACATTTCTTCAATCACTGCTTCGTATATTCCTTCCTCAATGTTGTCTAAAAAAACAAGGAGGCTTTTCACATGCATACCACTGTGCTCGTTGGAGGTACTGGATATACCTTGAAGGATAGCGTAATAGAATATAAATTAGTTTTTTTAGTTATTATAACTGCGTCGTCATTTGAAGACACGACACCTGTCAGTATTTATTAATTTTAGTTCCAGTTGTTGGTTTAGCAAGCTTGGATCTTTGGTTTGCATGGTGATGACTGTCATTTAGACAAACATCTTTGTTCGATAATGAATCTTTCTAAATTTTACTTTAGAAAGAAACTATATTTTAATTTTACGGCAAGTAGTTAAACGTAAACACTACCGTTAAATGCTTGTAAAAGACTACTGCTTACATTGTTATGGCATTATTTAGTATGGAATCCGGATGATCACATTAAAATTGGCATCAATTCATAGTACAAACGAGCTCATGAAACTTCCAATTTTATTAACCCCCCGTCGCCGTCTAAATTATGCAAGTATGCAGCGGAGGGTAGAATGACTTTATGGCCTCGTAAACACCAGTAACAGCCTTCTCAGGTGTACTTTGCCACCATTCCACCACGATAAGCGCTAAAGCCTTCATTATACGATCCGCGTGTCATCATTATCACTGCGCTACTTGTTTACAGAATATTTGCAAGCATCCTCTTCATGAAACATTACAAATAATATTTACATCCTTTTTTTTATTATTATAGCAGATTGCTTTAAGCTCCTGATTTTTGGTACCAATAAAGTGATAAACTGGAGTCATGCCTGGTGGTAGTTAAGTTATTGCCGCAGCCTGTAGTACTAGTATCATCACAAGCGTGTTATTTATCACGTCTTGGTCGTGATCATGTTACATTTAAAAACAATTCTAAAAATTGTTTATATATAAATTAGTTTTTGCGGTAGCAAAAAACTTAAATCAAGATCTGTTCATAAAGTAAACTTCCGACCAATGACTATAACGTAACTTATGGTGCACTTCGTATAATTAAGTTAAAGCGGTGGGCACATGCAAGGTGCGAAAATTAGATCTTCCCACGCAACGTGAAGTCGTCAGAAGTGACATTAAATTGCATGCGCACACGACTATTATTTTAATCGTTTTTTTTTAACCTGACTATACCACTAGTGTGTGATATTATATGTGGGTATAGAACCGGCGTGAGAACCGGAGCGGCGAATCCTAATAAATTGAATTGGACGGAACCTCTCCTTCCCAGCAATCGCGTCGGTGATGCTGGGAGGAGATATTGCATGGCGAGCCGTAGCCTCCTTTTGTGAAACTGTTATGGTACAGAAGGAGGCTGCTGAGCGGGATCGAAGGAGGATACATCCCGCTCGGCGACGAAGCCGCCGTGGCGCTAACACGCGGCGTTACGACAAGGGTAAATGGTGTTCCCCCGAATTTAATGGGGCCGTTGGCGGTTAGGATGGGGTTCTCATCGCCTTCTAAACGACCCTGAGGAGGACGATGGCTGGACGTGATCCCCAGTCATTGAAATACTCACGACGATGATAGGGTCTGCATAATATATCCCGAGACGGACTATCCCAGCATAGCGTTAGCGTGGCCGCAGTTGTGTTCCGAACGGAGATCCCGTGACCTCTCCACACGCCGATGGTGACCACCCAGGGGGGTTTTAGTGGGTAAAAATCTCCACATACCTCTGATTTCCGCCCAGAAGCGAGTACCTTTTCGATAATCCTCCCCCCCCATAACCAAAAAAATTGTGGGTATAGTAGCTCCACCATTATTTTATTTTTATTCGACTCAGCCACGAGATAGGCAACACGTTCACACAATGGTAAGTGATACGCCTGCACGTCAACGTAACAACGTAGCGCTGGTTAGGATGATATAGACTGCATCACATTTCGCTCGTCGTCTTGAAACATAAGATGTTAAGTTTCGTTAAGTCACTAGCCACAACACCTTTCAAACCGGATGACAGTTAAGTTTGCACCCTACTGAAACAGTTCGTTTCTACGAATTTTTTTCATCTGCCTTCCTACATACAACATGTTCCACTAGACCAACAACTTCGGTACCATCATAATTATTTGTTGTTAGCGCTATTTTAGGCTTCATACAAACTCATTGAGGGTATGATACGTATTGTTAAGTGACGGATAGTTGTGCTTGTTCCAGATCTAGTGGGTGGTCGGGCGTGGTGCGGGCGACGGCCGCGTGCCCGGCACCATGGCTACGGTGGAGGGGCGGCCAGCGCAGTATGGCGTCAGCCTGCGCCAGCTGCGCGACATGATGGAATCTCGCGGCGCCGAGGGGCTAGCCAAGATCAACGCGCTCGGCGGGCCGCAGGATTTGTGCAAGAAACTATACACGTCGACCACGGATGGTTAGTACCAATCTTTCATACATACGCAAGATTTTAATCCCTGATAACATTTTTTTAACAAATCAACGCTTGATGATTTCTTATGTTAATTTAACTTAAAAAAATATATTTTGTTACCTCGACCTTTTAAAGGTTTTACAGCAGCCATGATTGTTATCGTAAGTCGACAGCATTTAGGTGTTTATAAAGCGTCATACACAACAAACTACCCCTTAAGGCATAACATGTTAAAATTTACACTTTCAATTTCACTAGCGACCCTACGGTCAGCGCTAAGAGAGAACTAACCGACATTACTGCCACACACCAATCTTGGATTATCAGGCTCTATGCTCGGGTATATATAATCCACAAGCTGAAATCGACAAGGCAGTCAGGCTAGTGACAGTAGCATTCATGGCCACATTTATACCATCATCAGGCTCAGAGCTCACAGATTGGAAAATAATAACTTCAACTATCGGAATAGATACGTATGTATGTAATTTCTCTGAAGGAGGAGATAAATGAGAGAATACTGGATGGGGTGAGAGATGAAGAATTTTATACATAAGTGGAGTGAAAGAGGTCCATTCGCGGTACGGATGTTGTAATACACATAAAATTGTATAAATATTTGAATTTCAATTTAGTCACATCTATAAACAAACCGGTAGAGATGCGAATGTATCAGAAACAGCGACGATGTTTATAAAGATATCCACGGTCCAATTAAGTTTACGTTGAATAATTTACACATGGCACCAGCGACGGTACACCGGTACACCGGTACACCGACTGGCATATTTGGCAACACGACACCGCTGCAGGCTTGTTTACATTCAGTGGCGGCTTTAGGGAGAGGAACAGATTTCACAGTCGACGTGGAAACAACCACAAATTATTATTCCGTTGTAATATCAATTAATATCATTAAATCGTTATATGTCTGGATGTTTTCATTTAAGACTGTTAATCCTTGGTATCATTTGAGGATGTTTTTTGGTTAACAACGAAGGTAGGTGAAGGTCGGTAGAGTAATTTTTTTACTTCCATCTTGTGATAGGATCTACATTGCCGAAAGGATCGAATCTCATCAAATAAACTGTCTTTGGTTTTCATAACTATAAAGCTTCTAACAATTACTACACCCGGTTTTAAGCGATATGCTACACTTTATAATGTCATCTTCATCAGCCGATGGACGTCCACTGCTGGACAAAGATCTCCACGTTTGTAAGGGTTCATATGGAGGGATTTGGGTCATTTCCCACCACGTTGGCCCAATGCAGGTTGATGGAAGCCAATAGCCTCGGTCGTTGATTAGCAGGGCGCACCACGAGCAGGTGAGGTTGGCTTGGGTCCCGTAAGTTATGCGACACCCCTTACACCGCTTACACTTTATAATGTCCCAATCAAAAATTTGATTTGTAAGGGACCACATTGCACATGGTCATAACTTTCAATATAAACCGAACTGTATCATTGGATAATTTTAAAGACTTACTCAAACGCATTATAATTAAAGTCATATTACTATGGTAATAAACCTTCAAGTGCTATGTTATATATTAGTCTCATTTACCAACCCTTATAGAAACGAATACTATTAATATAACCTTAGTTTCCGGTTCATGCTAAAGAGTTGTTATTTGTTTGTTGTTTTTTTTTTAATTTAAGGATCAATTTTGAAATGTAGCCTTCGCGTGACGCGTCCTTATTACTTTCGAGAAAGTAATGTCGTATTATAATAATTGTTTAAACATTCATATTGTTGCCACATAAAGGCAGTTAGAACAAAGTACTCTATTTTACTTTGACTCACGACTGTTGTGTGATAACATAACTATTGTATTTCTTATCATAGTTTTTTAAAATAAATACGATTTTTTGTATTCATTTATCGCGTCATGTCTATATATATGGGACATATCTAGAGATTCGCATAAATACTAAAAATTTGGTAGAGATATTGCTTCTGCCGTTTAAAGGTCAGCTAAGAATGGACTTTACAAGATTCCTTCCCTAAAAGAAGTTATGGAGATGTTACGGCCAGCAAAACAAGCGAAGAACAGCTAGCTTTATGTACATAATATTATTTTTCATATTTTAAATTTTTATTATTTACCTTTCTCATTACCCTTTTAAATTTAACTGATCTAGAGTTGATACGCGTTACGGATGATTGATAGAAATTTCTACCAAGGCATCGTCCGTAACAGTCTTTCCTAACGTAACTTTTAGTTTTATATCAAATGAATTACGAAACTATGTAATGATGTGGAAAATTAATTAGACTTATAATAAAATTGATGGTTTAAAGCCATGTTGACGAAAGTATTAGTATAGAACATTAAAACACAGTAACTACTAGTGTTAAATCATTAAACATTCAGCCGACACGAGCGGACATTGCTCCGTGTCGATTACAATGTAGAAGAATTATTGTGCTGTCCATTCATAATCCATGTCTATTGTCCATATGTAAAGACCTGACCGCTGCTTGAACTCGTTGTGTAATATCGAGATATTAATATTACTACTAATTCTACTATTACACTACAATTACATAGGTGTTTATACTGATTTACATTACTATTGGGCTAATCCTAACTTTGCTTACTTTTTATGCATTTCAAAATCTTAATTATGTAAAATATTTTTTTTTGTACACGATTAAAAAAAAATCTTAACAAATATATTAGTACCAAAAAAGTACAACTAATATATAAAACACACATTATCACAGAGCCGTATCTATTAAAATAAGTTTACACGAAATTACCACATCCATTCTCTACATACCACTGTAGGAATATCCAACTGAAAGCAATAAATCAGACGGCACCCGGTGAGGCTGTGAAGCGGGTAAATCCCTGAAAATCCCGGCGTTCCGCCCACGCCTTAGGAAAGACGAAACTTCACGTATTTATCTGCTTTGTGACTAACAGGAAAAATATTTTCACATGTACCATCGGAAATTTTTTGATGTCTTAGCTTCCGCGTTTGATAGATCTTAGAAACAAAATTAACGGAACAACTGTGATAAAGTTTCAAAGAGATTAAACGATAACGTTTCAGTGTTCAAAGAACCTAATTTAAAAGTTTTAGCCCCTAAGTGATGATTATTAATTTAATTTAATAAAACAATGATTAAACAATAATTATTACATTAAGACTTGTTTAGAAATAACTAATAAATAAAATCATTGAATTTTTTCCTAGAAAATCGAGAATTGTTTGAAAAATATTTAAAAAAATTTATAACTCTAGACGTATTGTTTTTGGATGAAGTATTCCATACATACATAGATAGGATGCGAGCTATACTTTAGCCCCTACAAATCTTTTACACCTATTATCTTTCACCCTGTATATATGAAGGAGATATCCAGAGATTCATTGACTCATCACGAGAACTCCGAAACTATTAGACGTAAACATTGAAAATTCGGTAAAGATCATGCTTCTGCCATTTAGAGGCCAGCTAAAAAATTATTTTAGTAAATTCCATCTCTAAAGGGAGTTACGGGGATGATAATACCAGGAAATGGCCCGGACGGTAGCGGGTTGCCGGTAGGCGGGAATATTTCGGACAAATTTAAAGTTCTATATAAGGGAGAACAGGTAGTTTTCAATATACATCAAATAAACACACATCAACCAAATGTATTTAGTATGGTATAATCGTATTATTATATCTAATAACAATGTTCTCCTTACATGTTTATTGTAAAGTAGGTAGAGGCTGACAAAGCCACTACACTCTAGTACTCACTACCTACCTCCGTGGAGTGGGAGCTGTGACGTTATCTGCTGAATCGAACACTCGGCAGCTCCGTAGAAAATGTCGCGATACGATCTCTGACAGGCACGGCTTATTTACCGACTCGATTTCGCTTACACGACACTTTGGCTTCACAGTGTGCTGGATTTTATCTATGGAATGTAATAAAAGCAAAAGTTTTTTATACTCGCATCTTGTATCAACACGAGACAATGATTTATTCTAACCGCACCTCAACCTTGTCAGAATCTTTATTCTTACCACTTCGTTGCGTATGATACAGTTGATATATATATATATATATTTTCATTCGACGAAGCGACGAGACGAGTGAAACGTTTACCTAATTGTAAGTGATTCGCATACGCCTGCCCCTAACAACGTGGCGCTTGCTAAGATGATATACACAGCATCCCATTATTCTGATATCTTTGAGACACGATGTTAAGTTTCATTATCCCAGTAATTTCATTTCCTATAAATTTAGCCGGAACACACAATGTTTGCACAGTACTGTTAAGCTACAAAAACAGATATCTATAGCAACAAAGCCTTTTCTATACACTACCTAATAAAAGATTCATATATATCGTTACTATAAAATCCTTCAAACTCCAAAATTTTTTTTTAATTATTGTTCAATACTTTTTTTAAATTTTATTTACGCCAAAGTTTCAGACTTTGCATCTAGCTTTAAAAAGTTCCTGTAAGGTGAATGTAAAGAGTTTCGACGGGATCTCTCAACAAAACAATATAGTGTAGTACGTTTTTTCAAATATGTGTATCTTTCTACATAACCAGATAGACCTAGGCATAATGGGGCCTTGTTAATCTCAACTGAAGGATTTTAAAACATTAGCGAAATCGCTGGTATTTTTCCAATAAATATTGTACCAGTCTCTAATTACAGGCGTTTAGTGACGGTAATTGAGACGTACTCGTAACAATAAACATTGGTGGTAATATCGCTTAATGCCGTTATAAAACTCGATAGCGGCATTCAGCTCCCAGCCAATGCAAATACAGACGAGATTAAAGTTCTTATTAAACAAACACTGCAAGGCTATCCTGACAGTTTTAAAGACGGAAGTGACTTTAGAATTTGTGAGTTTACCGTCTTCAGAATCTCTACTACTTTGTTCAAAGCGTGTCTAGTTGCAAACGAAACCTGTATTTATGTCGCCAAACGGTTTTAAACAAACTAATAAAAGCCCGGCAGTCAACACAATTGACTGCTGTTCTGGCTGCATTAAAATCTTCTTATTATCAATTATCATTGTTATGGAATTTGAACTTGACCATGATAAATGCATGCTTGGTAATCAGTGTACATGGACGATTTGAATCCCGCGCCAACTTCACTCCATTGTCCGGCGCACACTGTTACGCAACAAACCAATAAGCTATCAGCGACAAACTGACACACACTTAAGCTACATATGAATAAGACAACACTTCACTGGTCTTCACTGGTCTCTGTTGCCGGAGATCGTCGTTAACGTATTATGTCTCACGGCGACGAGCACAATGTCATGGTCTTTACGTATACCATTCTAACTAGAGCTACATTGTTATAGGCTGATGTAACACTTGCCATCAGGTGAACGTCCCACTCGTCGCGTCGCTTTGTAGAATGGAAAAAATGCTAATATGCTTCTTAGATGTAGTGCTAGAGAAGAATGCTTGGCATAACATAGACAGTTTCGAACAAACATCTCAATCTTACAAAAACTAACTATCAAAAAGCGTCTATCTCCGCTCATCCTGTGCCGTGTCCTCCATTCAACGGAAGCATCATACGCTGCAGTAACTTTTGCACAGTACTGTTTGGTGGCGGAAATAGGCATTGCGATGGTATCTCCTCAGACTATCGCCGGTTACAGAAACCTACTACCAGTACATATACTCTTTGTGTATTTCATCGTGGACTGATAGACGATAGACGTCCCCTGCTAGACATATGCATCCCTCAAAGATTCCCACACGATCGAATAGGGATTGATATGGGGGGATTTGGGCCATTTTCCACCACGTGCCAATGCGGGTTGGTGGGAGCCAGAGCCTCGTTTGTTGATTAGCAGAGTGCACCACGAGCAGTTGAGGTTGGCTTGGACCCTTACAACCCTGTGTGTATTAGTGTGTATGTAATATGTGTATTTATTTATTGCATTTTATATTAAAGTACATATTCTCGATCGGAACCATCTGTAATCCATAACGACGGCAATTAAACTAGAATGAGAGACGTTAACACTCCGACTTTTTAACGATTCACAATAATCCACACACGTTGCCGTTCATCAAAAGGCAGTTAGTGTCGGAGTGATTCAAGACGGCTTCATCTCCTCACACAACCAGACCCGCCCGGAGGCGTTGCTACCTAACATTTGCACAAACATGACCCAAATGTAACACGTCCGGGCGTTTACAGCCTTAATAGCAAATAAAAAAAAAGTCTTCTCACATTTTATACAGTATGTCTTGTTTAGGTTAAAAAACACTTGTTTATCTCGTAAAGCAATGACAGAAGCTGGTCCTGAAAAGATGAATTTCATTTCATGTATAGTCCCTCGTAAATATTACTTAATGTCAATACATCCGCTTTTGCTTCGGATTACGATATAGTTATAATAACAGATTCAAACAGTTTTTCTGATCAATGTGCCAATGGAAATTACTGAGGTAACGAGACACACCATCAATCTTTTTAGAGCGATACGCAAAATCTGATGTAGAATTAGTTAATCGTACAAAAAATTTATAATTTTCAATTATGTCTGTTAACTTAGGTTATGTAAAGTACAAGTGTATGTTGGGGTCAGACACTATTAAATGGACTGATTGTTTGACGACCTTTACTCACCAGTGAAAGGTGTCTCTGAAGACAGTAGTACATTAACATTACTGTGTATGAAGGGCACTGTAGCTAGTGAAATTATTGTAGTAACAAGACTTAATATCTTATATGTCAAAGCCACGAGCACAATAAATAAAAAGTTATCTAATATAATATCATTGCCTAACATTAATATAACACATACGATGTTATTCATGGACTACAGCAAAAGCAAAAGTAGATGGCTCAGTTAATGCTGACTGGAACAGTGACCTGATCTTTGCCGGTTTTCAGCGTATAACTTCCTCAGGTGTTATGCGGATGGTTTATACCAGTGGCTATGTTAGTGTATATTATCCTAACTACCAATATATTGAGGGCAAATTACTTACCATTAGGTGAACGTTCTGCTTTCGGTCGCTTCGTATGTTAAAAGAACTATTTTCCGATTAAAAAAAAAATACGTAATGAAAGGTACAAGTTGTCGTGCCGTCGCTGTGTCCCTTCGCTAATAAAGCGCCAATAATCACGATTGGAGTGACAACGAATCGCTTTTCATTTATTTCGCCCCCGTACGCCGTCAATTTAATTTTCACGTCAACCCTGGAGTAATTTCGTATCGCCGCCGAACAAAGCGGTCCCCGGGAGACGGCGCGTTGAACCGGCCCTGATCGATACGCGAGGGTCTACGCAACGTCCTGGCTCGACCGTGAATAACGAAAATTTCATAGTGTCATCGATTCGCATTTGGAAGTACCGATTCATCGTTTAAAGTCTTCAACGGTTAAACAAAACCTATATATGAATGGCTCATCATTGTTACCACTATATGAATACTCTGGAAAGGCGACCATCCGTGTTGTAAAGCTTGCGACCAACACCTGGAATGATGACCAGGACCACTCTGTCAAGAGTGATACCGACGAAGAAGAACAAGATATGTGAATTGAGTATTTGCTTCGGCCATCAAAGCTTTTCAACTTATTTATCATTCATATAATTTTATGTCGTCACAAATATATAACATCAATTACTTAATGCTCGAAAGGGTATTTGCGAAATAACTTGGAATGCAGGACATAATCAACAAGATGAAGGAATGTAGGCTGCATAGGTATGATCAAAAGAAGGCCGCCAGTATTATCATATTAACGATTTAGTAATACAGTTTACTCTTCCCACTCGAAGACCCAGAGGTCTAGCCTATGCCCTAGATAAGTGCCCAAGTGACTGAACGTTAACGATGTGGACAGGTAAAGTGGAAGAGTAAAAGTAGGGAAAGCTGATCACATGACCATGTCAAATATGTAACCAGGAAGGAAAATAGACAGATTGTCATTAAAAATATAGCTCATCATCAACTCGGCCACAGATTATACTGTTTTATTTTTCTCGATAAATAACTTAAAATACAAAAAAATGGTTAAGTTCTATTTCATATTATTTAATACATTGTCATGAATTTACAGTAAATATAAATAGTATTTAAAACTTTTAAAAAAATACCTTTGAATAGAAACAAAAGTAATCAGCTATTAAATCAGCAGAAGGCAATATAAGAGATAATCTTATTAAAGCTCTCTCTCTCTACCCTCTACCGCCATTTAGAGCTTTTTCTAATTATTTCCCCCTTATACCAATTTATAGCCGTTTCCTGTAAATTTGAACCGAGAATACAAAACAAAAATTTAATTTCGTTGTTCTTAAATTTTACTTTTAAATTGCTATAGGAAGAATCGTTTAAATATACAAAAAAAAAACTTATTACAAATTTGAATCGGTTATAGATAATACAGATTTGAAATCTCTAAGTTTACTACACTGTAAGTCATAAGCAGAGGCGTGCACATATATTCCAGGGTGGTACAAACCACAACCGACTTCCCTGTGCTTATCTATACTTAAATTTAATCAATGTTACAAAAATAAAATCAAAGTCATGGGTACCTAAAACAAAGTAAAATGGGTACCGTTTATTTGGATATTAGTACCTAGATAGGTTTAGGGAGCTAGGGTGTGCGGTGCTTGTTTGCCTGTGAGAAGCGAACAACCCTAGTCATAAGCAACAACATTTTAACTGAAGATATAATAAGACTTTTATATTTTATTAAAACTCATTTGTAAACTTAATACGTATAATATCTCATCCCCTTGAATAGTTACGTACGGAATACTAAACACGCGAAATTAACGAGAAAAACGTCTACTTTCGGGTATAATTTTTTCGAGAATATACTTATGTAAGGCAAAGCACTTTCAACGGTAACTTTAGCGAGATAGCGTTCACATTCGCAAAGCTGACTCCGACCTCTACAGTTGATGGATGCCGCTGTCACTCGGAGCGCTTGGTACACAACGAAAAATGATCCGAGTCCTCTGCTCCCGTGGAGTTTTCTTCATCTGCTATAAATATCATATTCACTTATTCATCTTTAAGCACAAATCAAGATTGAGACGTAACTTAGAAGCGTGAGGCAAGGTGCCAAACTTTTCTGTATTATTTTTTTAATACGACGAAGCAACGAGATAAGCTGAGAGTTTCATATGATGGTGATACGCCTGCCCATAACAACTTCAAATTAATTAGGATACTTTGCACTACATCGTGCCCGTCGCCTTGAGATATATGTTACGTCTCGTTATCGCAGTAAGTTCACTAGCTACAGCGCCCTTCAAACCGGAACACACTAATGTTAGCACACTGCAGTTTGTCGGCGGAAATAGGAGCTACGGTGATACCTAGCTATACTGTCTCCAGTAACATAGACCTAAGACCAGAAAATTTTTGTAATATTTATTAAACTAACGTACTTTGTGTTCATGCTGTAAAGGTAGTTTACTAGTCGTAGGTCTCTATTGCCGGAGACCGTCTTAATGTCTTGTCTCCAGACGACGAGCACAATGAGGTGCTTTGTATACCAACCTAACCTATTGCTAGAATAACAAGACTCTCCCCTAAGACTAAGATTTGATTACATTCCAGAGCCACATGTCGTGGAGTATGCCTCGTGGTAAGAATTTCCGAGCTTGACCCCCAATCGAAAATTGTTAACACTAACGCAAATCAGTATATTAATAATAATAAATATATATTAATTGTATAATAATGATGATGATATTAATAGGTTAGTAGCCGGACAGCTACTTAATTAGTATTATGCATACTATATTAATTATTATATAATAATATTGTAAATTTGCTCCTACAACAGTATTGCTATATTTCTGCTGTAAAAGCGAGCATCATCCACAATCTCATTGTCACTTAACACCATTAAATTTCTGGGACGTTTAAACCGATTTTTTTCTTTTAACACTGTTAATGAGAAATATTTAAAAAAGACGTATGAAATATTCTAGTAAGAAGAAATAAATAAATATTCTTACAAGTAGATCGCTATACTTTCGTAATATATAAAACTTTTTAATGTAAATTTGTAATCATACCCGACCATATCTTGTTCATGGCAATATTGGTGCATAAACGTTATACAGTAACACATCTTTTGACATATTTACTTTCCACATTTCCCCCATAAAAGCTCTACAAAGTTTGCAACGACCGTTGCGGGAAATGCATCTCGCGAGTTCATTTCAGTGCCAAGTTTTCGTAAATGCATACTTTATGCGAAAATTCTTAGCTATTTGGAAAAATTTTAAGCAGCGATAAAGAAGAGCTAAAAGAATAATGGTCGTTTCAAAAGCTTTCGCTGTTAACATTTATTCTACGTACATTTATTAACAGTTTTACTGCGTAACGGAGTACAGTGATTTTATCTACTTTAATCGACAGCAAATCCTCCAGAATGTTGTAGAGACATTAGTAAAAAGCAGTAAATTCTCAAGAAGAGTATATGATTCAAATTATAATCAAATAGATACCAAAAACAATTAACATCTTCTATTATATTTATTTATCTTTCTCCTTACATAGTACAGAGGGCGAACTTAATGCTTTAGTAGCATTCTCTGCCAATTAACCTCAGAAGAACAAAGTATATAATATAAACATACAAAAATATAAATAATTAAATTATACATTAATAAATTAAAAAAAATAATACAACAAAGTTCCACCGGTTCCATCGATTTTATTATATCATCATCTATTATCACATAAAGATTATACTCCCGATCGAAATCCCGATATCATAGTCATCGCGAAGTACCTGTCATATCTTAGTCTTCTAGTGCTTATCAAACATATATAGATCTATAGGAAATATCTAATACCTTTATCACTAACAAACTCAACAGCCGTCAAAGTGTACCGCAACAGTATCGACGCTGCGATTTGTACAGTGTTCCTATAATTACGAGACGGATAGAAATTGATTACAGTACCCGCCCACAATCGTTTGTCATTTTCCCGTTGTTTCCTGTTGACACATTAATTAAGTTAAATTAATTGTTTTGTGTAATACGCTAATAATTATCATGGCGATCTACTCGAGCAGCATTCAATTAATAATTAGGATCTTGTCAAGGCCAAATAATATTCCAAGTAACCAATATATTACATAAGCCACTTGAAAGCTGTAGGAGAAACCTTCGACACTGATGATATACACTGCGCTATATTGTGCTCACACGCCTTGAGACCTAAGATGTAAAATCGCCTTACCTCAGTAATTTCACTAGCTGCAGCGGCCTTCAAACCGTAACGCAGTAAAATTTTCACACTGCTGTTTGGTGATGGAAACAGGCGGTGCGGTGGTAGCTACTTAGATGTTCTCCGGCAACAGAGACTTACCGCCAGTATAAGTAATAACCTAAAACTAAACTTAATTGCTTTATAAGAATATAACATGTTCTTATGTTAGCACATGTCCTGAATCCCGAATGAGAGTTGGTATGATACTCTGAGGATTTTTAAATCATTTTATTTAGCTCTTCCAATATCCGGGTACCGACTAGGTTAGAACTACCGCAGCTTCTATATCTGCCGCGTGACATTATTGTCTGGTTTGAAGCGTTGTAGCTAGTGGTATAACTGGGATAAGGCGATTTTACGTCTCAAGGCGTTGAGCACAATGTGGTGCAGTGCAATACCATCGTAATTACCGTTGTTACACGCAGGCGTATCAATTACCATCGCACGAACGTGTGTGTGATGGTAAACGAATGATAAAGTGAAAGACGTACAGTACAAAGAATCCAGCAATAAATAATGCCGATGTAGGAATGTATGTCAGACCCTTAAATATGAATATCTAAAGATCAACCCATTGGATACGAGCAAAGCGGGAGCGATCGATATGGAGATCTTAGGAGGAGGCCTATGTCCAGCAATGCACGTCTATCGGCTGATGATGACGATGAAAGATCAACCCACTGGATGTGATCAACGCGTGACCGATCGATTTGGAATTCTTTGGTGGAGGCCTATGTCCAGCACTGGTCGTCTATCAGCTGATGATGATAATAAAAGATTAAATCGTCGCTTCATATGTATATATGTGAAGTATTCACTATAAATATGAATAATCCCTAAAGTATGCTTGTCTTATACGTATGATATCACTTTAAACTTCCTAGAAGCGTGCAAGCATGATAAAAGCGCATTTTGAGACATTCCGCTTAATGGATGCACTGCGAGTGATGCATGTTTTAGCGCAGCATCTGCATTGTGCCGTATACATTACATTTATTGGCTACGGCAGGCAGGAACAAGTGGAAGCAGATCGTCCGCTCCAGACAGCAACCTTAGCACTGACCACAATACCCCGACATGAGGTAACGACCCTAGACAGATTGGCTTGGGATCCTATCATTATTGAAATTCCAGTAATCAAACTTACCACTACTGGAAGATACAGTGATCTCATTTTACATAGATCGCATTGTAAAAATTTTTTAAAGAATTATTTGATACGCCACGATGACTATGGTATTAAGACATCTTTCAGCTCAGTTCTCCCGTGATCGAAGATGTTGCAAAACATACATTTACTTACAAGTATAATATATTAAAATACGGGAACTAATATATATAGCAGTTCGATCTATAGAGAATTTTTTTATTAGAAAAATGTACGCTTATAATTAGACGGTAAGGAAAGAGACGCTAGTTAGGATGATATACACAGCATCTCATTGTGCTCGTCGCAATGATCTAACTCTTTGGACACGACTCTTTGAAGCTGCAGTGGCGCCTTCGTACACGATCTCCGGAATCGAGACTTACCATCTTCTCTTAGCATGTTAGTGATAGTCTTTATCTCGAGTTATTTATACTATATACATATAACAATTAATCTTAAAGATTATTAGGTAATTCTAATAAGATATTATCTTATTAATTAATATCTTGTATGTATATATATATACCTCAACATCTCTGCATTACCCAAGGCGGGCTGGAAGATGATGCCAATGGCAGTAAGTCCACTTATGCGATGTGTATGAACTTAAACAAATAAATAAGTAATAGAATACACACTTTGTTTCATACGGAATTTTCAAAGTTACAAAAATAATAATTATTATGAAAATAACTTAAAAAAGAATTTAAGTACATTAGGTACACGGGTAAACTGTCAGACTGTTACTAATATTAAGCATTTCCGTTATGGGTTCAACGCTTTATACAACAAACTTTTATGGTAGTTTCTGTAGGAGTTACTTGATTTAGATATTTATGAATATCACAGCTTAGTTAAGGCGCGGCTAGCGACGTGGACTTAGTGCTGCTACTGGCACTTGAAACCTCTGTTAACTGGATCAGATTATAGTCGCAAGGTTACATAATACGTATTAGGGAGAAATCGATGGTCACTGCACTACCATCGTCCTTATCTAACCCGACTCTGATTTAGTCACAAGGTCTGCACATATGTTACTGGTAATGATACATATACGTACAGTAAGTTTGCTAATACCTACATAGTAATTTATTCAACTTAACTTAGAATACTGGAAAATGTTGATTCTTACTTAAAGTATATATTTACTTTAATGTTAATGTTGAAATGTGGAGATCCGCAGAACTAATGGCACCGACATAGTCCAAAAGATTACTAGACTTAAAGGGCAATGGGCAGGGCACATTGCTCCAAGGACCGATGGCCGATGAGGCAGTAAGGTCCTCGAATGGCGCTTGCGTACCAGTGGACGTAGTGTTGGGAGGCCTTCCGCTAAGTGGACCGACGATCTGGTGAGATTCGCGGGAACCCACAGGATATGAGCAATGCGAGACCGATGGATGTGGAGTTCTTTGGGGGTGGCCTATGTCCACCAGCGGACATCTATCGGCTGATGATGATGAAGTTATATTAAGTTTTATAAGTAAGCGGCGAGGCGGCCAGTACGTTCACATTTTAGCTATACGTCCGTCGATAACAATATGGCGCTGGTTAGGATGTTTACATTGCGTTCCATTCTGCGAAAAATAAGATGTTAAGACTCGTTACTGTAGTAATTTCAATAATTAAAACGTTCATCATGCCATATGTTTGCACACTATTAAAATAGACGAGGATGTGCCTACTAAGGCAGACTGGCAGCAAAGATCTACTGCCATTTATGTAATTTATCTCTTGAGGTCTATTATAAATCATCATCATAATTTTATATTATCTGTACACCAAATTTTTTGAGCAAAAGTCCTCAACCATATTAGAGGTACATAGAAAGTATCCTTGTTCCCAAAAACGCCTCGTTCACAGCTGACCTAAATCCTTCACTCTTAAACTGAAGCTCCTTATGAAAAATAACTTTATGCAAATATCTGATCTTCCGCCATGGGGCGAATAAATCAATCATGGCCGGGGTCGCGCTGTTATACGTTGTACAAGTTTTATAGATACGAACTGCGGACTTTTTATTTGTCCAAAAGCTTTTGGGGTCAGGTCAATTTCATCGACTTTTATGAACGAACCGCTTAGAAAAGTCCAAAATTGCTTTGCTTGTAGTATAAAATTGTAGACATTTAACGAACTTTGACTAGTTGTATTAACTTGGTTCAAGAATTCTAATGTTCTAGTGGTAATATAGTCAACCAAATAGTTTCTTCTATATTATTGCAATCATTATACAATAATAATTTTAAACTTTTTTTTATATACGATAAATAAGGTAAAAATTTATGTATAGGCCTGCAATGTATGTTGTAAATAATAATTTAGTTTTATTACTCCTTATGACATAGCAAATCAAATATATGTACAAAAAGTAATTCAAAATACCTTTATTGAAACAAATCTGCATATGGCTTTAAGTATTTCATCTAAATTACATTTTATAGTTTCGATTTAGTTATCTTTGAAAAACAAAATCTTATACAAGAAACGGTTCTGAAGTCTCAATGCTACACATATACGCAGGTCCGCGTTGAAATTCTATTTTTGCGTCGGAACTTGGAAATATGGAGCTGATATAATTCAACGTTGTAAACACTTGAATATGGCGAGCGGAAACATTCGCAATTCGTAATCTACTTGATATCGTGTCAGCACAAATGAGGGAAGCTGGAAAATCAGAAGCCTACTGGAGCCATGGGCCGCTATACCATTGTTGTAAAAAAAATTCTGATGTAGCCAATGACCCGTCTAGGCACTAGCATTGCGCCTATTTCTATTGTCAAATTGTTGTGTACCTAGTAAAATTACTGAGGTAATGAGACTCATGTCACAAGGTGACGAAGAGAGTTTGGTGCTGTCATTTCTTCCTAACTAGAGCGGCGTTGTTATGGGCAGGTATTTCAAGTGCACTAATGTACTAGACGGGCGACTATAAATATAACCGGCCGATAGGTGAGCACAGTATGGATGAACCATACCCACTAGATGGACCGAAGGTTTGATGCAAGAATGACCGGCGTCAAGACTTAAAAAAGGCCTATGCTCAACAGTGGGCGTTATCTGGCTGACTATAAATAGTATATCTTCAGACAGCTAGATGTTGACTGCTAGACTTAGGCCTCCTCCAAAGATTCCCACCTGGACCGGGTAGGCATTTATATGGAGGAATTTAGGTAATTTTCCACCACGCTCGCTCAATGCGGATTGGTGGAAGCCAGAGCCTCGTTTGTTGATTAGCAGAGTGGACCATAGGCAGGCAAAGTTGGCTTGGATCCCATGAGTTGTTGTACGAGAGTACCCATACACTCTACACAACTATATAATTCACGTATATAGTTCTATCTTCATTGTTTTTTTACATAATTTGTACCATAAATATTACTTTCAAATGAAAAAAGTAGTTTTCCAAATAGGTTCATAAAATATTGTATGCCGTTAAATATAATTACGTCAGCCGAAGTGTTCGTGGTTAAATGGCTAATAATATCGCGGCACTGCCGCCGCGTCGCGTTATCGTGGAACTAAATTAATTACAACAGCACAAGGTCTTCGAAAGCCGAATAGGTGTGGAGCGGTAGATATGCAGCACAATGGGTCGTGGATACCGTGCGTACCATATACCGATGTATATTCGCACCGTAATCCTCGCTTCCTCATTAATTTACACATTACGTTATGTGAACTCGCCTTGTAGCTTTTATACCGGAAATGGATTAACACTTGACCTCAATTTGTCTAGGCGTTAAACAACGGTGAGGCTGTTGATGGTGAAGTATGCTCGTCCAAAATAATGTATGTTTTATATGTAACAGTCGGAACAGGAATAATAATCGCAGCAAGTTTGCTATATGATGATAGAGTGGCGGGTATTCAAGCTGATTGGAGAATACTCTACCACCCACCAACCATGTGATTACGGTACACGAGAACACATTACCGATGTGTATTACTGAACACAGTCCTCCAAAGGTTATATTTCCCAATTTGTACTTTTTTTTGTTATTCAATCAAGCGACGAGAGGACTGGTTGTTCATGTGATATTAAATGATACGCCTGCCCATAACAATGTAGCTCTAGTTAAGATGTTATATATTGCACCACCTTATGGTCGTCGTCTTCAGACATATCATGTTGAGTTTCGTTACCCCAGTAATTATACTAGCTGCAGCGCCCGTCAAACCGGCACACAGTACTGTTTGTCGGCTGCAATAGGCGCTGCTGCCTAGACGATCTTCGACAAAAGAGACCTACCACCAGTAATCTTGCTTGGTACGTGTAGAGATTACATTTTGTTACTTCAGTAATTTTCCACATTACCGAAGCACGGTCTTACGCTGTTTGAATCCATTGGCTCTCAAGGATTCATTTGATGTCCTCTGTCTACTTAGTGGGGGGTCTGCCAACGCTGCGCTTCTGGTGCGGGGTTTTCACTATATAAATTTTCAATATTAATATAAGCTTCTATGAAAAGAAGTAAGTTATGTTATTATTGCGTTTCGCCAACAGGTTTCTAAATAATCTGAAAACGGAAATTGATACGTGAATCGTGTTTTTTTTTCTGTTAATTAAAACTGACAACGTTGTACTCCTGCTGAGTCATTTTTACTTAATGAACACAACCTGATATTAACCATTACTTTGTCTATATTTTAAACGTTGCAAAACAGGCTGACGGCGTCATAACCTTTACTGGTGGTAGGTCTCTGTTGCCGGAGACCGTCTAGGTAGGTACCACCGCAGTCCTATTTATACCGCCAAACAGTAGTGTGCAAATATTACTGTGCTCCGGTTTTAGTTGCATAATATCTAGTGTAATTACTGAGGTAACGAGAATCAATATGTTATGTCTCAAAGCGATGAGCACAATGTGGTGCTGTGAATACCGTACTTAGTAGCGCCACGTTGTTATGGGTAGGCGTATCACTTAACATCAGGTGAACTAACCGCTCGTCTCGTTGCTTCGTTGATTAAAATAAAACCAACATTTTTTGCGTTTTAGGTAAACTTTGGAAGACACTCCGATTCCGATAGAAAGTGAAGTTATGTTTCCACCCACCAAAACCTCGATGGGTATATATAAGCTACCAGTGTCGCTAAGCACTAAGCCCAAACACCTGCTCTATGATCTACATATACAGTGGAAAATGCTGCAAAAGTGTATATATAAAAAAATTAAAGATAACAATACTGGTGGCAGAAATATATTTAAAGATACGTCTGAGTAGATATCTCCACAGCTCCTATTTCTGTAACCGAACAGTTGTGTATAAACATTACTAGATTCCGGTTTGAAGGGTGTTGTTACTATTAAAATTACTGCGGTACCGAGACTTAAGATCTTATTCATCAAGACGACAATCACACTTACGCAATGTACATGCGCATGTATATCATCACTAATCATTAAGTCAACATCACGCTCGTCTCGTCGGTTAAGTAAATGAAATAAAAAAAGGTGCTTAATTATCACTTTATATTTATATTAATAAAATACTTGTGAATGTATAATAATAAAATTTTATACGTTAGTACATTTTAATGAGTACTAACTGAGATAATTGCGGAAGCGCTTAATGTGCTGAATATCTTAACAATTAAGGCCTAAGCCTCGCCGTTTATATTTTAGTATAATGATTTCATTACGACTCCTCGCGAAGTCCACGAAAAGTATTTAGTCATTAGGAGCGTCGTTATTATCTGGCTTCAATACGGAAACGGATTAGGTCAGTACGTGGAGCGTAGTGACGCCGGTGTCCAAACAGTCAGGCGTCTTGTCTAAATTAAGATCAAGTGACATCACTGTAGCGGCGCCGTTCATTGTTCACACGGTTCATACGTCTATTTAAAACTAGTTTAGTATTTTTTTTTAATTCGTGTTTCTACACGAAGTAATTTCATGCGAAAATCTAATCAAAATCTAACTATTCCTGTCAACGGGTCTTATTTTCTGATACAAGGAAGCAGGAAGTTCGCCTGATAGTTCACTCTCTCATAAAATGGTACTAGTACACCATACGCCCTTCAAACTGTTACCGGAGACAGACCAGGTAGGTGCCACCGCAGCGCCTATTGCAGCTGATGAACAGTAGACATTGCTGTGTTCCGGTTTGAAGAGCGCTGGAGCTAGTGGAGTGAATGTGGTAAATAGATTTCACATCTTATATCTCAGGCGACGAGCACAATGTAGTACACAGTGTATAACACCTTAACTAGCACCACGTTATGAGCAGGTGTATCATATAGCATCAGATGAACGTCCCACTCGTCTCGTGGCTTAATTGAAAAAAAAAAAACAACACAATTATTTTTACACACTACTGTTCGGCGGCAGAAACAGGATTCAACATCTCATATCCTCAAGTCAACAAGCACAATGTGGTACGCATGCGGTGGACAGGCGTATCAGTTACAATCAGCTAAACGCCTTTTCTTACCACTGTGGCAGAATAGTAATAATATTTAACTCTGTAAAAGATCTAAATGTTAATAATTTGTTTTAAATTAAACTTGTACACCTAACCTCTCAAGTTGTAATCTTTTTATTGTAACTTGAAATGTTGAACTTAAATATTTTAGACATCGTTTCTAAGTAAACATACGGTAGAAGAATTTCCGGCGGCTTTTCATTAACATTCTGAACGTCTTTTTATCTCTGTTTGCTTTTGTTCTGCAGAGCGGACTTCCGATGCTAAATTAATTTCTTAATATCGCGTCTAGATGGAGCGATCACTGTATTTAATAAACATCGACAATTACTATGAAAAATTAACTGTTACCATCCCATAAAGACTTACAAAATAATCTTAGTTTTTATTATGTACCATAACTATTTTCATCTTTTGTAAAATTAGATAACCATTTTATTAATTTCTCTCACGCTGATCTCCGAAAAACTAAGCGACCACTATTGAGTCTACGAGATTTATCTTAACACTAATTTGCTTTATGAAATAAAGTATAGTTTAAATACTCTCGTTAAATGATTAAACCCTTTTTTTTAGAATAATATAGGTACGACCGCAACTTCTAGCGTCTAATAGCAATGTGCAAACATTACCGTGTTCTGGTTGAAAGGGCGCTGTAGCTATAGAAATTATTGAGGAACCGAGACTAATCATTACATCTCAATGTGATGAGTACAATGTGGCGTACTGTATATCATCCTAATTAGCGGCATGTTTTGGGCAGGTGTATTACTTACCATCAGGTGAAGGTCTTTTTCGTCTCGTATGAAATGGTAAGATTAATCAAAATTACGTAATGCATTGATTAAAACATTGTTGAAAATAGATTGGAATGTAGGATATGCTTTAAACAAATATGAGTCATAAGACACTCCTAATGAACTATGACGTCACTTTTCCATCAGCGACGGTGATGCGCAGATTAAGCACTAAGCGTGGTCACATACGATGGCCTTCATAAATATAGGCTCAAATACCTTCAAACGGCAATGAACATAATGCTGAATTTTTTCTCGTGCTCGGATTAGAGACGAGAAGTCGTAGAAATTCGGTCATCGACACAGACCAAAGGATTACTGGACTTGTAGACCCATCGAGCAATAGAGACAATGCCCCAACCTTCCATGACCCCCTAGACCAAATAAGAGCCGAATTGAGAGAGCGTATATTATCTAGCTGTCTATTACTCCACTGGCGCTGCAACGCAAAAGTAAGTCTTAGCCTCCGATACACACTGGTGGTAAGTCTCTATTGCTGAAGATCGTCTAAATGAGTACCACCCCAGCGCCGGTTCCTCCCGCCAAACATTACTGTGCAAATATTACTGTGTTCCGTTTTGAAGGGCGTTGTAGCTTATGTAATTACTGGGGTAGCGAGACAAAATCTTATCTCAGGCGACGAGTACAATGTGGTGCACAGTATACCATCTTAACTAGCGCCACGTTGTTATAAGCTGGCGTATCACTTACTATCAGGTGATCGTCCCGCTCGTCTCGTCGCTTAATTACATAGGAACACCAGTGTTGTCTATCTCGCACTGCCTCTTACCAGTTCACATCCGTCAGCATCTGTCTAGCTCCACGTATACCTTGACTTCCTTTTAATTATTTATTCTTAAACTCTGTCTCTATCTGGCCACTCCCTACTTTATGTTCTACTACTCCATGTCCGCTGTCATTCCGGCGCAAGAGCCTCTTACCCTTTACCTCTAATACGTTTTCCTAATTTTTTTTGAAAGATTTTGAATCGTCTTATGAATTGGCGAAGAAAAAAAATTGCAATTTTGTAAGTCGGTAGTCATTAAATGTAACAAGTCTAGACATTTATATCTTTGTTTTTCATTGATGATTTCGTAGTTATATTTTGTGACAAGTAAATGAGGATTCATTGATGGAGGATCATTCATGAAACTAAATCAAAGCGTTGTTATATAATGTAGTATATAATATTTTTTTACTGTACATAGTGTATAGGAAAAAAATGTTACAAAAGGATCTACACAATTTTTTTTTTCTGCTATTACAACAATAATATACTTGTTATAATTTTTAAGTTTTAAGAATTTCACATCACCTCATCTCGATCAAAACTTTTTATCTACTATTTTTATTTGCTGAACTAGACAGCATGTTAAGAATTATACAATACACATATAAATTAAGTTTAGACATAATATTCGTTTTCCCACTTACTATATAAAATGAGTATTTGTTTTTATGTGAATTCAATAAAAAAGTTTCATTGTGAATTTTTTTTATTCAATCCCCATAAAAATAAAATCTTCGCATTGTGTGGAAGGTTAAGTAGTATCTATTTCACATATTAGGATATTATTATGTATATATTACATTACACGTACAGGAGGGTGCGATAGGATGAGCACGACGTCCGCATGACGATAAGTGGTAATGGGACGCCAGTTATGATAAGAATCCTTCAAAACAATTTTTTTATCTAACAGATTAATCTCCGATAAATGCTTTAATTTTCCTCCATCCATACCTTTACATAACTACCTCGAGGTAGAGATAATTTATTTATTTGTGCATAATACTTCTGCGGCATTCGCCTTGACACAATACACAATGGTCCATCAAGAAAATAAAAACAATTATCCTATACATCATCTCGATGTCAAATGACCTTGCGGATGTGCTCCGTAAAATTCCCGGAGCAGCGGATACGAGGGCGTCCGAGATATATTTAACGTATACATTGTTACGAAAATATTTGACGATACATTATATTTTTTACTCGTACCAATTCTATATTTATTTATATATATACATATTCATAGCTTTTGTAAAACCTTGACGGAACTTCCGTAATTATTCATTTATTCCTCAAAACACCTGAAAAGATAGCAAAAGTCGGACCTCGCCCCAATAATAATTTCTATCATGATGAGGAGTAGAAAAATATTATGATAAGCAAATTTTAGAGGAGATATTTTAAATTAATTACGTATAGTATTCGTATTTATATTCCGCTTGTGTTATTTCTGGATATTTATATGCGGATTTCACAACAAACTGTCATATCAACGAACTTGTACGAGAACTTGTTTGACTTACGGTGATCGGTAATGGTTTGAAAGGTTTCGAAATTATTTATATGCTCCAACTGGTTTTACTGTTTAATAGAAACAATGATCATCACATTTATCATTACAATCACAACGATAATAATTTTGACCAGGGTTGATAATTCGGAATTTGAAACTCGCTAATGGGAGAATAAAATGTTCCACCTATTAAAATCCTCCTTATCTTTAAACGTTAACCATTCTAGTGAACAAAACCAGAAACTGTGATCGATATACAAACAGCGAGAGAACGCACCTGTCTGTATCAATCATTGCTTTAGATAAATATTAGGATTCAATGGTCGGTATGTTGTATTAACTGTTACTTTGTATTTACCGTTTGTCAAAATTAATATATAACATATAGATCCTTTAGCCATGACTCACGAAACCTTTTTAACGTCGCTTACTGTCAAATAGTTAAATACTTTGAAACAACAAAACCCCGTGGTCAATAAGTGGATAAGCCAAAGGATTATTACAATAGCGCTGCTAATGAAAAAATCTACTTTTACTTGGATCAATAAAATCCATATTTCACGAGAAACGATTGTCGCCTGTCAATTGGCACGCGGATGGAGGACAACGTCGAGCTCCGGCTTAGCAAATACAACAGCAATTTATGCTACGACGATGAACGCGGCGCCAACTTCGTAGCTTCGTGTTTCGACCCCGAATCAATTTCCACGATGACCTCATCCTCCCCTCGCCACCCTCTAAGCCATCCGCCTTACCATATCTCCCCACACAGCGGTTTACAGAACACGGAAAGCTATTTACACATCAAATACTACTCTCATTGCTTTTCCTTATTCTGTTATCTAATACGTTGTGTCCTCTGTGTTGACTTTTCAAATTTAAAAATTTATGTACTACCCTACATGTTTTACAACCATAACACTTTTTCAATTCTAAGTTTATACATTTATATCAAACATTTGTTTTATTTGACGGTCAAACTATTTTTTATCTGTATAACGTGTTCATAACATTGAAGACATATCGTTTATATGATAATCCAATACACAGCCGGCTTGTGAAACAAATATAAATAATAAATTTATTGTCAGAACTATTTTATATATATTAGATATTAGATAAATTTATATGAGTTTTAAAATTTTACACTTAATCAACGTGATAGACAAGTGGCTTGGGGAAACATTAAGTAAGAGCTGCACTAGCGGAAGCGGCGGTAGTGTAAACTGTAGATCGCTCTCACCGAAACCGGTACAGTGCTCAGTAGAAATAAACCAGGTTCAAACGTTTATGATTGAACGCTCACAGGTATTTCTTGCCTACTCATATTTATGACGGGATCGAAATAAATTTTAAGCTGTGCACACACTGCCACCGGGTGCCGGTGGGCTACTAGAATTATAATTTAATTTTTCCGACGCCCACACATCCGCCGCTGCTTAAAGCAGAATGATTTGTACTGCATTATCTGTCAGTATCATATCCAACGTTGAAAGGAAAACTAAACACGATAATAATTTTATAGTATTCGAAAATGATTTACTGTGTAATTATTTACATATTAAATATGCACCACAATATATTGTGTATAAAGCATTTAAAATAATAGTAATGCAGTTGACGCATATATAGAAAACTTAATTAAATTTAAGTTAAAAATAGATACAATCAAATACAAGTATATAATTAATTACATGCTAAAACATATACATGTTTTTTATGTAATATATATATATGTGAGCATGAAGGATAAAGGTGGAAAGATCCTTTATCCTAAAGTAAGATAGACCGCCGGCTCGTGGCGTAACGTCTAAAACAAATAACCAAAATATTCTCAGCATACGTTCGCGGGCACGTTATTGAGGTGCTACATCATTTTATTTACCGTAGTTACAGGTTAATGCGGTCAGTACAGTAAACTACAAGAAACAATCGTGTTATATTTAACCTGTTTACACGCCGGAGATACGTGGTTTAGTACATTACACAAGTTTACATTAACTACTGTACGGAGGGCGTACAGCAGCTTCTTCCGCGTGAATTTTATTCTTTTATTTATAATACGAGTACAATGAGTAAAACATTAAATTCACGTGTAGTTGAGAGACAAAGCGAATTTTAAAATGTACTATATCAAATACTAGAAATGATAGAACTAATATCCAAACTCATTCTATAGCCCGAAAATCAGGGAGCTCTGTGTTAGAAGACAAACAGTAAGGGGTAGATAAAAATTCCTCATATAACCTCAAATCTTATATCCATTTTGACTTTAAATGTCATTTTATTATTAATTTCGATTACGTGTGTGCTCATGCTTCATACAATTCTCCAATTGTAACCATTGTTGACAAACGGATTGATTTATCTTTAAATTTTGGCAAACGCCATACACTGTCACAAGTTACATAACCCCTATGATATCACCAAAGCTCTATTACATTTATTATCGCTTTCATTGTCTTCCGTTACGTCAATATTCTTACGGGGATACTCGGAGGAGCTGGTCTGAAATTTCGTAAACCATGAATATTCAACTCTCGCATTTAACATTTGATTGCTTTAGATTGTAAATATATACAAATACTGTATATGTAGTATTAGTGGAAACATGACCAGAAAATCATCATTATACCATCACGTGCTGATCTCCTGTTTTAACCCGTCGGATCATTAGTCACATGGTATCTAATGTTCCCAGACACATAGAAACGAATTCCGAGACATGTTTTGCGACGTGCAGAAATAGAACGCAGCGGGTACTATGCGATCTCCCCGCGTAACGCCCGCCCGTACTTGCATCTCGCTCCGTCTTACAATATACAAAATATAACTCTCCTCTTCTCTCCCGCTCGGTTCATTGTTTCAGAACGGAGCCCCGCTCGCCTGCGGACTGAAATAGGTCGGCGGCGTTTAAAACAGACGGTTCACAATATTGAAAGCCATCGCGAGGTCACTGCCGGAAAATCATATACAACTTATACAAGTTAATTTCAAGTTTATAACTGCTTTATATACGGATTATCTAAGTTACTTAATCCGTATTGCTGGAGACGGTGTTAGTAGGTATTGCAATTTTTGCCAAACAGTATAATGCAAACGTTACTGTGTTCCGGTTTTAAAGCGTTGTAATTAGCGAAGTTACTGAGCATGCAATATTAAAATTCCTATTTTTTTTAAGGCACTAACCACCATGTAGTACAGTGTATATAATTCTAACAAGCGTCACATTGGTTTAGGCGAGTGAATAACCATTAGATGAACCTGGAGGCGAAAAGATCTAAGAAATGATACACCTATTTATAACAAAATGCTGCTGGTTAATATTTTTAGACAATACCAGAAGTACTGAGTCAGGATGTTCAGTCCCGTTGTCTTAGTAATTTCACTTGCTGTAGCGCCTTGTATCCAAGACTATGGTAAAATTTGCACAGGAATCTTTGACGAAACCAAAATTAAATTCAAATATAACTATTATTACAATCGCTCTAAATCATACCAATGTTTAAACACTAAATCAATGTCTATAAAGACCTAACTTCACAACAAACTAATCACATCGTCATGAACCTAGAATAGAGTTATAACAAGAGCGTGTTGCGTTACATTCGGCTGCTGTGAGCAATTACTAGATTGTTTCCAAACTGTGCAGCTCGTGTTATATAACAAAGTTTATTCGGGCACATTGCTTCTGATCAGCTTACAGTTCTGGATGGTGCATTAATCATGAATATCGTTTAGTTTAAACATATATTCTATATAAATAGTGTGATCAATTTTTCCAGGTCTAAAACTTGACTTAATTTTCACACAGTGTCAAGTAACAATGTGGCTGTGAATTAAAAGATTCTCGCTCTAAATACTCCCACTCACATATGTTAAGAGCCGGAACACGACAATGCTGTTATGGCGGTAGAATGATAAGAGGATGATAGTTAATTAAGTGGGTTCAAGCCAAACTTTACAACATGTAAACTGAAACTTCAAGTAGTGATCGCGGTAGTACTGAAAGAATTGTTAGCGACTCCACGAACCCAAACAGAATTGATTATATTAAAATTGATATGATTGTGTTAATTTAAAAACTAAAGCAACGAGACGAACAGAACTTTCACGTCTGCCTTTTACAAGATGCTGGTGAGGATATAAGAACAATACCACATATCTTTCCACGTTTTCATCGTGAGACTCGATATCTCTATCAGACGTTAAATCCCGTTACCCTAGTAATTTCACTAGCTATTACTAGAACAATGTATTTTACAATCGTTTAAATCTGGTCACTAATGGTTATGTTATATATCGTGCAGAAATTGACATTATGTCACCCAAGGTCTTCGGCAAAATAGATTAACCCCCAGAAGGTTAGTCTTGTGAATACTAAAGAAAGTAATCGTTTATATATATAAAGATTAACTTACGTAGAAACTCATCACGATATATCTGGAACCTAGTATCTGTTACATAGTCTGGAACCTGGAATTTAGTAAGCATATTTACTTTGCCGTATACGGGATAGCTATATATGGTTTTTACAAAATGTTCCCTCAAAAGGGGTGAGGTATTACGGCCGGCAAAGCGGACGAGGATCTAGCTAAACATAATGACGTGATACTTATTTTTAAGTTAACACAATACACTTGAGGTAAAACGGTTTAGTTTAACCACCAATCACCATTATCCCTATCTCAAACATTAACAGTCCCATGTTCCCTCCACTATCGTCTCGCGATGACGTACCTTAATTTGTATTCACTTAACAGGCAGCACGCACATTACCTACCGGTCGACTTAATAATACTTTTATTTAATAAACTACGGTCGTATTTGTACACAACACGTTACATTACATCAACAAATTACACAACTGTTCGTTCTACTATAGCATAGTTAAAGAAGGAAAACTACAAGAGGAATTAGATTAGAATCTCAATTCCGTTCTATAAGTTACATATTGATAGAATGTTTAGATACGATGAATAAAACTGATTTCTCCCTTTTTTTTATTGAAATTATTCATGCATTCACCTGATGGTAAGTGACAATACGCCTATCCAATATAATGAGACGGTAGTTTGGATGATATACATACACAGTACCACATTGTGTTCGTCACCTTGATATATATATGTTTAGTCTTAATTTGTTGTCTACATAAAAACTGATACGTTTCCATGGAAATAGCGCGTCAATAGTTAAAAAAACTTTCATTATCTCAGTAATTTCATTAACTATTTTTTATAAGCCCTTTAAACTGGAACAGCAGGTTATAAGTCGGCCTACCTTTTTTTTCATGAGATATCCTGCGTTGGATAATCTTCTGTTGTGAGGGGCAACTGAGTGGTTATTCCGGATTCTCACCGGCTAAAACCACACGGAGTACCTCTCAACGCTATTAGCCGGAACCAGGGGAAAGCTTTCGGACACAACCCTGGTTTCGACAACGAGAGGCCTTGATGAGGCCACGTCTCAGTGTGGAACTGGTGTTCTCCACTCCATTTATCAATATTAGGCCGAAGGACCGCGCGCGCTATGTCGAGATCTAACATACCTGGTAACGGATTATCCTCGAATTCGCCACCGTAGCCTCAGTTATGGGGGTTGGAGGGCGTGAAACATCCTCCTACGACGCCGAAGTATCTGTCTGCGGATTTTGAGGTGTTTTTCTCTCGTTGCCTATCTGTAATATTTTTCTGCAACATTACTTTCTAGCAGAAGGACACGCCAGCGTCACACGACGTCTCACTACTGATCATGCCTTTAATAAAAGAAAGCAGTATGAGGTCAAACCCCACAGAGATCGGACCACCTAGATTGTCTCCGACAACAGAGACCTACCACTAGTGGTTAAATATCTCTATGGCTTAAAACCAAAAATGTTATATATTATAGTTATTTATTGCATATAAAAAACTAGCGTTTGTTTATTTAATAAAAAAGGTAATAACTAAAAAAAAGTGTTCATGTTATAGTTGTTAACAGTATTAAGATAGTTCTATTAAAACTACGATTTCCTTTTTGGAATTCGCCGGAAACTGGAATGATCGTTGATCGCGGCAAATTTCATGAATTTTGATGAGAGCGTGCGAGCCAATTCTGCGTCATATCACATCGCAGATACGATTTTTTTTTTCACATTCCCCTGAGACATGTGATGAATTTTCCACTTTCATCGTCATTCACGTGAATCGGTTAAAAGATGATTTCGCAAACTTTGGTTACGTTAAAATGAACAAATCTTTTAACAGCAATTTGGGTTAAATTTAAAAGTTTTTTTTTTGGTTCATATGTACTAATATTGCTTAGAAGGTATACAGCACAATGTTTTGAAGTACGTGCCAAACAGAATGAGCTCTCTGTTGCTGGAAATCGCTTAGGTACCAACGCTACTGCCCTGTAGTCTCGGGCTAGTAAGAATAGGACTAAAGTAAGGCCGCCTGTCATAGAAGACTACAAAAAGGGTCTAGGTTTTCGTGGGCGTTAAGGGTGAGAGCCCCTATCAACAAGCGAACCTGCGTGGGACAGCGTATGGCTCAGCGATGGTGCTCAGAGACGTGTAACACAAAAAGTAGATGGGCACCGGTGCGTTCTATAAGAGATCCCGTAGTGTCTTCGAATGCACTGATGCAGCGCACCGAGAGGTTTTAGTGAGTAAGAATCTCACATAAGCCTGACATCACCTCAGAAGCAGAGTATCTTTCGAAGATTTTCCCCCGAAACAAAATAAAAGAAACGGTACCCCCGCTAAACAATAGTTTGCAACACTAATGTGTTCCTATATGAAAGGTGCTGTAAGTAATGAAATTACTGAGGTAACGGTGCTTAATATACCTTAAAGTAGAGCATTGTATATCAATGAATATGAATGACAAAACTGGTGATCGGAATATGTTACCAGAGTACGATTCAGTCTCACTCGTTCTGAGTCGCCTATTTTGAAGCACTGTAGCTAATGAAGTTACTGGGGTGATGTTGCTTAATATGTGTCAAGGTAACGAGCTCAAAGTACCGGTGTATGTCATCTTAACTAGCCCCACTTTGTTGTGGACAAGCGTGAACGTCTCGCTTGTCGGGTAAAATAAAATAAAAATATATTCTTCATTTATACAAGTATCAACTACAATAGGACGAAAGTTAAAATAATAAATAAAAAAAAATAATATGTAGTTAATACTCTTAAGGGTAAAAGCTACGTCAAGTATCGTTTATTTTAATCAGTTGGACCATTGTCAATAACGGCGCGCATACATCATAACAGAGCTATTTAAAAACTATCATATCCTTGATATATATTTAATTTAACAATAACTTTTTTTTTACTAAACTAAGCGACGGGACTTCACCTGATGGTAAGTGATACGCCCACCCGTAACAAAATGGCGCTAGTTTTCTGCACCACATTCCACTCATCGCATTGAGATATAAGATGTTGAATCTCATTACCCAAGTAATTCCACTAGCTACAGCGTCCTTCAAACCGGAACATAGTAATGCAGCCAATAGAGACCCATTTAAACAGACTTGTGAAATTTCCTGCTGAATTTATTCCTGGAGTCTCTGGTAAGAGATACCCAGACTGATTTGTTTAGGATGTTTATACAAAACCGTATAATTTCAATACGTACAGCGACAATAGTAAAATAAAAACATTATTTTACGTACATACATCATCCTTCTCCCAGGGTCGGGCCCTCATGTTTGAGGATCCTGGTCAGCGTCTGATTGTCGTCTGGAGCGGATTATCTGCTTCCACCGGATCCCATCCAGTACATTTGTTATGATTGTGTAATAACTTTGATGAAGTCGAATCTATTTGATTGTTCCACCTTCCCGGTACAGTACACTTGACCACAATTTCACTCACCTTCAGCTCGACCAGGCTCCATCAGTTATTTTAACAGTTACATCTCATTCTTATATATTTACATTGGAATCGGTTAGGACTCCATTTAGATATTTACTCGGTAGTAACGTTGCCAAACTTGATTTCCTATATACGTAACGTTAGATACTTAGACCCTTTGGCATTCGCTGTTGCCAGATGATAAACCAGTGTATGTAGACATCAATCGATTCGTATGATCTTACCGTAGCCGTTAGTAACTGGCGGGTCTTCTTAAATTGGACGTGTTCAGTTGGCACGAGCACGCGTCTGCCAGATTCGATTAATGTTTTGTTACTCCATGTTCCTGTTACCAAACGTTACTATACATACACAAACTGTATTAGTAAATTATTATAACTATCTTTCATTCCGTATATATTTAGTGCCTCGCACATGCCCTCCGTTTGATTTTAAATTTTTTTTCTCGATACCCCAAAAATGGGAGATGCAGTTGCACCTCCACTTAGATGTTCTCCATAAACTGGGACCTACAAACAGTAGTAGTCTCTAAAGTATATCAGAATTCTAAAGTATTCCGCTAGTGTTATGTACATACTAATAATAAATTTAACATACATTAGTACTAAGCGAATATACGAAGGGGTTGTAAGGGGTCCTACACAACTCACGGGACCCAAACAAACCTCAACTGTTCGTGGTGCAGCCTGCTAATCAACAGACGGGGCTCTGGCTCCCACCAACCTGCATTGGGCCAGCGTGGTGGGAAATGGCACAAATCTCCTAAAAGGAGCCCCTACAAACGACGGTCTCTAGTGCCTGGCGGTACCGGAGGCCATGCTGACTGTGACCGACGTTGACAAGGCGCCGGAACCAGGGGTGCTAAGAACGACGAGTGTCTGATCGATGTGGATATCTTTGG
Organism: Ornithoptera priamus; assembly: GCA_029034505.1. Taxonomy (NCBI): domain Eukaryota; kingdom Metazoa; phylum Arthropoda; class Insecta; order Lepidoptera; family Papilionidae; genus Ornithoptera; species Ornithoptera priamus. The sequence goes on along the minus strand of JARDWD010000500.1, from coordinate 1,473,045 downwards.
GGGAGGCGTATGTTCAGCAGTGGACGTCTATCAGTTCATGATGATGATGAATGTATAAATAAATAAATTTTAAATCTACCCTTACATAATTTAATATTCTGTTTTAACCTTTTCACCCGATTCCGGAGTCGTTTCGTTGAGCAAATATAAATACTTTGTTTATTCAATAACTTTACGTAATGTTGTCTCCCAAAATCGCTGTAAACATTTTGTTGTATCTTAAGGATAATTTATTCATAACATGTCGTTCAACTTTGACCTTACAAAAAATTAATATTTAACATTGCTGATGTGTTAGTCCGTCCTCCACCAGGGGCATGCCTTCATACAGACAAATAAGTACTGCATATTGTAGCTACCTAAACCTATCTAGGTAATGATCTCCAAAAGTTCAACAATTTTGAATTATAATTAGTAAGTTAATTTTTTAACTTAATCACAGAGACTTAAAATACGGTGTGCTTATTTGCTTACATCAAGCGTATGCCCCTACATTTCAGGGCCGTCTACACGGCGCCGTGTAAGCAAAAGCGTGCAGAGATTTCGTATACGGTATGTATAGGCAGAATGTCCGCTCCACACAGCAATCGTAGGTCTGACCACGACCCTCAGACATGCGGGAACGAAGGGACGAGACGAGCGAGACATGTTCGCCTGATAGTAAGCGATACGCCTGCCCATAACAAAGTGGTACTAGTAAAGATGGTATTCATCATTACCATCAGCCGATACACGTCCACTGCTGGACATAAGCCTCCCGTAAAGATCTCCACATCAATCCAAGTTCGCTACCCACATCTCGCAGCTGCCTGTGATCTTTAGTCGTTTGTAAGGGTTGATACGTGTGGATTTAAGCCATTTACCAGCACGCTAGCCCAATGCTAGTTGATGGGAAGCTCGTTTGTTGGTTAGCAGGGTGCACCACGAGCAGGTGACCTTGGCTTGGATCCATTGAGTTGTTGTGCGGGAACTCTTACACTCCCTAAGATGGTATTCTTAGCACCACATTACGCTCATCGCCTTGAGACGTAAGATATTAAATCTCGTTAACCCAGTAATTTCACCACCTACAACTCCCATCTAAATAGATTACAATAATGTTTCCACACTACTGTACAGCGGTAGAAATAGATGGTGAGGTTGGTACCTACCAAGACGGTCTCTGGCAACAGAGACCTACCACCAGTAAATTAGAAATGGTGAAATTTTACAATAGTTAACAGCGTTCTTACTGGCTATTTCCCCTTGGCATCATCGCGTGACGAACGAAAATAAAACACTATTGGCGATCAAAGCCCTAGCGCGAGTTATTGGGCAATAGAAATTCTCCAACCGACATCTGGTGACGTTTCAGCTATTTGTACGTTACACGGACGTCAATGAGCCCGCGCTGACGTGACGTTAGGACCCGTGCAGACGCGGCGGCCGACAACGCACCGCGGTGGTCGTTATGTTATACCAATATTATATTCGTGTGACGTCAGCGTCACTGGATGACACGACTGGTGGTTTTTATTATTCGACAATGCTACCAGACGAGCGTAACCTTCACCTGATAGTAAGTGATACGCCTACACATAAAAATGTGGCGTTACATACATCGATATACCACAACATCACATTGCGCTCTCGCCTGGAAACCTAAAATGTTGTCTCCTTACCTTAACTTCACTAGCTACACCGTCTTTCAAACCGGAACACGGTAACGATAACACAGTACTGTTTCACCGCGGATATAGAAGCTGCGGAGTTGCTTTTTTATTGAAATGAAAGTTCTATCGCAGCGTGATTCATAAAGCAATATTGTTTCGTAACTCTTCCTATAAATCGTATGGAACCAAGGTACGAGCTCGGATTCCGCTCCGCAGATATCCCCCAAGTGGAATACACGTATCTTTGATGTTATTCAAACTTAGTAGGGTTACTTATTATTTGACTTATTCTACATAAATATTATTTCTAGTTAGATATTAATATAGATTTAATGGAGGTTCATTTGGTGAGAATCGCGGGAACTCACTGGATGCGAGCAACGCGGGACCGATCGATGTGGAGGTCTTTGGGGGAAGCCTATGTCCAGCTGTGGACGTCTATCGGTTGATGATGATAATAGATTGAATGTAATATTATTTATTTTGCTACTGATTCAATAAAGGGAAACCAATGAATGCGAGCCCAAAACTGTTTAGTCCGGAGATCTTCCACGAAGGTCGATATCCGGGATATTGCTGCTTTTTGTATTCAATAAAATCACGAGACGGGCAAGACGTTCAACTGATGGTAAATGATACACCTGCGTATAACAACGTGGCGGTAGTTAGGATTGACATACACTGCACCACATTGCATCGCTTTAAGACATAAGATGTACAGTTTCGTTACCCCAGTAATTTCACTAGCTACAGCATTCTTCAAATCGGTACACGGTAGAACTGATGGTAGACCAGCTAAATGAAAAGTTGCTTATGTTATGGCGAAAAAATTTGTTTATTTATATTAAATATAATCTGTGTCTTGTATACTATTATATATCATAGTATATAGTTTTATTCTACATAGAGTAATATTATTTTCGGCAGTGCCCGTATGAATTCTTATCGCTTCAATAGGAACTGTGATTGTATAGAATACGGCATATTCATGAGCTACTGTAGGAATTTGGTAGTCATGTTTACGATCAATAAAATTTTAGATGCCTGTCACGATTCTACGAGCCTCTTACTTACGTATCGAGCACAATAGTAATGTTTTCAAATTGTTAACTTAACGTCATGTTTATTTTTATACATTGATATGCTTTAATATTGAGAACACAATATCTTTTTGCTCTCGTCAATAAGTAGAGAACAAACGTATATATGTAATTAAAATCTATTTTCATTACACATATATAAGAAAAAGATAGATACATATTTTAAATATATGTGGATGTAGGAAAGAATATTATACAACCTAAGAGAAAAAAGAAAAGGAAAAACGTGAACAGAACATAATTTGAAATAAGAATATTCTAACTTATGGCGTATGTCCAGCTGTGGACATCTGTCGGTTGATGATGATGATTATTCTAACAATAAATTTCGATGAGATAACGTTTTTGTAAGTCACTGCATACTATGCAGCGAAATGTATGCAGATAGATTATAGGACACGTTGCCGATGGATGTTGCTGAACTATTTCAATATGCGGTCGCCTCGGCAGCGCTCTACAGTATTACATTTTCAATCGAACCAGCAAATCCTGTCTCTGCTGTACACCTGAAGACGTTGGCGAATTTCTTTGATGCCATATCGCAAACGGATTCATGCATCAGAAGTCAATACGTATTTCAACTCCTCTTTACTCCAAATCTTCTGATACAGTATTATAAATTATTTATAACCATTCGATCTATCATCATATAAATTGATATATATTTATACATATATAAGAATCGACAAGACGAGCGCAGCGTTCACTTGATAATAAGTAATACTTCTACACAAGACGACCTGGTAAGGCTGATATACACAGCATCTCATTGTACTCATCGCCCTGAGACATAAGATGTTAGGTCTCGATACACTAGTAATTTCACTTTCTACAGTGCCCTTCAAACTGAAACACAGTAATGTTTTCACATTACTGTTTACCGGTGGAAATGGAAGTAGCAGTGGTAACTACCTGTGATAACTTGGTAGGTTATATTTTAGTGGAATAAAAGAAAAACTACTTTTATTACTTTACGAAGGGTTTCTTAATTAAAAACCAATGAGTTATCTTATACATGTAAGTTACGTATCGTGACGCGAAGAGAGAGAGCATACACCCATCTCTGTCAATCTCTTACACTACCTCAACAGTTCCCTGCAATAGAGACCTACCTCAGACAGCGCTGATTTGTCGAATATGATATACGTCTACTTCTTCTGACTTCGGTGTGTATAATAATATTTGCTTTTATGCTTAACCAAACACCAACCCAACTCTATTGACCGTCTATACCCAAGGTGAAGTTGAAGTAATAATCTTGTCTAATCCGCTTAAGAATTTAACATCACGAAATCTGTTAGAAACTGTCTCTCTGTCCGACCCTAATGCCTTGTGCGATCCACTACAGAGATTATATAACAAAGCGGAACTGTGTCAAAATCTCTTACTAAACTTAAGCATTGAAAATTTATTTTCATGAACAATAGAATAGAAACATTATTAGCGTCTCTAAGGTTACCATTCTCATTATATTTCAAAGCAGAGCCCAGTATCAGATGAGATGCAAGCGCCTACATCAACAGAATCAAGCATATACCAAAGGTCGTTTGAGGAACTGCACCCTCAAAACACACGCGATAAATATCCCCTTCCCAAAGGAACTTTATTCAACAGAGGCCATTAATAAGCTGAAATAATAAATTTAAAACTTAAGTTAGTAATCCCTCAATATTTAAGGAGTAGGCTACTCGTACTGTGTGGATGAGGAACTTCAATATGTTAGATAATGATTTGTTAACCTACACATGATATATAGGACTGATTGACTTGGACATCTAGGGAGGCCTATCTTTAGCAGTAGACGTCTGTCGGCTGATGATGGTGATATAATATACCTGGACCATAGACATTATTATATGAAAAAGTCATGGATGAGGAATATCAGGCAATGGACTGGCATATCTGATGCGTCCGAATTGTTCCGCCGAACCAGAGACAGAAAGGACCGTACCACGCTGATCGCTAACCTTCACTAGTTGGAGAGGCATTTTAAGATGAAGAAGAATAGATATTATGTTACATATGTATAATCCGCGTATCTTATTATAGATTAAACGTTCCAATCGTATAAGGTGAACAAAAGGATCGAGCTTTCTTGTCTGTCCTTCAGTATTACCTAAGATCTTAATTTTTTTTTTACATTTTAGGTTATAATTTAATAAAATTCACAATTAAAATTAGTTTTTTATTTAGTTAGTATTAGTCTCTAAAATTAGGTCTAATCCAATTTTATTTACTGTACGTATGTTAGGTTTTTCAGTAATCGTTTCATGCGTAGTGGTTCACCGCACGTTTCACCTGTCAAGAGTTTTCTCATAATGTTTAAAGTAAAAAAAATTATACTGGAAAGAAATAATTCAGTGAATCACTACGAAAACATTAACGCAACGGTTATAGATCCAGTAATCAAAACAAAGTGTTTATTGGAGTGCACGTGAATATGAACTCTGACGCTCATATGTAACGCCAGTTATCACGTGAACACTGAACACACGGAAGCACAGCGCTACGGAAATATACTGCAAGCGATTCTGAGCTCATCCCCTACGCGTACAATATACAATTTTCGAAATAGTTGAACTTTATAGCATATTAAATATTTACAATTTGTATTGTAAACATATCGAGATGGACTTGCACTGTATATAAAAGTAGTAGCTTAGTATATTACTCCAAAACGGATAACACTGTAGCGATTCACTTTGCAACTCGACTTTAGGCAGTTCCCTTTGGAAGGCCAAATGCAATTCCTGGAAATTTCGACTCTGATTCTTATTGTACACCCTTGAAACAGGGCTGCCGTAACCGTCTTTAGAATGAGGGTCATGAATTTCGCAGATCATTCCAGTCCATCGTTGATGTTGGTCTTGCAGGACATACCGATATACCCTGGTGGTCAGTCGCACGTGGACACGATGACGCAAGTGCACCTGAAGGCGTTGATCATGTCATGGCAGACGCGTCCGTTCAGTCACGGCTTGTTCACGTACTCGACAATCTCCACCTCGCACTGGATCCCGGTGAATGTTGATGGGCACGTGCAGGTGTATGAATTCAGACCATCTAAACATCAGGCACCATTCTGACAGAGGTAGCCGGGGGGTATATATATATTAGTTATTCAAATACTTGTAATGACTGTTATGTCCTAAATAAATTAAAAAATAAACAAATTGATCTACCCCTAGGGTTAATAATTATATTTTACGAAGGGGTAAAAATAAGGACATTACCTGATAACCGAAACACACGGCAGATGCCAGTTAGGGTGATAAACACTACACCACATTGTGCTTGTCGCCTTGTGACATAAAATGATAATTCTTGTTGCTCCATTTCATTATCACCATCATCATAATCTGCCGATAAACGTCCACTGCTGGGCAGGTCACTAGCTACAATTCCCTTCAATCCGGAACACAGTAATGTGTGAACACTGCTGTTTAGCGGCAGAAATAAGAACAGTGGTGGTACATACTTAAAAGGTTCACTACCAATTCAACCATTTTCTATACATGCTCTTTCCAACAATTACAAATCGAGACAGAACAGGTTACAGTTAAATAATAAACTCTATATTTGTTCTTAATTAACAATTGTAGAGATCTATGTCCAGTAGTGGACTACCGTTAGCTGATGATGTTGTTTATTCTTGGTTTTATCCCACAGTTGAACTGTATGTTCCTTTATGTTTTTCTATTCAAATGATCATCATCATCAGCCGATAGACGTCCACTGCTGGACATAGATCTCCGCTCAAACACTCATTCCTTTTCAAGTTGAGACCTTAAAGCCTTCGTTTTACACTCCAGTCCTTTTTTTCTCTCTTTCCATATTACATACTTTTATTCAAAACATTCCATTATTTCCATCATTGATCACCACATTGATTTCAGTACTTAGTCTTTCTTAAAGATCTCTTGCTCTACTTTTTTTTTTTCAATGATGAAATTTGCACCACTTGTTAGACAAGTGGCTCTTTATTAACACTACATTTTGTCATGTTATTATTTTTCTTAATTATTGTTTTCATTTCCATATTTAATCTATTACACGACTTTTGTCATTTTCCATGTTTACAATATCCCTCTCTTACTCTCAAATTATATTTATGCAACTCGTGTTATTTTCATACTAAAAGGTTTTGGCAACAATAAGCAGGAACCCCCAAAACCTTATAAAGCGTACCCGTAATTTCCGAATGTATTCTTGCGTAAAAGTATAAGTGTCCCTAATATAGATCATCATTAACCAGAAAACGGGCTTAAAACAAAGATATTACAGAGGGGAGAATAAAACGAAGGCCCTAAAACCGCCCTGTACTTAGCGAGCTCTCGTGTAATGGCCCTTTGGAGAGACGGAACCTGAGTAGGGTTCCAAAAATATCACGTATCGTTTGACTCTCTTGTGTTAATTCACTCTTCATAAAACACTTGGAGCTTTGAGAGATTTATATAACGTTTATATTTTCCCAATTGTGTATATATATATTTCACCGTGAAACATTGAATTAGTATAGATCTAGATCATTAATAGGCACATAGTCATTTTTTTCAAATGTAGATATTATACAAGAATGATATTCATCTGATGGTAATGGTCAGAATTTTTACACACGATCACGCTAGTTCTCGTTATTTTTAAGAAATAGGAATAACGTTCCGTTAGTTCATTATCAGCCGACAGACGTCTACTGCTGGACATAGGCCAGCCCCAAAGATCTCCATTTTCCGTTACCTCAGTAACTAGTTATAACGCTCCTCGACTGGAACAACGGATACACTATTTATAAATGTAGTTGGTGGCATTAAACATTATATAATACATCACAATCATCGTCAACCTTAGCTCTGAGCCCTGAGTCTGATGCTGCATGAAACAGTTAATGTAACTAACGGCGCAGTCATCATTATAAAATAAATCATCATTATCCAAAATACATTTTTTTTTATTCAACGAAGCGACGAAACGAGCGTGACCTATAGTGATGGTAAGTGATATCGCTTGCCCATAACGTGGCGCTAGTTAGGATAGTATACACTGCACTATATTATACTCGTCCCCATTAGACATAAAATGTTAAGTCTCGTAACTATAATATTTTCACTAGTTACAGCGCCCTTCAAAACGGAACACAGTAATGTTTTTACACACTACTGTTTGGCTGCAAAAATAAGCGCCGCGGTGGTACCTATCTTTTTTTTTATCGCTGGGGACATCTTAAAAGATACCTTTTTTCTGGCGGAAGACAAGGTTATATGGGACTCCTACCCACTAAAACCCCCTCGGTGTTCTCCCTCAGTGCATTAGGAGCGACTCGGGATCTACTATGCAATGCATCGTGTCCCGCTGCAGTCTGACTAAAACATCCCACGGCAGAGCAAAGCTCTCCTTTGCACCCACGCTATACTGCGACAAATACAAGACCACCATGCATTTGTCGTCCTACTAAGGCTCGCTTATTGAGCTATGGATGCCCCCACCCTCATAGCCTATGAACCTGAGGACCCTTTTAATTGCCTTGTACTACACGCAGGGAATACTTTAATCGTATTCTTAATAGCCCGAGACTACAGGGCTGATGGGCTGGGGCGTCCGTTGCCATCGCCCCGAAGGTGGTACTTATCTAGACGATCGCCGTCAACAGAGATCTACCACCACTAACTCTGTATCCCACTGTTGGACAAAAGACACCCAAAAAAACCGCCACACACGATCATTCATATTTATACATCATATCTATTAAAGAGATTGGTATCAATTCTGATTCCTTTTAAGTCCACAATAAAATTTTAATATTTTTTTTATATTTCTTACGTTTTCTGTTTGTGATGTTTTGGATATATATATATATATATTATCTGTGCGCGATGTTGTAAACATATTGAATAGTAAAGAGTTCACCGGACGCACGTTACTCCGGCGCGCGGTATTAACAACGCGCTACTAAGTAATTAATGCGATGGCCAACCTCCGTAATCCACCCGTCCACTTCATCGACCACTGTCCTATTTTTCTCCCACCACCTCTTGTATAACAGCTTAATTCAACATATAAACATATATAGCATATAAAAATATTTATTCCATTAATATGAAAACCGTTTTCAATTGTTTATTTGTGCACAAAGAAATCATGCTTAAAGTCCAATTCATAGAAATGCAAAGGGACTACATACTCCAATATAAAATGCTTCCAGAAGATCCTTTACTAGGAAATTAATAATTGTTAAGAAATAAGTGTCCTTCCCACCCTTACTTAAGGCGCAGAGACATGACACGACCATCGGGCTGGCCCATCGATTCAAAGTAGGACGCACAGCGAGCGATGGAGAGAGTTATGCTTGGCATTTCTCTAAGTGACAAAATCTGGATTGAAAGAATTCCATGGAGAACTAAAATTGTCGACGTAGCTCTCAAAATCTGCAAGCTGAAGTGACAGTGGGCCGGCCATATCTGTCGTGTCAGTGACTGCCGATGGGAGAGGAAACTCTTGGATTGGAGGCCGCAGTATAGGTCGCAGAAGTGTAGGACGCCCTCTTTCGAAATGGACCGATGATATCATCAGTGCGGTCGGAAGTGGTCAGAGGCAAGAAGCTGAGGAAATAACATTTCTACGTTATCATAAATGTCCCCTATTGAACATAGACCTCCTTTAAAAACCACACCGATCGGTCTGTTCGCATCCGGCGATTTCCCGCGACTTATACAAGATCGTCTTTGTGGGGGACATCCCAACTCTAAGTCTAATGTTACACAGCCACCATTCTGGTTAGGATGTTATATACTGCATCAAAATTTGCTCGTAGCCATGAGACACAAGATGTTAAGTCCCTTTACCCCAATAATTTCACTATCTACAACACCTTTCAAACCGGAACGCAATACTATTTGTCGGCTGTTAAAGGCGCTGCGGTGGTACCTAGACATTGGACTCGAACAGCACGATACCATGTTCTGTGCAATACGTCTTAAGAGGATTGTCCAGCAGTGGAAGTCCATAGCTTAAGACGATACATGTTGAGCATCGTTTCACTTTTATGAATCACTAGGGAACAGCCTCGCCAACTTTGCAGGCCGTTATATAAAATTAGACTTGAAATTTATCTGAACTATTCCTTGCGAGCAATCGCAAATGACTATTTACTGCAACCGTTGCCACGGCAACCGCATAAATAATACGAAATGAAAATGTCTATAAAATTAGATATAGAATAATGAAGAAATCCAAAAAAGAAATCGCCGCCTCCCATAACCATTTAAAAATCATTCCGCCTCGAATGCTCATCTATCCATGTCTATGTATTCACTAATTTTCACGTGATTAGCAAAGAATGAAAACCAATTTTCATTATACGTATATATGTATATAGATTTTTCTTTTAATGGTGGAATATCAGTAAATGCTATTATTGTAACATTTGTCTCTGATGTTAGTTCCAGCAGCGGCAGGAGCCGCGGGAGTTTCCCAGTCACATAAATTTACCCGATCACCTTCTGATTTACATCTCCACGAGAAATTTTCCGAATTGGATGCTAATAAACAAGAGAATTCGGTTTTATTACGTTCCACATTTCGCTTTATTGTGATTGTTTTTATAATACGATTTTATGTGTTCCCATTTGTCAGTAGCGATACAGAAGATCATGGCATTCCTAACTAAAGCAATGATTTGGGCTGCAGTCAATAAATCATATTCGACGGCAAAAACGAGAGATTTGGAGGATGAAAGGAAAACTCACTGGTGATAGGTAGATCTCCGAGAGTACTACCATCAGTGAATTGCATTGATATATATGTTAAGTACACCCCAACATATTATTGGCTTAAATTATTTCATTACACGTCAAGTATTAATCTTGACATATAATTAATTAATTAACTTAATTACATTAAGATTATACGCGTGATTAAATAGCACAAGTGTAGATTAAAAGTTAATACTGTTATTACTCAAGGACTGGCATATCTGAGGTGTCCGAATTGTTCCGCTGAACCAGAGACAGAAAGGACTGTACCACGCTGATCGCCAACCTGCAGTAGCTGGAGAGGCACTTTAAGAAGAGGAATAACTATTCAGAAATAATCTATACTTTTTTATTAGTAACGAAATATTAAATCTTGACATATATGGAAACTGTTCAAATATGAAAATATACTTTCAAAATATTATACTGAACACTCGATATTTGGTAAAGATATTGCTTCTGTCACCTAAGAATGGAGTTTACATAATCCCTTCTCCAAAAGGAGTTGCTTGGCTGACTGTTACACGCCACTGCTGGTTTCTGAATAAAGTTTGCTTCCTTAAAAGCATGGCTTTTCAGTACCTTCTCCTTATATTGGGTTAAGGACAGGCTCTTCGTAGCTTTTCATAGCGTTGTATCCTTTTAGCGTGTTTTAATATTTTCCTTTTTTTTCTTTTCCCTATAGCAACAGGCAGACAGTTCAACCTCGACACAATTCCACGCATACAAAGCAAGGTAACCCAGATTACGGTAGCCTGTCCCCCGCGTGATAAACGATAAAGTCGTTATCGATATTAGTACGAATCAATTCAACTATCGAGTTAATCAATTAAAATTATCGCCTCCTGATTATACGTACGTTAGTATACTAACGTTGAACGCGCAATTAGTTTCGATTATAGCTAATTACAATCAGCACAAGAGCTTGCTTTGTGGAACACATTACAGGAGACCTATGTCCAGCAGTGGACGTACATCGGTTGAATTGATGATGATGCCTCAAGCATTTATACATATCTGAAATTTTGAAATTACAATATACATTTTTTTTTCGTTTCATTTAACAAATTGTCTATCGAAGAAAAGAGAAACATTCACCATGTGCACAACCTGGCACTAGTTTTTTACCTCAGTAATTTCATTAGCCACAACTCCTTTGAAACCGGAACACAGTAGTGTTTGCATAGTACTGTTTGGCGGGAAAATACGAGCTACTGTGGTATTTTTACAGTTTTCGGCAACAGAGACCCAAAACTTTGCTGTATACCTCAATCGGCTGGTGATTGATATGATGATATGGCATGATTCATCATGTCGAATTTGAACTAACGTTGTGTTTTGTATCACACACCTATTGTGAAACTTCGCAGTGAATGGTGAAAACCGTTACATGTAATTATCAACCCGCTTGACGTCAGCTGATTGTTCACATCCGGCCGAAGTTAATTTATCGTTTAAACCGTCAACGTATCGTTTTAATTGAAATTATTTTAGTTCCTTATTAACCCCAATTTCAATTCAGCGCGTTGACCTTCCTCATTTTTCATAACTCACGTGTCTCACACAGTTGAATTCAATTTATTTAATCAATATAAACAAATTAATACATTATTAACGTCTAATCACAAACTATCACATCTCGTATTCAAAATTTCAAGTGTCATCATCATCATCATCATCATCATCGTCATCAACCGTTGGACCGTCTTAATAATCAACTAAAATTTCAAAACATACCTAAAATAGGGAAAATCTATAACAAAATTGATCGGATATGTAAACTCATCATCATCATCTCGGCCGATGGCAACCTTTGTCAGATACGGACCCTCGCTAAAGATCTCCGCACCGATCAGTCCCACCTTACCCGCATCCAATCAAAATAAAATTACTATATTCTATAGTTAACATATTCATGTTTTCTATAAAATTATTTAAATTTTTTTCCATGTACTAGACACCATTTGCAAGATGACAAGAGTGTGAATTCAGATATGACGGCGGATAGAGGGATATGGAAGAGAAGTACAAACTGTGCCGACCCCACGTAGCTGGGAGAAGGGCAGGAGGAAGATATACCACTTGTCATTGGCCCTGTGACGACAGAGCATATGAAATAGGTTATTGTTTTCAAGCGTTCAGGAACACTACAGAACTGATGCGAGTGAATTGCTCGTTCCAATTCCATTTGTCAACGAGAAATAGAATAATTGGTTACGACGCCCTGATACTTCAGCTGGTACATTCTTTGCATGGTTCACGTTTCAATCTGACTGTCTTAATTATTTATTCTTTTTATGAAGGAACAAATTACATAGTTTTTTAACTAATGTATATATTTACTCGCTTGTTTTGAGTCCATTACAACAGCCATGGTTACAGGAGGGTTGATGTGAAAGACGTCCTGATGTCATAATTGTATAAGGTGTATTTTCTAGATTTTGAATATTATTTTATGTTAGCCACATCTAAGCAGTAAGACAAGGAAAGCTGACTCCGTTATTATATAGGTTAATAGCTAGCAATGCGCTTACCGTATTTTGAAGTCTTATAGCAGCTTGGTGTTTAATTTTATTACCTATAAGATCTCAAGCCTAAAGTAGCAAGCATACATCTTCTCTAACTATTGTTCATTAAAAGTTATAACAGCATTGCTGTTATAAGGGATATCCGGCAGTCAATATAATGGGTGTTAAGAGCCTCGCGCAACAACTCACGGGACCTAAGCCAACCTCACCAGCTCTTGGTGCTCCCTACTAATCAACAAACGAGGCTCTGGCTCCCACCAACCCGCATTGGGCCAGCATGGTGAGAAATGACCCAAATCCTCCCATATGAACTCGAACAGACGTCAGTCTCTAGTGCCCGCCGGTACCAAAGCCCATGTTGACTGTATGTGGAGATCTTTGGGAGAGGCCTTTGTCCAGCAGTGGACGAGTCTATTGGCTGATAATGATGAATATAACAGCCAGAACATTCTGATTGGAAAATTTGCCGTCTTTGGCCCAAGTGTCTTTTTTATCATTTATGAATTCTACCGACCCCTGCTGCGATTTGTTTTGATGACTGTCTTGGTGGACTCAACCTTGGTGACTATGTATTTGATGCTTTGACTTGATTTTAATAAGTCAATAGTATATGTTTTTTTTCTTGCCACTTCACAGTTCCACTTAATTACTTCATGATGGAGCCGTTTTCTTTGGCCGTACGCGGGCAGACAGTAACTATATCTTCTATTGTTTCCTTACCAATTTAGCAGCAGATACAGAACGGTTGAACAGCTAGAGTAAAGCCGTTTAGGTATCATTTGAAGCCTCCATGCCGTGGCTTAAAAAATATTAGGCCAATCAATAGAACAAATGCTTCTCGAGTACTAATCTAACGTTTCATCATTATCAGCCGATAGACGTCCACTGCTGGACATAGGCCTCCCCAAAAATCTCCGCGATTTGTGCTATTTCTCACCACGCAGGCCCAATGCGGGTTGGTGGGATCCAGAACCTCGTTCCTTGATTTCCAGGGTGCACCACGAGTAGGTGAGGTTGGCCTGGGTCCCGTGAGTTGTGCGTGCGTATATAAATGTAATAGTGGAAACAACTCACATTTTGTATAAATACACAAACGAGTTGTCTCAGGTTTGAAGTTTGCGGCGCCTATTTTAGTACGGGGGTAATTAAAAGAAGATTTGTTCGTCAGTCTCCGCGTTCGTGTAACATCACCATCATTATTCCAGAGCCGATTTATCGCCAATAAAACCGATCCGACATACGTTGAATCCCAAAGGGCTTGAAGTAATTATTTAGGTCTATTATAAAACAGAACCGGATGTACCACCGACAAAGAATGTATCCTGGAACATTTGAATCCATATGTGTAAAAAAAATCTTGTATATTCGTTATCCTTCTCGGATAGATACCCACCGCTGGACATAGGCGTACCCAAAGATCACCACTCCGATAGGGGTAAAATAAATAATTTTACTTCTTTTTCCCATCCCATCTCATTATACTGATGGATTAAGATAAAAATTTCTACTATAGATGAAAAGCTTGAACTTGATGCAAACTTAACATACTGATAGAAAATTAATGCTTTATAACCCTTATTGATGTTACGTCTTGTTAGTACGTCTGGAAGTCCCAACTATCTAAACTGTCAGCAACAGACACATGGTATCCGGGACGAAGCTCCTCGCTCATGCCCGTACCCTAGTACTAACTTTTTCATAATTAAAGTATCAAATTAATATTAATATAATTAAATTAATAATATGAAACAATTCATGGAAATAAGTTTCTATACGATTTTCAATGTCAAAACGGATTGTTGATATTCAAAAACATTTAATTACTCTTCTTATTAGTAAGAAGATACATATATAAGATAAGGGAATGGACCGGTATCATCAGTGTTGGGAAACTGTTCTTTATGGCACAAATCCATTAACACGTAGATACTAATATATTTAGTGCCGCAATGGCTTAACATTGATTTTTTTATAAAGTATTCGCAACTTCCGCAAAAGATAGATATTTCCGGAAAACGTGTATTACGTATATATACGAATGAATAACTCTTGGCATTGATAAAAATATAACCTAGAAAGTCTCTGATATCAAAGATTGTTAAAGTAGGCACCAATGCAGTATCTACTTCTACTGTATAATAGTAATGTGGAAACGTTACTGTTTTACGGTTTGAGGGGTATATAATGAAATTACGAGGGTGTTTCAAATCTTGCAATGAGATGCAATATTTAAGATCTTAAATATCGCAAGTACTCACTGTTATGGACGGTACTATCTTGTGAAGGTCTTACTCGTCTCGTCGCTGCGATGAAAAAATATAGAATGTTTACATAATTATGTGATACTATACTTAATACTTGACAACACTAAAGTAATTGCAATCACGCCTGAGATAAGTAAATTGACACTAGTAAACATTTTTTTTTAATAAAACGAAGCGAAGCAATAACGTATATATAGTCTGCTCACGAAAATGTCTGGTCTCTACCGTCATATCAAATTGTATTAAGAAATAGCCAAATTGCAACAAATAAAAAAAAAATAACAATGAAAACAAAAAAAAATACAAGTACGATCGGTTAAGTTACAACACCTCTTTGTTAAGATGTTAAAAATGAACTTGTCCAAGCACTCAGGAATGGGCTCATCGGTTTCAGTGCGGTTTACGGTTATAAATCTATTCCTGTACTTCCTGTCGACGAACACCACACAGTTGACGCTGTTAGTAGAACAAAATTATATTTCCGGAATTCAAAATATCTTCGATTGCTGTTTTTTGTCAGTGACACTAAGCCTAAACTTTGCATAGAACTGTTCCGCCACTGTCATGGACAGGCGTATCATTTACCATCAGGTGAATCTACCGCTCGTATCGACGTTTCCATAACTAAAGAAAATCTAAGGATCGCTTGCAAAGCACTAAGAACGGACACGGAAAGGGTTTAGAGAATAAGAATGCCTCTCAACCCTATCTTCCCCCACATAAGCTCATTTATTATTATCTTTAGAAGATTTTCTCCTCTAAAAAAAGTAAAAGGTGGTCATATAGGAACTGTACGATCCGCATAAATTCCAAATACAAATAAACCAGATTTAGCATATGGTCTGCTTGCTGGTGACGTGATGCTGCAGTTCGTTGAACTGTATGCCGAGGTTAATTCGAAAGTGACGCTTCTTGCATTACGTACGTTCGAAAACTCCTACCCTGTGCACATTGTGCTGGTGTATTGGAGCGTAGTGCGTAACTGTCTGCGACACGCTCCACGCTCCACGCCTCTGTTATTGTTGCTGCAGTGGAAACATAAAATAATTCTTAAATATATTTTTTTTAAGAAAGCCTCGAGACGAGCGGGTCGTTTACCTGAACGACCTGAACCTAAATGATACGCCTGCCCTTAATAACGTGGCACTAGTTAGGAAGGTATACACAGCACCACATTCGTCGCCTTGAGACGGATGTTGAATCTCTTTACCCCAATGATTTCACAAGCTGCAGCGTCCTTCAAAGCGAAAGAAAGTAATATTTGCACACTGCTTAATGGCGGTAAAAATGGTAGCTGACAGAGGTAGATACTTAAATGATCTTTGGAAACTGGTGGCTATCAGTAAAATTTTTTGTTTTCCAATTGCAAGAATTGGATGTTAGATTATTGGATATTCTATGAATATAGCTCTAATTTTATTTTTATTTAAAATCGTTATAATACACATTAAATTATTATTTATAATACATTAGGCGGTCATAAAGACTATGGGTATTTCCTATCAGTCATCACCTAGGACGTGGAGAGATGCAGTGGTAGATAATGACGAATAATCATTATCATCCGACAGACGACCATATGGACATAGGCCCCACCCAGAGGCGAATAACATTATCTGAAATTGTCATGGTTTTATACATATATACACAAATAAATATATATTTGTAAAAGTATTGGAACTTCGCCACATCATAACCTTCCGCCCCTGTTTCCGATTTCTAATGCCATTACCTCTATTCACGGCTGAACGAAATGTGTCTTTAGGTATACAGGCCCAACGTCCTGAACAGCCTGCGAGTGAAATAGCTAAGTAATTTCATTTGGCGACGTGGATGGATATCGCCGGGTGGTATTCCTTTCCATTCACAATGGATGAGAAAATTTGCCGTTGTTGGGTAATTGTTATTGCAGTCATTCATTATCATTATGGTGACACGTCTTTGCCCTTGCTTTCGAAGTTAAATTCGATGAATGCGCGAACTTTACATTTTATAAACATAATTAATTATTGTAGCGTTCTGGTATAAAGTTAAGTAATAATTCAATATTTACTTAAAAAAAAATCTTAATTAAAAAAGGTTTTATTTACTCTTCTAAAAGCGGACCGTACCATTTTGTTTATAATTGATAATATAATCAATCGTATAGATATTTTTCACATACCTTGACATGTTAATGTTTGTTTATAAAAAAAAATGCTTCACTCAAATCGTAGTAAATATAAATGTCGTTCAGATGTTATTAAAAAATATTTCCTTTTGTCAACAGGTCTTAGCGGTTCGAAGGCAGATCTGCAGCACAGGCGCGAAGTGTTCGGTTCGAATTTGATCCCGCCAAAACCACCCAAGACCTTCCTCACCTTGGTGTGGGAGGCTCTGCAGGACGTCACCCTCATTATATTGGAAGTAGCCGCTATCGTGTCGTTGGGATTGAGTTTTTACAAGCCGTCCGAAGATCAGAGCGATGTTGGTAAGTTTACGCTGACGACCACAGATCAAACCTAACTAGTGAACCTTACGATGTGCATCTCCTTCATACACCTAATCTAACTGAATGTAGCTTTCACTCGCAAACTAATCTGAAATTAGCCCGGAACCGGACATCTGTAGGTGGATTACTCGTACCGTTGTTATTACATACATAACTTGGGTTAATTTTTTTGACCAGAAAATCAAAGTTTACCATATAATCCATTCACAAAGTTGTCACTATAAAAAGTTCGTACGAGAAAATTATTTCACATAAAATATAGAAAACCCAAAACTTCAAAGGTTACCTTTATAAGGTCGATAAATTCCGCCGCGAGCCCTCACATCCTATTATATCAGACCTCTTGCGGGTTACGTTCATTATCACGTATAAAAAGGTAAATTTGTTTTCTATTGTTCCCTTTAAGATGACAAAGGAAAACGTAGCGGTCCCCCGAGCCTATAAGTAGTTACTATTAAAGTTAATACAAATATATACATATATATAGATAACTAAATTGATATTATGTAAATTGAGCAGGACTCTTCATACTCCCACTCCCTGACATTCGGAGCTTTCCAACACAAGGAGAAAGTCAAGGCCGTACATCAACAACGCTGACCAAAATCGTGTTGGCAGAATATTACATACTTATCTTTAAAAGCAATAATTGTTTAGATGCCAAAAATACCAGCTCACCCTTGACTAATTTTAGAAATGAATAATAACATTGTTTTTCTTTTTCCAATAACAATTTGGCAACACTAGACGATATTGGTAAGAAAATTGATTTACTTAGAGATTTATATTTTTTTTTTTGGACACTGTCCTGTTCTGTGAACATGTTCGCAAACTCATTGGAATATCGATTTTTGTGCTATGTGAACACTTTTTTTTTTTAAAAAAAAATCTCTTTTTTTTATTGACGCAACTAAATCGATATTATGCTGTGTGTACC
Source organism: Ornithoptera priamus (assembly GCA_029034505.1). Classification (NCBI taxonomy): domain Eukaryota; kingdom Metazoa; phylum Arthropoda; class Insecta; order Lepidoptera; family Papilionidae; genus Ornithoptera; species Ornithoptera priamus. Next base: position 1,454,325 of record JARDWD010000500.1, on the reverse strand, counting down.
TTACCTACAATTTGATATGACCTTTTTAATAAATTTTATTCAAGCCATGGTTTTTCGATTTATATACATAATACTATTGATACAATATTATAATACTATTAATTTATATTTAGATCCTAAGTACGATTTCGTGATCATAATAATATTCGGATAGTGTTACGGTTTAGTCTTAACCGTCTGGTTAACTACACTTTGTTTTGGTTTAACCTATGAGAGCCTAAGTGCACCACACGAGCTTACCTCTACATAACTTGAAGTTGATGTAGACTACCGAGACATTCACCAGATGGTCGACGTCTGCCTATTTATTTATTTATAAAAACACACCAGTAGCAACACGCATTAAACTATTTACATTAATATTTTATAGTGATTACAAATTCTGATGCACCTGCATATTGAAGATGTGTACAACAATTGCAATATTGTTACTAAGGTAGTAATAAAAAATTCATAATGTACTACAGAAAACTACAAAAATAAACAGAGTAGCAAATAATGATTCCATGATGAACAAGAATTATATCATCGTTCAGATTTGTCGAGCAAGTGTCGAAGCTTTGGTTTTATAACAACGTGGCGATAGTTGTATGTTAGACACATCACCACACTGTGCTCATCTCCTTAAGATATATATGAAGTCTCATTATCCGAATGATTTCGAAGGCTAAACAAACAAGAGAGCTTTTCTATCATCAAAATTCGAAATTCCCAAGTATTAAACATTTACAAATGTATACAGCTCTTACCATTTGGGTTGAGGGTATAACTAAATGAATTCTGCGCTTCTGTAAATATTTTAAGATGCTCTTACGAAGGCAGCATTCAACATGGACACACCTTCCCTAGGTGGTCTCCAGTGGTGGCATTAGGGAATAAGCAATGAGAGAACTACTTACTATTTCATATGTGAACATTTAGACCATTTGTGAACAATTTGTAGAGGTTCAACCGATGGTAAATGATGCGCTGGTTTAAATGAACACCGCACTTCACTGAGACGCTGCCGCAATAATTTCACTAGCCACAGCGCCATTCAAACCGGAAAACATTAATGTTTGCGTACTATTTAGCGACAGAAATAGAAGCTGCGAGAGTACTTACTTAGTCGATCTTCGACAACAGACACTTGCCACCTTATATCAATGTATAAGATGTAATCGCATATATTATGTTAAAAAAAAACCTTTGATTCTCACACCAAATGTAAGTTTTATAGTTCACTTCGAAAAACCATGGCATATTAGGGCATGTGTTTGAATTAGCTGCTTGACCTCCTGAGTGCAGACCAAACGTTTGGTGGATGCTCTTTAACCACGTCAGTGTTCTCGTGTGTGTTCGCTTGATAGTGTAAGCTAGACGGAACTTTAGCGACGATTTGTCCGTCTGTCTTTACTTGTCTAAATTCATAATAAATAATGAACCGACTTTAAATAAAAGAGTACGCAGAAGTTGTACAGTCAGATATGTAGATGGTGTCTCGTTCCTTAGTCACAAACTGTTGTTATCTTTTGAAGTCGGTTCACAAAATAAACATAATAAGTATGCACCCGGTTTAACTAATATTTCATAATATTATATACAATATATAATTCCTACACTATAATAAACAATTATAAAAAAATGTTAAATTAATACTAAGTTATTAAGCATGGCCCTTGTGTTTAGAACTTTTAGTTATTTATCGTAACTACATTTAAACTTAACGTAACTAACTTAATGAACTCATACTCTAAGAACAATCCGAAAGGTAATCTTAATAATAAACAACTAATGTCTTGCGACGGATATATTTATACCATTTCCGGTTTTATATCTACCCACCGATACCAATGATGTTTACACCATCATAGGGAATAACAATGGTGATTGTTCATGTTGATAATGAAATATAACTTTAACAAATCTTTTTGATATGTTAAATATAAGTAATACCTCTTATACATCATCTCATAACATATCAAACAAGTAACATATATACGTGAGATATAATCAATACTTTTTTTTAATTATGTGTCTGTCAGTATGTTTGTTGTTCACACTGTGATAATCACAGCTTACATATTACACGCATTAAATGCTATATCACCTTCGTTGTCGGATCGAGGTCACATCTATCCGGCACGGGCATATCAGTAATTGAATAACGGTCACCCCACGTGCGACGGGGACACCCGACAACCCCTAAACCATTCATTGGCGTAATCTAGGTGAGCAGCGGCGGGTTAATAGCGTAATGTGGGTATTGTAAAATCTTATCTGCATTAAATTAGCCATTGTGAAGATGGAAACTACTTCACATGAACATTTTTTTTATTCGCCGCAACTATCCACAGAGCAGCACGTTTACCTGACTGTAAGTGATACACCTGCCCGATATAATGCTGGTTAAGATAACCAACACTGCACCGCACTGCGCTCGTCGCGTTGATATTTAATTAATAACGCTCGTTACCTCAGTAATTTCACAAGCTAGAACAGAAGCCTTCCAATCGGAATTAAGATTTGTACTTTACGAGTTTAACAGCGGAAATAAGAGTTGCGGTGCTACCTACCCAGAGGATCTCCAGCATGAGAGTTACGATCAATAGAAAATTTACCAGCACTATAATCTCATTACTACTCGGTTATGATTTAAGTTGAAACTTTAAGATTTTAATTTGTAGATCTCTATTGATTGTGACCGGAAGTAGCACTGCAGCGCTTAATATCGATGAATGTTTTAAAACAGTCAACCAGCAATTTTCAAAGAACATACGAGTACATATTCAGTTAGTGACTTGAACCAATTTATTCCTTATAATAATATAAAGATACGTCGCAATTGAACATATATCAAAACACATTTATTTTAGTGACATACACTTTTTTATTATTTCTAAGAGTAACTTAAGACACCTGAATATATATTGCAACTATTTAAGTTACATTAAAAAACCAACCGTTTGTAAATACTTGAAATAATTTACTCCTCAAGAATTAAAAATATTGATTCCGTTTTTCAGGTCATATCGACGAGGACGAAGGGCACTATCAATGGATCGAGGGTCTGGCGATCTTAATATCCGTCATAGTTGTCGTCCTAGTAACAGCATTCAACGATTACACGAAAGAAAGACAATTCAGGTAAGAATTAATTATTTTACTTTCTATAATCATCAAATTTCGAAAGGAGTATTTAAATAATAACAATTACCCTTTTTGTATTAAGGTAAAGCAATAAGTAATATAAAAAAAATTGTCTCCAAATTAAGGTAATTAAATAACCTAAGCATCATCATCAGCCAATAAACGTCCACTGCTGGATATAGACCTTCAAAGATGCCCACGTCAGTCCGTGCTGCGCATCTAGCGGCGTAACTAATAACTCGCACCATTTACTTTATAAGATAAAAAAAAAGAGCTTGGACCATAAACGTCGACAAATATCTAGTTTTCTGTTTCTTATTAAAGTTAAATTTCTAAATTACAGAGGGCTTCAATCGAGGATAGAGGGTGAACACAAGTTTGCAGTTATTCGCGGTGCTGAGGTGAAACAGGTGCCCATAAGCGAGATAGTTGTCGGCGACATCTGCCAGATAAAGTACGGCGACACGCTGCCCGCTGACGGCATACTGCTGCAGAGCAACGATCTTAAGGTAAAGCTATGAGACATTAAAACGTTCATAAGATTCGCAATAATTAATGATGCAGCGGCGTGAGAAGGCAGGAACGAAAACGCTACTTATAAGTACTAGGTGCTGTTTAAGATTATAGGGTCTGTATAAAGCAGATACGGGACGGACTATCCCAGCATAGCGTTAGCGAGGCCGCGGTTGTTTTCCGAACGGAGATCCCGTGACCTCTCCAAACGCCGAAGGTGACTAACGATGGGGTTTGGTGGGCAGAAATCTCAACATAACTCTGATTTCACCCCAGAAGGCAGAGTATCTTTTCGAAGATTTCCCCCTGAAGCCTAAAAAAAGGGTGCTATTTAAGATGATATCATAACGCTTCAATACATCAGACGGTTGGATGAAAGATAGATTATACTTAATAAAAATGGGTTTACTTTATTCGCCAATCACGTGAAATCACGTGAAAACTAGTGAATGTATCGACACAAAAACATGACCATTCAACGCGGCAATATTTGTAGATGGTTATAGGTTATGACGTCCAAGTGGGTTTTAGTGGGTAAATATCCCACACAACCTTAACCTCTCCAGCAGCAGGGTACGTAAAAATCTTCAGGACAGCCACTCGTAGCTTCCGGCGCGCAAGCCAGCAGTGCGCATGTCCGAGCTGCCGATAACCCAATAAGCGGCAGCGCTATCTCGATTGCCGCGCGCTCGCCTCTGACGCACGCATCTGATAGAAGGCAAATATAGAAATTATTGCTACCTGATGTAGATAAACATGGGCGCGTCGCGATTGTACGCCGATAGGAGACGATAGCGATTATAAATTAAATATCATCTGTTCCACCTCTCTAATTATACTGTCGTCGACAAAAACTATTCATTCATCTTTACCAAACGGAAGACGCTACTACTGATCATAGGCCTCCTTTCAAGGAACTTAAAATAGATCGGTCTTGCGTTGTTCACAAGTTTGAATTTCGAAAAAAATAAATATGTTAATCAAAATTTTTTGCCAAGATTATCTGGATTGGATATAAATTGGTGTTCTTCAGGATAACTTTTAATATCCACCGCCAACATACACTTGCCGTGTCATGTCAAAAGAAAGAACCACTAGCTTTTGGCCACGTGTTCTAGTTCCGCAAGTGCAGTATAAGATGAACCATCAAGTCGGACAATGACTAGTAGCATTGTACTGCATCAGAAAATAAACACCTCCGGAAATAAAGCAGCAGCTCTTTCTAGAGCCAGTACAAACACTGCGCTCGTAACCCTCGTCAATTGAAGGGAATATAGCTAACTTTACTTGGGAAGGTCTATAGACGGGAGTGAAAACCAGTGTTGTTATGATGATAATGAGAAGGAGGATATAAATTGTAATAATTTTATATAGCTCCTAAATCATCATCATCAGCCGATAGACGTCCACTGCTGAACATAGGCCTCCTCAAAGATTCCCACTTCAGGTAGGAATTCATAAGGGGGGATTTGAGCCATTTCCCACCACTCTAGCCCAATGCGGGTTGGTGGGAGTGCTAAATATATAGTAAGAAATATATTAATATAGTTTTTATTGAACTAAGCCACGAGACGAGCGGGACGTTCACCTGATGGTAAATGATACGCTTGCTACGTAACAACGTGGCGTTAGTCAGCATGATATATACTGTACAACATTGCGCCCGTTTCCTGAAACAAGATTTTAAGTCTCATTACCTCGGTAATTACACTAGTTACAGCACCCTTCACGGAACAGTAACATTATTTGCACACTACTGTTTGACGGCAGCGACAGTCGCTGCGGTGGATCCTACCTAGACGGTCTCCGGCAATGCAGACCTATCACCAGTTTGTCGGATTGCAATGTGGTACTGTAGAAACATCCCAAACTAGCGTCATGGTTATGATCAAGCATCACCAGGTAAACGCTTTGTTTGATTCTGTTTCCGCCTTATATCTCCGTTGCTGTTTACCGAGCACTTACTAACATCTAAAGTAAGCAGCTTTCGCAATAACGGACACGTTATCAGTCACGGCAGGAGACGGAGTATGCGGTCAGCTCTGCCACGCCAAAGTACATCAGATGTTACTACATCGATTAGCGCTATATACATACACATCGATACAGTACTGTGATAACCAACAGAATTCAGTGTTTTAACCATTTTAAAGTATCTGATACTGCTGGTAAATCTGTAGGTATCCACCGCAGCTCCTATTGCAGCCGACAAACCGTACTGTGCAAATATTACTGATGTATGGTAGTTAATGTTGGGTATGGTAGAAGAAACATGAAAGTAGGATTAATGCTATGGAGATGAGAAGCTTGAGAAGTATAACTGGAGTGAATCTGATGGACAAATGAGTGTAATAAGGGAGCGATGCAGCGTAGCGTGGTTGAAGATGTAGTGACTAAGATAGAGAAAGGGATGCTTAGATGGTTCGGCCATGTAGAAAGAATGGATGAAAGAAGATTAACTAAAGAGGTATACAAGGTAAGAATGAATGGACAAATCGGTGCGGGAGGACGACCTAGGCGGACATATTTCAATCAAATCGAAGATGTAAAGAACGGCCGGGTCAGGAATACTCGCAACCGACGACCATGCATGAAGACGCTCATGAAAGTGGAGGAAGCGAGAAGGGCGTGCTAGGACCGTAGCAAGTGGAGAGACGTGGTCTCTGCCTACCCCACTGGGAACGAGGCCTGATATATATATATATGTATGTATTACTGTATTTCGATTTTAAGGGCACCGTCGCTAGTGTTATTACTGAGGTAACGAGATTCAACTTCTAGTATAAAAATGACGAGCATTGAGGTGCAGTATATGCCATTATACTATCACCGCGTTGCTATGGGCGGATATATCACACATCATCAATTAAACGTCCCGCTCGCCTCAATTTATAAAATAAAAAAAAATCAATCATAAAAAAATAATAAAACTACTGCCATATCAGCTTTGATGTGGTCCGGCTGACAATACAGAGCTCAGAGTATTCTGGCCTGGCATTACTATCTACACTCTCGTTCTCATTAAATTATCCTGAAAATGAAGCGGAAATGGAAGCCTACTATATACCATGCAAAGCCTTGGTAGCTGAGTTTTGGAAGCAGTCGTACGCTTTATGGTTCCAGAAGTGGCGCCGGATTTCCGCTGAGCTTGAGCTTCCGGCGAAAGAATACTTTATCAGAAAATGTATGTAATATATCTCAAGAAGCAAAACGTTTAGCGGACTATTCATTAACCCTCACATACTCAGCTTGGTGAATAAACACCATTGATTCTCCTCATTCAAGTCTCCTCATTCAATTCAAAAAAGTCACCACTGCGTCCCTAAACTAAGACGTAACAAACCCTTTTTGCTTACCAGTAATCTTATTATTATTAAATCTATGTTATTCACAGGTCGATGAATCGTCACTGACTGGAGAATCGGACCATGTCAAGAAGGGTGAAGCTTTTGATCCTATGGTGCTATCTGGTACTCACGTTATGGAAGGTAATTTTCACAACAAATATCTTCTTTTTTATTTCACTTTAAACAAAGGAAACTACAGGCCACGGAGCGATAACATGCAATATTATAACTAGCATGGTATTAATTCCTCTAGCATTGGAATGTAATATATTTTAATAATAAAGTATTATAAGGTTGTGTAACCATAATCTAAATTACCTCCCTGATCTAATATCTAAGCGCTTACGTTATCCCTGATGGAATTACAGGGATGACACCTAACTATCACTCTCGCATTGTTAATCCTTACATAAAATCTTTTTTGGGTTGTAGCTCCACCGTCCATTGCGTTATTGTTAGCATATTATAAAAAAACTTGTTACTCATTTTAATATTTCTTAAATAAATTCAAAAAAATCATTTATTATTCAGCGCTTCGCTGGTGTGGTGCTGCTAAATGCCAAATGGTATCTGTTCCACTCCACCTTTTATTATGAATACAACGTATAACTACCAGCGGTAGGTCCCTGTTGCCAGAGAGACCGTCTGGGTAGATACCATCGCAGCACCCATTTTTGTCGTCAAACATCACTGTGTTCCGGTTTTGAGGGCGCTGTGTCTGTGTAATTATTGCGGGTAACGAGACTCGACATCTTATGTATCAGGCGACTAGCGCAATGTGGTGCAGTGGATGTCATTCCAACTAGCGCCACATTGCTATGTGCAGGCGTATCATTTACCATCAGGTAAGTGATAAGTCTAAGTGATTGTCCCTTCGCTTAGTTGATTAAATGAAAATACAATAATTTGTTTAACTGTTGCAGGTTCCGGCAAGATGTTGGTAACAGCGGTAGGTGTTAACTCACAGGCCGGCATCATCTTCACGCTGTTGGGTGCGGCCGTTGATAAACAAGAGAAAGAGATCAAGCAGATGAAGAAAGGTCAGTGTTTGTCCGAAATAAACCGCTGCCCGTAGCACTAGTGATGTCCCAAATAGTTATTCAGATACCCTTTCTGTAGTCATACAGAACTACACAAATATTTATCAATGTTGTTACTATAACACATTAAAATATCTGATCACACACACGCACACACCTACACACACGCGCATACACGCTTAAGTACACACTACACAGATAATATAAAAAAAATAATACAGAAAGGGTTTCCATCTAGTTTACCATAGTTTAGTGTTGTTCAAATAATTACATTGCTCATTTAGCCATAGATTACGAGTTTAGAGTGATATAGTTCGCGCTTGACCCTAGCATTATTCACTCATGTTAAGTTAAAATAGACCATATAGCGTTGTGATAGTGTTCAATTTAGATCCGCTTTAGTCTAAATGAGCATTGTACAGTCCAATGCTTAGTTGCATATTTAGTGATACCACAATTGAAGAATGGAATTTTCCCCCTTTTACATTAAACCACCGCACTCCCACGAAATCTAAATAAACGACGAAGTTGGTAGAAAAATAAAGTAAACATTTTTTAAACGCTTCCGGTTCCAATTCTAATAGTCTAAATCGTTTATGTGAGGGGCGGGTACGACTACAAGGTTGTGTATTTTTTTTATTCGACGAAACGAGTAAGACTTTCACCTGGTGGTAAGTTAAGCACACTGCACCACATTATTCTCGTCGCCTAGACGTAGATGTAAACACTCGTTACTCCAGTAATTTCACTAGCAACAACGCGCTTAAAACCGGAACACATTAATGTTTGCATACTACTGTTTGTCGGCATAAAAAAGACCTGATGTGATACCTAGACGGTCACCAGCAACAGAGACCTAATACAAAGAGATACCGCAGAGATAAAAGAACGGTATGTTCTTTAAACAATACATTTGTGGATATATGACGTCCACCGACCCGCCCTTATCCCGACTCCCAGCTGTGGGAAGATGAAGTGTGCCGTTTACTTATTTCTACCAGTTTCGAGCGTGTATATGAGATTATTTTATTGATCGACCACAAGGTTATGGTTATTGTTTCGGGTAACTTGTGTATACGTGTTAGACGTTGTTCGTACTCGTGTTTTTTGTTTGTTTGACTAATTGCCTGCATTTGTTGGTAGCATGGTCCACCTGGTCATAGCCCCCGTGTAGTGTTAATCGCGTATATAAGCATCGTCTCCGTGTCTTTATAAAATAATCTCGTTTCAACAATCAAATTGGTAACTCTCGAAAAGTCTCACATTGAAGTATGTACATCTTGTAAATGCGAAGTGCAGCCCTCACGATCGAGCGTATTGCGGCCAAAAAATGGTCATTAACCCGTTCGCTACCCGGTTTCAGGAAATTGGACCGGACGTTTCTATATCAAAGTATTATTTAAACTATATTTCATGCGTGGGTTTACAAAAATTAAAATACACTGCACTTACCAATAGAGACTTGCCATTATGATCTATGAACATTTTTCGTCTGAAGTTTCTCTCTCTTTCTCCATAAAGTAATGCATTTTACCAATTTTAAAGAAATTAAACCGGTATTCAATGAAATGCCGATTGTGTGAACAAATTTCATGGAAAACAAAGAAATAGGAATAAGACTTTAAGAGATGAGAAATAATTCTCTCATATCAACTTGCACTTGGACAAGGTTGTGGATAAAATGGTTTTAGCTCTCCTTTGAGAGAAGCCTCCACTTTCTAGCAGTGGTAACATTAATAGAGTTCTTTATACCTTTATATTTATATGGCGTCAGATAAAAGACAATGTTTGGTAGCAAACGGGTTAAACCATCAAAGGTCACGATGACTCGATCGTATACCGTTAACTTCTATAGTTAACGCAACCAAAGAATCGTCTAGTGTGAATCCGTTCAATGACATCCAATTTTTTTTCTCCACCCCCTGACCCTGGCCTGCCGCACACCCACATCCATGCCGCCGACGAAAAATAAAATAATACATACACATTTAAATTGCATCGTGGTAACTGTTGTCGATGACGCATGGCGCATAAACCGTTACGAACGGTGTGTCCGTTGTAATAAATGTGTATGGCTTGTGTTAATGGATACGATAAAATAAAACGACCGGATATTCGGACGATACGGCTGTAGAAGCTAAAAAGCAGCAGCGGAAGGGGACCCAGCGCAAGAGCCTCACCGGTAAGTAACATCCTTTGCTACGCCCCGCTTCTAAGGTCCTGTGTACACTTGGGGCCAGATTAATACAAACGCTTCATACAAAATGTAACTGATACCAGCAGCTTCCGCTTCCTTATTGTTAATTCTGTCCTTAAGTGTACTTTATGATGCATAATCAGTTTACGATCATGATTTTATTTTACAATTAGCAAACCTAGACGTCTAAGCGATGCCTGACACTATGCATTTTGATATTGACATAGTTTGCATAATGAATAACATACTCCATATGTGATAACAAATTCACATATAAATTTTAGTACTTTACGCATTGCATCCATTAATTATAATAAAAATAGTAAAAAAAAAACAGTTAAAAGATTTAATATTTGATTTGCTTTGAAAAATCTCCTGCGAATATTAAAAGTGCGTCTGCATCTCTTCTCTCCTATTAACTTTTAAATAAACTCCTTCTTATATTAGTCTAACGATGTATATAGTTGTTCTTGTTTGGTACATTACTTCTATACTATATTTGTTTGTAGTTAATCACTTGTTTTGTTTTAAATTTGTAAATACATATTTCTTTAGTATATCACCAAGTTCTGGTGTACAACTATGCAGTAATCACAAATTCAACAATTACACGACAACAGATTATAAGTCAGATTGACTGCTGTTACGGTTACCTCTGTTGACTAATCGATTCTGAAGCCACATGCTTCGGAGTTTGGTCGATGGTAGGGTTATCGGATCCCGCTTGTCTACCTACGATCCTTATGATATAAATCCAGCTATAACAGCATTTAAAGTCTGTCCGAGATGTCGCCAACAAAACTCTCGTATATGTCTGTGGGTGATTCAGTGGTGTGGAATGTCAGAAAATGAACTTGAAGTACCAAACAAGAACACGGTAATGGTTTTAGTGGTTGACGAATGGCTAATATTTAGGTGAAGAGGACGCTACACTGCCCGCTGCCGGCAACAGCCACGGCGCGAACCACCGCCCGGAGGATAACCATGTACCAGCGCCTGCCGACAAGCCTCAAGAAAATCCCCGCAAAAAGGAGAAGTCGGTGCTGCAGGCCAAACTAACCAAGCTCGCCATACAAGTAAGCACGCACATATTTACACAGACTCAAAATGTTGATTAAAAACTGACCATCAAACTCTCGCTACAGATCGGTTACGCCGGCTCGACCATCGCCGTACTGACGGTGATCATCCTGGTGGTGCAGTTCTGCATTAGGACGTTTGTTATTGAAGGCCGCCCGTGGAAGGCGACCTACGTCAACAACTTGGTGAAGCACCTCATCATTGGTGTTACCGTACTCGTAGTAGCTGTCCCTGAGGGGCTACCGTTGGCTGTCACTTTGTCTCTGGCTTACTCTGTGAAGGTATGAAAGATTAACGTTTTACCCCATTTGACTATCCATTATATGACGGTCATCGGCAGACCGATCAGTAAACACCATATTTACTTATATCATTTATTTTTTATTTTTCTGTGAAACTGCCAGGCGTATATGAGTTTGTCTCGTCTCTCTTCTACACGCAATACAATACATGACAAATAAATGGATGTTAGTTCTCTATTCAGCATGTGCTTTCAGCAAGTGAAGACTTCGTGAAGAACACAACTTCCAAAATCAAATGTCGTGGATAAGTAACACCTTCCCACCCGCATATGGCTCGCGTGATGAATAAATTACCTTGACTCTGTCCTTTTACATGAAAGCTTCAATTATCAGTAGTGGGGTATAATGAAAGGGCTGTTTATTCAAATGTTTCATTTTAATACCTATCAAGATACACAATACGTTTATAAACAATTTTTTCTCTTGGCAGTAAAAGTTATTGTGCATCTAATGTATAATGTACGTATGTGATGAGTGAGGATTGACAAGAAAGATGGACGCGATATATAGTGTTCTTTTTATTCATCAACTTTACTCCCCTAACATATACATTTCAGAAAATGATGAAAGACAACAACTTGGTGCGTCACTTAGACGCGTGCGAAACCATGGGCAACGCAACCGCCATATGCTCAGACAAGACCGGAACCCTTACCACCAACAGGATGACCGTCGTTCAGTCGTACATCTGCGAGAAACTCTGCAAGGTCACGCCCAACTTCAGAGACATACCAGCCGAGGTCGGCGACACACTGATAGAAGGGATATCGGTTAACAGCGCTTTCACGTCCAGGATTATGGTTAGTCTGCATCATTAACTACCAAAAACAGTAGACCTGCACCCGAAGATATTTTTTCATCTCAAATGCTGGACAAAAATAAATTTGATTAATAAAATTATGTTGCACGTTTGTTTTTTCATATATCTTTTATAAATTCTCTTCTAGCCTTCCCAAGACCCGGGTTCGCCGCCTATGCAAGTGGGGAACAAGACCGAGTGTGCACTTCTGGGTTTTGTAGTCGCATTGGGACAGAGCTACGATGCCGTGCGCGAGAGGCACCCCGAGGAGTCATTCACGCGTGTCTACACATTCAATTCCGTTAGGAAAAGCATGTCCACGGTCATACCTTACAAAGGCGGCTACAGGCTTTACACCAAGGGTGCTTCGGAGATTGTTTTGAAGAAGTAAGTGAACAATTCACTGGATATGAAAGTTGTAATGTTAATAGATGCAATATTGCACTCGCTAACATGCCTACTTGACTATATGGAGCCATATTGTATATAGTTGTCATCGACCCGGACGAGTTTAGTAATCCTATCTCAAAGGAAATCGGAATCTAACCAAAGACTTCCATGTTACTAGGCTAGCGATTAACCACTGCGCCACAGAAGTATTTACACATACTATTTTGCTTCGGCCGTCTTTCTTATACTTGTAATATAATTGCAGGTGTGCATTCATCTACGGGCATGAGGGCCGATTGGAGAAGTTCACGCGTGACATGCAGGACCGGCTCGTCAAGCAAGTCATCGAACCAATGGCCTGCGATGGATTACGAACCATCTCCGTTGCCTTCAGAGATTTTGTGCCAGGAAAGGCTGATATCAACCAGGTATATAACCATTACTTACAGAATATTAAATTAAATCTTTCAACATTGCTATTGGGTCTTCCATCATACCTTTGAATCTCTAATCTTTCTATCTTATAAATACACTAATCATGTTTAGGTTTCGGAATCCATCCTTGTCTACATAACTAACTTGCATGTTAACATTCAATGTAGGAAAAAAAAACAATTACTGCTGACATTCCATGGCAATGATGTAAATTTGATGAAGTTTTATTATCGACATTGAATACATTAGATGTTCCATTCAAACAGGTGCACATAGACCAAGAACCGAACTGGGATGATGAGGACAACATCGTGAACAACCTGACCTGCGTCTGTGTAGTCGGAATTGAAGACCCTGTTAGGCCTGAGGTAATAAAAAGTACATTAAATAAGTATTATTACTTTGTGTGCATAGAGGAAGAGCAAGGCTTTGTATAGATACATTGGAAAGCTAAGTGGAAGTTACTACATGGTTTTCAATTATAATAGGAAGTTCATTTTTCGTTTTGGTTCAACGAGCTGGAATCTAATATTTAACTGCCTCCAGAGCACAGTGGTTAAGGATTAGGTTTCTAACACCAAAGCACCAAATCAATTGCAAGGCCTTATATTATGAAGTTTAGTTGATGGTAGTTTGTCAATCTTCCCTGGCTAGCTACTAAACTCATCTTATAAATCTGTCAAAATAACAGAATGCTATGTTCCAGCTAAGTATATGAGGCAGAGACGGAGTATTCAAGACGAGTACGATTCACCGTCTACAACTTATTTGGCACTTAAAACTGTGTAAAATTGAGGTTAAATATTAACATATTGTATATAAAAAAACATTACATGAAGTGGTATGACAGGTTCCAGAGGCTATCCGGAAATGTCAGAAGGCGGGCATCACGGTGCGCATGGTGACCGGTGACAATGTGAACACGGCACGGTCGATCGCCATCAAGTGCGGTATCATCAAACCGACCGACGACTTCCTCATATTGGAAGGCAAGGAGTTCAATAAGAGAATCCGAGACGCGAACGGCGAGGTGAGAAGATTTTAGTTACTATGTTTAAAGGGGAGTGAGGAAAGGTAAAGACAGGAGATGCCAGAACGCGGTGCGCTCAGCGTACAGAATTACCTATACACGTAATATTCGGAGCTTGCGAAATAACTGCTCGCTGTTATCCCGTGACCCTCGTGCATATTTTTCGAAAGTGATTGGAATACCGTGTGAAGCTTTTTAGTCGGTTGGAGTCCGGCACTACCCCGTTACCGGACCCTGGTTACGGGGTGTGCGTCCGTTAGCATTATGTTACACACGTTGATAAAAAAAATACACACGTAATATATTACGGATCCTTTGTAGATTTGCTCCCACTCTTTATAGAAAAAGACAAGTACGCTTCATGTCGTTGGCTGGATTGTCACTCAATATCAGGTAGAATTGTGACGAGATACTATATATAACTCATTGTAGATAAAATCAAGCTGTAATACACAATTGTAAATATTAATTTATATTAAAAACATAATGATTCCTTCTTCAGGTACAACAACATCTCTTAGACAAGGTGTGGCCGAAGCTGCGCGTGCTGGCGCGCTCCTCTCCGACTGACAAGTATACGCTGGTGAAGGGCATGATCGAGTCAAAGGCGTTCGACACGCGCGAGGTTGTGGCGGTCACGGGCGACGGTACCAACGACGGGCCTGCACTTAAGAAAGCTGATGTCGGATTTGCAATGGTCAGTACAGTATATAGTATGCAGAGTAACTCCACGGACATTCTCCTCTATGACCTGAACGACTAAGGAGAGTATAATTTTAACGTAGAGGTGGTGATCACCAGCTCGACTACTCGAGCGCTAAGCGTTTCGGAAAACCTTATGTTTATACATCAATAAGGTGAAGATAAAAAAGAGTACACGAATTTATTTCTTCATTATATATTCTATTTCATCTATATAAACAACACAAAGTCACGAGGAAAGTCAATGCTATTAGTTCACCACACTGGCCAAGTACGTGCCGGTTTCCTCACGATATGTTTCTTTACCCGAAGCTCAAGTCCAGTACCCACTGAACGCCTTACTTCTATTACCGATTCTAGTTTCTTTACATGTGTACTGTGGGAGCGTCTGATAACACTAACTTCTCTCTCCAGGGTATTGCCGGAACGGACGTGGCGAAAGAAGCTTCCGACATCATCTTGACCGATGACAATTTCTCATCGATTGTCAAAGCGGTGATGTGGGGCCGCAACGTGTACGACTCTATCGCGAAGTTCCTTCAGTTCCAACTTACCGTCAACGTTGTAGCGGTCATCGTCGCTTTCATCGGCGCCTGCGCAATACAGGACTGTCCTCTTAAGGTAAACGTTATAATAGATACCCTGTCGATGGCTGTTAATAAATTTTTATATATATCTCTTCTGATATATATACAGTACCATAGAAAATCTACAGAGACATAACCATTATATATTTTAGGTATTAATGTTCATGGCACCAAAGAGAAGTGTGTAAATATTACTGCATTCTAGTTTGAAAGAAGTAGTAACTAGTAACATTAAAGGGGTAATAGGCCTTTACATCTTATGAATCAAGGCGGCAAGCACAATGTTGAGCTGGTGCATATCCATTTAACTACCCACCTAACAAATAGCTACAATAAGGTATCTTTGTAGTCGTATTTTCGCTTCGTCAAAACAATATTTACTAATGCACATTCCTCCAAAGTCCCAAAGTCTCATTTTCTTCTCTGAAGCTTTTTTCTTTACTTGACCAGATTTTATGTGTCATGCTAATATCATTTCTATATGCAGGCAGTGCAAATGTTATGGGTCAACTTGATAATGGACACGCTGGCATCCCTCGCTCTGGCCACCGAACTGCCGACCGCAGACCTGTTACAACGGAAACCGTACGGACGCACAAAGCCGTTGATCAGCCGCACCATGATGAAGAATATCCTCGGCCAGGCCATCTACCAGTTATTCATTATCTTCTCCCTCCTGTTTGTGGGTCTGTACACACTTGTAACCTTGATTTACTGGTAATTAAATGTCGGTTATCGGAGACGTTGTTATGGGCAAACCTGTATCACTTATCATCAAGTGAACAGCCTACTAGTCTCGTCGCTTCTGTAAAAGAGAAAACCGTCTAGTTCGATGAAACCAGAACAGAAGCCAAACGCCCTTAAATTTAATTATGAAACTACTATTTCCGGTTAATATCACATGTGAATTGTCTGTGTCTTCATGTAGAGTTTGGTTTATGGTAGAGTTTTTCGTACTCGTCTGCCTAATTACCACCTTCACATCATTAATCTGCCTCTATAATAACATTTCAGTGTTCTGCCGGTAAAAAAAATTTATAACTGTTCTAAGATTTCTGTATTCACTTGTATCTAGGTGACAAGTTGCTGAACATCCCGTCCGGCCGGGGTCAGGTCCTCACCACGGAGCCTACGCAACACTTCACGATAATTTTTAATACCTTTGTCATGATGACCCTGTTCAACGAGATTAACGCGCGTAAGATACACGGCCAGAGGAACGTATTCCAGGGGCTGTTCACCAACCCCATCTTCTACTCCATATGGATTGGCACCGCATTTTCTCAGGTTAGTTGTAGATTAGATGTAATAAAAGTGTGTATTTAGAACACGAATAGGGATGCATTTCGTAGAAATCATCAGGGGAGGCCTATATCCCCTATAATGAAGACTGATGATAATAAAAGATACGAAATAAATTTTAAGTGTCCACAATTTTTTTTTCATATGAATAATCATATTGACGCTGTGTAAACATATTAATAACTTTATTTTTAGGGACAACCTGATCACTTAACTCCTGGCCAACGTCAATTTTATAAAAGTGAAGAATTCTAAAATTTTATTCAATATTTATACTCTTGCATTATTAGATTCCCTCTAGATATACCGACGATATCATCAAGGCGGCCGGACGTATGTGGATGTGAGAACCTGAAGATCGCATTTGGTGGGTGACATATATCGAGCAGTGGATAAACAAAGTATGATAATGATGATGATGATGATGACTGTTAGGACAAACATAATGTCTTCTGGTTCATTAAAAAAAAATACAAAAACCTGGCATCCCCCGAGAAGAACACATCTGCTCTAGCTCTAGTAAACCTTTTGTTTTAATATTGTGTACAAATAATTTTAATGGAGAACTTAAACCTTCCGATTCCAGGTGATTATAATCCAGTTCGGTGGCATGGCGTTCAGCACGGCGGGACTAACGATAGACCAATGGCTTTGGTGTTTGTTCTTCGGCGCGGGTACCCTTGTTTGGGGCCAGCTCGTCACTACCGTGCCTACTAGGAAGATACCCAAGAAGCTCGCGTGAGTATACATTGATACATTATATAGTTCACCGCGGGACTTGAGCGGTAATGGTTACTAAAACTCAAATCGTTGCGCTGTAGTTAATAAAATTACTGAGATAACGCGACTTTAAGATGTTAAGTTTTAAGACGACGAGTATATTATTATGCAGGTGGGTATCATATATATGGCGCCACATGGTTATAGGCAGTAATTACCATCAGATAAATGTCTTGATCCTTTCGTTACAAAAATGCCATAGACAAAGTTTAAAACAACTTAGATGCTGTCAAATTATATCTGGCTGAAATTGCAGTTCAGGCGTTCATTTTTTTCTGCTTTTATTTTTTTTCTCTTTTTATTTCGTGCATATTCATGGATATGTCTATTTTGGGTTTGAACAAGGATATCTATATCAGATCCAAGATGGACTGAAAGAGCAATTGCCTTTAGTACGAAGTCTTCTTTATGTACATAGAATCAGATGTTTAAAAGTTTTTAAAACGTTTACTAATCGTATTATCCCGGACGAACCTAGCTGGGGCCGGGGTCAGCCGGACCCAGAGACCATCCAGCCCGGTCCGGACTACGACGCGGACCTGGATAAGAAGCCGCGCGCTGGACAGATCCTGTGGATACGCGGCCTCACGCGCCTGCAGACGCAGGTATGCACGCACACGAAACGCGGGGAGGGGAGCTCTGTGGGGGAGAGTGAGCGGGAGTGACGTCACGCGAATAGGCCGATCGACAATGCGTTCCGTTTTGCACTTATAAACACGAACGTTCCAAATTCGACAATCGACTCTTGAATGAAATTGATATAATTTTTTTTAATAATAACAAAATCAAATTACGTTTTTAATCAACGACAAGAAGAGGGAGAACCCCCTCATTTATCATATATATACTCTTTCTTTGCCTCCTTTACATATAACTATACATGACCTGACGATGGTGATTTAAATGTAGGACCATTTTTGGTGTTTAATAAAATTTCTTGGGAAACATTAAAGATTTATTTTGCACCTTTTAATTACTGTTGAAAGCTGTGCTTTTCTTGATAAATTTTTTGTTGGCAAGACTTTATCCATAGTTTTGATAGATTTAAAAAAAATCTGTCAAAAACCATGGGACACCAGAGAGGATATTTAGTAGTATGTAGCATGTATGACTATCTCATACAATTTAATGTATGTAAATGAATTGACAAGTTGATGATCACTTTAATACAAGTATTAGTAGATAGCCGAGACCATTTATAAAGGACAACATAAAGTTAAGTAGTTTAATAAGTATTAAATAGTTTGATATTAAATGTAATGATAAATTATGTTAGATTAGTTAGGTATCATTACGTCGGCCTATTCGTAAGCTTTTAATGATGATATAAAAAAAAAATTGGGTCAATTTTGTTTTAATGTTTTGCTATTCGAGAAAATGGGATGTGTTGAATTTTGTCTTTGTTTTACGGGTGTTTTTAAAACGTGGCACTTATGTTGGGGATTACTTTAATTATGATTCAATAGTAAGTTAAAGACTGAATTTTTATTACCTGTGTTCCTTATACTGTAAATAATTGTTACTTTTTACTCTTTATATTTTGTTAGTAAAATTAGATTTTTTTTTTAACAATTTTTTACAGTATTATAATGACAGTGTTTTGTTTTGACATGTTTTTTAAATTTTAAAAATTAATAGAATTTCTCAAATAATGTGATTTTTTAAAGTAAATACAAAATTTAATCATTTTAAATATGATCATATTGAATATATTAAAAAGACTGTCATTAATTTGTCATAGAAGTCATCACAATTTTGAAGTGGCTGTGATTTTAAGACTGATAATTTAAAACAGATATTATGATCATCTTCTATGGCATTTGGTGAATTTACTTAACCAAGTTAACTATGAAAGATTACAATCGTAGTAAACTTAGTTGGGTGGCAACATAATTTATAATAATTGATATAATTGAAAATAATAAAAAAGCATATAGGAGTGGCAGAAATGTTCGTGTTTAATGCGAAAGAGGGATAAGTTTTAAGTTTGCAGCAATAATTACAAAAAAAAAAAAATTGTAAAAACAGCAAAGTCAACAGGTCAACACTGCGGATACCTTGGGCATCCTAACGCTAAGTCAATGATATATCCACTTATATAACTATATATATATATATTTACTTTTTTTTCTACTTGAGCATACAAGCCAAATATAACCACCCTTACTATGCATCCATATATATAATTTATATCGTCAACAAATAGTATTACCGCTCTGAATTATCTAAACACATACTTTGATTTTTAAAGCCGGAGTTTTAGAAAAAAAAAATGAACGACACAATAAAATAATTTCGATAGCGACCTTCCCGTAAACGTACAGACGTTCATTTTATATATTTTCTTTATTTGTTTACTTTTGTTATTATTTCACTCTCCTTTTTTTATTTCACTTACGTCTCACGATTAGTTTTTCATTCTCCTTGTACTTCTGTTCTCATTCGATAATTATTATTTTCTATACCAACACAGAGAAACACTTTACAAAAGTAAATTTTAGTAGAGAAACGCTACATTATTTTGGCCCATTAACGTAGATTACAAATTGTCCGGTTGCTAATTTTGTTTTAAGTTTCCAAAAAAAAATTATTTAAAAAAAAAAACGAAATTAGAAACCGTATAATGCTACACTAGATTTTGTTTTTTTTACTATTCTAAAAAAAATAATTACTTTCGACCTGGCTCCATGACACATGTCTCCTTTGACTCGACTCTTGTTTTTTTCAACTTTTCCGCCTTTTACTCTTTTCAAACTTTCGTATACAACTGTCCACCGCTCTAAGAGTGTCATGGAGCCGGGCTTGATCCCGTTAGTGTTTACACTAGTTAGCAGCCTAAAACATCGCGAGTTAACGGCCGTGCATGCTCCGCAGAGGAAACCCCAGTCTGACGCTTCCCGAATTATTTTACTACGATTGTTTTATTTTTGTACCACCATCCCCGTACCACAACCCTATTAGCATGCGATCTATGTAGGCTGTGACGATGTTACTTATCCCTCATGATTGTACCCTTCAAACAGTTACTATGACTACGTACATCCCAATAGAAGTAATTTATTTTTATATATATATATAATTTACTCAACATTAACGACATCGCGGTATGAATATGACTGTCTCTATTTTCTCTCTATCTTTTTTTTTCTCTTAGTCATACTGACTGTTTGATTTATTTATTTTTTTTTACTACTTTTGTCTGTTTTTTTTTAATTGTTTATTTTTAAGAATAGTGTTTTTTTTTGCTTGTAATACGCCAACCCAATACATCCTCGTCACTGATCCAAAGCAACCCGAGCAATTGTTTGAATGAGACGCCGTGTGTTCACAACGCTGAGTGCAAGGGGCGCGCGCGCACGGCGATCGACTAACATACGTTACCGAAATACCAAAACCACCGGAGCAGTAACGCGACTCCATTCTCAATGAATTCCGTCTTTATTTTTATCACATATTGAATTATTTTTTTTGAATGTATCATTATGTTTATATCGAGTTGTGTTCAGTTACTGCTACACGAGACCGTTCAGTTATTCGAGTGTGGAGTGGATTTTTCTTGAAATAAAAAAAAAATATAGAAAAAGTTGATACACAATTTTTTTTTTCTTAGACAGCATGCCGCGTACGCCCGCCGTACTAACTTTTTGTTTAATCGTAACCGTTCTCAACATGTCTCTTTCCTTTGCTGTTGTGTTTGTTAGTGTTATGAGTGTTGTTGTGTTTTTATTTTATTGATGTGTTTTGTTGGTTTTTTGTTTTTGTTTTTTTTTTTTGGTTTTGTTTTTGTCCGCAAATGTTGTCCGTTAGGTGGGGAGGGTGTTGTCAGACGGGTGTAAGCGTCAAACTGATAGTTGGGGTGTCAGTGTCAGTAGTTGCATTGCATTGCATTGCCTTGCCAATTGGAAAACATAAAACGCCTTTTGTTATTTTGCGTTATAGGCTTGTCGTAGTGTCCGTATAATGTATTAATTGTATATAGAGTTTACACCGTAGGCGGAGCCGCTAAACGTTGGTAAGTATCGTGTGTAGTACTAACATGTTGCGGTTCTTGTTAAATTTTTTTTTTTTTGTTTTATTTAAAAACAAACAGTGATTCTGTGTAGCTTCCTAACAACCCCACGACGTTACAATTGTGCAAATTTTACAATGATTATATCAAGTCGATAACTTTTTTCGGCGTTTTTCTAGATGACTAGGGATGTGATTGTTCGTAATATATTTTTTTTTTTACACAATTGTACAACGTCAAACTGAACCTTGTAGGCGTACCTCCTTGGCTCCCGGAAACTAGATGTTTAACATAACTTTAACAAGGCATGCTAGATTAAGTACCTGTTAATATCACATGTACTAAAAATGACGAGATAAAATGCGAGCCACCACCATAGAGGCATATGGAATTTGATTTTAGATCGATATTTTTTAAATATGCTGCATAAATAATGAGAGATGTATAAAAATCCATTGATAAACATATAAATTCCCACACTAAAGCCATCTAGTGGCACTTTTAGGTGTTACCCGGTGAAAGAAAATGGTAGTGAACCCTGAACCCAACAGACCCTTCGTAGGTGTGTGTCATCTCCCTGCGTTGTCTAGGCGTAGTGTAGCCAGCAGTCGATCTACAGGATAGCTAAGGCCTTCGATTCGATTCCCATTTTAATTTACGACCTGAGTTTTTCTTTTGATTTTTGTTTTGTTTCATCGTTACTCATTTGGTTTGGCACTTCCGAGTCATATTCGTATCACGTGACACCGGCCACAAGATGGCCGCATACATGCCTCAGTATACACCAGACACTGTTCCGTTTTTAATGATTTTTTTTTTCTTTTTTGTATTAAAGAAAAGGTTCCACTCTTTCCGTGTTGGCCTGCTTTCAGTGACAACAGATATGGGGATATAGTTTGAATACAAAATATACATATTTTAAATATAATGCGTTTTGCTCGTCTGGGCGTACTTAATATAAACGATATATAAATAACTTAATCTTCAGTCTTTGCTTTCATGTAGATATTATAAAATTGTAGTATTTAAATAAATTTTGCCTAATATGAATAAAAACTTAAAATAAAATCAAACATCAATCGCATTTTATTATTAACTTCTGATCTTTGTTTTTTAGTTGCCAGTCTAAATTTCTTATACAATTATTATGTTAATAATAATTAATTTATTATTTTACCACCAAAGACTACATTGTTAATAAAAATTTAATGTAAATGTAGTCAAACGTTGGAATGAAAGGAAAATTAAAATTAATTGACATCAATATTAATTTCTTTGTATACATTGATTTAATAATGTTAAGTCATGTCTTGTTGTTCACTTATATGTACTCGTATATTGATAGAATAATACATGTTATAGTTTAAAATACGATGACTCCAGGCGAACAAAACGTCAGTAGTGTAAATGCCAATGTTTTCGCGCCGAAAGCCCCAAATCTGAACGCCGAGCAGTTGTAAAGCTAGGGCTGCGCACGTAGGACGGTGTCGAATGGGGCGAGCCGCGCGTCGTAGAGAGATGTTGTTGGCAGCCCCGGCCGGTGCTGGAGACGGAGGTGTAGTGGCGGGCGCGGCGGCTGGCGGCGCGCTGCGTGCGACGGACGCTGACGGTACAACCCTAGCGCGTAGTGCGACGCGGCGGGCCGGCCGACACTAGTGCTCGCGGCGAATAAAAAAAAAATAACTTCTATGTGACAGCTGTTAGAGCGGGAAATTTGGATCGTTATTAATAATTTGCAATAATCATATGATCAGAATTAAATCATACAGTTGCTGATATAATTGCAAACATGTAAAACATAAATTATTTATGCTAAATTTAATAGTTATCTCGTTACAATGTGTACTCTACTCGATATTAGTACATGACTTTTAAATTAAAAAAAATAATTAATGACGTACAATTGTGAATTTTTCATGCATTTTTGTTGTTATCAAGATACAAATTAAAAAATTAAATGAGGAAGAAACGCAAATTGAACGAATCTTTGTAAAAAGGTAACGTGTAAAAAAACTAGTGTCGCTGACTTGCCGCGATCGTTTTCAATAGTTCTGTTCCCCGTCTGTGCTGCATCCCACGTCTGCCCCGGTAGACTCGCTGTCCTTCATCTGGCACCGTCCGCCCGCCCGCACTGTCTCCGCTCGACTGTCGACTATCGATGCTCCGGACACCTGGAACACCCCTACCATGGTCCCGCTTTGTGACGTCATCTAGTGAACTCCTTCTTACCTCGAGGCATTGCTGCGTCGCTCTAGTAGCAGCTCTCGCTAGCACCTTTAGTGTTTTGTTCAGTTAGCATGGCGCCCACATCACCGGACATCCGTCGTCGCCGGGGGCGGGCGATAGCCCCCCCGGCTAGCTGCATGCGTAGAGACGTCCGTCACACTTTGTACTCTGAATACAGGCATAGTCGAGAACATCCACACCACACTCGGTATATCGGTGGCGTAGTGTGTCGGTAGGTGGCGCTAGGCAGGCGAGGGTGTAGAGGGGGTTAGGGCGGGCGCGCACTGGGAGGGTTGTGTTGGTTGCAGTTGCGCGTGATCCGCGCGTTCAAATCTACGCTGGAAGACCTGGAGGAGAGGCTGTCGGCCCACTCGGCCGCCGGCTTGCGCTCGCGCCTCCGCGCGCCGCCGCAGGACATCGCCTACATCGACGCGGACGACGTGCCGGCCGCCGCCCGCACTGAGACCACCATATTCTAACGCCGCGCCGCGCACACCGCACCGACGCGCACGCGCACGCGCACGCACACGCGGGCGGTGAGAGGCACAGGCCCGGGCCCGGCCCCTCTACCGCTGTGTACACCGACAGAGCTTTCCCCTCGAATTACTTTCTTATAATTCTATAAGTAAATAAATAGTATCTATCACATACTGCATCACGCATCAGACAGGGGTACACACAACTACATAACCCAGACTCCGTTCCTGTCATCTGACCGACGCACCACACGACGACCCCACACTCCGACTCGTGTTACCCACCAACACCACCACCACGACCGAAACGTACTTAACACTTAATCCGCCGCGAAACCTCACCGCGATCTTGCGTCACCACGATTACTTACTACATGTATTTACGCTTTATTGTACGAAAACGTATTTGAGTCTTAAATCGTAGGGTTAAGAATATTTTGACGTAAGTGTTGAAATTTTTTAAAACTTATAATTAGTCGATAGCAATAATCTTGCATAGTGAGGAGTTAGAGGTCCGAAGTTAGGGCGCCGCGCTCGCGCCTGCGCGTCTGCACTGTTGACTTTACACGACGTTACACTTGCTACGGGCCGCTCACTCCCGTTGTGACGACGAGCATCGCCGACTGCCTCCGGGCATCCTCCGACACTCGGACTTCCTTCCGACACTTGTATAGAGAGTTTCTACCTGTCGTTCACAGACTAACTAACACTGCTGTTTTATAGACGAACGTGTTTTTTGTAAATAATTAGAAAGTTTCCCTGACGTCTTGTATGTATATTGGAGCAGTGATATTTTGTATAGCTGTTATGAGACGAGGCTACTCGTGGACTTGTAAAATGTTTTAATGCTAAATTTACAAAAATAATGTTAAAATTTTTAAAAACCTTCACTTCATGTAGCTCCATGTGCGAATAGTTTAACCAGTGCATACCGTGCTGAACGTAGAGAGAGACTTGACGCGCGCAGACAGCTCCGTTAGCTTCCGTGTTTGTCTCATAGAAAACTTTTGGGACCACTTTAACCCGCTCCCGACCGCCGGCCTCCTCGGTCACAACTTCGGCTTGGTGGTCGGTCCTCGGTCACGACTGTATCATATAGTACATTTTCAAGTTTGCCACCCCTCTGAACTCCTGAATTCGATATGAACATTACACTCGAAGCTCGAACGACAC
Organism: Ornithoptera priamus; assembly: GCA_029034505.1. Lineage (NCBI taxonomy): Eukaryota > Metazoa > Arthropoda > Insecta > Lepidoptera > Papilionidae > Ornithoptera > Ornithoptera priamus. The sequence goes on along the minus strand of JARDWD010000500.1, from coordinate 1,428,808 downwards.
GAACTGAACTCCCTACAATTGTATGAGGTTTCCGTAATACTGTTTGCGAATGTTGCAAGGGCTACTAATACTAACGATAAACTATTTACAATTAATAATAAAATTTCAAGCAAATTCCATAGCATTTTCTTTCGCCACTCGTTATGTATGGTGGGGCCGCCCAGTTTTAGCAGAATCGCTCTATTTCAGATGTTAACGGTAAGTTTAGGTCCGACTCGCGTAGGCAGTGGTACGGTGTACCTGCGACGCTGGACCTGGTGTAACAGTGTAACGTAGGTAGGTAGGTGAACTCGAGTAACGTTTAGTTAGAGCATGAGCGTGTGTTGCACGTTTTACCCAAGTCTTCGGTACATACTCGTCTCCGGCCGCACCCGCGACCTTTCAACTGTGCATCTATACGTTACATAACACAACCCACGACCCCTAGCTCGATACGTGGCAATGAGACGTCGCACAGACGAACACCTGGAAAGGTGAGAACTACGCGAGCGGCCATTTTGTGACTACATCAAGTCATCAAAATGGCGGCCCATACTTAGATTGTAAGTACAGAGTATCTATTGAAGAGATGTTAAAATGTTTATTCTTCTTTTATTTGGTACAAATGTTGTTTCTTTTTTTTTTGTAACTTGTATTTTTTTTATTAATTTTGCTTCGCATTTAAAGTGTGATACTGCTTATGTTCCAGCGTTATGCATGTATACAGATGTCTGTGAGTATGCACAATTTGTATTTTGTAAGCGAGGGTCGCTGATAACGTAAAGTGCTGTTCGATCTATTACGTCGACGGCCTTTATATTATCAGGACCGTTAATATCAATGTTATGTTAATATATTATATAACGTATAATCACATTTCGGAGAAAAAAAATAATCATTTTTGTTTTATCACAATAACAAACTCGTACACTAGTCTATAAGCTGTCGTACAAATGAGAATAAACGCTGAATAACAACGCCTCCACTGTATCTATCATTAAAACTAAAAAAAGTAAAAGTTAAAACCTAACTGATAATCTATATCATTAAAAACTTATAAAACGGCTTATGTATTTCCTTTTTATTTATCGTTGACTCGGTTGTGTAAGTACTTATTTAATAAGTTAATTTCATTTTTAGTTGTTTTAACTTATTTTCATGTAACGAGAGGTTTTACTTTAATTATTATTATTTTTTTTAAATATACATCCATAACCGGCTAGAAACTTCCAGTTTAATATGTAGGAGAGAAACTCATTAAAATAAAACTATTTATTTGAAATGTACCGATATTTCATTTTATTATACCTTTTGATAACACATTGTCTTTGGACGGATTACCCGGCGCCGCGATGTAGCTCACATACCGGATATTATTTAACTTCCGCCTCAGTAGTCGCTTCCTACACGGTAATTAAACGAAAATTATATTATAACTTTTTTTATCTATCTTAGTATTTGCTAGTGGATGCCCTCGTACGCCCGAACCCAGGTAGTGTGAATGCCCCCTACCCTAGATAACATTAGCCACATACTAACGAAACTGCTTTATATTAACTCCAATTAATTAATAGCTGATTAATGATCACACGGTGGTGGGGTATCAAAGTTGAAGCGGACGAGTTATTTAATATAAAATTGATTTGACTTCGGTACCCCAGTGACTGTCAGTCGAGTTGGCAACAAAAGCAGTTTGGTTACCGCCGCGCCGCCGCGCCACCAGCGCGAGCCGCAGCAGCAGCAGCAGCAGCGCCGCGGCGGCTCACTGACTCCTCCGTGATGTTGTTTTGCAGCAAAAGGCGGACATATTGGCCGGCCGCCGGATATTTGTCAATAATTATTTGGCGGAGCACCGGCGGATCAGCGTGCAATCCGGAGGCAGTTCCCTGCCGGCACTCAGTCCCGTATCGCATCAGAGCGATGATTAAACCGACGATACGTTCAAATATAATTAACTCATAACATACATAATTAAATATATTAATACAATATGTAAAAAATATAGTACATACATACGAATAATACAACTCACATTATATGCATGTTATAAATGAAACGCTAACCGCGCCGCCATCTTGGAATATGTTTCAACCGTTATAACCTACTGCCAGTCGATAATAATCGGTAATGCTGATAGTTTACTAGTGAACAGTAGAAACAGAAAAGTTTAAAAAATCATTTGAAAAGTAAATTTGACGAAAATAAAAAAAAAAATGTTTACTTACCATAAGTTATACTTACTAAGTACTTCGCATATTTAAATGATAATATATAATGATTGGATGCACCGTTTCTATTCGGATACGTGTAGTGATATGTTAACGCTATATATCCTGTCTACGCTTACACGGAACATAGTTCGGTTATATATTTTATATATGAACATATAAACATTTTCAATGTAAATATTCGTGAAATTCTATATAATGTAAAACGATTTGTTATAGCGGTATACATATACATACATACATATATATATTTAATACGCGTTAGTTTGCTATATATAAAAATGAACACAACGTTGTGCGCTTTTATGAAGATTATTTTTAAATTAAGAATTTATGATATTTAAATTTGCTTGTTATTTTTCACTTTTAATTGTGCTCTTAAGTGTTAATTTTTTTTTTTTAAACTGTTCTCTGTCTTTAGTTCTAGAGCCTGTTTGTGTTTGACTATGCTGTGTAGAATCTGTGTAATATTTTTAAAGGGCAACATTCTACGTTCCGTCAAATGTATCGTCCGCGTGTCTCTGTCCACATCCTGTAGTAGCTACGGACTTCCGGTGCATGCGGTGTTCAATAGTGGTTTGTGAAGATCCGACGTGGCACTGTCCAGTTAAATGCATGCGATCGAGTATACATATATATATATAACGTTAAACGTCCGAAACGATTTCCAAATATTTTTTATACACTTTCTACACAAACACTAACACACCCTTATTTCAGTCTTTCAGTAGTTCAAATTTCTGTTTACTATTTTTTAATTATTTTTCAAGATGTCTAAACTATCTACTATCTAGATCTCAAGCAAATTTAAGTATCTAATAATTTAGGGATAGAGATACTTTTGTGTTTTATATTTAAACTAATGTGTCTATTAAGATAGTATCGATGAAACTCGTCACTCTGCACTTAGTAGTAAAACCTCTAATAATTGCCTGCTAACTAATTACTATTGAAATGATAATGCTAATTATAATTAAAACAGAAAAAAAAAAGTCATAATGTAATTCGTGTTTTAGTGTGAAACGAAAATGTTAGATGTAAAAAATTAAAAGTATACATATATGAAATTTGAAATAATTCGCTTGCGAGCGTCTCGCCGACGCGCACGCGCGTTGATGATGTGCAACGCGACCGGAAACAACGGAAACGGAGGACGATTCCGTCGTTGACGCACGCGTACCATAACTCGGCATGAGCCGCAGACGCCTGGTTAATTCTTTACCTCTAACGCTTATCTAATTAGTAATAAAGTACCTGTACTCCAAAGTAACTTTCATTTCACCCAACTGCCACGTTGCGGAGAGCTGCGCTATAAGGTAACTGGCCTGTGGCCTTGGGACCGTGATGTATGTGTTGGTGTACCGTGTACCGATGTGCCTTGTGGCCGGCCTGCGCCTGCCTCCTAGATGTTTGTCGTGCGTCTGGATGTTAGAGCTTGGCTTCCACGCAGCCGCATGGAGCGCGCCGGTGCTCGAGCCCGCCGTCCTAAACGGCGAACGGCGCCACCTCTACTCCCAGACCATGATTTTTATTTTAACGACCATTTACATTGCATCGCGCCATTCAATCACCGCCACAGCGGCATCCATACGAATCTATTCCAATATGGTCCTAAAATAAAAGTCATAGTGTATAAAACTTAATGTCTATAGTGTAAATATCTATGGTCAGTCGTACGTACTCTGCTTTCACGTTAATTAGATTGCAACACCTCGCAGCATTAGTTCCGATGTATTTATTGATTAATTAATATATCGATGTAGTGCCGATGCGCAGTGTAAACACTCTACCGCTTCTTAGTAGACCATTTAATTATGAACCATGTTTATTTAGTATCTGGTATGTGAGCAACTGAGCAAAATCGTTTCATACAAATTATATATGTGCTTGAATATAGAGCATGATGAGACACTAGTACAGTGTGCAACGGACGCAAACACAGACACAGGACACGCACACGTACACACGCACGCACACACACACGCACACATATACACGAAGACAGGAAATACAACTGATGTTTGCACACAGTATATTCGTAGCAACAAAATGTCCATTGTACATTTGCGATCGATGTGTTAATTAATGTTTTTTTTTTTGTTTCTTCTTAAGTTGTTTACTTATTTATTTACTTTTTACTTAATACAAAGGCGGTCTGCAATGGAGCCCCGGACGGATAGTGTATAAACAAAACGTAGTATGTAAGTGCACAAACCCCATGAATGTGCTTCTTAAGGTAATAGGATGCGTGTACCCGGCGTTATTTTATTTTTTTTCGTTTATGTTCTAGTGTTACTTCCGTTTCCGATATCTTCCTCCTAAAGTCTGTTCATTGCTTCCGCGAGGCGCACCGCTTCGTCCGGTCCCCCGGAGTTCTGTCACGATGTACAGGAACTTTCACTGTAAACGCATCGGACGCGATTCTCTAACAACCGCAACCTCGGGAATGTTTTTTTTTCACAAGTACCTCCGTCATGCCGCACATCCGGTGCGGATTAGGTTGTTTGTTGAGAATCGCGCCCGAGCACGCGCACTGCCGACTTACTATCTTCTACCTGTCTATGCGCCGGGAGGCCCCGACGCCGTGACGCCTGCTCCTCTGCGGCGTCTTTCTTCATGTCGTGAGTCTTTTACTTCATGTTCTTGTTTTTATTTTCTTTTCCATGAATCCCCATTGCACACGGAAGGTCATAGGTGGCGAGTTACAGGAGCGCTTGATACCGGTGCCCTACAGCAAGACCTCAACCGATCAAGCTGTAAGATTTGATAAAAAGCCTGCTCTTTTCTCACACATGTTGTTTTTTTTTGGACTATTTTAAGTTCGTTGTTTTATGTTCTCACTGTACTCTATACTCACAACTTGTGAACATTCTGTAACATTTCCCATTTCTTTGTCCGCACTGATCATCCTGTTTCGACGCTTCCCGTGTTAGCTTTGGCACTTCCTTGACGCAATGCCTACATTGGATTCAAGCACGATTGTCACCTCCGGCATATCCTAGAGCATGGCCCGTGTAATCCTTTACAGTAATAAATGTTGTTTATGTATAGTTTTCAAATTTAACATTCACAAATTAAAACCTTGTCCGATGGAATATTTCCTCAAGGCGGTGAAGCTTCTTGCTAATGTTCAGTTTACAGTTGTTCAACTGCTTCACTGAATCATTGAAATGTTATCCGATTAATAATAGATTTGATACTGTACAAAGCTTTGGTAATTCCATCAATGTAGCGAGAGCAGCATTCGCCAACCCATCACGCTTGTTGCCACCTCATCACCGGAGCGTCCGCTCGTCACTGGCTATGGGAGTTTAATTTGCCGCATAACATGTCAGCGATTAGTCTCTGTATGTATTACTTTGCTCCTCATTATGCACAATTAAGTATAACTCGACAGCAAACAAGTTTCGAAATACCAGGGGCCCGTCATACAGCTTAGAACTCCATCTCAGAACCATCGAGACCATATATGTATCGACAGCTTTTAGTATATTTATATTCAATCAGGCTAAGCTTAAGATAGGTTAAGGTATGGAGGTGTAGGAACAGCTTGCTTGACCCGCCCGGGTGAATGGGGTACCGTCGATGTCGCTTCGTGTACGCGTAGCGTCCATGTCGTAGGGCGGCAGTCGGAGGCTTTCGCGTGTAGTTCACGTAGAGGAAGTCGATGTCGGAATGCAGTCACGGAGTTGCATTGTCCACGTGTAAGATGCACACCGCCACGACACTGACGCATCCCCATTGGGTCACGGCGACATGTCTGTATTCAGAGACGTGGGAGAAATTTGGTGACGAGAGTGGGCGAAGTTTGAGGAGGGGGACAAGTAATGTTTGTTCACTGCATGGCATGACAGCGGCGACTGCTCGCCACCATCGGACTACTGTGACTGACGTTTCGAATAACCTACGCTTTCTCGCCTATTTTTTATGGCTCGGTGTGCTTTCATTTATGTCCATACATATATATAGATATATATATAACATATATACAATTGTACACAACTTCTGCATCGGTGTCGCTCCTTCTGAATTATCCATGCAACGTATTGTGTGAACAGTTCACGTCCGACGGTTAAAACAATCGTTCATTCAAAATTATTAGAAAACATTCATTAAACATAATTAATGATTGTTTTAAATGACTCATTGGTGTGTAAATGTAATGAAATTTTGTTTTGACGAAGGAGCTACCACCGACCGACTCTCGTCTCGCTCTGGCTCCTGATGTCTCCAGATTGAATTCCTACAGCCTTATATTATTAATGTTGTGCTTTAAAGACATAATTAAAATGTACAGATAGCTTCTACCATGTGTTACAAATAAATGAATGGTCAATAACACCATGAGCGTGTCTGCACTGAACATAGCAACATGTTACTGCACATGCATTACATGGCATTGTACATATTAGCAAGCGGTAGCGTAATGAAGGAATTCAGTCAAAGGTCGCGCGACCGCCGCAGCCGCAGCGGCCCGGGCGTGTCGTCCGTCGATCCTTTACCACGAGACATCATGGACGTAGCTAGGAAATGTTTCCGTCTTTACCATTATATATAAATAGTACATAGCTGCACCCCGCGGAAGGTGTATGTTGATGTAGTAGAACGGAAGCGCGTAGCTGTGTCCATACGCGAGCCAGAGCGCGGCGCGAGCGCACCGCGCGGCGCGCCGCTTCGTGCGGTACTGAGCGGCGCGCGTGTGCGCAGATCCGCGTGGTGAACGCGTTCCGGCAGGGGCTCGACTCGCGCGGCTCGCTCGCGGACGCGGCGCTCGCGGAGGCGCTGCGCAAGCAGACCGCGCTCTCCAAGCGCTTCTCGCACGCGTCGAGCGTCGAGTACGCGGACACGCGCGACACGCTCGCGCCGCACGACCTCGACGTGGAGCGCCTCTCCAGCCACAGCCACACCGAGACCGCCGTGTAACGCAGCCGCCGCGCCGCGCCGACACCGCGCCGCACCGCGCCCACACCGCGCCGACACCGCGCCGGCGGACGCTCTCACATCGCTGCCATCGCTCTAATGTAAACGTAACGCTATTGTGTATAAAGGCATATATTGTATAACGGTTCCGTATATGATTTCGACCAGCCGCCGCCCGCGCCCGCCGCCCGCGCCGGAGCATAAGTTATTGTTAACTAGTGTGTTTATTGCGATTGTTTTGAAATATTTTATTATAATACGCGCGTCGCCGCGCGCGTCTGTTGAACAAATAAAAAAAATATTGTCTAATTATTAATTTTAGATTTAAGCGCAAGGACGAGCGAATGGGCGTGTGTTTTTGAAAATAATAATAATAATAGAGAGAGCATGGTATTCCTGCCCAGCGCCGCGGCGCCGCTGCACCGCTGCACCGCTACACATCTGCACCGCACGCGGGTGCAGCGGTGCAGCGGTCGGTGCCGCCCGCTCGTGCGGGAGGGGGCGCGCTCCGCACCAACTTCAACTAAATTATTCAACTATTAGTTAAGGTGTTTGTTATAAATTTCAATAACTTTTTTCTTTTTGTTTTTACGACCTTTTCCCCTTAAATCTAAGTACCTATACATTTAAGTCATATCTCGAGGCGTAGACGCATCATACCAGCAGTTCCTACACGAGAAGCCGGCGCTCCCGTGCAGGAACCCGACCCGTAGCCCACGTTGAACATCTTCGAAATGTTTAAAATAGAAAATAAACATTAAAATTGTATAGCTGAAGGTATTTATTTGTAATGCTAGTTCTCTTATGAAACAAAATACTAATTATTCAATTATTATAATGTACCTTATTGATTATTGGATAAATACTTCAAGTTTATTAAACAAATATATATAGTCTAACGGTGTAACGAATTGATTTTGTAACTTTTTCTCTTATGAGCAATAGCGAGGCGGCGGGGGTGGGGCGCGCGCGCACCCACGCGGCCTGCGCACGCGCACCGCGCGCGCCCCGCCGCCGCCAGTATAGGCGACGTAGGATCGCAGCAGTGGCATTTTTCAACTTATAAAGTAAGACATGTACTTAAAGGACTTGGCGAGGAGTCGGCCGCGGCCGCGACCCGCGCCCGAGCGGCAGCCCGCTCGCCGCCCACTTGTTTTAGTAATAAATAATAATAAATAAAGTGAAACGATTTAGCGAATCGGCAATGTTCAATTTTTGTATAGGACGTTTCATAGTAGAGGTATTGAGAGTTGTTACGTTTTCTTTGTGAGGTGCTCTGCAGCGGTACCGTACCAAAACTATTAAGCAAACCTTATAAGTAATTAAGTATTAGCTTCGAATCAGTAAAGCCTTTTTAAAAAAACTTAGTTAAAATAAAAAAAAAAACTATTCAAAGTTGACACGGTTCATGCGCTAGTTACGGTTGGGGCGTTAGGCCGCGCAGGAGGCCGCGGTATAGTTTTGTGTATGAAGTTGCCGTTTCAGTTTATTCGTTACGTGCCGCGAGTTTCCCGATGAAAGACATGATGGATCAGGGGTCCGCAGCAGGCGGCGCCTGAGTATCAACCAGTTGTTTTGACATGACAGTCTGCCACTAACCATTTTAGGTAATAAGTCCCCATTGTTGTATTTTTCGTCTCACAATAAATGAAAATCTATTTTATTGTTTTTACGCCCTGTTGTTTTATTTACTAACCAACCGCTTGGGTAACGACGGAAACGTTGTTTTAGTTTGGACTACGATGAACAAAATAACTCGTCACCTCACCTCCGCGCGGTGGTAAGCGGCAACAAAGCCGCTGGTGACGAAGCGCACTCGCGCACCATATTACAAAACATCGGCCAGAATACTGCAATACTTTAATTTTATTATCATCAGCCGACAGACTTCCACTGCTGTACATAAGCCTATCCCTAAGATCTCCACGTTGTTGGAGTTCATTGTGGGCCGTAACCCACCACACTGGCCCAATGCGGGCTGGTGGATGATTAGAGCCTTCGTCTGTTATTCAACAGGGTGTACCGCGTGCAGGCGAGGTTAACGTGGGCTCCGTATAATATTGGGTGGAACCCCTCGCATCGCACTTTAATTTACAATATGAGAACTGCAGCTAGCTAGTTGGGATTCGAATAGACCACAGCACTGATAAGCTCTACATATGGCACAGGTCGAACCATTGACCTTCATATTATAAGGCATGTGATTAGCTACTTGCCACGGAGGTGCGAGCTTGTCAGATACTGTCTATGCAAACGTCCAACGGTTGAGATTTTGACAGATATTATTCTTGTCCTTATCCTTCTTAGTCCCCTAATGGGGTAAAGCTGCGCGTCCCGTGGCAACGGGCGAACGTGTTAACTTATGGTCGAGTGCTATTATCGCATAAAAATATGAAAACATTGAAGAGGAAATATCCTTGAAAAGTGTATACAAAATGGGTATAAAAAGAAATTTATTTATATCCTTACATAAAGTATTAGTATATTTACACAACAACACTACTACCACGGACGCGGTTCGTTCAGCGGTTCACCACGCGCACTAGCACCAACCGCTAGGGGAAGCTGACCAGGCTCGGCGGCGGCTCCGTCGGTATGAACACCGGTAGCGGCGAATTAGTATCTGAAAATAAACGTTATTATATATAGAAAATAAAAGCGCTAATATTCCCACCAGTGGGAACAAGGACATCTCTCAAAAAAAATTGATGAGGATTATTTACCGCGCTGGGCAAGTGGTGGTCTCAAAGTTCAGAGAACGTGTGTCCCGCCGGTTTCCTTTACGGGAAGTTCAAGCTTACAGAGAATCGAACCTGAATATCTTCGGATCATACAGCAGGCTCGTTCAGCCGCACGATCAGAGTCAACACTGATTCATTTTTGAAAGGCTAAATTTTATTATAGTTAGGAGCTTTCATCATTATCAAAAGATTGCCAGCCTCAATGGGCAGGACACTTCAGTCGAAGAACTGGCAGCCGATGGGGCACCAAGGTCCTCAAATGCCGACCGCGTACTGGGAGACGTAGTGTTGGCTGGTCCCCCACCAGGTGATCCGACGAGATGCAGCGAGATGCGGACAGCGCAGGGCCGATCGATGTGGAGTTCTCTAGGGGAGGCCTATGTCCAACAGTGGACATCTGTCGTTTGGTAATAATGATCATCATCTACCGATTTATCTACTACCGGATATAACGTATGGTAATTAAGATGCAATTGACATAGTTTAAATTAACGAATTTACATAAGTTGACTAATTCAAGTAATCAGGATTTAAAAAGTGCAAGCTTCGTTTGTTAGGCAATACGCAACAGAGTATGACCTAAGCTTTGTGTTGTGTCACTGACAAACCGGAAATGGATTTAAATTGTCACCGACATATTTTTTTTTAAATAGTTGAATTCGTTGTATTATGTATTATTTTACACACTATATTATTAGTAAATATTTTATAAAAATTTATCAATGTTATTATTTAATTTATCCTGAAGCTCTGATATCCTGCATAAACAAAATAATATATCAAGGCACTGGCAATTTTTCGAAGTACTAATTAAATAGTATATATTGACTTAGTAGCAATTGTGACGTCACCTAGTGAGTCTTATAAAAATCATATTTTTCGCCCTACATATGCGTACGCGGCTGCCGATCTAGAATGTAACTGTTATATCAGCCGCCGGTGCTTCGAACAGTGCCTGCGCCTTGCCGCCTAAGTCTAGCAATGCTTAGGGCTATGTCGGTGACCTTAGCTACGGACCTCCTCATTCAATTACGCCGATTTCAGGCACTTTTTTTTATTTAATCAGGCGACGAGACGAGCGTAACGTTAACCCGATGGTAAGTGATAACACTTGCATTTATCAACATTGCGCTAGCCAGAATTATATACACTACCACATTGAGCTTGAGACATAACATGTTGAATCTCATTACTCCAGTAATTAGGCTAGCTACAGCGCCTTTCAAACCCGTACACGGAAACATTTGCTTTGCACACTACTGTTTTTTGGCTGGAATAGGCGATCTGTAGCAACAGATACATACCACCGACGAAAAAGCATATCCTCTCGCATTGTCATTGTCCTTTTTGTAAGTTCCATTGTTAATGGTCTAGTGTCAGTTCCGAAGGTGTTCCCGTGGCCAGTCGTCACGGGCAACACGTACGAAACATTTTAGTCTTCAAACACGCAACAGTATTTAATAAGGTAATAGTGTTATTTAATAAACTACTGCACAAGTTTTTGATGTTTAAACAGAGTTTATGTACCAATTTTGTGCAGGCGCGGCGGCAGGGCCATGGGTATGGTGAGCGCGGGCCTGTGCGCCAAGTGCGGGCCGGGTGGGGCGGGCGGCGCGCGCAGCAGGTGCAGCGGCGGCGCGGCGCGGCGCGGCGGCGGCGGCGAGCCCGGCGGCGGCGGCGGCGGCGGCAGCGCGTCCCACAGCGCCACGTGGTCCGGGTGGGTCGCCGCGCACGGCCACGCGCACCCCGTGCGCCGCACCTTGCGCTTCTATCGAACACACACAATGCACTCGACTCGTTAAACTTCTTTCACTGCTGGTCGCTGTGTTTCCAAAGACAGTCTAAATAAGCACTACTGAAACATAACTTCACATTTCTCGGCGCAAATCTAACAGGCTTGCATTTACCATGAGGTAAGTCTCCAAAAAATTACATAAACATATACACTCACTTTTTTAACCGGCGGATCCTCCACGTCCGAGTCCTGGCCCGGCTTGTACCCGTCCGCGAAACTGACTCGCTTTGCCACACGTCCGGCGTCGCTGGTCACGCTCGACCTTCAAACATTTTACAATTTCACTAAAATGTGATTGTGGACGGTGCACATTTACCAGGTAGGCGATACGCCAAAACAGAAGATACTAAGCAATATGAAAAGATATAGGAATGTATGTATTTAGTTTCGGTGAAATTGCCTCTCCGGCCAAAGCGATAAGAATATTAGAACAGCAGTTCAAATCTTTTTGAAATTGGTGGGGAGTCTCTGATGCCAGGGTCCTAGGTAAATGATACAGCAGCGTCTATTACTGCCGCCAAACAGTACTGCGCAAACATTAATGTCCGGTTCCAAGAGCTTTGTTCGTGTTCTTCAACAGCCAATTTACGTCTCCACTGTCGGGGTACAGGCCTACCCTCAATATGAAGGCGATGGGCCATAGTCACCACGCGGGCCCAATGCGGATTGGTGACTTCACACACACCTTACGATAAATATGTCCCGTACGTCTCGCCCCTTCGTGGAACAAAAAAAATTGACCAACAAGCCACTATATATATTATTTTATAAAATATTCAAATTAATCACACAATATAATACTCACATGATCAGTATACCCTTCTCTGGAGGTTTCTTTTCATCTGCAGCGGGGCTGTCCACTTCTTTCGCAACTTCCCCTAAAACTATTTAAATACAAATATTACTAAAACTTCCATACAAACATCATAAGAAATAAATACATTAATAATACAGTAAAATGTTTTAATGGGAACCAATCATTACCAAAGTTTTGAAAATAATCACTATATCTTATATACTTAAAAAAAATGGCGACTGTGTATCTAAAAATTTTTTTTTTTATTCAATGCCACGATGAGACGGACCATTCACCCGATGGTTAGACTCCCTGCCTGCCCGTAACAGCGTGACGTCAGTTAGGATGGAGTACACTGCACCACATTACGCTCCGCGCCTTAACACATAGGATCGGAAGTCTCGTTACTGCAGTAATTTCACTGGCTACAACTACCATCAAACTGGAACAGTCATGTCTGGACTGCACAGTTTGTCGGCTGCAATAAGCGCTGCGGTGGTACCTAGACGGTCTGTAACAACGGAGCACCACCACTAAAAGATTCAAATTCATCATCACCTGTGGTCTTAAGAGCGTGGTCGATCCTCGCGTCCAGCGTGCTAGTTCGAAGCTCGGCCGCGGGTGCCGAAATGGCCATGATGTCAGCCACTGAGGCGACAATGCCGTCGGGGCCAACGCCAGCGCCCTCAGAGAAACAATCCCCGTACTGCAGGCGGTCGGAGGCGCCGTACATGTCCATGTAGGCCTCGTCATATCTGAAGGTAACATTTCCAAATTACCACAAGAAAAACCTAGCAGCAGACTTATATCAGTCATACAAACTATAAACCCGAATCCATGCCAGTTTAATTGTTCAGGAAGTGACGAGAAGGGAAGACTTTCATCTAATGATGACAATCACAACACCACGTGGTGCTCGCTGCTTTGAAACATGAGATATAAAATTTCTTTACTCCTATAATTACTTACCTTACCTACTTAACTACTGGAACAGTCTCTAGTAACAGAAGCCTACCATCAACGAGAGCAGACCTACGCAAAATTTTTTAAGCGACAAGACATGTGATACCAACAGTGCAGAGCCCACACCTGCTATGCATAGGGAGAAGTATCTCCCTAGCTGCAGAAACTGTACCAGTAAGCTACAAAATACAGTAAGCTAATCATCCAGTCTCACGTTTGCGATTGATGTTGTATAAACATCTTGAGTTGCCACGTTGCTATGAAGAGAACGTATGAACTACCCCATCCTCATTGTTCTTCATGTTAAAAAAAAAATTTGAGCATCAAAAGACACTCGGGCTGTTCTCTCACTGGCCTGGTTGATAACGAAATCATTACCGCACAAAAAAGTTTAAGCTGCATTCCCCACTTACCCACTAATGCTGATGTCCATACGATTGGCCAAGCTCTGTATCTTATAGACTGGTTGGGTTGTGAGTGCAGGCTGCGCGGTTCGTGGTTGCGGCTGCGGTTGCGGTTGTTGTTGTTGCACCGGCGTGGTCGGCTGCGGCGCGTAGTCACCACCACCGGTTAGCACTATGTTCACCTCACCTGGTTTTAAGCCTGTAATTAATTGCATGTTTAATAAATTATTGAATTTTAATGATAATTAATCGATTTGTTTTTCGATGTTTCCTATTCGTTCAAACGGCTCGACGGACGGACCCTTAACCTGATGATACGCCCGCCCCCAATTATGGGGCGATAGTTAATATGACATACATATTTTACTCGATGCTTTTAAACATGAGATTAATAACTTAAAGTAAATACTTACACTATCCCAGTAATTTCTTTACCCACAAAGCTTTTCAAACTGGTGGTAGATCTTTGTTGCCACAGACCATCTAAGTAGGAACCACTGCAGCGCCTATTGCAGCTGACACAGTACTGTGCAGACATTACTGTGAGCCGGTTTGAAGGACCAATAGCTGTTAATGATGGTAGGTCTCTGTTGCCGGAGACTGTCTAGGTAAATATCACCGCAGAGCTTATATTTCTGCCGCCAAACAGTAATTTGCAAGCATTACTGTGTTCCGGTTTAAAGACGTTGTAGCTAGTGTAATCACAGGAGGAATGAGGCTATACATGTTTCATGCATTGAGCACAATGTGGCGCAGTATATGTCATCCTAACTAGCCACATTGTTATGGGTAAAAGAATCAGTTACAATCAGGTGAACGTCTTGCTGGTCGCGTCACTTTGTCGAACAAAAAAAAATCGCAGTAATGTTTATTACATAATTAGCCGTTTCAGTAGCATCTAGTCTAGACGGTCTCCGGCGTTAGACACCTTCCACCAGCCCTTTCATTCTAAACAGATATTTAACAGTGATGAGGTGGGCACATATTCGGTAAACAAACAGTACATGTAGTACACTAACCCCAGCGCGAGGGCTTGGCGGGCGGCGGCAGCAGCGCAGGCGACAATCCCGCGCGCCAGTCGCACTTGATCTCGCCACGGCTGCGCGCACGCACCACTGTCTCAATTCGCTGCTCCCCCGCTGAACACGGCGGTGACGCCTGCTGCTCATTTAGACAAACAATAACACCATTAACCAAAGTGCTGTGTGGCACCTTCAGAGCTCTCGTCAACATTCCCGTCAATGTCTAATGGCGACTAAGAAATACTTACAGGATGGTTAGCGTTACTTAATAGTCAGGACATCACTTCCAGCCTACGGACGGTAGCGTAACTGATGGCAACGGTTACACCATAAACAGTATTTTCGACGAAGGTTATTTCAGCTCGTTGATTAATAGTAAAACATTTTCACAAACTAACTGTAGGAGACACTTGATGCCGACTCCATTGAGGTGGGAACAGGGCATAAATAAAATGATGATGATAATGATTATGATATATTATCATTATGTTGATGATGGTGATAAAACAATGGTAGCAAATGGAACTTACATGGCTAGCGACGTCACTCTGATAAGCCATCGCTAAATGTTCGAACATCTCATAGTTATCCTGCTGGTAGTTCTCGTGGAACTTGTCTTCGCATTCGATGACCGAATCTATACCTTTTTGGTAAAGTCCACTTTGGCTCGCGTTGATGACGTCGTTGAAGCTATAGTTGGAATTCTGCGATGACGGTCGTAGGTGACTGTCGTCCTTTTCATAGGGCTTCACACTGCATACGGACTCCTGCGACGAGCACTGCGACATGTTGGATTCTTCCAGCACGGGCTTAACTTGAGAGACTGTCGGTATTCTTTGCGATATTCTTAGCGGAACGGTTGAGATCATGTCGATATTTGGAACCATTTGGGAGATTACTGGTGACACCAAAGGAACTGCTGCGTTCAGTTCGGAGCTCGGTGCAGGGATATATTGCGAAACCTGTAATTTAAAAACGTGTACTAAATATGAAATAAAAGGTTTTTTTATTGAACAGTCTCGAAACGAATGGGGATGATTCCATGGTTAAGTGCAGACGTATCACTCATCTGATGTGAACATCTTATTGTCTCGTAGCTTCATCGAAAAAATTTTTCTTTTTACACGAGTGATTAATTTTTATAAGAGAAAGAAAGTAAACTTATTTCAAATACCTGTACATCATTAGTCTCTTCTTCTACTTCTTTGGATACTTCTGTGATTTTGTCAGGAGATTCCAAATCAACATTGCTTTCAGTTATATTATTCTTACGAGTTTGTTGTAGATTCTTAGTTGTCTCTTCTACCATTTCCTTCTTTACATGTATGTTGTTACCGACGAAGTCGTTCTGCAACTCCTTCACGTTAATGATTTCTCTCGGCTTCTGCTGTCTCCGAGGCGAAAAGTCCATAAGTGATTTGGATTTTTCGTCATCGGTCAGACGCTCCGTCTTGATGTTGTTCAAAATGTTAACGTCGAAAAGTTCTTCGCTTTGTGCCGAGTCGGACGTGGACTTCCGATTTCGCCTCTTCTCTTTTTTCTTCTTAGATCCCGATTTTTTAGACTTCTTTGACTTCTCCTCACTTTCGTCAGTACTGCTATCGCTGCTTGACGACGTCGAACTACTGATGGATACTTCCTTCTTCTTACGCTTTAGATTTTTCTTTTTTAACTTTTGCTGCTTCTTTTTTTTCAAGTTTTTTTTTATTTTCTTATCTACAAAAAAATTATATAAAAAATTTCAAAATGAAGTTTGGCATATGAAAACCCAAAAACAAATAATAGGTATGATAATTCCATTTACCACTATCATCATCACCGGAATCATTTATTTTCTCTATTTTTCCTGACCTCTTTTTCTTCTTTTCCTTTTTCTTTAGTTTTTTAAGTATCTTCTTGCCGATGCGGCGACGTTTAGCTGATTTCCATTTAGATTTCTTGAGAACCTTAAGAATAACAATTATCAATTTAATATCATTTACGATAACATAATGGCAAACCTTCAATAAAATATTTACAATTAGAATATTTTTTTTTTATAATCTCCTTCCTCAAACAATGACCCGCTAGTTAGGATGATAAACACTAGATCCCATTGTACTTGTCGCCTTGAGAAATAAGGTAGTTCTTGTCGTCAATAAATCAGCAATGAAACAGGAAAACAAAAACAACTGATGCTCAGATCAACGAGCGCCCGGGCGCGGCGGGAACTCGACATGTATTTTTCAGGTTTTTTTTCATAAAGTAAAGTATTTTTTCATGAAATTATCGTTTCATTTATCTGTACTTACATGTAAATAATGCTAATAAAACATTTTAAAGATATGATTTTTTTTTTATTTACGATCGATTTTTTTTCCGTCCATCATCGAAGGTGTCATTAGTACTATCATCTACTGTCTTCGTTTGCGGAAGCTGTCTCCTAACACCCAGTATAAACTTACAATACTTCTTTAATTACTCTGTCTGCCAAAGTGATAGGTGGTAAGAAGCCTTTAAATGATTTACATTCACATTGCCCTGGTTTACATTGATTTTCGATTTAAAAAAAAAACTCAATGTGCACTAACATATCTACTTACTTTCTTCTTCATCGCTTTTTTCTTCTTTTTCGCTTCCGGTTCGCTGTCTGAAAACGATGACAATGTGGAAGAAGATCGCTTCCGTTTACGAAGTTTCTCTTTATCAATTTTCACCTTCTTACTGTGTGTAAACAAAAATTTAAGTTTCAGTAATTTTTATTGACATTTATTTATGTCCTGGTCATTTTTGTAGTTAAAATAGTATCATTACAATTGACCAGTAACCTACCTCTTCTCCATTTCTTCCTCCAGATCTGACTCTTGACTCCACCCTTCACTACTAAGCTTTAATTTCTTAGCCGACTTCTTCACTTCGGCTTCCTTATCAACTTCTTCTCTCTTTTTCTTTTTTCCTTCCTGTCTAACAGGTGTAGTACTCCTCGGCGTTTCGATTTGTGCCTCCGCAACTTCCGGCCACACAGCCTTCATAAACCTGCATACGTTTTTTATATTTATAATATATGTAATATAAAATAAAAAGCCGAAATTTGATCAAAAACAAGACGTTGCGTCTATAGCGCATGCCTTGTAACACCAGAAGTACCCGATTCAATCCCTGGTTAGATGTTGAAGACTATGGCTTGTTAAAAGGCTTTTTAAATGTACATAGCCAGTTGCCACCGTCATATTACATATGAAAGCCTGGATATTGTTATCAGACAGGTTTCACTATCCATGATTTTAATATCACATCCCATTGTAGACTGTTTCTTGATAAAATCCACGAGATATGTACTGGTGGTAACTGATACGCTTGCTCTTTACAATGGTCTCTACTTATAAGGTTTACACAGCACCGCATTACCCTGTTTGCTGTGATACGATGTTGAAGTCACATTACCTGACTAACTTTACTACATTCAACTTCTTTCAAACCGGAAATGTCTTTACAAACTATTGTTTAGCGGCAAAAATTAGTTGGAGGTATAAATCAAATATTCATATTTTTTTTTTTTTGGCATTTTGGAATCGAACACGTGATCTCGGCGTTGAGAGACAAATGTCAACGATTGCACATAAATGCTTTAGATTACATTAATTACCTCTGATACTCGCTGTCGAGACATACTTCGTCATTTTGCTGTGGAGTGTTAGATCTTCTTCTTGAATCTTCTTTCTCTAATCTACAGATCGTCTCACTCTGTGCCATGTCTTCTCCCTCCCACTCTTGCGAGACGGGTACTGTGTGAGTCTCAGTCAGGCAGAGGTGCGGACGGGGATACCAATTGCGGCATTTTGGTGACGGAGCATCTGGTATTCTGGTAAATGTTTTCATGTTATTAATTTTTCATTGATTATGTTATGAAAATATTATTGGAAAATCAAACATATATTTTGGGAGCTGTAATAGTTCAATTTGTAAGACAGTAATACACGTTACACCTCTCGAACTGGCGCTGATTCAGACCTCACTGAGCAAGAGCTTCCAGTCAGAGCCAATATTGTGAACAAACCAACATGTTGCAAGAATCAACAACTTTCATACACGTGCACATCCACAATGCTGCACTTAGCCTAGACAGTGAATAAAATTCACTCCGTCGTCTCGAGGCTCCGAGTCCCAACAAAGGGAACAAAAAAAAGGGTGGTTAATTTATATTTATGTATTTATTAAATTAGAATATAATTTTTGAACAAATAAAACTTTCTTAACAAAAAAATATGTTTTTTTCACTTACTGGTCACACCCGTACACCCTATCAACGAGGTTCATTTTGCAAAGCTGCAACTCGCTGTAAACCACTTTGCGGTCCTTCACGCAGTTGCACAACTTCGGGTTCTCCGTGTACCATAATTTGGGCAAAACACGGGTCTCCCTATAAATAAGTCAAACAAATCTATACATGTAAAAAAATATTTTTATGGAAATAAATATCTTATTAAATTAATAAATAGATTAAAAGTTTATAGGGTAAACACAATAAAAAATATTATAAGGTTAACAGCTTCAACATATTGCCTCTGTGGCACAGTTGCGAAGCATTTGCCTAGATCCCCGGTTCCATTCCGGGGCCACGTATTGCTGGCTATCCATCTGGCTAGCTACCACTAAGCGATTGCAAGCCTGCCACCATAAAAGCATTGCTGTGCTCCGGCAGTCAACACATACCGAGAGAGAACGCTCAACCGTCTAAAATCATTACACTTAACAGTATAACAATAGATAAAAAAATAATTCTTCTCGATGGTTGAAACAATTCCTTAATTTTTTAAATTTATATGCAATTGATATTATTTCCGTACAATTTACCTGTAACATTTATTTTTATCATGTCTAAATAGTAACGGCTGACAAATCTTTAAAACAAAACTCCACGTTTCTAAAGAATCAACAGTAGACTTGGACATCTTTATGCCGATATCTTCATTCAGCTCCTTCTCCATAGACATCCGGAAGCTATCAATTGATTTGTATCCGCTTTCGGTTGTGTCGCTTGTCTTATAACCACTTTCATTTGATCTATAACCATCCGAATAGTCGCTTCTTTGACTTTGCACGTCCCTCATCCTTTCATCTAGTTCAGGTGTTACGCTTATGCGGATATCCGCACTTTTCGAATCGTCCACTTCTTTATTGACGGGTGAAATGTCATACTCCACTAATGCTTTATCTTGGCTAATGTCTTCATTTATGTCCTCTTGTTTTATTTCATTAATCACGGATTCTAGGAAATTATCATCATTAGTATCATCCACTGAAACGTCTTTAGATTCATCTTGATCATATTCTATCAGTTTCATATCTGTTGGAGAATACATTGTCGTGTGTATCTTTTCTTTACGCGCATATTTTTCTAGTCCTGAATCCTCATCAAAAATATCTAATATTTCTTCATCGTTAGGATCTATTTCGAATTTAAACGAGTCTATAACCGGTTGTAATTTTGCCATTTTGAAAGGTACCAGAGGATTCTCCTTTATGTACAGTCGTACCGGACTGTCCCTAGTGTATTCTCTAAGCATGTCCTTGTTTTTTAATGCACTATCTCGTATTAATTGAGGAATTGCTTTCTCACATTTTACATCAGCATTGGGCTCTGTTGTTTTCTTTGCAAGTCTATCTTCACCTTTCGGACTAGAACTATTCCTATCCTCATTATCTAGTGACCAACTGTCGCAAACTAAGTAATCATTTAAGTTAACGTTAGCCTCTACAACCTCTTTACTCACATTTACCGTAGCTTTTTTTTCCTTTTCCTGTTCAAAACTTTTGTCTTTTGTTCTATCCCTGGCCCTTACTTTTACCCTAGTTTTATAACGATCTCTATCGACCCGCCTGTGATCAGAATGGCGTCTGGAGTCGTACCTATCGCTTTTTCGTTTATTCCTTTCAAAATCACTCCTATTACGAAACTCTGGTGTTTTACATCTGTCATCGTCTTTTTTGCGTTGAAAAGGATTGTCGTAGTTAGGCAAAAGCTTTTGATAATCAAACTTGTACTTTTTCCCTTCATCTCTGGCTTTTTTGGCTTCACGAATAATTTCATCCACCTTGGCAGGATCTAAGAAAAAAAATAATTATTGTTTAGAAATTATAATACAAAATGAACGAAAGTATAACTACCACTATAACTAAATTATATAATTAATAAATTTTGCTATTACTAAATACAACTATATTTATACTAATCTACTTCTACAATATACTTATCTATGGAACTTACAAGAACGAACAATTACAAGTACCCAAATATTTTTTTAAGACAATTATACCCAAAATTCACAAAGAAAATGTAATTTTTTTATTAATGTCGTTCCCTAACTTACGATTCTGTTTACGACTGCTTGTCTGCGTATTGTATATCCGGAAGCTGCCACCTAAATTATGCACATTTCCAATACAACAAAAAATAAACAAAAGAAATATAAATAAATATTATTTCCAATCTTCTAACAAATTAAGAGAAAAGGAGTTTTATTCACATTGTCGTTTAACATCATTGTTTCAACATAAAATTCACTGTTGATCATAGGCCTGTCCAAAAAGAGGTATTGGCTGTACTCACTGCCAATTGTTTGGTGAAGGCAGTATCGTGGTAACGTTCACATCGAGTGTCGCCGTCGTGTTATTTCCTCTTTAGTAGCCTTTTAAGGTGACCCTCGAATAGTAGGAGGGGATATTGTAACCCTACTTCTACATGGGGTTTTGATTGTAATTATATTACCTATCTTATAAATAACTCTAGTTTAATTTTATTTATATTCGTCATAAAAAAAATAAAAATTCTAAGTTTTTTCTTGATATAAAATAATCAAGAAATACAAATAGAAAACGTTTATTACAAACAATTACTATATCCTCCTGTAACTAGTAAAATGAAAATGTTATAAACAAATGCTTTAATATTGTCTTTCTGCCACTGATCACGATTGACAGGATAGAAGGCAAAAGACGTGATGGCAGTCGGAAAAAGTCGTGGTTACATAGTATCGCGCTTCTTTATATTCTCTAAATACTCCAACATTAAAGTTATTAAGTATTCACATAGAGATGATAGGTATAAAGTAATTAAGGTTGATTATACATGTGAATAAAGTATAACTCTCCGTAAGGAAAAATTTGTGCTAATATTTCAGGTTGTGCTTGGTACAGTAATACCCATAAACAGAAAGAACTGTACAACAGCTGCGATAAAAACTGCGGTGGAACCTATACAGACAGTTGCAGTCAATATAGATCTATCACCAGGCATCATATTTCAAGTGTACATTTTATAATTAAATGTATACAGACGAAAGCACAAAGACTTTCTGCTTGAAAAAGCTCCTAAAAACATTCAACAAGTCATGTTAAAAATAATAATATACAGCAATATTTTCTGTCTAACAAAAAAAAAAAAATTTAAAACATACTATATACTAAACTTAATACTTAAAACTTATAAACATATTAACTTGTTGTATACAATATTGGTTGTTATGTACATTTTAAATAATATGCATTTTAAAAAAGGTACAGACACAAAGTCTATGATCTTTGAACATCCTTTACAAGGACCTCTGGTATCTGGCGACCAGTAGGTACCTACTGTTCTTATTTCTGCTGTCAAACACTAGCCTGCAAACATAACTATATTCTGATTTGAAGAGGGTTATAGTTTTTTTTTTGTAACTGTAACACCTTATGTGTCAAATCAAAGAGCATGATGTCATGCAGTGTTGTAATTCTATCTAGCACTACACTGTTACAGATGTAACACCATCGGATAAATATCTTGCTCATATCATTGAATAATAAAAAATTATAATGTTTTGAAATTAGAATATTTTAAATGTATTATATTATGATGATAATAAGTTTTAAGTAAATAAGTTTTACAACAGAAAGTGCTTACCTAAGAAGTGTTTGATAGGAGGCATAGCTTTGGTAGGCATTGCTTTCTCACTGGATGATGAAGGGCAAATCAAACCTAAGGGTATCCCTAACTCAACCAATTCCATCTTCCGTTTCATATCTTCTATTTCCGCTAGTGTGCGTTTTTGTAGATCAACATAAGAATCTATAAATTAAATTTTTTCATTAAAACAATCTTACAATTTAACAATTAATTCATATTACAGTTGACATAGTACATGAAAAAAAAAATTAAAGTGTTTGTTCATCAATCTATATTTTATAATGATCTCTCAAACAGATGAGCAGGTTTTCCTGACTTCATTGGTATAATTAAAGGTAGAGAGCATAACATGAACAATAAAATATGACTCGGTTTTATCAGTTTTTGTGTGGCAAGTGTTCAAATAGAGATAAAAACACCTGGTTTAAGACAATGCTCCTAGAAATGAAGGAAAGAAACAGCTCCAAAAAAACTGGAATGTTGTACTTTACTGATGAAATTTATATGTTGTATACTTTGATTGGTGGTAAAGTTTTTATAAACCTACCTGGCTAGCCACAACCTTTATTTTATAAATTTGCTGCTATTAAAGCATTACTGTTCTAATGATAACTTATGAGAGCCATAGTATTCTTGGTGATATGCCTCACCACCCCTACAATCTTAATGCCACTGAATACCATATGAAACAGGTCAAATGTTAGCTCATTGTGAATAAAAGGACACAAACAATTCAACTTTAGATTTTATCCTTTATACATACATACATATATACCACACCTTGTTCCCAGTGGGGTAGGCAGAGACAACCTCCCCCCAGTATAAAACTTATATATTCTAACCATATATTCTTTATAAAATACATGAGACAGAATCTATTTTACATCTTTGTTATTTACCAGGTTTTTCTATAATATCATATTGATATGTACTTAACACATTTTTGCCTGATTTGTCATTCTATTTGATATTTTTAAGCTATTTAATATTTTGACTAAAGATAGATATTATCACGCAATATTTATAATTAAATAAACTTGTGTTTTATTCTATACTCCATCTTATATATGGCTTCATTGTTTAGGTGGAAGTATAGTTTACAGAGTTATATTTGTAATGAATTACTTGTTTTCAACGCATTGAATAAATATGACTGTATGTACTACTTTCACAAATTCAGAACATCACCACCATCAACATTTTATAATGTACTTTTAATGAGGTTATAAATTTACTAGTAAAAGCCTGGCAGTCAACAAACTTGACTGCTGTTCTAGATATTATGAATTATGATTAAGAATATCTGTGCAAAGGTGTCTGCTAATTCAAATGGCAATTGTTATTAAGTGTAATGGAAATTGAATTAAATTGGTGAATATTTTGTTTATAAACAATCTTATTATTGTTATGGAAAGTAGTGAAAATGTATGTATGTATATGAACAGCTGTTTTAAATTAAAAGCTTCTGATTATCAATTTTAAATTTTATAGTAATTAAATTTAACAATGATAATTGCATGGATGTATGGTATCAGTGTATGTGGACTATTTGAATCCCGCACCAACTTCTCTTCATTGGCCGGCTCACACTGTTATATAACAAACCAATAAGCTATCAGCGAAAAACTGACACACGTTTAAGCTACGTATGAACAGCAATAGGTCTCTTGAATAATAGTGAGTTAAATCAGTAATTGTTAGTAACAATGTCTGTTTACCTTACCTTGTAAACACTTTTTTTGAGCACCAGGTTTTGGTGGTTTAGGTATCTTCTTTTGTTCATCATCTACTTTAGGTGTTGTTGGTTTCACACTGCTTAATTTTCCAATCAACACTGTTGTTGCTAAATACATTAAAAACAATATCATGTTTAACAAAACTATGGTAAACATATCTTATAATTATTACAGTTTTAATGAAATGGAAAAAAAAAAATTAACACATCACCATTAAACATGTTTACTCATTACTG
Source organism: Ornithoptera priamus (assembly GCA_029034505.1). Classification (NCBI taxonomy): domain Eukaryota; kingdom Metazoa; phylum Arthropoda; class Insecta; order Lepidoptera; family Papilionidae; genus Ornithoptera; species Ornithoptera priamus. Next base: position 1,404,067 of record JARDWD010000500.1, on the reverse strand, counting down.
TATACTACCACAGCTAACAACTTATAAATTAGGTTAGTATTTATGAATTACCCTACTTAGGTGACTTTATTTTCAAAGATATTAAATATACAAACTACCCTCATAATGATTAAACATACAATAAAATATCACTGAATGGACTGACATATCTGAGGTGTTGCAATTGTCTCGCCAAACCAGAGACAGAAAGGATTGTACCACGCTGATTGCCAACCTTCACTATTTGGAGAGGCACTTTAAGAAGAAGATACAATGAAAGTGTAATATACTTACTTCCACCAGTAGAAGGTTTCTGGACCACCACAGGAGTAATTGGGGGCTTTTTCTGTATAGAGAATGCACGGAGTCTTTTCTTTGCATTTTCAATGCCTCTAGATATCTTTAATGGGCCTGGTTTGACATCTTTTATAACGGAGTTTGTCCCTTCCTAGATAAAGTTATTATGTAAAATACAAAAATAGAATGTAATTTGTGACAAATATAAATAATGAATGGCATTAAACAAATTGTCCTAATCAAATTAACATTTGTGGAACATTTTCCAATCTCTCATCTAATTAAAAATGAAAATAAATTTATAATTTTACTTATTATCATAATAACAAAGCTAGTAGTTTCTTGGAAGTGTATAACATATAAAGCAATTCTAGTTATACTTTAGAGAAATCACTGCTGAGATTTTTAAGAAAAATTAATTATTGGTGTTCATTACATATGGATTAGTACTATGATTTTCGTTAATAAATAATATTAGATCTAACAGGGGAAACCAATTTATGTACATTTAATCATTAGCATTTTGTTTTTAAAATTTCCTTACTATTTAATGAAATTCTTACCGTAAGCGGATTAGTATTTAGAGTACCAGTCACAACCGGGTCGCTAGGTGAACCTAGCTCCTTTGTTGAATCCATTATTTAATAAATTCAATAATGCTACATAAAAGGGCACTATTTATTCTTTGCAAACAGTTTTTTAAGAAAATGGAAATGATACATATTTTCCCTCCGTGACAAGAAAATCGTGATTTCAATATTTGTAAACCTTTAATTGTCAAATATATTAGAGGTTAACTTTTTAATTTTTCTAACGGCAAAGCAAAGATTATGTTCATACAGCCCTATAATTTTTTATTGGAGACAACTTAACCAACTAAATTACCAGATTTTTACACAATAAAATAAGTTTTAAATAAGGTATCAAGTAAATTTGATAAGATTTAGTTTATTTGTAGATGATAATGGCACATGAATGGAGTTACACTACTATTCGCTTATGAATACCCATATTTTTTACTCAAAGCGAGGAAACAAGTGGGACGTTTACCTGTTGTTAAATGACATCCCTGCACATAATGGCGCTAGTCAAAAATTTATATTCTGCACCACATGATGTTCGTCTCCTGGAGGCAAAATGTCAAGTCACGTTATCCCAATAATTAAACTAGCTACAGCGCCCTTCAAACCTGAATACAGTAATGATGGCCAACTACTGTTTCGTGGCAGATATAAGCGCTGTGCTAGTCCTATCCACCTCGACAGTCCCTGACAAGAGAGACCTACCACCAGAAAAAAGATTACGTAAAATTAAATTTGTCTTTTCTAAAGTAACAATTGGTTAAAAGTTTCTCTTATAAAACCAGCGTATCTAAATTAGATACACCATTTCTTTTTCTTATATGTATAATAAAAATTAATATATTAAATTAGAGACTTTTTATATTTACTTCTTTTTATATTTACTTTTTTAAATACTAAATCTAGAATCTAGAATGTTTGATGTCCAATTTATAAAGAGGTAGCGTTCATGCTACTTGGAAGTTGCTGGTTCTTGTCGGAATTATACAAAAAACCAGAGCTACTCATAATAATAAAAGCTTATAATAATAAGTGTGTCTAGCTCATGTTGTGCTATGCAAGAAAACTGGAAATTCCAAAAAACTTATACTTTTAGAATACACTTTATTTTAGTCATTCATTTTATTATTATATTTCGTTCTCTAATGTTCTCAAAATTTGTAAACGACCTCAGCGTTTTTCATTTCAATCATTAATTGGGATAAATCATCGCTGATCTTCACATGAACATATGCAGTGTCCATATCTGAAAATAAATTAAAATTAATAAACAAAAAACTAAATATTTACCTAGCATTTAATGTATTAGTAGATATTTCTTGTTTTATTGTATCATGTCACTAAGGCTCAACTATTAAAAATTATTTTATAAGGTAACTCATAAAAAACTTATTTTTAGCAATAATTAACCACTTTTTAAATATAACCAGTTTTGCATGTAAATTCGTAAATATACATACACAAGTTCAACATCACCATCATCTCACACTACTAGTGTCCACTAATAAACAGAGGCATCCACAATGGATTTGCAAGTGATCTCTGCAAATACAAAATTACCTATAGTTAATTAAGTCATCTATACCTGATACAACAGACTCAGTAGGTGCTGATAGCTGATTATTAGTATCAACAATTTGATTATTTTTTATTTCATTTACATCAGCAAACACCAGGTCCGGTGCATTTTCTTTCATAGTGATGAGTTCACTCTCTTTATTATTCTGTATGTTTATCTTTTCCAATGCTCTTCGTTTATTTGACCTTTCAGTGTCATCACAAATTCTCTTCTTCCCTACTGTAGCATCTTTCTTTTTAATATTAGTAGTTACAACATCATCCGGTTTTTGACTTAGGGCACGATTAACTTCCTTACGTATTTTTAACTTTACATCCTCCGACAAATCCACACCACTATCATAGTTTCTTGAATACTTGGTTATAGGTTCATCATCACTTGAGGGGCTACTTATTTCTAGATCGGAACTAGGTAAAACATGAGCCACTTTAAATAATTTCCGCCATTTTTTGATCAGATTATCAGCCAATTTCTGTAAATGTTTTAAAAATTCCATCATATATAACAAAATAAATTAAATACAGCACCATGAAATTTAAGCTAAATGTAGTGTTAAAGTATACAGAACTATGTAGTATAATGAATGAGTTAAAGGGTTATGAAAATATAATTTAATTTTTGACACTGGGCTTGTGGACCCAGATCCACAGCCTGTTTAATAGAGTACTGCTACTGCCTGGCGTGTACTAATTTTAATAATTAGGAATATTGAAATTATTGCTTTTATGTAACTTGACTGGTAATTAATCTCTATTGCTGTAGACTATCTAGGTAAGTACCTACAAGATATAAACAGTAGTATGCAAACATTACTGTCACATCTTGCCATTGTATCTTATAAAAAAACTACACTACCTTCACATAGCTGCATTCAGCTTATGTAAATAAAGGAAGTGCTATTAAAAATATTATATACTTGGGAATCATGCAACATACAATAAACTTGTAATATCCACTTCTTTTCATTAGCTGGCAGACGCCAAGTGAGTCAGAAACATCTACTTACAAATTTTAATGGCTTTGGGATCCTTAACATATAATGATTTGGGTGTGCTTCTTGCATCTCACACTTCTGGCACAGGTCATAATCATTACAACTGACACACTTATAGCGGAAGCCCGCTATGGGATTGCTACAATTGTTACAAATGATGTCACTGTGCACCATTTGTTGGGGTTCTATGTCCTCTGAAATTAGAAATTGCTGATGACATAATTTAACAATACAAAAATTACTTGCTTTTTCAGTTTCATTTTAACCATATTTTAGTCAAATGTATATAATTGAATTGAAAAATAGATTTAATAATACATGTATAATTTGTATTGACTGCTAATAAAAAATACCTTCACTTAAACTTCCAGGAAGACAAAGAGTAGGCACAGCATCAGGAGACAGATGACGATTTTTAATACATGATGGTGGAAAGTGGCGTGAACAAAATCTATAAGAGACAATGACTTTTTCCTCATTTTTTCTCAGTAGATCCTCTCTACAAGCCGCCTTTAACCATTCTATTCGACTAAAAATATAAAATTATTTAAAAAGACAAGAGTTAATAACCGAGAAGTAAGAAAATACATTTTAATGAAGTAGTACGACAACTACAAAAAAAAATTTAATCTTAAGAATGAAGCAGTACATGGACTAACATCAGTGACAAATGTATTATTATAAAGAAATCCATTTAGGATTAATTAAGAAAATATTACTCACCGATGCCTTTCTTTAGGTAAGCTATAGTAATTTAAATGTTTATTTAATCTGCTGTTGCGCCCACAACCATACACACAACAATAATTCACCATTTTTATAAATAGTAACTTTTTTCCTTTTGTTATTCTTATATTAAGTTATTATTTTTTATTCCTGTATTAAGTTATAAATTTCATAGAAGTATAGTTTACATAAATTGCCACAAGGAGACAGAATACACTAGTTTTTATAATACTTTCATCTTTTATGTTTACAAACCTCAAATAATTATGTAAACTATTGAGAAATGTATATTAAAAAAAACTAATTATTTATTTATTTGTTAAGACCAATCAGATGTAAATTATTAACATTAAAATAATAGTACATTAATTCGTTCATACCTGTAAGCTAAAGTATAAGTTAGTGTAAGCTAAAGAAGTATTAGTATAAGTTAGAAATTAACTACTTTTTTACTAATACTTCTTTAGTTTAAAAGTGAAAGAAAAGGAAGTAGGATTTGCCAGCATGGTGGGAAATGGCGCAAATACTTAATTATAAATCCCTGCCAGACCGAGGTGGGTATCACTGACCGAGGTCTATGTCCGTCAGCAGACATCAAAACCATAATGGTAGACGGAACTACCAGTTATCTTATAGTTGATTTCATATACTTGTGTTTGAACTATTTCTTTTTTTTTGGAAGCCATAAAAATCTTAGTTCTAACACATGTACTGTAACGTAATTTTTTTTTTTTTTTATTTTCTTCTTGAATCCGTTTTGATATCGTAGGACCGCACTTTCTTTGGAAATCTACCCCTTTCATTGCTACAAATTATTCTGTAGCAAATTAAATTAATCGTTTTAATTTATGCAAGTTCTTTACAGTATTAAGAATCTTATCAATCGTTGACATGACACACCATACATTGAAACAACAACAAAGATCTATGAAATTTAAGTGTTATCATGTTATGTCATTTATAAGATTTAAGTAAAATATATTTTTTTTAATAGTGATAAGAACTTTATCAAAACTGACGTACCATTATTTTATTACAAATATTAACTAACCAAAAACTGTACTGCATAGATGGCAACATCGCGTAGATGCCCCAGATCTTGGTATTTCAACAAAATTAATCTTTTCTATATAGACGTAGGCTGGAGGTTTTTAGGGCTTGCCAATGGACGAGTTATCCTTATAAAATAATTTTGTAGTATACTTCAAATTAAACTGTTTCTTAAGGATTAATCTACTTCAGACAGTTTTTAACCTACCACTACCAAATATTAATTTATGAATGTAAATATAAATTATCTATTAACACTCAATGCTACATTTTAGCTGACACATACCAGATCAACCAGCCCCAAGTCCGATAAAGTTGCTATAGTAGTCAATAAAACTTGCAGCCCTTTTTTTTTTATTCGTGGCGAAAACCCCACGGTATCCTTCTCAAGACCCTTGGCATTGCGGCCCAACCTTAATCATGAAAAAAAAAATGCTACAACAATTTTCACGTTTTATTCCCAGATGCCGCATCTTATTGTTTATTATTTTCGTTCATAACTTAATATATTTTTTTAATAACATTGTTTCAAAACGGTAATAAACAGAAGAAACTCTCCAGACTTAATTAAATTTGCTAATCAAACTATTAATGTAAGAAGATAAAAAAAATAGTTTTTCTAGTACCCAGATGATTGTCTCTAGAACTTACATACTTCTAGATTAAGTAAAGTTTAAATAAAAGACAAAAACATTAGTAAAATACATTTATTAACTAAAAATAAAGGGATATACATAATCAGTCTTAAGTTTAATGTATAAAATTAACATCACAGATTTTAAAATAAATGTAAAAATGTACATAAAATTCATAGTCTTTGGTAACGTTATAAGAGATTTGGTAGGTTTAATCCACTTCCTCTACGGTGGGGCCGCCTTGTTGGTTGCTGTACATTCCTCCTGGCATCCTGCCAGGCATTCCACCAGGCATACCTCCACCGGTAGTTCCAGCTGCGCCATGTCCGTGCATCTTAGTCATGAGTGGCGTGCAGACACGCTGCAATTCTTTGAGTCGATGCTCGTACTCCTCGCGCTCGGCCAAACTGTTGTTGTCCAGCCACTTGAGCGCCTCATCGCATTCCCGACGCGCTCCGCTCTTGTCTTCGTCGCTGAGCTTGTCTCTCGCTTCCTCCACCGCCTGCTTCACGCTAAACACATACGACTCTAGCTGGTTGCGGGCGGCGACCCTCGCCCGTTGTTTCTCGTCCTCCTCTCTGTAACGCTCCGCCTCCGACAGCATGCGATCGATGTCGGCCTGCGACAGCCGCCCTTTGTCGTTCTTAATCACGATGTTCTTGCTACGGCCGGTACTGTTCTCCTTGGCCGACACGTTCAGAATGCCATTGGCGTCCAGGTCGAAGGTTACGTCGATCTTCGGCACGCCACGCGGGGCGGGCGGGATGCCGGTTAAGTCAAACGTGCCCAGCAGGTTGTTGTCCCTCGTCATCGCACGCTCCCCTTCGTACACTTGGATGGTGACCGCCGGCTGGTTGTCCGAGTACGTGGTGAAAGTCTGCGACTGTTTACACGGAATCTTGGAGTTACGCTCGATGATTTTCGTCATAACTCCGCCCGCGGTTTCGATGCCCAGGGACAGCGGCGCCACGTCCACAAGCAGGACGTCTTGGATCTTCGAGTGGGTCTCCCCGCTTAGAATTGCGGCTTGCACGGCGGCGCCGTACGCGACCGCCTCATCCGGGTTGATGGAAAGGTTGAGTTTCTTGCCGCAAAAGAAGTCCTGCAACAAACTTTGCACCTTCGGAATTCGAGTGGAGCCGCCCACGAGCACGACGTCATGAATCTGACTCTTGTCCATCTTTGCGTCTCTAAGCGCCTTCTCCACCGGCTCCAGCGTGCCGCGGAACAGGTCCGAGTTGAGCTCCTCAAAGCGCGCGCGGGACACTCGCGTGTAGAAGTCGATGCCCTCATAGAGCGCATCGATCTCGATGGTGGCCTCGGTGCTGGAGGACAGCGTGCGCTTGGCGCGCTCGGCGGCTGTGCGGAGGCGGCGCAAGGCGCGCGGGTTCGAGCGCATGTCCTTCTTGTACTTGCGCCTGAACTCGTCCGCCAGATGGTTCACCAGCCTGTTGTCGAAGTCCTCGCCTCCCAGGTGCGTGTCGCCAGCAGTCGCCTTCACTTCGAATAATGAACCCTCGTCAATGCTCAAGATAGACACATCGAAGGTGCCGCCGCCGAGGTCGAATATTAGCACGTTACGCTCGCCCTTCAGGTTCTTGTCCAAGCCGTAAGCCAACGCGGCCGCCGTGGGCTCGTTGATGATGCGTAGCACGTTTAATCCTGCGATGGCACCCGCGTCCTTCGTGGCCTGACGCTGCGAGTCGTTGAAGTACGCCGGCACCGTGATCACGGCGTCGCGCACTGTGCTGCCCAGGTAAGCCTCCGCCGTTTCCTTCATCTTCGTCAACACCATGCTGCTGATCTCCTCCGGCGCGAACTTCTTGGTCTCGCCTTTGAACTCCACTTGGATCTTGGGCTTGCCGCAGTCGCTTATCACCTTGAACGGCCAGTGCTTCATGTCCGCCTGGATCTTCGGGTCGTCGAATTTGCGTCCGATCAACCTTTTGGCGTCGAACACGGTGTGGTTGGGGTTGAGCGCGACCTGGTTCTTCGCAGCGTCACCGATCAGTCGCTCCGTGTCGGTGAAAGCTACGTAAGACGGTGTGGTCCTGTTGCCTTGGTCGTTGGCGATGATCTCCACGTTGCCATGCTGCCACACGCCGACGCAAGAGTAAGTCGTTCCGAGATCTATTCCAATAGCTGGCATGTTTATTTAACTCTCAATTACACTCCTTTGCAACGAACAAACAAATTACAATCGCTTGTGAAATAACTTCGCTCAACAGCGAACTCTCCTTTTCTTCCGCTTTGTATCGCGTTTCAAATATCAGTGACGACTCGCGCCGGCCGCGCCGTTTATATATACAACAAATACAACTCGCGAAACGTCGCGGAGCTTCCAGAACCGACCAATCAACTGACGCGGGGTCGGGAACATTCTAGACGTGACGTCAGCGCTCACCGTCACATGCCAGAAAGAGATAGCTAGAATTATAGAGTTCTTAGGGATACCAGCAGCAGCATTTTTCTATTTAATTTGGGAATACAATTTTCTGATTTAATTTTAAACGGTTAGTTTTTCCATGAAATTAATAGAATATTTTTTTTTATAAAACTACTATTTTTTACACAATATATTAAAAATTTTCTAACATAATATATAACTACCAAACTAGCTTAAATACCTTAGTATTTATAACTATTTTGTTAATATTTATAGTAAATGATATTTTTTATGTCATAGTTCCTTTCTTTTTTAAATTTTACTAATATGTAAATATTTTTTACAATCAGTGCTTCCACAAATAAATATTTGGGAACTTTTCTGCGCAGGGTTTCTTTGCGCTTATTTTTGTACAATTACTTGTTTATTGAAAAATATTAATGACCCTCATTTTTAATTTGGTTAAAGTGATAAAAATAGCTAACTACGTAATAAAAACTTTCTTGTAGTAATATAAACTTGTGTTAATTTTAATGCAAAAATGTTTATCAATTTAGTATGTACGAATTTCCTTCTAACACTGTTCATATTTTATTGTTACAACGATCAAGTGCGAATTCAAATTAAAAATGGTAATTTATAATCTACATATTGGCAACACAAGAAAAGCCCAGAAATTTCGATAATTATCCGTTTGCACACAGGCTTCTAGAAGTATCTATGTCATCTGTGTTGCTACCAAAAAAAATCCCGTTTTGCAAGAATTTTTATCATAAAAGGAAAATAGAGAAATTTATAGTAAGTTTTATAGTAAGTTATAAAACAATTAAAAACTGTATAATAACAGACAAATAAGTTTTTATGTAGACATTTTTTGTACTAATTTTATGCTTATTATTAGGTAACTTTTTAATAAGAAATATGCATTTCGAAAAAACTTTCTATATTTTTTGGTATACTAAGTGTATTTCCTTTTTTAATGAAATTAAGTTTTTAGAAAAATGTATGTGCTCATATTTATGCAAAGTTTTAAATTATTAACACTATAAAAATGATTTTCGCGACGTGAGGAATATTTAAAAAAAATTAGGAATTATTAGGCAAAGGAATTAGAAGGGCAAAAGCTGGCAAGACTGTACATAAACATACGGCTATCTTAACTTTTCTACTGTTCATTACATACATGAGGTAAACTGGATTTAGCTTCGTTAAACATATTTCCCGCAAATAAGTTAGTTTGTTGATGGATTTCAATAAAATGCTTTTGTCGAAATATGCATCTCGTTCTGTGTCATACCCCCTTTGAAGATCAATATATGTCAGGAAAAAGGAAATAAAAACGCTATAAAATATGCTTTGTTTAGTTGGTTTTGTCGTTTCATACTTACAAGTACTATGATAAAATAAAAAAAAATCAAAAGCAATCCATTCCTACAAAGAACAATATTTATATTATTTATTCAGCATCCTTAACTGTTTATAAAATTCTACATAAATAGTTCTCGATATGCACAAATAAAATACCTATAGTATATAAAACAATTTTTTTTTTATATTTTAACATTTAAAAATTTTTTAGTTTATTTATATTCAGTCAACACAGTTTTTCTAAATTAGGGTATAAAAATGTTTCTTGTATATTTTCTTACATAACTAACTTTAAATATATATATATATATATATATATATATATATATCTTTAAATTTAATATTTGAAAATATATATATATATATATATATATATATATATATTTTACTATATATGTATAGTATCTGTTACCCGCCTCTTTTTCTGACCGTAACACCTCCGCGCCTCCCTTTGAGTAAGGAATTTTGTAAAATCCATTCTTAACTGACCTGTAAATGGCAGAAACAATATGTATAACAAATCTTTAGTGTTTCTATCTTTTCGAAAGTCTCTTGATGAGAGTCATTGAATGTCTGGATATCTATATATATGAGAACGCTTCGTCGGCATTAATTAAAAAGGAACACTGTATTGAATTATTACCACAACTTAATCTATTTGCGTTCTACTAATTCCTGGTGTCTACTTCCATCGACTTTTTACATTGTCTATAGAACATTCTGTGGAGGGAGTTTAAAAGTCGTCGTTGTGTTCAGAATCTAATGAGTTTCGTCGGCCAGATGATTTTATGTTAACGGTTACATCGAAATTTTTTTTACAGAATTAATTGAATGTTATAAATGATGCTTAGTATATAATGGACCGATGGTGACACTAGCTAGCTAGATTCCTGATGATGATAACGCTGCGAGCCATTCGACTTTAAACAGCTTATCTGGCATTGGGCGCGTGGACCCGGATCCACGGCCTATTAATGTGACACTAGAAGTGGCAAATGGTACGCAAAGGCCTTTAATGAGGGATTTACAGAACGAGCGAGGAAGCGAGTGAGGCAACTTCGAAAAAACTGAACCATTCTCCAAAATTCGCTAGGTGGCTCCGGAATACGTTCAGGAACTTCCGTTAAATATACCCAGTGCGCCACCAAGGCACTTATTTTTGGTCGGTTTAATTTATTGTTAAGATTAATATTTAATCTTATTTATTAAAAAATGATTTAGACGAGATAATTATTAACCGTTTAGATTTTAAGAAGGACGATACTAGCGAGAAGTTGACCTGATAATAAGTGATACACCGCCCATAACAACACGACTTTAATTACGATGTTATAAACGCTATACATCATTGCGCTCTTCGCTTTGAGACATGTTAGATCTCGTTACCCCAGTAATTATGCTAGCTACAGCGCCCATCAAACCAGAACGAAGTAATGTTTGCACAGTACTGTTGGTCGGGTGCAACAAGCGCTGCGGTGATACTTACCCAGATAGTCTCAGACAACAACAGTGACCTACCACCAGCTAATATCTATGTTCTGTTATATATTTAAAGGTTTTTGCTCAGTCGCTCTTCATCGGTCTCATTTTTCATATGCCACCCATTAACCAGATGAAGCGGTGGTATGCGAAAGGCCCGACCTTACTCCTCTGTCTATGCCAAATAATCGAACACTGCGGGCTGATGAGGATAATAAGAAGACATGACGTATTTTTATTAAAAGAAAAGTACTTTTATGAATTCATAGATTAGGGATAATTTCCGGTTGCGTGATCAGTGTACTGGTGTGAGGACTCTGTGGCTGGAGATCTATCTAGATAGTCTCCTACAACAGAGATGCACCACAGTATTGATCAAATAGTAATAAATATTACTATGCTCACTATATTCAATATATTATTATAATATTGTTAAAAAAACAATCTCTTTGCAATTGAATACAATGTTTAAACATTATTAATACTTCTGTGTTGTATGTATTGAGCGTATTATTTCTTTAAAGGTCAGCAACGATACCGGGACCTCTCTGGTATTGCGACTGTCCATGGGCGTCACATATCACTTTCCACCAGGTGAACTGATCGCTCGTTTGCTCACCCTTCCTATAAAAAAGTAGAAACTTTGGTTTGTTTGTAATTTCTAATGTAAAGAGATATAATATCTTGTCATAAGGCGACGAGCATAATCTGGAGCAGCGTATATCGTGTTAACCAGCACTAAGCTTTTATGAACGAAAACATCATTCAGTATCAATTAAACATCCCCATCGTCTTCCCGCTTTCTTGTATAAAAGAAATATTATTTTCTACAATCCATAACTTAAAATAACTTAGATATTATAAAAACATTTTTCTCATTTTTGTGTTAATACTAAATGGCGCTGTAGTATATCTACTACAATAAGTTAAATTTAAAAATAACTTAATATTAAAATCTTCTGACACTAACCTGTTACTAACCCTTAAGTAAATGTTGTTACTCTAACCTAATATTCTATAGATTATAGCAATATTGACTCTTAAGTTAATTTTTATATATAATAGTATAAAATACTAACCTGTTAAAAACCTATTTAAAATCTTAAATGGCATATTAGTTTAGGTCACAACATGAAAACTTAATGTCTATAGGCATTTTCTACCAGTAAACCTAGGACATGAGAGATATAATAGTAGGTAAGGTAGAATCACAATGCAGATATCGTGATTGTTTTATTTAAATATATGTTATATACATAATTACTATATTATTATTTACTTATAGACGCCCGCAAATAAATATTTACTAAATAATACATCTTATTATATATTACAGGCAATATACAGTGTGAAAGGTAATAGGTGTAAAAGATCTGGAGGCGCTAAAGTATAGCTCGTATCCTGTCTATCTATGTATGGAATATTCCAATGCTACTGGAGTTATAAATTTTTTAAATATTTATCAAAAAATTCCCGATTTTCTAGGAAAAATTCGATGATTTTAGTTCTTAGTTATTTCTACACAAGTTTAATGTAATATTTATTGTTTAATCATTGTTTTATTTAAATATATGTTACATACATATTTACTATACTATTATATACTTATAGACGGATACAAATAAATATGTATATGTACTACACAATACATATAATATATCATATATATTACAGGCAAAATATATATATACATACTAGGTACTAGTTTAGAGTTTCAGAAAATGCCTTTTCACCATTCCTCTAAATACTTTTTTATTTGGAGATGCCAAATGATATTAGAATCATCTGGCAAGGAGATCCAGGGTCGTGCTGCCTGAACTGTAAGAGTTACCGACAAAGGCGGTGAAGTGTTGTTAAATTACTAGATGAGCGGAAATCCCTGTCATGGATTGAAATAAGGAATATGAGATTATCTTTTAAGTACAAAGTAGTAGTTGGATAATTTAAAATTGAGAAGAAAACGATTAATATTCTAGAGTTACACCTTTGGAGAGTGGTGAGCCATTTAAGGCGAGAGCGGTATTTAGAGAGATGGTCATATTTTCGAAGTCCGTAAATATATCTTATACAATTGTTGAAGAGACGTTCTAGCTTGTAGAAGATTTTTGTTCATGTCAGGGATAGCACAAATCTGCATAATCTATAATTAGCATAATTAGGAACTGCACGAGCCTAATTCTTGTTTTGAGGCAGTATTGAAGGCGGTATTGATAAAACTTTCTGATTTACTTCAGAGATCTGTGTGCTCCAATTAAACGAGGAATCCATGAGCAGATCAAGATTTTTGATGGAGGTAGAAAATGGAATTACATCCATATTATAATAAAAAGGGCGTAACATAGTGTTGTAATCTATTCTTTGCAATATTCTTGTTCTATTTACAATCATTGCCTGGCACTTACTCGAGTTACCGGATATGTCAAAGCCCTTATACCAGATACAAATCAACAATGATGAAGATTCTTAACGACAGATAAATTCTGAAACCGAAATAAAATTTATTTATTATTTATTTAACACTTAACGGATAATGGTCATTAAAACAATTTACATTATTATATATAACATTATATTAAGAAGCGAAGAGACGAACGGGACGTTCACCTGATGGTAAGTGACGCCCGCCCATAACAACGTACCTCTAATTAAAATATTATTTAAGTTGCGCTCGTCGCCTGAGACGTAAGATGTTGAGTCTTATTACTCCAGTAATAACATTAGCTACAGCACCTTTCACACAAGAACACAGTACTGTTTGTCGGCTGCAATAGGAGCTGCCGTAGTACCGACCTAGACAGTTTCTGCCAACAGAGACCTACCACCAATATACTTTTGGATAATGAATATAAAATCGTTCGTAGTCTCTTGCACAAGAAAATAATGGTAGTTTTAAGATATATATGATGTGAAAATGTTCGAAATCAACAAAACTGGTAACATTTACAATAATGGTATTTTTTGAAAGTTTGTAACTGATTTAATAACTATTTAAAATCATTAAATTTATTTATAATACGCGGTATTTGTCAAAAATCCAAAAACATTATTTCCTAAACTAGGATCTTTACACTAAAATAAAAAGTTAGTTTAAATCAAATTAAATAGCTTAAGATTATTCTTTTATTCTACGATGCGATGAGACGAGTAAGACATTTCACCTGAAGGTAAGTGTTACACTTGCTCATAACAACATGGCGTTATCAATTCTAAAGAATATTATACATTACACCATATAACTCTCGTTGCTTTGAGACATAAAATGAGTTGGGTCTCGTTACTCCAGCTTCTACATTAGTTAGTGTCCTTCAAACCGGAATACTTTAGATAATAGAATTTCGCATCACGGGAATATCTGAAAAGAACTAAATAGCCAAAGTACATAAAATGCTAAAGTACAACAGGTTCCATAGGAACTAATTATTCACTTTTAAAGATATAAAGACAAAAAAGTGCTTGTGAGATAAAACCTCAGCAGTAAAGCCGGATGTCCGGAAATTTGCCTTTAAGTAATTGCTGTGACATTATTGCTACTGGTAGTCAGCGGAAGAAAAGATTTGACAGTATCAAGGAGTGGACCGGGCTTAAATACCATCAATTTAAAAGAATAGCTGAGGGTACAATTGGTTTTCTCAATTTGATTGCCAACTTCAGTATCAAGAGTGCATCTAATGATGATGATGATGTGACCTTGCTGTAAAAGCTCCTTATTCACGCTTCCTGCTATCACGTTTTCATTCTATTCGCTGATTAAAAAGCTACCAATTTCCTATACTCGCGACTAATTATTTCTTAATCACGGATTTAATAAGTACATACATTATAAAAAAATGATTCCAATAGGTATCCAACCCAATATCCTTTGTAAATGCAGTCAAAGGAATTAACAAAAAAGTATGTTCCGTATTCGCGGTATATTCATGGAACATAAACCCCGCAAGTAAAGAGCTTTACTGTATTTAAAATAAGTAATTCACTTGATGTCCTTAATTAGGTAAACTTTTTTTAAAACATCTATTAAGATTAACGGCAATGGGTGGTCTTCAGCTACTATTGAAGGATATTGAGAACAATAGCCTGCCCGAGGCGAAGAAACATTCATTGAATGCTTGAGTTCACCACACTTTCATCATCATCATCAGCCGACAGACGACCGCTGGACATAGGCCTCCTCCAAAGATCTCCATTTCGGTTTATTTGGAAAAACAAAATCTCTAAGTGTTTTCTTATATACCGTGTTTGCAAATATCCACCTCGTTCCGTGTCTTACCAGCTTCCATAGATCAATATAAGTCAGGGCAAATGAAAAAAAAAAAAACACTAAAAACTAAATGGAGGGAAACGGTAAATTATCAAAACGCAATATCCTTTTGAGACATTTATTGATCGTGACTCCTTAAACACTAGAAATAAATAGGCTCAGTCTTTTTGTTACTTATCGCTAAGTTATTTACATTGGAATGTTTTGTACACAAATATTAGTTATTCTACAATTTAATCCACTTCCTCTACGGTGGGACCGCTGTGCTGGTTTCTGTGCGTTCCTCCTGGCATACCAGGCATGCCGCCGCCGTACATTCCTCCAGGCATACCACCAGGCATGCCTCCTGGCATTCCTCCAGGCATACCACCAGGCATTCCACCTGGCATTCCTCCAGGCATTCCACCTGGCATTCCTCCAGGCATTCCACCTGGCATACCTCCACCGGTAGTTCCAGCCGCGCCATGTCCGTGCATCTTAGTCATGAGTGGCGTGCAAACACGCTGCAACTCCTTGAGTCGATGCTCGTACTCCTCGCGCTCGGCCAAAGTGTTGTTATCTAGCCACTTGAGCGCCTCGTCGCACTCCCGACGCGCTCCGCTCTTGTCGTCGTCGCTGAGCTTGTCCCCCGCCTCCTCCACCGCCTGCTTCACGCTAAACACATACGACTCTAGCTGGTTGCGGGCGGCGACCCTCGCCCGTTGTTTCTCGTCCTCCTCTCTGTAGCGCTCAGCCTCCGACAGCATGCGATCGATGTCGGCCTGCGACAGCCGCCCTTTGTCGTTCTTAATCACGATGTTCTTGCTGCGGCCGGTACTGTTCTCTTTGGCCGACACGTTCAGAATGCCATTGGCGTCCAGGTCGAAGGTTACGTCGATCTTCGGCACGCCACGCGGGGCCGGCGGGATGCCGGTTAAGTCAAACGTGCCCAGCAGGTTGTTGTCCCTCGTCATCGCACGCTCCCCTTCGTACACTTGGATGGTGACCGCCGGCTGGTTGTCCGAGTACGTGGTGAAAGTCTGCGACTGTTTACACGGAATCTTGGAGTTGCGCTCAATGATTTTCGTCATAACTCCGCCGGCGGTCTCGATGCCCAGGGACAGCGGCGCCACGTCCACAAGCAGGACGTCTTGGATCTTCGAGTGGGTCTCCCCGCTTAGAATTGCAGCTTGCACGGCGGCGCCGTACGCGACCGCCTCATCCGGGTTGATGGAAAGGTTGAGTTTCTTGCCGCAAAAGAAGTCCTGCAACAAACTTTGCACCTTCGGAATTCGAGTGGAGCCGCCCACAAGCACGACGTCATGAATCTGACTCTTGTCCATCTTCGCGTCCCTGAGCGCCTTCTCCACCGGCTCCAGCGTGCCGCGGAACAGGTCCGAGTTGAGCTCCTCAAAGCGCGCGCGGGACACTCGCGTGTAGAAGTCGATGCCCTCATAGAGCGCATCGATCTCGATGGTGGCCTCGGTGCTGGAGGACAGCGTGCGCTTGGCGCGCTCGGCGGCTGTGCGGAGGCGGCGCAAGGCGCGCGGGTTCGAGCGCATGTCCTTCTTGTACTTGCGTTTGAACTCGTCCGCCAGATGGTTCACCAGCCTGTTGTCGAAATCCTCGCCTCCCAGGTGCGTGTCGCCAGCAGTCGCCTTCACTTCGAATAGTGAACCCTCGTCAATGCTCAAGATAGACACATCGAAGGTGCCGCCGCCGAGGTCGAATATCAGCACGTTACGCTCGCCCTTCAGGTTCTTGTCTAAGCCGTAAGCCAACGCGGCCGCCGTGGGCTCGTTGATGATGCGCAGCACGTTTAATCCTGCGATGGCACCCGCGTCCTTCGTGGCCTGACGCTGCGAGTCGTTGAAGTACGCCGGCACCGTGATCACGGCGTCGCGCACTGTGCTGCCGAGGTACGCCTCCGCCGTTTCCTTCATCTTCGTCAACACCATGCTGCTGATCTCCTCCGGCGCGAACTTCTTGGTCTCGCCTTTGAACTCCACTTGGATCTTGGGCTTGCCGCAGTCGCTTATCACCTTGAACGGCCAGTGCTTCATGTCCGCCTGGATCTTCGGGTCGTCGAATTTGCGTCCGATCAACCTTTTGGCGTCGAACACGGTGTGGTTGGGGTTGAGCGCGACCTGGTTCTTCGCCGCGTCGCCGATCAGTCGCTCCGTGTCGGTGAAAGCTACGTAGGACGGTGTGGTCCTGTTGCCTTGGTCGTTGGCGATGATCTCCACGTTGCCATGCTGCCACACGCCGACGCAAGAGTAAGTCGTTCCGAGATCTATTCCAATAGCTGGCATGTTTATTTAACTCTCAATTACACTCCTTTGCAACGAACAAACAAATTACAATCGCTTGTGAAATAACTTCGCTCAACAGCGAACTCTCCTTTTCTTCCGCTTTGTATCGCGTTTCAAATATCAGTGACGACTCGCGCCGGCCGCGCCGTTTATATATACAACAAATACAACTCGCGAAACGTCGCGGAGCTTCCAGAACCGACCAATCAACTGACGCGGGTAGGGAACATTCTAGACGTGACGTCAGCGCTCACCGTCACATGCCAGAAAGAGATAGCTGGAATATATAGGGGTCGTAGGGATACCAGTAACATAAAAATACCTTTCAATACGCTAAATTTGATATTCAATTATTCTACTTTTTTGGAAATTTGCTTTAAAGTTGTTATTGATATTTTAAATGAAAGTTTTAGATTCATAAAATGATGTTGTATAAAAATTTTTAAATTAAATAAATGAAACATTATAAAAATATAGTCTTTAAAACTTTACTCGTCATTAGTAGAATTAGAGTAATTTTTCCAATTAAATATTCGCATTTATTTTATAAAACTATAAATATCAAGAGTCACATTGAAAGTTGTATTTATTATATATTGGGAAATTTTACTTTCTTTTCTGGTCACTTCTGGAAACGTTTCGAATGTTAAGTTTTGCCGCGTACGTTGTGTGTCAAAGAGAGAGATACATGCGAGGGGTATGTTGTACATTTTTCGTCGGCCTATTGGCCTAAGCGCCTATTATTATTGTAAATGTTAATGCAGAATTTTCGTTATTTTTACATTTTCGTTTATTTTCTTATTTTAACATTTACTTAATCACACAATTTTTAAAAGGTATGCGTATGTGTGTATCCATCATAACAAGAGTACCGTCGTGACGCCGCTCTGGACAGACGTTCTTTGTTATTCCGTCATCGTTCTCTCACCTTGCACTCGAAGACTAAGCAATCGAATCTATCGCTTATATTTATAACAAATGTTGAGTTATTAATTTGTTTATTTATACATTTCGTTGAAAGCAACAAGAGCGCGGTATCGTATGGTGCTTTCAAATAATCAGTTAAGTATAAAAGACTGGGCGTCTTGCGGTAGAAATTACTGCAACAGCCTTGCAACTTATATTGCTACAACAGCCGAGTTAACTGTAACTGCTGATATTTAATACTTTTACTATTATAAAGTGAATTTTACGAAATACATATGTACTGTTTGAAACACACAATTTATTTACAAGAACTAAATTACACAAACCCCATATCTGTAACCCGGCGACATCATCTTCAAAAAAGCCCATAGGTATTTCGTGTTATGGATGTTAATTTGTCACTTGCCAAATGTTACAATTTAAAAGATATATTACATTTACGCTAACGTAACAATTTTTTTTTTATTTCATTTAAATGAAGCTAGACGGACCTTTACCTTATGTTAAGTTATTCGCTTAAACATAACAACGTGGGATTAGTTAGGATTATATACACTTACACTCCCACATTGCGCTTGGTCGCCTGAGACATAAGAAGTCGAGGGTCTTTACCTTAGTAATTACACTAGCCACGGCGCCCTTTAATCCGGAGCACAGTAATGTTTGCCTAGTATTGTTTGTCGGCTACAAGACAGACGGTCCCCGGCAATAGAGACCTACAACCAGTAAAGCATCGTTGATACCACTGAATTTTACATACTACCGTGTGGTTGATTTTTTTTATTCAATTAATCGACGAAACGAACGGGGACGTTCATCTAATGGTAAGTAATACCTCTGCCTATAACGTGGCGCTAACTGGGATGATATATACTGTACCACGTGTTGAGTTTCTTTATCGCAGTAATTACTGCAGCTACAGCGCCTTTCAGTCCGGAACCCAGTAACGTTTGCATAGTACTGTTTGTCGGCTACAATAGAGACCTACCACCACTGTCGGAAAATAAATATTTAATTACTATTGCAGTTAAGTTTTAAAAGAATATGATGATTACTATGTACTTTCCTTCATGATGATAACTGAACGATAAAGGTGCAAAATGAAACAACCGTATTAAATTGATCACTTAGAATTTATTTGAATTTATAAAGAAAATCAGTCTTATAATTACTTATGAATACCACACTACACTTATAATCAAGTGAAAAAAAGATTAACGCCTCTTTTTCTTCTGCGGCGATTTCACCTCCTCTTCAGCGTCACCGTTTTGTATTTCCTCCCTCTGCTTCCTCCTCACCGGCCCCGTGTGACAGATAGGGACAGATCTTTCTCCTTTTTGAGCGGATTCCTTCGGTGCAGTAATCGTTAATACCCCGTCGGAAGACAATTTGGACACCACCGCTTCCGTATTGCATCCCTCGGGCAGCGCATATCGCCGCTTGAACTCGCGCGATATGTAACCGTGCTCATCCTGTTTCTCCTCGTGCTTACCCTCGATGACCACGTAACCGTCTACTGTTTTCACACTTATCTCGTCCGGTGCGAAATGCTGAACGTCCAGATTAACTTGAAATTTGTCCTTGTCGGTTTTGATTGTGGATCCGAGGTCTCGGTCTAATGCTGTGAGGTTCCTCCACGGGCGTCGGTACTGCCGCGCCCGGATTAAAGGCCGGTCAAAAACATCGGAAAAAACATCATCTGAAGATAGATCAAAGTCGAAAAGTTGGTGGCGAAGCCGTCTCGGGGCTAAATCATCAATTAAATATGGTAAAAGAGCCATTGTAGAGGCTAAATCGCAGAAAGTTGAATGTATCGATCGTAGGACTTGTGCGCTTGTTCTGTATAACGTCGGCAGGCTGCGCCACATTTTATATACTCACGGAAAAGAATACTTATCCAGAATGTTCTCGATACAACGAGAGTTGTCTTTCTGATATGCACGCCCTCTAGTAACTAGTTGTCAAACTACTAAACTTTCTTTCACTTATCACGACATCTACTCAGCAAATTATTAAACTTTATTTTTTATTATATTGCTTATTGTCATTAATCCTATAACTAATTATTATTAACAGATTTATCAACGAAGAAAATATGTCAAAACAAATTAAAAGAATAATTAAGCAATTTATTTCAAGAAGAAAGAATAATTTGCTATTTAACAATAAATAAGAACGGGGTATATCAGTATCCCTTTGTTACTTCTTGTGTTGAGTAATGCAGATGATTTATAAACAGCACATAAAAACACAAAGATTATGCACATAACATGGTTTTATTTGTGACTATACTAATTCAATACAAATTATTTGAGTCTTGATTTTAAGTACTAAAAACAAGATTGTATTAATTTATATCAAAAGTTACAGTTAATAAAATATTCCTCTTTATTGTACCATAACGCCAGAAGACTGCTCTGTAATAAAATCAATACAGTTTTCGGTGAAATTATTAATTAATC